>JAPVLO010000121.1:2595770-3874905 GCA_027257055.1 Cephalopachus bancanus | reverse complement strand
ATTTAAGATTTTAAAAAACAACATTTGTTATCTCACGTAGTTTCTAGGGTCAGGAATCCAGGAGTGGTTTAGTTGGATGGTTCTGACTCATCAGATTATTATCAAGTTGTCACCTAGGGCTGAAGTGTTCTGAGACTTGACTGGGGCTGGAAAATCTGCTTCCATGCTTTTTCATATGGTTGTTGTTGGGTCTCAGTTCCTTCCTCATCAGTTGGGATTCTCTTTACATGGCAGTTGGCTTCCCTTTGAGTGAGTGATGAGAGACAGAAGCCACCATGTCTTTTATAACCTAATCTTAGAAGTGGCATGCCATCACTTCTGCCATAGTCAATTTGTCACACAGATTACGTTTGGTACAATGTAGGGGGGAACTATACAAAAGTGTGAATATCAGGAAGAGACTATTTTGGAGGCTGGCTATCACAGTCTACCCCCTAGGTCTCAATGGATCAAGTCTCTCTCACATATAAAACACATTCACTCCATCCAAACACTTCTCATTCCTTTACAGAATCAGTCTAGAGTCTTATCATTTAAATCAAGTTCAGGTACACATGAGCCTCCTTGGGTGTAATTTTTAAGCACAGTTCCTTGAGTACAGTTCTTCTTAATCTAAAAACCTGTGAACTAAAGAGACAATACACACATACACTAAACAAACATGCAATGGTGGAACAAAAATAGGATAAATGCCATATGCATTATTATTCAAAAGGAAGAAATTGGAGGCACACGTGAGTCTTCATAGCAGCTCTGAAATTCAGCCAGGCAAACATTGGAAGTGCCTTAGGATTCAGTCCTATTTCTACCCAGGAGTTATTCTCCATACCCCTTCTGAGTCATCCTTTCTTTTTCATGAAAGTTCGTATATGCAAACAATTGAAAAATAATCTCAACCTGCAGTAGATGGGGGTGAAGTGAGGGCAAAGGCCTCTTTTCATTTTATACGGTTTCTTTTTTTGAGTTGGAGTCTCACTCTGTCACTCACGCTAGGGGGCAGTGGCACGCTCATAGCTACTGCAGCCTCGACCTGTTGGGCTCAGGTGACCCTTCTGCTTCAGCCTTCCAAGTAGCTGGAACTAGGCATGAGCCACCATGCCCGGCTAATTTTTTGATTTATTGTAGAGATGAGGTCTCGCCAAGTTGCCCAGGCTGGTCTTGAACATGCAGGTTCGGGGAATCCTCTCACCTCAGTCTCCCCAAATACAGGGATTATAGGCGTGAGCCACCATGCCCAGCCACGTTATACTTTTTCTGTTCCTTTGAGTTCTAATTGTTTCTGCTGATATAATTCTTTTACAAATTGTGTGAATCTCCTGTAAATTTTATTGGGTCCATTCCATTAGACCAAAGTCACGCCCACAAATCCCTTTGAGGCGATCCCTTCTGCCCCTTGGGTTCTGCTGAAAGGCAAATGCTCTTACACGTCTTAAAAGCCCTGCTTTTGCGAAGTCTGTGAGTCTCAGCCTAACAAACTTTAGAAGGACTCTGAGGCACCGCTTTGGATTTTTCTGAGGTCACTACAAATAATTTTATAGTCACAACTCAGCTTCATCTTTAGACAATGTTTCTGTGCTAGTGCCTTGGATTTGATCTTTGCTCTTAAGTCACTTCTTAATTTTAGTATCATCCACCATCTGCAAAAGCTGGGAATCTTTACAACTAGCAAATGAGGTCACCCAGTTTAATTAGGTACTTTTTCTACCTTCCACATTATTGCAGACAACAACATTGCTAAGATTATTGCCACTACATAGTAAGGATTCTCTGTCCTTCTGTTTTCAACAAGATTTTTCTCACCTTCTTTTAAACCCCAACCAGCAGCCTGGTCAAAGTCCAAAATTTTACTAAGTCTGTTTCAGGCTACGGAGGCTTTTACTACCATGATTGTTAAATTTCTTAAGCTATCTTTACTGTCTAGTTTCAAATGCCTACATTTTAGGTATTTGTTATGGTAGCACCTTATTTACAGGTAATAAAATATGTCAGTTGTTTATTGCAGTAAAATAAATTATCCCAAAATGTAGCAACTTAAAACAACAAATATTTATTGTCTCAAACAGTTTCTGAGGACCAGGAATCTTAACTGAGTTGTTCAGGTTCAGGGTCCCTCAGGAGGTTGCAATCAAAACTGCAAGGGCTTGACTGGAGCTGAAGTTTTCACTTCCGATTTCACACACATGACTGACGTTTTCACTTCCGATCTCACACACATGGTTGTTGTCACACAGGGTTCTGCACAGGACTGCTTATGACATGGCTTCTGGCTGTCCCCATAATGAGTGATCCATGAGAGAGAGGGAGAAAGGGAGAGAGAGAGAAAGATGGAAACCACAAACTATTTTATAACCTAATTTCAGAAGTGACATACCATCACTTCTACCAAACTATATCAGATCAGTTACACAGACTAACTCTGGAACAATGTGGGAGGGTGTGAATTCCTGAAGTGGGGATTATTGGAAGTTAATTTTGAAGGCTATCACAGGTAATAATTGGAAAAAACACTGCCTTAAAAAAATTTTTTTTATTTTAAAGATGTGGGGTACAATTCAGGGCTAGGTATACAAATGTTTATTATGCAGACACTCTTATTGATGAGGTGGGCCCCACTCCCCTGGCAGTTTCCCACGACTGCCAATCCTTTTCTTATAGTATTACTCTAATTGTTCAAGGTCCACTTATGAGTGAGAACATGTGATACTCAGTTCTTTGTTTCTGTGATAGATGACTGTATTATAGACTCTAAGTCCATCCAACTTACTGTGAAGTTCATAATTTTGTCCTAACACTGCTCTTTTGTTCCTTTCCAGAACCAATTGTAAAGTAAATGCAATTCAAGAATTAAGCACAGAGATCAAAATATTAACCTTATTATTGATAGAAGCTAAATTGGAGGAAGTAGCTTAGATATGTGGCCACAATGCCCTGCAATACTTGACCTCAGAATTAGACTTACCTGCCCAATTATAGAAAGAATAGGAATTCTTTTCTCCCCCACATCAGCTTATCACATAGACAGCAAAACAAAAAGCACCTTTCCTGAAATCTAAGTACCTTTAGAGAAATCTAAGACAATGGGAAGAAGCACACTTAATCAGAGGAAGAAGTGGGAAAAGGGCGGGAGTGTTTCTCTAACTATAGCTCTCCCTCACAGACAGGAAGAAGGAAATGAGACACCTATCAAGATTTCGTTGGGAAGCTCAGAGAACAGTTTACAGTGTCCCTTGTGCAACACAGCTAACAAAGTCTGTCCTGCCCCTTCTTCATTAGATCAGAGAAAGTCTAACACAATTCTAAAACTTGAGCATGCTGGGCCCCAGCTTGGAGAATTTACCCTTTTTATTTTTTGAGTCAGAGTGTCACTCTGTCACCCAGGCTGGAGTGCAGTGACACACTCACGGCCACTGCAGCCTCGACTTGCTGGGCTCAGGTGATCCTTCTGCTTCAGCCTTCCAAATAGCTGGATCTACAGGTGTGCACCACAATGCCTGGCTAATTTAATGATTTATTGTAGATACGAAGTCTCGCCAAGTTGCCCAGGCTGGTCTCAAATCCCTGGGCTCAGTCAATCCTCTCATCAGATCTCCCAAAGTGCTGGGATTACAGGCATGAGCCACCACACCCAGCTTGAGAATTTACATTCTTTATAAGTTCCCAGATGACACTGACATGGCTGGTCTAAGGACCACACATTGGAAACCACTGGTCTAACATTGGCCAACTACTTACGAAGCACTGGTGAAAGAAGTTCGGCGCCAGTAATGACTCCACACCCGGCCAGGACCAAGAGATTTATTAAAGTGGCTGTTACAGAGGAAAGAAAAGAGAAAAAAAGAGAGAGAGAGAGAGAGAGGAGTGGAGAGAGAGAGAGAGGGAGGAGAGAGCTGCAAGGAGAGCGCAGAGAGAGAGAGCTGCAGAGAGGGAGAGAATGACAGAGAGAGAGAGAAAGAGAGATGGAGAGAGAGAAACAGAGACCGAGGGAAAGCGAGTTGCGGCGAGAGGGCTGTATTTATCAGCCCGACAGGGGCCGGAAGGGGCCGTGCTATGCTCCTATTGGAGGAGCTGCATGGGAGTAGGGTGGGACCAATGCCGTGTTTTGGTCCTATTGGACGCATAACAAAGCTGGGTACTGATTGGAGACTTGCAGGTTTGAAATTGGCGCACAGGGAGGTTTGAAAGTCGCATGGGAAGGTTTGAAATTGGCTGCGCGCGGGGAATTGTGCTCCCAGAGGCCGGGACCGAGGGCCTTTGTTGTCCGGTGTGTCGGCGCCATTTTGGGAGCCGCCCCTCTGGTCGCTTCCTGCATCCTTCAACTAGTGCTTATAGGCATCACATACCTAGTCTCCTCAATCTTCATAACAACGTAAGACAGATTTCATTAACCCTTCCCCTGCATGAGAAAGACAAGGAGAACAAGGCTCAGAAGTAGTTGGGCCACATTTACATCCTGCTAGACTTGCGAAGCTAAAATTTCAAACCCAGGTCTTACTCCAAAGACCGTGGTCTTCTCTCTACACCAGGTTGCCATCAATCACTAAGGACTGAATATTGGTGGGAACCAGTGTCCAATCTGAGTCGAAACAGCAATTTCCTAGAATTGTTTTCTACTGACTCTACATCTCATCTTCTTGAGCTGCAGCCTCAAGCACAATTTACTTCATTTTCATTTGTTAAAAACGAATTGTACACTACGATATATTCGACTTGATCTTATGTCCATGCATGCTAGTAATAGATAATATGTTTGTCTTTAAGGGAGAAAACTAAGACTACCAATTTACAATGTGCTTGCATACTAAAAGTTCCATACAAGAAGATAGAAAATGTGCAGCACAACCAATACCTGGTGTTTTCCCTCCAGGCCAACTCTCCATCTTTCTCACTGCCCAGGAGATGGACCTCTGTGAATTACATCAACAGGCTCCCTTGCCTTCCAGATCCCCGCAGGGTTTGCTTTCCCCAGTGGTGGAACAGTTAGAGGAAGATTTCCCTCCCCAACACCCTTCCTGCAGCATCAACTTGAACTAACTGCATTCTTCCACAAAGTACACCCATACCCTCGAGGCAGCTGCTCTAAGTGATTTTTTCCCTAGGGTTTCAGGAACTCCACTCTACCCTGTCCCTTCAGGTCCATGGACAATAATGGCCCTCAGAGTTCTGCGCTTTTCCTGTGGTTTTCCTCACCCTATATAAACAATCTCCTTATTTGTATCTCCTTGAATTATCCTAACTAGAGTGTGTTATTTCCTGCTGGGACTCTGAGTGAATACTTATTTAAGAGCAGTTTACAGTTTTCCTTTCTTGGAGTTAACCCAGGTGCCTTAGTTTAAGGTTTATGTCATCCCCCTAGAAGTCAGTAACTTCCTGGATGTCCTGCTGCTGTCTAGATGGTCAGGCCTGTGCCATTACTCTTGGTTTAAAGGTGTAAAATACTACTACCTTCTGGCCCTCACATGTGCTTTCTAGATAGAACAAATAACAAGAGGCAACTTAGAAGGTTCTGTTGAAAAAATTCTTATCATCAAGATTGCTTCTAAATTTTAGAAATCCACAACTTTCTACCTTGGATTAGGCATTTTTAGAGGTAAATTATCCATGAAAGAAAGAGATAAAATTGTCAGTCAAAGACACTTGTGTTAATTGAGTTTCAGATGTTTTCTATTTTGGCCACTAGCTGCAAGCCTGGTTTAAAAAAGGGGAAGAAGCTGGGCTCGGTGGCTCAGCCTGTAATCCTGCGCCTTTGGGAGGCTGAGGTGAGTGGATTGCCTAAGCCCGCGGGTTCGAGACCCGCCTGGGCAACTTGGTGAGACCTCAATCTCTACAATAAAATCAAAATGACCCGGACGTGGTAGCGCATGCCTATAGTTCCAGCTACTTGGAAGGCTGAGGCGGAAGGATCGCCGGAGCCCAGCAGGTCGAGGCTGCGGTGGCCGGGAGTGGCCACTGCACTCCAGTCTGGGTGACAGAGTGAGACTCCAACTCAAAAAACAAAAACAAAAAAAAAAAAAAAGAAAGAAAAAGGGGAAGTTAGAATAATGGTTCTCAAAGTGTGTGGGAAAGATGGATTTCACTATCTTCTGGAAGGCATTTTGGAAACTGTGGGGAGTCTTTGACTTGTGAGTCAAGGGCCAGAGATGCTAGTCTGCCTATGGTGAAAGCGATGGTCCCACAGAGAATAATCCCACAGGAACTTGTTCCAAGAATATTCATGTTGCTAAAAAAAAAACCTGTTTACAATTATCCATGCAAAAGACTTATATTTGAGAGAGAGCGAAAGAGAGAGAGAATTCGTGGATGGCTATAACAGTCACTGAAATTTCCAGGAATGCAATTGCTGAATAAATTGAGATACTATCACACGTTGTTTTGCTTTAATTTTACAGGCTGATTATGATTTGAGAAAAACATTACAGCTATCAGTTTGCATTTATAGCTACAGAACTCGAGGAGGGTGTACAAAAAAATTCAAGTGCCTGACAGCCTTCATTTTGTCTTAATTCATTGGAGTTATATTCACTATACATGCTGAAATTTATAAGGAAAGTTTCTCTACATGTAGTAAAGAAAAGAATATAATACATTAATTGAAATCTAAAAGATAGATACAAAGAAAGTAGTTATAACTATTTCATTTCATGATCGTCAAAGGCATATAGCAAAGTACTTACTGTAGAAATGGGTTCTGGATCTGATCAGCTTTGAGATCCACAGGTCCAGAGTAAGGTGTTCTGATAGCTGTAGGAAAATCCCTCTTGGGGAAAAAACTCGGTGGCTCAGCCTGTAATCCCGCGCCTTTGGGAGGCTGAGGTGAGTGGATTGCCTGAGTCCGCGGGTTCGAGACCCACCTGGGCAGCAAGACCTCATCTCTACAATAAATAAAAAAATCAGCCGGGCGTGGAAGGCTGAGGCGGAAGGATCGCCGGAGCCCAGCAGGTCGAGGCTGCGGTGACCGGGAGCGGCCACTGCACTCCAGTCTCGGCAACAGAGTGAGACTCCAACTCAAAAAAAAAAAAAAAAGAAGTTACGTGGAAAGAAACAGAAGAAAGTCAATGGCAAGTATCAGAGGCCTTCTAGTGCAGGGGTCTCCAGCCCTGGGCCACATATCATTTCCATGGCCTGTTAGGAACCAGGCCACACAGCAGGAGGTGAGTGGTGGGGGAGTGATCGAAGCTTCCTTTGTATTTATAGATGTTCTTCATTGCTGGCATTACCGTCTGAGCTTCCTCTCCTGTCAGATCAACAGCAGCATTAGATTCTCATAGGAGCACGAATCCTGTTGTGAACAGTGCATACAAGGAATCTAGGCTGAACACTCCTTTTTTGTTTTTTTTTTTTTTTGAGTTGAAGTCTCACTCTGTCACCCAGGCTGGAGTGCAGTGGCATGCTCATGACCACCGCAGCCTCAACCTGCTGGGCTCAGGCAACCCTTCCACCTCAGCCTTCCAAGTAGCTGGAACTATAGGCACATGCTACCACGCCTGGCTTATTTTTTGATTTATTGTAGAGACAGGTCTCATCAAGTTGCCCAGGCTGGTCTCGAACCTTCAGGGCTCAGGCAATCCTCTTGCCTTGGCCTCCAAAATGCTGGGATTACAGGTTGAGCCACCACGCCCAGCTGGTTGTACACTACTAATGAGAATCTAATGCCTGATGATCTGAGGTGGAGCTGAGGTAATGATGCTATATATTTCATTATATGTTACAATGTAATAATAATAATAGAAATAAAGTGCACAATAAATATTATGCATTTGAATCATCCCAAAACTACCCCCCACCACAGTCTATGGAAAAATTGTCTTCCACGAAACTGATGCTAGACTGGGGACCAATGCTCTAGTGTGTATAAGGCTCCTCATATGCAAGGGGCCTTATTACTTATTGATAATACTATTTTTGTAAATTTTTGACTTCTTTCAAGACCCCGTGGCATTAGTTTATCTTCCATTATCATCTGGCATGTAGTATGAGGGAGGACCCCCCCACAAAACCAAAATTTATTTATTAAAAATTGTGTATTTATCCTTACATATTTAAACTTCGGTCACCTTCAAAGTACTTTCTGTTTGATGCAATGCTTTCTCTACTGCTCAAAACAATTTTTTAACTCATCAGTTTTGATGCCTTTTCATGCTTCTGCCATTTTTTATATCACCTCTTCCACATTGGCAATACATTTCCCTTTGAGGACTTTTTTTTAAATTTGGGGAAACAAAAAAAAATTGTTTGGGGCAAGATCAGGTGAATAGGGAAGGTGGGGCATGGGGGAGTCATGCTGCTTTTAGTCATAAACTGCTGAACACTCAGCACGGTGTAGGCAGTGTATTGTCATGGTGGAAGAACCAGTTACCTGTTTGTCACAACCTGGGATGTTTCTTCTGCAAATCATGATACAGCCGTATCAAAACTTCAAGATAAAATTTTGGTTGACCATTTGATCTGGAGGAACAAATTCCAAGTGTACTACAAGGAGGTCCACCATCCAAAAAATAATTCTGGTTTTTTGGGGTTCTCCTCATAGATACGAGACATTCAGTGAATGTCAAAGAGAGTCACTCAAAAAAGTCTCCTTGAGGTCAGGCACACTGGCTCACGCCTATAATCCTAGTACTTTGGGAGGCTGAGGTGAGAGGATTGTTTGAGCCCAGGAGGTTAAGACCAGGCTGAGCAATATAGTGAAACTTCGTCTCTACAGAAAATCAAAAACTTAGCCAGCATGGTGCCATACACCTGTAGTCCCAGCTACTTGGGAAGCTAAGGTGGGAGGATCACCTGAGCCCAGGAGTACACAGCTGCGAGGAGCTGTGGATGCCACTGCACTCCAGACTGGGTGACAGAGTGAAACTCTGACAAAAAACCATCCAACCAACCAAACAAACAAAACTCCTTGAATAAATAAAGATGTTACCACTTCACTTCTTCAAATATAGTACTGATCAAAGAAGCGACATGATTTGTAACTTCTTTGCAAAGAGATCCTGTAATATTTTTATCACATTTTGTAACTTTAGTGAGGGTAATTTTCTATGTAGCTTCAAATCTAAATTTGTAATGTGAGTAGTGAGGTGAAAAGTTATTTGGGCAAACAGAGGGTCCCAAAGACCAGATAGGTCAGGCTCGTTTTCTTATGTTCATTATATTTCACTTCTTGATAAGGTCAGAAATGTCTTGGGCATTTTTTAATGTCCTGTGTGCAATGACAGAGAATAATAAATCATCTACAAACTGAGCTTATTAAGTAAGAAGAAAACTCAACGGAAGCGGTACTGAGCCCCACTCCCTTCATGCTCCCACTCAAACTTTAGGTCTCCAGACCTTCCCTGAACCCAGAGTTTGGGTTAGGAGTCTTTCATCTGGCTTCCATGGCATCCAATACACTGGCGCAAGAGCTACAAGAAGGATAATTGCCTCATCATTCCCTTTTTTCTCCCATTAGACTCTTGAAGTTCATTCATTTGCTCTTTTGTTTCTGGCACACAGTAGGTTGTTAGTGCTTAGTCAGTCAGTCACTCAACAAGTTATGCAAGAGCAGCTGCAAATGGCAATGTTGGCTTTGACACGATTCCAGTGAGCAACCAAGAAGGATAGAGGCGCCTTCACACAAGGTTCCCACTAAACATCATCTAACCCAATTTCTGTGCTTTCTACCTCCTCCAGCACCAGAACTCCTGCTTTGTCTGTCAACCTCACCTCCAATTCAATTAGGGCTGGGAGGTGCAAGCAGGTCTGTTCCTAGACGTTTGTTAAAGTACTCCGGTTAGCACAGAGGTTCTCAAATTTTAGCACTCTGGGCCTTGCCTCCCGAGTTTCTAATTCAGAATGTCTGACGGATGTCCGAGAATTAGCATTTCTCACAAGTCACTGACACTTCCTGGAACCATTTCTATAGTAGCTTTGAGAGAGAATGACTTGGCCAAAAACTTTATTTTTGTAATCCCAGGGAAGATACAAACTCAGCAGTTATGTGATGCTCCAAATGATTTGCCCAAAGACCTCCCACTGAGATCCATAAACTTGCAGCTTGGATTACTCAATGAGGTCACCCCATGCAGGTTTATGGGCAGATGGCCAAACCTTGACACAAGGTTGCAGTCAGATCCCAAACAAGTACAAGCACGTAGCCTCTCTCTTGTCTATAGCTTAAGTCCATGGTCTGAAACAACGAGGAAAAACCCCAAAGAAGAGGACTTCATATGGGCCTGGCTTAGTGTTTTCAAATAACTAAGTTTCAGAGAAGTTTTAGGAGAGAGAGCCTTTGTAAAAAGCCAGTATCCATAGGTCATTTTCTATTGCAGAGAGCTTAAATACCAATTTGAGTTTGGCCTTATATCATTATAAGTTTAGTATAATTTGCAGCTAAATTTAGATCTGAAAAGAAGCTTGAAGATAATCCAGTTCAGTAATGGTTCCCAACCTTGACTGTACTTTAGAATTATCTGGGTGACTTTAAAGAATCTCAATGCCTAGACTGCACACTGAGATCAATTAAATAATATTGGGCAGGGAGACCCAGATATCAGTATTTTTTTTAGCATTCTTTGAGTGACTTCATTGTGCAGCCAAGGTTGAGAGAAACATTGGCCTAATTCAAACCTTTAGCATACTAAGAACATGAGACTTAAGGAGGTTAAATGACTTTTAATCATGTTCTATTATTTTTTAAGAAACAAGGCCTGCTATGTTGTCCTACTTGATCTCAGACTTTTGGGTTCAAGCAGTCCTCCCAAGTAGCTGGGAATACAGGCATGTGCCACTGTACCTGGTCAACCTTTAATTATGTTCTAAACTTACAATGTCCAATATGGTAACCATTAGCCACATGCGGTTATTTAAATAGATTAGAATTAAACAAAATTTAGAGTTTAGGTCCTCAGTCACATTCTCCACTTTTCTTTCTTTCTTTTTTTTTTTTTTGAGTTGGAGTCTCACTCGGTCGCCCAGACTGGAGTGCAGTGGCCACTCCCGGCCACCGCAGCCTCGCCTGCTGGGCTCTGGCGATCCTTCCGCCTCAGCCTTCCGAGTAGCCAGAATTACAAGCGCGCGCTACCACGCCCAGCTGATTTTTTTTTTATTTATTGTAGAGACGAGGTCTTGCTGCCCAGGCGGGTCTTGAACCCGCGAGCTCAGGCAATCCACTCACCTCAGCCTCCCAAAGACGCGGGATTACAGGCTGAGCCACTGAGCCCGGCTACATTCTCCACTTTTCAAGTGCTCAATACCCATATATAGCTACTGGCTACCACATTAGACAGCACAGACATAGACATTTCCATCATCACAGAAACTTCTCTTGGAAATTACTATGGTAGAAGCAATTCTGCATGTGTTTTATAAAGTCTTTCTTTAAAGCATGGCAGAAAACCATCTTGCACTTAGCTATAACTTGGGTTTGAGTTCTATCTAGGCATTTAGTAACTTCAGAGGCATCTCAAACCATTATTCCACAATGATTAGCATAAAAAATATATATTTAAATCAAGAATAACTTGATATTAGCATGTACATCTATAAAGCATATAAGACCAGAATGAAAGTAATGGCTTCTTAGGTAAGTAGAGATGTGACTCAAATTCACCCCACTCCACCTCCACTCCCAAACTGATGATAATGATTCAGGCCATTTTTCCCCCCTTGATTGACAAAGAAAGTGCATTGAAGAAAGGGGAGGAGAAGCTACAATCTCCGAGTCACTGATCCATCAGGCTCGGAGCCAATTCACAAACATGTCCAGGTACAATCTTGGCCCAAGGAAAGTATAAAGGAAATTGGTAGAGAATAATCTCCTCTTTATGGATCAAAAACAAGACACAGTACAAGAACCAAGTTGAAGCAGATTTTTTATTCTCAGTTTAATAGAATTTATCACCACCATTGTCTTTGTTTAAATTATTGACAGATTTTGTCACCTAAAACTTCTTAACCTCTTAGAGTAAACATGCCATGGGACATACTTCATAAAGCAGGTGTTGGTGCTAAAGGGATTCAGATCTGTTGTGTTGGTTGCATTTTTGTCACTGCAACCATCTAGAAAAATACCAACATTTTGAACTTTGTTTTTTCAGTTGTGTTATGAAATTGAAACTTCATATCACTGTACCAGAATACATTGTTCCCTGTCATGTGGCTCAAAGTTTCACATTCCCAAATGCATTATATAAGCTGTGAAATAGCCATGGTTAAGTTTAAACAAAAGGAAACCAGAAAGCCAATAATACAACAATAAGCTAATTTCAGTGATTGCAGAGTGCTATGCACTATTCTAAGCATTTTGCATAGATTACATCATTTAATTCTCACAACAACTCACAATGAGGTAAGTGCTATTATTATTCGTATTTTACAGATAAAGAACTCAAGGGATCAAGAAGTTAAGTAATTTGCTTAAAGTCATATAGCTAGTAAGTGGTAGAATTGAACTTCCAACCTTGGCAGTCTAACTGCGGAACAAGCATTTAATTGCTCTGCTCTGTTTTCAGTGTGTGCAAACTTCATAAAAAGGTCATACTTGACTTGTCAAGGTCATGATCAGAGACACTGGAATGGACTGGTCTATCTGAGTGGTAAAAACAACTCCATCTGATGGCAAGGCATGGATGTATGTGAGGTTTCCCAAGGTTGCCTTGTTGGGGAGACCCCTTCTCCCCATTTTGACACTTATATGATCTACTCTCTGGCACTGCAAACACCTCTTGTTTTGCAAGAGAAACAGTAGTAGTTGCAACAAAAATGGTTACCAGAGACTAGGAAAGAGAAGGTGAGAGCACAAAACAAGACAGTAGTAGCTCCAGGCACTCCTCAAATGGTTACACAATATTCCCTAGTGTCTGGGCCCTGAATATACACGGGGGAGTAAGGTTTCCTGGCTCAAGGCAGGGGGCCAAGATGGATAGATATCTGCATTAATTAGATCATTATATAAAACATCCCCTTTCTTAAGGCCGTTTTCTCTCCTTTGTAACCATTACAAATCTCAGCATGTTTCCATATTTCATCCACAAATATAAACAAGAAACAGTCTGTTCCAGTGTTACTTGCTTCCCAGCCTGAGCAAACCAAATTATGTTCTCACCCAGACAGCAGCATGGTGTTCTTATCAGCATCAGTATTCTTTGGGTCTTTTTTACCCACTGTTTCTTTGTTTATTGTGCTGTGGACTAATGCAACTTTCCCATGCAGCCTTGCTTTGAGCCCTTTGGACTTATCCCCTTCCCTTCCATCCTCATGGATTTCCATTTTTTAAAACATACTTTAATCTTTAGAGCAGTTTTTAAGTTCACAGCACACTTGAGCAGAAGGTACAGTGTTCCCATACCCCTTTTCCCTCCCCCCAAATAACCTCCCCACTATCAACATCCCACAACATAGTGATACATTTGTTAAAGTTGATGAATCTACATCGGCACATCATTATCACCCAAAGTCCATACTTCAGCATTCACACTTAGTGTTGTGCATTCTTATGAATTTTGGCAAATATATAATGACACGTATCAACAATGGTATCATTTATTTTTTTAAAGGGTATTTTTAGTCAGTTTTGTGCTGTATAACAGAATACCACCGACTGAGTAATTTATATAATAATTTATATAACAGAAATTTATTTCTTACAGTTCTGAAGACTGGAAAGTTCACAGTCAAGGTGCTGGCAGGTTTGGGATCTGTTTCCAACATGGCGCCTTGTTGCTGCGTTCTCTAGAGAGAAGGAGCACTGTGTTTTCACATGGACAAATTCCAGAACAGGGAGAATCCACCCCGAAAGTCCTTTTTTTAGCAGCTTTAATCCATTCAAGAGGACCTAACACCTACTAAAAGGCCCCACCTCCCAACACTGCTGCATTGGGGATTAAGTTTCTATTACATGAACTTTGGAGAGGACAAAAACATTCAAGGTATCACATGTATACTTTGTTCTGAGAGTCCCCATCTGCTTTTTTGGTAATGCAGAGGTGGTCTCATTTTTCCTGGAAAGCAAATAGACTGTGAATTGACTACTAAGACCTTTGCACTTGGTCTGAAAGTGAGTGACAGCAGAGGAGTCTAGGGCTCTGAGATACTCCTTGGGCAGCCAGCCTTGGAGCCAGAATTCTGCAGTTGCCTTGGCAACAGCTGAAGTTTCCTCTACTGGACTGAAAATCGTGAAGAGTCTATTTTACACTCTCTGCCTGGGGCATGCATATACCAGAAATGGAACCCTCAGGATTGGATTTCTTGTTCCTGATTTTGAAATAAAGGGTAAAATACTCATAGTAGCAAGGGAAAAGGAGGCCTGCACACATACTCATACTTGATATCATATGCGAATATTCTAATATAGCCAGAATCTGAACTGGTCAAAGTCTTAAGCTTGCAGACAACTTTATTTTAGACACAGCAATTTTTTTAGGTCATTACAGAAAAAAAAAAAATCACTGGTCTTCTTTTGCAGACACTCCCTATGCCATCTCTTATATTTTAAAAGTCTAACAGAGACTTTTGAAAGGGAAAAAAGAAAGAGTGAAATATCCTTAAATGACTACATATTTGATTATGCCTAATATATCTTAAATGTTGTCTAAAGAGCTCAGAATACTCTCCAAGTGTGAGCTCATTCTAGTCTAAAACACTTAGGAAGTCCATCAGCCTTGAATTAGATAATAGACATTTTCTCCATTTCAACTTTCTTCTCTAATTGATGCTTCTGTTTAAGCCCAAAGGGTTGCAATTTCCTTGATTGTCTCTCTCTCTCAAAATTCTCCAGACTGTCGCTTCTCTCAAATCCTACGTTTTTGCCTGTCCCAGTTACAGGTATATAAATAACATTTCATTTCCTTCCTTTGAAAGGTTGACCGAAAAGTTAAATAACAGGCACTATATAACATAAAGTTAATTTCGGTCTGAGTCAAGTTTGAGGACTAATAGCCTGGGAAACACAGACTCAGCATAAACTGAGAATGAGTCTTGGAGTGGGCTACACGAGGCACAGTGTTTATATGTTCTGTTACATAGAAAACACAAGAAGGGGTTAGTGAAGCAAAGGTGACATTTTTACAATTCTGATTGGTGCTCAGTGACATTGTATATAAAATAAAGCAAATATTCAAGATAAAAGGTTAATGAGTATGTAGGCATCTTGGGGTCTAGAGTGGTGATTGTATTTTTCCTGCCTTTGTGCTACATCTGATGGGCAAGGTTATAATCAGTACATGTCAGTGAAATATTTGACAGACTTGCGAGGATGGTTCAGCTTTAAATCACAGGCCTAGTTTCTGTTATCTATGTCCAACCTGCAGCCATCTTAGGCTTCTTTAAAACTTTTTCCTTTCAGATTCTCTGAAGAGTTAAGTGCCTAGTCTCTAACAAACATCTGCCAGATTTTATTTTAGAACTTAAAGAACAACCGGATTTCTTGAAGCAACAAGATTCACACATTTCTACTGTCCTGTAACTTAATATCACTAGGGGTGGCCACCACCCAAGTGGTTATATACACCTGGGCAAGAAGGCTTGGCAGAAAGTCAGAAAAAAGAGAGCGTGAGGTATTAAGTAGATTCAACCCAACTGTAACATCCACCTCCGGAGTTCATACCTACTCCCATCCATCCTTTGATATCAAGGGAGGCAAAGCATAAGACTAAAAAATAGCAAATATTATTCTTTTTCACCTTTCCCCCAGCAAAGGATGGCAGGGGCCCTGGCACAGTGGATAATAAGGCCGAAAGTACTCCAGTTGGTGGTGACAACAGGCTGCGCTGAAGCAGGGTTAAGTATCCTGAAACATTAAATTATATCCAGAGCAGGCTTTCTTCCCTGGCCTAACACCTCCATCCACCTCCATCCTGATCTGAGATAAGGAAGCTCATCATCTGTTACCTTTTGGGGCTTTATACATAATAGATGCTTCAGAAAGAATTCAATGCCGTGAAGGATCCTACATTGAGGAAAGAGCAAAGAAAACATGGTTCTTATCTTTCTGAACTTAAATAATTCAAACTTAGAATAATTCAAACATAAAACTGTTGAAACTTTACATTATCCTGAGCCTTGAGAGGAGTGTGGCTGTGCAGCCTAAGTTACACAGCATGCAGCTGCAACTTCTTTTTTTTTTCTCTGTAAATAACTAAGATCACACTTTTCTGCTGTAAATAGGGGAAATAAAATGAATACCTATAAAATAAATAATTAAGGCCAAACAGTGCCGGAGATAAGATCCTTTTAGACCACTACCACTTCTCATAGAGTAATAAAGTAATCCTCCTTGGAGCCAATCAAATCGCTGAGACATGTGCTCTGGTAATGTATGGCAGATGTTGAAGTCCTGCTAAAATTTCTCTGCTTTAAATGCTGACCCCATTTGTTTAAAGTCAGTGTTTCTGGGTGGTCATCCTCAAGCTTTAAGCTCAAATAAACTCTATACTTAATCATATTTTTTGAATCTCATTACTTAAGGTTAACACCTTTAAGAAACTTCCAAGATTGTTGCTGGCATGTTTGTCTCAACATATCCACCATGGTTGCAGTGTTGGCAACGAGTTATCGGAAGGGAGGTGTGACCATATATGGCCTACACATTTGCTGGATAGTATGCCAACCCTGTCCAGAAAACAGTATGCCAGGCCTATCTGAACTTGAGTACCTTGGCAGGCTTGTCAAGTACACACCTGTATGGGTAGCTGCCCTGGGTATTCATAACCTGATTATGAACTCCTTAATATGATATAGGAAGAAGAAAAGGATGAAGAGCTTACTAAGAACAGTACTAATAACTGTGCTACATATTTTGTGTGTTGTATTACATATATTCCTCACCGTCATATAATATAATGAGTCTCCCCCCACTCATTTACAG
The DNA here is from genome assembly GCA_027257055.1 of Cephalopachus bancanus. Lineage (NCBI taxonomy): Eukaryota > Metazoa > Chordata > Mammalia > Primates > Tarsiidae > Cephalopachus > Cephalopachus bancanus. The sequence goes on along the minus strand of JAPVLO010000121.1, from coordinate 3,858,074 downwards.
GGGAGGTAATTGAGGTTCAAGTAGCTTCTCCAAGTTTATAAGCAATTGTACCTTTGCATGTCTGACTCCACAACCAAAATCCTAAGAGGAAAAAAAAAATCCCAACTCATTCTTTATTGAGAAAGAAATATGTTGGCATGTCCTATCTGACAGGTGCTGTTCAGTGGAAATTCTAAGGTTGAACTTTTTTACAGATCAGATTCTTTCAAGTAAGTGAACAAACCATGTAATGCACCTCTGATAAAATCAGTTTCCCAAACCTGAAAGATAAGGTATGATGGAAAGAAATATTGCCATGCCCTATGGTGATGAGGCCAAGACACATCCTTCCCCTGAGGCTCAGTCTCAAAACACTTGCTCAACCTTACCTATGCAGCACACCAACAAACCAGAAAAGGACATTTCAGAAAAGTTTCTTTGAAACTTTTTCTTCACTCACAGGAGCAGCCTTCAAGCTTTGGTCCTTAGTTTCTCTCTAGCCCCATCAATGTTCACAGGGAGTCAGCCTACCAGGATGCATCTGTCCTCCAGAGTAACTCTTAGAACCACAAGCAGGCATCTCAAGGCTCCATTAGCATTTTTTAACTTCTAACTCATGAATTGTACATCAGCAGAAAGAAAGTGCTCATAGCTTGCAAATGGTGCGAGATTCTGAGAATAGAACTTAGTGTCACTTTATTAGCAAGAAAAATCCCAAGCTAATTGGGGAGAAAGAATGAAAGCTTCTCAATCAGTCAGAGAAGGGGGAAAAAAATCAATAAAGGAAATTCACTAATATGGATAATAAAGTAAAGCTGCAGACTTGCAATAGAAAGAGGACTTAGGAAACAGCTAAATAACAAATAGATTTATGTAATGCCTTTTCATTGTTTATGCTCTTCTGTACCAGAACATTGGATAGATGAGAGATGCAGGAAGCAAAGTAAGAAAGAAAAAACCCTATACAATGACCACTTGTATACCTAATTCTGAATTGTACCCCACATCTTTAAAATAAAAAAATACAAATAGAAAAAAAGAAAGAAAAAAAATCTTGGAGAAAGAGGACTTGATAAGAGTTCTCCTGATCCCCGTGCTACTCACCTTTTAATATTGTTACTTGTTAAGACTTTAATGCTAAGCACTCACTTTTTTTTGAAAGCCTGATCTTTGTAAGGAAAAAAAAAATCTCTTAAATTCTACAGTGAAAAACCTGAGAGAGACCACGGGAGAAAGAAAGAGACAAAAGAGAGACAGAGGCAGACAGAGAGCAGCAGCCCTGTTGAGATCAAGTTGGATCAGTGGGTCTGTAACTCCAAGTTCTATGACTTCCTTGAATTCGAATCAAAAGATGTCCATCAAATGCATTACTATCCAGACATTAAGAACAATGCCCAGGCTCAGTGGCTCAGCTTGTAATCCCAGCATTTTGGGAGACCGAGGCAAGTGGATTGCCTGAATCCTTGGGTTCCAGACCAGCCCGGGCAACTTAGCGAGACCTTGTCTCTACCATAAGTAAAAAATTAGCCGGGCATTGTAGCGCGCGCCTGTAGTTCCAGCTACTTGGAAGGCTAAGGCGGAAGGATCGCCAGAGCTCAGCAGGTCGAGGCTGCGGTGGCCGTGAGCCTGCAACTGCACTCCAGCGTGGGCGACACAGTGAGACTCCAACTCAAAAAAAAAGAATAATGTACATTCTACTTCACATGAAAGGAGGTTCATAATATTGAGTAAAAAGGTAGGTTACAAAATGATATTCTATATTAATATATTTTATTGTGGTAGGATATATATAACATAAAACTTACCATTTTAAGCATTTTTTTTTTTTTTGAGTCAGAGTTTCACTCGGTTGCCCAGGCTGGAACACAGTGGCACGCTCACAGCCACTGCAGTCTCAACTTGCTGGGCTCAGGCCGTCCTTTCACCTCAGCCTTCCAAGAAGCTGAAACCACAGGCGTGTACCACCATGCCTAGCTATTTTTTTAAAATTTATTGTAGAGACAAGGTCTTTCCAAGTTGCCTAGGCTGGGTTCAGGCAACCCTCTCTCCTCCACCTCCCAGAATGCTGGGATTACAGGTGTGAGCCACCGCACCTGGCTATTTTAAGCATTTTTAAGTGTACAACCCAATGACATTAAGGACATTCATATTATTGTGCAACTATCACCGTTATCCATCTCCAAAACTTTTTAATCATCCCAAACTGAAACTCTGGACTCATTAAACCTAACTCCCCTATAGCCCCTTTTCTCATCCTCTAATAACGACTAATTCTATTTTCTGTCTTTATGAATTTGACTATTTTAGATACCTCATATAAGTAGAATCATACAATATTTGTTCTTTGGTGTCTGGATTTCATTTAGCATAATGAATTGATGGTTCATCCATGTTGTACAGGTTGAGTATTTCTTATTCCAAATGCCTGGGATCAGAGTGTTTTTAGATTTTAGATTTTTTTCAGATTTTGGAATATTTCCATTATATAATTACCTGGTTGAGCATTCAAAACATGAAAGTCCAAAATTCGAAAGACTCCAATGAGCATTTCCTTTGAGTGTCATGTTGATGCTCAAAAAGGAATTTTAAATTATCAGATTTGACATGCTCAACCTGTAGCATGTATTAGCATTGCACTTCTTTTTGAGGCTGAATAATATTTCGTTGTTTGTGTATTCCACATTTTGTGTGTCATTCATCCACAGATGGAAACTTGGGTTGCTTTCACCTTTGGCTGTTGTGAATAATGCTGCTATGAACACGGGGTGTACACTATTTGAGTTCCTGCTTTTGCCTCTTTAGGGTATATACCTGGAAGTGGAGTTGAATCTGTTTAATTTCTGAGGAGCTGCCATACTATTTTCCACAGCAGTTTCTATAGTCATATTTTTTAACAATTTGTAAAGCCGAAAAAAAGAGAAAATATTACATATGCTAAGAGCAATTTCTGGGCTGTAAAATTATGGGTTTATGTCTCCCAAAGTATAATTTGCCTATTGATATATATCACCCCAAAATGCAGCAAGTTAAAACTCTAAGCATTTATTATCTTACAGAGTTTCTGAGCAGCTAAGCTACTGTATTTTTTCTAATGCAGTATCAGAATATCAGAATATTCTGATTCAGGATATCCAATGAAGTTGTAGATAAGGTGGCAGCTGGGGCTGTAGTCTCTAAAAGCTTGAGTGGGGCTAGAGCTTAAAAGCTTACTCATATGGCTGTTGGCAGTTCAGTGTCTCACCACAGAAATTTCCCCATAATGCTGCTTGTGGCACAGTTTCCTCCAGAGCCAGTGATCCATGAAGGACAGATTGTAAGACAGAGACCAAGCCAGAAGCTGCAACGTCTTTTATAACATAGTCTCACCAGTAACACGTCACTTTTGCATATTCTATTGTCCACAATAAGACCAACTCAGGTATAATGTGATAAGAGACTATTCAAGAGTGTGAATATGTGGAGGTAGGGGCCCTTTGGAAGTCTGGCTGTCATAACCCACTGATCTATATTTTCAAATTCAACTGCAATGCACATCTTTTTTCTTTTTCTGTATTTTAATAGCTTCAGGGGGAACAAATAGTTTTGGTCTGGCTTTAAACATACCCACCACCCCCGCCTGTGCACATTGTACTCAACAGGTGATTTTTCAGCCTTCCACCCTTTCCCCCTCCCACTTCTGAGTCTCCAGTGCCCATTATACCATTCTCTCTGTCTTTGCAGATCTTTCGTTTAGTGTTCACTGATAAGTGAGAACATGTGGTGTTTGGTTTTTCGTTCCTGAGTGAGTTCACTTAGGATAACTTTCTCCAATTCCATCCAAGTTGCTGCAAAAATCATTATTTCATTCTTCTTGACAGCTGAATAGTATTCCATAGTGTACATGAGGGGGACCCCCCCAAAACCAGAATTGTCTTCTTTTTATATTGGGCTCTTTGTACTATAGTTGGAATTTTTTTGGATTAAACGGTCAACCAGTTTTTATCTGGAAGTTCTGAGAAGGTTGTATAATGATTTGTGAAAGAAACGTCCCAAGTTGTGGCAAACAGATGACAGGTTCTTCAACCTTGACAAGGCACCTGTCCACATCATACTTAGTGCTCAGCAGTTTCTGACCAAAAACAGCATGACCCCCTTCTCCACCTTCCCTATTTACCTGATCTCACTCCAAATTATTATTATTTTTTTTGAGTTGGAGTCTCACTCTGTCACCCAGACTGGAGTGCAGTGGCACGATCCTGGACACCGCAGCCTCAACCTGCTGGGCTCTGGCGATCCTTCCGCCTCAGTCTTCCAAGAAGCCGAAACTACAGGTGTGCACTACCATACCCGGCTAATTTTTGATTTATTGTAAAGACGAGATCTCACCAAATTGCCCAAGCTGTTCTCCAACCTGCGGGCTCAGGCAATCCACTCACCTCGACCTCCCAAACTGCTGGGATTACAGGCTGAGACACCGAGCCCAGCCAGATGATTTTTTTAATTTCCCTTGATGAAAAAAGTTCTAACAGGGAAATATTTTGTTGATGTGGAAGAAGTGAGACAAAAATGGCAGAAGCACTAAAAGACGTCAAAATTGATGAGTTTAAAAGCTGTTTTGAGCAGAAAAGACATCTCAATAGGTGTATTGCATCAAAGTGTTATTTGAAGGTGACTGCAGTTTAAACAAGTAAGAATACATACACAAGTTTTTATAAACAAAACTTGAGGTTTTGGGGGGGGAGGTCACCCCTCCTATGTACCACATTTTCATTATCCATTGATTGGTTGATGGGCATTTAAGTTAATTCCACATCTTTGCAATTGTGAATTGTGCTGCAATGAACATGTCTTTTTTATAGAATGACCTCTGTTCTTTTGGGTAGACACCTAGTTGTGGGATTGCTGGATCAAATGGTAGATCTACTTTTAGTTCTTTGAGAAATCTCCATACTGATTTCCATAAAAGGTTATACTAATTTGCACCTGCACCAAAAGTGTATGAGTGTTCCCTTTTCTCTACATCTGCACCAGCATCTGTTGTTTTTTGATTTCTTAATAATGGTCATTCTGACTAGTGTTAGGTAGTATCTCATTGTGGTTTTGATGGGTATTTCCCTGATGATTAGTGATGTTGAGCATTTTTTCATGTTTGTTGGCCATTTGTGTGTCCTCTTTTGAGAGATATCTGTTCATGTAATATGCCTACTTTTTAATGAGATTTTTGTTTTTTCTGATTTGTTTGAGTTCTTTGTAGATTCTGGATATTAGTCCTTGTCAGATTTATAATTTACAAATATCTTCTCCTATGAAAGCCACATCTTTTGTGACACAAAACATATGAAAAGAGGTAATTCTGAGTAGATGACAAAGCAGGAAGCTCCAGGAATCTATCTACCCACCTAGACAACAATAGCACTGGCGGAATTTATGTGACATAACTATTTTGAAACTCTAGACTCTATTGAAGGCCTAAAACTTCCAGATGAAGGTTCAGATAGGAAAGAGTACTTAATTTTGATCACTTTCAACTCTTAGCACAGTAGCAGCTACCTATCACCCACCTTAAGTCCCATGACAGGTAGTCATGCCTGAAGTATTGGACGTGTTTTTCTTCTTTTCTTTTTGAGTTGGAGTCTCACTCTGTTGCCCAGACTGGAGTGCAGTGGCCACTAATAGCTACACAACAGTAACTATGAACAAGAAAGGAAACACAATAAAATGTATTTTTTCTAATGCAGTATAATTTTTATTTTATTTTAAAGATGTGGGGTACAATTCAGGACTAGGTATACAAGTGATCACCATACAGGTAAAGCTTGGACTTCCCTTCGGTCCCCAGTTTGCCTGGTTTGAGATCAGGTACCCTTATTGATGTTATGTTTTCCCCCCACCCCACCCCTCCGGCAATCTCCTGTTACTCCCAATGCCCTTCTTATAGTATTATGGTGGTTGTTCAGGGTCTGCTTATGAATGAGAATATGTGGTATTCTGTTCTTTGTTTCTGTGATAGATCACTGACTATGGTAGACTCTAAATCTATCCAAGTTGCTGTGAAGTCCATATGTTTGTCCTTCTTTATGGCTGTATAATATTCCATTGTATATATGTACCACATTTTAAAAATCGAGTCCAGTTTTGATGGGCGGCAAGTTTGGTTCCATGTTTTTTCTATTATGAATAGTGCTTCAATCGGTATTAATGTGGTATATTTTATATAGGTCAGGTCATTTTGTATTAGTCCTGTATCTTGTCTTTACTCCGTTTATCATAATTTCAGCATTATTATAAGTTTTTTTTCAGTATTCCATGAGTGTATCATGTGGCTAAACATAATTTAACATTTAGTGATGGGCACTTTGCTTTTTAAGTTTTGCTTTATGAATAAATTTAATGCATATATTTTTCCTTAAGTCTTAAGGTAGTTGTAAAAATGATCAGAATATAAATGAAATAGAATTATGGGATCTGAGTATATGCAGATTGTTAGTGCTGCTGGTGCACATTGCCAAATTGTGCCCCTGAAAATTTTGGCCATTTAAACTGCCACCAACACCATATGAAACCACAATTTCATCATATCATGGCATTGAACATTGTTATTTTTAAAATCTTGACTAATTTAATAGTATCATTTTGCCAGCGATATTGTTTATTGAATTGAAATCTCTGTGGTTGCCAGTGAGTCTGAGCATTTTCTGCTTATTAGACATTATTTCTTTGAATTGTTGGCTCATATTCTTTGTGTCTACTCATCTTTTGGGATGTTTTTGTGGACTTTTATGAACTCCCCAGTTAAGACATTGACTCTCCTTTGTTGTATTTTTTTTCCAGATTGTTGTTTACCTTATTTTGTTAATAATTGGTAGGAGTTTTAAACATTCATAGAATTAAGGTCACTTTGTAAAGCAGCTTTGTAGAAGATTCATAGTTGGACACAGGGAGTCGGGAATAGGAAGGAGAGAACACCACATTCTTTGCCTGCTTCATAATTTAGCCTAAGTGTATAGGTCCAAGGATGGATCTTATAAAAACTGTTATCTTCTTAGTCACAATTTAGCCATCACAGTCCAACAACCACTTCCTAAAATCCATGACAATTAAAGACTGTCAAAGCTCCAAGAACCGTCTGACCCTCAGGACTGATTCAGGATTAAACTGAAATCCAAGAGTTGTGGTAACATTGTCCTTGCATTAACTTTTTCTCAGGACTGGGCTTCTAGCACCAAAGGATCAAACCATATTTTGGTGCTATCTCCTTGATCAATAATAAGGACTTTATTATTCTCATTCTGGATAAACTAGGAGTTGATGTGTTGGATAATCACTATGCCATTTGTCAAGTGGATATATTCAATAGATGTAAACCCAGAGGGTTATCATCATTCATTATGAAATGTTCATTCTTGCATTGTTTTTATTATAGGTAAGAATTCCCTGCTCTAGACCTTTATTCTCTGAAAACTATATTTTGAGAACCTCCTAAAAATTATTTGTTAACATGCAGGGAAAATGCTCACTCTTTGGATTTGGTGTCAGCAAAAAGCAAATATATTTGAGAATGTCCTTAAATATGCAATTGGTAGATTAAAAATAATTGAAAAACTGATCTTCAAAGATGGCACTAGTTCTGTGGCTTTGAGAAAGTTACTTTACTTCTGAATCTGTTTCCTCATTTATACAATAGAAAAAAAATTAATCTTTACTCCAGGCCTATGTGATTGCTGCAGGAAGTTGTAAGTCACTGAGCTTATCAAAAATACTCAGATATTCCTTCATTCTTAGGACAGGAAAGTAAGTAAATGGTAGGTCCGTTGATTTAATTTTTTGTAGATTCCACTTGGACAGGAAGATGTAGGAATAGCAAGTAGTTAATAATATTACTTGCTGTTTGTTGCTAAAAGCAGTGCTCCAGGTCCTTTTACCTTCTTACTAAACCTTTACAACACTGTTACTCCCATTGTTACTCTCATTTCAATGGTGAGGACACTGAGGTTTAAAAAAAGTATCCTGCTTTTCACTCAGTGAGCCAGATGCTTCTGTGTAACTCATTTCTGGTGTTTTTTCCATGTAATGAATGCCCAATTTGTCAGACTCATTATCCAACTGCCTACTTCACATGTCCACTTTGATGACTAATAGCCATCTCAACCAAGATGAAAAAAGTAAGTTCCTGTTATTATCCCCAAATCCTGCTCTTCCCACAATCTTTCCCACTCAGTAAATGACAACTGTATCAATCTATGTGCTAAAACCAAAAACATTGGGGTCATCCCCAACTTCCTCAAACCCCACTCTTACCTTTGATAGATCCTGCCAACTCAGTCTTCAAATAGAACTAGAATCCAGACCACTTTTCCATTTCCAAGCTACTACTCTGGTTGAAGCTACTGACTCTCACCAGATTCCAATGTCCTGCTACATGATTCATTTCTTTCCTACTGCCTCTTTAGCTTACTTGCACAAAGCTAATGGAATGATTCTGCTAAGATAAAGAACTGATCACATCACTCCTCTGCTCAAAACCTTTCCCTGGATTAATAATAATAAGAGTCAAGGTTTATAGTGGCTTCAAGGGTCCACACAGCTGACCTGATTCTCAATGCCATTGACCAGCATTTCTACTCCTCCCCCTGTTACTCAGTCCACTCCAGCCACATTGGCCTCTTTACTGATACCTCTGGCAGGGTTTCTTTAACTACAAGAGTCCACCATGGCTCAATACCTCACTTCCTTAGGCTTTATTCAAAAGCTTTTCTCTCTAGTAGGACATCCCTCACCACTGTATCTAAAATCTCCACCCCCTAATCAATTACATCCTTATCTATCTCTGCTTTGTTTGTTTCACTCACATCTATCACCAATATACTATATATGATATTTATTTCTCTTGTTTGTTTCCCCTTGTTAGAATATAATGTCTATGGGATAAGGGATTTCTGTTTGTTTTGTTCTCTGCTGTGTTCCTAATGCCTAGTACATGGTAAACACACCATAAATGTTTGTTGAATAACTGAATGAGTTTGTAACTGATATCTGCTTTACTCTACCCATGATGCCTTTCATCTCACTTCATACCTCACATGAGAGTATCCTTTGCAGATGCTTAAACTTTTCTTCATGTTACCACTTGTGTTATACCACTTTCATCAGGTATGACAGGATTTCCTTAAAGTCTTTCACAACCCCATTCCAGGCTTTTCTTCATGTATTATTGACCATATGGGTCACTTGAAAATATCTAGTCCAACCACTGGCAAAAGGGCATGGGACTGGAATGACTTATTGGTTTAATGCTTTATTCCTTGAAGTTGGGCAGATAGTAGCTAGAAATCAGAAAAAAAAGCGATAAATTTTACATAGGAAAATAAATGTCTACCAAATCCAATGAATCACAATTTCATGTCTGTGTCACATTTGAGCTTCAGCATCTGTATGTGGATGGCTAGGTAGAAATTCTGACCATTTTACAGAGGAGGAAACAAAGGCATGGAAAGATTCCCCAAGGTCATGCAGTAAATCAGAAGAGGCCCAGTGAGTTCCAGCCAAGTTCTGGGTTTTAGAGAAGAATGGAGCAGAATTCAGAAATCCAGAGATTTGTCTTCAAGTTGCACACAACTATTATGTGACCCAATCAGTTGCTGACCTCTCGGGGCCTCAGCTTCCTCATCCACAAAAAGAAAATAAAGTCCCTTTCTTGCTCCAGAATTGTGCTCAGGCTGATTAATCATTAAGAATCTATTCTTATCTATTGAATTCTAGAGTAAGCTGAGAAGCAAGAGTGTGTTGGTGGACTTTGAACCCTGCAGAGCCAGGAGAGAAGAGTTAGATTTCTTTCTCCTTTTTTCTGAAAGTAAATACATAAGGATGATCTTTTAAAAACTTAGCCTTGGCCAGGCTCGGTGGCTCAGCCTGTAATCCTGCGCCTTGGGAGGCTGAGTTGAGTGGATTGCCTGAGCCCGCAGGTTCGAGACCCGCCTGGGCAACTTGGTGAGACCTCATCTCTACAATAAATCAAAAATCAGCCGGGCGTGGTAGTGCGCGCCTGTAATTCTGGCTACTCGGAAGGCTGAGGCGGAAGGATCGCCGGAGCCCAGCAAGTTGAGGCTGCGGTGGCCGGGAGCAGCCACTGCACTCCAGTCTGGGCGTCAGAGTGAGACTCCAGCTCAAAAAATAAAAATAAAATAAAAATAAAAAATAGAAACTTAGCCTCTTCCTGAGGCTTTCCTTTGGGTCGTGTCTTAAAACCCTTTCAGATCCAGGCTGGAAATTTGAGGAACATGGGTAATCTCAGCAAGTTCCTGTTCCTCATTTAGACATCAAGTCCCTTGTGATGCCATAGTTGGAAGCTTCCATTGTAAAGACCATTTGTATGGTCCAGTGTAATGTTCTTCATAGCTTGAGCTCTGATATCCTGAGGCACTGCTGGCCAGGGTCCCCGGTACACACAGTTGCCAGACTGCATACATTTTAAATTCTGCTGTTGCATTTCTCCCTCTTATACAGTTTCCAATATGTCGCCTGCCTGAGAGATTCAAGTTTTTCTGTTGAAGGAGTGGCTTTATGGGGGCAATGGGAGGAAAAGTTTGTTTAATAACTTAGACAACATTGCAGTTTAAGTTCTACACCCACGTGATGCATTCCCAACCTTCTGATTTCCCAGATCTGGATCCTGCTCCTTTTTGCAGTGTTGAAATTAACATTTAAGAATCCCTTACTTTTGGATTCTTTTGGCTAGAAATATAGGGTGTTACCCATATTCTCTCATGTGGTTTTATAATTAAGAATAGATTAGGTAACTTGCACAAAACCATTAAGCCAGTAAAAAACAAAGGTGAGATTAGATCATAGGACTACTAGGCTGCCTCTGAAGAGTCGTACCAAGTGTTATAATTTTCATACTTTCAAAATAGATATACTCTAAGTCACCCACTGTTAGGTTCTCAGGATATATCCTTTCTGAAAAACCTGGAGATGGAGTTTTACGTGAAGAGAGCTGCTTATAATTCTTATTGCTTAGGTTAGGGACTGGCAAATTTTGTCTGTAGTTTGCCAGGTAGTAAATATCTTAGGCTTTGTGGAATAGATCATCTCTGTCGCAACTAATCAACTCTACCGTGGTAGTAAGAAAGTAGCCATAGACAATATGTAAAAAAATAATCATAGCTGTGTTTCAATAAAACTTTATTTACAAAAACAGGCAGCAGGCTGGATTTGGCTCAAAGTTCGTTCTTTGCCAACCTTTGACCTAGGCTGTGATGCTAGTAGGACCATGCACTCTTTCACATAATACATTTAAAGGAGTTAGTAACAATGTTTGCATATGATTTTCTCAGTCAAATGAGAAGATAAAATTTGTTTCAGAATATATTCATCCCAGTACTTCAAAAATGTCTCTACACATTTACCTCACCAATCAATACAGTCCACAAACTTGACTGAAACATCATGAACTCATAGAATGTTAGTACATAAAGGATATTTGAGATAATCTAATTTAAGTCTCTCATTGGGGCAACAATCGGGGATGAAGAAACAAAGGAAGTTTTTCAGTCTCCCATCTGAAAGAAGTATCAGGCACAATTTGGAAGACCAAGTACTGATGAGTGTCTTTTTTTTTTTTTTTTTTTTGAGTTGGAGTCTCACTCTGTCACCCAGACTGGAGTGCAGTGGCCGCTCCCGGCCACCACAGCCTCAACTTGCTCTGGCAATCCTTCCGCCTCAGCCTTCCGAGTAGCCGGAATTACAGGCGCGCGCTACCATGCCCAGCTGATTTTTTTTATTTATTGTAGAGATGAGGTCTCGCTGCCCAGGCGGGTCTCGAACCCGCGGGCTCAGGCAATCCACTCACCTCAGCCTCCCAAAGGCGCGGGATTACAGGCCGAGCCACCGAGCCCGGCTCTGATGAGTGTCTTAATGTGTGGCTAGAATCTTGCTATTTCTTCGCCAGAGAATAAACAACAACATACAACTGATAGCCTCTTTTTCAACTTAGTCATACTATAATGAGTTTGTTTTTCCTATAAGATATTGTCAAGCCTTAAAAAAGAAATCAATCAGAAAGACTGTCCTCAAAATGTTGTCCTTCTATGTCCTTTCGTTACTGGCTGAGTCACTGAGACCTCTTGTTTTGATATAGCCTCCCACAAGATGCTTGTGGACCAAGTGTCAGTCTGGGTCACAAGAAAACACAGATGGTACACTCAAATCAAGATTATTCAGAGAGGTAGGCAGAGCGTTCAAGAATCACAAGGGATATGGCATTCACCCAAGGGCAGGAGCAAGACATTCCTAGCCCCGAAAGCAGAAACAAGCAACCTGCAGTAATGAAAAGGAGGCTCCCTTAAAGACACATGGCATTCAGTTATGGGACACAGCCAGTTTGTGCCAGACTTTTGTCAACTTGGTACCTCTGCTCCTGTCTAAGGCTGGGAAGTCTGTTTCCCAGAAGCCCCTTCCAAGCATTGTTTCAAGTGAGAGTTTGCCAAAGAGAGGAACTCACACAGGATTTGAAAGGCAGACGTGAAGGAAGACCAATTCTTTTAGGAAGTCATCAGACAGAATGACCGACAGGATGTGGATGTCCCTGGTAGGCCTCAATCAGTCCACTCTCTTTTTGCTCTGCATATAGTGCTATAGTGCATTTCCCCAAGAACTGACACTGCTCACCAACTTAGCCTCAAGCCCACCTTCAAGCACTAGATGACAGCTTCCACAGACTTCTTTATAACTCTTCCTTTCTGTGTCCCCCTCAACTTAGATTTTTCTGCAAGCTCTGCCGTGCTGGGAAGCCCTGGTGCTAGTGCATTGGCTAAAGTGACTATTTTCTTTGACCCTCTGAGTCCCTTTTCCAGATTCTCTCATTCTAGCACTTCCCAGGTTTTACATAAGCTTTCATTTCTAGAGTAAATTCTTTATTTCTGGGCTTTTTTGTAGTGACATTCTTTTCCTGACTTGTAGTGACATTCTTTTCCTGGATGTTCAGAACCAGGTGAATAGACACTCTGACCCCACCTCCCTCCCTCTTTCCACTTTCCTGCTAGAACCCTCCATTACCTACACAGGACCAGAAACCAAAGACAAGAGGACTCCTGGTGCAGACTGCCCAGGTCAGCCTCCAGGGCAGAAGCATGGGTAGAGGTGAAGGAGGGGGTCTGCAGAGGGAAGGGCACATCTCTGGCACAAACCACTCAATAGTTATTGTTTTTGGGGGGGTTGAGTTGGAGTCTCCCTCTGTCGCCCAGAATGGAGTGCAGTGGCCGCTCCCGGCCACCGCAGCCTCGATCCGCTGGGCTCCGGGGATCCTTCCGCTCAGCCTTTCAAGGAGCTGGAACTACAGGCGCGGGCTACCACACCTGGCTGATTTTTTGATGTATTGTAGAGATGAGGTCTTTCCAAGTTGCCCAGGCGGGTCTCAAACCTGCGGGCTCAGGCAATCCACTCACCTCGGCCATCCAAAGCGTGGGATTACAGGCCGAGCCACCGAGCCCGGCAATAGTTATTGTTAAACTTCAAAAAAATTTCAGAATTTCACTCAAGTTTAGCTCTGCATGTGTAGAAAAAGTCAAGATGAGTGACATTCTCTGTTCTCTCCCTTCAAATAAAAAAAAAATAGTTGAAGTCTTCAAAATGAATATCTACAAAATAGGAAGAGACCAAAAAGCAACAAGCTTGCTGAATGGCTCCCTTTGTTTTAATGAAACTGAATTGCATTTAACCACATTTTATTTTTTTTTTAAAAATACGTAGAGTAATGATCTCTGTGAACTATCTGTGCTTTGCCTTTAGGGAGGAGGGAGAGAAAAAAAACTGATACTAAATTTTTATAAAGAAATTTAAATCAGACACTAAAATAGAACAAAACAACTGTTTCAAGGCCAATTAAAGTGAAACATTATCCTATAGAGAATGCTAGCAGGGTTTGAGTCTGGTAATTCTTTGCTTTTTTTTTTTTTCTTACCAAGTAGGGGTCTTACTCTGCTGCCCAGGTTGTAGTGCAGTAGCATGCTCACAGCTCACTGCAGCCTCAATCTCCTGGGCTTAAGTAATCCTTCTGCCTCAGACTCCTAGGTAGCAGGTTCTACAGGCGCGCACCACTATGCTGGCTAATTTTTAAATTTTTTTGTAGAGATGAGGTCTTGCTATATTGCCTAGGGTGGTCTTGAACTCATGGGCTGAAGCAATCCTGTCACCTCAACCTCCCAAACGTGCTGGAATTACAGGTGTGAGCTACTACATCCAGCCTCTTTGCCCCTTCCTATGTAGAACCCTATTGGGAACTATGGATCTCAACAGAAGAGCTGTTCAACAGCAATATAATGCAAGTTACATACGCAAGCCACATCTGCAATTTAAAATTTTCTAGAAGCCATGTTTTAAAAAGCAAAAGTAGGTAAAATTAATTTTAATAATATAATTTTATAAAACCCAATAAATCAAAAATACTATTTCAACATGCAATCAATATTTCTAAATAATTAATAAACTACTTTATGTTCTTTTTTTGTACTAAATCTTCAAAATCTGAAGTGTGTTTTATACCTACCACACATCTCAATTCAGATTGGCAACATTTCCAGTGCTCAAAAGTCATACGTATTAGACAATATAGCTGTAGAGTATGTCTTACGGTGAATTGAGTTTGCTTCTGGTGGGGTGTGATGGCTCATTCCTGTAATTCCAGCACTTTGGGAGGCAGAGGTGAGAGGACTGCTTGAGGACAGTTCAAGAATAGGCTGGTCAACATAGCAAGACCTCCTCTCTACACAAATTAAAAAAAAATAACTAGAAAAATAGCTACAGTGGAGCACACTTGTAGTCCCAGCTACTCGGGAGGCTGAGGCAGAAGGATTGCCTGAGCCCAGGAGGTCAAGGTGACCCGTGATGACGCCACTGCACTCCAGCTTTGGCAGCAGAGTGAGACCTTGACTCAATAAATAAACAAACAAGCAAACAAATAAAAAAACTTTTAAAAAAAGTTTGCTTGTTATTCAAAGAAATGCAGCATAATATAAAAGAACGTGGATTAGTATCTGCTAGTGTTTTTCACCTGTGTTTCCAGTTCTCCTTTCCTTTTGAATAGATAGGAGGATTGCCTTCCTCACCTCCTTGTAGGTGGGCAGAGCCAAATATCTTGCTCTGGATGAAAAGAAAAGTGAGTAGAAGTGATGCACCACGTCCAGGTAGCAGCATTTAAATGTTCTCTCTTTCCCTGCCATGATGACCATGGAGGCTTCTGTTGATATGAAGGTGCTCTGAAGTTGAAACTGCCTGAAAGACCAAGCCAACACTTGGAGAAGAGCTGCCCTATATGACTGGGATAATAACTTCTGTTCTATTAAATCCCTACGTCTCTCACATGGCCCTCTCAGGGCTCTAATAACAGATCTCCCTCTAGCTCCTTCAATCTGAGGATAGTAATTGCTCTCTGATGTTGCTAGGCCTGGTGTTCTGCTTTTTCCTGAGCCTTACCTCATCTTTGTCTCTTTATTAAACTCTCCTCAGTTACCCTGTTGATTGTGCCATCTGTTTCTTGTTAGGATTCTGACTGATAGAGTATATTTGCCAAATGTGAAATGAGCCTAAAGACAGAATAAGATGAGTACATTCAAGAAATAATTATTTGAATGTGTGTAAATCAGTTTCAAAGCAACAATCTAAGATAGTTTCACTCTTATAATACAAAAGATCCTCTTTCTCTTCTTTCAGTAAAAATATGTATGCATTGCTTATACTGCTTTGTGTTTAGGTTTTTAAGGAAATATGTTTGCTTGAATCTGATTGGTCTTCATTCTTTCTTTAACTATGTCCCAAGCATTTACTTACAAGTTTATGTTTTGTAGAACTAGCAACAAATAAAATAACTAGGTCACCCTCAAGTAGGAGTATACCTACAGGCTTGTACTCCTACCAGGAAGCCTGAGTTATTGTTGTATTATTTGTTCACTTGTAGAAAGATCAGAAAGATATAAACACAAAGAAGGTAAAAATAACTCATCACACAAAGATAATCACTACTATCGTATATAATTCCACATTTTAAAAAATTGAATATTATTGTTTGAATATAATCTAATTTGATTTTTTGACCAAAGCTTGGACTTATTTTCATATCAATAAATACAATGTTTATATAATTATTGTTTATAGCAACTACTTTGTCATCATCATCCATTTCCATTTAATTAGCTCTTTCAGTCACTGCCAATTTTTGAATACTCAAATAATACTACAAGTGTCCATGTATCTCTAAGTATCTGGTAAAATTTTCCACAAGTAAGTTATTGGAAGTGAGAATGCACAGGTTAAAAGGGTTTGCATGTTGCAAAAGCTTCAGACAGATTTCCAGTACGCCCTCCAGAAAAGAATCAATTAATTTACATTATTGGTCAGGCTCGGTGGCTCAGCCTGTAGTCCCAGCACTTTGGGAGGCGGAGGTGAGTGGATTGCCTGAGCCCGCAGGTTCAAGACCAGCCTGGGCAACTTGGCGAGACCTCGTCTCTACAATAAATAAAAAATTAGCTGGATATGGTAGCACGCGCCTGTAGTTCTGGCTACTTGGAAGGCTGAGGCAGAAGGATCCCCAGAGCCCAGTGGCTTGACGCTGCGGTGGCTGTGAGTGTGCTGCTGTGCTCCAGCCTGGTCGAGGGAATA
Source organism: Cephalopachus bancanus (assembly GCA_027257055.1). Lineage (NCBI taxonomy): Eukaryota > Metazoa > Chordata > Mammalia > Primates > Tarsiidae > Cephalopachus > Cephalopachus bancanus. The sequence continues at coordinate 3,841,466 of JAPVLO010000121.1, read as the reverse complement.
AGACTCCAGCTGAAAGGAAAAAAAAAATTTACATTCTTAATAGAATGTTAGAAATTTCTCTCTTTCCAGTTGGACACCTTGCCAACATGGTATTATCTTTAAATTTGTCTATTTCATAGAAAATAAATGGTAACTCATTTTAAGTTTGTATTTCAAAAGTTATAGTGAAAGAATACATCATCCCACGTTTCAGACAATTTTTTTTCTAACTTGTATATTGCCAGTCTTTGGAATTTTCCCATTTTGCTATTGATGAGTATTTAGACTTGCAAAACTCTCTAAATCCTAACATTTGAGTGCTTTTGTTAAGCTAGGTTCCTGACAAAAACATTTTCTTGTGATTTCCCTTACAACCTTATAGTAGCCATATAATTTTTCTCACAAATGAGAAAATTAAAACTTTAAACAGTTAGTTGACTTAATCAGGGTCACTTAGTTGTTGTAGAAGGTGCTACTAGTAATATTCCCCTCCCCCCCATCTAGTGTTCCCATCTTCCAGCTGTCATGATTTTTGGTAGCTAACAACTCATAGCTGCACCTTTCTCTGGAGAATTATCCTCAGATGGATCCTAAATGCCAGTTTGGCCAACAACCAGTAACTGACTTTTGGGGAGGGGTGTACAAAAGCTCAATCCCCAAGGTAAGAAAACTCAGTGGTACCATATTTACCCTAGTTCTTTCAACAGGGCCAGACTGAGGCTAGACTTCAGCTTGTGAAATTAAATTAAATGTGGCCCGAAGTAGGCTTCATATCTTGAGTCCTTACATAGTGAACTGAAGCCTAACTTGTTATTCTTATAACTAATATCTGAGTCCCAGCCAGTCACAACAGCTGAGCTTAAGCCAGTCACAGGCTGCCAACTGGTCAGACCATGTCCATATAAGGCAAATGCCTCATTGCTCCATGCCCAAATAAGGCAAATGCCCATCTTTAACCAATCAAGCTGCTTTTGTGCATCACTTCCTTTTCCTGTCTATAAATATTACCTGCTTACAGGTGCTGGGTGGAGGTCTCTGAACCTATCCTAATTCTGAATGCTGCTTGATCCATGAGTTGTTTTTTTGCTCAGATAAACTCTTCTAAATTTAATTTGCCTAAAGTGTTTTGTTTTAAACAAGCTGAAAAGGGGTTGGCAATTCCTGAAAGATCTAAAAATCAACCTTCCATATGACCCCACATTCTCTTTACTGGGAATATACCTTGAGGAACTCAAATTACTCTATGAAAAAGATACACGGACATGCATGTTTATTGCAGCATTATTCACAATAACAAAAACATGGAATCAGCCATGCTGCCCATTAAAAGAGGATTGGATTAAAAAATTTGGTACATATACATAAAGAAATATTACACAGTCATAAAAAAGGACAAAATTATGAACTTCATAGCAACTTGGATGGACTTAGAGTCTATAATACTGAGTGATCTATCACAGAAACAAAGAACTGAGTATGTTCTTACTCATAAGTGGACCTTGAACAATTATCATAATACTATAAGAAAGGGATTGGCGGGCTGGGTGTGGTGACTTGTCTGTAATTCCAGCACTTTGGAGGCCGAGGTGAGAGGATTGCCTGAGTCCAGGGGTTCGAGATCAGCCTGGGCAATTTGGTGAGACCTTAACTCCACAATAAATCAAAAAATTAGCCAAGCATGGTGGCACACACCTGTAGTTCCAGCTACTTGGAAGGCTGAGGCAGAAGTATCACCTGAGCCCAGCAGGTCGAGGCTGTGGTGACCGTGAGTGTGCCACCGCACTCCAGACCGGGCAATAGAGTGAGACTCCAACTCAAAAAATAAAATAAAGACAAAGGGATTGGCAGTAGTAAGAAACTGCCAGGGGAGGAGGGCAGGATTGTCAGTAGTGGGAAACTGCCAGAGGAGTGGGGGAGCATACCTCATCAACAAGGGTAACTGCATAGTGAACATTTGTGCACCTAACCCTGAATTGTACTCCACATCTTTAAAATTAAAAATTAAAAAAAAACAAACCCAAAAGCAAGTTGAATCTTCACCTTTCTCTAGCTTCTTCCCCTATCCTATCCAGCTTTTCTCATTCCTCCAGGTTTTATGAATGAGAATGTCCTTAAAAAGTTCCTTGTTAAGGATCTTCTGGCCGGTGGCTCAGCCTGTAATCCCAGCACTTTGGGAGGCCGAGGCGAGTGGATTGCCTGAGCCGGCGGGTGTGAGACCCACCCGGGCAACTTGGCCAGCTCTCATCTCTACAATAAATCAAAAATTAGCTGGCCGGGATAGTGTGCGCCTGTAGTTCCAGCTACTTGGAAGGCTGAGGCAGAAGGATTGCAGGAGCCCAGCAGGTCGCGGCTGCGGTGGCCAGAAGCGTGCCACTGCATTCCAGTCTGGGTGACAGAGTGACTCAAAAAAAAAAAAAAAAGAATCTTCCTTTCAGCCAGTGTTTCTAGGGAGCTCAACATAAGATAGCTGATAATGGCACACTTTATATTCAAACTCAAGCCATCTGACTCCATAATCCACCCATGCAATCAATAGAGTACACTCATTTTTATCAAAGACAACAGCTCAAATATCAAGATGGCAGACACTTTTCTGTCACTTTCCTTTTAATTTTATTATTTTGCCATAAAGAATTATTGTATGTATATAGGCAAATTTATCGATATTTTTCATTGTGATTTATATTTTTTATGCCATGTCTATTTATACTGAGTTTTAAATTAGACATTATTCTAGTTCTCCATTTTCATTTATTTATAAATTTTTAAAAATCTATATGTTTAGTTGTATATTTATTTATAATCATTCTCACACCATTTTAAAAAATTCATTAACTTACCAATTTGAAATGCTACATTTACCACATTTTATTTATATATGTACTCGAGCTTGATTTTTGTCTTACTATTCTTTTATGCTGATTTCTATAATATAGTGTCAGTTATAAAATTATAAAGTTTCTTATTAAAGTTTTATAGGAAATTTTTCTCTATTTTGGATAAACTTTAGAAGGTAGACCAATTAAAAACTGAAAAATTAATTGAGCTACACATATAATATATGTACTTTTTGTATGTGTGTTATACTTTATTAAAAATTTTACAAAAAGTACCTTTGGCATTTTATTTGTAATTTCATTGTTTCATGTATAAACAGTGGTTTATAAAATAATTTGGGAATAATTGGCATCTTACATTACTGAAGAATTCCTTAAAAGCCCATGTTATCTCCCCATTTATTCAAGCATTCTTATGATCCTCACTAAAGTTCCACAGTTTTTACATGCTTCATATACCTTAAGTTTATTCTTAAGTTGTATTATGATTTATACTACTGAAAATACTGATTTTAAATGGTTATTGCTAATACATAAACAATTATTGATTATTTTGCATAAATTATCAGTATAAATAGTGTCAACGTAACTGAATTGTAGCTAAAAATATCAATAGCAAATAATTAGGTCATTTAATTTAATTCTAATGTTTCATAGACGTGTTAGACATATCTACAGTTAATAGGTTAATTTACACTAAGTTTTAGAGATAAAACCAGTAGTCTCTCCCAGGTAAAAATACTCAGAATCTCTGAGGATTCATCCAGAGGGCTCTATCCAGGGCTGACAATCAACTTTTACATACTCATGCAGCATGTCAGTCAGCTTCTGTTCTAATTTATTGGGCATCTGCTCTGATTTGTTGATTTTTAAAAAATGGTTACATTTTAACATCACCCCTACTATTTTCCACATAGCTGCTCCCACACAAACAAAATATGCCACATACTATATTATCCTCAATTCCTAGGGTTATTCTATGAATCATGAAAAATCCAATTAAGAAAAATATATATGCATTTATGTTCCAATACTTTGCATATATAATCTTAATATTTATAACAACTTTTCCTTCACTCAAGACTCTTTATAAATACCTACCGTATGCCCAGCTCTTAACTTAGAGTTTAGTAAAGTAGAGAGGCAAAAGAGCAGTAATAACACTATGTAATGGTAGAAACACGGTTATTGGGAGGAGTACCTAATCTAGATATGAGTTCTCTGGAAAGTTTCACAATGTGAGCTAAAAATTGAGAGGTGAAGGAGAACTGGAGCAATAATAAAGTTAGTAGAGGGAAGGAAACTTCTTTTCTTAGTAGGAGAGTATATACCAGTCAGTAGGACTAAATCAGTAAAAATTGAGGATGGGGTGAAGCAAGGAGAGTAATAAACTTTCAATTTCCCGAAAGTTTCCAAATTAGTGCCCTGATTTGCAGTACTGTTAAGAATTTGGCTGGTGCAATATAGCCAGGCATGGTGGTATATACCTGTAGTCCCTGCCACTAGGTAGGCTGAGTTGAAAGGATGACTTGAACCCAGGAGTCTGAGGCTTCAGTGAGCTATAATTGCACCATTGATTGCATTCCATCCTAGGCAACAGAGTGAGAACTTGTATAGAAAGAGAGGAAGGGAGGGGAGGGGACCGGAGGAGGAGGGGACAGGAGGGGAGAGATAGGCAGACATTGCCACCATACTTAATAAGCATACTAAGTAGCTGCTTATATAGTGAGATTTTTGACATTTTAATCCTTAAAATTTACCCCTCCAATTAACTTTCCAGAACCAAATCATCCCATCGTGTAAAAGAAGTCTTTCTTCTGAAAGCTTTAGTTTAAAAGCAAAATTACATCTGCTATGAATCTGATTTTGCACTGTGCCCCTTCTCCCTACCTTATTGCACACCAACCACTGGACTTCTTTCTGTCCTCTAACTCACCCCAGTTGCTACCTTAGGACTTTAAGAGTTAATGTTTGCTTTGTCTTAAGCTCTCTGCCTCCCAGATCTTTGTATGGTCGGCTCCAATAGACTCGAATGTCATCTTTTAGAGTCCCTCTGTGTTTATATAGCTTGAAGTAATCTCCAAAATATGTATTGACCTCATAGCATTGATTTATATCTAGTACATATATTTTTTCCTGTTATCTGTAACAATCTTCAAGTAATAGAACACCCAACTAAAAGTTACTTAAGTTAGTATGTTATCTCACTTAATTAAGGTGTTCAGAGGTAGGTAGTTCACAGCTGGTTAGGTAATTCAACAATGTCATCAAGAACCAGGAATTAGGTCTTTCTGCTCTACCATTCTACCATTTTTAAAGTGTTGTGCATGTGGTTGTCTCTCCTGATGACAAGACAATTGCAGTAGCTCAGGCATATGCCAAAGTTGGATAGAAAGAGTAGGAATTTGCACATCTAAGGAGTAGAAAAACTTTTCAAGAAGCCACCAGCATACCTGTATGGAAATTGTAATAGCCAGAATTTGATTGCACACCCAAACGTCAGCTTCAAGGGAGGCTGAGAAAGCAAGCACAGTTGTTCCTCTGTATCTTGAGGAATTGGTTCCAAGACTCCCCACGGATACCAAAATCCACAGATGCTCAAGTTCCTGATAGAAATTGGCATAGTGCTTGCATATAACCTATGCACATCCTCTCATATGCTTTAAATAATCTCTAGATTACTTATAATATTGACTGCAATGTGAATGCCATGTGAATAGTTGATATACTGGATTGTTTTAGGAATAATGACAAGAAAAAGGTCTGTATATGTTCAGTAGAGATGCTTGTTTTCTCTGAATATTTTTGATCATGGTTGAATCCACAGATATGGAGGGCTGGCAGTATCTGGCATTTCAGCTATCTTTCATCATGAAAGTGACCTCTGACAGTTAGGTAGACAGGGAGGGCAGTGACTACTGGGAAGGTAAAAAACAAGGTTAGTATGTGGTCTACCTCTATGTCTTTATTTGAGAATGGAAGTTTCACAAAAGCAGGCACCTGATGGCCAAAAGCCAGTTCAGCCTCTGATCTTAGCAGCTGTATGATCCTATAGTTTCTCTTTATTGCTGAAGCAAGCTTGAGTATTATTCCATTTGCAATCCAAAGCATCCTAAGTTATAAACAAACACAATCTGCTAAACTAATATCCATCCAGTCAATCTTGCCACGAACATGCAGGACTGGTTATAGCTGAAGCACAGCAGCACAGTGCCTGGGACCCACAAGCCCAAGAAAATGATTTCTATTTTATCTTGAAATTAGAGGGAAAATAATAATGACTGCACAAGAATGAAACCAGTCTGGCTTATATTTATCTTTATCCCAATGCAGTTGTAAAATAAAATTTTAACAGTTTTTGCAGAAGAAAGGGTCCACAAAGATAAATGTGTCTAGGGATCTCTAAATATAAACCTGCTTACACAAGTTTTGATTAGATTGCAAAATTGTTATCTTGGGAAGTCAGTACAGGATGCTTTGGAGGTGAGAAAGGTATTAAAGGATTTTGATAGTGGAAAGAAATATAAGAAGGTAGTGATATGAGATACTTTTTCAGAATGTAGAGCTAGCTGAAATATTCTAATGGGGAATTCTAAAAACCCAGGGGCAAGCAAGATGAGTCTGGGAACCTAGGGAGTGGGAAGTAATGGAAATATAGAAAGACGAGCCGCAGAAGGATAGGAAAAGAAGGAAGGAAGATGAGAATGAACAAAAAGTGCTAAATATAAATAATTTCTGTGTATCAGCAATGGCCTTCCCTGGTTGCAAGTTCTACATGGACATTTTAGCTGGGGGCTATGACTGCTATTCTAAGATCCCAACAAGCTCCCAGACTTCTATTTTCAGAAATCAGTCTGCCATTAACATCTGGGTTAGATTGTTTGTATTGTAAGTTACTGTGTCCGGTGTCCTTATTATAATGTCAGGGTCTTTATGTGGTAAAATTAAAGGGGAAAGAAAAAAAAGAACCCCCACCAGATTAGAGCCCTGCTTTTGTTACTTCCAGGAGTGTCTGGTTACTCAAAATAAAACAAAAGAAAAATGTTTTAAGACCTTATTCACTAATTTTAGAATGTGTGCAGCAGCCTTTGAGAAGTGTGGGACCTTGGTAGAAACCCCGGATTGTGGAAGACCCAGCTCCCTCCACTGAATCTCCTTGAACAGACATTTTAGCCACTCTTGATTCTCTAATTGGACAGTGAGAGAGTTTTAATAGATCATCTCTAACTCCAAAATTATACTAATATGGAGGGTACATGCAGCAAGAGGACAGTTTTGAAGACTCAACCCAAAACCAAGACAGTTGCAACTCTGAGAATGCTAGAACCTCTACAATACAATTCCTGCTGTGGGTTGCCTTCCATTGAGTCCAGCTTGTGAAGTCAAATTACATTGCATCTACCAGCTGTACTGGAGAAAGCTTAGACGTGGTATCTGGTGTCCTTGCCTTGTCATTCAACATGAAAAGCAGTGTGTGCAGCAGATGAGGAATTAGATTGCACCAGTCGGAGTATTAGAGTCTTAGGAAAAACAACTCCCAGCTCCAGCCTCCCTCCCCATGTACAGTCTACCGAAAGTTCCCTACTGCATCAATTCATCCCTGAAAATATATATATATATATGAGATTTGAGATCCTATGTCCTAAGTTCACTCTTGAAAAATCGATGATTCTTCTGGAAATGGATAGTGGTAATGTTTGCACAACATTGTAAATGTACTTAATGCCACTGAATGGTACACTTAAGAATGATTACAATGGCAAAAAAAAAAATCAATGATTCAAAAATCAATGATTCATTCTTGTTTTAAATTTTCTCAGTCCATTCACTATCAAAATGTATGTTTTTATTATTGTGTGCTTTCCTAAGAAGTTGGATTGGCCATATCTCCCAGGAGTGCTAAATATACAATGCTGAGTATCTCCTTTGCTCTTGACAATGACCACTCTGTGTGGCAGTAAGAGGCTGGCAAAGACTGATCTCACAACAGTGATTTTTATAGCCAGTGATGTTCTAATTTTTTTTTTTTTTTGAGTTGGAGTCTCACTCTGTCACCCAGACTGGAGTGCAGTGGCCGCTCCCGGCCACCGCAGCCTCGACCTGCTGGGCTCCGGAGATCCTTCCACCTCAGCCTTCCGAGTAGCCAGAATTACAGGCATGTGCTACCACACCCGGCTGATTTTTTGATTTATTTTAGAGATGAGGTCTCGCTGCCCAGGCGGGTCTCGAACCCGCGGGCTCAGTCAATCCACTCACCTCAGCCTCCCAAAGGCGCAGGATTACAGGCTGAGCCACCGAGCCCGGCGATGTTCTAATTTGAAGGCATTTTAGTATCTTTGTCCCCAGACTTTTGTTCTATATAACATGAACTGCTTCCTGAGCCTGATGGTTTGTCTACATTACTCTTCCCAGCTTTCAAAGTGGAAACCGAGCGTTAGTCTGCTTTAGCCTTATTTTTTATTGTTAAATATAACATATAGAAAGGTACATAAGGCTGAGCTCAGTGGCTCAGCCTGTAATCCCAGCACTTTGGGAGACCAAGGCAAGTGGATTGCCTGAGCCCACAGGTTCCAGACCAGTCCGGGCAAGTTGGTGAGACCTCGACTCTACAATAAATCAAAAAGTAGCCGGGCGTGGCCTGTAGTTCCGGCGATTTGGAAGGCTGAGGCGGAAGGATCGCTGGAGCTCAGCAGGTCGAGCAACGAGTAAGACAGGAAGCAAGGAAGGAAGGAAGGAAAGAAGGAAGGAAGGAAAAAGGAAAGAAGGAAGGAAGGAAGGAAGGAAGGAAGGAAGGAAGGAAGGAAGGAAGGAAGGAAGGAAGGAAACTGCCACACCCAGAAGCCCCCTGTGTGTCCCTCACCCTTCCCAACTTCCTCCTCTTCTCATTAGTAAAGATTCAATTACCATAAAAGTAAAAATATCTTTGCCTTTCCTTTTAATTTTACCGCCCATGAACACTTCATCTAACATAGTTCTTAAACTTTATGAATGAGATCGTAGTGTTGGCTCAGCTGATTCATTGCTCAGTTTCATTTACCCTGCACACACTATGTAGTACTTTCTTACACAGTCATTCTCCATTTGTGATTTTTTTAGTAAGAGCTGTGCTTATATCAATATCATTTCAATACTAACAGATTAACTGCCTCCTAGTACTTCATTATTAAAAACTCTCTCTTCTTCTGCTTAGCTGAGCAAAAAATTAGATGTCCTTTTGCCCAAGGTGACATTTAGAATAGTTAATGAATCAGCAGGGGCATCCATCAGTTGAATAAACAACAGGAGTAAGGTACTATTATGACTGACTTGGTGTCTACTGAGTGAATATCAGCTTGCCTTTGGTCCTTCCTGTTCCCTCTGCCTGGATTCATCTATCTGTCAACATTTAGACCAGGGTCTGAGTCCAAGCTCAGTCCCTAATTTGAACATGTGACAAACTCTTAGTTTCCTTAGCTGTAAAGAAGGAAACTGGATTAAGATATTCCTGAAGATTCTTCCAGATCTAAAGTTCTATAACAGGAAGAGTCTTATTTGTGTCTGGTTTTTAAAAAATTGTTATGGGTATATAATAATTATACACATTTATGGAGTACATGGAATATTTTGACACAAGCGTATTATGTATGATCAAATTAGGATATCTAGGAAATTCATAGCCTCATATTACTTTTTGGTGTTGGAAACATTTAAAATCTACTAGCTACTTTGAAACATACAATAAATCATTGTTAACTATAGTTACCCTACTGTGTTATGGACACTAAAACTTATTCCTTCTATCCCATTAAACAGCCTCCATTCATCCCCACTACCACCACTCTTCCCAGGTGCTGGTAACCATCATTCTACTCTTTACCTCCATGACATCCACTTTTTTAATTCCCACACATGAGTGAATACAAGCAATATTTGTCTTTCTGTGCCTGGCTTATTTCACTTAATAGGGTTTCCTTTGTTTCCATACATGTTGCTGCAAATGACAGAATTTCATTTCTTTATGGCTGAATAATAGTCCACTGCGTACACATACCACATTTTCCATAACCATTTATCTGTTGATAGACACTTAGACTGATTCCATATCTTGGCTATTGTGAATAGTATGGCATCAAACATGGGGGTGTAGATATTCCTTTGAGATAATTATTTCCTTTCTTGTTGATAAATACCCAGTAGAGGGATTGCTGGACTATATTGTAGTTCTATTTTTAGTTTTTTTAGAAACTTCTATACTGTTCTCCATAATGGATATACTAATTTACATTTTCACTAACACTGTATAAGAGTTTCCTTTTTTCTACATCCTCATCAGCATTTTAAAAAAATTTTAATTTTAAAATTGTGGGGTACAATCAGGGTTAGGTAAACAAATATTCATTGTGCAGTTACCCTTGTGAATGAGGTACGTTCCCTTCCCTAGACAGATTCCCACTACTGCCAATCGCCCCCCCCACCCCTGCAATCATCAACATTTTTAAAATCTTTTTAATAGTAGCCATTCTAACCTGGGATGAGATAACCATTCTAACTGGGATGAGATAGTATCTCATTGTGGTTTTGATTTGCATTTCCCTGATGATGTTTAGTATTTTTTCATATACCTGTTGGCCATTTGTATGTCTTTTTTTGATAAATGTTTATTCAGATCCTTTGCCCACTTTTTAATGAGATTATTTGGTCTTTTGTCATTCAATTTTTGGGTTCTTTGTATATTCTGAATGTTAGTTCCTTGTCAGATGCATAGTTTGCAAATATTATTCCATTCTACAGGTTGTCTCTTCATTCTGTTGTTTCATTGTTTCCTTTGCTGTGAAGAAGATTTTTAGTTTGATATGGCCCCATTTGTCTATTTTTGCTTTGGTTGCCTGTGCTTTGGGGGTCTTACATTAAAAATCTTTGCCCAGAACAATGTCCTGGAGCATTTTTCCAATATTTTCTTTTAAAAGTTTCATAGTTTCAGGTCTTAGATTTAAAGCTTGAATCCATTTTGATTTGATGTTTGTGTATAGTGAGAGATAGAATTCTAGTCTTCTGCATAGAGTTAAACATTTTTCCCAGCACATTTATTGAAGATAGTATCCTTTCCTCATTGTATGTTCTTGGTGTCATTGTCAAAAATTGGTTGGCTGTAAATACTGAATTTATTTCTGGATGGTACATTGTATTTCACCGGTTTGTGTAACTGTTTTTATACTAATACCATGATGTTTTAGCAATCTAGCATGTTTTGAAGTCAGGTAGTATGATGCCTCCAGTTTTGTTATTTTTTGCTCAGTATTGTTTTGTCTATTTGGGATCTTTTTTGGTTTCAACTTTTAGGTTTGTTTTTTCTATTTATGTGAAGAATGTCATTGGTAATTTGATAGGGATTGCATTAAATCTGTAAGTTGCTTTGGGTAGTATGGTCGTTTTACTTATTTATTTATTTGTTTGTTTGTTTGTTTATTTATTTATTTTTGAGTAGGCGTCTCACCCAGTCACCCAAGTTAGAGTGCAGTGGCACACTCACGGTCACTACAGCCTTAACTAGCTAGGCTCAGGTGCTCCTTCTGCCTCAGCCTTCCAAGTAACTGGAACCACCAGCATGCACCACCAGCACTGACTGGTTTTTTTATTTATTGCAGGGACGAGGTTTTTTTTTTTTTTTGAGTTGGAGTCTCACTCTGTCGCCCAGACTGGAGTGCAGTGGTTGCTTCCGGCCACCGCAACCTCGACCTGCTGGGCTCCGGCGATCCTTCCGCCTCAGCCTTCCAAGTAGCCGGAATTACAGGAGTGCGCTACCACGCCCGGCTGGTTTTTTGATTTATTGTAGAGATGAGGTCTCGCTGCCCAGGCGGGTCTCGAACCCACGGGCTCAGGCAATCCACTCACCTCAGCCTCCCAAAGGCGAGGGATTACAGGCTGAGCCACCAAGCCCGGCAGGGACGAGGTTTTGCCAAGTTGCCCAGGCTGGTCTCAAACTCCTGGATGCAAGCAATCCTCTTGCCTCAGCCTCCCAAAGTGCTGAATTACAGTCGTGAGCCTCTGAGCCCAGCCAGTATGGTCATTTTAACAATAGTAATTCTTCTGATCCATGAGCATGGGATGTCTTTCCATTTGTATTCTAATCAATTTCTTTCATCAATGCTATGTAGTTTTCATCTATATAATTTCTTTCTCTTAGGCTTTTTCCTATAGATATATCTATAGTGTTGGTTGGGTGGGGTGCTTTGATTTTGATTCTGGATGGGCACAGTAGTGTAGTCTTTCTTCAGCTGTAATTATCATCAATGGTGTCTGAGAGTTCTTCAGGTGGCTTATCCTGTGGTTATTAGCAAAGGCTGTCGTGAGGCTTTGCTGGGGTTGTGAACACCAGGTGGGTCATCCAGGGCAGGTAGGTCCTCAGGCCTCTGGGTGGTATGTGTGGCATTGGTGGTGGCAATAACAGATGTGGGCCAACCCTCAGGCCTGTGAGCAGTGCACATGAACACAGCAGTGGTAGTAGTAGAAGTCACAGACCAGTTCTTAGACACCCAGGTAGTGTGGGCAGGTTAGTATGGCAGCAGCAGCGGTAAGCTAAATGAACTAGTCTCATGGCCCTGGTAGGCATGTGTGGGTGCCAGTGGCAGGTGAGGTGGGCCAGTTCTTATGCCCCTGGATGGTGCATGTGTACACCAGTAGCTGTAGGTGGGACAAGCCTGTACTCACCCCGCCTCATGCAGTGCACATGGGCAGTGGTGGGTGGGGATAGGTTGATTCTCAGGCTCCCGGATGACACTGGGCCCTGGGTGACACTGTGCCCTTGGATGGGCACTGGCGGTGGTGGTGGTGGGTGAGGACAGAAATGTCTTCAGGCCCCTGGATAGTAAGTGCAAGGACCAGTGGAGGCAGGTGGAATGGATCAGTCCTCAGGCTCTGAACAACACATGCAGGCACTGGTGGCAATGGCAGTCAGCAAAGCAGTCCTGTCATCAGGTCCTCTAATGGTACACATTGGTGCTGGCTTCTATGGGTGGGGTAGATCAATCCATAGGCTTTTAGATTGCATGCAGGGGTACCAGCCATAGCCAATAGGTCAATCCCAAAATCACTTGACAACACACATGAGTACCATTGGTGGTGGCTACAGGTGGAGCTGGCCTGTCCTCAGGCCCCCTCTGAAGCTTGTAGGCACCAGCTGTGGTGGCTCCTGTGTCTTTTATTATGATCGCTCATCACTCTATACTTTAGACTCCCATTGTGTTCAACTGTACACCCCAAAAAACTATGCATCAAGAGGCCAGAATCTGGGTTTGATTTACCATTGAGTCCTCATAAGGTATTTTATAGAAAGTGTTAAATACGTGTTTGCTGCATGAAGTCCCAAGTCTATAATGTCATCTCTGATTACTCTGATCTGTTCTGTTTTGTTTTTTTTTTTCCTGAAATTTCCTATCAGTCACTTGGCTTTTTTTTTTTTTTTAACATATTTTTTATTTTAAAATTGTGGGGTACAGTTAAGGGTTAGGTATACAAATATGCATCGTTCAGGCACCCTTGTTGATAAGGGGTGTCCCCCCGTCCCCAGACAGATACTGACTACCATTAATCCCACCTCCCCTCCCTTCCCTGCCCCCCCATAGTTTCCCGCCACTGTCAATCCTTTTCTTATAGTATTATGATAGATTTCAAGGTCCACTTATGAGTGAGAACATGTGATACTCAGAACTTTGTTTCTGTGAGAGATCACTCAGTATCATAAACTCTTTCTCTTTTTTATTCTTGAGATTGCATTTTTAAATGCTTAATCTTACTTCTATAAGAAATACAATATATTCTCCAGAAAGTCTGCACCCTGTCCATAACAATATCAGAAACTGGACTTCAGGATGTATTTAATGTTTATGAAATTAGTGGTTGATACTCACAAAACCTTAACTCCATCACTTAGAAAGGACATTAAACACTGCAACTATTCTATGTCATTTAAGTTAGGGTGGCCTACTTTGGTTTTTTCATTTCAGGAACTCCAGTTCCATCCCTCTGGGCAGTGGAGGTACCATTATACTAATGATGTTCCTGAGGTAGGAGTTTCTACTTCATTAGCAGATTCCAAAAGGTGTTGAGCTCTAAGTTGAGAAAACATTGTTAGAAGTTCTGGGCTTTCTCTAGTGTAGGAGAATAATAGGCCTCTCATTTTTCAGGCATATGATGACCCCTAGTAATGTTCTGACTCAAAGTCCCAGCACCTTTTGGGAAGTGATTGAAAAGTTAACCAGTCTGAGGACGCAGCTGGATGCCTGCTCCATCGAAGCACTAGACTATTTATGCAAATTAAAAACAGAAGCCTATAAACTGACCCCAGCTGTAGTACCTCTAATGACTCCAAGCTGGGATCTCAGTATTTTGCTATTTTTAAAGTCAGTTGTTTTTCCATGCCTGCATTTTGTTTTGCCATAACACATATGCGACAAGAATTTTTCCATAAGCTTTAAAAATAGAAGTAATATACCCTAAGCTACTTCTCTTTTTAAAAATTGTTGTGCATGAGATTTTTTTTTTTTTTTTTTGGCTTCTCTCATTTGTCTCAAGTCTTTTTAATGCTAAATATACTGGGAATAGAGATAGTGGTCAAGATGCTTAATCAAAGTGAATGAAATTAGTAAGCTATCCTTGTTTTTCCAAGGATTGTATAATTTAGGCTTAGCTTGGTCTGCTTTTAAAGTCACTTTGGTCCTAGAACATACAGGATAATGGAGACTATAATTTACAAATTTGCATGTCATCCTTGCACAGGGGCTATGCTAGTCTTCTCTGTATCATTCCAATTTTAGTATATGTACTGCCGGAGCGAGCATGGAAACTATAATTTAATATGGAAGAATTTATCCTATGGCAGAGTAAACTAGGTTTGCTATATACCAATCAAAGGTTCTGGGGAGAAATTTGATCTTAGAGTTGGTGAGAGCAAGGAATATGGAATACCTTTTCCTAGTCATCCTCAAGATAAATAGGTCACCAGTGGTGGATGCCAAGAAACTGGTTGTGACCTAAATCCTATCCCTGGCTCAAATTAGCTCTTCCTGTAGAAGTTATGTGTTTGTTGCAGACATGTGGAAAATACCAAAAGCTTTAAAAGATTTTTTCGTTTCTTTCTGAGTCAGGGACTCTCTATGTCACTCAGGCTGAAGTACAGTGGTATGATCACAGCTCACTGCAGCTTCAAAGTCCAGGCTCAAATGATACTCCTGCTTCAGTTTCCTGAGTAGCTGGAATTATAGGTGCATGCCACCACATCCAGCTAATTTTTTTTTTTTTTTGAGTTGGAGTCTCACTCTGTTGCCCAGGCTGGAGGGCAATGGCATGCTCCGGCCACTGCAGCCTTGACCTACTGGGCTCCGCGATCCTTCTGCCTCAGCCTTCCAAGTAGCCGGAACTACAGGCGTGCGCTACCACACCGCTGTTTTTGATTTATTGCAGAGATGAGGTCTCGCCAAATTGCTCAGGCAGGTCTCGAACCCTCAAGCTCAGACAATTCACTCACCTCCCAAAGCTCTGGGATTACAGGCTGAGCCAACGAGCCCGGGTCCAGCTAATATTTTAAATCTTTTTTTTTGTAGAGATGAGGTCTTACTTGGGCTCAAGTGATCCACTTCAGCCTTCCAAAGTGCTAAGATTACAGGTGTGAGCCACCAGGCCCAGCCTTAAAAAATTTTTTTGAGTTAAAAACCATACCCAGAGATAACCATTATGTCTTTGTTCTCTGTCCAGATTTCCAGTCCCTTTTAAAGATTTTTAACAGAAAACTGTGCAGTGCAGATGGATACTAGCTTAGCAGATCTAAGGAGAATGGAGACTGGACAGGAAGACTTTGGGGTCCAGGAAGTGTGTGATAGTGACTCTCCTATAGTCCATGGACTCTTTGGAGCAGGCCCCAAAAGTGACCCAAGAGTGGAGCCTTCTCACATGCTGATCTGCCTCACTGGCCTCATGCTCCAATTTCACAGCTTGAAAACCCAGGACCCTGCATTTTGGCATCTTATGGAAGACAAATAATACTACTGGGAAATAGTAGAAATCACTGCTCTTCCTTGTCTCCTCCTTCTCCAGACCAGACGGTCTTTCAGCAGTGAGTCTTAGCAAACGCAGTGTGAGCTTCTAAGATGCTAAAGGAACACAGCACCTACTTTCCATTCAGTGGACACTCATTGTCCATTCAGACAATACCTCTAGCCACTGACATGAGCCAAGGGCCTCCTGTAAGCAGACATATGTAAAGCTGAGACATAATCTGAATCAGTCAAATCTGCAAGAAAAAAGCATGATTCTACATGAGAAGTGCTGGGAAGAGTAAGTGACAGTGTTGCTACATCTGAAAGAATAACCTGCACTGAAAGATTTCCCTGTGATGTGGCCCCAACCTCCCTTAGGACTGAGAGAGGGAGGAATTTGTACATGTTGAAATCTGTACAGCTACAGAACAATACTACTGGAACACCTCGCTCTCAGTACCCTTAGTCTGACAAAGGGCAGTTGAGGGGTTCTTCCACCAGTTGCTCCAGTAGTCTTCTACTCTCAATGACAGAGGCATGGGTGGGATATGAGTAGTGGGGTGGGGGGAGTTTCTACATAACAGCAGGAGTGGGAAAGGATGATAGCTAATACATTTTTTGGCCGTTCAGGGAGGCAAGCAGTTGGAAATGGTAACTTTAGGGACTCAGGCTTAAGACTTGTGACATTTCCCAGATGTCTCCTCCCGCTGGTCAAGACAGGACATCTCAGTTGTCAGTGGTGCTGAAAACACAAGTTGCGTGAGCAAGTAACCCAGATGTCTGTGGCTGCTGCACGACCTCCTTCCTCTTAACCAGCACCTACAGCTTCATGGGAATTTTCTCTGGCTAGTTGACCAAAAAGGAAAAAAAAAATTAGAAAGATCTGCAGGATCTGCCAATATCACCCCAAAGTAGATGACTGCTGCAGCACGACATTCCTATCCCAGGGTGGTTCTGCAGGATGATGTTGGAAGTAAATCCTCCTCCCAGTGGGCAGAATTTTGAGCCATGCATCTATCTTGTTGCTCATTTCATCTGGAAGGAGAGATGTCTAGAGGTCTACACTCATTACAAACAGTAGCTAATCATTTAGGCGGATAGTCAGGGACTACAAAGGAACATGATTAGAAAACTGCTGACAAAGAGGTCTAGGAAACTAGTATGTGATGAGATGGCATTCATACAGAGTGTGAAGATATTTCTGTCTCGTGTCAATGCTCCCCAAACAGCAAGCTCAGACAAGGCTTTTAATAATCAAGTGGACAAGTTGGCCCCTTCTGTGGATGTCAGTCAGTCTTTTCCACCAGCTATCCTTTCCCTTTCCCAGTGAGCTCTGAACCATGATAGGGATGAAGTTTATCTATGGGCTCACAACATGGATTTCCTCCCACTGAGGCTGATCTGGCTATGGCTGCTGCTGAGTGCCCCATATCCCAACAGGAGAGACCACCACTGAACCCGTGATGTGACACCATTCCCAGGGCAGGTGTGGGGATGGAGGGAACCAGCTAGCCACCTGGTGAAAGTTTGATTACATTGGACCACTTCCATTATAGAGGTGACAGTACTTTGTTTTAACTGGAACAGATATTCACCTTGGATAGGAATTTGCCTTCCCTGCCTATAATGCTTTTATCAAAACCACCATCTATAGACTTATGAAATACCTTACTCACCTTCATGGTATTTTACACAGCATTGCTTCTGACCAAGAAGCTCATTTGACAGCACATAAATTATAGCAATGAGCTCATGGTCTTGGGATTCATTGATGTTATCATGTCTCCCATCACACTGAAGCAGGTGGCTTGAAAAAATGATGGTATGGCCTTTGAAAACTCGGTTATGACACTAGCTGCGAAACAGCACCTTGTAGGATTGGGCAGTATCCTTCAGGATGCAGTATATAATCCAACCCAGATTGCGGTATTTCTCCCATAGCCAGAATTTGTAGAATCAAAGTTTGGAAATAGAAATGACTCCTTTTGCTATGAATTTTGGTGATGTACTGGCAAAAATTTGCTTACTAACCCCATAATTACAAGCTTTGCTGATCTAGAGTTCTTAATTTCCAAGGAAGTAATGTTTCTACCCAGAGACACAGACAAGGTTTTAGTAAATTAGGAGTTGAGGCTACAACCTGGCCATGTTTTATTCTTCATGCCAGTTAATCATCAGGCCAAAAAAAAAAAGGGGGGGTTATAAGACTGACTTGGATGATTGATCCTGACTATCCAGTGGAATTGAGGTCATTTACAACGCCAAAATGGAGAGAAAGAGGATTATGTCAGAAATGCAGGAGATTTCCTGTGGCACATTTAGATATTCCATATCGTTCTGGGTTAAATCGTTTCTCCCAAAAAGTTATGTTAAAATCCCAACCCCGGCAGGGCATAGTGACTCACGCCTGTAATCCCAGCACTTTGAAAGGTCGAGGTAAGGGGATTGCCTGAGACCATGGGTTCGAGAACAACCTGGGCAACATGGCAAGACCTCATCTCTACAATAAATCAAAAAGTTAGCTGGACATGGTAGTGTGTGCCTGTAGTTCTGGCTACTTGGAAGGTTGAGGCAGAAGGATCACCTGAGCCCAGCAGGTCAATGCTGGGGTGGCCGTGCGCATGCCACTGCATTCCAGCCTGGGTGAAGGAGTGAGACTCCAACTCAAAAAAAAAAAAATCTGTGAATATAACCTTATATGGAAATAGGGTCATTGCTGACACAATCAAGTTGAGACAAGGTCATAATCAATTAGAGAGGACCCTAATCCAGTATGACCAGTGTCTTTAAAGAAGAGATGAAGAGACACAGAAGGAAGATGGTCATATGACAACAGAGGCAGACTAGAGTTATGCTTTCACAAACCAAGAAACACCAAGGATTTCCGGCAACCACTAGAAGCTGAAAGAGAAGGAGAAGAACCACTTGTTTTTCCTCTGAGCCCCCAAGAAAGAATCAATCCTACTAATTTTTTTTAACCTTTTGGAGTCTCACTTTGTCAACCAGGCTGGAGTGTAGTGACATGATCATGGCTCAATGCAGCCTTGACCTCTTGGGCTCTGGCAATCCTTCTGCCTCAGCTTCCTGAGTGCCACCACACCAGGATAATTTTTTTAAATTTTTTGTGGAGACAAGGTCTCACTATGCTGCCTAGGCTGGTCTCAAGCTCCTGTGCTCAAGCAATTCTCTCACCCCCCACCTTCCAAAATGCTGGGATTACAGGCACGAGTCACTGCTCCCAACCTTCTACTGACATTTTTCTTTTAAACTTCTGTCCTCTTGAACAGTGAGATAATACATTTTTGTTGTTTTAAGACCTTCAGTGGTATTTGTATGGAAGCCCAAGGAAAGTAATATACATTTCCTAATATTAACGTTAATAGAAAATTATAAAACCAAATCCAGGTAGAGCAGCTACCCTTCAGAAATGTGAAGGGATTGGATCATTGTATTGAGGCAAGGATGTATGTCAAAATTAAATACTTTTTGAGGACAAAGATAATATGAAATAGTCAAAGAACAAAGACCACACAATTGGCTACAGAAACAAGAACTGTAATAGTTATGAATATTTCTACTTTACTTTGATCTATACATGTACTAATTTTTTTCTTCCCTCTTGCATTCCCCTGCTATCTAACATAATATTAATTTTATGTCTCAGCATAAGTTACAGGACATTAACAAGGAGTATGACTCATCTAAAAGAGAAATGAACATCACTCAAATGTGGGTAAAGGGATTTTGTCTTGTTTGGGGAAATTGTTAAGGCATTTTTGTAGAGTTTTATGGCAAGAGATATTTGTGGTAAGTTAGGTAGCAGCATGATTTTTGCCATTATCTTTATTTAGAAATAAGTCTGGATAAAGAAGTGTGTCTAGATGACAAGTAGGCAGGGGTAGGCTGAGGTGGCTTTGTACTCTGTCAAATTTGTTTTGCTGTAACCATGTTTTCCAGAATTCCCATCCTTTATGGCTTCTGAGTTAGCATTGGCCACAGAGAAATTTGAGGAAGGTTTAGATAGCAGAAGTGAAGCCACAGTCATATTGTTGTATACTCTGAAATTCAATGTAGGGTGCCAGGCAGCTTGTACACACTGTGTTGATAAGCTGCTCACCCTGTCTACATAAGGCAGCACTTAAGCCTTCATTTCTTCCAGCTACTCCCAGAACTCCTTCAGCTTCTCCAGATTCTGGGCCAAAGGCATGTGCAATTCTGTGGTGAAAGGTGCCGACTTCTTCTGTAACTCATCCACAACATCAGAGGTGAAGATGGTGTGAGAGAGATATGGATTCCAGTTTATCCTCAAAGTTTAAGATTGTCTTCAGAAGTTCAAGTTCATCTTTGCTTTTTTTCCTACTTGTTGGTCTGGCTGACTTAGAGTGACATCAGGCTCAACAGCTGACGCAGAGCCAACTGCTTTTCACAGACTATTCCACCAGTTTCCACATCTGTATAAGGCCTTACTCCTATAATAAATCCCTTAAGCAATTTACTTGTAACTGTTTAGCCTGTTTGGGAATATTTGATACACTTATTCAAGTCTATAATTTGCATATCCTTAAAATCAAAATGAATTTGACGTCATGGCTTCCCTTCAAAAACTAAGATATTTCACATTCTATTTAAAAATAGTCCTTCTACTGGATTAAAAAAATGTGGTACATATACACGATGGAATACTACGCAGCCATAAAAAAGAACAAAATCATGAATTTCGCAGCAACCTGGATGGAACTAGAGTCTATAATACTGAGTGACCTCTCACAGAAACAAAGATCCAAGTATCACATGTTCTCACTCATATAATGGACCTTAAACATCCAATGCAATACTATACAAAAATGACTGACTGTACTGGGAAACTATGGTGGGGGGAGGGAGATGGGATTAACAGTAGCAAATATCTGTCTGGGAACGGAGAAACACCCATATCAACAGGGTGCCTGAATGAAACGCAATTGTATACCTAACTCTTAACTGTACCCCACAACTTCACAATAAAAAAAAAATAGTCCTTCTAAACAAAGGATTCAGGTACAAAATTACATACTTAAACCTTTAGGGAAGAAAAATATGCCTATATAAAATAAAGCTTCATGAAGTTTCATGATCATCTGGAATGTCTGATTATATCAGTTCGGTTTCATCACTGTATATTCCTCAAAGAACAGGTTTTTGTAGTAAACAGAAGGTCATTCTGCTGGGGTTCATCAGAGAGTTTAATAAAGGAATTCTCTACATTGGTGTGGACAGAGGTCAGGGAATCAATAAGAGATGATGAAGCAAGAGAACTAGCCATGGAAGAAGCCATTCCTAAATCCACACATGAAGGGACAAAGGATAGAACCAATGTTATCACATTACACTGAGAGCTAGAGCCACAGAAGGGGGCCACCAAACAAGAGCTGTGGTGTGAAGGAATCAGCCATTGCCACACTATGCCACACAGCAGGGCAGGAGTACCAGGAGTGAACATTCCAACCATTCTTCGACTCCTCCCTCCTTGTTTGTAACTGATGTTTCCCACCGACAAAGGAGCCTGGAGGATGCTGTTAGTAGGGTGGTCAGAGAATAGAGAAATGGGATATAGGGGAGAGAAAGCTGAGAATATCAGCTACATTCAGGACAAAAAGTATTTAGGGCTCATCATGAACTAAAGGACCTATAGCAATTCCTACTGTGCTATGGGAACCAGAGGGAGTACAGAGGAGGGTAAATAATATTTGGGTTAGCACCTAGCTGGAGAAGTTCATTTTGCAGGATTAATAACAAGTATTCCTTCAGAGTATCCCCAGCCAAGAACACAAGTTACTGAAAATCCCACATTGATAAAATAATCCAACCCTCACTTCTTTAAAGAAATTGGAACCCAGAATAGTTAAGATGGTTAGTGGGAAGCGAATCTAGATTGCTTAGTTTTGGCTCTTCTTACTCTGTTATGATCTTTCCAGAATTGAGAAGAATAGCAAGTACTTCTAAATATTTTCCCAGAACATAAAATTGAATGAACTCTTGTGGAATATTACAGAACATGATAATCCAATCATTTGAGGTATATAAAATAGGCCGCAAAGCCCACACTATAGAAGGAGAAATAAATGGCTTTGAAGTTTTTTATTCTGACTCCCCAAGGCTTATCTGTAGCTCTTGTTCTGCCTTTGTATCAGCCTTTGAGGGCTATTAATCCTTTAATAGTTCTAGTCACAAACAGCTATATTGAGTAGAGCTCCAATGCCCAGGAAATTATCTTGTAATACTCAGAAGCCTTGATCCCTCCTTTCTCACGTTCATTTTCATAAATGATGGTCTAGAAATTATGCCTTCTTTTAGGAGGTCAAGACCAGCTTCTAAATTCGCTTTGTACTCTCCAAGAGTGTGTTCCACCCTCTACCAAATGCTGCCTCTTATAATCTAAATAAAATGCCAGCCAGTAGAGGCATCCTCAAGGTTCTAGAGACATCCTTGCTTCTCCCTTCCTTTGTTCTCCACATCTAATCACTTCAAGAATTCTTGTTTATTCTTTAACAGTTGCCTTCCTCTCTTACTCATGCTTATCATCCTGGTCCATAGCCTCATCTATGCATTCTTTGATAGGCTTCAATGGCTTTTAATTGAGCTAGCAGCATCTAGATTTTTCTCTTGCATTACACTCTGTTTTCTAGAGATCAATACTATTTCTAGAACATTCCCTGCTGGGCTCGGTGGCTCAGCCTGTAATCCTGTGCCTTTGGGAGGCTGAGGTGAGTGGATTTCCTGAGCCCATGGGTTCAAGACCTGCCTGGGCAGTGAGACCTCATCTCTGAAATAAATAAAAAAATCAGCCGGGCGTGGTAGCGCTGAGGCGGAAGAATCGCCGGAGCCCGGCAGGTCAAGGCTGCGGTGGCTGGTAGCGGCCACTGCACTTCAGTCTGGGTGACAGAGTGAGACTCCAACTCAAAAAAAAAAAAAAAAGAAGAACATTCCCTGAGGAAATTCTAATGGGTCCCTGTCAGAGCCAAATCTTCTCAACCATGGCATTCAAACACCCCCACCCCCACCACCAATCATCAACCAGCCACATCTTATCTGAACAGGCTACTCTCACCACTAGTCACAACTGGTCACTCTGGTGAGGCTGTTTTACTTAAAGGTCATGCTCAGTGCTGCCTTTTTCAGTCACTTAGAATGTCCCATCTACTCTACTCCTCTAAATGAAGCTGTTTACCTCAAGGCTTTGTATGCCCTACCTCTTTTCCAGGATTTGGATTTTAGACTTCAATAGTATTTTATTTCTATTGCATAATATAGCTCTTAATTACTCTTCTGCTAGGATCTAAGTAATCCTTAGCAATTATGGGTGAAAAACTTAGTTTGAGTGTTATGCGCTGGCACCATTCTAAGTGCTTAGCAACTTTACATGAATAAATCAATGAATGAATGAATGAATTTTGAATTGGAGTCTCACTCTGTTACCCAGGCTGGAGTACAGTGGCACGATCCTGGCTAACCAGAGCCTCAACCTCCTGGGTTCAGGTGATCCTTCCACCTCAGCCTTCCGAGTAGCTGAGACTATAGGCATGTGCCACTACACCTACTTAATTTTTTTTCTTTTAATGTAGAGACGAGGTCTTGCTATGTTGCCTAGTCGGTCTTGAACTCCTGGGCTCAAGAGATCCTCTTGCCTCGGCCTCTCAAAGTGCAGCGATTACAGGCACGTACCACACCTGGCCTAAATAATTTAACCCAAACAATTCTGTAGAGGTAGACTTTATTGTCAGCATTTTACAGGTGAGGAAAGCAAGGTATGGAGAAGTTAACTCACTTGCCCTAAATCACCCAGCCAATAAAAAGTGGAATGTGAGTTGGAACTTAGATGAAATTTGTCTCTAGAATTCATGCTGACAATTGCCAAGCTACTCTGCATCCCGATAAGAAGAGGGGACTAGAGTATTGTGAGTTCATTGAATACCAGAGCACAGGAATATCTTAATATTTGACTGTTATTTGCTCCCAATTCGTTGATGCTATAAATCAGATGCAAATTTATGTATCAAGTATTAAACTATTCTATTTTATGCAGATGGAATTGAAAACGGTTACAAATTTATATACAACTTCACACCTGTCATTCTTTCGATAGGAGCTTTTCCTGAACAGAAGCATATTCAGGTAGCGTAAGAAAAGAAGTCCCCCCCCCTCAAGAGGCCACCCCAGCTTTTGGTTATTTGATGGATTGCCAACAGACTTTTTTTCTTTGGGACTAATTTAACTTGCTTAATTTTGTACATGTCAAGCACAGTGAACATGATGAATTCTTCTGGTTACAGATGTATTAAAAGCATCTGTTAATTTAATTAAAAAGAACCATGGCCTAAATTGTCCCTTACAAAAACAGGATCTTGTTTATCTGTGAACAGACTTCTGTTCCTTTCTCAGAGGTTACATTTGTTATGTTGTGAAGGTTGGAACATCACTGATTATCAATTTGCACGCTCAAACAAGACATCCTTGCCCTTCTTTCTTTTCACAATACAAGGGACGCTTTAGTCTTTTGGAAAGTTTAGCTTATCACTTGTAATATGATACAAACACCATTTCCTGTCTTTCTGTTCCATGACACAGCAATGTCTATCTCTGTTTTACAATTTCAGACAATGATACACAGTTGGGCTTATTGTCAATCTATGCTGCATTTTACACAATGTAACTGGAAATTTTAGTAACTCAAATGAGACCACTGAAGGAAAAGTAAGACTTGGGGAGGCTCAGACATTCCAATTTGGCCTACTGTTTAACCATTGATCCAGCCCTACAAAACATAAATAAACATACTTGAAAGTGACCAACTGTATCACCATGGACTCAAACCAAGGGCCTTTGTCTTGAATAGGGTTAATAGTCCTCAGTGGAGGCTTTTCTACAGGAAAATAGGCTTGCATTTTCTTATTCATTTCTTGGGTTTACATAATTCTTAAAACATTGGAGAGTAATTCATTAAGTTTTAGGGTTGTAGTATGTCAAATCATTTTTGTAAAATGATCCTTAATATCCTGAGAACTGAATATGTTAATGATTTGTGCTATGAAATACCCTATGAATACTACCACTACTGTGACTGATGTCTCTCTATATAATCAATAATTGTAGCCTTTTCTTGAGAGGTTTGAACAAAGGAATATAGCCCTGATGCTTTCCCCACTAGTCACAGTAATCAAGCATCAAATGACTATGAATTATTTCTCATAAGAATGTTGAGATTGAGAGAAACAATGCAATACTGAGTTTCTTAATTTTGAATAAGAGCTGCACATGGTCTTAATATTATGATAATTTCCTTTTTTTACCATAAAAAGGTAGTTAACTTATTGAAGTATCTCTTTGTGGTTAAAAAATAAATTATTTATCCTGTGGCAAAACAAAAGTGTTAATCCTGCTTTGACATGACTGAGTTATATAAGCCTCCAGCATTCTTACTGAAGAGTTTTACATCTGGGATGCAATACTTTTTAAAGGCTATAAACTGAATTCTTGCTTAATATTAGTAAATAAGATTCTGTATTATTATGGACCAGGCAACATTTTAAATTTTTCTTCTTTTCCTTCTAAATGTCTTGTACAAGTTGAGGACCAGTGAGAATCACCAGCATAAAACAGAAGCAGGTAATTTTCCTTGGTAAATTCAGTCAAAGCATTGCTTGCATTTAATACTTTGCATGTGATCTGAAACATTTATTCTAGTAGTCTAGACCAGCAGTCCCCAACTTTTTTGGCATCAGGGATCTATTTTGTGGAAGACAATTTTTCCATGGACTGGGAGGGAGGGGAATGCTTCGGGATGATTCAAGTGCATAACACTTATTGTGTACTTTATTTCTATTATTATTATATTGCAATATATAATAAAATAATCATACAACTCACCATTTAAAAAAAGAAGCATGGGACGGGCTCGGTGGCTGTAATCCCAGCACTTTGGGAGGTTGAGGCACGTGGATTGCCTGAGCCCATGGGTTCGAGACCAGCTGGGCAACTTGGTGAGACCTCGTCTCTACAATAATTAAAAAATTAGCCAGTGTAGTAGCACGCGCCTGTAGTTCTGGCTACTTGGAAGGCTGAGGCAGAAGAATCGCTGGAGCCCAGCAGGTCAACACTGGGGTGGCCGTGAGTGTGTCACTGAGCTCCAGCCTGGGTGACGGAGTGAGACTCCAACTCAAAAACAAACAAACAAAAACCGGCACAGATGGAAGTGATAAATAAAATACTGGGCAAACCATGCACAGACTAAAATAAGTGTCTGATTCTGACTTAAATCCTGCCACCAGATGCAGCTATACAATTGAAGTAAATGATACTGATAGGGTTTTGATATAAGTCTGCAAGCAATTGCCTTATTATGGTCTTTGTGCAGTCAAACCTCACTGCTAATGTTAATTTGTATTTGCAGCTGCTTCCCAGTGCTAGCATCACTGCCTCAGCTCCACCTCAGATCATCAGGCATTAGAGTCTCATAAGGAGCATGCAACTTAGCTCCCTTGCATGTGCAGTTGACAACAAGGTTCATGCTTCTATGAGAATCTAATCCTGCCCACTGATCTGACAGGAGATGGAGCTCAGACAGTAATGCAAATGACGGGGAGTGGCTATAAGTCCAGGAAAAGCTTTGCTGGCTCACCCATTGCTCTTCTCCTGCTGTGTGGTCCAGTTCCTAATAGGCCATGAACTGTTCTGTTGCCCAGGAGTTGGGGACCCCTGGTCTGGACATTATCAAAGTAATATGCTGTATGGAGAAAATTTATACAAATAAGCAACTGAGTTTGAGAGTCAGAGTATCTCTTCCAACACAGCTATTTTCTACAATAATTTATTTGCTATTTCACTTATACATAATGAGAATTCTACCTAATTATATGATCTCAGTAGATATTACTGCTACCAAAGAGAAGTAGTGATTCTGCATGTGTACATGAGCATCTGTCACATGAAGACATAGTCTGGTGTCCACTATAAAACATACAAACTGTTGGTCCTCCAATAAAACTTTCAGTACTTAGAAGGATAGCCAGTGCCTGCATTCAGTGTATTTGTGTTTAATCACTAGAATGTTCAGTGTATTTAATTCTCATAAAAACACAGAGGCAGTTACCTATTCTGTATTTTATCTCTATTTTAAAGAAGAGGTAACAATCTCAGAGATTAAGTATCTTTCTCAGGGTCACATAGCTAATAAAGTGTCTGGGACTGAAACTTCGACCTGTTTTCTGTCAAAGTTTCATCTTAAGCATTGAGCTAACTGAAGCAGATTTACACTGAAGAGTGTGCCACAGCGTGTGATCATGGTGTTGTAAATCTGCATTACTCTTTGAAGCCCTTAAATTCTATGAAGTCAGCCGGGCTCGGTGGCTCAGCCTGTAATCCCGCCCTTTTGGGAGGCTGAGGTGAGTGGATTTCCTGAGCCCGCAGGCTCGAGACCCGCCTGGGCAGCGAGACCTCATCTCTACAATACATCAAAAAATCAGCCGGGTGTGGTAGCGCATGCCTGTAATTCCGGCTACACGGAAGGCTGAGGCAGAAGGATTGCCGGAGCCCAGCAGGTTGAGGCTGTGGTGACCGGGAGCGGTCACTGCACTCCAGTCTGGGCGACACAGTGAGACTCCAACTCAAAAAAAAAAAAACAAAAAAAACCCAAAAAATCAGCTGGGTGTGGTAGCACATGCCTGTAATTCCAGCTACTTGGAAGGCTGAGGCGGAAGGATCGCCGGAGCCCAGCAGGTCGAGACTGCGGTGGCCAGGAGCGGCCACTGCACTCCAGTCTCAGAGTGAGACTCCAACTCAAAAAAAAAAAAAAAAAAGATTCTATGAAGTCACATGCCTTGGTCCATCATTTCTTTCAGCTCCTATTAATAAAACTGGCCAAACTTCTTAGTTTATAATGTTATGATGCCCTTTGCAATGCCAAAATGACTTCTACCAATTCCAAATGACCTGTTTTCTGAGCTATTTCCTCTGACGCAGTTTGAACAGTAGAAAGACTTAACATCTAGCATGCTGTTCTTCCTTTGTCTCTTTCAGCATTGCCTAGTAGTACCATGGGCATGCCATCAGTCAGCCATGATGTGTGCTGGAACATACACATGTACAAAGGGAATAGAAAGAGGCCATAATGGAATAAGCATGTTCCAGAACACACTCACCTGAGGATGGCACTGTAGGGAGTCCATTGACTGAGTGTTTATAAAAAGTGATTCACTGATGAACTTTGACAGTGTACAGCACCGTGTTCTTTTCCAACTACCATTCACTCAAAGCATTTGATACCATCTACACGCATAAAAAATTACAGTAACATTATAGATTCATATGTGAAGGAAATCCTCCCAGAGACAAAGCATTATAATTTAATCAGTCTGCAAGGCATGTCATTAAACACAATGTATAGGCACAGACCTCAGGGTCATAGCAAGGAGGTAGGAAGACACTTGGAAAGCTTAGCCCTCATGAATCCACCAGTGCCTTTAAAATTATTAAAGTAAGCCGGGCTCGGTGGCTCAGCCTGTAATCCCGCGCCTTTGGGAGGCTGAGGTGAGTGGATTGCCTGAGCCCGCAGCTTTGAGACCCGCCTGGGCAGCGAGACCTCATCTCTACAATAAATCAAAAAATCAACCGGGCGAGGTAGTGCGCGCCTGTAATTCCGGCTA
Source organism: Cephalopachus bancanus (assembly GCA_027257055.1). NCBI lineage: Eukaryota > Metazoa > Chordata > Mammalia > Primates > Tarsiidae > Cephalopachus > Cephalopachus bancanus. The sequence continues at coordinate 3,812,963 of JAPVLO010000121.1, read as the reverse complement.
CTGGGAAGCCTGAGGTGGAAGGATCGCCAGAGCCCAGCAGGTCGAGGCTGCAGTGGCCGGGAGCGGCCACTGCACTCCAGTCTGGGCGACAGAGTGAGACTCCAACTCAAAAAAAAAAAAAAAAATTATTAAAGTAGCCAGGCTCGGTGGCTCAGCCTGTAATCATGCGCCTTTGGGAGGCTGAGGTGAGTGGATTGCCTGAGCCTGCAGGTTTGAGACCTGCCTGGGCAACTTGGCAAGACCTCATCTCTGCAATAAGTCAAAAAAATTAGTTGGGTGTGGTAGGGTGTGCCTGTAGTTCTGGCTACTTGGAAGGCTGAGGCGGAAGGATCGCCAGAGCCCAGCAGGTCGAGGCTGCAGTGGCCGGGAGCTGCCACTGCACTCCAGTCTGGGCAACAGTGAGACTCTAACTAAAAAAAAAAATAATAAAATAAAATAAAATAATTAAAGTACTGAGCCTGCGGATTCGAGACCCACCTGGGCAACTTGGTGAGACCTCATCTCTACAATAAATCAAAAATTAGCTGGGCGTGGTAGTGCACACCTGTAGTTCTAGCTACTTGGAAGGCTGAGGCGGAAGGATCGCCGGAGCCCAGCAGGTCAGGGCTGTGGTGACTGGGAGCGGCCACTGCACTCCAGTCTGGGTGACAGAGTGAGACTCCAACTCAATAAATAAATAAATAAAATAATTAAAGTAAGTAATAATTAGTTAATTTCTATGCAAGTTTTTTTCTTACTGCCTTCTTTTCCTTCTAGGAAGAGATAACCTTGGATCTAAGTAATTGATTTAAGAATAAACTGCTTCTGGAATATTTAACTTTCAAATAACTTATTTTGAAAGTTAAATTAAGTCACAAGGGTTTTTTTCCTTTATTTCATTATGGGTCATGCAGATTATTACTGAATGTAAATGCAGACTATTACTGAATGTAAAGGGAGGAAGATCAGTAGAATGCAGAAAAGGAGATCAGTATTATGCCAAGATCAATGCATTGGAGCATATTTAACAATATGGAAGCTCATAGACTCTCTCAGTCTCTTGCCAAAGATAATCCTGAATTTACAATTTCAATGTCCTGCTCCTCACCTCTGAAAACTCTTTCTTGCAGTATTGAGGATAAAGTCAACATACATAAAAGGAATTGTGGTAAGGTAAGAGAGGAAAGAAAGATGCCAGAGATACACATTCTGTATTGTCACCCAATAAAGAGATCAATAAAATAGAGGAGAGTTCAGAGACGGAGCCATATTCAAGGTCTGACGATTAAGTTCATGAATACATGCTAGAAAAAGTGCTACATACCTCACTGCTGAATATCACTATGGTCACCTTCTAAGTACTTCCTTTGGGAAGCTATGCACAAATGCCAGAGCCTAGTCCAGAAAAAGAGTTCCAAAATTGCTTTGACAGATGGCACCAATGCCAGAGCCTAGTCCACCAAAGCAATTTTGGAACTCTTTTTCTGGAATGGCCATAAGAGCTGTCATTGCAAGAATGTTGGAGTTTGAATTAGAGCAATGAACAAACACTAAATTTCTTGTTAAACTTGGCAAGAGTGGAAATGAAATTAGGGTCATGTTAGTCCAAGTTTTTGGGGCTAATGCCATGAAGAAAATGGTAGTGTACAAACGGAATAAATGTTTTTCTGAGGGGAGAGAAAGCATCACTGATGAAGAGGGGTCAGGATGACGAGTAATGAGCAGAACTGATGAAAACATTGCAAAAATTTATCAAATTGTGGTTCAAAATCATCGGCTGACTGTGAAAAGCATAGCAGACCAAATAAACATTGACAGAGAAACAGGAAAATTTAACTGAAAATCTTGGCATGAGAAAGGTGTGTGCAAAAATGTCCAAAGGAGCTCTTGCATCACAAGAATGCATCAGCTCACACAGCACTGTCTGTGAAGGAGTTTTTAGCCAATAAACAAATAACTGTATTGGAACACCCTCTCTACTCATCTGATCTGCCCCCCATGACTTTTTTCTTTATCCAAAGGATAAAGGAGATATTGAATGGAAGACATTTTGATGGTATTCAGGACATCAAGGGTAATATGATGGCAGCTCTGAAGGCCACTCCAGAAATAGTACCAAAATTGCTTTGACAGGTGGACTAGGTGCTGGCATCAGTGCATAGCTTACCAAGAGGAGGACTTTGAAGGTGACTGTAGTGATATTCAGCAATGAGGTATGGAGCACTTTTTCTGGGATGAGTTCGTGAACTTAATTGTCACACCTCATATACAAGGCATTTTATGTAAATTAAGGGTGGCACCACCTCAGTGGGAAAAATAATGAATTATTTAGCCGATGGTTTTGAAACCTAACTAGATGGACATAGAGCTCAACTTAACACTACATACAGAAGATGGACTAAAGAATAGATAAAAGATCCAAAAGTGAAAGGGAATGCTATGAAGCTTACTGATGTTTATTCTTGATTTGGGGGCAGGAAGGAAATTTTTAACTTCAGAACAACTAGTGCCAAAGGTGGTAGATCTGATCACATCAAATGTAAGGATTTTTGTTCAACCAGGGACATCATGGACAATGTTCACGGGCAGCAAAGTAGGAGATATACATTCGGCATACTGGAATGATTTTCTGTAAGAGGGAGGGTATGAAAGTAGTTAAGGGGATTAGGCCAAATAAGTAAATTAAGAGAGGGACCTGTATGGACCAGTGATGATGACACAGGGTATTCTGAGCTGAGGAGTCTGATCCACTTAACCCTTTGTACCTGAAGTACCATGATAATGCTGTGTTGGAAGAATCTCAGGCATTTGGTGAACAAAATCTTCTAAACAGCTAAGAAGTAAAGGATAGATAATTACAAGGGTATTTTCACAAGAGCTGCTATGGATTATGCTTTGCACATTTAATATTCAAGATAAGCAGAAAGTGGACTCCCTTTCCAAAGACTTTAAGCTATTGAATTAAGCTTCTTTTTTTTTTTTTTGAATTGGAGTCTCACTCTGTCACTCAGACTGGAGTGCAGTGGCCACTTCTGACCACTGCAGCCTCGACCTGCTGGGTCGATCCTTCCGCCTCAGCCTTCCAAGTAGCTGGAACTACAAGTGCGTGCTACCACGCCCAGCTAATTTTTTGATTTATTGTAGAGATGAGGTCTCGCCTGCCCAGGCGGGTCTCGAACCCGCGGGCTCAGGCAATCCACTCACCTCAGCCTCCCAAAGGTGCGGGATTACAGGCTGAGCCACCGAGCCCGGCTAAAATTAAGCTTCTTTAGATATGACACTGTTTGGGACATATGGATTGTCCCCAGCCCCCACTAGGACTTCATTTTGTGTTAGGTAACAGGTACGGAAGTAGGCTCTGAGCTTGCATGATCCAATAAGGAAGTGTTTCCTTAGCTCAAGGACCTCAGACTAGTGAGAGAGCCAACAAAATCAGCAGCAGCCTCCAACACTTACATAATGCTTACTATGAGCTGGGCACTGTTCTAAGTATGTAACATTAACTATGAATCTTAATAACCCAGTAATATAAAGATTTGTTTCCTTACGTGTAACATGGAATAAATACGTTGCAGAGAAGTTAAGTAGCATGCCTGAGGTCACGTAACTAGAAAGAAGCAAAGCCAAGATTCAAGCCCAGACAGACTGGCTATAGCATTCATACTCTTAACAAAATAAACAAAACAGTATGATAAATGCCAACAGAAATATGCAGAAGATAGGCACTTCACTCACAAAAAAGAGAGCACTTTCCTCAAATTAAAAGTAGTTGCTGGGTGTGGTGGCTCATGCTTATAATCCCAGCACTTTGGGAGGCTGAGGCAAGAGGATTGCCTGAGCCCAAGGGTTTGAGACCAGCCCGGGAGATTGACGAGACCTTGTCTCTACAATAAATCAAAAAATTAGCCGGGTGTGGTGGCGTGCGTCTTTGATTCCAGGTACTTGGAAGACTGAGGTAGAAGGACTACCTGAGTCCAGCAGGGTGAGGCTGCAGTGGCAGTGAGCAAGCCACTGCACTCCAGCCTGGGTGACAGTGAGACTCCGACTCAAAAACAAAAGAGTAGTTAACAAATGTTTTCATACAATGTGCTTTGTGATTTTTTAATGTTAGTGTTGGATTTATTTGTTTATTTTTGAGTTGGGGTCTTACTCTGTTGCCCAGACTGGAGTGCAGTGGTATGATCTCCTGGGCTCAAAGCAATCTTCCTGCCTTGCCTCCCAAGGAGCTGAAACTATGGATGTGTGCTACCACGCTCAGCTCATCTTTTGATTTTTTTGTACAGACAAGGTCTTGCTATATTGCCCAGACTGGTCTTGAACTCCTGGTCTTAAGCAATCCTCCTGCCTCAGCCTTCCAAAGTGCTGGGATTACAGGTATGAGTCACCACACCCAGCAGGTTTTAAATCTGTAAGTCAGTTTGGGAAGAAGTCACATCTCACAACGGTCTTTCCATCCATGAACAGATCATCACTGTTTTTTTAGGTTTGTAATTTCTCTATAAATCTTGTATTTGTAAGAATTAGTCTTCAGTGCTTTTAAAGTTTCTACTTTAAAGGCCAGTTTTAAAAAATGCATTTTAAAACACAGTTCTTAACTTTGTTGCTAAGTAACTAGAAATACAATCAGTTTTATATTGATTTTTGAGTGACAGATTTAATTTTAATTTAAATAATTGATATATAGGTTTATGTTTTACCTATACAACCACAATTTGCAAATGAATTGTTTCTTTCTTTCTATCCTTTATTGTTTATACAGTTTTGTCTGAGTATGCTATCCAGGACTTCCAGTAAAACATTGCATATAAGCCATGGTAGCCGGCATCCTTGTCTTGTTTTTTACCTTAAAGCACATGCTCTTAAATGTTTCACAATTGAATATGTTTGCTATAGCCTTTTGTAGATTTCTTTCAACTATCTGAATACATTCCATTTTATTCTTAGATTGCCAACCATGCATAGTGCTATGGACTGAATTGTGTCCCCCGCCCCCCCTACTTTTGACTTATGTGTTGAAACTCTAACCCCCTAATACCTTAGAATGGGACTGAATTTGGAGATAGGACCTTTAAGAGAGGTGATTAAGTTAAAATGAGGGTGTTAGGTGGGCACCAATCCAAGGACTAGTGTCCTTTTAACAAGAGGAAATTTAGACACACGGATACCAGGGGTGCATTAGAGAAAAGATCATGTGTGGATACAGTGAGGGGGCATCCATCTGCAAGTAAAGGAGGAAGATCTCAGGAGAAATCAAGCCTGCCCAAACCTTGATCTCAAATTTTTAACTTCCAGAACTGTAGAAAATTAAATTTTTGTTGTTTAAGCCATCAGTCTGTGGTATTTCATCATGGCTGCCCTAGCAAACTATGAATAATACTAATGCATATTTAATTTTTTGAATATTTTGAGATGATTGTGATTTTTCTCCCTTAATTTGTTAAGGTGGAAAGTTAGCTGATTTTCTAATGTTAAGAACACCTGGCATTCTGGGACAAGTCTAGCTTAGTCACAGTGTATTTTTTTTTCTTTTTACTTTTTTTTTTTTGCTTTGCAGTATTTTTCCATCTGTGTTTGTGAGTGAGACTGAGACACACTTCTTGATTTAAAAAAAAAATCGGGTTTGAGTATCAGTGTTACTGTAGTTATTTGAGATGACCTTGCAAGTACTCTCTCCTTTTCTCTACTCTGGAATAGTTTCAGGTTTTTTGTTTTGTTTTTGTTTTTTCCTGGAATGTTTGGTAAAACTTGCTGATAAACCTGTTTGGCATGGTGCTTCCACATGAAGTTTTAAGTAGTTGTTTCTTTAATGGTAATAAAGTTTTTAAAATTCTATTCATTGTTCTGGGTACCTGTGGGTCTTTTCAGTCTAGAAATGCATGGTCTTCAATTCTAGAATGTTTACTAGAATTTTTGGCAGGTTTTTTTTTCTTCTTACCATCAGTGCCTTTGTTTTTGTTTTTCTTGAGACATTGAATTGGGTATTAGACCTCCAGATTGATATTTTAATTTTCTTTGATTGTTTCACGTTTATTTCAGCTCTGCTAAATTTAGTCTTTGCCTTTAAGTTTTACCTGGCATCCCTGAGTTCAAGCCCTCTTCAGCTTAACCTCAGGAATAAATGTTCACTCTGGTCTGCACTGGGGCGGTGACCTGCCTTCATGAGCAAGGCAGATCAGTGGGCTCAAGTACTCTTTTTAAAAGTTCAGAAGCTGTTTTGTATTTTCTCTCGCCTCAGAGAACCAGGTGCCTCTTATTCCTGAGCTGATAAGTGTTCTGCAGCAGGAATCAGCCTGTTTCTTGCTGGTTTTCCTGGACTTAGAACCTAGGCTTTAGCTTTCTCTGTTCTGCTATGTCAGAGTCCACTTCTCTATCCACTTTCTATTTTCCAAAATGGTTGACCTTTCCTATGCTGCTGTTCCTTGTTTAATTCTCTGTTTTTGTGGAGCTCTTTTTATTCCTTATACTGGCCTGTGGGGGTGAAGGTGGAGAGATAAGTATATTCAATATGTCTTATGTCAAGGGAAGACCTCCATTCATATTTTAACTTCATACCTTCATTGTTCAATATAGTAGCCCCTAGCTACATTTCAAGTGCTCAATAGCCATATGTAGCTAGTGACTAACACATGGCTATAGCAGTGCAAGTATAGAACATTTCCATCATTACAGACAGTTCTACTGAACTGTACCACTTAACACAATCCAGAGATGCCATCCGTGACTACCTTAGAGTATGCTTCTCTGTTACCTACTAATACATCTCTTTAATTGTTTAGCTCTTCTCACTAGTTGATAATTCTCCTTTCTCCATCCACTGGAGACTAAGGTCTATGTAGGGAGGGATCCTATTTCTCTAGCATCCCTAAAATATAGTAGGTGCTAAATAGGTTTGTGGAATTAATGAATCCATTTAGTCTGCGCAGAGTACCTATATGCCTGTCTTGCTCAGTTTAAACTACATAGATTCAGCGCCTCAAGCCTGGATGAGATAGAAAGCATTGTCCAGACAGCACATGACAACCACAGTTTCCATTGGTCTCAGATTGTAGTTCCTTGCTTCTGAATTTCTCATCTCCTTGCAAGCTGCTTTGAATCAAATGCTAGTTTAGATTAAGGCTTACTTACATGTAAACCTTGAAAGAAGAGAACAAAAGGATAAATCAGAAACATTCAAAGTATTCTCAATTTTCAGTGGAATATCTACAACAAATATATATATTTTTAGCTGGAATCTTATTCTATTACCCAGGCTGGAGTGCGGTGGCACGATCATTGCTCACCACCGCCTTGAACTCTTGGGCTCAAGTAGCTGGGACTACAGACAGGTGCTACCATGCCCAGCTATTTTTTGATTTTTTGTAGAGATGAGGTCTTGCTATGTTGCCTAGGTTTGTCTCAAACTCCTTGGCTCAAGAAATCCTCCTGCCTTGGCCTCCCAAATTGTTGGAATTGCAGGTGTGAGCCACCATTCCAGGCCCCTTCCTTCTTTCCTTCCTTCCTTCCTTCCTTCCTTCCTTCCTTCCTTCCTTCCTTCCTTCCTTTCTTCCATACCTCCCTCTCTCCCTCCCTTCCTCTTTCTGTTGGGAATCTCACTCTGTCACCCAGACTGGAATGCAGTGGAATAATGGTCATCGTAGCTTTGACCTGCTGGGCTCAGGTGATTCTTCCACCTCAGTCTTCCAAGTAGCTGGGACTACAGGCACACGCCACCATGCCTGGTCAATTTTTTTGATCTATTGTAGAGACAATGTCTTGTCATGTTGCCTAGGCTGGTCTTGAACTCCTGGGCTCAAGTGATCCGCCTGCCTTGACCTCTCAAAGTACTGGTATTACAGACATGAGCCATTGCACCCGACTTGTTTCTATATTATCTTAATAGGTAACAATCTCATAAGAACCAGGCAAGAAAGTAAGTGTCCAAATACTTTTTTGGGACTTGTTCCCCTCTGCAGTTACCACATCTTTATGCTGGTCTCAGGTCCCAGAGCAAGTAAGCAATTATGAAGAATGGAGCTGCGAATCAACTTGTCACCAACACCACATGGGGGGTAGAGGCAATAATCTGCAGAGAGGCTACTGGGTGAACCTACTGGGTGAACCCTCACATTTAACCATCTGTATCTTCTATACCTTGGGCTGGACATTCATCTCCTTCTAAGTTACCGATCCTTTACATGCTGTTTCCTGCCTGGAAAGTTCCCCTCACAAATCATACAAGTGACAGTTTTTCTTTCTTTGAGAGTTTCTTAGAAACTCCAGGAAGTTTGTAAAACCTCCCTGTGTTCTCATCCCTTAAACACTTCAGCAACTCCTCCTGCACCAAGTGGGCTGTGTTCCCATTTGTATTGTTGTGAAGGGCTTTGTTACTCCCCTTTCCTTTGTCCTGTTATTTCTAATAATTGGAAGTTTCTCCATGGTAGGCTCTAGACCTGCTTTGTTTTCTTATCCTATAGCTCCCAGGCTCTTGTCACTTTCACAGCAGCACTTTCACTGGGTGCCCAACTGCAATGAGTGTGATCCGCTGATGGCCTCCATCTGTTAACTCTTTCAGGGCTACATTGCCTTCAAGTCTAGGTCACCCTTTACTCTTTTTGGAGTGGCCTCCAACTGATGATTAAGCAAGGTGACACTCTTAGGGCCCAGCCATTTCTGCCCAATGTGGACTCCTCTAATCGGTGGTTTTTGCTTTGGCACCCCTTACAGGGCCGGTAGAGACTTTGTCAGTTATGTCGCCTTGTCCAATCCTGCAGCTCTTTTCTTTCACATCATTAATCACACTTATTGTAATTGGGTCGCCAGTCCTATCTTGAATGATGAATCTCCTTCAACCTGTTATACTTCCAACTTCATCTCAGCATTTGCTTTTCAGATAACCCAATCTGCCACAGTGTGAAACATACTTTTCCTACAAAGAAAAGAAAGCAGTTCATATCATATACCCAGAATGTTAAGGATTCTTAACTGTAAGACGGTGAAAGTGGTGATTGAGCAATTCAGGTCGCAGGTATTAGGGAAGGCATGTCATGTTACAGAAATTTTGTAAAATAAATTCTACTTTTTAAAACAAAATAAATGGGTAGATCTTTGTTATTCAGATCCCTGGGGGATTGATATATTACATCTGATTGCCTTGTTCTCCGTTTCCTAAATGTGTTTATTGTTGGTTTAGGAGCACTAAGGACATGTTTCAAAATGTTTTGTCAAAACTGATTTGTAATCCAATGCGAATTGGTTTTCAAGGTTTGGTTGTTAAAGTTGGTTTGGTCGTTAAAGGACAATATATACGTCTCATAGTCTCCCAAGCACCTTTATTTTCCAAGGGGTTTTTTTTCATTCTTTGAAAGAAATCACTGTTAAGGAACAATAATTTTGTAGTTGAAAATATGTAGCTGATTCTTCTGGAATACTACCTTGATTTTTAATGTCTGGCTATCAAGTAGGGCTCAGAATCTCAGTTAGTCAAAGACTGTGAAGTAACTTGGCATATTATTTCCTGTTATCCAGGATAAAGCAATTCAACTGTTTCAAAGAGGGCTTAAAAACACCATAAACGTTGCCCAATTAAAATATGTTCAGAGACTTTTTCCTTCTATATTCTATCTAGAATAGAAAAAAGTTTAAGTAGTCACTGTGTTGCTGCAAAAAAAAAAGAAAAAAGAAAAAAGAAAAAAGAAAGAAAAAGAAAGAAAGAAAAAAGCTGACTACTGGAGTTCAAGAAGTTGAGGAGGGTGATAGACTAATCAGACCATGAGAAGCAGATATACAATTATAAGAAAATTCAAAATTACATGTTGAGGGAAGAAAAACACATTCAAATACCAGATGAGAAATAAGTGACTGCATAAATAGAAAGAAAGAAACTTGGGGCTCTGTTAATAAGTTTTAAGTAATAAAATTCTTTCTGAAGTTGGGGGTTTATCCCTACTTTTCTGATTCCTTAAGTATTATTAAATTGTGCTTTTCACTTTGGAGTTCTACATAAGTATTTGCTTTCTCTGTATATCATAAGATCAGTACGGTAGGCTAAATAATGGCTTCCAAAGATACTCAAGTCCTAATTCCTGGAACCTGTGAATGTTACCTTAGCTCATGTAGTAAAAGCAGCTCTGAGGATGCGATGAAGAATTTTTTTTTTTTTAATTTTTAGATTCGAGGGCATACATGCATATTCATTACAGGACACTTGTTGTAGTGGTGGAAATTAGGTCTCAGGTGCCCCATTCCCCACATAGTGAACATTGTGCCCCACAGGTAGTTTCTGAACCCTAAATTCCCTCCCACCTCCCCCCTTATTGGAGTCCCCAGTGTCTATTATTTCTATCTTTGTGACCGATTAGCTCCCACATATGAGGGAGAACATGCAGTGTTTGGTTTTCTGTTTCTGAGTCAGCTTACTTAGGATGATGATCTCCAGCTCCATCCATACTGCTGCAAATGACATGATTTCACTCTTTTTTATGGCTGTGTAATATTCCATAGTGCAAATATACCACATTTTTACTGTCCATTGATCAGTTGATGGGCGTCTAGGTTGATTCCACATCTTTGCAGTTGTGAATTGTGCTGCGATGAACATGCAGGTGCAGATGTATTTTTTATATAAAGGGTAGATATCTAGTAGTAGGATTGCTGGATCAAATGGTAGTTCTACTTTTAGTTTTTTGAGTAATCACCGTACCACTTTCCATATAAATTGTACTAACATACACTCACACCAACAGTGTATGTGTTCCCCTTTCTACTTCATTCATGCCAGGTTCTATTATTTTTTGATTGTTTAAATGGCCAGTCTGACTGATGTAGGGTGGTTAAAATCTCATTGTGATTTTAATTTGCATTTCCCTGATTATGAGTGATATCGAGGATTTTTTTCATGTTTTTTGGCCATTTGTATATTTTCTTTTGAGACATGTCTGTTCATGTTGTTTACCCACTTTTTAATGTAATTATTTGCTTTTTTCTTGCTGATTTCTTTGTAGATTCTGAATATTAGTCCTTTGTCAGATGTATAGTTTGCAAATATCGTCTCCCATTCTGTAGTTTGCCTATTGGCTCTGTTGATCTTTTCCTTTGCTGTGCAAAAGCATTTTAGCTTAATTAGGTCCCACTTATTTTTATTGTAGTTGCATTTGCTTTTTGGGGTTTTAGCCATAAATTCTTTGCCTAGGCCAATGTCCATGAAAGTTTTTTCTAGGCTTTCATCTAGGATTTTTATTTTTAGGGCTTCATGTCTGATATTTAAGTCTTTAATCAATCTTGAGTTAATTTTTTGTATATGAGGAGAGATAAGGATCATTTTATTTTTCTGCATGTAGCAATCCAATTTTCCCAGCATCCCTTGTTGAATAGGGTTTCTTTTCTTCAGTGTATATTTTTGTCTTTGTCAAAGATCAGTTGGTTAGTATTTATTTCTGGATTCTCTATTCTGTTCCATTGGTCCATATGTCTGCTCTTGTACAAGTCCCATGCTGTTTGGTTACTACAGCCTTGTAGTATAATTTGAGGTCAGATACTGTGATACCTCCAGCTTTGTTCTTTTTGCTTAGGATTGTTTTGGCTATTCTAGATTTTTTTTATTCTGTATAAATTTTGGCATTGTTTTTTCTAATTCTGTGAAAAAATGACAGTAGTTTGATAAAGATTACTTTTATTCTGTAGGTTACTTTGGGTAATATGGTCATTTTAATAATGCTGATTCTTCCAATCATTGAGCATGGAATTGTTCTCCATTTGTGTCCTCTGCAACTTCTTTCATCAGTTTTGTAGTTCTCCTTGTAAAGATCTTTCACCTCCTTGGTTAAATTTATTCCTAGGTATTTTAGCTTTTTGGTTGTTATTGTAAATGAAATTGAGTTCTTGATTTGATTTTCAGCTTCGTTGCAATTGGTATATAGCAGTGCTACTGATTTATATGTATTGATTTTGTACCCTAAAACTTTACCAAATTCATTTATCAAGTCCAGGAGTCTTTTGGAGAAGACTTTAGGGTTTTCTAGGTATAAGATCATATTGTTGACATACAGAGATAGTTTGATTTCTTCTTTTCCAATTTGGATAGCCCTTATTATTATTATAATTTTCTTGCCTGGTTGCTCTGGCTAAGTTAAGAATCTTGGCAGGTGAAAATTATCCTGAATTATCTGTGTGGGCCCAGATAATGTAATCACAAGTGTCCTTCAGGGTTAGTCATTATCAGTAGGATTCCCACTAGTCTGAGTCACAAATAGGACACCATGCAAAGAGTAGAGCATCCTACTCTAAAACTGATCTCTAACCTAATTCTTACCTCTTCCATCTACAAATCAAGTTCTTTTAGCAGCTTCATGTGGGGACACTGCTCTGGTAAGGTTCATCTTCCGGGACACAGTGGTACTTTAGGTTTAGGAAGCAGAGTTGAGAGCTGGGGTAAATGAGAGGTGTGGGTCAAGGCAATTATGAGGAAAAAAGAGGGACAGGTCTCAGAAGAGAATTTTAAAGTTATTTATAATTTTAACAAATAACAGGAGTGATTGGAAGTAGTAAAAGAGCAAAGTGCAAGATGACCTCTGCAAAATTCAGCATCTGGACACCACTTTGTCAGAAAAAAGGGTGTCCATGATTTAAGAGTTATTCTAATGAACTATATCACATCCCAGATATTAAAGAATAATATGAGGAGAGAACGCCCCCCAAACCCCCAAGTTATCTTTTAGAGGGTAGGCCCTTCATAGAGCAGGCTTTCCCCACCAGGTAAGTGTTCAAGGAACCCACCAGCATCAGTGAATCAGCTAGCGTTGTGTGTGGCTGTGCTCGGCTTCAGTGAATTTTTTTGGAAATTTTTTCAACATGTTTGTCTATTTCACGATGGGTGATTTATGAGCATACCTGCCCACAGTGTGCTGAGTATTCAGCAGTTTTTGACCAAGAATGGCATGACTCCTGTATCCCACCATCCCTATTGGCCCAACCTTGCCCTGAGATACTTTATTTTTTTGTTTCCCCAGATGAGAAAAGTCCTCAAAGGGCAATGTTTTGCCGATGTGGAAGAGCTGAAACAGAAAATGGTAGAAGCACTAAAAGGCATCAAAATCGACAAGTTCAAAAACTGTTTTAAGCAGTGGAAAAAGTATCATGACAGGTGTATTGAATCAAATGAAGAGTACTTTGAAGGTGAATGAAGTTTAAACATGTAAGAATAAATACACAATTTTTTATAAATAAATTCTGTTTTTTTGCAGTCCCCCTCATATACTCAGTCAAGGCAAGGATGAGGCAAGATAATCACTTTCTGCCTTGGGGTTTGGGGTAGAAGGAAGAAGATTATAAGCTAGCACAAAAGTGAGTATTAAATGTGCTCTTGCTTGGCTGTGCATCGTGGCTCATGCCTGGAGTCCCAGCACTTTGGGAGGCAGAGGCGAGAGGAATGCCCGAGCCCAGGAGTTCGAGACCATCCTGGGCAACCCGGCATGACCTCATCTCTACAGTAAATTAAAAAGTTAGCCGGGCATGGTTGGATGTTCCTGTAGTACTAGCTACTTGGAGGCTGAGGTGGAAGGATAGTCTGAGCCCAGCAGTTCGAGGCTGTGGTGGCCGGGAGCGTGCCCCTGCACTCCAGCCTAGGCGACAAAGTGAGACTCCAACTCAAAAAAAAAATAAATAAATAAAAAGATTGTTTATACTCTTTGTGCCAGTAATTTCATTCCTATATTCTTTGTACTAGTGATTTCATTCCTAGAAATTATTCTTAGGATAATGAGATGTGAACAGTTTTATAAGCAAACATTCACTGCAATATTTATAATAGTATTATCTAATAGGAGATTTGTTAACATAGTACATTTAAACAATAGAGTTTTAAGTCGGGCTCGGTGGCTCAGCCTGTAATCCTGCGCCTTTGGGAGGCTGAAGTGAGTGGATTGCCTGAGCCCGCGGGTTCGAGACCCGCCTGGGCAGCAAGACCTCATCTCTACAATAAATCAAAAAATCAGCGGGGCGTGGTAGCGCATGCCTGTAATTCCGGCTATTTGGAAGGCTGAGGTGGAAGGATCGCCAGAGCCCAGCGGGTTGAGGCTACGGTGGCCGGGAGCGGCCACTGCACTCCAGTCTGGGTGACAGAGTGAGACTCCAACTCAAAAAAAACACAAAAAACAAACAAAAACAATAGAGTTTTATATAGCCATTAAACATTTATAAAGAGTTTCATGACATAGTGACTTTTATACATTGGGTACGAATGATACAAAACTAGTAAAGACAGTATTCATCCCTAAAGTATTATATATCAGCTAAATGAACAAAAGCAATAAAAGAGTAGATGGAAAGAGCCATTAATATGTTGGTTTTTCTGGATTGTCGAATTTTGGAGACCAAGTTGCAAGAACGCATTTCTGTTTTTGTTTCGTACAACTGACACTTAAACAAAAAATGTTCTTCCAAATCTGGCTAGCCAGCAGGCTTTATGGAATTGTAAAGTATGGACTGTCAAAAAAATTTCTCCTTTTTTTTTTTTGAGTTGGAGTCTCACTTGGTCGCCCAGACTGGAGTGCAGTGGACGCTCGTGGCCACCGAAGCCTCGACCTGCTGGGCTCCGGCGATCCTTCCGCCTCAGCCTTCTAAGCAGCTGGAATTACAGGCATGCGCTACCATGCCCAGCTGATTTTTTGATTTATTGTAGAGATGAGGTCTCACTGCCCAGGCGGGTCTCGAACCCGCAGGCTCTCCTTGTTCTTGATAAGCAACAGTGATGGCCTCTTTCCTCAGACCTATACAGTAATGCAATTTCCTCATGAGCTTAAATGTTTTTTTACACATCTGGAAGAGGGTCATTCTTTTTACTGGGAGCAAGGGCAGGACTAGGTTAATGAGAACATCTTATTCAAGATGACAGCCTGTTACTTGGCATGTAGCAGAGTAGGTTGAATAAAAGTCCTCTATCTACATTCTTTGTAAAAGCACACATTGAGGTGATTACTTCTGTTGTTACCGATCCTATCAGCGATGACTGCGGCTTCATGTAGTTGGTATTAGCTGTCCAAATCAACACAATCAAGTTAGTCTTTTGCCTATGTACAAGTGTGGACGCTTTGACATTCCAGCAGATTAGCACCTAACTGCAAAAATGTGCTCCACATGGAGTTCTGAATCTGCAGGTTTATTATTTTTTATTTTTATTTTTATTTTTTATTTTTTGAGTTGGAGTCTCACTCTGTCACCCAGACTAGAGTACAGTGGCCATGCCCGGCCACCGCAGCCTCGACCTGCTGGGCTCCGGCGATCCTTCTGCCTCAGCCTTCCAAGTAGCTGGAACTACAGGCGCGCGTACCATGCCCAGCTAATTTTTCGATTTTTACTGTAGAGATGAGGTCTCGTCAAGTTGCCCAGGCAGGTCTCGAACCCGCGGGCTCAGGCAATCCACTCACTTCAGCCTCCCAAAGGTGCGGGATTACAGGCTGAGCCACGGAGCCCGGCTTGAATCTGCAGGTTTAAAAAAATTTTTTTTCATAAGGACTCTTTCCAATATGCAATATATGATTTTTAAAATACATTACAGTGAACACAAGGTTTTCAGTGATGCCAGCCATAATCAATGTGCAAATCGTATGGAATAAAGGAAACACCATGGTGCAGCCTTTGAAAACTTTCCTTGAACAAATTCTTTCATCTCCCTACTTTGGGCCATATATTACTTCCTAGAGGCAGCAAGAATCATATTTAATGACGTTCTATTTAGGACTGTCTTTCCCTAAGCTTAAATTTTAAAGGAAGGGCAGAAGCCAACTGCACCTGAGTAAGTTATCTTCCCCTGCATAGAAACTTACAGGCCTCTCAAAAGTCTAACTTTGACATAGTCAACACATCATTTATCACTAAGATGACGGACCAAAAGCTGTCCCTTTGCTTTATCTTATTTGCAATATGCTTGTTCGTGGAGAGAAGAAAAACAAAGCAAAACCAAAAGAATAAAAAGGCTTATTTACTGAATTATTTTTGTTAGTTGAAAGACCTTCAACTTCTGCAATTAGTTTCAACAAATTCTGCTGAAAAGTTTAGGTTTATGGAAGTCACCTCCATAACCTAGGTCAAAATCTCTTCTAATATGTTTGAATTAGCAGAATGCCAAGAAAAATCAAAATTGGATCTAATGGCTCGATGCAACTGAGACTTGTTTGCTCCTGAGTAGGCAAAGACTCATTTAAAATTTCTTCAAAAGTATAATTTCTAGCCGGGCTTGGTGGTTCAGCCTGTAATCCCGTGCTTTGGGAGGCTGAGGTGAGTGGATTGCCTGAGACCGTGGGTTCGAGACCTGCCTGGGCAACTTGGCGAGACCTCATCTCTACAATAAATAAAAAAATCAGCTGGGCTGGGTGGCTCAGCCTGTAACCCCATGCCTTTGGGAGGCTGAGTTGAGTGGATTGCCTGAGCCCGTGGGTTTCGAGAGCCGCCTGGGCAGTGAGACCTCATCTCTAAAATAAATAAAAAAAATCAGCTGGGCGTGGTAGTGCATGCCTGTAATTCCGGCTACTTGGAAGGCTGAGGCGGAAGGATCGCTGGAGACCAGCAGGTCGAGGCTGCAGTGGCCGGGAGCAGCCACTGCACTCCAGTCTGGGCGACAGAGTGAGACTCCAACTCAAAAAAAAAAAGTATAATTTCTTATTATTTACACACACACCCCCTTGTCTGTAAATTGAGTCAACAGTCAAACCCTGTACAAAAGAGCATATTCGTAGTCCTTTAGTTACTTCAAAAATCTTCTGGCATAGGAATTGTCATTTTGCTGTTGAAGAAACAGGTTCCAAGATTAGATAGCATACCTAAAATCACTTGACTCACCAATCTGGAGCTCCCTCTAAGGGCCTGCATGCCCTTGTGGGTTATGTTCACGTTTAAGGTGAATTCCACGATTATCTAACAGAGAACTGTTATGGCAGTCCCAGGTAAACTTACTGTACGTAAATTTGCTTCTTGAGGTTACAAAAAAGAGCGAAAGTAAAAATCCAATTCCTAAAACAACATGTGTAGTTAGGCAGTCACTTCAGAAAGACATCAATTGATAAGGTTTCTCTCTTGAAACGTTATGGTATGCAAGCACTAATTACTAATCAGGCTCCTCCCCCTCCACTCCCAGCTTAATGCACTGACATTACTAGGAAATGCACAAAACTCAAGTGCATCTGCTTACAGATGTCCCTGCTTCTTAAAATGACATCGGGTCACACATATTTTGCTAGAGTCTATTCAGAAGCTCATTCTATTACTCATTTGATTCAGGGGCGTTGGATTTGTCTTTAGTGGACTAAAAGCATGGAAAGAACTGATCAACTTCTCCGAGTGTTTGGGGAGTAAAACTGACTACACCGAATCCGCAAACTCCCCCCACCCCCTTTCCCGTGAAGGACTGGAATTCCATGCGGCGGGGGTCGGGGGCGCTTCTCTTGAGTTATCCAACTGCGGGGGACTTCTGTGAACCCTCAGGGATATCAGGCTGAAACTGTGCTTCATCAAATGATAAAGGTGCAGAAGGCTCTTCCACCCCAAGTCGCGAGCTGACTAGCCTATTCAGAGTACCCTCTACACACTTCAGGTCCTGGTGGTGCAGTCTCTTGGCTGCAAGAGCCCTTAGGAAAGAGCTCAAGGAAGAGACATCAAGTTGTCAGTGGCTACCACGCCTCCCACGTTACAGTGCTTACTTCCTACTGGGGGGGGACAGGCGGGGACACCAAGGCCCTCCCGGTCCTGGAGCACGGAGTTCGGGTTCGCTTTACCCAACTGGGAAGCTGAGGAAGCGCACAGAACTCGGGCGACGCCGCTTTTCCGATCTCCGGACTCGCTCTTCCGCCTGAGCCGCCCTTGCCTCCGCCCCTCCGCGCAGTACACAGGAACCTGCGCCCTGGCTTCTCCCGCGCTTCTCTCCTGCGGCCCGCAGGGGCCTGCCTTTTATAGGCACCGTAGCCAATGAGCGCTCTCCTTTCCTTCTGCCCGCCCGCCCGGCCAATCGCCGCGCCCCTTGTGTAATCTTCGGCTTCTCGGCTGCTCTCGGCTATTTTCGCTGTTGCTGGCTTTTTCAGGGGCTGCTCGCTCGCAGCCAGAGACGCTGCATTTTTTTCCGGGTTCGGAGCCGTTCCGGATGCTTTAGGCTGCCGGATGTCTGATCTCCGGATAACTGAGGCGTTTCTGTACATGGATTATCTGGTAGGTGCGGGGCGGGGGTGGCGTGTCGCCTCTCGAATCTCGGCGTGCCGGATGGCCCCCAGCCTTGAGGAACAGCCTTTTTGCTTTCTTTCTTTGGGATAGGATGCCTTTGGGGTTCTTTCTCCCGCAGCCGGCTTTGGAGCTGTGCCTGGGACCCAGAGGGGCAGCAACCAGGACGGCTGGGTAACTGAGCCGACAGGTGAAGGTGCGGCCGGGGCCAGCCGAGCTGCGGGGCTAGGGTCGCGCTGGGGCTGCTGGAGGGATGGGGCCGCCGCGGCGGGGCGTCTCCTGCCCGCGGTCGGTTTCCTTGCTTCCCTCTGCGCTCCCCGCTCAGGACTTTTCTTTTCCGGGAAGCAGGAGTTTTCCGCTCTCCCTTTAGCAGAACTCCAGGTGCTATTAAAGAGCGATAACCAGAATGGCTCACTAAGTGCCCGGCAGCCCTGGTCATTTGGTTGTTATTAGATCTCTAAAGCTATGACCTCGGCCGTGGAGGGGTTTTAAAAGCACATTACCATAAAGTAGACGGGACTAAACTCACACCGCAAGCTGGCCACAACAGGACTGAGTCGGGGCAGGTATTGCCCCAGCATTCTGGTCGTGGGTGCGTGCCTGCCGTTGTTGTCCCGTGCACGAGATTGGAACCCAGTTGTTTTTAGGCCAGACTTGGGCTACGAAGTTTAGGTGGGAAAAGTGTCAGCACAGTGCTGGGACTGGACATCATTTAAAAAATGGACTTGTGTGTGCTTGTGGAATTATGCAAGCACCATGTTTTGGTCCAGAAATTATATTTCCCCAGAGCTGCTTGTTTGCGGTTAAGGGGATTCTCATTTCCATGGGCCGTGTTTGATCCTATACAATGACTGTGTTTATCATGTTAGGCAGAACCGCTATTGCCATGCAGAGTTGAAGCAGACGGTTGGAAACATTGACCCTCCTGTCATCTTGTTGGACGCATGCATTCGGTTTTCAGCTGCAGATTGGCCTGGCAGGGATTTGCCAGTGCCTTCTAGGAATTACACTTAAGACTGTGCAGAGAAAGTCTGTGAATGCATTCATGATCAAGAAACGTTGGGCCGGGGCTGGTTTTGTAATGTCATCTGTGTATTTGGGCTTATTTTAGTTTACACGAAGAAAATATTTCTTCTAAATCTTCAGAGCTTGATGTCTTGTGGGGAAGGGTGGTGATTGCAGTCAATGCACGACCTTGTGAATGGAGTTGAGTCAAAAAATTCTGAGTTGAAATTCTGTTTTGTTATTCATTTGTTGATGGCAGTAACTTCCTCTATGGTTGTGATAAAGGGATGTTATCCATCCACCAGGTGTAGCTGGCCAGGGGATTATCTGACTATGAACATTCTTTAAAATGCAAAGTGCCCTGTAAATTAAGAAGGTTGCCAAATATGTCGGAAAGATTATTTTCTAAGTTAAATAATGGATTAATTTGTCATTTATCTTATAAAATGTAGTACATGTGGGCAGTCTTACAGTCTGCCCACATTAAAGCCGAAGTTTGTTGAAGATAATTACCAAATAGGAAAGGATGAGATTACCTAAACTACTGAAAGCTAATTTTGAATACTTAACAAAGTAGTGCTTAGAAAGGAAACCAGGTGGTTCTGATGTTTTAAAATGTATTGAGTGTTTTAAATTTACAAATTGCTTCACGAAGCTGTCTGGGAGGTGCCAAACCCACTAAACCAGTTAGTGAAAACAATATTGATAACTTTGGTTAATTACTCAGGTTAAACTCTAGATTAACATCGTCTGAGGGTGGGTGGATAAATGTGAGCTCAAGGTTACCCTAATAGCAAATTAATTTCTTTGTCGATTTACTAACAGCTTTGTGTCAAAATTAGTGGGCCCCAAATTGGACTTGGCCTTTTTGTTTTACCATGGCCCCATGCACTTTAGTGTTGCTTTTGTATTTTAAAAAAATGATTTTAGGCCGAGTATAGTGTCTCATGCTTTGGGAGGCTGAGGCGGTGGGATTGCTTGAGTCCAGTAGTTAGAGACAAGCCTGGGCAACATAGCCTGACCTTGTCTCTACAAAAAAACTAGCTTGGCATGATGGCACTCTCCTGGAGTCCCAGCTACTGTGGAGGCTGAGGTGAAGGGATCCCCTGATCTTAGTAGGTTAGGACTGTGGTGATTGGTGATTGTGCCACTGCTAGCCTGGCAACAGAGTGAGACCCCCATTCAAAAACAAAACAAAAAATTATGATTTTGTCACTTAAACTAAGCCTTTAAAATTCACAAATGTGATGAAAAAGTCTCATAATCATCATTGGCTACTCTTTGGAGGTGAGAACCATTTTTAAAAAATGGAAATAGTTTCGTTTCTGTGACTGTGCCAAGTATCCCCAGTGAAAAGATTTAAGAAAACGAACCACAGAACAAAAAACCAGCCCTCCTGAGGTGACCTTTTGTGTTGACCTTTTGCTTATAGACTTTCAGAGAAAATGATGTGCCTCACATCATTCTTTTCTTCCCGCCTTTCAGATTGACCTATTTCCTTATGCATACTCTTTGTGTGGTGTTTATTAAAAGCCTTGTATCTGAAAAATAAAAATAAATTTGTTTGCCTCTGTTATCTTATTTTTTAAATAAATCAATTCCTTGCCTTCTTTTACTTACCTTCCAGAAAAGTCTCCTTTCTTTCCAAGTTTGACTCCAGATTTTGCTGAGTGGACTAGAGTAAGCACCCTTTTTGTGCATGTGACAGGAATAATGGTGTAGGTCACTTTTTCTTTTTAATCAATATTTGGCTTTCTTGTATTGTTACTGTTGGAAGCTGTGAGAGAGAGCTGTGTGTGTATGTATTGTCCATTGTTCTTTGGGCTGGATGTCATCATGTAACCTTTATTTGGAGGTGAGAGGAAAGGAAGAGGAAGGAGAGAAAGGTGGAGGTGCCATTTTATAAGAGGACTAATCCTTTTAATAGGGTTGAGATATTAAAACAGATGAAGAAGCTCTCTGATTTTAGAGGGTGATGTAGATTTCTTAAATGTTCTCAGTTATACGTGACAGCCAAGAGGCAGGATCAGTACTTTGAATATTTAACACAGGGTTTTTATTTATTTCAATTCAGGGAAATCGTGGTAATTTGCTAATCCTAAATAATTACATGCATTTCCTGGTGTGGTACCTGACTTGGTTCCTCGTATGTAGTTAGGTCCAGTGTTTTATTTGTTGATTCAAATGAATATGAGATGGAAAGAAAAAATCTTTCTCTCACCAGCTTCTAAACTGAGACAAGATAAAATCTGTTTGGATTAGGTGTTTTGTTCTGGGGAATGCAGAATGTATCCTTTACTCTTAACTTGCAGATTATCAAGGTATAATGTGTTTAGCATGGGTGGCAATTTAAACATAAAAATCTCTGTTTTCCTTTCACTAGGTGAATCTTCCTGGGGGTGTCACACACCTTTCCCTCTTTCTTGATGGGATTTAAAGGCCATCTTCACACCTGTCAGATCTATGAGAAACTTTTAGCTGCTGTCCCAACAGGTAGTATCAACCTCTTTTTTTTTTTTTTTTTGAGTTGGAGTCTCACTCCGTCGCCCCGACTGGAGTGTAGTGGCATGCTCTCGGCCACTGCAGCCTTGACCTGCTGGGCTCCAGTGATCCTTCCACCTCAGCCTTCCAAGTAGCCAGAACTACAGGCATGCGCTACCATGCCCGGCTAATTTTTGATTTATTGTAGAGATGAGGTCTCACCAAGTTGCCCGTGTGGGTCTTGAACCCGTGGACTCAGGCAGTCCTCACACCTCGGCCTCCCAAAGCGCTGGGATTACAGGCTGAGCCACTGAACCCAGCCAGTACCACCCTCTTATTCTTTCTTCTGATAGGTGGAGCTAGTAAGACAATGTCCACAGCTTTTTGAATAAGGTAGGAAAAAATAGTCAAGATATGATGAAAGAGAAAAACATATCTACTGGGTTTTCCTGGGAGGCTGGATAAGATCAACTTTGAGTTTCTTTTGAGTTGATAATTTCCTGTCTTGGTTTGTGTATGTTGATTGGTCTGGATTTTACCTTTTTCCCCCTTGGGCCATTGAAACAATAGCAATAAAATTGGTTATACTTTGTAAATGCCTGTGATGATTAAATGAGATACTGGAAGGAAAGTGATTTATAAACAATGCGTTGCTTTTCAAGTATAAAATGTTAAGGTGTTATGGTTATGTTGCTGATGTTTTTCCTACACCTCTAGTGGAATGATTGTCACTGTCTAATAGGAAGTATTGGGCTGCCTTATAAACTAGACTCAATTTATGGGCAGACTGGGCATGGTAATCAGCAAGCAGGAAGTCGCAAGTCTCTTTTGAGGCTCTTGTAATACCTGTAAAAGTAAAAACACACTCTGATATTTTTTATTAGTCCATTCAGCAAATATTTTTGGAACCTCTACTTTGTGCATATCCCTGAAAGTGATGGGGGTGAGCCCTCAGCTGTAATGTCCCCCTTGGCTGCAGGACTGGCAGGCATGTGGCTCTAGAGGAGCCTATGGCAGGACAGGTTGAGGAGGGCTTGGGAGGAGGCAGCATCTGATGTGCTGCTTTGCTTTCTAGTACAGTCCCCTCTCTTGTGTTTCTTTGTTTTATTGTGAACTGAAATGTAAAGTTAGACTTGAAAATGTAAGTAAAAATGCTCCATTAGTCTTCGATGCTAATTGTCAACTAATGCTCGTTGTGTTTATATACACTAGTCCTTCCTTATCGGAGGATTAACTTTCTTCAGTTTCAGTTACCCACAGTCAACTATGGTCCCCAACTAGCTGAGTACAGTACAGTAAGGTATTTTGAGAGAGAGATGCCATTTTCACATAACCCTTATTATAGTAATTTGTTATAATTGTTCTATTTTCTTATTAGTTATTATTGTTAATCTCTTACTGGGCCTAATTTATAAATTAAACTTTATCATAGGTATGTATGCATAGGGAAAAACATAGTGTACTTTGTTAGTACCAGAGTATCATAATACTATCTGTGGTTTCAGGCATCCACTTGGGGTCTTGGAATATACCACTTTTTGATAACAGGGAACTACTGTGTTGTGTTTGGAGTTCAGTAAGATTAAATTTAATAAGGTTAATTTAATAAGATTTCTTCTTTGTATAGACTGGTGGATTTGGCCTAGTTCACAGGCTGTATCTGCCCTCATAAAAATCTGTGTGTCAGTGAGGAAGATCTGGTGAGAAAAATGGATGGATAATCACAAATCCGTCACTGTTGCCAGGATAAAAACCAGCTAACTGATCAACCAGGAACAGATGCTAATGATGTGCTAGGTATTAGTAAATTGTAAAGGAGCCCGGTCAAAGATAGGAGTTAGGCACGTTTGTGATTTCACATGATGTTCAGTTATCGTGGACCAAACATTTTTATAGATTAGAAAAGTGTGCTGTTTTTAACCCTGAATGACTACAAACACCAGAAGTTGTATTGTTAGACCGACTATAAAGTAATGATATAGATCAAACACTTCAGTCTTAACTTCAACTAGATTAGGCAGTCACATTGAATACTCCTTTCTTGTTTTTTTTTTTTTTTGAGTTGGAGTCTCACTCTGTCACCCAGACTGGAGTGCAGTGGCCGCTCCTGGCCACCGCAGCCTTGACCTGCTGGGCTCTGGCGCACCTTCTGCCTCAGCCTTCCGAGTAGCTGGAACTACAGGCGTGCGCTACCACGCCCGCTCATTTTGATTTATTGTAGAGATGAGGTCTCGCCACTTTGCCCAGGTGGGCCTTGAACCTGCGGGCTCAGGCAATCCATTCACCTCAGCCTCCCAAAGGCGTGGGATTACAGGCTGAGCCACCGAGCCCGGCTTGAATACTCCTTTCTTAATAATTTATAATAAAGATAATGTGAGCACAAAAACCAAATATCTACCATCAATGGAGTTCAGATAGCAAAGGTGTTTTAACAAAATCCATATCATTAGGTAGGAACTTTTCTACCAGGCTTCTGCTGCTCCAGTTTTATAGTGTGAGCCCTGGGAGAGGTCACACAGGGACATGGGTTCGTGCCCTCTAGGACCTTGTATCCTTGCCCTGAAGGGTGTCTCAGTCACATGCTTGTTGGCATGCGGGCAGATCTGGGAGTGGGAGGGGGGAGTTAAGTCTATGAGTTATAACTTGTAGTGTAAAATCAGTTAATATTTATTGAGCTCTTATTGTTTCCAAACAGTGTTGTAAGTGCTTTCCAAGTATAATGGCATTAAACCGAGACTCAGGGAGGCTATGTAATTTCCCCAAGTTCACACAGCTAGCAAGTAGTTGAGCCAGGATTATGGCCCCAGGGCCCTTTCCATTCACTGCCTTCTACCTAGAAGTAGTTCTCTTTTATGTGGGCATGCACACGAAATTTTTATTATGCTGTTTCTTAAATAAACAAGTACAGAAAAGTGGTCCCTGCCATTGCCATGCTAAAGAGAGCAGGCCGAGTGATGCTCCCTTTCCTCGGGAACTCAGCCCTGCCAAGTGACTGTTACAGGGAAAGCTGGTGAGAAAGAGGATTATGTTATGTGCTGAGACTCCCGCCCCACGATATCTTTACTCTGGTCACTTAAGCATGTAATGTTCCATCAAGTGACCACAAATGGATTTCCAGGCAACCTCCTTACTCAGCACCCTAGTGCCACTTTCAGGGGCATGTTTCTGCCTGGCCCAAGCCCCATGTTCTTTTAAAGAGGGTACTGAGACTTGGGATCTATTTGTTTTAAGTCTGCTGTGTTCCTTTACCAAGTGCTGCCTGGGAAATGGGGCTGTCCCCAGCAGACACCAGGCCACAAGAAACCTGTTGGCTTATGGATTCAGGCAGGAAAAGTCTCCTGATGACATTAACTATATTATAAAGAATTTGTTTCTGAGGTAGACTAGAGAGAGGGAAAGATTTTTAGGGAAGGTCTGAAAACTGCATTGTGGATAACAAGAAACCAGAGTCTCCGTGATATTTCTCACAATTTAATTTATTGAGGGGCTTTTATTTTGGAGCCTGCAGCCCCCTGTGTTGTGCTGTAACTCTCCTCTGGCATCTCCCCAAATGCTTCAGCCCAGTTCAGGTTGACCATCATTTGAGTGTCTGCAGAGTGTCTGGGGCACATTTAAATTTTAGCAGGGCTGGCTTACCAGGCCTGCAACCACAGGACTCAGAAGGGCCCTATGCTTGGTTTAATGCTCTTTGATCAATCACCATCTTGAAAATTTTATTTATTTATTTATTTTTTGAGTGAGGGTCTCACTCTGTCACCCAGGCTATAGTGACACAATCATCACTCACTACAGTCTCAACCTCCTGGGCTCAGGTGATCCTTCTGCCTCAGCCTCTTGAGTAGCTGGAATGACAGGCATGCGTCACCACTCCCAGATAATTTTTTGATTTTTTTTTTGTAGAAACTAGGTCTTAGCTGTATTGCCTAGGCTGGTCTGGAACTCCTGGGCTCAAGGAGTCCTCTAACCTCACCTTCCCAGTGTGCTGGGATTACAGGCGTGAGCCGTGCGCAACCTAAAATCTTAATTTTTGAACAGAGTGCTTTGCATTTTCATTTGCTCTAGGCCTCACAATTTATGTGGCTGGTTTGGACTTCTAGTGCTAAAGCAAGACATGGCTGGTATCTGAGTCTGTAACCTGCTTGTTTCCTGTTCATCTTAATCATCATTTTGGCACTGGCTGGTACCTGGTAAATAGGGGACTGTGACCAAGTACAGAGAGCATAGTGTCTTACTTCCAACAGTCTGTTAACCAAAGATAGCTGACTTACAGAAGATTTAGCAACTTAGAAAAGAGGAAACTGGAGGCTCTGAAAGGTTGAGTATTGGTCAGAATTGCCTAACCAGTGCAGGATCAGGGCCAGGGTATGAGTCTAGCTTCTCTGATTCCAAGCTCATGCTTGTAAGTACTTTTTGGTGTTGCTTACCTTTATAGTTAATACTTGTTGAGAGGATGAGTAAGAAGGGCTGCATGAACCATAGATACAATACTAGAAATTTAGGGGTCACTCCGTTGCTGCTGTCACACGGTTACCTCGGAGGGTCCTCTGGGAATTTGATGATGGTGCTGTTCTCATGGGGGAAACTGGGTTTATGCCTTGAGGTGGGAGTTTTCTCAATAATTTTGCTTTCATTGATTACCTACTTTCTCCTTCACTCTTCATAAACATTGGTGTTCTGCTCTTGGCTCATAGCCAAGCACACCTACATGATTTTGATAGTAACTAATCATTTGAAAAGCTGTAATTTGCAGGACAGTCTCATTTACAAGTTCCTTTGTACCTAGATTTGCTGGGAACTGTTGTGACCTCTGGACTGCCTCTCTGAGTGTTGAGGACTTATCTCTTAGTAATTGTGTCCATGTCGTGTTCCCCCCCCACCCCCGAGGGATCCTCAAGGATTCTTTTTTCAGCAGGAGACTTCCCTGACCTCTCACTCTTGGGGAAGGGGATGACAATCTGGAGGCATTCCAGGACCATTGATTGAGGCACAGAAAGCCTATACCTGTTCGTAATCAATCCAGACATAAGAGTCAGGAGCTAAAAAAAATCTGAGTTTTTTCAAAGTTTTATCTTTAGTTATGAATTTAGTTTCAAATTTATTTTGTTTTAAATTTAGTTTTAGTTAGGCATCTAGAAAAGTACAGGAAATAATAGAACAGACTTCTATGTACCTAGCTCCCTAATTGAACAGGTGTTAACATTCTGCCATTTTTAACTTTAAAACTCTGGTGCTCTCTCTCTCTCTCTTTTTTTTAAATGAAACTTTAAGACTACAGGAAAAGCATCCTTTTTACTTTTTCACTTACGTCTTCCTCCACCCTTCTCAGTGGTGACAATTATCCCAAAGTTAGTGGGTAGCATTCTCATGCATGTTTTTGTATTCTTTTTACATATGCGCATATATGTAAATCATTTATAGTGTTGTTTTATGTTTTAAGATTTTTACAGAAATTGTAACATATTATTCTTATCATTTTGAACTTGATTTTTTTTTTCTCTAATAATGTTTTTGAGTTGTTGCCGCCTGTAGATCAGTAGATATTTGTTTCATACTTCTGGTTTGGATTCTACCATTTTTGGTTATATGGAGAGATTTTATTTGGATTTTGTGAGGAAACTCACAGAGGAGAATAGGTATTGAGGCATGAGTTTGTGTGTGTGTTTACTTGTCTTTAGTACCACATGTAAATCATATTTGCAGTTTAATGGGATTTTATTATGTGCATTTCAGCTTTTATTATGATACATCAGTTTATGTTTTACAATTTACAAGTCATTTTCTAATAATATAAGCACATGTACTGAACATAAATATGCATATATATTTTTTCTTGCCTGTGTAAGGACTGAGATTGTTTTTGTAACACATTTATTATTAGAGTAAAAGCTTTAGTGAAGGAAATTTGGAAAGTATAGCAAAGCATAATGGAAAACAAATGTATCTGTAATCTGGCCACCCACAGATAAACACTTCACATTTTAGTATGTCTATATGTAGACTCATTCATTCATACAGAAATCAACCTGGTAGCATAATGAAGATACTGTCTTATAGCCTACTTTTGGCACTGTGGACATTTACTTTTAGTAATTTGTCTCTGCAACATGATTTTTCTGCATTATTCTGGTAAACCATAATTTATTTAACCAACTACCTTTTCCTTGAATATTTTATGCTTGCTCCAGTTTTGGTTGTTACAAATAGTGCTGCAACGAATATTCCACGTAGACACTTATGGCACTATTTCCACACTCTAGAGTACTGCCTGAACATGATCAGCTGCTGTGTATTAAATCAAAGTTATTATGTAGTAATAAAGTTGGTGATAGTGACGCTAATGAATATTTATTGAGAATTTACTGTGTGTTGTATTCTGTGGGCAGTGCTTAATTGGCATTACCTTTTGGTTAGTCTTTTCAGCAACCCCAGAGAGGTGTAGAAGCTGTTATTATTCCTGTTTTATAGTTGAGAAAATTGGGAGTCAGGAAGAACTGAGTAATCCCAACTGCCTCAGCTGTGCTAGAAGGACTAGTTACATGTCTGTAGTCTTAATCTATACATATTGTTATTACTGTGATAGAGAAGAAAAAGAACTGAGTTTGAAGTCCTGTGTCCTAGGTATTCCACCTGATCTGTGTGACATAAAGTGTTTCTCAAATCTCAGTCCACTGCAAAATGGAAAAATCAGGACAGTGTTGCAAAGTGGTTGATTATACATTTAAGTTATAGATTAAAAAATTAAGATTATATTTTTCCAACTTTTTGTGGAAATTAGAATATTCTCTCTATTCTGAAATGAGAGTCAGTGGTAGTATCTCTCTCTTAAAATGTCTTTACCTGGCAGAATAAAAAGATAATGATCAGTATCAGTCCTCAAGTTTATTTAGAATGGACCTATTTCTAAAACCTCAAATAGTGGGAACTTGATCTAAAACAATTACGCTGAACCACACAGTTCCCTCATTTGCAAAATTCAGCTGGCATCGGAGCCTCTGTTATGATTAGTGCTAGTAAAAGTATAAATAATCAATAAGCGATAAAATTTTTTAAAAGAAAATCACATTATGGTTTCTATACTGATTGGTATAAGAGTCTATTTGACTCAATATAATGGTGTCAACAGAAGAGGGTGAGTTATAGATAAGATGAGTCTCTTTTTCTTTCTCCCTCTTCTCTTTTCTCCCTTCTTCTTTTTTTCTTTTTCAAGTTGGGAGTCTCACTCTGTTGCCCAGGCTGGAGTGCAGTGGCACACTCCTGGTCACCCCGTGTCTAACTGCTGGGCTTCAGCGATCCTCCTGTCTCAGCCTTCCAAGTAGCTGGAACTACAGGTATGCGCTACCACGCCTGGCTAATTTTTGATTTATTGTAGAGACAAGGTCTCGCCAAGTTGCCTGGGCTGGTCTCAAACCTGCAGGCTCAGGCATTCCAATCGCCTCAGCCTCCCAAAGTGCTGGAATTACAGGCTGAGCCACTACCCCGTCCCTCCCTCTTTTTCTCCTTGTGTGTCCTTGATTTTTTTTTTTTTCTCAGCAGTGACAACTTGGGGATTTTTTTCCCCTCCAAAACTGGCAATACTCAATTTTTTTGTGAAATAATTTAACTGAACATTATGTAGGAACACATTATTTTTTGTACATTTTAAGAACTGGGCATCAAAAAGTTGCTCTTGA
Source organism: Cephalopachus bancanus (assembly GCA_027257055.1). Classification (NCBI taxonomy): domain Eukaryota; kingdom Metazoa; phylum Chordata; class Mammalia; order Primates; family Tarsiidae; genus Cephalopachus; species Cephalopachus bancanus. The sequence continues at coordinate 3,783,651 of JAPVLO010000121.1, read as the reverse complement.
CCTTGAAGAAGACTTAAAAAAAAAAATCTTTTCTACATTTGTCTACATTTAAAATACTATAGTTTCTCCAAGTCCAAGATGAATGTTAAAGTTAACTTTTACTATCACTTCAATATTTATTCCCTCTTTTCTTCCTGCTCTGATTCAGAGGTTTTTTTTAAGATACCAATTATGACTATTAAATGAGCTGAGGATCTTGTTTATAAAGAAACTTTAACATTGGATTTTTTGAAGTTTGAATTATATCTATCTATATTTAATAGATATATATCAAATTATGAATATTGAATTATATATATAGTACTCCATGAACATAAGGTGCTATCTATGCCACCCATCATTTTTTCTAATTAAAATTTTTATTCATCCAAAATAAGTTTTTTTTTTTGAGTTGGGGTCTCACTCTGTTGCCCAGGCTGGAGTGCAGCAGCATGATCATGGCTCACCACAGCCTCAACCTCCTGGGCTCAAGTGATTCTTCCACCTCAGTCTCCCGAGTAGCTGGGACTATAGGCACGTGCCACAACGCCTGGCTAATTTTTAAAAATGTTGTGTAGAGGTAATGTCTCACAATGTTGCCTAGGCTTATCTTTAACTCCTGTGTTCAAGCAATCCTCTCAGCTTGGCTTCCCAAAGTACTGGGACTACAGGCATGAGCCACCACACAGCCTAATTGTCTTTTTTTTTTTTTTAACTGAGGTATAACATACACAGTAAACCACACAAGTTTTAGAGGTACTCCTAAATGAATTTATATGCATTTGCACCTTGTAGCCACCCCCAGATTGAGAGGTAAACCTTTCCAATACTCTAGAAGAGTCTCCCTTGTGTCCCTTCCCAGGCAGTACCACCATAGATTAATTAGTTTTATTTGATTTTGAACTTCATAGAAATAGAATGAGTATTGGATTCCTGCCACTAACATAAGAGACTTCTAGTTGCTTCGTTTCCTCACTGATACTTTATATTGTCAGTCATTTTATTTAGGCATTTTGATGGATGTGTACTCCAAAGAAATTTAAATTTAGAGCTACTTCCAAATGTCCAGGCAAGAGAACAATATACTAAAAGAAGATAATGAGGCAGATTTTTTTTTAATTTAGATAAATTATTTGGCCATATTCTGAAATTCCTATATTATTCAGCATATGATTTATTAAAAAATTTTAACATGCTGAAGAGATACCATGGAAGTCCATTGACCTGATGCTGTACTTGGCTTTTCTACTAATTAAATGTGAGAGTTTGGGTAAACTGGTCAATGTAATTGACTTCATCTATAAAAAGATAGGATTAATTAGATAATTTCAAGTGTCTTTCAGATTTTTTCTCAGTCATCTTACATCCTTCTTGAAATAGCTATCTTTCCATTTAAATCGATGATTTTAGTGATTTTACAGTTGCCTTTAACATAATTTATCATTCATTCACTCAATAACTCTAACTTTTCTATAAACCTTCTATGTTCTGGTATTGTTCTGGGTGCTAGGGATATACAAGTGAATATGATATTGGCCTGCCTTTAAGGTACTTATACTCTTGCATGATGAAAAATAAGTCATTACAATTTGGAATTGCATCATCTGTCTATGAGGGAAATAAAGGTTACTTAGAGGAGCACATGAAAGAGGAATTTGATCTATACTTTAGGGCAAGGAGCACCTCCCAGAGGAGTCATTTTTAACTCGCCACATTGAAGCTCTGTAGAGTTGGTCAAGTGACAGGTAGGGCCAGGACTAGGCAGAGAGAACAGTTGTGCAGAGACTTAAGGGTGAGTCACCCCATGACTTCAAGGAACTCCAAGGGCTAGACATGAAGCTGCACAGTTCAGTTAGGGTTCCATTATGGAAACCTTAAAAGTTTGTCTACAGTGACATAGTCAAATCTGGCTGTGGTGAAGAGAGGGAAGACTGGAGCAAGACTCGTTAGATGTAACCCTGATCCAGGAATGAGATGATGATATTCACAACCAAGTAGGGCAGAAGGGATGCAGACATGTAGATGGGTTTGAGCAACATTTAAGAATTGCCATAATTTGTAGTAGATGATGAGAACAGAAGAGAGATTTTAATGATTTTATAGTTGCCTTTACGTAATTTATCATTCTTTCACTCAACTACTCTACCTTTTCTATAAACCTTTTATGTTCTAGTGTTGTTCTTGGTACTAGGGATATACAAGTGAATAAGATATTGGCCTGCCCTTAAGGTACTTACACTTTTGCATGATGAAAAATGAGCCATTACATTTTGGAGTAGCATCATCTATCTATGAGGGAAATAAAGGTTACATGAAAGAAGGTTAATTCTCAGGTTATTAATCTGAGTATTGTTCTGGTTATTATTACTGAGTAATGAACCACCTAAAACAGTGGTTTAACACAATAACACTTTACTGTACTCAAGAACCCGGGTGGTTGATTGGTTTCAACTAGGTGATTCTTGCTCAGGCTCCCTCATGAAATTATTATCAAATGCTGGCTGGGGTCATCTCATCTCAAGCCTTCTTCATACACATGTTTGGCATGTGGGATGGGAATGTTGAACAGCTGCATGCTGGACAAGTGTGACCTCCTGGGGTATCTCTCTTCACATGGTCTTTCTATGTGATGGCCTCAAGATAGCTGAACTTCTCATTGAGGTTGAAGGCTCAAAGAGTGAACATACCAAAAGAAACTGACAGAAACTGCTTGGTTTTTTTCTACCCTATCCCTGGCAGTGATGCAGCATCACTTTTACTGTGTTTTGTTCATCAAGACAGTTACAAAGCCATGCTCAGTGAGTTCAAAGGCAGGCAATTGACATCTCCTGGTGGGAAGAAGGCTGAAGGATTTATGAATGTGTTTTAAAACCACCATAGGCATTGAGGTGGCTAATGGGGTCATGCACTGTGATAGGTAACACTGAAGGAATAGCAGGTTGGTAGGGAAAGTGAGGAATTAGATTTCGGAGTGACTGAGTTTGAGCTGCTTGTGCAAAATCTAGGTTGATTTCAAGGAAGTAGGTGGAGACTTCCAGGTGAAGTTTGGAGATGTAGTTAAAAATAATATCTAACGTTTATTGTTACTTGCTATTTTTTATACTGTATTGTTAATACCATTATGTGGGAGGCACAGTGCTTAGGATTTTTCATGCATTATTCATTTACTATTATTATTGTAGAGATTAGAAAATGGAGGTGTAGAGAAATTGAGAAATTGAGTTTCATACCCAAACCAAGGTGTAGCCAGAATTTGAACTGAGTCCTGGTGTCTAAGTTCACATTTTTTTTTTTTTTTGAGAAACACTCTGTCACATGTAGTTATGTGATCAGGGCTCACCACAGCCTCTATATCCTGAGCTCAACCATCCTTCCGTCTCCACCTTCTAAACATCTGGGACTACAGGTGTATGCCATCATGCCTGGTTAATTTTTTGATTTTTTTTTTTTTTTTTGTAGAGATGAGATCTTGCTATGTTGTCCAGCCTGGTCTTGAGCTCTTGGGTACAAGTAATCCTCCTGCCTTGACCTCCCAAAGTGTTGGGATTACAGGTGTTAACCACTGTGCCCTACTGAGCTCACATTTTTAACCATTTAGAGGGTAACTAAAGCCGTGACTGTACATAAGCGTACAGTTGTGTACAGAGTGGGAAAGGAAGTGCCTAGACGATGCCCAGGGCCTCAGTCATTGCTGACACGTCATAGTAGGCATGCAGTTTTATGGAATGACCAAAAGAGAAGGAACCTGAAGAGGAGCCTGGAAGAAAGTGAACTGAGAGGCTGGAAGAAAACCCAGAGTGTGGTGTCAAGCAGGCTAAGGACTGTTTCCAGAAGGAGGAAGTGGTTGATTTTGTTTAACATTGCCCAAAGATATGGAAGAGAATGCCTGAAAAATGACCACTAGATTTACAGCAGTGGGGACCTTGGCCAGAGTGCTGTTAGAGGCCTCATGGGGGCGCCAGTTAGCGGAGGAGTGGGAAGTGAGGAAACGCTGCTGCTGCAGTTAAGTCTTGTAAGACATTCACCATGAAAGAGAAAAAAGAGGACTGGAATTGGAGGGGCAAGAAGACTGGAGGGGTTGCTTTCCTTAAATGGGATACAGATGGTTGAATGCTGATGATGTAGAATGTGAGGTCATTTTGCCAGGTTTGACTGAAATATGATGGGGTGGGGGTTTGAGCTGAGTAGGATTGATCAAGCTGCAGGGAAGAACAAGGGCGAGGATGACCAGAGACATGGGTTGGTAGTTGTGCAGAGCTGAAGTTGCAGACCATGACTAAACAATATCACAAATGTAGATGGCTGTGTGATTTTTTTTTTTTTCTCTTCTAGTCTTTGAAGCTTTCTAGGTATAGTTTCATGAAGGTGGGCAGTTAGATTGATAAGGACTGGGTTTTTCCCAAGGTGAATCCATGGGTAGACCATGGAATAAAGGTATTTAGAACACAGGCAAGCAATGTTTGAAGTGGTAGACTGTGAAATCTGAGTTAATGGAAAGGGAGGAAATACAGATAAAAAGTAGAAGATGCAAGGATTTGTAGTCTTCATAGGCCGAACTTATACCTTGATGAGGTGTTGCATGGAGTAAGTGATCAGAAAACTGGAGGGAGAGAAAGTTGAGTGGGCAGAAAATGGGTATGAATTTAAGGCCGCTTAAGTAGGTTCTCTGAGAGAATTCTCCAGTGTGTGGCTATGACTGGCAGTGGGTAAAAAAGATGGGGAAGTCAGGAAGCAAAAGAGGAAATACAGCCAAGGTATTGAATGGATCATCCTCACAGATGGTGAAGTCACGGGGACCAGGCAGGGCTTGGGTTGGAGTGAAAGACTGAGCCAGGTATCGGAAATTCTCAGTGAAGGAGGCAAGACCAACCAATGTCACAAACAAGCAGCAGTAGAAGACACTGGATAGAGTGCCTTGCTCTAAGGCCTGAAAGGATAGGGGAGGTTAACTCTTAGAGTGGAGCAAAGGTGGTCGAGGGTGGAGTTGAGTTAAGGGAGTATCATCTCCAAGGGATTGAGTTAAGCCACAGAATTTTAGAGGGTACATTTAACGAAGCTTTGCCTGTGTAGAGGAATTTGTTTCATGTAGGCTTTGGGTTGAGCTGCCTGGCTTCAACAACAACTCTGTGGAACCTTGGCAAATTGCTTGACTTCTCATTGCCATACTTTTCTCATCTGTAGGGTAGGGGTAGTAAGAGGAACTACCTCTTGGATTTATTGTGATGATTTACTGTAATAATACATGTTCTCATCGAATAGTGCCTGATATTTCCTTCTCTGCCACCTTCTTCTGCTTTTCATAATAGCAGACAAAAATCTAGTATTTATACTGGCAGGTACTTTCTTACGGCTTTATTTGTTTAATCTTCAAAACAACCCTGTGAGATAGGTACTAGTATCATCTCCATTTTTCCGATGTGTCATAACTGAGACAGAAAGGATAAGACACTTGTTTAAGGAAATACAGTTGGTGAGTGGCAGAGCTGGGATTCGAACCCAAGAACTCCATCTCTAAAGCCCCCTTTCCTAACTAGTACTGCGTGGTTAGTACACTGCTACGGCTGTGACAGTTGGTTCTATGGGAAGGCTAGGGAGGGCGAGGCCTAGAGTGAGATTGGCTTACTGGAGAGGAGGCACAGAGCAGTGTATGATGAGGATAACCTTAAAATGAAGCATGTCTTCCCAAAAGAATTTCATCTAGCAGTTGCCTGAATAGGCGGATAAGATAGGGTTTCTTCTTTCAGTCTTTTAGACCTGGATTGGTTGTGCTACAGCGGGTCCTTAACCGGATAGGTAAACTCACAGCTTAGGGACTGAATTCTTAAGACTCTTAGCCTGTTCTTTTCTGCTAAGATGGGTTGTATTCCTGGGGTGGTTCTGATTCCTGGTGAATGGGCAGACTGGGCCCTTCAAGTTGCTGTCTGGATCTGCCACTTGGGTGGATCTCTTTGGAGGGCTCCCTGAGTTTGAGTCCCTGCTAGTATCAGCCTCCCAGGGCAGAGAACTGGTAGTTTGAATCACTGAGTCCAGAGCTGATGAAGATGTGCCCAGGCCGAGGCCTTTCACCTGGACTGAAAGCTGGTTGCAGGCTGTGTGCAAGAGCCAGGAGTTTGCTTTGCTGTGGGCAGGCTGCTTAGGGCTGTTTTGTTAGCCACTGATGTCAGCTTTCACGTGTTATATCTGAAACAATTGTGTAGTAATCTGGATGCATTTTTTTGTTTGTTTTTTGTTTTGTTTTCTGAGTCAGGGTCTCACTTTGTCTCTCAGGCTGGAGTGCAGGGGCACTCACGGCTTACCACAGCCTTGACCTTCTGGGCTTAGGTGCAGTCCTCACTCTTTAGCCTCTAAGTAGCTGGGACTACAGGGCACCACCATACTAGGCTGATTTTTTGATTTCTTGTAAAGATAGGGTCTCAGTACATTGCCCAGGCTACTCTTGAACTCCTGGACTCAAGCAGTGCCCCCATCACGGCCTCCCAAAGTGTTGGGATTATAGACGTGAGCCACCGTGCCTGGCTTGGATGCATTGTTAATTGGCTGTGTGATCCTGACTCCCAGAAATAATTCTTAGTCGGAGAGTTCACCTTTTCCTTCCTACTCTTATTTCAACCATCTCTTTCATTCTTTTGCAACCAAAACTGAATTGAAGCTCCTTCCAGGGCTGTTCCTGGGGCTGCTTTAGATAGTTGTGCCTATTAGACACTGCACAGAGCTGCCTAGGCAAAGGGGCAAGTAGGATCAAAATCCAGCCCCTGCTCAGCTTGCCAAGGCCCCTGTTAGCACAGGGATGAATTGGCACAGAGGTCCTTAATGGACTAGCCATGGCCTTGCCTCAGGCCTTTGCTCCTCAGGCTTTTGTCTCTGTTACAGGACAAAGCACGTTGTGTCACTGACCAGGGCTGGGTTGCCGGCCTCTTAGAATCCCCAGAGCCTGGCACAGGTACCCATGACAGGTGCTGAGTAAATGGTTTGACTGAGAGGTTGCACATGGTCATGGTTAGGGCACTGACTGAGAGCCAGACTGCCTGTATTTGCCTTCTAGCTCTGTCGTGAGCCTGCTGTGCAGCCTCTGTGCTTTTTTCCTCATATGCAAAATGGGCCCTCTCTTTTACCTCTCAGATTAAAGTTTATATGTAGCATTTAAAAGAGCGCCTAGTAATGAAAGTACTATAAAATTGTTGGCTATTATTGAATTGGGACTTTGTATGTAAAACAAGGACTTATGGTACTGTTGTCACCAAAAAAGATTCTACTCCACTTCTGTTCATTTTTTCCATACCAGCCTTTCAAAAAATCTCCCTGCCTCCACCTAATAATCATAGATAGGGTAACTGGGTCAAAGATGTTGCAGCTGCCTGTTGGCGTTCTAAGTGGCAGCTATTTTTGATTTACAGAGGTGAAAGGTCCTGGCATGGCATACGGTGGCCCCCATCTCTCCTCAGGGCAGTCTTGCTTACAGCTGTTACGTAATTTTGGCAGAATGAGCCAACTCACTTTGAACTGAGTAGGCGAGTTTTCCGAGGTCCTGCTCTAGAATTATATTATTGTTTGGAACTCTCAGCTCCTCTTTTGTTGGAATCAAACAGTTTGAAAGTCAAGTTTCTGCTTTTGAGAACATTTTCCCCTAGCATGTGATTTATTGGTTCGTTCTTTTATTTCTTCTTCCTTTATACATGTTTCCTGAGAGGCAGGGTGTTGTAGAGGAAGGAGCACAGGACTGATTTATTGGGTAATGTTGCTGTTGTTGGTCGTTTTGAATGTTTCCTGAGTGGCTGGTTCTTTTTTCAAGTTACTATGCTAGATGTCGAAAACCTCTTAGGATTATTGAATTTCTCTGTTTAATTATATATATATATATAATATATATATTATATATATATAATATATATGTATATGTATATATGTATATATATGTATATGTATACACACACACACATACATATGTATATTATATTGTTTACAAGTAATATTTTTCTTAGCGCAACATAATTTTTTCCATGATTTGTTGGGTTTTCAAGATGTGCATTTTAAAAACTGGGTCATTTAGACAGGGTCATTTGATTGCTTCTGGGTTTCCTTTTGCATTTCCTGACTTTTTCAGGGTCCCTACTGACCTGGCCTTGGGCTGTGGGTAAGATTACTTTCTGAGCCTAAAGTGTAGCTTCTTTTTAGTATTTCTGTAGACACTGATTGCAGTTTCTCTGCAGCCTGTAGGAAATAGATGTGTGTGCTAGTTATGTTTTAGTTTTCCGCCAAACATGTTTTTATGTGGCGAGAATACCTAACTGTATTGACCATCTTTTCACCCATAGTGAATATTTTCCCTTTTTTGGTCTTCTGAGTACGTTTTATCATAAATGGGTAATTATGTGAACTTTGTATTCACTTTGAATAGTTTCATAAAAGTAGTTCACAAGAACTATACAAAACGCAAGTGATAGTAAATTAGTAAAAAATTTCTCTTTTGATTCCATGTTGAAACTAGATCTTCAGTTGCTGACCCTAAATCTCTTTGCGTCAGATTCTTTGTAATGTAAGAGAACAAAAATATACTGAGACAAATTGCTTAAAAAGTAGAAATTATAGCCTGTAATTCCAGCTACCTGGGAAGGATCTCCTGAGCCCAGGAGTTGAGGCTGCAATGAGTCATGGTTGTGCCACCATACTCCAGCCTGGGTGACAGAGTAAGACCCCAGACTCAAAAAAATAAAAAAGAAAAAAAGAAAGGAAGAAAGGAAGAAAGAAATTTGAAATTACAAAGAGCTATGCAAGATGTGATGAATATTTTAATTATTTATATAAAGGTTGTCTTGAATAAACCATTGTAAAAATTTTGAAGAAATGATGGAGATGAAAAATCACGAAGATTTATAACAAGCTTATTTTGATTTGGTTCTTTAGTTATCTGTCTTAAAGCATTTCTTTTGTATTTCCACTACTCCACAGTGCTTAAGAGTTTATCTCTGGGGCAAAAATTATTTATCCCACTTGCTTTATGGTGCTAAGAGTGGGTGTGGATAACATTTTCCTGGGTGTTCAAAATTAACAAGGACTTTTGTTTTAATAAATGACAAGGTGTGATGCAAATACATGAGTGTTTTTTTGCCTAAAAGGAAATATGGTCACTTTAGATCCTTTATTTATTTATTTATTTATCTATGTATGTATGTATGTATGTATGTATGTATGTATGTATGTTGGAGTCTCACTCTGTCGCCCAGACTGGAGTGCAGTGGCTGCTTCCGGCCACCACAGCCTTGACCTGCCGGACTCCGGCGATCCTTCCGCCTCAGCCTTCCGAGTAGCCAGAATTACAGGCATGTGCTACCACGCCCGGCTGATTTTTTGATTTATTGTAGAGATGAGGTTTCGCTGCCCAGGCGGGTCTCGAACCCGCGGGCTCAGGCAATCCACTCACCTCAGCCTCCCAAAGGCGCGGAATTACAGGCTGAGCCACCGAGCCTGGCTGGATCCTTTATTTTAATTCTGTTTGTACAGCCCTGTTTTAAAACACCTTGTTGCAGCAAGAAAAGGATCTGCTAGGTTTTAATATATTCTGTGAAGGATGGATGTCACATTAGCTGTGGGTGAAGAAAAGTTCTACCGTCCTTTCCTCTCAACTCTCTCTGACTTTCCTCACCCAGCAAGTAGTTTTGAAAGCCTAATGGTTAGCAGGAATTTTGGCATCCTAGATAGTACAGGGATGACCCTTTTATGAGACTATAGCCTGTGATATTGAATGTAATATACTTCTTTGCTTGCGGGAATACCCCAGGTGATGGGCTAGAACAGGGTAGATAAACTTTTTTTTCAAAAGGTCAGCTAGTACATATTTTAGCCTTTGAGGGCCATACAGTCTTTGTCTCAACTAATCAACTCTGCTGTGGTAATTTAAAAGCAGCCATAGATAATAGGTAAACAGATGGGTTTAATGCAAAAACAGGTGGTAGACTGGATTTTCCCGTAGATTGTAGCTTGCCAACTACTGGTCTAGTAGGATAGGACTTACCTCCTCAATAAGGGAGACATTATTGTGTGAAATTTTTTATTAGCATTGGAGTTTTGGTTTCTGTGCTTGGAGAGTGCCTTTAAAGAAGGAGACGGTATGATCAGTGGCCTTAGTTATTCGAGGGGCATAAACAGTCTTCTATGAATCTCCAGAAGGCAGACCTACAATGAGGGGGTCAAGTTGTAGGAAGACAGATACTGGTTCAGGTTAAGGAAGAGCTCTTATTTTTTGTTCATCTACCTTGAGTAGAAAGTGACAGAGCAGAAGCTAGCTTCCTACTGTTAGGAGCATCATAGAAAGGGTTCATGCACTGAGAGGTTTAGGTAGATGTGGGGTTCCCTTTCAATTTTTTCTTACTTCTCTGTTGGTCCTATTATATCATGCAATCTCTCTTCTCTTTACTATGAATCATTTAAAAGACATATCAGAAACATGGGCAATGAGTATAAAACCTTTATTTATTAGATTTTTATATCAACATCCCTATGTCTGTTTGTTCCCTTTAGTACTTACCAGTAAAATCCAGGCAGTAAGAAGGGCCAGTGTGCATACCTTTGGAGAAAGAAGGAGGTGAACAGCAAGGAAGGGAGGGATGGCTTGTGCCACTTAGAAGCCAGGCTTTAGTAGTTACGGGTAAGGAGAAAAGCTCTAAGATGTAACAAAGTGGTGTCCTTTGAAAAAGAAAAGAGAAGTAGGCTGTCTCTGAGAACAAAAGCAGGTAAATCCTACAACCTGAGTTCGGTACTGGCAGCTCTGAGAAAACCCCATGTAGTTCCCTGACCATATTGATTGGGGTCTTTTGTTTTCAGCATGTGTTAGACAGTGGTGTGGCTGTTCACACAAATCTTGGAGCTTGGGTATATCAGATGCTGAAGAATGGCTCAGAGAAATTGGTCCTAAAGCCAGGCCCAAGGGAAGTTCTATCCTGTGGCAGTTATGGTAGACAATTGGGTTTCTGTTAAGATTGCTCTTACACTACTAAATGATTTTAAGCAGGAGGTGAAAGGTCCTGATTTATGGGCTGGAAACTTGCTCTGGCTCTGGAATGACAAACGGATTATTCAGGGATAAGATGGGAACCAAGGGGACCTGTTGAGGACCCTAGTCTACACTCTGGCAGTAGATGTGGGTGATTTAGCTTAGGATTCACTAAGTTTGGGAAAATGCCTTCACTTTGTCGAGCACCTGATGCTTGCTTGTTTGATTTAATAGGTTACTTTATTACAGCCAGCCATCCCTACCCTTGGGTTCTGTATCTTTGGATTCAACCAACTGTGGATTGGAAAAATTCAAAGAGAAATAACAATAAAATAAAAGATAATTTAGTTAAAAAAATATAGTATAGCAACTTTTTACATAGAATGTACTTTTTTAGGTATTATAATTAATCTAGAGTTGATTTAAAGTATTCAGGAGGCTATGCATAGATTATATGCAAATATGATGCCCTTTTGTATTGGAACTTGAGCATCCACAGATTTTGGTATCTACAGAAGGTCCTGGAACCAGTCCCCCATGTATACTGATGGACTATACTCTCTTTTCACATCTGAGGACTGTTTGTTGAAGTTCTGAGTGGGTAAGTTTTCTAAGAACACTTATTGAATAGTTTGAACCGGGTCTGTATAACCTCAAAGCTTACCTTTCTTCCCTTTCCACAGTCAGAAAAACAAGAGGAAAAGTCCAGGTCATCTAATTAACCAGCAGATAGAAAGTGTTTTTGACCTTTGAAATGGTTGTTGGATCACGTTCTCCTGTAATCAATACTTCCTTCTGGCAGTATGATGATTTTTATAAGTTAATATTGAAATACTGATTGACTTGAATATCAGTAATAATGAATTACTAATATTGGTTTAGTAAAAGGGCTTGGCCATTAGAATATTTTAAGGACTTTAAATGTCGATTTGACAGTATATGTGTCATGTTCAAGAAAGTGGCTTAAAATGGTAACTCAAGGAAAGAATCCCTAAAACACATGTGGCATCTTGCTTGTGCAGCTTTCTGAAAGGGTGGAGAGGCAAAACAGACTATAATGTGGCCCTGGTTTGTGCCTGACAAATGGAAATTTCTATGGCAGGAAGTTAGAGATAAGTCTTAAAATGAGGATGCTTTGTACCTTGATAGAAATGTGTGTTAGGTAGTATGTAGATAGTTAATTATCACTAACTCATAGCAGGTTGAGAAGTGATTATTTGCATAAATGAGGAGGGAGTTGAGGGCAAGCACCAGCAGATGCTTGTGCATTGTGGAATGCTCCTTACTTTCACTCATGCTGTCAATTTTGTCTGGAGTGCCCCTTTCTTCCTTTTTATCCCCTTGCACCTGGTTGACTGCTGATCTTTAAAAACTCAGTTCAGGAGACGCCTCTCTAAAAAGTCTTTCCTGACACCCTATAATAATGGGTTCAGTGCTTCTCTGCTTCTCTAAAACCCTTTGTACATACCTTTTCTTGTGCTGAACACATTTATATTGCACGTTTGGTACAGGTATGTTATATTACTAATTACTGCTGTCTCCTGAGCTAGAAGATCATTGATGCCAGGGTTGGGTCTTTATCTTTGTATATCTAACATTTGTCTAGAAGTGCCTGCCACATTAAAAATGCTCTGCAAAAATTTTTTTCTTTAGATTGAGTTTTTTTTTTTTGAGTTGGAGTTTCAGTGTCTCCCAGGGCTGGAGTGCAGTGGCACTCCAGCCACCCTAGTGTAGACCTGCTGGGTTCCGGAAATCCTTCTGCCTCAATTTTCTAAGTAGCCGGAGCTATAGGCATGCACTACCATGCCTGGCTAATTTTGTTTTTTTATTTATTGTAGAGATGAGGTCTCGCCAAGTTACCCAGGCTGGTCTCGAACCTGCGGGCTCAGGCAATTCTCTCGCCTTGGCTCCCAAAGTGCTGGGATTACAGGATGAGCCACCAAGCCCCGCCTGGGTTGAGTTTTTAAATTCCTGCTGCCTGATAAAAAGTAAAGGAAACATTTTCTAATATAAATATAATGGTACTTATTATTTTACTCTGGTGAGATAGAAGGGGATTTCTTTTTTCTCTCTCCATACTTTCTGATCAGAATTTTCAGAAAGAGAACTGTTTTACCTTCAGCAATTGATCCAGAAGCTGCTTTTATTTGGATATTACATGTGGTTCTTAGTGATGTTTTGTACAAGATGGGTGGGCTCAATTTTTTGCTAGGATGAAGTCTGTGAATTCTGATATGATTTATGCCTTCATTTGCTTATTTTTGCTGGATGATGTTTCAAATCACTGAGGTTATTTCTGCTAGACGGCTCTTCAAAATCTTTGGGATTGAATTTCACAGAGAAATCATGTGTTAAAAATTATTATTATTCTAACAGGGAGGGCAATGATTCCTTTTTGAATTACTGACTGAACTCATATATTCCAGCCACAACTTGCTTGGGATTGCTTGGGAAGTGTAGACCCTGGCTCTTGGGATGCTGGTGGCACTGTTAAAAACTAAAAACATTTTAGAAAATGTTGAGAGGTCAATTTTATTAGCTTTGCTTTAGAGTGCAAATGTTTCTTTGCCGCTTGATTGTCACCACCCTTTTTCCAAGTTTGAAGAAGCTATAAAATAGATGTTGAGGAACAAAATCCTCCACGTTTTGTAAACAAAACGTCATTTTATTTTGTAATGAGTTTTTAAAAAAAGTTGCTTCCCCCCTAGCCCCCATTTGGGGAAAATTACTTTCTGGTATGTACTAAGGGAGTTGTTAAATAATGCACTGTTAATGTTTTCAGTGACGACACTAACAGAAGGAGATACTAGTTCTGAAGTAGGTGGCATTCCCAAGCATTTATTTCCAGTCTGGAGGAATGACTAAAGCATGATGACAGAAACGGCCTTTATTCAGAGAGGATTCCACCCACGCAGCACCTTGGAGCGCCCATGTACCTTGGGTATACAGGTCTTTGCCTTCTGTGTCCCCCAAATCCTGCATCTTTGTTTCCAGCCTATTTGTTTGCTATTGAGAGAATGCTGGATCTTAGTTAACTTTATTGGGAAGTATTTGATCCCAGCAAGGGCCTCATTCGAAGAGGTTTTAGTGCTCCCCTATGCCCTTTCTTGTTTCACCAATTTTTAACATTTTACTCCCAGACTCTGAAGAATTGACCTGGCTATGTTAACTTTTTTATTTTCAACACAAGCAAAATTTTTGAGGAGAAAGTAAGGAAATACAACTGTCATCTTGCTTTATGTCAGCATGAGGGATTGCACAGGACCTCAAAAATTGGAGCTGTCAATTATATTAAGTATAAAAAAATTGATCTATTAAAAAAGGAAAATGACTGTGTTTTTTCATCCTCCAATGAAACTGAAATTATACCTTGGGATCAGGTTTTTTTTTGCAGTATATAGTAAATAAAATTTGTCTTCTGCCATCTTGAATATTTTTTCATCTTCATTTTCAGCCTTACCTTTGAAATTTATTAGGGAAAGCATCAGGAAACTCTAAGTATTCACATTCATTTCAAATTCATCTTTTTATTTTTTTTCTAGTTTGCACATTTTTTTCTGTAAACCTATCTTTACAGAATTTAATCAACTTGTGACTTGTTTTTGACAATATTTTTTGCTCTTTCATCAAATAAGGCAGCAAAGAAGATGAGATTGTTTTTGAAATAATATTTTTAAGTTCTCAGGCAAGTCTAGATGTAGATTTGTGAATGCTGATTTAGCTACTGGGTCAGAGTTTATCTGGGATTTTTTAATTTTAATTTTTATTTTTTAGTTGGAGTCTCACTCTGTCGCCCAGGCTGGAGTGCAGTGGCATGCTCTCCGCTACCCCAGTGTCAACTTGATGGGCTCAGGCGATCCTTTCGTCTCAGCCTTCCAAGTAGCCGGAACTACAGGTTTGCGCTACCACGTCCGATGAATTTTTTTTTTTTTTTAAATTGTAGAGATGAGTTCTCTCCAAGTTGCCCAGGCTGTTCTCGAACCCATGGGCTCAGGCATTCTGCTCACCTCAGCCTCCCAAAGTGCTGGGATTGTAGACTTGAGCCACTGTGCCTGGCTTGAGATTAGTTTTTTTTTTTTTTTGAAAGGAGGATTTATTAAGAGGACAGAGAAGCTCCCACAGTGGGAGGGGACCCAAGGAGGTTGCCTGAGATTCATTCTTTTCTTGGGACTAATTTACTACTTATCCTTCATTCTAAGCTGTGCCTTATCTCCCACGGGCCTACGGTTAAAGTAAAATAGGTTCTTTCAAATAGAGCATCTATGCAGGGAAAGAATATAAAGTGATTATTTTGAATTTATTACCAGTTCATATACCATGATCAAATGAAGTTTGGCTATGCTTTTAAAAACCATTTATCAGACTAATTAGGGGTAAGAGGCCATTGTTAAGAACATTACTGTTAGAATGAATTTGGAGTTCAGGTCACAGATAGCCACTTGGCCTGAGATTGTATGTTCAAGGATAAGGCCATATTTGTAAAGATTAGAGGTTAGAGAGAGACAGACAGAGAGAGAGAGAGAGAGAGAGAGAGAGAGAGAGAATGAGGTAATAAGGCTAGTCAGAAAAAAAATTACACAAGATAAATTGAGAGTTTTCAGGGTTATAATTTTGGTAATCCCAATAACAATACTTGTACATTTTGGGAATGTGAATTGGAAGGAGTTGAAAGTAGGATTTTAGTAACTAAGGAATAAGTATTTCTCCTTTAAAAAATAAAACTCTTTAATGACAGACCTAGAGCCCTTTCTTATGGCATTGGGAGTACCAACTTTTTGAAAACAAATGCTATACTGTACCAGTTAGGATTAAGCTAGTCTGCGAGAGACACACAACAGTCTTTAAACAAGTGAGAGGCTTATTTCTATTTCACGTGCAAAGTCTGGAAGAGGAGGGGATGGCAATCCACTGTCGTTGGCATCTGCAGATTCATTCATCTGTGTGTCCACCATTCTCATGCCCTCACAACCCAAGATTGTCACTGGAGCTACACTGAGTCTCAGTTACAGACTGGAAAAGTGGTAGGAAAAGCAGAAGAGCAAGAAGAGGGGACCTTCTTACAGTCAGTTCCTTTTAAACATTTTTTGCTTACATCTCATTTTGGAGAACTTAGTCACAGGACAATACCTAGCTCCAAGGAAGGCTAAGAAACAGTTTTTTTATTCCAGGTGGTGTGAAATAAGAGTTTTTTCCCCCTAGGAAAAATAACTTCTCCAGCTTACTTAGAGTTTTTAAATCATCCACTATTATGTTACAGTGGTACAATGTCGGGCAGGTTAATGGACATTTTCAGTCTTCACATGCATTATCCTGGGTATTTTCAGTATTGTATTTCATTCAAAATAAACCCAATAGTGTTATAGTAGTAATAGTGATACCTTATAATGACATGATCCCCAATGTGAAATCAGTCATTTGTTTTGAACAATAGCACTGTTTTGAATGTTGGAATTTTTTGTAAGTTTAGATTGAGTTTAAGAGCATTATTCAACATATTATCATTTGAGTTTATCTTTCCATTGCTATAATTTTTATTTTGAACGTTCGTGCATATAACCTTTGACCTTACAATCTTTTTCTTACCAATTTCCTTTAATCACATAGTTTCTTGTGGAAATTGTCTGCAGAGGCAGGAGCCTTTGGCAGAATCAGTCTGATATAACTTTGTGGCCTTCATAATGACTGCATCTTTGGAAGCCTTTTGGCTACCACAGGAACCCAGGGGTCCTAAATCTCTGCTTCCTTGGCAAAGTAGATAAAACCATGATTGCTGAGATTTATAGGATTATAAACTTGATAGAGAAGCTTTTACTTGTCAACAATAAACCATAATAACAGTGTTAGACTGTATAAAGTTAGGGTTATTTTGACTACATACTAATTTAATGTGCTAAAAATATTTCTCCAGTTAAAGAAAGGAAAAGAAAACCAATACTTGTGAGTGGGCATGCATTTCAGGAATCTAAATTTGATTTGGGAGTAAGAATTTGTGAATTCTAAATTGAGTACTGTCATTGATATTTTGAGACCAAAGACCTCAGTCTGCTCTCTAAATTCAGCTCATTCATAACTTTCAGCTTTTAACTGACAGTTTCCCTTTTACAAAGGTTTCTCTTTATCCATTATAAGGATTATAAATATTTGTTATTATAAACATTTAATAATTACACTAAAAAAATGCTTACAAAACTACTTATAGAAATCACATTATTTATTATTCAAATTCGATATTAGAGTAAGATTTAAAAGAAAATAAAACCATTAGAATAATAAGTTGCATTTCTTAACTGATGCTGTTGTATTAGAGGGCAGGTATCTATTTTATAGTTCCGTGCTGAAGCAGTATGCCCCATACTTTAAAATCCCTGTCTCGCCGGGCTCAGTGGCTCAGCCTGTAATCCCAGTGCTTTGGGAGGCTGAGGTGAGTGGATTACTTGAGCCCGCAGGTTTGAGACCCGCCTGGTCAACTTGGCGAGACCTCATCTCTACAATAAGTCAAAAATTAGCCGGGCGTGGTAGCGCGCGCCTGTAGTTCCGGCTGCTTGGAAGGCTGAGGCGGAAGGATCGCCAGAGCCCAGCGGGTCGAGGCTGCAGTGGCCGGGAGTGGCCACTGCACTCCAATCTGGGTGACAGAGTGAGACTCCAACTCAAAAAAAAAAAAAATCCCTTTCTTATTTGAGCTAGCCTGGAAAAGCAGATAGAAGGAAAAAAATTAGCAACTTGCTTATAAAACAGATGTCATAATATACCAGATTTTCTTTAAAGAAGGGGAAAAAGTGTAAGGGCAATTAGGCCAGTTCTCTGGTAGAAAGCATTCAGTTATAATCTCTTATTCTTATCTTAATCTTATGGAGAATGCCTGAATGTATCCAGGTCTCGTTTGTTGTTGGTAGAATTGACATTTACACAGTAAGCAATGTATGTTTTTGTGGCACCAAATGGTATGAAAAAAATAAGTGAAGAATCAAGTGTTTGGAAAGCAGGTGGAGCAATAGGAATTGTTTTCCACTGCTGGTGGGAGTATAGATTTATACAGCCATTTTTGAAAGTAATAAAGTTGAACATGAACATCTCATGACTGAGCAATTTCAATCCTAGGTATAGACATCAGAGAAATTGTTGTGTAATTGCAAGAAGATCTATGTAGGAAATGTTCCTAGCAGAGGAATTCATAAAAGCAAAATGTTAGAAATAATATTAATGTTCATCAATAATAGACTAGATTAAATGAATTATGGAATTTTAATTTAATAGATTATAATACAGCAGCAAAAATATATGAACTGAAACTATGAATTATAGACTATATTATGGATGTATTCACAAATAATGTTGAATGAAAGAAACAAGTCACAGGAAAATACACGGAGTATTTTATCATTTCCACAAAATTCAAACATCGCAACTAAGCAATACATTGTTTCAGGGTTACCTATATTGGTAGATAGACTATGAAGAAGAGCAAAAATTCAGAGTGTGGTTACCTTAGGGCAGCAGTTTTCAACAGGGGGTGACTTTGCCCTCCAGACAGTATATGGCAATGTCTAGAAATACTTTTGGTTGTCACAACTGGTGTTGGTGGTGGTATGCCCAAAATGTCAACAGGGTGAGGTTAAGAAACTCTGTTCTAAAAGGGTGAAAGGAAGGAAAACTGCTTTGGAAGTTATAGTAATATTCTGGTTCTTAATTGAGTGGTGGGCTTACCGTATTTGCTTTGTTATTCTTTAAACTCGATATTTACTTATTTTTACACTCTTTGTATGTATAATATATTTCACAACACAACAAAAAAGAAAATACATATCGACTCAAATGCCTTGAGCCCGTTTCTTTTTTATTTTTATTTTTTGAGTCTAGGTCTCACTGTGTCACCAAGGCTGGAGCGTAGTAGCACAATCATGGCTCACTGCAACCTCAGCATTCTGGGCTTAGGTGATACTTCTGCCTCTGCCTCCCGAGAAGCTGGGACTACAGGTGTGCATCACCATGCCCAGCTAATTTTTTTAATATATTTTTGTCGAGATGAGATCTTGCTATGTTACCTAGGCTGGTCCTGAACTCCTGGGTTCAAGCAATACTCCCGTGTTGGCCTCCCGAAGTTCTGGGATTACAGACATAAGCCACTGTGTCTGGCAAAAAAAAAGAAGAAAAAAAAGTTATATATTTTGCATATTAGGATTCCATAATCTGAAGTGAGCAAGATAAAATGGAACATATATAGGACAGACACTGAAATCTACCAGGGAATAAAAGTGGTTAAATTATGAAGGTTATCAAAACCTAGAACAAATTGAGACAGTGAAACAGGAAAACAAAGAGTTTTTAGAATCAAGCATCTGCTCTGAGGAGATAACTCTTCTACTTCCTGTGAGTATAGAACAGGAGATGGTGGTACCCTCTTAATGTAATATAGGGATGTATTACAAAGAAGTAATTTAGTTTTTGAAACAAAAGGAGTCCTGTTACTTGGATCTAGACTGTTTTGACTATTAAATAACATTCATTTGGTTCTGGTCAGGAGGAAGGAGGGGAAGTAAATTTTGGCTAAGTGTTTATAGTACAGTTGTGATTCTATGATTTTATGAAATCCTGGCAATGAAAACAGGCCGTGCTTAAGAATGTGATCTTGAAATGAATCTTCTGCAGTCAGGTGTGGGTGAACTCTAGGCCAGAGAGGCGCATAAGGGAATTGCTTGGGGTTTCCTTGTGGACATCAGAGTGAGTATTCTTCAACGGATCTGCATTTGCCCCCAGACTTCTCTGAGTTGGGGATTGCAACTAACATGGAGTCAGAAGCACAATGATGGCCAACTAGCTTGGGCTGACATGGAGTAGGATGAGGGTAGGATGATAATTTTAACTTCTTGCGATCTTCCTGTCAAACTGTGAACCCATTTGACCAACACTGAAAGTGGGAAGGCCCAGATGAATGTAGCGGGGGTAATCTTGTGCTTCTCCAGGACTGTTTGAAGCACACCAAAGCCACAGGGGTGATTACTTTTCTGTATGCAACAGCTGCATGATCTAAAATTCAAACGAATTATAAATGGGATTTGAACTTGATAACTAAGCCAGGAAAACATCATGCATGCTTACAGCTTTTGGTTAGCAATAAGAGCTTTAAAAACGCTTTAAGTTCTTCCTGTGCCATTGCTGGAATCAGTGAATGCTATTTTACTAGCAGAGAAAGCATTCATCCTTCAAAACAATAATAGGGTTAGTAGAAATAGCATCTAGTTTTATCTTGAGATGAAGATCTAGACCAGGGGTGGTGGCTCAAGCCTGTAATCCCAGCACTTTGGGAGGCCGAGCTGAGGGGTTGCCTGAGCCCGTGGGTTCAAGACCAACCTGGGCAACTTGGTGAGACCTCATCTCTACAGTAAATTAAAAAATTAGCTGGGCATGATAGTGCACATCTGTAGTTCCGGCTACTTGGAAGACTGAGGTGGAAGTGTTGCCTGAGCACAGCAGGTCTACGCTGGGGTGGCCGTGAGTGTGCCACTGCACTCCAGCCTGGGCAACGAAGTGAGACTCCAACTCAAAAAAAAAAAAAAAAAAGAACACCTACTCAGTAGGGTATGGAGATCATTCTTTTATCTAGTTATAAGATTTACTTGTACCTACTATATATCAATTTCTTTTTGTGGGCGAGGAAGGCAGGGAGAGCTACCCCTGTGATTACAATAAAACAGCAAAACAGTTGTTATTATTGATGTTACTATTGGAAATATTAGTAGCGACACTATTAATAATGTCTATTATTGAAACTGCTTATTTCCATCTAGTCTATTAGGTCTGCACAAATCCTACCCTAAACTTGAGTTGGGTTATTACAATATATAATACTACATTTAAGGACACTGTATTCATTTCCTAAGACTGCTGTAACAAATTGCCACTAACTTTGTTGCTTAAAACTGATAATTCTGGAGGTCAGAAGCCTGAAGTGGGTTTCACTGGGCTAAAATCAAGGTGTGGATAGAGCTGTGTTCTTTCTGAAGGTTCTAGGGGAGAATCCATTCCTTGCTGCCTTAAACTTCTAGAGTCTTGGCTCTTGGCCTCTTCTAGCAATGGCATACCTCCAACTTTTCCTTCTGTTGTCACATCTCCTCTATTACTCTGGCAGTCCTGTCTCTCCTCTATTACTCTGGCAGTCCTGTCTCTTGCTTTATAAGGATTCTTGAGATTAAATTATGCCTACCTAGGTAACCCAGGATAATCTATCCATCTCAAGGTCCTTAATCATATCTGCAAAGTCCTTTTTGCTATGCAAGGAAACATTCACAGGTTCCAGGGATTAAGACATGGGCATCTTACGATGGTGGTGTGCCCTGGATGTTATTCTGCCCACCACAAATACTGAAGAGGAAAATATAGAAGACTCAGTATAATCTTTCTACTCCTAGAAGAAAAAAATCACTCTAGGCTAGTCCTGATGGTGGGTATAGAATGTCATCACCATATATAACACCAAGGTAAAAATGTATCAGAGAGACTGACAGTCCTGCACATGGACTCTGCAAATACTAGTTCTAGAAACAAAAAGCAAATTTAATACATGACCATTAGGTGTTGACTGTATCTGTTTTTTAATTTAATTTAATTTTTTTATTTTTTATTTTTTTGAGTTGGAGTCTCACTGTGTTGCCCAGACTGGAGTGCAGTGGCCGCTCCCGGCCACCACAGCCTTGACCTGCTGGGCTCCGGTGATCCTTCTGCCTCAGCCTTCCAAGTAGCTGGAACTACAGGTGCGCGCTACCACGCCCGGCTAATTTTTGATTTACTGTAGAGATGAGGTCTCGCCAAGTTGCCCAGGCGGGTCTCGAACCCGCGGGCTCAGGCTATCCACTCACCTCAGCCTCCCAAAGGCGCGGGATTACAGGCTGAGCCACCAGCCCGGCTTGTATCTGTTTATTATTATGCTTCTTGAAGACTTAAGTATGAACATTTACATAAATTGTGTGGGATGCTGAGATGTCTGCAGTTGTGATAAAAGAAAAGCTCCAAGATAAAACGAGGCATAACTTAATTAAAGAAATTCTGCATAGACTTTTATGATTGGAGTGTAAATGAATTAGATGTTGGTTTGGCTGTTTTAATAAAGACAAAAATAATAGTGGCTTAAACAAGATAAGTTTCTTTCTCATATAAAAATCCAAGCTGGCCAGGATGGTAGTATGCACCTGTAGTTCTACCTACTTGAGAGGCTAGGGTGGGAGGATTCTTTGAGCCCAGGAGTTCAAGTTTGGCCTGGGCAACACAGCAATACTCTGTCTCTAATAATAATAATAATATAAAATTTAAAATCTAAACTGGTAGTTTGCAGTCTAGGGATTTGTTTCATGAGTCCATTAGGGACTCAGGCTCCTTTTATCTTGTTCTTTCATTGCCTTGATTATTCTGTTCATGCACAGACTGCAGATGGCTCACCACTTTTATGTCTTAGTATATTCTGTGGGAAAGAAAAAGTGGAGTTCAATTAGTTCCCTTCTATGGACATGACCTAGAAGTTGCAGACATCACTTCCTTTCACAACCCAATTGCCAGAACTTAGGTCACATATAATATCAATACAAAATAGACTTGGAGAGGTGGACTTGAGTAAGGCTTCAAACCTCTGGGGGTTTTGTTCCTAAGGGAGAGTAGAGAATGGACATTGGAGACAGTCATCTCTTTCATGAGGAAATGAGCTCAGACAGATTGATCTACGATTCAGGCATCAGACAGTGCAGTATACCTTGAAGACAGTGTGTAGGCAAAGGGTCAGTGTTGCCTTTTGCCATTGTCAGACTCACACTGAATGAGCTAATAGTGTGGAAGCAAGACCAATTTTGTGTTGTGTGACAAACCTAGCTTCTGGTTGCATTGATAATTGAGATGCTATGGGCCAAGATTGAATCTACTGTTTTATTTATATTAACATTATCATACATGTGGTTAGAGTTGTTCTTGACTTTTTTTATCATGGGAGGTGTAAATGAAGGATTAAATACTTTATAACCCAGGAGATGTGAGTTTTTAATTGTGTTCTTTCTTACCTTTAATAAACAAAAAAATATTCTCAAGCAGAGTAAGAATATTTGAGTAATATCACTAACTTCCCTGATAGGGGAGTTAAAAATTTTATGTTTAATGAACCTATTAAGAGCCACAAATATTGATCCTAATATCTGCTTATACAAGATAGTTACACTATCGACTGGGCTAGGTGGCTCAGCCTGTAATCCCAGCACTTTGGGCGGCTGAGGTGAGTGGATTGCCTGAGCCCGCGGGTTGGAGACCAGCCCGGGCAACTTGGCGAGAACTTGTCTCTACAGTAAATCAAAAATTAGCTGGGCATGGTAGCATGTGCCTGTAGTTCCGGCTACTTGGAAGGCTGAGGCAGAGGGATCGCTGGGGCCCAGCAGGTCGACACTGGGATGGCCGTGAGCATGCTACTGCACTCCAGCCTGGGCGATGGAGTGAGACTCCAACTCACAAAACAAACAAACAAACAAATAAAAAGATAGTTACACTATTAAATGAAATTGGTGGGGCTGCTTTTTTTTTTTTTAAACCATCTTTTGAAATTGGAGCTCAGAAAGAACAAGATAAAATGTGTCCGATTTAGGTGTTTTATTCTGGGGAATGCAAAATGTATCCTCTTTTCTCAAGATCAAGATTTCTCTGCTACATACCTTTGTTACTCCACACATTGCCCCTTGGGTGCCCCTTCCCTTGACTCTGACCCAGATGGAACCCACTCCTTTTTGCCCCTAAACCTGCTCGGGCCCTGTGCTCCCTTTCTCAGTGACTGGCACCACAGCCCACCCAGGTGTCAAGCCAGAAACTGTACTGAGTCCTCAGCTCTCCCCTGTCTCATCATCCTAGCAATTCCCAGAATTGATCTCTCTTCATTGTAGTCACCTCTGCTGTCTGCCATTACTTAGGTCCTGACACCGCCATTTCTTTCTTGGAAAGCACCTAACAGCCTCCTTTGTACCTTGGAGCTTTTCAACAGCCAAAGTGCATGTATCACACTGTCTT
This sequence comes from Cephalopachus bancanus, assembly GCA_027257055.1. Classification (NCBI taxonomy): domain Eukaryota; kingdom Metazoa; phylum Chordata; class Mammalia; order Primates; family Tarsiidae; genus Cephalopachus; species Cephalopachus bancanus. Next base: position 3,759,659 of record JAPVLO010000121.1, on the reverse strand, counting down.
AGAATTGCCTGGTCATTTTTATGTGATTTGCATCTCACTGTAAGCTCAGTGAAGACAGTAACCATGCTAGTCTATTTCTCTATTCTCTCTCTACCCCTCTAGCATTTAGTGGCTCTTAACTGTCATCATTGTCATTATCACTTCTTACATTTCCTAAGCACTTACAAAGCATCGAGCACTGTGCTAAAGCCTTTATAGACAAATTCATTTAACTCTCTATGATCTTGTAAAGAAGCTACTATTATTATGCTTATCTTACAGAGAGGATATTGGGCATAGCATGTTAAATGTCTTTTCAACATGGTGGTAGGACTTAGAGCCAGAATTAGAATATATTCCGAGTTCTGAACCCTTAGCTACCACACTCTGCTGTCTTCCAGGTAATAGGTGTTAATATGAATTTGTTACATTTAATTTAAAATCAATCCTCAACATTTTTTTTTTTTTGGTCTTTTATTCCTTGACAGTTTTGAAGATGCCAGGCCAGTTATTTTGCAGAATTTCTTTCAGTTTAGATTTATCTAATTCTTTATGATTAGATTCAGATGAAACATTTTTGACAGGAATATTACATAGGTGACATTGTATCCTTCCAAGTGCATTTCATCTGGAGTACACGATGCTGGTTTATCCATTATTGGTGATTAATTATGAACTTAAAATCAACCTAAATTTCAGAGGCTGATATTTTCTGGATTTATATTTGAGTATTTTCAAAATTCATGGACTGTGCCCTATTTAAAGCCTATAATATTCATTATTCATTTACTACACAATCTTTTTTCATTGTATCTTTGTAGCATATTTAGAGGTTCAAGTTTAGTATGGCTTGCTGAACTTTGGAATGTTTTTAGCATCATATTTTGATCTAGATGGAACCTTAGAGAGCATTTTCCCCTCATCTGGATTATAGTGTTAATTCTGTTCTGGGTAGTTCTCTTGGTTAGGCTGCTCTGCTTTTGAAGGCAGAGTAGGAGTTCTGCTTTTGTGTGGTCCTGCCACCTTTGTTCTGTGTCAGTGTCAGAGCCCTCTTCACTTTGTTGACTGCCTTCACTTTCAAGGGTTAATAATGTGAAATTGTGACTTTAATTGCAAGTGTGTTACTACTAGTGGAAAATAAATTCTAATTTTATATTTTATGCTGACTTTATATATGAGATGTATAAAGTCAGCATAAATCCTAATGATAATTTTTAAAGGCACAACAAAATTAGGGAGTGGGATATTGACTAGCTACATGAGACTCATCCTTTACAAAGGGCCTTTGTGAAGTTTCTTTTGGTAATTATAAATTGTAGCTGTGCAGTTGGGTGGAGAGGCTTTTTTCTTGATAAGAAACTTTGGAGTCATTTAAAAACTTAACATACTTTTAATTTTCCAACTTAAATGACATGGTAACCCTTAATTTTTGCCATGAATATATCTGATTGATGGCAATTTCCACCCTAGGAAATGTGCATTTATGCTGTTGTTTTTCATGGATGGTTGACTTTGTCTTCTTGACACATGTTTAGTTTTTGGTCCTTGGAACTAGTACTTTCTCTTGATAGGAAGAGCAATTTGTTTTTGTCAATGGTTAAACATTATCCTAGAATGTAGCTAGGATGTGGTTTACTCACAGTCATATTTTGGGAACAAATCTATGTTATAAATTTTAAGCACAGCCAATAGATTAATATTGTGTATAGGGAGGAGAATTTGATTGACTCTGATGATGATTTGGTCTTTACTTTGTAGAGCAAAATTTATTTAAACAGTGATGTAATATATTTATTACACAAAGTAAATCAGAATGAGAGATTTTATGCTTATTGCATAGGATGGAGAATGAGTCTGCATCCTCTGTATTCTTTTGGATTTAACTAAGGTTCTAGCCTGCAGTAGATGCCTAATAACTTTTTGACAAAGTGGGTGTATTAGGGTTTTCCAGAAACAGAATCAATAGGGTAGATATACACACAATGAGATCCTGGGTGACTTGGGGTGTAGTTGCTCCATGGATTTTTTTTCTCTGCCATAGAAACCAATTTCAGAGCGAGTTGCAGAGAGTGTTAAAGTATAGTTTATTAGAGAGAGAGAGAAAAAAAAAAGGAAAACAACATGTTCAAGAGAGAACGCATGTGTCCTTAAGGGAAAGGGCACATGCTTGCTATTAGCAGAAAACTTTATATATATTGTCCAAAATGATGATTAAGTAACCTATTTCTTAGCTAAGTTTTGATCACAAGTTTCAGTTCTTATTGTTTTATTCCTAAGTTTGCTTGTGTCATGAGGAACTTTTGAGATAATAGGAAAAGTTGCTGTTTAAGTTTTATCTTAGAGCACCGTGCCTCCATGTCTGTGTAACTCCTTACTGTCCTGTTTTTGCTCTTTGTAGCCAGCTGCCCATATTCCAAGGTCAGGTCTGGGTTTCAGTCACTGTGAAATTGTTCAAAAGAGTTATGTCTCAATAAGATGGTACTCAGATGCCTGACTTCTGGTTTTCTAATTATCTAAGTCTGCATATAAAAAATGCATCTATATCTAAGCCAAGCTACATGTCCTGCCTCAAGTGAACTCCTTATCTGTGGATTCAGCTAACCACAGATCAAAAATATTTGAAAACGAATTTGTGTCTGTACTGAACATGTATAGATTTTCCTTGTCATTATTTCCTAAACAATACAGTATACAACTATTTATATAGCATTTACACTGTATGAGGTACAAGTAACCTAGAGATGATTTAAAGTATATGAGAGAATGTCAGTAGATTATATGCAAATACTGTGTTATTTTGTATCAGGGACTTGAGCATCCACAGGTTTTGGTATCCATGGGATGTCCTGGAACCAATCTTCCATGGATACTGAGGAATGACTATACAACTATATAGATATATGAGAGGTACTTTATTAGGGGAATTGACTCATATGATTACGGAGGCTGAGAAGTCTCACAACAGACCATCTGCAAGCTGGAGAACCAGAGATGCTGGTAGTATGGCTCAGTCCAAGTCCTAAAGCCTCAGAATCAGGGAAGCCAATGTTGCAACTCTCAGTCTGAGGCTGAAGGCTTGAAAAGTCAGTGGGACACTGTGTAAGTCCTGGGGTCCAAAGGGTGGAGAGCCTCGAGTTCTGTTGTCCAAGGCAGGAGACAGGTGTATCACAGATCCTGGAGATGGAATGACACATTCATTTTTTTTCCTGTTGTTTGTTCTGCATTCCTAGCAGACTGATTGATGCCTGCCCACATTGAGGGCAGATCTTCTCTACCTTGTCCACTCGGATTCACCTGGTCCACTCAGAAACACCCTTACAGTCATACCCCAAAATAATACTTTACCAAGTTTCTAGGTATTCCTTAATCCGTTAAGTTGACACCTAAAATTAACTATTATAGTGGGTATACAGTTCTTTAGGGTGGGGAGGACAGAGTACTTTACCAGGCTACTGGAGGCTCAGACAGTTCTGGCTGTAGTACCAAACACAGACCTAACAGGTTGTGTGCTCCCATTTGGAAGAGCCATGAGGACAGTATGTTCTGTGTTTTGTTCACTGCTGTATCTCCAATGCCTAGTTAAGTGTCTGGCATGTTGCAGGTGCTTAATAAATATTTATGGAATGAGCGAATGACTGAACACAGTGCCAATAAGTGTGTTGAAACCAGGATATGTATATCCCTGAGGATACATAAGACATTCTAAGTGGTAGATGAGCACTAATGGGATTGTAAAGAAATCAGTGTTCATTTGCATGGATTCTCCTTTAGTACTCCCTCTTTCACAACTACACTACTTGTAGTTAGGAGAGAAAGGTACTACTCTCTCTCATCTTAAATTGTGGTGCATTGGCCTTGGATATAAAAACCTCGTCTGGGTTTGGTGGTTCAGCCTGTAATCCCAGCACTTTGGGATGCTGAGGCGAGTGGATTGCCTGAGCCCGCAGGTTCGAGACCAGCCCGGACAACTTGGTGAGACCTTGTCTCTACGATAAAATAAAAAATAGCTGGGCACGGTAGCACGCGTCTGTAGTTCTGGCTTCTTAGAAGGCTGAGGCGGAAGGATCTCTGGAGCCCAGAGGGTTGATACTGGGGTGGCGGTGAGCGTGTGTGTCACTGCACTCCAGCCTGGGCGAAGGAGTGAGACTCCAATTCAAAAAAAAAAAAAAAAAGAAGAAAGAAAAACCTCCAGGGAACAAACCAAAGAAAAACTCAGAATATGGTGTTGATATTGAGAAGGTGAATGATTCTTAATATGACCAATTAATAAACCATTTTTAGTTCTTTGCTTTCAAAAATATGAAGCAAATATGCTCAAATTGTCAACTGATCTTTAATTGACATGCCATGATGCAATTTTTATTATGCAACTAGGAAGAAGTCAAAAGATTTGAATGACATCACAGTAGCAACATTTTTGTTTCCATCTACTTATTTATGAGAGTAGGTTTCTCAGGGCTTAACATCTAAAAGTATGAAAAATAGGAATAAAACTGATGCTGAACCATATTTCATTCTAGTGATATGTAATAATCCTCTGGTATGTAAAGAAAAATATAACCCATCTATTTCATTATGAAATATATTACTGGAAGTTTTTACTTTTTATAGTACAATGGATTTATCAATAATTATTATACATCTCTTTTAATCAATTGTGGACTAATAACAATTTTAGAAACTCAATCCATAAGAAAAAAGTTTTTTTAAATTAATGGTCACAGGGAATTAAATATTCAAAATTCTAATTATATATACAGTTCATTTTGAGGGAAGCATGATAGAATGATCATTAAAAGATTTACACGCATAAAAATATATTAATATTAAAATTCTGTGGGAGATAGGGAAAAGATACATGGATTCAGGAAAAACAGTAAAAATAAAAGGATGTAAGACTGGAAAGGGGCTTCTTCTTTTTATGATGACTAATGCTCTTCAAACCTCTGTGATATTTAGGAGCTTTTTATCTATGTATGAGAATGATTAGCAGTTTTATTTATAAATGTGATATTTATAACAAGTTGGAAATTATATCCTTATGCAACTTGTCAAACTAGATGTCAACTTAAAAATGTAGAAAGGAATATAAATATATAGCTTTAAAAAATAATTCTGATGGTGGAACAAAAAGTTTTGATGGACACTACTTTAAGACACAGTTCTTTTTTTTTGTTTGTTTGTTTTGAGTTGGAGTCTCACTCTGTCACCCACACTGGAGTGCAGTGGCCGCTCCCGGCCACCGCAGCCTTGACCTGCTGGGCTCCGGTGATCCTCCTGCCTCAGCCTTCCAAGTAGCCGGAATTACAGGCGCACACTACCACGCCCGGCTAATTTTTTGATTTATTGTAGAGATGAGGTCTCGCCTGCCCAGGCGGGTCTCGAACCCGCGGGCTCAGGCAATCCGCTCACCTCAGCCTCCCAAAGGCGCGGGATTACAGGCTGAGCCACCGAGCCCGGCTAGGAGACAGTTCTTATAGCTGCATTCCTAAGGGGTGATTCTGTAGGTCTGTGTTTGGGCCAAGGAATTCATCTCCAGATGAATCTCCAGATGATTCTTCAAATCTCCTGCTGCCTAAAATATTTGAGGAACACTGATACAGGGAATGAATGAGTTACCAATTAAAGAGTAACTAGAAATACTAAGTCCCTATAGTCCAAGGAGAGGAAAAGTAAGAAATTGATGAGATTTAACAATAGAATACAGTATATTCTAACCAACCTGAGAAACATTAATCACAATGAATACAGATGAATGGAGATATTCTTTTTCCTACAGGACACACTTATCACTCTAATTTTTTTTACAAAGTAAAAATATAAGCATAATAAAAATATTAAAAAGGGTCAAGAATGGTTTACAGCAATAAACAAACAAGGAATCCTTGGTAAATTAAATCCCCTGTCTTTTTGGAACTTAGCCTCAATATTAGTCATAGTATTTACAATAAGCTTCAGAAATCAATTTATCTTCTCCCCACCACTCCACCCCCCAACTCTGCTCATGTGTTTCTTTGTAGCACTTGATTATTAGCAGATCTGTCACCCTGCAGGATTGGGAGATTAAGACCTCAAATTGCTTATGGAGACACCTGTGTATCTTTAGCATCCAACGAGGGTTTTGAATGAATGAATATTATGTTGGGAGTTGACTATTGGCCTGTAAAAATTACATAATATCATTAGACTAAGCATAGTTTTGAATGGATTGTTTGAGGTGGTGCATAATTTCTTTTACTCTTAAGGTGACTAGAATCAAAATAGTTCAGGTTAATTTCAGTATTACAAAGCTAGATACAAGGTGATTGCCTGTCTTTTGAAGTGTTTATTCTAATTGTAATTTAGTAAGTGATAAGATATAATTGCCTAGATTTCTTTTTTTGGAAACGTAACCTTGTGACCATAGGGAATTATTTTTTGTCTGCTTGAAAATAGGGCCAGTTGTTTTCTTTCTCTAACGTGTGTGTGGGCATGGGCCTGCACTTTGTTGTTAGTAACGTGGAGGCAAGAAGCTTGCTTTTTTGAGTTGTTTCTGTTGTTGTTGCAGCTGCTGCTTGTTTTTTAGTATCTCATATGGTTTTTCTCTAAGTTCATTCGATCTTCTAACTCTCCAAGGTAAAACCATCATTTTCATGATATCTTGAGGCCATCACAGTTTTGTTATTCTAGGGGCATTTTGTTCTTTAGGTTAATCGACTGTATTTCTAAATGCTGGCATCTCAGATCCTCATATGTTATATGTTTTTTAATGCATATATGAACATAAATCTAAAACTGAATAATCATACTTTTATTTGAATTAACAGAAACCCACTTAGATCACTAAATACAAATGGGAAATTAATTTTTTTGGATTCTGGGATTTCCAAATCTAAGGACATGCACATATTTATAACCAGGAAGATCTAGAATTCAAACCGGGAGGCCTTAGTGACATACTCTGGAATCTTTGCCTTTAATTTCTGATTTTTCTCTCCACACCTTCTTCCTTCTTTTTTCTCAACAGATTGATGTTTTTCTGCTGCTTTGTCCGCAAAGCAGGCGGGAACTGGTCCCAAGGTAATCTGTAATGTACAGCCATGGGGGAGAGCAACTCTAGAGTCCCAAGAAGACAGATTTTTTTCCTGACCTTGTTCTGTTCAGTTGTGGTGGGATTCCATTGCTCAGACATGACAGCTGTGATTCTGGGGCTAGTAAAGGTGCTTGGGTTCAAAAGGTATTACTGCAACTGGTAGTAAATGAAGTAAGTCTGTTTCTCTTTTTTATATTTGAAGTGTGAGTCAAAGCAATAGGCCCTACATGGAGTGGTTTAGAACAGGGGCCCTGAAATAAAAACTGGATGATTTTAGTAGTTTTCTGACTTTGGGCAAATTAATTAACTACTCTGAAACTTTGCCTTCTCATCTGTAAATAGGGATAATAATAGTACCAGTCTCTTTGGGCCAGTTAATATGTATAAAGTGCTTAATATGGAGTCTGAATATAGTAACTGCTTAATAAGTGTCAGCCATTCTAAAACCCATATAAAAAATTAGTCTGTAGTATTTTAATGTGTTAAGGGACTTTCTTTAAGTATGTCTACCTAAACACAACTATTTTCTAAATATAAGGGATAGATGTGCTTGTACACATTTATAAAAAAGATCTGACTATAAGAACCTTTTGTCTTATCGAAATTTTCTTGGCAAATTTAGCTATAACAGAGTTACATTTTTCTAGAAATCTGAAAAAGTGTGATTATAAAGTGTCATTTTAGGTGCAACATTTGAAATAATTCAGTTCCCTTCCAAATTAAAAAGAATTATTATGATTTTTCCAACTGCAAAGTTGCCTGAGTAGAGCTCATAGATGCTATTATCAGCTGAACCTTATTGTTGTTTATCTCTGTCAGAACTTTTGCAAGTGTATTGTGCTATTACTTTAATATTCATGATAATTTAACATTGTTTTTATATCTTTTAAAATATCTTCTGAGGACCGGCTCGGTGTCTCAGTCTGTAATCCCAGCACTTTGGGAGGCCAAGGTAAGTGAATTTTCTGAGCCCATCCAGGCAACTTGGCAAGACCTCGTTTCTACAGTAAATCAAAAATTCGCCAGGCATGGTAGCGCGCCTGTAGTTCTGGCTACTTGGAAGGCTGAGGCAGAAGGATCACCTGAGCCCAGCAGGTCAAGGCTGCGGTGACTGTGAGCGTGCCACCGCACTCCAGTCTGGGTGACAGAGTGAGAATCCAACTAAAAATAAATAAAAAAATAAAAAATAAAATATCTTCTGAGCAGTCTTGAAAGTGGCACTGCTTATGCTGGAAATTTTTCTTTAAAAACTTTCTAAAGGAAATTAGGTGAGTTAAAATGTCATAAAGAGGACCAAACAACTCCTACGTTCTATTTTTAATGTAGGAAAGAGTGTTTTTTAAAAGACTGACAATTGTACTAAAAACATTAAAAGTGACATTAAAGTAAACATACTGAAAGGAACCGACAAAGAGAGTTGGGTTTTTCTTTTTTTTTTTTCTTTTTAAAAAAGAATTACAGCAGGGAGTTGACATCATGAACTGTCTTTGAGAAAGATGGCCTTGGAGCAAAGGTCCCCTGAGCAGAGCAAGCATTCTGTTCATTCAGTCAGTATTGGACCCTTAACAATGACACAGTGCTGTTTTGGACACTTGGAATAAAACCGTGAACAAAATAGACAGAATCCTTTCCCTTGAAGGGTTTATTTTCTAGTGGGGAGAAACACAGTAAGCAATAAGTATAATAAGTAACTTATCTATCTTCGGTTAGAAGATGATAGTTGCTTTGGGGGAAAAATAGCACAGGATAAAAGATTGTGAGTACAAAGGAGGAAGTTGCCTCATGAAATAGGTGGGCGAGAAAGGCTTCATGAAGGAGATGAAACTGGAGAAAAGTCTCGAAGTGAGGGAGTTAGCCATGTGTATATGTAGGAAAGAGTGTCTCTGGCAGAAGGAACAGCCTGTGCAAAGGTTCTTAGGAACATTTCTGTATTCGAAGAACTTGTAGGAGGCCAGATGGCTAGAGCTGAAAGAGTGGTACAGGTGAATGAATGAGAGAGTAGGGGAGATGAGATTAGAAAGAAAAAAAGAGTCCAGATCATCTAGGGCTTTGAGGTATTTCTAAGGACTCTGGCTTTTACTCTGAGTGATGGGGGGTGCCTCAGAGGGTTTTGAGGGAACGATATAAACTAACATGCACTTTAAAAGGACCTCTCTGGCTGGGTGTGGTGACTCACGCCTGTAATCCTAGCACTTTGAGTGGTGGAGGCAGGAGGATCTCTTGGTCTCAAGACCAGCCTGGGCGACATAGTGAGACTTCATCTCTGCAAGAAAAATTAAAAATAAAAAAAATTAGTGGAGCATGGTTGTGTGTGATCGTAGTCCCAAGTACTCAGGAGGCTGAGGTGGAAGGATAACCTGAGCCTAAGAGGTTGAGGCTGAGGTGAACTGTGATAATGCTACTGCACTTGAGCCTGGACAACAGAGTGAGACCCCCAACTATAAATAAATAAACTAACAAATAAAAAGGGATCACTCTGGCTGCTGTTTTGAAAATACACTATACTAGGGCAAGAGAAAGTTGGGAGGCCGGTGAGGAAGCTATTGTAGCTCTTGTAGAGATGAGTTTGACTTGGACCAGGATGGTAGAAGCGGAGGTGGTAATATGAAGTTAGAGAATGGATTTTGGAGGCTGAGTTAATAGAATTTCCTGATGGATTGGATGTGGGGAAGAATGAAGAGGGGAGTTAAAGATCCATACGAGGTTTTTAGGTCGGAAGGGGATGGATACAGTTTCCCTCGGTTAAAGTGGAGAAGGATGTGTTGAGCAACTTTTATAGAGAAGATTCAAAACGTTCAATTGGGAGGCTCTTGCAGTAACCTAGGCAAAATATGATGAGGTTCTTAACTAAATAATAGAGGGAATGAAAAGGTGGACACAGATTAAGAAAACTGTGTAGATGTTCAGTGTTCAGGTCTTTGGTGATAATTGAAGGAGTTGGTAGAGATAAAAATGAAAGAGAGGTTAGAGTTTAATATGACTTAAAAGTTAGGGACCGGGCTTGGTGGCTCAGTCTGTAATGCCAGCACTTTGGAAAGCTGAGGCGAGTGGATTGCCTGAGCCCATAGTTTTGAGACCAGCCCAGGCAACTTGGCGAGACCTCATCTCTACAATTAAAAAAAAAAAAAATTAGCTGAATGTGGTAGCACGTGGTACCGTGTGGTACCATGCTACCGTGCTGGTAGTTCTGGCTACTTGGAAGGCTGAGGCGGAAGGATTGCCAGAGCCCAGCAGGTCGACACTGCGGTGACCATGAGTGTGCCACAGCACTCCAGCCTGGGTGACAGAGTGTGACTCCAACTCAAAAAAAAAAAAAAAAAATTTAGTGATCAGGAGAGATGAGTGGATGGTGATGCCTTTAACCAAGACAGGAGACCCATAGAAGAAATAGTTTGGGGAGCAGAGAAGATGAACTTGGCTTGGATGTGCTAGTTGGAAGTGCCATGTTGAATATATTCTTGCAGCCTAAAAGCAGTGTTAGGAGTGAAGGCTTGTATAGGCAGGGTCTCTCTCTGCTTTGTCCACTGCTCCATCTCTGTTACTCAGAATACTGTCTGACCCAAAGTAAGCATTCAATGATGATTTGTCGAATGGATGGATGGATGGATGAATGGATGGATGGATGCAATTTTGGAAGTCATCCAAATGGAGAGGGTTGCTGTTTTACCCTTTTGGCCCCATTGGCTCATTAGATGGCTTGCTCCAGTTTCCTGTTTCCTCTCTCCACTGAGCTGTAGGGTTATAGACAGTGTGCTGAGAAATATACATACATGCATCTTTCTTATTATTCTACACTCCATGATTAAAACATTACCTTTTCCCTTCAGTCCTTATCTTTTTGAATTATGTGATTCTTTTTGTTTTTCTGCCTGTACTGTGAGGGTAGAAAAATCTTTAAACAACGTTTGCTTCATTGTTTCTTAATTCTATCTAATCTTTTTTGTTAACAGTGATAGTGGTAGGTTGACTGGAATATTTGAACTTCTTCGGTACTATCTGTACAGGTTCAAAATGCAAATTATTATAATTGGGTTAGCACAAAACTACTCATGATATTAGAAATTTATTTTTGCACTTCTAGTTTTTATAAATGCATAATTCACTTCAGCCTGTAATTAATGTTTTAAAAAACCCAAATACTGTACTGTGCTACTGTCCCTGTAATCTCTGCCTTAGCATTTTCCCACCAATGGTAGGCAGCAAAGTGGAAAATTTGCTATATTGTTATCCTGCTTTCCCACCCCATCCAAATGAATTCAACCTGGATGGGAAGATAAGCCAGAAGCTTTACCGCCCAATGACTCCCTTTGTGCCCATTATGTTCCCAAATATGAGTTTTTGTTGCCAGTGCCTGACAAAAGGAATTAGAGTGCCTGTTCATTTCACTGAATTTCGTCATCTGTTTTCCTGTCTATTTTAATATGAAAGGAACACAACTGAATTTTTTTGTAAGGAAAAAGTAATTTAGAAATTAGATAAAACTTTTAAAGGGTTGGACCATGGAAAAATATTTATTTTAATTAGATCAGGTGAAGCATACAAGAAGGGACTTTCAGCTCATCTTGGCAAAAATGAAAGATCAATATACTTTACCATTATTTTATTTTTTTAGAGATAGGAGAAAACAACTGTTTGCTAAAATGGGAAGAAAGAATAAAAGTAGCAACCTCTAAACAGAAGATATGAAATAGGAATATAGTTATTAACAAAGGAATGAAAATAACTATAGTTTGGTTTTTTTTTTTTTAAGGGAAGAGACAGTTTTTCAGTAATAGATTCTTTGAGAGTCTCAATCAGTTCAATAAAGGTTGGCAGATTTGTGGATCACAAAGGCAGGTTATAGTTCAGGACCTGTTTTTTAAGTAAATGACTGTGGGCAAAATGTTTCATAGTCTTAGCCCTCTCTTCTGAAAAATGATGAGGTTGAATGAAATTCTCACTAAAATCACCCCCAATTCTGCTTCTTGTGAGTCTAGCCTCAGTTGTAAACCAGCATTGAAACCAGAGGCTTAGATGGTGGCTTGGGTCTTTGAGGTAAAAAGGTTGTTGAAGAGAGGCAGGAATATCTCTTTGAATTTAGGATTGTGTGTGGGAGATGAATAGTTTATGTACAGAAAGGTTTGGGAAAATAAATTCCTTAAGTGAGAGAGAGATTGAACTATCAGATCCTGAAAATAACTTGCACACGAATTTTCATTTCAAAAGTTCATATTTTTCCATTGATTGAATGGTTTTTGGGAAAGGTCTTGTGTTGAAAACGTGTATTATCCCAGATAAACTTAGATCAGTAGCTAAGCAATTGAACAAATAATTTAAACTTAACACATTATCCTTTGAAACACATTAATTTGAAATCTCCATTTGATGGGAACCCAATTTATCAGTTTTATTGGAATTTGTTTTTATTTATTCCTAGATGATAAGAGCAAATGGCAACCCCCCGCAGGAAAAAAAGGTGGTGGTCATAGTGTGTGTGTGTATGAGTATGAGAGAGAGAGAGAGAGAGAGCGAGCGAGAGCAAGAATACGTGCGCAGATCTGGTTCTTTATGCTATATAACAAGTAAGTGTGGAATAATTCACTTATCTGCCCTGAGCCTCAGTTTTCTGCTGTATAAAATGAGAGGACTAGACTAGACTTTCTCTGATCAAGTTAAAGTGGTAGGCTCCAGAGATAGGACAGCATCCTGACCCTTCAGGAATCTACTGATTATTCTGGGAGGCCTTTCTGAGTTAGCTTGATAGATTTGAAAATGTGACATACTTATCAAAAATCCTACTTAGTTAATTCCTATGGTTCAACTGGATTGTGAACCATAAATATCAGATCACATAAAAGCAAAATGAGGTCTATTAACCGGTGTGACTGGCAAAGAAGGAAGTGTTATTTTCTATAGGGTATTATAGTCCAGCTATCCTCCCACAAGATGGGTGTGGCTAGCAGTGCTGTGATATTAGTGACCAGTCGGACCATGTGTCTCCTGCTAGATCCATAAGGAAAGGTTGAATGCAGTGGTACACTCGCAGCCACCACAGCCTCAAACTTCCAAGTAGCTGGAACTACAGGCATGCACGACCACACCTGACTAATTTTGTTTTTATTTTTATTAGGGCAGGGTTTCACTATGTTGCTCAGGCTGGTCTCAAACTCCTGGGCTCAAGTGTTCCTTCAGTCTCAGCCCCCCAGTGTGCTAGTTCTGACGGTGTGAGCCACCATGCTCAGCCACGGTAAATCTTTATTTACAGGCAGGCCGCAGGGTCCGCCTGATTTGGCCCACAGGCCGTAGCCCACTAACCCCTGGTCTGTTCTGACAGCCAGAACCTCTTTTTTGTGTGTGTGTTGGGGTATCACTCTGTCACCCAGGCTGGAGTGCAGTGGCATGCTCACAACCCCCCAGCGTCAAACTGCTGGGCTCGGGTGATACTTTCACCTCAGCCTTCCAAGTAGCCAGAACTATAGGTGCATGCTACCACACCCGGCTAATTTTTTATTTATTGTAGAGATGAGGTGCCCGGGCTAGTCTCAAATCCGCATGCTCAGGCAATCCACTCGCCTCAGCCTCCCAAAGTGCTGGGATTACAGGCTGAGCCACCGAGTTTAGCCATAATTTTTAAATTTATTGTAGAGACAAGGTCTTGCCATGTCGCCCAGGCTGGTCTTGAACCAGTGGACTCAGGCAATCCTCTTGCCTTTGTCTCCCAAAGTGCTGGGATTACAGGTGTGAACCAGCATGCTGGCCGAAGTTACCTTCTGACGAGAGAAGCACTATTCCTCGCTTGGCAGCCTCTCACTCCTAACAAACGAGAGCAGTACCTACTGGCCTGTCTTCTAGGAGTGATCAGAATCTAGGGGGACTAATTTTTTTTCTTTGGCTAGTACTCTTAAGGCCTAGCCAGAGAAGCATGGAGTTTACTCATTACTGAGGTTATATACCAAGTTCTGAGATTGGAATGCATGGGGAATTGGTGGTAACATTAATTGATGATTGAGTATGGGAATACAATGCAAAGAGATGATTGCATGACTTTGGGCACATTTTCTTGCCTGTTCTTATCATCATCTGTAAAACAAGGGGATGGCATTCTGGCCTGGGAAGTGTCTTCTAGTTCCATGATTCTGTGTTCAGAAGGGTGAACCCTGAGTCATTGACAGAGTTTTATCTGGTTTAGAGCACTCTGCCCCCCTGAGATAAGAACAATGTGCTACACATTTTATAAAGACTTTTCTCAAATCAGGGTTGAAATCAATAGGTGTTTTACTTCTTTAAGTAGTAATTCAGCCTAACTAGAGCCCTATGTTGTCTTGGCTTTTGTGTCTACTTCTAGCATTGTGGTTTTTGAGTTGGGTTAATATGAATGGGAATTCTAGGACCTGTTCAACTCTTTAATTATTAGCTCCTGGAGTAGCAAAAGTGAGAAACCAGACTCTGAAAAGCATAGACATATTTAAGGAGAATAATTTGGAGTTTGAGAATTCATTGTAGTTAAGCTGTAAAGTGAAAGAAATAGAGTAGTGACTTAGTATCTCTGTAGATAAGGATGGTACTATGGGAATTGAAGGAATCTCACTTCATCCCATCTGTCCCATTGCTTCTTCTCTTTTTGCTTGTACAGAGGAATGTGGTTTGCATTTAAACTGAGGGTGACTCTGTGTAGGAGTGGGAAGAGGAAAGGAAGAAGAGTGCCGGGCACAGGATGCACATTCCAGATTGTGGCACCAGTAGAGATACTGCGCAACATACCTCCCTGTAGAATGACCAGGGGAACATTATGTTGTAATAAATTTGCTTTCCTAGCTGGGCTCGGTGGCTCAGCCTGTAATCCCGCACCTTTGGGAGGCTGAGGTGAGTGGATTGCCTGAGCCCGCGGGTTCGAGACCCGCCTGGGCAACTTGGTGAGACCTCATCTCTACAACAAATCAGAAAACTAGCCAGGCATGGTAGCGCATGCCTGTAATTCTGGCTACTTGGAAGGCTGAGGCGGAAGGATCGCTGGAGCCCAGCAGGTCGAGGCTGCAGTGGCCGGGAGCGGCCACTGCACTCCAGTCTGGGCAACAGAGTGAGACTCCAACTATAAATGAATGAATGAATGAATGAATGAATGAATTTGCTTTCCTCTAAGATTCCAGGCCGGAGCAAAGACTTGTGTTACTCTTGAAAGCTAACACATTTACATTTATTTGGGGAAATGATTTTAGATTGTTGAGTGAATTCTAGTACTTCCCACATGCTTGTGTGTCTGTGTTGACTGAGTCAGTTGTCCCAGTAAAAGGGGTAGAAATTCTAAGGATGCTCTGGGTAGACATTCTTTTCCATGATTTTTGGTTAATGTTGGGTATCCACGTTACAATCAGGTTGCTGGCTGGGAATGAGAAAGTTCTTTGCCAACTGTATAGCAATTTTGTAATTATGTTATTATGTTATAATGCTATATTCTACTGATTGTCCAGTTTGTCAGAGAACATATTACTTGATCATTCTATTACGTTTGTATTGTCTCTGTGATATGGAGGCTTTATTACAGTCATTTACCTCCTCTGCGGTGTAAGTCTGTCGATACAGTTGACTTTTGAATGCCTGGATATTGATGACATCTCAACCATGAAAGTCTAAGATACTGGACTGTTTCTTTTTCCTGTTCACCTCTAATTTGTATCTTTCACTTGTAACCACTTTAGAGAATTTCAACTGATTTCAATATTGAGAAGGAGAAGGTGTGTGGGATAAGCAAATTAATAGAAATAATGATTTGCTGCAGAATCACATTCTCAATCCTGGAAAGAAATGATTTGGGGGTGATTTGTAGTTTTTCAGTTTTCTTATGTATCCATGCCTCAGGTGTGAATAATCAGGAATAGATAACTGTTTGACAGCAGCCAACCCCAAGGTTAAGTTTATGGATTTGCATGAGTATGTATGTGTATAGAATATGTGGGATGAGTGGGTTCTGCCTATTCAGATGGGTGAGTGCCCAAGGAACAGGCTGTTCTGTTCCTTGTTTAGAGGAACAGATTGAATGCATGCTGGGTCCACACTGAATGATCCCAGGTGCACCCAGTTAGGCTCTCTGCATGATGATCCAATCGCTTGTAGACCACTCTGTCCTGAACTGAGAGCCAAGTGTGTGGCTTGGCAGGATTGATTGTGTCTCCACTGGACAATGAAGGTTGAAGTAGCTGTCTAGACTGAATACATTGTTGCCCCCTCTTTTTGACCGATCTATAGGATTGTTCATGTTTCAAAATGTATTTGCCTTATAGGGCCGGAGATAGCCACTGCTGGCATCGTGCCTTCCTTTCCACTGCACTGGCCTGTCTCTGTACCTTAGCTTGGCCTGGAGGGGCTCTGAGTGGGTGCTGAGTGGGTGGCCTAATCACTGAATCTTAGGGAGAATCTGTGCTGTCCATCCCATGCCCCTGTCCCTCCACTCCGCTTCTGGTCTGGCTGGCTTTCTGTTGTTCCAGAGAGCCTTGGGCTGCCTTGGGTACCTTGGCTTCAGACAGAGTTAAGTGCCTTGGGGAGTTTGTATATTCGAGAGCTATTCTAGGGACAGTGTGGGAATTTGAATGTAGGATCTGCTTGTGATCCAGGACTTCCTTCCAAGAGAAGGTAGACTCTTGAGTGTGGTTTTTCAAGGATTAGTAATTGCTCTTTTCTCAGCACGTTGGTTTTCTCTTTAATAAGTTGCCACAGGTCCTTTTTAAAAATGGGGCTAGGTAGAAATAACGCATGAATAAAATAAAAACTTGCTGTCCCTCAGTGAATATTCATCTATAACATGAGGATGGGTTGATTTCTAAAGTGTTTTGAGCACCAGCCGCCTGTGGTTCTATGACAGAGTGGCTGACTTAACCAGTGTCTACAAAACAGTCTCCATACCTACACTTAAGTATGTTTTGCAAATATAAGGTGTTATTGTTATAGCAGTAAATAATGTAAGTCAATACTCCTGTGTTTATATACGGCTCTGAAAAAGAAACACACACACAAGAGAGAAGAAACTAATAATTATGGTCTGAAAACAAGTACCTTTCCCTGTTTTGCTGGAAGCACTTTCTTTGTGTGGGCTTAGAAAGATTGCAGGTGGTTTTTACCAACAGGAAGTCAGTATCCTCTTTTCTGACAAGCAACTAGATACTTGGGTTATTTCTTACCAAAATTTTTGGATTTATTTTTAATTTTGAAAGTAATATATGGTTATAATAAAATGAGTCAAGTAACTTATTTTTCTTCAACTTGGCTCCACATTCCACATGGTCACTGACCCCGACCCTGATTCATAGCCCCTTAGATCCAGAGCCTACAAGCATGATTTGTTTCCAAATAAAAATTCTTAATGGAGAGAAATTTGGCCCAACTTATCTTTGCAACTCAGATCAGATGTCAGGTGTCAGCACTTGGATGAAGTGTTGCCTCTGGATCAGTCTGCTGAGCCTGAGTTTTGGGGTTACATGTCTGTTTATCAGAGGCTTGGGGGATAGTACCCTAGAGGAGGGTGTGGGCAGAATGGTCAACACTTTATTTCTAATGTAAACATCTGTGATTATTTTCTAAAGTAAGTTCCTAGGTATGAAATTGTGGGTTCAAAAGTATGGACCATTTTGTTTTTTCCTGCCAACATATGTTACCATTATCCTTCTAGAAACATACTACAGGGTGAGTATCCCTTATCTGAAATACTGGGGTGTTTTGGATTTCAGATTTTTCTGGATTTTTGGAATATTTCACATACATAGTGAGATATCTCGGGGAGAGACCCAAGTCTAAACACAAAATTCATTATGCCCCATATATACTTTATACTCATAATCTGAAGGTAATTTTACACAATATTTTAAATGATTTTGGGCATGAAATGTAGTTTTAACTGTGTTTTTTGACTGCAGCTCATCACATGAGGTCAAGTGTGGAATTTTCCAGTTGTATCACATCAGTGTTCAGAAAGTTTTAGATTTCACAACATTTTAGATTTCAGATTTTCACATTAGGAATGCTCCACCTGTGGTTTTTAATTTCACCAGCTAAATTATGAGAATGACTACCTTCTTCTAGACCTCCCGTCTTCTAGACCTTCTTATTTCAACTCTAGATATTATAAAGTGAAACAGAGCCAAATCTTTACCACCTAAGATAAAATGGTATCTTGATTTTATATACCTTTTTTTTCTTTTTAAGTTGGAGTCTCACTCTGTTGCCCAGTCTGCAGTACAGTGGCACAGTCATGACTTACTGCAACCTTGGCTCCCTGGGCTTAGGTGATCCTTCTGTTTGAGGCTCCTGAGTAGCTGGGGCTACAGGTCCACACTGCCACGCCTGGTTGGTCTTGAACTTCTGGGTTCAAGCAGTTCTCCTGCCTTGGCCTCCCAAAGTGCTGGTATTGCAGCCCTGAGCCATTGCGCCCAGCCAATTTTATGTACCTTTTATTGAATTAATAGTGATTGTTAATTTGCATTTTTTACTGCTAGTAAATTGAATTTTTTTCTTGTGTTTATAGGGTGATTTGTATATTTCAAACTCTTTTGTTCCTGGAACATTCTTTTTAACCTTTCCTTTTCAGCCATTAAAGCAAAGAATAAATGCAAGAATAAAGAATCAAACAAAAATGATGATTTGGAGCACAGTGTGGAAAAATTATCTGAAGTAATTATATGTGTCCATTTCATTGACTAGTCTTTCCTGGGAACATAAATACCTAGGATTGAAGAATTTGAGTAGTGAAGACAAGATTCCAATCATGCCCATAACTGGTCCAAGTTGGTTAGCCTTACTTTGTGCCATGCTTCCAGACCTTGTCTCTAAATAATCATGATGGAAAAACATGCAGATCACAGCAGGATGGGGGTGAGGATTTTGAAATGCCAGCACACAGCTGTAGATAACTAGACAACTAGAAAGCAACTTAGAGTTGCTAGCATCCAAGACAGGAAGAAGAGTACAGTGTGCTCTGATGTGAAAAATCAACCTTTGTTAATATGATTTGTAAATGAGAAGTTCCTGTTAAAATTTGTACAATTTGTGATAACATTTACCTTCTACCTCCATCTAACCCCTGCCCCCACACCGCTGGATTTTTCCTGGATGGGGAAAGCAAGGCCATGCCAGCCAAGAATATCTTGTAAGGACACACACACAGTGGCCATGTCTCCATCTTCAGGTTAAATCACTTTATGAAGTGCCTACCTCATGCCAGGCACCAGGCTAGGTACTGGGGATTTGCAAGGACACTTTTCATAAAACCATCATGAGGGTCTTTGTAATTTAGAACTATTGTACAAAAAGAAGCTGTTCCTTTATTCCTGTCAAGTTCTTCTTTGGTTGTGTTTTTTTTTTTTTTTTTTTTGAGTTGGAGTCTCACTCTGTCCCCCAGGCTTGAGTGCAGTAGCATGCTCACAGCCATTGCAGCCTCGACCTGCTGGGCTCAGGTGATCCCTCCGCTTCAGCCTTCCAAGTAGCTGGAACTATAGGCATGCACTACTGCACCTGGCTTATTTTTTGATTTATTGTAGAGACAACGCCTCACCAAGTTGCCCAGGCTGGTCTTGAACTCTTGAGCTCAGGCAGTCCTCTTGTCTTGGCCTCCCAAAGTGCTGGGATTACAGGCTTGGACCATTGTGCCAGGCCCCTTGTCGAGGTCTTTATGACTTATGTATTAAGATTAGTCATAAAAGAAAATACAGACCCAAGACTATTGCTCTTGTTGGTCCTCACGTTCATTTAATGGTGATAGAACCCTTAGAAGTTATAGCACTTTTTCTATGACACCTCAAAATATTTAAAAATAAGCTTCAAATAACTAATTGTATAATCTTGTAATAAGCCAGATTCCTTATATAATAGAGGTTGTGTAGAATAGCATTATAGAAAGTACCCAAGATTAAAACATGTGAGACATCATGAAACTGAGGAACAATCTAGTTGATGATTCTCTTGTATTGGTTGGCAAAGGATTTTCATAATTTGATTTTGGATAGTGGACAACTCTGTTCTAGGCACAGAACATCAATGTTCTATGGAAACAGAGTTTGACAATCTCTTTTAATCTGCCAGACACATTTTCCATTAATTAGTAGAGTGTGAGCCTCACTCTGTAGCCCAGGATGGAGTGCAGTGGTGAGCTCTTGGCTTAGGTGATCTTCCACCTCTGCCTACCTAGTAGTTGGGACTACAGGGACACACCACCATGCCTGGCTATTGTTTTGATGTTCTTTAGAGATGAGGTTTCAGTATCTTGCCCAGGCTGGTTCTGAACTCCTTAGTTCAATCAGTCTCCCACCTTGACCTCCCAGAGGCTGGGATTATAGCCATGAGCCACT
The DNA here is from genome assembly GCA_027257055.1 of Cephalopachus bancanus. Taxonomy (NCBI): domain Eukaryota; kingdom Metazoa; phylum Chordata; class Mammalia; order Primates; family Tarsiidae; genus Cephalopachus; species Cephalopachus bancanus. The sequence continues at coordinate 3,739,298 of JAPVLO010000121.1, read as the reverse complement.
GCACCCAGCCAGACTTTCTTATTTTTGGAAGAAAACTTGTCCATGATGGTTCAATTTTTCTGGTTATTGCCAGCACCTATCTCCAAGTGCTCCTATTTCTTAAGAAACTTGATGTTAAAAGATTGTCAACATTTGGGGAAGTTCTTTTAGCTTAGAAAAATAATAATAACCTCACTGGTTTCTTAACCTTGTGAAGTGCTTATAATGTGTCTTATCTCAATTATTATAATTAACTGTAACTTAAAATCCTATTTTCAGTTTTCTCTTGTGGCTTGGCAGAGAACCCGCTTGTTCTTGAATTCAGTGAGTATACATTTTCATTTGGTGGTACTTTGTTTTATCAGTTCTTCAACCTTTCCACCCTCCTCCACTCCCTGCTCCCTGGGCTGGTGTTGATTATGTGTGGTTCATGCTGATTACTTGGGCATTGCTCTTGGTGTCTTGTAGAAGTGATGTGATCCAGCTTCATAATCCATCATGTCACTGTGGGGAGGAAAAAAAAGAAGAAACATTTTTGTCTAAGGAATATGTGAGCCCCTTTAAATTATCAAGGCCCAGAGAGGCATTGGGATGAAAGAGCCGTCACATCATACACCCCCTTCCGCACGTGCGCACCTAATAATTACCTCTTGAAGCCACTTACTATGTGGATGCTAAGCTGACACCAAGTAGTCATAAAATGCCATACACCCTATAGTTCAATGACGTATAGTCAATTACTAACCAATGTTATTTCTGCAAACCAATGAGAATTCCTGACAACAGCTTTTGTACAGAGGGGTACAAAAGAGGGGTCTCCTGATGTGTCCTTTTTTCCTTTAAAAACTTGAGCCTCCCTTTTGTTCTCCAGGGTACTTCCCAAGACAACTTGGAAGTGTGTACCTAGCTGAGGTCCTCAAACTTGGCCCACATCAACTCTCTATATTAATTTTGTCTTAGCCTCTTCCTTTTAGGTCAGCCTCATTTGACTAATCCTGATTGATTCTTATCCTGCTGGTGGTTAAACTGATGGGTTAAACTTATGTTTTCTTGTCCTTTGTTAGCTGCATGACTCCTTTATTAAAGACTTGTTAGCGAAAGCATAGGTGCACTTCTAAGTGCACTTCTAAGCAGCAAGTATATTCCTTCTAAAAAGAGCAAAATAAGCATCTCAGGTTTTAGAACTTTCTTCATGCTCTTTTGCAACTGAGAGTCTGAAGAAATAAACTGGGTTACACCAAGTGACCTAATGAGGCAGTCTCTTCTATAAAAGAAATTTCCCTTAACTACTAAATTGTCAGTGCTTTCACGTGGAGTGATGTTGAAACCCTTTTACTAAATGTTAAATGCATTCAGGAGTTTCCTAACACATTGTCATCTGCTTAGTTTGGTTTCTCTTGTCTGCCTGATGACTCATAGGCAGTCACTGTAGTTACTCCAAGGTCTGTAGCCTCTTGGCACTAGCCTGCTTTCTGTTGATTGTATGGAGTGTCATTTGCTATGTTCCAGTAGATAGAAATGCAGAGAATTATGTTACTGCTTTTCATTTATTCATCAAATAGTTGTGTGGACCAGCCCTTTACGTACATAAAATTACAAGTCATTGCTGTGCATGTAAGTATATGTGGGAGTGGTCCTCTCATTCAGTGACTGTCAGCCCTAACGGGCCATGGGAACCACGTGGACAGTAAAAGATTGATGTTTAGGTCTCATCACCAGAGATTCTGATGTGCTAATTGGTTTGTGGTGTGCCCTAGCACTGGAAGGGGTGGCGGGGGTGGGGGGATGGGGGTGGGGGGGTGGGGGCGATTTGGATGTCCCCCAGCTGATTCTAATGTGCAAAGCTGAGAACCACTGTTCCAAAGCTGGTTGTATTCTTAATTGGGGATACTCCATACTTGCCGTATGATGCTACAGGTGTTCTTAAACAGGAGTGCATGATAAATACTGAGGAACTTAAAATGAAAGTCTACTTGTTGGAGTCTTATCCCTGGAGATTCTGAATCAGTAGGTCTGAGGTCTTTAGGAATAGCTCCCTAGGTGGTGGTTCTGAGAACATTCCTTTATGAGCCACGTTTATAGTATAAAATTTTAAAAACCTTTAAAAGCTTAGTAAGGATGCAGATGACATGGTTAAGGAGTCTAACAGTGAAGTTTGTCAGAGGCCTGTTTTTTTCCACGTCTGGCTGTTGCAGAGTAACTACCACATTAGACTCCTGCTACAGACCAGTGTTAATATTCAACTATTAAAAAAAGAAAACTCTGGCTTTCTGTGGGTTATCGTCCAGACATGGACTGTATCCCTCTCCCCCTTCCCTCAGGAGTGGCCTCTGGCCAAGGCTGATCTCTGATGGCTATGCATATTCCCAATAATAAGTCATGGGGTGCTGGTGACCAAGCCCTCGATGGGTGCCTTCAGTGAATTCTAACTAGCCAGTGTCTTTCGCTGCAGAACCTTCAGGTGACTTCTTTGGAATATGTAAAGAACTTTTTTGCATAAGCCGTCTCAGATTTGGGGCTGCTGCATTATACTTTCCTAATTTGATTCTGTATGTGGAAAAACATCCTCAACAAACGAGAGTTGGATAATTAAATGAAAATACCTAGATGTTTGTCAGAAGCCTACAGATGTTTCTTTTTTTTTTTTTTTGCTTTAGTTCAGAGAGTGCTTAAGAGTTTTTTTGGCCACCTTAGAACTTTTGAAGTGTGTGTTTTGTAAGAAATGTGAGGCAATAATTAAAGCCTTACATCTTTGGTTGCCTCTCATCTTTTTTCTTGCCTAAATTGGAGGAATTTTTAGGGGAATTACTTTCTAAACTTCTGTGCAAATTGGCAGTATTGTGTTTTCTTTAGCTTTTTCAAGCCATGCTTAATATTAATAAATAGAAAAAAAGAGTGATTTAACTTAATATAGCATTTGAATGAAAACATATTTGAAGTTAGATTACTAAATATAGTAAACCTAAATGAACTTTGTCACTGTTAGGAGGTTTGTCACTGCTAGGAGACTTTTAAAATATATAATTAATTTTGTTTCAGAAAGTGAATTGTGTTTCAGGGAGTCTAAAATAGTGGCCCCACTGACTGGTGTTGTGCTTATTTGTAATTCTAGATCCCTCCAGAGCTGGTTTGTTCTGGAGCAGATGTCTAGTAGAGAGGGATTTTCAGTTCATTCCACAGCTAACGTGGTTTTTCCTCCCAGCTGCCCCTAGTACCTTTGGACTCTGCTCCATCTTACATGGTCTTCCAACCACCTCCTTCCCCTCCAACCATATCATAACTCCAGCCAGCTCTTTGTGATCTTTTCAGTTCCTTCTCTGCTATTCATGTGGCTGCATTTCTCCCACTTTCCACTGTCTTCTCTCTCATCAACACCTCCAGGATTGCAGGCCCTCTTCTCTTAGTGACTTTTTTTTTTTTTGAGTTGGAGTCTCACTCTGTCACCCAGACTGGAGTGCAGTGGCCGCTCCTGGCCACCGCAGCCTCGACCTGCTGGGCTCCGGCGATCCTTCCGCCTCAGCCTTCCAAGTAGCTGGAATTACAGGTATGTGCTACCACGCCCGGCTGATTTTTGATTTATTGTAGAGATGAGGTCTCCCTGCCCAGGCGGGTCTCGAACCCGCGGGCTCAGGCAATCCACTCACCTCAGCCTCCCAAAGGCGCGGGATTACAGGCTGAGCCACCGAGCCCGGCTCTCTTAGTGACTTTAATGTGTCCTCCTCAGAACTTACTAGACTTTGTTATTCCCACTTCAGAGGCTGTGAAATCCAGTATCTGCTTCTGTTACTTTAACTAAACTTCTTATCCTCCAGCTGGTTTTGAAAATCTGGTGTCTTTCCCTGTTTTCCAATTCTATCAGCCCCACCCATACCTGTGGTTTTTATTCCACTGCTCAGCCTGAAGCCCTGTGACCGGTCACTGAGTGCATTCTCCACAGGAGCCTTGAGAGCCAGATCCAGGCCCAGACACTCAAACTGCTTTTCTCCTGGCTGACAGCTAGCTACTGCTTGGCAGATACCATGAAAGTCCTGCTGGCTGGCTTTGATACAGATTGAAGATTTACAAGTTCTCCTGGATCTTCTGTTGAACCTTAGGAATTCTGTGTACTCCTTAGATGACTGGGGATTTCCTTTTTTCTCCTGCATCTGTTAAAGATCTTTTAAAAAAATGATCTCAACCACAACCACACTCTTCTCACTCAGAAATGGCCTTATGAATTCCCTCACTGAGAAACTAGAGATAAGAATTCTACTTTTCATCTCCTCCAAATGTTTCCATATATTGTTGCCTATTTCTCCCCTCCCTACCCCTTTCCAAGATGTACTAGTCAGCTGTGGTCTTCCTATTCCCTCCTGAATTTTTTTCTCTGTTATCTTTACTTTCTTTTTTTAAAATTTTTAAATTTTATTTATTTATTTATTTTTATTTATTTATTTATTTTTGAGTTGGAGTCTCACTCTGTCGTCCAGACTGGAAGCACAGTGGCCACTCCCAGCCACTGCAACCTCGACTTGCCAGGCTCCAGTGATCCTTCCACCTCAGCCTTCCGAGTAGCGGGAATTACAGGCATGCGCTACCATGCCTGGCTGATTTTTTGATTTACTGTAGAGATGAGGTCTCACTGTCCAGGCGGGTCTCGAACCCGCGGGCTCAGGCAATCCACTCACCTCAGCCTCCCAAAGGCACAGGATTACAGGCTGAGCCACCGAGCCCAGCTATCTTTACTTTCTTTAATATCTTCTGGAGACTTTTCTTCTTCATTGAATCATACCTCCTTTGTTCTAAAAAAAAAATACCTTCTGTTTCCCTGCCATTGCCTGACTCTTCCTTCTCTTTACTGATAGACTTTGTAAAAGGGAAGTCCACTGCCAGTTCTGCCTCTACTTCATTTTTTAGCCAACTGTACTCTGAACATGGCTCTGCCATCCCAGCTCACTTAATTTTTTGGGCATCTGTTTCTTTTCAGCCCCCCTCCTATGTGCCAGCTTTTGACACACTTCTCCTTTGGTTTCTCCAATACAGGTCTCCTAAATTTTCTTCGAATTTTTGGATTGCTCTTTTTGTCTCCTCCACTGGCTTCTTTTATATCACTCATACTTTAGGTATTCCCAGTCTCCTGTGTTTGACTTTTTTCTTATCTTATTCTGACTTGGGAAGTGAATTCAGCTATCTTCATGACTTGCTTCCTTTGAACACTCATTTATTCTACGTATACATCTAACCAATGCCAGGCACTGAGGTGAACAAGACAAACTTACTGCCTTTGAAGAAGTCAGCAAATACTTACAGATCACCTAGTATACGCACAACATTGTGCTAGTGAGTCAGACAAAAATCCTTGGCGCTTATGTTCTAGTAGGGAAAACCCACAATTAGCAAATAAGTAAAAATAAGAATGTTGGATGATGATAAGAACTGTGGTGATTTATAAGGCAACGAGAAAAGGAATGCATGGGGTAGAAGAGAGGTTTGGTCTGCCAATATGAGACTTGAAGAAGCTATAGAGTAAGCCATGCAGACAACTGAAGAAGTACTTTCTTGGTGAGGAAACAGCACTGCAAAGGTCTTGAGGCAGAGCAAACTTGGTTAGTCAGTGAACAGCCAGGAGGCCAAGTATGGTTGCAGGAGAGCGAGCCAGAGAAAGAGCTGAAGGTAGGATGGGATAGAGTGGTGAGGACAGGCGATCCTGTTGGTTATGATAAGGTGTTGGGCTTTGATTCTGAGTGGGATGAAAAGCACTTAGTTTACATTTTTCCTGTTTTTTGAACCTACTTTTGATAATAGCACTGTTTTTCTGTTAACCCAGGAGATTACTTCCAGGATATATGATCTTCATTTGATTGTGGAAGAATTTCTGGTTTGTGTTGGGAACTATGGTCTTGAGGCAAGTCATAGTCAGAGGAGGGAGGCAACCAAAGAACAGTGAGAAATGAAGCTATGGACAAAGTTTGCACTGGGTTCAGGAGGAATAGTGAAGGAGGTAGGTCTGGCTCTTCTCAGAAGGGAAGAGAGCTGGGACTGGGCGGGTAGAGGGTTATACGAGAAGGCTTCAGGGAAGAGATGGAATGGAGGATAGGGACCATTCATCACAGCAAGGGCCTTATATGCAGTCTATAGAACTTGACCTTATTCTCTGAAAGATTAAGAGCTATAAAAGATTTTTAGGCAGAAAGTGATATTAAGTGTTTGAAAGAGTGCTGTAGGCTAGGGTATATAGAAGAAAGGAAACTGAGAAACATCCATCTAGCCAATAAAAAGCTGTATGCTCATTTTTTTTTTTTTTTGGCTTAAATTTTTTTCTAGGGAGAATTTTTAGACATTGGCAATTTAATTTTTTAAATCCAATATTTTCAAGTTGGAAAATCATCTTTTAATTATGCTTTATTTACCTTTTTTCTGTTGTGATTATTGTATTTTCTTCTCATTTTATTACATATAATGCTGGTCTGTTAAAATAACCAAACCAGAATCTATCACATAATGTGATAGATATGGTTCAGTAAAATAGTTTAAGGAAGGCCATTCTCCATCCCAAAAACATAAGGTTTCCTGATCTCAGCCATTTACTAGTCTATGACTGGATCAAATTAGTTCATCTAAGCCTCTGTTTCTTCATCTATCATATGAATAAAAGAACACGCCTACATAGGGATGTTTTTGAAGGTTATAAGAGTTACTGTACATGTAAAATACTTCATAGGATGTCTGCCACATAGCTTGCTCTCTCCTTCCCCCACTCCCTTCTTCCTTCCCTCACTCCCTTCTTCCTTCCCTCTTCCCTCCCACCCCCACCCTGCAGTCTCCTTTCTCCCTCTTTCTGTTTACCACCTCTCAAACCCACAGGGCCCATGAGAATTTTGTAACAATTAAGACTAGAAAAGATAGACTAATAATTTGACTTTAAGAAGAATGGATACTCAATGAGAGTAATTATAGAAGTTGACTTAACGAAAAAGAATTGGTGGCTTTAAAAAATGTTGCTTAAAAGGACTGTTTCAATTTAAGGATCTTTCTTGAAGCAGGGTCATTAATCTTGTCTTATCAAAAAATGAGTGTGATATTGCTATTTTGAGCATAAATTATATTCTTTTTTTTCTTAAATGGGAGATGGAACTCTGTAATATTGGTCCCACTGCCTAAAATTTCTTGAGGAGCTTCTATTTACTTGTACTCCAGGCTTCTAATGCCTCTCATGGAATTAAGGCTTATATTTTGTCTCTTAGGTTGGAAACACTTCAAAACGCCAAACCTTTTTTTTTAAAAAATCTACATTGTCTCTCATATTGCCTGCCAGATCTGGGGGGATGGCGGGAGGGAACTGGTTCTAGCTTGGCTGGTTTTTCTTGAACTGGGAGAGCTGCAATTAGAGCATTTCATTTTTAGTGATTCAAAATGTTCCAAGAAATAATTGTACAACTAGAATCTGTACCGGGAGGGGAGATTTTCGCCTGGACTTTGTGACTATTGAGTCAGGCTCCCTTCTTTGGGCTGCAGTTTCTTTTCTGTGCAGTGAAGGGCTGTTCTGAATGAACTCTCCAGACTGTTTCAGTGCTAAGAGGCTAAGACGTTTATAGCTAGAGCACGTTTAGTTTTCATGACTTGATGTATTCTTGGCAGGCATGTCAGTGAGATTGCTTGTCCCAAAACAGCTGGGCATGTCCTCTTGTATTTCTTTATTAATTTGTTACCAATGACATGGCTTAAACATTGATCATGGGGAATGCTGGTTACTAGTTAGGATGCCATCTGTGGTATAAATGAGCAAGTGAAAATAACACTTCATAGATGTGTGCTTGCTTATTAGGAAATGTTGAATGAGTAGATTGACAAAATGTGAAATGCTGAAAAGGATAGATAGAGATATTTTTCAAGACAATTTTTAATCCTGTAAGAATTAACTAGTTTCATTCTACTATGGTTGTCATTTAAAGTTCACTTCTAATGTTTTTTTCAGTATGTCCTACATATCAGGAACAGTGTTAGACTCAAGAATGAAGGAGAAATGGTCTCGGGGGACAACAGACAAATAATTTAAAGATAATGTAATAATTGCTGAAATAGAGGCTTGGGCTGGATGGGAGAGGGAGTCGGGCAGTGAGGCGATGGCTCAGGAAAGACTGCCTGGAGATGCTACTGATGAAGCTGAGGTGTGAAAATGTGTTTGGGGTTGACTTGATGAAAATCCTTGGAAAGTTATTCCTCTGAGAGAAACAGCATAAGCAAAGAGTAGGGCAATGTCTTGGCTAAGAGCACTGACTCTGGAATTAGACTTCCTAGGTTCAATTCTCAGTTTATTTTCCAAATTTTTAGATAACTTGGGAAAGTTTAACTTCTCGTCTTTTTTTTTTTGTGATAGGTATAAATAATGACATCTGCCTCATAGAATTACTCTGTCTTTTTTTTTTTTTCATTTGAGTTGGAGTCTCACTCTGTTGCCCAGACTGGAGTGCAGTGGCACACTTCTGGCCACTGCAGCCTCGACCTGCTGGGCTCCGGCTATCCTTCCAGCTCAGCCTTCCAAGTAGCCGGAATTACAGGTGCACGCTACCACGCCTGGCTAGTTTTTTTTTTTTTTTTAATTGTAGAGACGAGGTCTCGCCAAGTTGCCTGGGCAGGTCTCAGACCCGTGGGCTCAGGCAGTCCACTCGCCTTGGCCTCCCAGAGTGCTGGGATTACAGGCTGAGCCACCAAGCCCGGCCTACTCTCAGTCTTAATATATATCAAGTATTGTGAATAGTCTCTGACAATAAGCACTAGATACATGTCTAGTGTTATTACTTGGGAGGTACTGGGGACCAATTAAAGGGTTCTGAGAAGGGGAGTGAAACCAGTTAATCACATTGCATTTTAGCCAGAACATTTTGACTGCAGTGTGGAGACTGGATTTAAAGGTAGGGCTAAGTTTGGAGGCAGGGAAACCTCAAGGAGGTGCTTCTGCATGAGGTGGGGAGGATCTGTTCTGGTACACTGACAGCAGGGCAAGACTGGACAGTCAAGAAGTATTTAAGAGGTTAAAGCAATTAAAAATGTTGAGAGCCGGGCTCAATAGCTCAGCTTGTAATCCCAGCACTTTGGGAGGCCAAAGCAAGTGGATTGCCTGAGTCCGCAGGTTCAAGACCCACCCGGGCAACTTGGTGAGACCTCTTCTCTACAATAAATCAAAAATTAGCCGAGTGTGGTAGTGCTGCCTGTAGTTCCAGCTACTTGGAAGGTTGAGGCGGAAGGACCGCTGGAGCCCAGTAGGTCGAGGCTGCGGTGGCCTGGAGTGTGCCACTACACTCCAGTCTGGACGACAGAGTGAGACTCCAACTCAAAACAAAACAAAACAAAACAAAAACCGTTGAGATGAGAATGTTAAGTAGGATTCTTTAGCTCTGGCTTGATGATTGAGATGGTGGTAGTGAGGAGCTGTGAACTAACTATAGACTATTGGGAAGAGAAAGAAGCATGTTTGGGAAAGGTTAGTTTTGGACAAGCTGTGTATGAGATGCCTATGGGATGTACAGATAGATGCAGGGGTGATTTGCTGTGAGAGTCTCAGGCTTGAGGGAGAGAGGTCAGGGCTAGAGCAAGAGATTTGGGAGTATCAATTTGAGGGCTGTGGTTAAATGTAGCAAGTGGATCAGCTAGCTGGAGGGAGCATGTAGATGAGAAGAGCCTAATAGAAAATCCTGGGACCAGTAATGATTGAGGTGAAGGCTGTGAATGAGGAGACCATGAAGGAGATGGGAAAGGATTGACCAGTGAAATGGGAGAATGAAGAGAGTAACGGCTTTGAAGAAACAGAGATTTGATTTAAGAGGCAGTGAGAAGTTTCAGTGTGGAAATGCAGAAGGGCCATCCGGTAAGATAATGGGTAAACTTTGCCAAACTGTGGGAGTTGGCAAGCTGTTAGGGATGGATACATGTTATAAATGATCATACATCAATGTTACATGTTGGTTTGCTCAGGCCAAATGTCTTTATGTCTTCAGATGGCTCACTAATCCCATCATGGGCCCCTACCCTCACTACCTCTCTCAACTACTTATTTCCCAATGCACCATCTTGAAATACCATCACACTCGGGTTAGAACTTCAGCATGAATTTTGGAACGACACTATTTAATCCATAGCAGGTTACTGGAGACCCTCCATTTTGATATGTCGCTGGAGGTAAAAATTTGTTCCTCACCATCGACTATCTTCCCTGTGTGGCTCTTGTGCCTTTGCCAGATATGCCTGTGCTTCAGGGGCCCACTTTCAAATATCTGGAATTTTGTCTACATCCTGTAAAGCTCCATCATCTTTCTTTTCTTTTTGGCATTCATCAATTCTCCCTCCCCGCTCATAGAAGTTTTTCTGCTATTGTTAGTTTTTATATTATTTCATTTTATTTCAGTTGATCTTATTTCTTTTCTGTCTATGATTTGAGATTTTCATTTTCATGGATGTCCAATCTGACAAATATTCCATGAATTAGTATGTTGATATTGAATAAAAATGTTACATACACATCAAAAGACATGTTACTAATGTGATGTTTGTTTCTCACTTTGTCTGGTTTTCAGATCATGAAGAGGAATATATGGCTTAATTTAAAAAATAAGAAAGGGCAGGGTGTGGTGGCTCACATCTGTAATCCCGGCACTTGTGAGGCTAGGGCAAGAGGGTTGCCTGAGCCCAGGAGTTCGCGACCAGCCTGGGCAACAAGGCAAGACCTCATCTCTACAATAAAAAACAACAACAAATTAGCCAGGTGTGGTGGCATGTCCCTGTAGTCCCAGCTAATTGGAAGGCTGAGGTGGAAGGATCGCTTGAGCCCAACCCATTCAGGTTGTAAGAGCCGTGATCATGCCACTGCACTCCAGCCTGGGTGACAGAGTAAAACTTGGACTAAAAAAAAAAAAGGACTATTAATTTAATAATAATAGAATATAAATAATAATATAATTTAATGTCTCACAATGTCCTCCTTTGTTTCTAACACGTTCAGGTTTTTTTTTTCCTCTCTCTTTCTTCCCTTTCTTTGTGTTTTGGAATTTCAAGACCGGACTTTGCAGAGGAAATGGGATGGTGATGTTTTGTTTTTTGTTTTGAAGTTGTTGAGCTTAGCAGCCTCTGTGTTCATAGGGTGTGAATTGCAGGATGTAGTTCTGGGGTCCTCCCTAGCAGCAGACCCTGCATCAAGGTTATTCTGGGAAGCCTTATCCAGAGCTGACTATAAAATACAGGGCTGAACTCTGTCAAAAGGTTAAACAGGAAGCAGATATAAATAACTATTCAATCTTAATTCATTCCTAGCTACTTTCTCACACATATTTAGTAATGTGTTTTTTAAAATTTCCTTAAAAAAAAAACTAATTTCCAGGTTCGTTTTTTCTTTTTTTCTTGTCTCATTCTGTTGCCCAGGCTGGAGTGCAGTACAGCTCACCACGGCCTCAACCTCCTGGGCTCAGACGATCCTTCTGCCTTAGCCTCCCAAGTAACTGGGACTACAGATGACCACCACCACACTTGACTAATTGTTTTGATTTTTTTTTTTTTTGTAGAGATGAGGTCTTACTATGGTACCCAGGCTGGTCTCAAACTCCTGGGCTCAAGCAATCCTCTCATCTTGGCCTCTCAAAGCTCTGGTAAAGACATGAACCATCATGCCTGGCCTCCAGGTTACTTTTAGTAGGAAACAGTTCACCTTAGTGTCTGTCTAGTGGCATCAACCTTTTCATCATTATGCTCCCTGTGTCTTTTATAACATGTTTTTCTTTTTTTTTTTGAGTTGGAGTTTCACTCTGTCACCCAGACTGGAGTGCAGTGGCCGCTCCCAGCCACCGCAGCCTCGACCTGCTGGGCTCCGGCGATCCTTCCGCCTCAGCCTTCCGAGTAGCCGGAATTACAGGCGCGTACTACCACGCTCAGCTAATTTTTTGATTTATTGTAGAGATGAGGTCTCGCTGCCCAGGCGGGTCTCGAACCCGCGGGCTCAGGCAATCCACTCACCTCAGCCTCCCAAAGGCGCGGAATTACAGGCTGAGCCACCGAGCTCTGCTAAAACATGTTTTTCTTAATCACCTCTCCCTCCATGACATTTTAATACCACAGAGATATTGTATATGTATTTTATATCATCCATATCTATCTGTCTGTCTATCCTATCTGTCTGTCTGTCTATCTAATCATCTATCTCGTCTGTCTGTCTGTCTGTCTATCTATCTATCTATCTATCTATCTATCTATCTATCTATCTATCTACCTACCTACCTACCTACCTACCTACCTACCTACTACTTATCATTGTCTACCATCTGTCTGTAAAGAAAATTTCTGGCCTCCCAAGCAGGAGGTGATGAGTGCCAAGCATGATGGTAACATGTGTACATAAGAAAAGTTACCTGAACTTAGTGATGGTCTCAGGGGTAGCGAGAGAGAAAGAGAGAAGGGGGCTGTTTCAAACACATTTGAGAGGTAAAAGCCTTGTCTTTTTATCACATGTGTTGAGTCAGGGAGATGAAGGAGTGGCAAGGTGGATTCCTCAATTCTAGCTTGGTCACTGCCATAGTGGTAGGGATGAGGCGCTGAGAATTGAGATGCAGAACTTGGAGGGAGGGACAAGTTTGGGGGAGGCTGGTTTCAGATGTATGGACTTTGAGGCATCCATGGGAAGTCCATATGGATTTATACAACAAATAGTTTACTGTGAGAGTCTGAAGCTTAGAGGAGAGGTTGGGGCTATAGATCAAGAGATTTGGAGAGTGTCTTAAAGGCCACGGTGAAATGATAGAAGTGTGTGAGCTTGTTGGAGGGATTGTGTAGCTGAGAACAGCTTCAGATTAGTGAAAAGAAGAGAATCAGAAGAAGGGAATAAAGTTTGTAGACCCTGACTTGTGATGTTTATCTTCAGGGAAATATTTTTTTTTTAACAGAGAAAGAATACAAGGATTAAGTGAGCGCAGTTTTGTTAGTTTCAAGACAGTAAATGAAGATCTTTATAGACTTTGTGAACTTGTTAAATTTGAGTGAGTGTACAATATCAAGACATGGCTTAGGCAATGGTCCATCAACGAATCCCTAAACTTTCTAGGATATACCTAATGTTTCTGGGACATTGTTACAATTTAAGGGATTAAGTGCTCAGAAATCTATCAATTATACTTGCCTTGGGTGGATGTAACCATAAAAAACCTGCCAGTGTAGACAGAGGGGTATAGTATTGATAATCCTTTTGACCTGTTTTAAATACCACATGAATTGGATACAATATTATCAAAAAGGGTCTTATCATAGAATGATGATGGACTTCAGAAATCCAGACCCTCATTTCACAGAGGCCTTACAGAGCTTTTGGAACTTGCTTGAGGTTTATAGTATAGCTAGTTAGCAGCCCCAGATCACTCGACTTTTGTTTTATTCTTTTGTTATTACATCAGGTTGTCCCTTTTAAGGTATTTTAAAATCTAGAATTTTTGAAGTGCAAAAAGTGTCTTTGCTCATTTAATGTGAAGGGAGACGTTTTAAAATTTTTCATTTGGTTTGATTTTTTCCCCAGTTCAATAAAGCAAGCAGAGTGTGACTATTTCTTTGACACATACTATTCCAGAGACTTTTTTTTGCCTAATTCCTGCTAAGATTTAGAGGCAACTAATTACTCTAGTAGAATTACTAATTACTTTTGAATGTCATACAACATTCTTAAATATTTCCTTTGGAGTTTATTTGAGAGAGACCGAATAAAGGGTTGGGGTACTATCTTAAAGTTAAATCTATACAAAGATAGCAGGAGGTAAGATTGAAGTTAATGAAAGGCAGCCCAAACTTAATTATATCCAGACTGAAGAATATTCCTCTACTCCTGAATTGAATCTGGTTTTATAAAGAAAATTTACTTGGAATCATTATTATTTTCTTTATTCATTTTAGAAATAGTATACATTGAAAATTAATATTGAGACAAATAATATTTGATAAAATTACATTTTAACTTCAGAAATTTCAAATTTAAAAATATTGAAAACACCAGCAATGCAATAACTTTTAATAAATGCTGATGATATTTTAATGGCTGCCTTTTTGTTTGTTTAAATGCTGTGTGGAATGAGGGAAATCATTCATGGGATTATGGGGCGGGACAGTGCTGGACAGAGGTAGATAGTTCCACTTTGAACTGAATTTCCAGAGCCTGGTAGGATAAACTTTCGATCAAATTGTGTTTCTGATTTGAAAGCCCATTACTCTATATTTATAACAGGAAGTTATCGTATTGCTGCTAGTCTAGATTATTTCTTAGCTTGACCTTTATTGTGTTTGATTTCATGATCCCAGCTTTTTTTTTGAACTTTTGGGTGTAGACAGAAGAAAATTCCCATGTTTTAGGAAGTGGTATCAAAGCACACTTATTTTGTTCAGTAGTTCTGTTCCATACTTCCTTACAGATAAAGACCTTTCTCTGCGATAGTGAGGCTTTTGAGTTTGGGTGTGCCTTTCTCTAATGAAATTTGATGTGAAAAGCTTCATAAAAATTCATGGAGCTACTCATGTCACATGTCCATGGAGTACATTATTTTGTCAGTTACTTTTAAGCAGAATTATCTAGTTTCTTAATATGAAAGTACAGGTAGGTGTTTCTCTTTTGTAAATGCTTTTACACATTATTAGATATGGGTGAAATCTATAGTTTTTCTTATATGGATGCTATTTTAGGGAGTTCTTATAGAATGGTAAAATTATATTGCTGAAGGGAACTTTGATATTATCAGTCTAGTTTTATCACTTTATGGAAACTTAAACCCAGAGAGGGAAGATGACTTGTCCAAGGTCTAAGAATAAGAAATTGGATCTAACTGCTGGGACACTCTTGATTGTTGCTCAAATTCCAGGCCAAGCTCTGTCTTTGCTTTGAGCTCCTTTAACAATTAGGCCCAAATCTCTTACTCTTCTATCTTGTATAGGGAGCAGCAGTCACTCATGAAATTTTGTGTGAAATCTCTTGATATTAAATGTTGACAGCAGATTTTAAGAATTGTGTGCCAAGCAACATACATTAGAGGCCAGTGGGCCATGTTTTTGTTAACATTTCAGTTTTCTAGCTCCTTTTGAATACTCAGACTTGGGAGGACCTATTCATGAGTGACTGCTGCCCCCTTTGGATAAGACTTGTACCTTCAGGTTCATCACATAGTCCTCAGTCACCATATCCTTATACTTTACATTCATTGTCCTATCTGAACACTTTAAGCATTTGAATTTTTACTATTACAAGAAAATGTAATACTTTGCTGTCAGTCATCACACATGCTTTTGTATTTGTACTACGACTTCCCTTTTTCAATATCCTCCATTTTTATGAATTTCAACTGGTGCCGAGGCTAGCAAGGATTTATTTTCAACACAGTCTCTGCTTATGAGGAGAATAAAAAGGGTGGATGATTTCAGCTTGTCAGCTTGAAATGTTATATTTATACAAATAACAGGCTTTTGAGTTTTCCTAGATTACATATATTTACAAAAGGCTGTAATCGAGGGTTAGCAGCATATTTTCAGGAATGCTTCACTGCAGATTTTCTCAAAAGATACTACCAGGAGAATTTCATGGCACTAATAATAGTTTTACCGAAAAGACTTGTCATATTTTCCTTAATAACCTGCCACCTGTTTTTTAATCTTCTGAATCTATCTGTTCCTGTGTAGGTAATAATATTCTATTATTGTTAATACTTGAAGATATAATTGGCAAGTAATTAAATGATTAAA
This sequence comes from Cephalopachus bancanus, assembly GCA_027257055.1. NCBI lineage: Eukaryota > Metazoa > Chordata > Mammalia > Primates > Tarsiidae > Cephalopachus > Cephalopachus bancanus. The sequence goes on along the minus strand of JAPVLO010000121.1, from coordinate 3,723,593 downwards.
GTTTTTTTGTAATCATATTTACAGGAGAATGTTTATCATACTATGAGAGGCAATCACATTTCTTTTTTTTGAGTTGGAGTCTCACTCTGTCGCCCAGACTGGAATGCAATGGCACGCTTCCGGCCACCGTAGCTTCGACCTGCTGGGCTCCAACAATCCCTCCACCTTAGCCTTCCAAGTAGCTGGAACTACAGCCCAGCTAATTTTTTATTTATCGTAGGTCTCACCAAGTTGTCTGGGTGGGTCTCGAACATGCGGGCTCAGGCAATCCACTCGCCTCGGCCTCCCAAAATGCTGAGATTACAGGCTGAGCCACTGAGCACGGCCAGCAATCATATTCCTAGGCTGGTGGGATTAAGTACATCTACAGATTTGAGTCCAGAACTTGGTTTATATTATCTGTATTAAAAAAATAGAGCAAAGAGATTTTTTTTTCCTTTTTGAGAGTCACAATCTTAATTTCATTTGGAATGTTGTGAAGGGAGTGTATTAGTTATAACTCTTGGTTATAGCTCAAAAGTGAAAACTGGCCTGAGAAAAAAGGGGTATTACTTCTGGGTTCAGAGGCACAAGCAACAGCTTCTCAGCTCTGCTTTATTCTCTGCTGGCTCCATCTTCAGGCAGGGCCTCCCTTCCTGGTGGCAAGGTGACTGCCGGAAGCTCTGCATTCGCATTCTGGCCCCTCAGCAGCTCTTGAAAACATTTATTCCCAGTAGTTCCGGCAAAAGACCTGTTCTAGAATCTGATTTCTTCTGTTTATCCATCTATGAACCAGGCCATGTGTGCACGAGGGTGATTGGCCTGCATTGATGCCTATCTCTGAAGCTGGAGATGGCTCTTGCCTACTCAAACTATATGGACTGAGTAGGGGCAAGCAGTTCCCCATGGTCAATCAAGGTGCTGTTGCAGAGGAAGGGTATAGAAGGCCTTTCATTATGCAGAAGTGTACAAATATTTTTCTACATATTCTTCAAATACTCATTATTTATTGCTGTTGTTGCTGTTACCATTATTATTAATTTACTATTTAGCCCTTTAAGCCATCTGGATTTAACATGTAATTTAGAACTTAAATTATATGGTATTTCCCAAGTTAGACTGTATGCTTCTTAAGATTAACTCTTTTGTATTCGCCTCCATTTCACCATTGTGCTACATAGTAGGGATTCATTAAAAACAGAGAATTTTGACCGGGCTCGGTGGCTCAGCCTGTAATCCCAGTGCTTTGGGAAGCCGAGGTGAGTGGATTGCCTGTGAGTTTGAGACCCGCTCGGGCAACTTGACGAGACCTCATCTCTACAATAAATCAAAAATTAGCCGGGCATGGTAGCACGCACCTGTAATTCTGGCTACTCGGAAGGCTGAGGCAGAAGGATCTCTGGAGCCCAGCGGGTCGAGGCTGCGGTGGCTGGGAGTGTGCCACTGCACTTTAGTCTGGGCGATGAAGTGAGACTCCAACTCAAAAAAAAAAAAAATTAGAGAATTTTGGAATTGGAAGGAATATCTCTGTTATTTCCCTGGCAAATATTATCATTATTGTTTGTAGCCTAACAACCTCATTTTATAGATGAGGAAGCTGAATCTTCAGAGGGTCACATGACTGCTCAAGGGGTAGGACTCATTACTGCAGACATTAGATCTGAAATCCAGTTCTTCTAGCTTTTGTGACAACAGGATCAAGCCTGGTTCCTGGACTGATTGATTAAAGCACTCACATAATTTTTTTCTAAGTAAAATAAAGCTTTGGTCACAAATCAGTAACAATAAAAATTCCTCTAATTGTTTTCTAAGTTTGGATTTCTATGAACATTTTATTATGGAATGAACCTCAGCAAATCAGTTGGTCAAAAATATGGGTAGACTCAGGTGACAGAGCTGAGTTTACTGCAGTTATCCAAGCATCATGTCTCAAGAAGAATCTGTGCAAATGGAGAAGAAAGGGAGACTCTGAGAAGCTCTCAAAGGGAGATGGGGGTAGGAATTGGTGTCTGTGTTACTAGGAGGATTAAGAGGCTGTTTGCTCTGTGCTTGGCATGGCCAATTGTGTATGATTTTGTCCTGATGCGGTAAAAGAGGGGAAAAAGGCAGGCTCTGCCCTTCAGCCTGGACAGCCCTACCCCTGTACTATAAAACCTCAAGGAATATGAAGTGGGGCAAGTGGCATCTCATTGCCCTGAACTCATCAGCAGTGCTCTAGCCCCATTGGAGGGCTCAGTGCACCAGCTCAGAATTTGGCTGTGGCACACTGAGAAAGATGCACGTGCCACAGCTGGCACAACAGATAGAGGAATGGCAGCCTGGCCGCTATGACAGTCTCTCCTGATGTGGGTCCTGGGTCTGAATGGGCACTGACCTTGGCCTGGAGTGCTCAGATGTTCACACCAGAGGGGGCTTAACAAACAGCAGAGCAGTCAGCCATGGTGCATAGCAGGGACCTGGGTGACTGCAGTTGAACTTCCCTAGTATTTACTCTGCCCCATCCCTCAGAAAAGAGCTTGGGAGACAGAATTTATTGGTAGTAATTTCATGGCACACTTACCGGATTGGATCTGTCTGATATTCCCACCAGCCTTGAGGAACTGCTTCCTGGCTAATGTTTTCAAGTAGTATATCACAAATATCATGCAGGCCCAGTCCTGCCCAGGGTCTGGTGTGCCCCAGGACACACGGGAACTGTGTCCAAGTCCAGAGACCTGGGCTGGACACTAACAAACTCTAGCAATACTATGTGGACAGAACCCAGAGATAAGTTCTGAAGGATCCCTTGAGGTGCCAAGACCCAGTTCAGATTTGTTTTAAGTTTCAGATGCTTTTAAGAGAGTATTGTAACTTAAACTCTGCTGTTTTAACAAGGCAATACATTATATAAATGGAAAATTGTGTGAAATATGTGCTGCTTTTTCCTTTTTTATATCCCTTAAGGAATACTGTCTATATAATCATGAGGGAAGAAACTCATGATCTATCTTTAACTCCTTCCTATATTTTATGCCCATATTCTCTCTGTTACCAGTCCTGTCATGTATACATATCTCTTAAATATTTCACAAATCAGCTCTTTCTCGTTTTGCCTGAAAGGAAGGGGTTCACAGGTTCTCTCAGGAGGCATTATTGGGCCATCTTGCTGATCTGGGCAGGGGAGGAGACCCCGGGTTGGGGTATTTACCAGTTCTGTGTATAGTGTTTGGCTGGATCGTTCAGCCCAATTTCTGTCTTTGTATGTGTTTGAGGATATACCTAGTGCTATTCATTTATTTGTCTGGTTCTGTATGACTTAGGTATTAAGATTTGTCATGAAAACAGTGCCCAAAATTATTGCTGTAGTTGGGCCTCAAGCTTATTTGGTGGTAACAGAGCCCCCAGCAGTTATGGCATTCTTTCTGGGACACCTGGAATCTTGAAAGAAGAGAAAATTTAATATGATTTTTTTTTTCGATTTCAAGATGTGTTCACTTAAAAAAAAATCCTTAGGTGTCTGCTATGTAGCTTGTTTATACCTGTCTCTGTTATATAAGGTATCATATTTAACATGGAATTATATAATTAGGTATTTCAAGACAACCCACACTGAGTCATAACAAAAAGTTGAATTATGTTTAGTGTACCCTACTTAGGAAGACAGCAAATTATATAATAAAAATACTATCAGTCTGCCATTTATTAAGAGTATTATTTGAGAAACACATTAAAAATCATGTGATTTGAGGGAAAAAGAAACCCGAGGTAAATGTAATTATTTCCATTTTATATTTCACCACCTTTTTGTTTGTTTCTCATATTTTAGAACATAGGCATCTTAACTACAAGTGAAACTGGAAAATATGGTATTTTCCCCGTAGGACTCTGTGTCCAGTTTCCAGATGAGAAGGGGAGGAGAAACACACTAGGAAACTCTTGGCAGTCTTTTCCTCAGGGACACAGACTCCCTTATACCAATCCAGAGAAACCAAGGACTTTGTGAGCATTTCTTTCAGGCAATTCTTTATTCACACAAGTCTTAGGTATATTTCCTTAACTACACTGACATTAGGGGGTAGCAAAGAGATTTTTCTTTTTTCAACTACTATTTACCAATATTTTACTGCAGAATGGATATCTGAACTATATACTTCACAGGCCGTTTTTAAAATCTGGTCTCGTGGATAATAGGGTTAGTGGCTTCTTAGAAAAAAAATGGCATTCATGAAAGCCTTTTCCCTTGCCACTTTCCCAAGACAGTTCAATTTATTATCAAGTAATAGTCATAGAGCTAGTCTCAGTATCTTTTTCAGATGTTACAAACTGACCTAAATGTCATACACGGAGAGTGTTACAGGATAGAGGAAAATGGCTTAGTTTTCCATTAATGACTATAAAACTGGCACCCTGGTATTTTGCCTTAGGATGATTGCTATGGATTATGTTAGATAAATATAACACTTGCATTTTATTTTATTTCATTATTTATTTTTTTAGAGATGGTGTATCATTCTGTCACCCAGTCTAGAGTGCCTTGGCATAGTAATGGCTCACCACAGCCTCGACCTCATAGGCTCAGGTGATCCTTCCATCCCAGCCTTCTGAGTAGCTGGAATTACAGCCCTGTGCCACCATGCCCAGCTTTTTAATTTTTGGAGAGATGAGGTCTTGCTATGCTGCCCAGGCTGGTCTTGAACTCCAGGGCTCAAGCAATCTTCTTGCCTCAGCCTCCTAAAGTGTTGGGATTACAGGCCTGAGCCACGATGCCCGGCCAACACTTGCATTTTAAAATTAGTTAATCTTGTCTCTATCACTTGCCAGTCATAAACATCAGCCCCCAAACCTTTGACAGTTATAGTTAGTCTATCCTGGGCCAAGCTTTCCTGTTATTAAGAATACTTGTTAGCTCATGAAGTGCATTGATTGCGTTTTTCTTTATTACAACAACCTGATCTGTTCCTGAGAGTGATTTGGAGAACTTTTTAGTTAACCTTTACTCAAGGTTTTTCTTGTTCTTTGAAGTGACAGTTGTCTGTGAAGTTGGCTTAATGTCAAGGTCAGATTCTTGAGTCAGAACTGCTGAAGAAAATGAACTTAACTTATTTTATTGCCCCATGCTCCTAAAAAATATGGTGGGGTAATATGAGAACAGGGCATACTTTGAGGCCCAAGTTTACAGGATTGAATTGAAGGCTGGTTTTAGAGGTTGGGAAGGAGTCACTCAAGATCGTCTTCCTCAGAGTTCTGGCAGTTCCTGGGCTTTTCATTATTGTTGTTGTTTGTTGTTATTGTATGTTTTAGAGGTAGGTTTGGGGTAAAGAGTATTTCAGGCTCAGAATTTGAAGCTGGTTGTACTGGGGTCACATGCAGTGCTTCTAGGACACAAAGGGTCATCCATCTCTGAATCTGGGCTTATGAAAAATTGAGCGACCAGGTTGCTCCCTTTTCTTCCATTCTGTTTTGTTTTTCAACTTTGTTAAACTCGGGTGGGGTAACCATAATGACAGGAAGGATGTTGGAGAGTTAGTGATATGGAAAGAATGGTCAGATGCTTCCCTTTCATTCTTTGAACACTCTTTTCCACCCATAAAAATATAAAGACTTTACAATTATAATTATTATTTTGAATGTCCCCTTGTACTCTTCTGGTTTCATGTTTTACATTTACAATTCAAATCCAAGTGGAATTTATTTTAGATTAAACTGTGAAGCAGGGATGTGACTTTGCTTTTTTTTCCCATATGGTTAATGGGTTGCCTAGCCCCATTTGCTGAGTCATCCATCTGTTTCCCGCTGTGTGTGATGCTGTATTAACCAGAGATGGAACAGTTTCAGCTTTGGGTTAAACTTTATTTTTGAAAACTTGGCAACTCAAGACAAATTCTACAAAGGACTACTCCATTTCTCCTAACAGCTAAATTGGTACAAATTGGTACCCTCAGATGGCAACAGTCTTAAACACACAGTTTACATTTGGTTTGCCAGGTTTCAGACTGTGGTATTCTTGTTGAATTTTTAGCATTTGTATATTTAAAATTTTGTAGCCAGGCTCGGTGGCTCAGCCTGTAATCCCAGCACTTTGGGAGGCTGAGGTGAGTGGATTGCTTGAGCCCGCGAGTTCGAGACCCGCCTAGGCAACTTGGCGAGACCTCATCTCTATAATAAATTTTAAAAAAATTAGCCGGGTGTGGTAGCGCGCGCCTGTAGTTCCAGCTACTTGGAAGGCTGAGGTGGAAGGATCACTGGAACCCAGCAGATCAAGGCTGCAGTGGCCAGGAGCGGCCACTGCATTCCAGTCTGGGTGACAGAGTGAGACTCTATCTCAAAAAAAAAAAAAAAAAAAAAACAAAAATAAAATAAAATAAAATTTTGTGCATACAAAGAGATCTTATTAATAATTTTCTGTCCTACTATTCTAAATTGACATAATACAATTTTACATCAATTGCTCTTGCTACATAATCACTTCCCAAACATACTTAGATATGTTCCCTTTTTGGGGGTATATATATTGGTCTGCCTGTCACTCATGTTATCAGCATACTGATTTAAGTATGGTAATTGTGTAGCATTTTAAATATCATAGGTTACTTCTCTACCAACAGGGAAGTAAAAAGAGTGTGAAAGGAGAGCAAATAATTCCTTTTTGCAAGTGACAAGGAAGTTGGAATTTCCACTCACATTCCAGTGGTCTCATATGGCCACACTTGGCTGCAAGGGAGGCTGGAAACTGCATTCTCTAGTTGAGTGGCCATGTGTCCACCTAAATGCCATTTGTGAAGAAAGTATCAGGGTTCAGCATGCTCTGGTGGGACATTTTTCAGCTTAAACAGATGTCTAAGCATAAATATTGGAGTCGGTTTAAAAAATATAAGAGATTAAGGAGTGTTAATTACTTGAAGAAACAGTGTGTTTAAATGGATATATCCAGTGGGCACTATATGATTGGAGAGCGAAATACTGGCACGTTATAAAGGACCAGTAGAATTTCATAGAAGTGTTGACAACAGAAATTTATTCTTGGCCAGTCTGCTCCATCTGCCTGAGTTTTTCAGTTGAAGATATTGTGTGTCGAGATAAGAATGACAGCTGAAGCAAACATATCATTTCTGTATTTTTGCACCTGATGCTCAAATTATAATTGAAAGAATGTGTTCCTTAGTGATTGTAGTTGGTAATGCCACTTTTTTTTTTTTTTAGTTTTGATTAAACCCTGCCACTTCCAGTTGAGATAAATGAAGCCAATTATTCACTTAAAGTACTGTACTCACCAGGCTGTGTGGCTGAGGCTAGCTCTATAAAAACTCAAAGCTAGAAAATGTCACCATATCCATGACAGTATCTCAGCACTTTAAAGATTGTAGAATTCAAGAGTTAAAAAGGAACATAGTTATCATCTGGTTGAACTATCAATTGGACAGGAGTAACAGTCTCTGCTAGTTTTTTTTTTTTTAAGTGACAGAGAGAATTGTATATCCCACATCAGCTTGTATTATCATCAAAGGAACCAGACATGGTGTTCTGTTGATAAAGGCATTAAAAAAAATTATTTTCCATACTAGTCTTGGGATTAAAAAAAACCAAATAGCTGCATCAGGTTTCTTACTGTTTGTTTGTTTTTTTTGAGTTAGAGTCTCATTCTGTCACCCAGACTGGAGTGCAGTGGCATGCTCCTGGCCACCACAGCCTCGACCTGCTGGGCTCTAGCAATCCTTCCGCCTCAGCCTTCCAAGTAGCTGAAACTACAGGTGCGTGCTATCATGCCCAGCTAATTTTTGATTTATTGTAGACATGAGGTCTTGCCAAGTTGCCTGGGTGGATCTTGAACCTGTGGGCTCAGGCAATCCACTCGCCTCGGCCTCCCAAAGTACTGGGATTGCAGGCTGAGCCACTGAGCCTGGCCTCTTATTGTTACTCAAACCTTCTGATACCCTAGTTGATGAAATAACTATTTCTATTTCATCAGATACTTTGAGTTATCCTTGTAACCTACTAAAAAATTTGCCAAGCCGGGCTCGGTGGCTCAGCCTTTAATCCCGCGCCTTTAGGAGGCTGAGGTGAGTGAATTGCCTGAGCCCGCGAGTTCAAGACCCACCTGGGCAGCGAGACCTCATCTCTACAGTAAATCAAAAAATTAGCCGGGCGTGGTAGTGCATGCCTATAATTCCGGCTACTTGGAAGGCTGAGGTGGAAGGATCACTGGAGCCTGGCATGTCGAGGCTGCGGTGGCCGGGAGCGGCCACTGCACTCCAGTCTGGGCGACAGAGTGAGACTCCAACTCAAAAAAAAAGAAAAAATTGCCTATAGGATTATTTTGAATTAAAAATGTTCACAAAATTTAAACAGTACAGAAGTATAGTAAATGCTCTCTCAGTATTTTTGCCCTTAATGCATACTCCTTGCCAGAAATAACAAATGTCAATAATTTACTATAGAATTAACATGTATATGTGCTCATAGGCATGGGAGTACATGCTTACATTTTTAAAACATAAAGTTACATTATAAAAGTATAAATTTGTACTTGCTTCAGCAGCACATATACTAAAATTGGAATGATACAGAGAAGATTAGCATGGCCCCTGCACAAGGATGATACATATTCATGAAGTGTTTCGTATTTTCATCATACACAAAAATCAACTCCAAATGGATCAGAGACTTAAATGTAAAACCCCAAACTTTAAGGATCTTAGAAAATGCAGGAGACACCCTCATGGAAATCAGAATAGACAACCAATTCCTGATTGAAACCCCCAAAGTCCATGCTATAAGAGATAAGATAGACAAGTGAGACCTCATCAAACTGAAAAGCTTCTGCGATGCAAAAGAAACCACCAAGAGAGCTGGGAGATAGCCTGCAGAATGGGAAAAAAATATTTGCCAACTGCGTATCTGACAAAGGCCTAACATCCAGGAACAACAAGGAACTCAAACATGCTAAAAGGAAAAAAACAAACAGTTCCACTAAAAAGTGGGCAAAAGACATGAATAGACACTTCTCAAATGAAGACTTGTAAGCAGCCAACAGACATATGAAAAACTGCTCAGTCTCACCAGTATCAGAGAAATGCAAATCAAAACCACTTTGAGATACCACCTAACTCCAGTAAGAGTGGCCGTCATTAATAAAACAAAAAACAGATGTTGGTGAGGATGCAGAGAAAAGGCAACGCTTCTACACTACTGGTGGGAATGCAAACTAGTTCATCATCTATGAGAAACAGAGTGGCGATTCCTAAAGTAACCAGAAATTGACCTTCCATATGACCCAGCAATTCGGGAATATACCTGGAGGAACTTAAATCACTCTACAAAAAGGATACCTGTACATGCATGTTTATTGCAGGACTATTTACAAGTAGTAAAAACATGGAACCAATCCTGCTGCCCATCCAAACTGAACTGAATAAAAAAAAAAAAAAAGTGGTACATATACATGATGGATGTTACACAGCCATAAAAAGAACAAAATTATGGACTTCACGGCAACTTGGATAGGTTTAGAGCTTTTAATATTTGGTGGTTTATCACAGAAACAAAGAACTGAGTACTATGTGTTCTCACTCATAAGTGGACCCTTAACATTTATCATAATACTATAAGAAAGGGATTGGCAGTAGCTGGAAACTGCTGGCGGGCGTGGGGGGGGGATGGGGAGGGGAGGCACATAACATTAATAAGGGTTCCTGATCTCAAACTAGGCAAAGTAGAAACCAAAGGTAGGCCCAAACTTTATCTGTATGATGACCACTTGTATACCTAATCCTGAATTGCATCCCATACCTTTAAAATAAAATAATAAAAAAAAACATAAATTTCTTTAAAAACAAAATTATAGCATCTATTATTTTGTAACTATATTTTTTAGCTTAACCATATATTTCAAACACTTTTCATATCATTACATTATTTTTATATTGATAAGGTTGAACATATTTTCATACCTTTTTTCTTGTCATCCTAGGGAAAGATGCATAGAACTAAATTCTCTTAACATGAACACTCAAAATTAAACAAAGGTTTACCCCAAGTATTGGTTCTGATCCTTCAAAAGTTCCTTTTCAGATTTTGTGAAGGTCATTGGAATGCCCAGGTTATAAATAGGAAGCAGTTTTGATGTCTGGAAATTGAAATAATAATAATCCTAACTTTATCCATCAGTATTAATGTTTCTAAATATTTGAAGTTATAATTACTGGGCACAGTGGCTCACACCTGTAATCCTAGCACTTTGGGAGGCTGATGCAAGAGGATTGCCAGAGTCCAGGGATTCGAGACCAGCCTGGCAACTTAGCAACACCTTGTCTCTACAATAAATTAAAAAAAATTAGCTGGGCATGGTGGTGTGTGCCTGTGGTTCCAGCTACTTGGAAGGCTGAGGCACAAGTATCGCTTGAGCCCAACAGGTAGAGGCTGCAGTAACCCCGTGAGCATGCCACTGCACTCCAACCTAACCTGGGTGATAGAGTGAGACTCATAAACAAAGTTATAATTATTAAAACAGAATTTAGACAGGTTATTTTGGATAGCTGATGTATAGTCAACTCATACAATTTTAAGAATGAAAGTTTTTTTTTGATCCTCAGTTTACTTTTGCATTTAGCTGTTGACTACATTCAAACTGGATTCAGTTTCGTATTTTCTTAGTTTCTCTTAAAACATATTAAGAAAATTAAATTTAGTAGTTTTTTCTGTGCTGATATATTATTATCTGAATTTTCTGGGATGAGAACATACCTTTTCTGACAGTCCAAGTAAATGTCTTTTGTGTTCTGTGAGCTTACAAGGCCACTAGAGGGTGCATTTTACTCTTTTTTGAACCCAATTTAAGACAATTTAAGTCTGATTTTGTTTTCAGTTTCATGGAGCTAGCTGTTTAATAGCTATTGGACAGCAAATTCTCTAAAATTTTTAAACATGGACACCAGGAGACTATCATATAAAATATAATTTATTAAAATAAAGCAGTCCTATGACTGTTAAAATAGTGGCCTTGACAGTGAATGCTGTAATACAGCACAAAAGGGAACCCTGTGGGATTAGGAAATCTTCATGGGTGGGATGGGATCTGATGTGGCATTGAAACACAAAGAAAGTCAAACTTTCTGTTCTCAGGTCCTCTTTACTAATAATTATTAAGGCCTTCAAATAGTTTTTATTTATGTGAGTTATAGTTATTGATAATGTAATAGCAATTCAGATAGAGACACTTTGAATATATTTATTTACTAATTAATTTTAAAATAGCAATAGAAACTCATTACATTTTAATAAGCATAACATTTTAAATGAAAAATAACTATTTCCCAAAACAAAACAAAAATAGTGAGAATGTGGCAGTTTTACATTTTTGCATCTTTTAAAAGTCTGGCTTAATAGAGGGCAGCTAGAGCCTTACATGAGTTTCTGCATTTAAGCTATTATAATATGGTGTTTTGGTTGAAGTATGTGAAGAAAATCCAAATTCATGAAGCTGTGAAGTTGGAAAAAGAGGGGTATTTTAATAGCTTTTTCTGATAATTGTGAGTATTCTATGATTCTACATCTAATTAATCAAGTAGTAGTTCCTTAATGATTAGTTGCAATGTGGAACCTGAAACCATTTTAGTGAACTTATTCTACTCAAGTATCGCCTGAGCCCAACAGGTGATACTTGAGTAGAATAAGTTCACTAGTATGGTTTCAGGTTCCACATTGGTTTGTCTTAGACTTTGAAAAAATCTTTTACCCATGCATGATTTTGTAATGTTATGCATTACAAAAAATTGATTCATTGAGTTAGGTAAATCTTCTAAACATTGATACAGTATCAGTTTTGGGAATTTATTAAGTTTATGGTGGTAGATACAAGTTTTCTAACAATTTAGTTTTCATTTGAAAGCTTGAATTTTATCAATGGCAACAACTAACACTGACAGTTGTTTTCCTTGAATTAACAGGCTCACTTCATTTACTTTTGAGAAAATATCTGTGAAATACCCAAGTTTGAATAATTGTAGTTTGTTGCAAGTTATTTTTTAAAAGTAAAAATGGCATTCCATTAAAAAAGAATTCAGTTCAGCTCACATATATTTTACCTCAAGTTAACTGTCAGTATATAAATATTCTGCTTTCATATACAGCAGAATGCTTTCTAAGTATTTCCCATTTCATCACACAGGATAATAAAAAATATGTCAGATTTAATAAAGTCAATAGTATCTACTGTTTCATCAAGGCCATTCTTAAGTGAAATACACTTTTTTTTTTTTAAACCAGTGCATGAAAGTGAAAAATACCATGGCTAGTAATAGAATTGGGTATCACTGCCATGATGCATGCACAGGGTCTAGCAGTTTTACTCACCATGTGTGCTGATGCAAACCCAGTGCAAGAGGTAAATAATGTCTTAGTATTATGAAATTAGTTTTCACCTTGCAGATCCCCTGAAAAGGTGTTGGGGACCTTCAGGAGACCATGGAGCACATGTTGAAAATGACTGGTCTAGGCGAAGCATAGAACTGGGTGTTGTGAAGCTATTGCAAACAGGACAATGTATGAGGGCAGGAGAGGACATGAAATGTCGACTGAAGAAGGGGACTGAGGGTGGACTGCAGTTGTTGGTTCTTGTGGGACTAGAGGGAAACCAGAGTAGAAAAGAATGTGTCTTGAAGGGAACAGTACTGAGAGGTACTTGAACACGAATTTTGAGAAGCTCCTTTGTGGTTATCCTGGTATATGGGTATGCATCTTTAATTAAGTAATCTCCTTCTTTCTCCCTGTTTCTCCCTTACTTCTGCCTATTGGTTCTTCTATTTTTACCACCAAAGGCAGCATAAGGCCCTGTTTTCTTCTAGGCAGCTCTCAAGTATGAGCATTAAGATCTTGAGGTTCAGTAGAGAAGGGTTCTAATGTCAGACTGAGGACTAGACACTTTTTTCCGTGATAAGACTGCTTACTCTGGTCTCTTCCCTTCCTTTTCCACCTTCCTTTCTGAGAATGACATTTGACAATGAAATTTACTGAAAAAGTAACTGTGTAGTGTATGGGCAGAAGCACCTGAAACAGCTGGAATTATTTTTTGGAGGGCTGACCCATTGTATTATAGGCTTCCCCTGCTAGTAAGTGTTCTAGCAACCCATCAGCTAGCATTTTTGTGAGAGACTGCACACCAGCTTCAGTAAATTTTTTTTTTTAATTCTTTCAATGTGTTTGCCTATTTCCTGATGGGTGATTTGTGAGCATAACTGTCCACACTGTGCTGAGTGTTCAGTGGTTTTTGACCAAAAATGGTACCCACCCTCCCTATTCACCTGATCTTGCCCTGAGCGACCTTTTTTTTGTTTGTTTCCCTGGATGAAAAAAGTCCTCAAGGGGAAATGTTTTGCCAATGTGAAAGAGATTAAACAAAAAACGGCAGAAGCAACCAGAAGGCCTCAGAATCGATGAGTTCAAAAACTGTCTTGAGTAGTGGAAAAAGTATCTTGATAGGTGTATTACATCAAATGGAGAGTACTTTGAAGGAAACTGAAGTTTAAACATGTAAGAATAAATGTATAATTTTTAATAAACAAATTCTGGGTTTTTTTGGGTCCCCCACCATATGTTAGGGATACAGCAGTGAACAAGACAGCCTAGTACCTGCCTTCATGGAGCCAAGAGTCTTGTAAGAGATTCAGGCAGATGTGCTCAGGGTCATGGGAACAGGTGGGGGGGGCTGTAATTGGAGAGGAAGGGGGTTGCAGGTCAGATAGCAAGACTTTCTGAAGAAACTGAGGTTTTGGGGACTAAGACTTAAAGGATGAGAAGGAGTTAGTCAAGCAAAAGGTTTAGGGGACTATAAGAAATGGGGGGCAAATGGGAGTAGATTGAGCAAAGGCTTGGGGATAGAGACAGCACAGTGAACAGCAGTCAGTATGACTGGTGTGTAGACTGCTAAGTTGTCAGTTCTTCACTTGCGATTGGAGAGGGAGTATGAACTAATTTTGTGACAAAATTCAGTCACCAAAATTCATATGTTGAGGCCCTAACCCCCTGTGTGACTATATTTGGAGATAGGACCTATAAGGAAGTCAATAGGGTTAAATGAAGTCATAAGGGTAGGGCCCTGATCTCATAGGACTAACGTCCTTAGAAAAGAGACAAGAGACACCAGAGAGCTCACTTGCTCTCTCTGCACGTGTATGTACTGAGGACAGGCCATGTGAGGACAAAGTGACTGTCTGCAAGTCAGAAATAGAACCCTCACAAGAAACTGAATGCTTTGGACTTTCCATCCTCCAGAACTGTGAGAAAATATGTTTTGTTTAAACCACCCGAATCGATGGTATTTTGTTATGGCCACCTGAACTGACCAAGACAAGGAGGTACCAGCCAGGGAACTTGAGCTCTGTCAGCTTTGTTAAGGAGCTTGGCTTTTATTCTGAAGGTTTATGGGAGCTATGGAAATGTGGCAAGAAGAAGAATGATCGATCATTCAGGGTGTGTAATGTGAGGACTGTGTTGGGGCTGGTTAGATAAGAGTGTGAGAGAGATGGAGAAATGGACATTAGTGGGGCAGGTGAGGAGAGAAGAGGTAGGCAGTGGAGATTGAGAAAAGCTGTTGGGGCTGGGCTGGGTGGCTCAGCCTGTAATCCCAGCACTTTGGGAGGCTGAGGCTAATGGATTGCTCGAGCCTACGGGTTTGAGACAAGCCTAGGCAACTTGGGGAGACCTGTCTGTACAGTAAAAAAATAAAAATAAAATAACTGGGCGTGGTAGCACATGCCCGTAGTTCCGGCTCCTTGGAAGGCTGAGGTGGAAGGATTGCTGGAGCCCAGGAGGTCTAAGTCTGTGAGGCAGCAACAGTAGGGAGTAAGGCTGGGCATGGTGGCTCATGCCTGTAATCTCAGCACTCTGGGAGACAGAGGTGAGAGGATTGCTTGAGCCCAGGAGGTCGAGACCAGCCTGGGCAACATAGCGAGTCCTTGTCTCTACAAAAAAATTTTTAAGAATTAGCCAGGTGTGGTGGTGTGTGCCTGTAGTTCCAGCTACTCAGAAGGCTGAGGCAGAAGGATCACCTGAGCCCAGGAAGTCAAGGCTGTGGTGAGCCGTGAGCGTGCCACTGCACTCTAGCCTGGGCATTGGAGTGAGACTCCAACTCAGAAAAAAAGAAAAACTGTTTCTGCCTGTGGTTTCATAGCAGAAATTGATGACTGGCTGGGTCAGCAAAGAAGACTGAGGAGACAGGACTTCTAGGTTTTCAGCAGGGGCAGCAGGTGGATGGTGGGTGACCTTTGTTCCCTGAACTGGGGAACCCAGGGGAGCCACAAGTTGCGAAGAGAAAAGAATGCATTTGATTTTGGACATGTTGGGTTTAGTGTGTCTGTGGGATATCTGGGTGGACCCATTCCCCGAGCAGTTGGCTTATACAGTTCTAGAGATGAGAAAGCGAGGGGTGAGGGGAGGGTTGGAGGTGGTGAGGGGAGCAGAGGAGAGGGAGAGAGAGGCTGATCTAGATGAAAATGCTGCTAGGTGGATTCTCTAGTGGTGATAGCCAAATCACTTAAGTTCTTTGAATGTTTCTTCCATCTCCTGTAAAGTAGAAATAGTATTTTGTTTTTGCCCCCCTCACCAAGCTGTATCACTCAAAATAAAACTGAAATGTGAAAATGTGGCAAAATCACATTATAACTTCAATGGACCATACACACGTGAGTAATTATTATACTAAGGTCTAAGGGAAAATGCTGGATGCCTAAGAACAAGTGAGGCCTTAGCGAGTGAGGGTCTGAATGAGGGTTGGCAGAGGGGGAGGGGACAGAATTCCAGGGAGGACCTGGTGATACCGCACAGGAGAGGGCAGGGTCCAGATGACACCTTTTCCAAGCCCAGCTGACAGGAGAAGTGATCATTTTCTTGCGAGAAATAGGAAAATCAAGAGAAGTTGCTGGTTTGTTGGAAAAGTAGGTTTTTTACAAAAAGCAGAGTCACGTTGCTTTTGAGGAGACCAGGTTGAGACATCTGGGTTTGTGTCCATTCGGTGGTTTGGAAATGCCAGTCAGGGCATTTCGTCCTTACTGCTTTATGACCTTTTGGTTCACCTTGCCTTTTTTTTTTTATCGGTAAGCCTTAAACAAAGCACTGCCCTAGAGATGTGTATTGGCCAGCACAATGTTAGTTTTTAAAATGGAGTTTGAATGCTGGTAGATCATATTCCTCTTGGACCTCTTGTTCCTTATTCCTCTTTACTCCCTACTAGTTTTTCCTTTCTTTTTTGAGTCGGGGTCTCACTCTGTCACCCAGGCTGTAGTGCAGTGGCATGATCACAGCTCACCACAGCCTTGACCTCCTGGGCTCAGGCGATCCTTCTGCCTCAGCCTTCTGAGCAGCTGGGACTATAGGCACACACCACCACACCTGGCTAATTCTTAAAAATTTTTTGTAGAGACAAGGACTCGCTATGTTGTCCAGGCTGGTCTCGACCTCCTGGGCTCAAGCAGTCCTCTCACCTCTGTCTCCCAGAGTGCTGAGATTACAGGCATGAGCCACCATGCCCAGCCTTACTCCCTACTGTTGCTGCCTCACAGACTTAGAATTTTTGCCTGCCCCAAAGGCGTTTGGATTTATGAGCCCAGGTTTAAGTTGCTCTGGAAAACCTGGGCTAACAGAGGAGAAGGGTGAGTAAGATTACAGATGGGGATTGGAATTGGCCAGAACCAGCTGAGACTGTGTCCCACAGGGAAGCTCTGTGGTGTGAAGGAATGGCCACTAGGATCACATCTGTGGTGTGAAGGAATGGCCACTATGGATTTAAGTTTTCTCCCTCTACCACTGAGAGCTGCATGATTTCAGGTAAGTTCCTTCCTATTTGAAACTCATTTCTTTACTAGTAAGATGCGCCTCCTTCAGGGTCGTAGTGGAAGTGAAACATTTGAAGGCCATAGTGGAGTGCACAGTAGGTATACTCTTAGAAAATGGTGACACATTTCCTTGGTCAATTTTGATGGGAATGTGATATTGCAATTTTGAATTAATCCAGTAATTCATACAGGATTGCCTGGAGTTAGGAAGCTTCTTTTGCTTTTTGTTTTGGATGCAAACTCTTATTTATTCGGCTCTCCTAAATAAGATTCTTTTTAGAAAATGTGTGGCATATATTTACTCAATTGTACTTCCTTGACTTTGTAAGTGCTACTGAGTAGTACTTAACAGGCCTTGGTGTTCCTAAATCTGGACCACATCATCATTAGGATATTTTAAAGGGACAAATCTAGAACAATCTCTTAGAACAACCCTTGTTGGTATAAAGGATTAGGAACACCATCCAGCCCCCTTCGGGCTTTTGTTAAGCAATTCAACCCATTTTTCTGGCCTTAGACGTCCATTTCCAGTCCAGCCCCCACTCTACCCCAAGGAGTTCTTTTCCATGTCTATTCTACTAAGCAGAGGTGCCTGGATGCTTATTTTGCTTGTGTGTATATGGAATAGTGGAGGTGGGGGCTTCAGATAATAAAACAGACTGCCTTCAGTAAACCCGAGATGCCACAAAGAATGTGGGTTTCCCAAATAATTACTTTCCAGGGACAAGGCAATGAAAAGGAGACTGCTAGGTACCTCCTTCCCTAACAAGTACTTTCCAGCTGTCTGTTCTATGTGAGGGTGGGGATCAAAATCTCCCAGGAGAAGCTTGTCTCAGTTTCCAGGTTGTCTTGTCTTGAGGTAACTTTGCCATCATTTCCAGGAGTCATTTATCCATAACCCTTTCTGTATAATGGTAGTTTTTTGAGTGTAGTATGCTTAAGAATTGTCTGGAAGCCTTGGAAAAGACAAGATATAGGGCCTATCTTCAGAGATTTTGATTCAGTAGTTCTAGGATGGAGTCTGAATCTGATCCAGGTGGTCTCTGGCCACATCCTTAGAATCATTACCCAGGCTTCAGAACCACTGACCTGCACTGGCTGCACATAGGAATCACCTGAAAGATTAAAAAAAAGATGACGAAGAAGAAAAGAAAAGCCAGGCTTCCACTCTTAAGATTATAATTTAATTGCAATAAACTAGGACAACAATAGGTACACATAGACACTTAGCCATGTAGTTTATTCATCAGTCAGCAGAAGGGGCCCAGGTTGGTATATCTCAAACTAACATCTTGGTGCCTTGTCTCTGAAGTGGCCTCTTAGTAATGTTTTTTGTTAACTATATTGTATTTCCTTTTATACTAGGTCATCATAACTCTCCACTAGAGCAAATTCTGATCTGTGAGTTTGTTTCCCCCGCTCTCTTAATTAACTGTCTCATTCTGATATACATAACCAAATAATTTCATACAGGGTGTCCTTCTCCCCACCACCCACCAGGGGGCAGGCACACTCAGTCAATACTTTTGATAGTCTCAGGGTGCGGGTTGTAGCTGATACAGAAGAAAAAAAATTTTAAAGGGAAGGCAAACCTTGAAATTCGGTGATGACTTGAGAGGTTTAACCAACACAGCAGGCTTTTGCTGCTGCCCAAGGATCATTACTAGTAAGTCTGTAGTTGGGTGGGATGTGTGGGTTGAAGTCTTGCCCATAGCTCAGAGAATGTTTAATGAATTGAGATGATTCAGTTAAGTAATGAGGAGTGAAAAAAATCAGTGTGACCACTGGCAACCAAAGTGGCAAGAAGGGCCCTTGTGTTCCAAGATTGTCACAAATGTCCCCCAGAAACATGGGTGAGAATGAGCCCCCAAAGCCCCTCACAGACACCTTAACATGCTTCTCTCAACAGGAAACATGTTATTTTTAGAGATGGTATATCGAGTGCTTTTAAAGTAATACCACGACGTCTCCTTTCTAAAATACACAGCTCACTTAAAGGATATTGGGAAACAAGGAAGACAGACCTCTTAACTGAAGCGTTCTTAGAATCCTTAAAATGAGATTTGTGATATTAGTGAACTTTTCTTTCTGAGTCCAGAAATTCATTAAAGGAAATGTTTTGCTTATCATGAGAGTGAACATTGCATTGGTGTTTACTTGGGCTCGGGAGGAAAAGGATGAACAAACTCTTTCAGATGGCTATACATTTTTATTGTAAAACCTGATAAAAAAAACTTCAAGAAACAGTAATGGAGGTGAGCATGACCTTAATATTCTAATTATTCACGGATTTTCTTTTTTCTTTTTTTTTTTTTTTTTGAGTTGGCATCTCACTCTGTCACCCAGACTGGAGTGCAGTGGCCGCTCCCGGCCACCACAGCCTCCACCTGCTGGGCTCCGGCGATCCTTCCCCTCAGCCTTCCGAGTAGCCGGAATTGCAGGCATGCGCTACCACGCCTGGCTGATTTTTTGATTTATTGTAGAGATGAGGCCTCGCCGCCCAGGCGGGTCTCGAACCCGCGGGCTCAGGCAATCCACTCACCTCAGCCTCCCAAAGGCGCGGGATGACAGGCTGAGCCACCGAGCCTGGCTCGGATTTTCTTTTATGTTGTTGTCTTGAGGTTCATTTCCTGTGGCACTGGGGACACTGAGAGTGAGGACCTTGTCCTGGTCTCAGTAGTGTATCTCTTGCTGTTGTGTCTGTCATTAAGCTCTTATGCTCAGCCCCAAACCTGCCCCTCTAAACGGGACGGTGTTTCTCCTTGCCAGGTGCTCCTTGTAGATTCTGCCAGCACAGCTCACTAGAGGGAGACTGCAAGGCTGGAGGAGGGTGGAGAAACTGTGGCTGCATCCTGGTTTCTTGCTGTTCCAGTTAGAGTCACTTCTGCAGTGGTCCTTCTCTCTAGCAGTGGGGAGTTGGATTGCATCCTGCTTTTTTACACACAAATGGGTCTAGCTTTATTATCCCTCAGGCATTCACACCAGCTGTTGGGGCAAGGCTCCTTCTTTCAAGGTCTGCATCTGGGGTTCTCCCTGCAGGTACTGAGGTGCCCACACCAGCTGAGTAGTGCTCCCCGCTTACAGGGATGGGCCCATCTCATGCCTGGGTTTCCAGCTTCCTGCACTCATGTCATCTGTGGCCTGACCGCCTCCTTTCTGCTTTTTTGGTTCTCCAATCCCTTATACACATTCTTTATATTAAATTCTCCTGATAAAATGAGTATGGTTTCATTTTTTTCTGATAGAACTTTTTCAGTGTGATTAAGGCTTTACCTGCTTTCAGTTCTATTCTAATAAGAGAATATTTAATAATATTCTATTTATTTTGATTTCAAGCTCTTCTCAAAATATCTCTGCATGTAATAGCTTTCTAACTAGATTCTTTCTTTGTCTCTTTTTTGTTGATTGAATCATGGCTGGACTTATCACCAGAGAACAGGAAGATTCTTTCTGTTAAGACAACTAATTACAGTTTAGTAAGAGTCCACTGGACATGAACTAGGATGCCTAATTAACTTCTAATAATTCACAGGGTGAATTTGAAGAGGAAATTTAAATGGAATATTGTCCCCAACCTGTTTTAAATATGAAAAGTAATACTCAAAACAGTAGGTACATAACGAAAGAGGTTCTCCAGATACACTGTATGTGGGAACACGTGGGAGTGGGGGACGGAGATATACCATGATATTCGCAGACACGCAAGATTCAGCGTCGCAGACAGAAGGGTGAATCCTGAAGGTGAGCAGAGGATGGGATAAAAAGTGGCCTTTTTTACCCCCAGAATATTAAGATGTAATTAAAAAAAATACAGAAAAGACTTTGATAGATGAACTACACTTTCTAGTGAACCACTTTCTTTTTATTCATGTGATATACAGTTCACTTATGTCAAGTATACAATTACTGGATTTTTGTGTACTCAGACTTGTGCGGTCACCATCTAGTGATACACTTCTGCACGTATAACGTCTTTACCTGACTATCCTCTCTATCTTTTCACTGTTCACAAAAGATGAGATTTGCCTAGTTCTCTGAATAAATTCACCCGTTTGAGCTCATCCTGAATATTGAACCTATTCTGCCTTGTGCTCTATGCAGAATTTAGTGACTTAGTTACAGTTTTGGCTGAACACATCTATTAATTAGCATTGTATGTCTCAGGGAACCTTTTCAGATCACTGTGTTCTGTAATAAAATGTGGCCTGTCATAGAATGCTTTGCCAGGGTTAGCCAACACCGGCTGACACTCTATGGATTTTTTCCCCCTTTCCCAACCATCCTCTTACCTCCTGCTTCTGTTAGTCCATGTCCTTTCTCAGAAAAGGTGTTATTCTGCAGAAAACGTGGCCGCCTCCTATGCAGCTAAAGACCACTTACTGTTTTGGACCTTTAGCTCTGAAATGGTGATTTCATTATTTCTACATCGACTCTGAGTTCTCTTACCTTCTCACTAATTGTGAGTGTGGACGCATTGTTTAAGGTGCTCTGATGTGTAAAAGTTGTCTGAAGTGACAACTTAAGTATCTAAGGAACTTGTTGTGTCGCTCACCTTGCTCGGTATTTTAGCTGTGTGACCTTGAGAGTGACCCAGGAGCATTCAGTCCTCTCTGTTGCCTCACTTCCTGAGGAGAGAACAGTGCCTAGCGCCTAAGATTTACAGGGGAAGCTGACTTCTGCCCAGCTGCCGTTGATGTGACCTGAAAGGTAGAGGCCGTCTGTGAAGGGGGCCTGCTTGTCTGAGTTCCACTGAGCTTTCCTCTGTCTGTCTGGTCCTTGCAGTGACTTCAAGTGGTGCGATTTAGTGGAGAGAGCTGAATTCTGGACTGGGAAGACCTTTTCTACTGCCAGACTCAGCAACGTTGAGTATGTCTTCTAGCCCCAGAAGTCCCTATTTTTTCGTTTATAAAAAAATGCGCAGCCAGGCTCGGTGGCTCAGCCTATAATCCCAGCGTTTTGGGAGGCCGAGGTGAGTGGATTGCCTGAGCCCGCGGGTTCGAGACCCGCCCGGGCAACTCGGTGAGCCCTCATCTCTACAATAAATCAAAAATTAGCCAGGCGTGGTAGCACGCGCCTGTAGTTCCAGCTACTTGGAAGGTTGAGGCAGAAGGATCGCTGGAGCCCAGCAGGTTGAGGCTGCGGTGACCGGGAGCGGCCACTGCACTCCAGTCTGGGCAACACAGTGAGACTCCAACTCAAAAAAAAAAAAAAAAAAGATGCTCAAAGTAATACCCACCTCCCAGAATGCCTTGAGGATTAGAAGAGGTAATAGATATGAAAGAGCTGTGTAGCAGCAATGAAGATTGGGTTTGTGTGAGTCACACTACTTCACCTGCCATGGGAGACTGTGCCATGGCTCACTTGTGCTTTAGCAGGCCATGGAGGAATCTTGTCATCAACCCTCTTTCTTCTCTAGTGGATAAAGGGAGAAGATGAGCTCGAACTCTAGTGGATAGAGGGAAAAGACGAGCTCAGACAACTTGGTCTCAGTGTTGACAGAATCAATGTTCTTTCCTTTAGTTACTGTGAATAATTTTGCCCTGTTGTTTGAGATAGATTGAGGTAAAGAAAAAGCTCAGGTCCTTGATGTCTGTGTCAGTTGACATACGAATGATGGAATAGCTTTTCCTGGTGTGGATTTTATTTAAATTAGAAGAATTTTACTTGTGTTATTTATTATTATTATTATCATTATTTTGAGCTGGGGGGGTCTCACTTTGTTGCCCAGGCTAGAGTACAGTGGCACGATCATGGCTCACTG
The DNA here is from genome assembly GCA_027257055.1 of Cephalopachus bancanus. NCBI lineage: Eukaryota > Metazoa > Chordata > Mammalia > Primates > Tarsiidae > Cephalopachus > Cephalopachus bancanus. The sequence goes on along the minus strand of JAPVLO010000121.1, from coordinate 3,701,051 downwards.
CGGCCTTGACCTCCTGGGCTGAGGAGATTCTTCCACCTCAGTCTCTCAAGTAGCTGGGACTATAGGCAGACGCCACTACTTCCAGCTAATTTTTTTTTCCCCTAGAGATGAGATCTTGCTATGATGCCCAGGCTAGTCTTGAACTTGTGGGCTCAAGTGATTCTCTCACCTTGACCTCAAAGCGCTGGGATTACATGAGTGAGCTACTTGCACCTAGCCTCATGTTTTCTTTTTTTTTTAATGTAAGATTTTCTAAAAATACCAAAAGCAAGGCATTGTTTCTAATGAAACCTCATTTTTTAGTAGTCTTTGAAAATAATCTGTTCAGAAAATTTTATTTTTTGTTTCTCCTGTTTTCTCCCCCTTTGGATTTGTCTTAGGGCTCTTCCTCTTTGCCTCAGTTTGCCCTCTGACATTCTCATAGGGAGCATCAGTTTTCGGTTTCCTGGCTGGATTCCTGGACCCTTGATTGCCAGAGTTTCTCTCTTTCTCTTAATCAGCCAGCTTCAGGTCTTTGCAGGTCCCTGGAATGACCCCATTTCAAAAGATTCAGACTCTGAAACATCCTTCTCTGGTCACAGCTTCTTGTTCTTTCATTCACTCATTCCTTCACTTCCTCTAAACCTGCTTGTTGTTCATCTTAAATCCAATGAATGGCTATTTTCCACCTGTCCCTTTTCTTTTGTCTCTGTCACATCCATCCTTCTCTTGCTAGCCCTCAGGCCTTGACCGCTCCACTCCATGATGTCGTCTGTTTGCTACCTGACATCCTTAGAATCCCTTTTAACTTTTTAACTTCTGCTTTACTTACTGTTCTGACTGTCCCCCATTTCTACATACCATGTCACTGAAAATCACTGAAATCGCATCTCCGGGCTGAATTCTTAAGTATTGATGTGTGCCACCTGCCTCTGCTGAGACTTCAGTGCTCCTGAGAAAGTCCATTTCACTCTGGGATCCCATTTCCATCAGCTTTCCTTACTTTGCTGAGTAATTTTGCTTTCTTTTTCAATGAGAAGATAGATATTGTCAAATTGAATTTCTTCAGCTCTCCTTTACACCTTAACCTTTATCCATCTTTTTTAACCCACTTCTCACACTGTCTTCCCAACTCAAAGTTGTATCATTTCTTTCTCAGGTCAGTCTCCCCTCTGTGGACATCCATTCATCAGTTCACGATGAACTCTGCCCGCTGTCCCTGTCTTCGCTCTTTCCCTTTCCAGAGACTGTCCTCCCTTCATCCTGTGAGCCACTTTCCTGAAACCCTGTCTTCACAAGAGCCTTTCATTCCCTTACACATCTCCCAAAGACCCGTCTCTTCTTCCTGTTTTTGTTGTTCACCACGCAGTCATTCTTCAGCCCCCTAGCCAAGTGGCATCTTCTCCTGCTGTTTGCTGGAACTGCTCTCACAAGTCAGTCAAGACCTCTTTCCTAGTTGACAATCTACTTCTCATCATCTCCACCACTCTTGACATAGTTATCCACTCCAGCTCATCTGAATGTTTAGTAAATTTATGTTGAATGGATGAATAAAGGCACTTAGTTTTTTCTCCCCTGGTCCCCGTGACATGGTTCCATCTTTTTTTTTTTTTTTTTTTTCATCTGCAATCTCTCTGACCACTACTTTTTCTGCCTATTATTAAATTTTGAGTTTCTCCGTCTTGGCGGAATGATGAAATAGCAGGGGATAGCTACTTGTATACCAAATGCTGCCTTTTAGGTACTTTAGCTATGATACCTTTTCTAATCTTTACAACAACATGGTGAGATATTTTTTGGTCTCATTTTTAGAAGAGAAAAGCTAAACTTGAGAGAATTTAAGAATGTACCCCTGTATCTATTACTCAGTGGGAGAGGAGAAGTTTGACTCATGTTGACTGCAATGCCTGTGTTTTCTCACTAGATTCACACAGGGCTCAGGTTGGAATCACCTTTGTGTTTTTCACAGTGTCCAACCTAGTGCTTGTAAATACTAAGTATGCATATTTCAGGTGCCAATCTGTGCTGCTGTGTGTTCCTCTGGCTTCAGTCATTTTTTGCTTTAAAAAATATTGGCTTAAAAAAGATTACAGAAATAGTATATGCTGTTGATAAAATTTCAAACAATAAAATCCTGTTATAAAGTGAAAAAATGAAAATTCTCTCCCTTCCCACCACTCCCACTCTCAAGGGGTGGTGACAACTATCATTTTTACACTGATGATGTCCAAGTTTTCAATTTCAGTCCCTAGATCCCTCTTGAGTTTCACAATCCAATCTCTGAATGTTGAGCCCAGATGCTGATTTATAGTTATTTATATTTTTCCATATAATTGTCTGAATTCACATAGCTGAGCCATTTGAAATTCTTTTGGATAGTGGCAGATGTGAAATTAATCAATCAATAAATTAATTAACCCCTCATTCCGCCCATTGTATGTCTGTCCTGCTGGCCTCCCAAATTTGTAGCCTTCAAAATAAAACTCCTTTCCCTTCTCCTCCTTCATTTCCGGTGCCTTATCTCTGTTTCGATACCATCTTCCCTGTCCTCCTCTCAAACCTCTTCACATTGCCGTCCAGTCTGATGGCATGTCCTTTCAGCTGTGGAGGGTCACCACAGTGCATTCCCACTGCTGCTGCTGCTGGAGTTCAGCCCACATCTTTCTGGCTTGGATAGCTACCCTGGCCTCCTCATAATTGTTTTACGCTCCTCCTAACTTTGCTCTTCTGAGTCTTCCTAAAACCTAAATGTCTTAACCCTAAAAACTTCCTAAATCCTAAATGTCGTTGTGTCTCTTCATTGTGTGTCCGAGAGCACGCATTATCCTAATATAATTTAAACTCTGGCTCCATCTATTTCTGGATCCTGCCCTGAATTTTTGTTCTTCTGCTTGTATTTATGCTGTACGTTTAGCTCAGAATGCACGTGACATTCAAGGCACTGCACAAATGCTGCAGCGTTCTTAAACCTCCTTCCAAGGTGTTTCCAGTTCTTAAGTCAATGAATCTCTTCCCATGCCCACTCCTCTCATAGTTGCTATTTGTTCTCTTGTGTTAAGTTTGTTGTTCAGGTCTACTGTGCATTAGACTGTAAGTTATTTGAAATGACTGTGTTGCAAGCATTCGTATGCCATTTTGTTGGTATGCAGTAAGTTCTCAGGCATGTTATTTGGATCTGTTTTCTTGAAGCTTTGATTTGAGAGCCTTAAATTGGTTAAATCTGTTAATTTTATATTTAAATAATACTGGTAGCAAGGTTATCTCTGAAATCTGTCTAATGGAAGTCTATGTTTAATGGGCCAAATAGTTCATATCAGTTATCAATCAACCTGCAGATCTTTTTACATCTCTAAAGTGATCTATTTAAGAGACTCTGGGATTGCATGAAAGTTTAGCTCCTGTCCCATGGTCTACTGTATGTGAACTCTAAAGTGCTACAAGAAAAGTACCATTAAATTATTGAAATATTCTTGGCTGGGCACGGTGGCTCAAGCCTGTAATCCCAGCACTTTGGGAGGTCGAGGCAAGAGGATTGCCTGAGACCAGGGTTCAAGACCAGTTTGGACCTCGTCTCTATAATAAATAAAAAAATTAGCTAGGTGTGGTGCTGTGTGCCTGTAGTTCTGGCTACTTGGAAGGCTGAGGTGGAAGGATCAGCTGAGCCCAGCAGGTCTAGGCTGCAGTGGCTGTGAGCGTGCCACTGCACTCCAGCCTGGGCGACAGAATGAGACGGCAATTTAAAAAAAAAAAAGTCTTATTTTTTAATCTCTACATTTTAACAAGTCTTAACATAAGCATCTCCTAGGTGGTCTTTTTTAACTAAGCCATTTTGAATATAAAGTTTTAAAATGACTTAAATTTTAAAAAGGTAGGGTTTTTTTTTTTTTAATAGTAGGAGCGATTGCTGTTCTCATGGAAGGAGGACACGGCATTTACACCACCACAGATACTTTTTTGGACAACATGATGCAGAATAATTTTGAGGTCCAGCTTGACAAATGACTTGTCCCCTCCTCGTGAATTATACGTAGGCCAACGCTTGAGATAAAGGTGTGGAGAAGGGTTTTCCCAGTTTTCATAATGCCCTCCAATTTTATTCCACTGTGACTGGGTAGATAAAAAGTTTCCTACTCTTCCTCCTCTTTGGGAAGACAAGAAGGAGAAGTAAAAAGTGGAGTGGGAAAGAAGGAATCCATAGCCCTGTGCCTTCCCTCACCCCATTCTCTACCTTCCAGCAGTACAAATACTTTAATACCATTTAAGGTGATGATTTTACATGCTTTTGTTGAGCATCGCTTTGATTTATTGCTGACTAGCAGTGTTGGTGTTAACCTAGATGAGAAGCTCCTAGAACAACGCGATAACTTTTGTGGAACATGCACTATGGTGTCCAAATAGGCAGCTCAAGTATTTTTGTTTTCTTGATTGTGTTTTGCTTTTTATGTGCCGAGTCCTAGCCAAATCATTTACTGATCAGAATACCAACTTGGAAGGTTCTGGGGGGACTCTTTTTAAAGCATGATGCCACTTTGTTGCCACACTCTATTCCTAAATCTTTTAGGTGAAAATAATCAGTATCACTTTTTCGAATAAAATCCCAAGGATTATTTTTGCTCTAAGTTTAAATTTTTTTTTCAAAGGTCAGTTCAACTATCTGAATTTTGCTTCTTAAAATGTGGGATTTATTGGGGTTGGAGAAAACTGCTTTTTTGTCCTTTCAGGATTGATCTTTCACTCCAGCTTGGCACATTTTTACTTCCCACCCTCTAGTATTTAAAATTTGCTTTTAGAATTTATTTTGTTTATGCTTATTTGGCACATGAAGAATATTTCCCAAGTCACTTAAATTTCTCTTGCCTTTTCATTGTTCAGAATTGTTCCAAACTTCCGAATGAAAAACTGTGTGTGTGAGCAAGAGGGGCGTGTGCAATATGTGTGCATTTCTGGCCAAAGAACCTAAACATTACTTCTCTGCGCCCCCATGATTTTTTTTTTTTTTTTTGTTCTGTTGTAAGCTTGACAGGGATTTTATTTATTCTTATTAAATGGAGTTTGTTTATATCCACTTCTTTGTGTGAAGTTTATGTTGAAGAAGAGTGGGATTATTCTGAATATATTTTCTCTTGAACCAGCTGTACTTTTATTAACCCTTGTTTGAAGATGGGTGTGTGTATACGTGTATATATGTATGTATGTATGTGAGTGTGTGTGCATGCACACACCAGTTTCTTGAGTGATCTCTAAATTGAAAATTTGAAAGAAAGGAAAAAGAAAATAAACAAAAATTTCCTTAAGTAAGAGGACAAAGGAATGTTCTCATAACTGGACTGGAATTGAAGTTTGTGTTTCATTTAAAATGACAAATCAGCAAATCCCTCTTCAACTATGTTACATCAAGGTGAATTTTCCCTTCTTTCTGGGCTCTGGACACAGTTTGCCTGGACATCTTCCCAGGAAAGCCCCTGTGTAAAACCCCCATTAAAGCAAAGTCATCATAAAATCATTTCATTTCCATAATGCTTGTCTTCTGACCTGTGTGAAATGCTCCACAACTCTTGAGGTACATATTTTGGGTCTTAACATGCAAGAAAGTTGTTAGCTGTTCTTAACTAAGGAAGAAAATTAAAAGTGAACAGAGCATTCTCGTATAGGCCCAAACTGTGATACAGATTGAAGATAAAAGGTGGAGATTCTTTCCTTCCATATGGTGAAGCAATTTGAGGAAAGAGAAATTAGACTTTCGGCAGAAAGAAAATGTCAGATTTTTTTGGAGGGGGATAGGGGGAGTGTTTTTCACTGCCCTAAATTCTGGAATTTTGTTTAGAATTAAACGGAAAAAAAGACACATGTCTACTGATTTCACTCTTAGGACTTATCCATCTTAATGCCAGTGTTAGTCGACACTGCGACCTCACCAAGGCAAAAGGAGTATTTCAGGCAGACTGCACAAATTATTGGTCACTATTAGTTAGTTCCCAAACTAAACAAAGAATAATAAATTATATGATGCACATTATCTCTTTTGCTAGGGGCCATTGTTAATTTCTAAGAGAAAGTAAGTGAGATTGGCTTTCATTTCACTAGTAAACAAACTTGTAGAGAAGAAGAACTAGCATGCAGCTTCCAAACCTCTGCTCTTCAAGGTCTTCAGTACCATAAAGCATGGGATGGGTGTGAAGGTGCTGATCATGATATTAAAAAATCAAGCAAGGAGAACATTTCTCACTTAAAACCGGTGATAACTGAATTTTATGCTGGAATTTTTCAAGGTAATGAAACATGTCGAACAGAAACTTCAGTGAGGATGTGCTCTGGGGAGAAACCAGCTGAATAAAGTTCAGGAGCAGATTCCACTTAGATAAACCATTGACTCCGGAAAGCTGTATATCTTCTTTAGAAGCTTCTCTCTATTTTTCCTTCTTTCATCCTCAGCAAAAGCAAACAAAATGGAGGTCGAGGAGGAGGGTAGAGATAAAGAAATCATGTTCGTATGCAGGGTCAGTTTCTAAGCCATTTTTGACCTTTTTGGTAAAGTATTTTCCACATCTGCCAACCACACTTGTCTGCATATGGTAACAGGTAACTTTCTTGAGTACTGTATAATCTGCAAGACATAAATAACTAGGCATTGTAATTATATGGCAGTTACCATATGGTTGGAATAGTTACATGGTTATTAGTACCCCATAAAATAAGGTGATCGTGTTTTTTGTTTGTGTAATCTATCATAGGAATTTCTTCTTTCCTTGCCTTTAAATACCATACGTCATTTGGTGTGCTCTGACATTCCGTGAGTCACTGCACAGAAAGGTGTTTACTCCTCTAAGTACCAACAGATCCTTCTCTTTATGAAGAAATGAATATTAAATATGAAAGGACAAGTTTTGTCCTTTATAGTTTACTTCTTGATTTAGTTCTAGTCACCCATGACTTTTAAAGAACAGTTAATATGAGGAATGAACTTTTTGGCTGCAATATTTCTAATATGATTTTTGGAAATTCCTAAAAGCCACATTATGAAATATTGGTAGTTACTGTTATCATTCTGTTTCTTTTCTTTGTTTTCTGTTCCTTTCTCCCTCTCTTTTGTGACCAGTGCTGCTTCTTACAGCTAAACTAGTATGATACAGACCTTTTGTGTTTAAAAACAAAACTCTGACATACAAAAAAGTTCCCAAATAACTTGTATTTAATTAGTATGTAATTTATTTAATTAGTTCCCTGCCTCTTTCTTTCGTGGTAATTGTCTTGATTTCTAGCTCTGGTTTTAAAACAGGGAAAGTTTAGGCCTTTCCTGGTTCAACCCCTGTTGTCCATAGCACACCTCACTGTCTCTACCAAAGAGGAGAATTGAATTTGAGATTTGATTTGATGCATTTTAGTCTTTTTCCCCCACTCTGATCCTCTTATACGGCTGCTTTGCAAGACAGTTTTGTGCAAGCAGACATGACTTAACTCTATTCCCTACATAGAGAACTATTCAACTTTACTTTTATGTGTTTTGAATACTGCCTCATGTGAGACTGTGACAGCAATAAAGTATGCATGGCCAACCTTATTTTAATAGCGAAAGAGAGCTGCTTTTAATTAATAAGTGGATCTCTTTATGTCTGGGGTTTTCGGTTTATTTTGTGGTTCTTTGGAGTTCTTCAATTATGTGGCCTAAAAGGGCTATGTTAGTGGAGACTAAATCCTTTTTGAAATCTGTCATTTACATGTTTTCTGTCTGTAATCTGTTTTCAGATTACTGTCTTAGAAGGAAAAAAAAAACACAACAGCAGTAGCAGTTTTTCTCTGAAATGTTAAAATCTATAGCCCATAATTATGTATATTTTAAGTCATTAATGGAATGCAGTATCCATGTACACAAATAGAATCCTAGCCATCCCCTTCTGTTGCTCTGTCATATGGGCCCAAGTTGCTTTAAATAACCTTTATACTGTATATTCTCCTACTTGACTTTTAAACTACTAAAAAATTAATAGAACTGGTATAAAGCATCTACTAGGTATCTTCTTGAGTATTATAAAAGATGTGAAAGACTCTTCCCCCTGGTGATGCCATTGCAATCTTGTCTGGTCATCGATTTTTATTGAATTCAGTCAATTCTAGGATATCAGTGTGCACCATGACTTCTCTTCCATGCTTCCTCCCTGAGGGGTTTCTTTGCTCCAACTGGAATGCAGAACCTTACTTGGACCCTCAGTGATCCCAAATAATGTGATTCCTGGGTGGTAATACAGATGCTTTTATGATTCACATATCAATGAATGTGTCCAATCTTGCTTATTCAGGCTTGTGATCAGTTTTTGTTAGAAGATATAGTCTATCTAATTCCGCATAAGGGATGAGGGATATTTCATGGCATTGAAAATAATTGTCTGTAGGAGCATGAGAATTCCATAGATACAGGCACAGCTGTATTCTTGGCTGAATATTAATTGCTAGGAAATATCTGGTCTGTGGGTCATTCATTATATTTTAATAATTCCCCCTGAAATGTTCCTTAAGCATTGAAAGGAAAAAGAGAAGATATTATCTCTTTAAAAGTCACAGGTAAAATCACGAGCGATCTGAATTTTCTTTCTTGTTCCTTGAACAGTATCTCTGAAAGCTTCCTTTGGTCAAATACAATAAATGGGAGGCTACTCTTGGAAACACTCGCTGGGTGCTATTAAACAGTTGTCGGTAGATGGCAGTACTGTTCTACTACAACATTTTAAACCACTGCAAATGCTGCCTAACATTTCATTCCCAGTCTAATTTTGAGAATGCTTGATTAGCTACATTAAACAATGTTTGGGTGATTTTTTTTTCCCTTTTAAACTTACAGAATTATAGCCACAGCCTGAAAGAAAGCCATTACTGGTAGACAACATGATTATCAGTTGTAATTTAGTCAGTCCAACATAGAGAAGGGCATATAGATTTTTTATTATACTTGTAAAAAGTCTATACAAATGTATAAAATGGTTAACAAGAATGATTGTAATGTCTCATTTATTTTATATCAGTATATTTACTCCCTAATTTACCTAGGGTGACATCCGATTATGGTGGATCATCAGAGATGTATGTTTCTGTGCATGTGTTTATTTTTTTTTATTCCTGTAGGTCTACAAGTATGCCTTGCAAATGAAATACTTTTAAATTTTAGTAAGATATCTTGATGTCTACAAGCTAGTTTGTAGACCCAAAATAGCCAATATCTTTACAATGTTTATTTATTTGGAAGTTTGGGATTAGAGCTATCCTTAGGAAAGGGTGGGTTACCGTCTTATATTAGGATTTTTGCAAGTTCCGTAGGAAACACGCAGTACAGAAAAATAGACTGCTCTTCTGTTTTTCTTTGTGCTCCAGGTTATGTTATAATAATTAACTCTCTGGGTTAAAATAACTAACAATCCATGATCATCATTTAAAATGGAACATTGCACAATTAATTGTCTACTTAGTTGGTATGTTTTCTGAACTTTTCTTATTTTAAGGTATTTTTAGGGAAGATTTCATATAGGTTGGGAAGATGAAATTTATATTTTTTTCCAAAGAAACAAAAGCATTGTGTTACTAATATTTCATTTGAGAAGAAGATAAAGCTATTTTGTTTTATGAAATACTTAGGGAGGCGAAATCTTCATTTCAAATTGAACTGAATTTTAAGAAAACTATGCCTTAACTATTTATTTTATGTCTTCCAGTTTCTTTACTGACTTTATATCTAGAATTGCAAAATGACTGATTATAGGTTTAATCTGGCTTTTGTCTTTAAAACGTTTTTGAAAACTGGAATGTAGTGTTAATTTAAGTTTTTAAAGCATTAGCAGGTAGAAAATGATAAAATATCTGGGTGCTACTGAGTAGAAGGGTTTTGTTTCAGTGATTATTTTCTGTTTCTGTTGTAGGGATATAAGCGATAGTAGTCTTAGCTACTATTCAAACTTGAAATTTGCAGCATAAGCCACAACCTGTGATAGCTGAAGTACCTAGTTACAGCATGTAATTCCTGACAGGTTTCGCTGGTATCTTTTAAACTCACCTTCTATGGCACAATTAATACATTTTAGAGATTCAATGCACACACATATGTATACGTATACATATCAATATGGAGACAACTATTACAGTTCCTGTAAAAGAAAATATACGGGTGGGAATTTATGCACAGCTAGTGCTGAGTATGTGAAAATTTGAGATGTAACATATTCAGCGTCTCCCAGCAAAAAGAGATGTGTAGTAATAAATTCATAAGATGTTTGTAGTTATGTTCTTCCATCAGATACTGATAAAAGCCAAGAAGCACATGAATGAATGTTACTTTAGAAGTACACAGTGGAGTGAAATGCCCATGTGCTAAGAACTTACTATCTCCTTGGGAAGCTTAGATCACAGGGTAATGAGGATGAAACAGTGCCTCTATGGTTTGCAGTTGAAGTGGTGTTGTTGAGTGATGTATTTTGAAAGAACAGCTTAAAGTTTGGAAGGAGTAACATATTTACTGAAAAAATTCTGTCAAAGCAAATTCATACAGACTAGTATTCATTTATACCTTGTTAAATATTTGGGAGAAGTCAAGATTCTTCCTATTTGACTTGCAATAGAGATCTCTTGGGCAATGTTTCTCACCAGCGAGCTATAGGATGAGGGTAGACAAAAAAAATTGGCTTTGTTTCTATTTTATGCACAGCCAGACTTGCTCTTATGTTTGTAATATTTAAAGGAGTTCAATAGGAGGCCCTTGATTCTTTGATCTAATGCCACAGTGCAGTTTAATGAGAAAGGTTTTTAATATTATGTACAATATTGAAAATTTCTGCCAGCTCAGACCAATATAATTTAATGCTAGATTTACACCTTGGATCCCTTCTTTTATTTCTTGTCATGAATCCAGCCCCCAACCCCCCCCCACCCTCAGCTGAAACAGGTAATTACAAAGGTCCTCAGATCAATTTTTGTAAAGGGGCACCCTGACGGGTACCATGACTGAAGTGTGACATGAGCCTTTTCCAATACAATGGGTGGCCTAACATTCCTCTGGAAGCCCAAGCTCATTAAATATTCGGTTCCTTTTTTCCCCCTCTCCCCCCTCCGTGCACTTTAGCTTGAGTCGCACTAAGTCTGGGGTTTCTTCACTGAAGACTTAGGAAAATTGCTTCGAGTTCTCAGATTGAATTTTTTATGTGTATGACTTCATGATAGCATTAGCATGTGCTTTGATCCATGTGTGAATGGCGCTGGGTCGGCGCTTATTGCCATATCCAGATGGTGTTACAGGGAACAAACAGTTGTGTTTTAGGATTTCTCAATAGACTGTCTAGACTGGCCGTGCAGCAGACAGATACAGCCACCCATCAAATTAGCGTTTGTCAGATTTATGGTAATGGTTCACCAAAGCCTTCCTGTCATTGACATTAAGATTTACGCCTCCAAAGTTATTTTGTCTTCCACAGAATATAGCTTGTGATTGCTCGGATTTAAAAAAAAAAAAGAAGAAGAAGAAAGTTTAAGACAGAAAAGTCTTGCTGAATGTGAGCTGTTTCTGAATGAAAAGAAAAATATAAAAGGAATTAAACAGTGGCTGCGGCTTAAGAGCTGTATTGATTAGGGAAAGACCCACTCCCCACCCCCAACCCCCCCTCAAGTGATAAGAAGGATGTTCTGTTCGGGCTGGTGTCTCCCATTTGCCCTTGTTGGAAAGAAAAACACGTATGTGGGTGACTATGGCCAGATTTTGCCCTTTCATGTTGTTACTCTGGAGTAACGTGATCTGCTGGCCCAACGCGGTGGGAATAACCTTTTGACAGGCAGTATGTCCATTCTCAGTGGAAATGTTTTCCCAAGTCTGGCCAGGCCGCCTTTGATCATACCTCCTTCCAATGTGGGGTCACAGCTACTATGCTATGCAAGAGTCACAGGTTCCTGCGAGGAAAGTGAGAGACATGAGGGTTTAAAATAAATAAATAAATATGACCCAAACCCTCTTAAGTTCTCAATCATTGATGTTGTGAAGCTGGAAGGGTGGAAACAGCTACATGAAGCGTACAGGACATTTCAGGTTAAACTCGGTGTGTGTCCTTTTGCAGAAATGGGTCAAGCAATGTGTTTTGCACATTTTCATCTAAAGCGGTTTTGGTAGTGAGGGTCCATGCCATCATCCCAGGCATGCTGGGGCATGTCTGAAAATGTGTTTTCCTATTGTACGTTGGTACAAATGACAAATGGTGAAGAGGCTGGGAGTTGATTAAAACGCCAAGACGGCCATGGAAGACAATATACAGGGAAACGGGCTTTGCAGAGGTGAAAAGCTCCAGCATTTTTCAAAGGAAATTCTTTCATCTATCTGAGAGTGGGCATTTGGGGGAAACCCCTGCTAACCCCTTTGGTATGTCAGGATTGAGAACTGCTGCCTGTTCTATTACAGGGCAGACTCCCTGCAGAATTCTTACTCGTCTCTTATTCATTCCTATGGCAGTAGCAAAGTTATGTTGGTTACTGAATAAAGTATTCTCTATTAAGTGTGCTGGAACTAAAGCCTTCCTGCTAATCTTCGGTGGTCTCTGCATCCCTGTGTGGTGGTCCCTCCCTCCTTCCTTCTCTCCTTCATTCCCTCCTTCCCTCATATCCTTCCTTCCCTCATATCCTTCCTTCCCTCTGTCCTTTCTTTTCTTGTTTGCCCTTCCCATATGGTAATCATTTGATTACTCTAAGTGTGTTAATTTGGCTACTTTTAAAAGATTTCTTTCTCATATATGTGCTCAAATGTAGTGATAAAGTGTATTTTATCCGTTGTAACAAAAAATGATTGGTATTCAGCTAAATTAAATGTCAACAGATTGCATTTTTTTTCCAAATAATAAAGTAATGGATCTTCAATTTTGTCCATTTTTAAGTATTTAAATATTGAGTTAAATGCACTCAATTAAAACAATTTTCTGCATTAATTTATTTGCATGTGAGAGCTTTCACTTAGTTTGTGTTTTTTTATTAGATGAATTATGACCAATTTACTGAAGGATTTGATCATCTCTCTCATATGGTTATAAAACTAGAAGATTTCTAAGAAAAATATGGGGACATTTTGGCTAAACAGAATTTTCCTCCAAAACTCCCTCTCCCTTTCCCTTCCAGCCTTTCTTCTCTTCTTCCTTCTTTCTTCCTGTTTTGCTGAAACTGCTAAAAGAGTTATTTATTTGGATTCCTTTTGAAAAGCACGTTTCTTAAGGAATCTCAATGGTCTTGACTGTGTTGTGATTCATTTCCGATGCATTGTGAAGTGGATGATCATGTGAGGGGGCATCTCAAAAGTCAATCTAATTACCACCACCTTATCTTTTGCAATGCTTATTTGGGATTGTGGCAATGGAGAGGGTTAGTGGGGAGGATCCTAAATTAGTTGTCTAGCTAGAACAGTTACCATTTTGGACTTGAGAACTATTTTAAGTTTGTTGTAAGAAACAGTATAATTTTTACAAGACACATTTATAGTGTTTTAAAAAAGTTAACTACTCTTCTTACACGTGTGTTTTCTTGGAAAGTGGAAGGGTTGAATGGAATGCCAGTCTTTTAGCAATGTGTGAAAAGTTATTTGAGTAAAATCCTTTTTCTTCTTTAGTTTAAAACTTTATTCTCCCTGGGAATCCTCCACATTTGAGATTTGGGCTTTGCTATTTTTAAAATGAAATTTTGACTGTCTACGTTATGCTACGTTTGCTTGATCAGACAACATATTTAAAGGAATCATAAGATACTAATGATTTAAAGACCTTAGAGAGCATCTAATCTAATAACCTTATTTTTCCAGTTGGAGAAACAGAGGCATGTATAAGTTAAGTGTTTTGGCTAAGATCACAAAGCTGGGCTGATGGGACTGCCAGTCAGATTTCTCATCCCCCTGCCCCCCATTAAGTCACTACTTTTAGGTACCTAGAGGTGGATACTCGGTTATTTTTTCCTCTACCATACATACTTAATCTTTCTCAATTTCTGTTTGACTAATTAGTTCAAAGCTAAGAAAACACGTTTTCTTTTCTGTGAGCAGATTATACCAACAGAGAAAATGTTAAAAAAATTAAGTCCAATGGGACACACCCTGTTAATTGTATATCCAATAACCACTTAGCCCAAAAGAACCTTGGTTTTTGAGGCAGCAGTATGTCTAGTCTCAGGCAATGAATGAACCATGATTTGTCTAAACAACCCATTTTCTCAGCTTCTCATACAGCTAGGTCTGGCTGTGTTTCTCAGCTCTGCCCAATGATCTTATGTCTGCTTGAGGTGCTTTTGGGAAAGGTTTTGCTTTCTTGTGGAAAGGGACAGATGTGACTGACTCAGCTTTTCTTCCCCACCGCCCCTTTTCCTTGTTTCCTTCTTGAACAGAGATGTGACATCTGGAGCTGCTGGAGCCTTCTTATTACCTTGGGGACAAGGCCAGCTTCTTTTTAAATAAGTCCTGTTTGTTTAAACCAGCGATGGGTATTTTGACTAAACTACTGGTTGGCAATTTGTGACCCACGGACTGATTACCCATTTTTGTCAGTGAAGTGTTATTGGAACACAGCCATGTATTGACTGTGACTACCTTCATGCCAGGACCGAGTTGAGTGATTGCAACAGAGACTATAATGGCCCACAAGCCAAAATATTTGCTCTCTGGCCCTTTAAATTTGGTGATGCCTGGTTTAAACATCATAAATTGAATTTTCTGTAACTTGCAGCCGGATACATTCCTAATGGAATCAACCAATAACCAAGATTCCTAAACAGATTACTCCCTTGGTATTTGTGCTTACTCAGATTACTCTTGTATGGTTAAGTAGGTCTCCTTCAGATGATCATCTCTCTCAATTTGGACTTTGTCTACTCTTTATTTCCTTCCTGAGCTTTCTGATTATCTTTGTACTTTTTAAAAGTAGGATGAAAATGTAAAAGTGTTTCATTTATGTGCTCTACCTAAATCTGATATCAGCTGTTTGATATTCCAGTTTTTAACTGTCCAAGGAATTACTTTCTGGAGCACAGGTAAGAAAAATTGCCAGCACTTTGAGTCAATGAACAGGGTCTATTGGTGGGTCTTAAAGCCGTAATTGATAAAACAGCTCTCCAACTCCTTGTATTGTGCTCCCTTCCTCCCTATCCCTTTGAAACTTGTCCTTGGTGATCTGGTGGAATCAGGAAAAAAGCTAGCATCAGCACCCACTCTATGACAATTTGTAATACTCTGCACCCCAAACAAATCACTAACTTGATATGGGATGATAAACTAGAAAATATTTCTGGTTCCACAGCGGCTATAATTGGACAGTCTGTCTTTTGAGCAATTAAAAATTTCATTTTGTGTGATCATGCACCATCCCTTTAATGTGTGACAACAAAGATGACCTATTAAAGTATGTGTATTTTCATTATGATTGCTAAAATTATCAGATAGTAATTGTATTGGTTTGCACATTGTGTAATATCTTATTGCAGATTGAATTTTAGGAGACTGAATTAACTAAGAGTTGTCAACTGAAGTGACTTCTCTGTGCCATAGTTTTGTGTCTCAAGGGAAAGAGATTGAGCTTTATGGTAGGTAAGGTCTCTTTCAATTCTATCTTGTTTATACTTATAAACATTCTTCAGGGTGACTGGAACCCAACTGAAAATTAGTTGATTCAAATAGCAGCAGCAGCAACAACAACAAAATTTCCTTTGGAAAATCAAGGTACTTTAGTCAGAATGCCCTTTAATTTTTAAGGTCCAGATTCCTCAGAGAATTGCAATGCACAGGTATCCTTCAGTGTCTGAGGAATATTCTGGGGATGGAATCTCACAGGATGAATTTGGTTTCTGTGATGGCCACTTGCAGTGCTTTAGCTTGATAATCAAATATAATATATTTCACATTTATTGTTTTGTTGAAATTATATATTTAATTCCTTCAAAACACTATCTTGAAGAACAAATTTCCAAGGAACTATTAGAAGCAAATTGGTTGGACAGTGAGAGTGGATTCCAGTAAAAATGGATAATACACATTTTTTTCATCAAAATTTTCTTGCTGTGCTTAAGAAATTATAGTTCATGAAATAGTGAATTTTAATTTGGGATTTATGGTAATAACGTCTGTGTC
Source organism: Cephalopachus bancanus (assembly GCA_027257055.1). NCBI lineage: Eukaryota > Metazoa > Chordata > Mammalia > Primates > Tarsiidae > Cephalopachus > Cephalopachus bancanus. Next base: position 3,684,964 of record JAPVLO010000121.1, on the reverse strand, counting down.
ACAGACTCTTACTGTATATTTTGAAGTGGATACATTGAAACATGTCTTGCTTTTTAGTAAGAACTACTTAGTAATAAAGAAAACACATTTTTGTGAAATGTGCTTGATGTGCTTCTTTGCCTTTTCAGCTTGCATGGAGGACATTAAGGAATAAAAAATTGGTATTGTATTCAAGCCAAATATTAAAACTCAAATAACAAATTATCTTATTTCTACCACTTAGTCTCATTTTTTCCTTTTTTCAAAGAATTGTGTCTTCAGCTATTCTGAAAGTATTTCTAATTAGCACTCTGTATCCTCTAACTCACTGTATATCATTATATTTTGAAGAGAAAGTTGTGATGTAAGGACGAGATAGCTGTCTTACTTCTTTGAGGAAGAAAGTGGGCTTTGAGTAAATAAGAGATAAAAAATAAGAAGGCTGCCAGTTTCAAACACCTGGAAGGATGTTGACTTTGCAATAACTTTACAAATTAGCCTCTTTATACAGCATGTCTGGCTAGTGTCTAGATACTAAACAATGACCTGAGGTGAATGATTTTTCATCAAACATGCTTTCAACTAAAGAAGAACTCAAAATAGTCTTATAAGGATGGCAGTATCTGTGCTGTATAATACAGGCATCTATATTTTTCAAACAATATAAGGGATATAGATGTTAATATTGCATTATAGTTCTTATCTTTTGGCTTTTTTATTATTTAACTTTTATTTTTTACCAGGGCTATATGTGAGCATATTTTTTAAAAGAGCAAATTAAGTTATAGAGCATATTATGAAAACCTGTAGTGACTTCCTCTTTCTTCTCTCCCTTCCAGTTTCTTCCATAACTTCTCTCTCTTTCTTTCTCCATTTTCAAAACCGTATTTACCTTTTTTTTTAACCTCCATCATTCTAGTTAATGTGCTTATATAGCTACTTCCAGATTTTTTCAGTTTTAGGCTCTATCTCTGGCCTTCTGCTTTGGAAAATGAGGATTTAGCTCTTTTCTCTCCCCATTCACCCCTGACACACATCTTTACTCTCCCATCCTGCCTATATGGTTAATATTCTAATTTTGGGTAAATCTGTGTGTTTACACTGTTATGCCTTTATAAATGCTATTCATCACTGTCATATAGTATATTATAATTACTTTTTTTTTTTTTCTGAGTTGGAGTCTCACTCTGTCACCCAGACTGGAGTGCAGTGGCCGCTCCCGGCCACCGCAGCCTCGACCTGCTGGGCTCTGGCGATCCTTCCGCCTCAGCCTTCCGAGTAGCCGGAATTACAGGCATGCGCTACCACGCCCGGCTGATTTTTTTTTATTTATTGTAGAGATGAGGTCTCGCCAAGTTGCCCAGGCGGGTCTTGAACCCGCGGGCTCAAGCAATCCACTCACCTCAGCCTCCCAAGGTGCGGGATTACAGGCTGAGCCACCGAGCCTGGTTTACTTTTTCTTCTTGTTCAACTTTACTAGTCATTGTCATAGTTTGTCATTTAGTTTGCTGTGTCTTCAACATTAATTCATTCTTCAATCTCTCCCCCACATTGTGTAGATCTCCTTTTAATAATTTCAAACGGGTGTGCTATAAAATAACATCCACTTCATCTTGGTGTTATTTCTTCTGGAGTTTCTGATCTGCTTCAATCTGGACAGGTACAGGCCTGTGCATGGCTATTGTTCTAGGCTTGTGGGGGCTTCCTTCTCCTGGAAGATCCTTTCTGGCTACCAGATCTTTCGCTTTCTTAGCTTACTTACTACAGGGTGTGTTGGAGGTGAATTTTTTGAGAACTTAACTTACCAGATTCATGACTGATGGTTTAGTTAGTATAGAACTCTAGGTTGGAAATAATTTTCCTCACAATTTAGAAGATATGAGGGCATTTCTTTCTAAGCTTTTATTTAGAGCAACAATGTTATTTTGTTCCTGTACCTTTGTATCTGAGGTGCTTTTTGTGGTGGTGGCAATTTTGTTTTTTATCCTGTTTGGCAACTCCAGTCTTCTGAAATTTCATGATGTGCTTTAGTATGTGACTTTTATTATATTTATGTATATGTTTAAGTTTCATTTAATTGTATAGCTCTGCTTACCCCTTGCCCCAAGTTCCTCCCCCCCACCTCACCCCTTAGGTGCCTGTCTTTCATATTAGTGGCTTTCCTTAGATGCTGGCAATTCTTGTCTGTCTACTCACATTTAAAAGTGGGGCATATAAAGCTAATTCAGAGTTTTGTGCGCAAGTGTGATATTTGTCTACTGTGGGTTTCACCCCGGGGCATTTGTTTTATTGGGGAGGTCCCAATAATCGTACCTTTAGGTTTTCTCTCTTGGGCTAGTCAGATATTTGAAGAAGAATCTTTTAAGCTCCCACCTGGGGCATGTAAGCGTGGCCCTCAGTGGTCTGGGAAGCAAGAGGCAAAAAGAGTCTGGGGAGCTCAATATTCACCATGCTAAAGTTTTACTTAATTCTTCTTTTAAGATACCCCTGCTGTAATATGTGCCCAGTGATCCTCAGTTCATACAGTAAAGGTATAGCCCAGTAAAGGTATAGCCTTTTACCAGGGTGAGCAGGTTCAGTTGCCCAGCTATGTGAAGTGGGAGAGAAAATCTAGAATTCTTAAGTCTTTGTTTAAAGGACTTTGAACCAATTCGCCTGTTTTCAGTCCTGCCTTTACCCCTGTTTATAAGGGATCTTGGGTTCCACCCATTCCTGAACTTCTTGGGAGCCAGGAGGTGGGATGGGGTGAGGGGCATGCTGTGTTATGGCTCACCTTTCCCCCACTGCTTGTTTAGACTCAGCTTCTGGTCTCCTGGATCACAGTTACCCTCCATTCTTCTGCTTTCTGGTTTCTGAAATATTGTAGTTATTGTGTCCAAGTGTGTTTGTCTTTGTGTGTGTGTGTCTTTTAAAATAATTTTAGTGCAGTTTTAGAAGTTGGAAGGGAATGACTATGTTCACCCTGCCACTTGAAGTCTTTTCTCATTTTTGTAATTATAGATTGTCCTCTCAACAGGCAGTTTGGCCAGTGTGAGCAGTGTGAGCAACTGCTTAGAACAGAAATACAGCTGAACAGAGCCATGCTCTGTCTGAATTTAGATGCTTGTGCCTTTCACGTTTTTAAGAAGAGGTAACATTGGGGGTGAAGCAGAGTGTCTCTTTTAGAGGGTTTTAAGTGCAGCTGGACTCCTTTGTTTTAATTCTCTTGCTCTCCCAGTGCAGACAGATCCCCACACATTTGCATACCAAAAGGAGCCATGGGAGTCAGGAGTGTGCCACATCCTGTGCTCCTACTGTCCAGTGGCTTTTGGTCCTTTTTGTGTAGTATATTCTCATCATGTGGTGTAGGGCAGCCTCTCAGGAGCAGCAAGTTTCCTCTCTCCTAGAGGAGCAAGGGTTCTCTGAAAAACGAGGTTGAGAGAGAGGGTAAAAGCATCTCATGCACGGAGCTCCTTTTTCTCATTTGGAAAGGGTGGACTGGTGGGACTAGATGAGCTTTTCTGCTTCCAAACGTCTATCACTCCAGAATTTTGAAAATTTATTGTATTTCTTTTTTTTTTTTTTTTTGAGTTGGAGTCTCACTCTGTCGCCCAGACTGGAGTGCAGTGGCCGCTTTCGGCCACCGCAGCCTCAACTTAATGGGCTCCGGCAATCCTTCCGCCTCAGCCTTCCAAGTAGCCGGAATTACAGGCATGCGCTACCACGCCCGGCTGATGTTTTGATTTATTGTAGAGATGAGGTCTCGCTGCCCAGGCGGGTCTCAAACCCGCGGGCTCAGGCAATCCACTCACCTCAGCCTCCCAAAGGCGCGGGATTACAGGCTGAGCCACCGAGCCTGGCTATTGTATTTCTTGATTGCTTATTTTTCAAATACAGGCTTTTGATATTGATTATTATTATTATTTTGTATCTGAGAAATCATTAGGAAACTTGGTTAGGTGTGTTCATATGTTTGGCCGCCCTTTCCTTTTCTTGCCTCTTCCCTGATAGTTCCTTCTGACCACACTGACTTTTTTAGTTTTTATAACAAGTCCAGTTCTTTTTCCCCTCTGGGCTTACACAATTGTGGTTCCTTCTCCCTGAAACATTTGTCTCCTCATTCTTTGTTAACTCCTATTCTTTTCAACTAAGATTGTTTCCCCACCCTCCTAGAAGACTTTTCTTAATTCTCCATCTAAATTGGGTTACCTCTGTTAAACTTTCTTTTGCCTCCAGCTTTTTGAAGTATAATTGATAAACAATATGTTATACTCTTAAAAGGCACTCTGTTTTTTCCCTTCATTAGCACTGCTTTTTAAACTTTTCAATTCAGGGGGTATACATGCATGTTTGTTACATGGACATATTGTGTAGTGGTAGGGATTGGGTCTCAGATGGCCCATTCCCCAGATAGTGAGCATTGTACCCCATAGGTAATTTCTGAATCCTAACCCCCCACACACACCTCCCCTCTTATTGGTGTCCCCAGTGTCTGTTATTTACATCTTTGTGACCATTTAGCTCCCACATATCAGTGAGAACGTGCAGTGTTGTTTTCTGTTTTTGAGTCAGTTCGCTTAGGGTGATACTCTCCTGCTCTATCCATGCTGCTGCAAAGGACATGATTTCATTCTTTTTTATGGCCGTGCAGTATTTCATGACCTTCATAGCACCTCTTACTGTAAGTATTGAAACATTTATTTGTGTCTCTGTTTAATATTGACTACTCCTCTAGACTATAACTTCCATGAAGGCTGAGGGCACATCTTTCTTGTTCACCATAAGTATCTACTTCCTGGCACTTATTGGTTGAATGAGGGAAGAGTACCAACTGAGAAAGTTGATCTCACCAGTATCCTTTACAAGCTGCATGTTTTGGGAAGTCCTAATTTTTGGATTTGAGGTGCTGGAACTGGTTTTGTACGCCTATATGCCTTACAGCTATACATAAATTGTGTAACTACCAGAACTAAATGTAGACTTTTGGCCAGATCACTATAATTTGTTTATTACTCCTACTGTTTGGCTTCTTTTGTTTTCCTTTTAATTTGTGTCATTAATCTAGATTTGCCAAAAGGAAAAATACAAATGGTAGAGGTGGGGAGGAAGGATCAAACCCAAGGAAGGATGAAGCGGGAAGGGAGACAACTTAGTCTGTTGCATCAGCTATTTTTTCAAGTATTCAGCAGTGTTCATTCTGTCCTCCATTTCCCAGAAAATTATGAATTCGAGGAAAAGAACAAGGAAGTTAGTAGTGGTCACCAAATAACTTTAATTACTATTTCTGGAGGGAGTCTGTGTTCTCATTATGCCTTTGACCAGAAGTTCCCAGAGGACAGGAAAATTTCAGTTACTTAACAGTTACTTAAATATGGTGATGCTCAGATAAGATTCCTTGAATGATTACGCTTATACAAGATACCAGGTTTCAGTTTCTGGTTAGGACCTAAGCATTATAATAGTTAAAGTAACAAAGCCCTTAGCTCCTGGAAGATTATATCCTGAAGTCTAAGAACTCCTCAGAAACTGTCAGATGGACCAGCCAGGAGGAAGGGCAACAATTCAGGGGCATTGGTGTTTTGGGAGCCAGGGGTATACCCTAAAGTTTTGTTTGTATGGAAGAAACTAAGTAGAATACCCTTTTGTCCTCCTTGGGATTTCCCTAAGAGGCAGTGCAGTGCAATGGTTAATTTTTTTTGAAAGCAGATTAGACCTGTGTTCAAATCCCAGATCTTGATAGCTGTGTAATCTTGGGCAAGTGACTTCTCTGAACTGCAGTTGCCTTCACAGTCACAGAGGCCTGATTTAAAGTATATAGCTTCCAGAGGAGTTGTGTGGATTAAATGCAGTAATCCCTCTACCTGGGCTCGATGGCTTAGCCTGTAATCCCAGCACTTTGGGAGGCTGAGGCGAGTGGACAACTTGTCAAGGCCGTCAAGTTGCAACTTGTCAAGACCGTCTCTACAATTAAAATAAATAAATAAATAAAAATAAATACAGTAATCCTTCCAAAGTGCTAAGAAAGTACTTCATCCAGAGTGAGAGCACTCTACACCATAGCAGTTGTTGTGATTTTGAGTCATGTGCAAGGGAATTGATAGCAAAGATGATTATTAGTAAATGGTTTTCATTTCTCCAGGTACGTCAATAAAAATTAGTGCACAAGCTACATGCATACCTGGATTCTGGGTGTTAACTACTGAGTGATATGAGTTTTATTTGTTCTAAAATAAGCAGAATGCTCAGAATTGATACTTTAAGTATGGCCTTTGATCCACAATACTGGGCCAGGAGGGTAGGGGTAAACTCTAACTTTTAAGTTTTTAAATCTTTTTTTTTGAGTTGGAGTCTCACTCTGTCACCCAGACTGGAGTGCAATGGCATGCTCCTGGCCACCGCAGCCTTGACCTGCTGGGCTCCAGCGATCCTTCCGCGTAGCTGGAACTATTGGTGCGTGTTACCACACCCGGCTATTTTTTGATTTTATTGTAGAGATGAGGTCTTGCCAAGTTGCCCAAGCGGGTCTTGAACCCGCGGGCTCGGGCAATCCACTCACCTCAGCCTCCCAAAGCGCTGGGATTACAGGCTGAGCCACCGAGCCCAGCTAGGTTTTTAAATCTTAATTTGCATCTGCACTGAAATATAAAGAGGTAGAGGAAAAAGTACAAAATTTGACTTGGAACTTTATTACATTATACAAACTTTAAAGTGTGTGCATTATGTTTAGTTTCTAGAAAGAAGATTGGGCATTAGGTAATTTGTCTGGATTTTAAGGCCACAGTCTGGAGTTAATTTAATTGCCACGGGGATTGTGGAAATTCATATTTGTGTAGTATAGGTACAGATGAACAACTCAAAGCAAAGTACATCTGCCAAAAATCTTAGCTTATTTATGACAGTTTAAGACTAGGTTTTCAGCAGAAGTGTTGAGAGAGAAAAAAAAATGAAAGGCCTGTTCCTGAAAACAGGGGCAGTGCAGAATTCCTGCAAGTCTCCTGTGGGCGTTTCAGCAAATAGTATGGAGTCTGGCATAGATAATAGTCATATGTGATTTGTTTTTCATCATGTGTGTTCATGGCTGTGAATGGAAAAGTTCAGTCTTGCATTTTTTCTTTTCACCCTCACTGTTACTAATCTAATTATCACAGTAAACCATTTTGTGGTTTGGTTAACATTTTATAAACACAGACATTGATTTCTCTCTCAAAATGAAAATTGTGTATAACTTAACAGTATATCCGTTACCACTCAGCTTTCCAAAGTTGTCTAGGTGGCAACTTCCAGATTTTTGGATTTTACAGAACTATATTAAAAACAAATAAAAAGCCTTGGAGGGATGGGCAAATGTGGGACTTTATTTTGCCAGTAAGAACATTAGAAAAGCAACACTCATGGCATATCATTGAGTTCATTTATTACTTTAACATCCTCCCACCCCTGGCTGTAGGAAGATAATAATCTTTGAATAAATAAGTCTTTTTAAATTGAATAAAGGTAGCTTTATGAGTAACAAACCCTACATTGTTCTTGTTTTTCCTCAGTTCCCTTTGGATTACTGAAAACTTTATTGACCAACAGTAGTTCACAACCAGTTCTTGGAGGACATCCATTTGTGTATGGAATGGTGATAGTTGAAGGTTCCACACATAAATAAAAATATTGTCATGATTAAAATTATCTTTGAGTCTTTAAATTAGTGTTACTGAGGGAATGTAGAGGCTTGTGTATGTCACATGGAGATCACAAACAAATAATTTCATAGAATTGGCTTTATGTTAGTCATTGCATATTTGATCACATTTTCGTGGACTTATTATATTAGGGAATAGGAATAAGATATTATTTTTGTTTAACTTGTGCTTCAGGAAGAGAAATTAAATAGTGTTAAATAGTCGGTTGTCCAGAATCTATTCCAATGGATGATAAAGGGGAATTGTAATGGTAGGAAATATTTTGTAAAAAAAAAAAAAAAAATCGATATTCTTGGCTCTACACTATATAGTTGAGGTTTATGGTGAAGTGACCAGGAGAAGTTAGATGTTACTCTGTTTGGTTTTGAAATATATTACAACTTTTTATATCCAATTGATTAGGGATAGTTGTGTTTTCTGTTGGCTGATACTAAAGCTAATATATGTCCTCTGATGTTTATATTAGAGTGGGATATGTGTATATACCTGAGGGGTGGGTCGAATGAAGTGGGAGTGGAGTGGGATGGGACTCGCTATGGATTCAGAAGCGTAAGATGAGGCCAGTTGATGAGGAGAAAACCACCTAGGATTATTTTAAAGATATCTGGGCAAAGTGTTCTCATAGGAGCTGAATGTCCATGGAAAATGGGGAACCTTCTGAAATCATGGCAGAGAATGGAGAATTAGCACCTTAACTTTTTCTATTCTTATAGTGAAAAATTGCCACTTCTATAGGGCTTCTGGTATATTGCTTATGTATTGGATATATTCTGATATATCAGAAATAGGTTGAGACATTTCTCTTGATTTTATTCATGAAAGGTAGTGTTTCAGTTATTAATTTGATTTTAGAAAACTTTAAAAGTAAGAACAAATAAAACAAAAATACAATATTCTCCCTTCCAAATACTTTAAGGGTAGTTACATCTAAAATGGCCTTTTGGTTGGGTGTGGTGGCTCACACCTATAATCCCAGCATTTTGGGAGGCAGAGACAAGAGGATTGCCTGAGCTCAGGAGTTTAAGACCAGCCTGAGCAACATGGTGAGACCTAGTCTCTACAATTAAAAAAAAAAAAAAATTAGCCGGGCATGATGGTACATGCCTGTGGTTCCAGCTACTTGGAAAGCTGAGGCAGAAGGATTTCCTGAGCCCAGCAGGTGACTGTGGTGACTGTGAGCGTACCACTACACTCTAGCCTGGGCGACTCCACTCAATAAATAAATAAATAAATAAAATTAAATAACCTTTTATGTAATTTAAAAGAATTGGGTTATTATTATTCCTTTTTTAGCACCTCACTTGTATTAGTTTTCGTTGTTGATATATTGGCTTCCTCCTCCTCCTCCTCCTCCTTCTCCCTCTTTCTTCTTCTTTCTTCCTCTTCTTCCTTTGTCACCCAGGCTGCAGTGCCGTGGCACACTCATGGCGACTGCAGCCTCCACCTACTAGACTCAGGTGATCCTTCCACCTCAGCCTTCCAAATAGCTAGAAGTACAGGTGTGTACCACCACGCCCCACTGATTTTTGGATTTATTGTAGAGATGAGTTCTCACTAGGATACCCAGGCGGGTCTTGAACCCCTGGGCTCAGACAGTCCTCTTACCTCCACCTGCCAAAGTCCTGGGATTACAGCCGTTAGCCACCGCACCCAGTCCTTTTTCATCTTCAGAGCCAGCAATGATTGATTAGTCAATCTTTCTCACAATGCCATCTCTCTGATTCTGACTCTTCTACCTCCTCCTTTTCTGCTTAAGGACTGTTGTGATTACATTCGGTTCACCTGGATTAATTTCAGGACAATGTTTTTAAGGTCTGCTAATTTAGTAACCTTAATTGCCCTTTGCCATGTAACATAACAGTCACAGGTTCTAGGGATTAGGACCTGGATATCTTTAGGGGTAGCCATTCTACCCACCACACCACTGTATCACACAAATACATGTAGTTTTTCTGCCTTGAATATTTTACAGTATGATGGGTATTTCTTAATTGTATCTGCCTAAAAAATAAGTTTAACAATAAGACTCTTAAAGGGGACAGGAGTCATTAAACTTGAGCTGAAGAGAGCTCTTTCATACAACTTTTAAAATATCAAATTTTGATTCATTTGCATCATATACTCTAGCTGGTTTCCATGTTTTGGGTTGTGAGGAAATTCCTTCTTGCTTTGAATTTCTTGCCAGTTACAGAGCTTGCTTACATGATTTTTAGCCATATATAATTTTAAGTTTTTGGCTTGAAGTTTTCTGCGGAGCCCAGTTACTAAAGTTGGGAGGTCAAGGAGATGGTCTATTGTGACTTTGGGTTACATATTAATGAAAAATTACTCAGTGATACTTGATAAACCCCAGGGAAGGAAGACTATTAGGACCATCGCCATAGGTAATAGGGACCATTGCACTGGAGTCTTTCATTGGAGAGAGATTGGGCTCAATTTTGAATACAGCATGAGCAAGTGGGAATTTATAACCAAGGAATAAGGTAGGGGTCAGTGAATGGAAAATTACTAAGAAAGTAGATGGATTCTGGCTAAACCAACCTAACAAGATTCTTGCTAAGGCAGGCCAGTATGATCAGACATCACCCCTGGGGGGGGGTTGGTGTAGCATAAAGAACCTGATATTGAGGGTAATTTGACAGATGAGGGAGTGGGGAGGAGGTTGCTAAGCTAGTTTAGCAGGGCTCTTTGCTAAAACTGGATTTTATTTTATTATTATTTTTTTTTAGTCAGAGTCTCTGTCACCCAGGCTGGAATGCAGTAGCCCGCTCATGGCTACTGCAGCCACGACCTGCTGGGCTGAGGTGATCCTTCTGCTTCAGCCTTCCAGGTAGCTGAACTACTGGTGTGCACCACCATGCCGTGCTAATTTTCTAAAAAATTTATTCTAGAGATGAGGTCTGGCCATGTTGCCCAGGCTGGTCTTGAACCCATCAACTCAGGCAGTCCTCTCGCCTCCAACTCTCAAAGTGCTGGGATCACAGGTGTGAGCCACCGTGCCTGGCTGAAACTGGATTTTATAAGAAAGTGCACAGATGGGCCTAGGAGATGGTTCAGAAGCCTAACTAAAGTTTGGCTGCGCTAAGAATCTGTCATATCTCAGACTTTGTAAACACAAAAGCTTGCCTTCTTCTATGGTAATGTGGTGAGTGGGGTGTGGAGAAGTTGGTGAGGTGTAGGGCAAATGAATTGGAATAGATGAAAAGAGATAAATTCTGTGAAAACAAACTAAGTGATTCATTAGAGTCAGGATGAAGGCAATGGAGTTACAGTGCTCTGGTCTTCTCTGTGGTAAGCCAAAGACTCATACTGAGAGTGAAACCAAGGAAAGCTATTGAGGTAATGAGAATCACTCAGCATTTTTGTGCCTGACTTCACTGAATTTGAGGAATTTAAGTGGAAACAAAGGGTGAAGGTGTTCTGTATACCACAACCTCCCCACCCCAAGAAGTGGTGAAAGTGAATCTGATTAATTGAGAAGGTAGGATTTTTGTCATTATAATAAGTAATGTTTAAATAAAGTAACTCTGTGAGAAGAATCACTGTAGGAAAATGTATTAAGGATCCAACCAATTGTGGTTCAATTTATTGCGTTGTTATTTTGGCCTATCTGTGATAGAGTGTGGAAAGAGGACTAAAACTGTATAAAAAGTTTGTCATCAACAACTGAAGTGCTTATTATCAGGTTAAAATGTATTTTCCATGTCACCTAAGTCAAGGTATTCCATGTGTCTTCTCTCAGTTAATACCGTGAATGTGAGCACAGCAACATTGACCTCTGCCTAACTCTATTACAGGTAACCCTTTTAGGGAGTTGGTTTATAATTGTATCAACTATTTTTTGAGAGAGGATTTTTTTTCTACCCTTTTGTGTAATTTAAGCATCCTCAATTAGTTTGTAAACACTTATTGTTTTTACAGCCTGTTTCTTAATGCAAGTCATGGCATAAGTTTTTCCTTCTATAGAGTTTTCATACCTTGGCTGCCTCTCAAAGCTTGAGGTAAGCAAATTTGGATGCAGTGCCTCTGAGAAGAACTTGTCATTTTGATACACCATTATGCTCTGTATTTTCTAAGCCTTTTGAAATAGCTGAATGTTTGAAATAAGTGAATGAGCTGCTGTTGTTTGGACTTGCATTTTCCCCCACTAATGTTGAAGTATTGATTGAATCTTGGTGCAAAACATGCAAACCTTTTTTATGTATTGCACTAGACAGATTGCTTGTAAGAAATGTAGGCAGGTAAAAGGATTAGTTTTAATTATGTTCAGAGCTAGTGTGATCATGAAGTAGGGGCAACCCCTCCCTCTCAGGTGCTTTTCTGTGACACCGGCCTTAAGACATTTACCTGCAAGGTGTGTTAAAAGAGCAATCATTTAAAGTTCTTTCCTTGGCATTCGTGAGATGTTTCTCATTACCTAGGGAGCACCCAGGCAAGTTCGTGCTGCTTTTTTTTACAATGAATTGCCTGATAATGTTTTGTTCTTGCTGTTGAAAGATGTTCGAACAATTTGGACTCTGCTATTACACTTCAGTCTAGTGTATTCACGCACAAAAATAATACAGTAGTAGAAAACAAATGCCACCAGTATTAAAGGAAGTACAAGTCTTACCATTTATGAAGAGCTGAAATGAACATACCTGTTTGCCATAAATATTAGTCCACCACCTGGAGTAAAAATACTGCCAGGGAATCAATATCTACTGACTGGTGTAGTCTTCAGAATTAAAAGTTTCATCCTTTATCATAAAATTCATGGGAATGAAAATATAGTGGGGCTGATGATATGACTTTTTTTCCTTTTCTCATTTGAAAGAGGTTTATATAGGTAACAAATAACTCTAGTATAATAAATATGTACACGTTTCTGATTAGAATCCTCTTTCCACTGAATATACTTAAATCCTTCATAATTAAATATATCCTACTGTAGCTATTTAATCACAGTTTTATATTTTAATAGTTAATCAAAGAATAATGAAAAAATAGCATTGAATGCATAAACTTCAAAGTCTTGTATATCATCCAAATGTTTGTGTTTTCTGTTCTACCCCTACCAAGAACAGAAATTTTAATTTTATAAAGTAGGTGTGAAGTAGTATGATATAATAATAATTTTCACTTATTGTTTCATTTCCAAGGCACTATTCTAAGCACTTTCCATTATAACTAATCCTGACAACAACTGTATTATTAGTGCCATTGTTGGAATGAGAAAACAGACTCAAAGAACTTAGGTAATTTGGCAGCTAGTGAGTGATGGAGTGGGAATCAAACCCAGAATCCTGGCTCTAGAGTTTCAGTGCTCAGCTTCCAAATAGTGGAAAAAGCTACAGCCTACCACCCCTGTCTCCTACCAATCAAATCTGTGATCTTCTTCAGTATCTTTGGGCCTTAGTGTGTTCATCTGTCGAGCGAACCTTGGATTCCATAATACATACTCTTTAAGGTCTTTTCTAACTCTAAAAATCTAAATTCTGTATAGTTTTTAATGAACCATGTATTTAACCACCAGTTGGACACTGATAAAATAAATTTTGGGGTGGTCATAAATAAAATTCTATACTACATTAAAAATAATCAAGTAGGACTCCATGTTATGACACAGAAAGACTTGTCTGTGATAAATCAGAAATATAATGAGCTAATTATTTAACTATGTGTACTGTTATCCCAGTAGAGAAAGCTATACATACACTAGTATATGCAGAAAAAAGTTGAAGAATTGAGTACTGATCATCTCTAGGAGGTTAGAATACTGAGGACTTTTCCATTTTTCTTTATACATTTTTAATTGAGTCGATTATTTATTACTGTAGACATGAGAAAAAAATCCAATTGTATGTCCTCATATGTGCTTATAACTGGACTAGAGATAACAGAAAGAAGGTCTCCTGAAATATCAGAGGTTGGGCCAACTTTCAGATTAATGAAAATGGTTAATTATTTCCTTCTTTAGCCTATGAAATGACTATATGGCCTTTAGTTGTTTTTGTAGCTACTTAAACCATCACCATGTTTTATAACCTTTTAAAATTCTCATGTTAGCTTTCTACATTATTTTTAGTGGATAAAGGATGAATAAAATAAAGGTTGGATTCATTTTGTTCCATATTTTCACTGATGGTTGTCTCAGTATAGGATTTTAATTTTCTTTTTGAGTTGGAGTCTCACTCCATCACCCAGGCAGGAGTGCAGTTGCACATTCACGGCACCCTGGTGTTAACCTGCTGGGCTCTGACAATCCTTCTGCCTCAGCCTTCCAAGTAGCCGAAACTACAGGCGCATGCTACCATGCCTGGCTAATGTTTTTGAATTATTGTAGAGACAAGGTTTCACCAAGTTGCCTGGACTGGTCTCAAACCTGTGGGCTCAGGGAATCCACTCACTTTGGCCTCCCAAAGGGTTGGGATTATAGACTGAGCCACCGTGGATTTTAATTTTCTTTTTGACAATGACCTTGTCTTGAGCACTGCTCTGCAGGTATATCCTGACCACAGGCTGCTTGATTTTTGAGAGGAGTATCCCAATTATGAGAGTGGGGTTTATCATAAAGAAAGTACAACTCTAACTTAAGACTCAAGCAGATTTTTTTTTCTTACATAAATTGAATAGAGTAGGCAACAGATTCAGACCATTAATGACTTTCTTTTTTGTCCCCAAAGAACAGTCAGTAGCAAGTGTATGTGTCTTATTTGAATTTTATTTCTTTTAAAAATATATTTTAAAATGAACTTTGCATTTTTGTTATTCTTACAAGAAGTTTTTCAAAGTCTATGCTAAGGAATATTTTTTTAGCCTTTTCTGAAACACTGAAGTGAATCACCTATTAGAATATAGGTAGTCTATTAGAGAGTTTAACTAGAAAAATGAGGCTAAAACCTTCATATTTTCCGTTAATCTAATCTGTGATTCTGGGCTGTTTTGAACTGATCAATTCAATTTCCTTGAGACTAATTAGGATTAATTTTATCCATTGATGTATACATTTAACAAACAATATTAATATGTGTTAGGCATGGTGACAAAGTTGAATAACGAATGATTTAGAGCTAGGTCATAAATGAAATGAGGGGAGATGACATTCAGTACATATTTTGACTCTAATGTAATGTTAGTACATAGAACGTTAGCAGTGTGAACTAAATACTTTGAGAGTACAGAGTATAGTGTGAGCCTGAAGTGAGGAGAAGTAGTTAGGGACCCTGGGCCTTGAGAAATGAGAATGATAATGCCTCTTGGACAAAAGGACTGTGGATTTACTTTCTGAGTAAATAAACATTCTGAGTGTCTCAAGAGAACTCTATGTCATTTCTGTTTACTGGTAGAGAAAGATTGGGACACCCAATGCTTTGTGGGACACCCTTTGGGATTTTAAGTAGCATGACTAGAGGTTCTCTTGGGAAGTTGGTAAGGTGAAAGGTAAAACTGTCCTGTGATTTGAGTTAGATCAAACATGATTCCCTTTGTGTCTGTGATGTATCAGGTATGCTGAAGTAGATTATTTCCAAGTTTTGACCTTTCAGAAAGTTTTTAACCTATAAATGTCAATGTTTAAGAGTGTAAAAGTATGTAAAATCATTCTATCATTACTGTTACCTCTCCCCTCTCCTCATTTTACCACTAAGGTGTGTGTGTGTGTGTGTGTGTGTGTGTGTGTGTGTGTGTGTGTGTGTGTGTGTTTTGCCAGGTCAAAGATTTTTATTAGGGTGAGATTAAAGTTTTCGTATTAGGTGGCTAGAAAGTACATCCAGCTGAAAACTATCAACCATTTAGACTACATGCTTCATTTGAATTGTGTTTCTGGATGCAAGTCAAGTATGACAACTGTGAGTTTCATAACTTTCTCCAACTTGATTCAAAAATGTTTTGGGGCCAAAATACTTCTGATGTCTTTTCTGTCCTCTCCTGGTGAGGCCCTATGGAGGTTATCAGGGTTAAGACTATGTTGCTGGGTCTTAGAAAAATAAAGGAAAGATGAGGAACCCTGAGCTGGAGGCTTGCATCATCCCTTATTCTTGCCATGTCTTCCCAGAAATGACTTACCCCTTCATCTCAATGGATGCATGCCTTTGACAAGGAGAAACTGATAATTTATGTCATATATTTTGTTTTATTTAGAAATGCTTATGCGCTTTCATGCTATTTATAGTTTTTAGACATTGTAGAATAAGTTAGAAAGGGGAAACATGTCAAAGATTGGGTGAAGCTGGGCTCGGTGGCTCAGCCTGTAATCACGCGCTTTGGGAGGCCAAGGTGAGTGAATTGCCTGAGCCCACAGGTTCGAGAACTGCCTGGGCAACTTGGCGAGACCTCATCTCTACAATAAGAATAAAAAGAAATTAGCCGGGCATGGTAGTGCGTGCCTGTAGTTCCAGCTACTTGGAAGGCTGAGATGGAAGGATTGCAGGAGCTCAGCAGGTCGAGGTTGCGGTGGCCAGGAGCGTGCCACTGCACTCCAGTCCGGGTGACAGAGTGAGACTCCAACTCAAAAAAAAAAAAAAAGATTGGGTGGACAAGCAGATACTATAGAAAGAAAGAATCAGTTGAAATAATTCCAGTGTGTGACAGGATTTTATAGTGTTTGCTACCATAGTTTCTCAGGGGACACCCAAATCCAATAAAATTTTCTATTTTGGGATCTTATTATTTATGGTTATTATCATTCATAATATCCCAGCCCAAAATTATTCAGTATTTTTTAATTAACCAAACTTTTTTAAGGTAAAGAAAAATTAATTTTATAAACATACATCTGAACAATTTACAATAGACTCATGAGTGATTTAGTGAATCACATATTTATTGAACATTTATGATGTGCTAGGTAATGTACTAACAGTTTTGGCAAAAAATATTGAAGGCTTTATTGTAAAGTAATAGGAATAGATTAAAGTATATGTATTGAAGAAATATTTAAGAAGCAAAATCAGCACACACAGGAAACTTGCATGAATTATGAACAGTGTGACAGAAAAGAGTCAGGATTTTAATAAGTTTCTAGCTTGAATGACTGATTAGATGACGATGCCCTTTGCTAAAATAGGAAATAGGAAGAAGGAACAAGTGTGCATCATGGGTAGTAGGATTGATCATGAACTTTTTTAAAGTTTAAGTGATTGATTATTATTCTTTTAAAGTTCAAGAATACCTAAGGGATACCTAGATAGAAATGTCTAACAGGAAATTTGAAAATACTGGCTTGGTTCTCCAGAGAGAAGTTGAAGCTAGACTTGGGATTCAGAAATCATCAATATGGTTGAAACCATGGGAAGGAAAGTCCTAGATGAAACATGTCAAATGAATAGAGTGTCATTAGACCTAAATACACACCCTAGATTTGTGTCTACCATTCCATTAAGATTGTGCTTGTGAAGATCACCATCATCTTCCATGTTCGCATACAGTAGTTATCTGTGTGTTCCGATCTTATCTGACTACTTAGAAGCATTCATCTTAGTTGGTTACTTCCTCTCTCTTGAAACACTTAACTTTTCTTGACTTCCGTGACACTGTTTTCTGTTTTCTTCCACTAGACTGACTGTTTCCTCCCCGTGTATCTGAATTGTAAAGTTTGGAGAACATTATACCTCCCGTTCCTTGTCAATAGTATGACCTCAGTGTTGTATTCTATAGGAAGAGGAAACACCAGAAGAGTCAGATAACATATAATATAGGCTGGACATGGTGGCTCACGCTTGTAATCTCAGCACTTTGGAAGGCTGAGGCAAGAGGATTGCTTGAGCCCAGGAATTGGGGACCAACCTTGGCAACGTAGGGGGAACTCATCTCTACAAAAAGTAAAAAAATTAGCTGGGTGTGATGGTGCATGCCCGTAGTCCCAGCTACTTGACAGGCTGAAGTGGAAGGACTGCCTGAGCTTAGGAAGTCAAAGCTTACATATATATAAGTAACTTTTGCCAAATCCAGTTGAATGTGATTTAAAAGGCTATGTATTCTTTTTGTTCAAAAAATATATGGCTAGAATACAGAATTCCATCTATTTCCATCTGATAAAAGATTAGGAAGTAATTCATTATGGCTGAGAAGAATTTATGAAGGATTTATTTTGTTTTTTTGAGTCAGGATCTCACTCTTTCACGTTGGCTGGAGTACAGATATGATCACGGTTCACTGTAGCCTCGATCTCCTGGGCTCAGGTGATCCTTCCCAAATTGCTAGGACTATAGGCATGTGCCACTATGCTCAGCTAATTTTTTTACTTTTTGTAGAGATGAGGTCTCTCTATGTTTCCTAGGCCACTCTCAAACTCCTGGGCTCAGTCCTTCTTCCTCGACCTCCCAAAGTGCTAAGATGACAGCCATAAACCTCTGTACCCAGCCAGTTATTTATGTGTTTAAAAATATTTATTGGTTGTGTACTTGTACCTGACTGGGTATGGGGATGTATCAGTAAAACAATTACAAAAATTCCTGCCATCATGGGACTTATGCTCTAGTGAGGAGGGACAGACATGAAATGAATAAGTAAATTATTGAATTTACAAGAAGATGATAAGTACTGTGGAAAAGCATAAAGCATGTGAGTGAGATAGAGAATGCTGTGAGAAGAGATTGCAGTTCCTGATGGAGTGATCAGGACAGGTCTCACTGTAAAGGTGATATGTGAGTAAAGACTCAAACTCTCAAGAGGAAAGGAGTGACTGTCAGTCAGGTATGTATCTAGACAAGAGATTTCTAGGCAGAGGGAATGGCAAGTGCAAAGACTCTTAAGGAGGATTGTATTTACCATGGTCCAGAAACTGCAAGGAGGCCAGTTTGCCTGGAGCAGCTGAATGAAGGAAGAAATAGTAGTAGATGTTGTCATAGAAATAATTGAGGGCGGGAGAGGCAGGAGGTGGTGGCACATTTTATAAGACCTTGTAGTCCATTACTAGGGCTTTGATTTTTATCCTCAGTGAGATGGGGAGACTTTGGAGGAGTTTGAGTGGAATGGAGACTTGATCTGACATTTTAACAGGATCACTCAGGCTACTGAGTTGTGAATAGACTATAAGGAGGTTAGAGTGAAAGCAGGAAGCCAGTTGTGAAGCTTTTGCAATAATAAAAGCAAGAGATGGTGGTGACTTAGGCTAGGGTGGTAAGGGGAGAGGTGATGAGAAGTAGTTGGATTCTAGATATATTTTGAAGTTACTGCTGACAGAATTGCCTGATTGATTGGATGTGTGGTTAGAAAAAAAAAGGTGCCAAGGATTATTCTAGAGTTTTTGGCTTGAGCCACTGAAAAAATGGAGTTGTTAACTAAGGAGGAAAGTTTCAGCAGGAATAGGTTTGGGATGAGTTTTTTTTTTTTTTTTTAGTTGGAGTCTCACTCTGTCGCCCAGACTGAAGTACACTGGCCGCTCCCGGCCACCGCAGCCTCAACCTGCTGGGCTCCAGAGATCCTTCCGCCTCAGCCTTCCAAGTAGCTGGAACTACAGGCACGCACTACCATGTCCGGCTAATTTTTGATTTATTGTAGAGATGAGGTCTCACCAAGTTTCCCAGGCGGGTCTCGAACCCGCGGGCTCAGGCAGTCCACTCACCTCAGCCTCCCAAGGCGCAGGATTACAGGCTGAGCCGTCGAGCCTGGCTGGGATGAGTTTTAAGGTTTTTTTTTCACCCTCAATTTTTTTCTTATGTGGTAAGATACACATAGTGTAATATTTACCATCTTAACTGCTTTTACATGTATAGTTCAGTGGTGTTAAATACATTTATAATGTTATGCAATCAGCACCACATTCATCTCCATAACTCTTCTCATTTTGTAAAACTGAAATTCTGTACCCATTAAACAGTAGCTCCCTATATCCCTCTCACCTAACCCCTGGCAATCACCATTCCACTTGTTATCTCTATGACTTTGACTAGTCTGTCTTATATAAGTGGATTCAAACTGTATTTGTCCTTTTGTGACTGGCTTATTTAACTTAGCATAATGTTTTTGAGGTTGATCCACGTGTAACACATCATAGCTTCATTCCTTTTTAAAGCTAAATAATATTCCATTGTATGTGTATGCCACATTTTGCTTATCCATTCATCTTTCAGTATACATATGGGCTGCTTCCATGCTTTAGCTATTGTGAATAATGCTGCTATGAATATGAGTATACAAATATCTCTTTGAGACCCTGGTTTCAATTCTTTTTTTTTTTTTTTTTTTTCGCCCAGACTGAGTGTATAGTCTCACATGTCGCCCAGACCGGAATTACAGGCACACGCAACCACGCCCAGCTAATTTTTTATTTATTGTAGAAACAAGGTCTTGCCAAGTTTCCCCGGGCTGGTCTCGAATCCGCGGCCTCAGGTAATCCACTCTCCTCGACCTCCCAAAGTCCTGGGATTATAAGCTCAGCCACCCTGCCTGGCTAATTTTTTGATTTATTGTAGCGAGGTGGTCTCGTGAAGTTGCCCGGGCCGATCTTGAGCCCCTGAACTCAGGCAATCCTCTTGCCTTGGCCTCTCAGAGTGCTGAGATTATAGATGTTAGCCACCATGTCTGGCTTATACTGTTTTTCACAGTGTCTGTATCATTTTACATTTCCACCGACAGTACGTAAGCATTCCATTTTCTCCACATTTTGGCCAACACTTGTTGTCTTCTGTTTTCTTTTGTTTTTTGATAGTAGCTGTTAGGATTTGAACAGGACTGTGCTCTCTGCAATTCGTATGTTGGAACCTAAGACCCAATGTGATAGTATTAAAAGGTTGATCCTTTAGGAGGTGATTAATTCATGAGAGCTCTGGCCTCATGAGTAGGATTAGTATAAAGTGTAAAAGGCCTTCAGGGAATTGGCTTGGCTCTTTTGCCCTTTTTTTCTTCTGCCATGTAAAAATGCAACAAGGAGACCCTCAACAGACACTGGATGTTAGCGCCATGAACTGTGAGAAAATAATTTCTGTTCTTTGTAAATTACCCCATTTCAGGTATTATGTTATAGCAGCAGGAGCAAACTAAAGCAGTAGGCAGCCTAATGGGTATAAGGAGTGTCTCATAGTTTTCGTTTGCATTTCCTTGATGTAGAGAACCCTAAAGATTCCATTAAAAATGATTAGTCTGGCCAGGCTTGGTGGCTTAGCCTGTAACCCAGCACTTTGGGAGGCCAAGGCAAGAGGATTGCCTGAGCCCAGGGGTTCGAGACCAGCCTGGGTAACTTGGTGAGACCTCGTCTCTACAATTTAAAAAAAAAAAAAGCAAACTAGCTGGGCATGGTGGTGTGTGTCTGCAGTTCCAGCTGCTTGGAAGGCTGAGGCAGAAGGATTACGTAAGCCCAGCAGATTGAGGCTGTGGTGGCCATGAGCATGCCATTGCACTCCAGCCTGGGTGACAAGAGTGAGACTCCAACTCAAAAAAAAGTTAGCCTGAGATGTAAACTTAAGGCAAAGAGAACTTTGCAATTTGTAAGAAATTTAACATTATAGCTGGGTGTGGTAGTGCGCGCTTATAGTCCTAGCTACGAAAGGCTGAGGCGGAAGAATCAACGGAGCCCAGCAGGTCAAGGCTGCGGTGGCCGGGAGCGTGCCACTGCACTCTAGTCTGGGTGATAGAGTGAGACTCCAACTCAAAAAAAAAAAAAAAGAAAGAAAGAAATTTAATATTAATAGAACCGAAGAGCGCTGTGGTCTTTATTGTATATTTGCTTTGGAAGTCCTGCTGGTTAAGATAATCTCAGGGCAGTTTTAAAATCTCTACCCTACCCTATTGCTCCCAGATTATGTGACAGTGAGGTCTTATTTTAATAAGTACAGAATTTGTTAAGACTAACAGTTTTTTATATAGCAGAGAATTCTTTTATATAGAATATATAAAGGAATTCTATATAGAATTCTATATAGAATATAGAATTTTTTATATAGCAGAGAATTCTTGCATATAGAATTCTTTTATATAGAATTCTTTTATATAGAATATAGATTTTTTTATATCTCAGAGAATTCTTGCATTTTTCTGATGATGTCTTATTCCCCTTATGTCTTTCTAAGTAAGCCCTGATCCTCTCAAATACATTTTATGTATGCTTTTGGTGATGAATTTTTTATCTCTGGCAAACACTGTCTCTAATTTGTCCATGAACAATTCCCTTGAGGACCTCTGTATCCAATATTATTGCAATTATAAAATCAATTTAACACTAAAGTCAAAGAGTCATGAGTATGCCCTTTCTTGCTTATGGAGAGCCATGGAGAGCTACAGAGTCTGTTCAGGATGGAGTCATAATCCTTGTATAGAACATCATAAATTGTTTCCACAGATTCACTATATAAATGAGGCATAATGTCCTTTTTTAAAAAAAGACATGCCTTTGTCTAATTCTTTCCCTCCCACTCCCATTTCCCCACTGTTTTTTCTTTAATATAATGTTTATTGTGAGCCTTCAGGTTTTATTCTTTTGGGAAAGCTGAGTTTGCTAGCCAAGATCATTATTTATTTATTTATTTGCTAGCCATAAATATGATTGCTCTATTTTTTTTTTTTTTTGTATGTTCCACATGAGTAAGTTTTTTGTTGTTGTAACAGTTGCTTCACAATTGCGATGTGATTTGCAAATTGGAAAAAGGAGACTTGAAAGATTACACCTCCTTAGACAAACATGTTGAAAATCAGAGTTGCTTTAAGTTTACATCTCAGGCTAACTTTTTATTTAAAAAAAAATACCTAGTCACAAACATCCGTACGAAGTTTATTATATCTGTGTTCTTAGTGACAAACAGTATCCCAGCCTACCCCATTGAAGTTTTTTTCTCTTTCTTTTTTTTGAGTTAGAGTCTCAGTCTTGTCGCCCAGGCTAGAGTGCAGTGGCACGCTCACGGCCACTGCAGCCTCGACCTGCTGGACTTAGTCGATCCTTCCGCCTCAGCCTTCCAAGTAGCTGGAACTACAGATGCATGCCTCCACGCCTGGCTAGTTTTTGTGATTTATTGCAGAGATAAGGTCTCACCAAGTTGCCCAGGCTGTTCTCGAACCCTTGAGCTCAGGTAATCCTCTTACCTCTGCCTCCCAAAGTGCTGGGATTACAGGCTGAACCACTGTGCCTGGCCTTTTTTTTTTTTTTTTTAAATTAACAAATGTTGGGTGCACATGGCTTTTATGTCCTGTCCCATTTTCTTCCTATAAGATGTTGAAGTTGAAAGGTAAGCAAAAATATGCAAGTGTGTGCATAAGAACTGTCAGGTATTTGACACCTCCACATACACAACCAGCGTGTACCTTCTTACATATAATAATTTATTGGTAGACAGTATGGAAAGGAAGAAGGGAATACTTGTTGAATAAGAGAGGCGAGTATTAAATTAAATAACAGTGCACAGGTGGGACACTGAGAGGGCAAAATGTTTTTGCTCAAGAAAATCCAGACCAGATTTTCTGCTAGTTCTCATCCTGCTCTCTTCCTTGATTCAGCCTGACTCTTGGCCATTCTCAAGACTGTAGCATATTTTGTCAGAATATGTGTATGAAATTGGAAGATGAACAAATATTGTTCTGTTTTATGTCTTTCAATTGTAGTCATAGATAAGTCTGCTTTCTTTCTGTTGGGACAGAGGACACGATGTGTACTTGATGTTGTTTTTGGCTGCCCTGCAAATGGATCTCGACTTTGGGGGAAAATCCCATAAAAACTTGGAATCAGGACTTCTTCCTTCCATTGCTAAAGGTAGGGGGCAGCTATTTATTTCTCAACAACCCAGCAGCTAGAGTCTTAGTATGAGACCAAGCAAGGCTTGACGGATTAGATGCTACAGCTCAGTGGTTCCTTGCGCTGGACTGGAGCCTTCAGATGTCATTCTCATGGCTGCAGCAGAGTTGGGCTCAGAATGGCAAGCAGTTAGCATAAGTGGCAACCCTAAACTGATAATGGTTGCCGTGGTGCTACCTTGGGCTGCCTTGGTTCTTGCCATTCTTTAGCATTCTCTTCAATTCTGTGAATTGTCAGTATCCTTCCAATGAGTCACTTTTGTGTTCTTTGCAATCAGAACCCTGTTTTGTACAAAAGAAAAAGGAGGACACCCTTTTTATAAAACAAGGGTGTCCTCAAGGGATTAGTATAATATTTTCCTGAAAGAGTTTGAAAATTCTTTTGATAAGAGTAGATGCTTTATTTGACAAAAAAAGAGTTGATGAGACTCAGACTTTATTTTAGTAAGACCCTGGTTAAATATGTTAGACCTCTCTCTAATATCTTCATTAATCTGCTGTATGTACAATCTACATAGTTTGGGCTATAAACTCAAGGAACATAGTTAAAGGTATATGTGCCTGTACTAGTTTTAGGGAATAAAATAAAGCAAATACTAAAAGCATTTATAATATAAATTAAGTCCACACACTAAATCTTGTGAGGAAACAGATTATTCTTTAAGTTATTTGTGGATGCTGAAAGAAAAAATCAATTGACATCTCACAGATGACCCCACGTAGAAGCTTTTGCTTGTAAAGTTTGACAGTAGTCGGAAAGTGCTTCTTTAATAAAACACACCTTTAAATAACTCTCACAGATTCATTCCAGCTTTTAAAGTGAGAAGATGGCATGAACTCCCACTGCTGCCAGCTCAGCTGTGGATCTGAAATATCCAGCTGTGCCCTCTCTGCCTCTCTCATCACCAATAACAGACTTTGCAATCAGACTCTGTCTGGCACGTGTGTTGATGTGTGAGGCGAGATAGCATCTAGCTCGCTGTATTGGCTCCTCCGCGCTAGACCATAGTAAATGTTTGTCTTTGTCAGCGGTTAAAGCAACTTGATGTGAGGATGCACAGGGATTACAGACACTTCCACCCTGTTATGCTTTTGTCTAGGTCTGCATAGAGATTCATATTCAAAGAGAATAGATTTAGTTGTTAGGATAGATCAGTAATGCTTAAAAGGTAGTTTTTAGGGGTTTTCCCCTCTCAGGGGAAGAAAAAAAATCCAGTGATTGTCTCACTACACATCATATTATGATCCTAAAAGAACTGCCTCTGTTTCGTTAGCCACCATTGGTATTTGGTGTGTCGTACAAGATCTTTGACCAAATGAAATAGGCCCAAACCCTGAATTATCTTTATCTTTTTTTTTGAGTTGGAGTCTCACTCCATTGCCCAGGCTGGAGTGCAATGGCACACTCACAGCCACTGCAGCCTTGACCTGCTGAGTTCAGGTGATCCTTCTGCCTCAGCCTTCCCAGTAGCTGGAGCTACAGGCATGCACCACTATGCCTGGCTCAGGAAAACACTATTCTAAGTGAAAAATCCAGTAATAATACTTGTGATAATACCTATTGATTATTGAGCACTATGCTGAGCATTTGCTATCTGATACCTCATTTATTACTGTGAGATGATCCTTGTTTTCTATTAGGTGAGATGATCCTTATTTTCTAGAATTCATGTTTGTCTCACCATGCATTTAATCAAACCCATGCACTTAGTCACTGGGAAGTACATCTTACCACACAGTGGATACTTGGTCAGACACTCAGGTTCTAAAGGTGAGTTAGTAGTGCCTGCATTCAAGTGCTCCAAGTCTAGTGGAAGAAGATGGACTGTATGTCAACTTCACTTGACAGAATGAGGAGTGTTACAACAGTGGAACAGAAAAGGTGCTAAAGGAGTTTAGAGAAGGTCATCTAAATCAGGCTAAGAGTCACAGAAGTCTTCCCAGAAGAAATGACCATTAAGTTGACTTTTGAAGGATGGCTGGGGGTCAGCCAGAGGAAGATAGTAGAGACTGATGTGTAGGCAGAAGATTGGCCTCTTTGCTGACATGGAGTAGGAAAGTGAATGGATCAGGAACCACACAAAGGTCTGTATGATTGCCACGAGGGCCATGTGTATAGTGGGAAAATAATAATAACAATAATAAATGCTATTACTATGAGTGCCATGAAGACTATGTTCATGGTGGGAAAATAATAACAACAATAAATATTATTACCATCAATTAAGTTGTATGTGTCAAACCCTGTTTTAGGTGATTCACAGACATTGTTTCACGTAACCTCCATAACAACCACTGGAAACCAGAAATGAAGGCAAAGGCCCAGATCATAAAGATCCATGTCTGTTTAAATAAGTACTTTATTCTGACAGCTGTCGGTAGCCATGAAAAACTTTTAAGTCATGTAAATAACTTGGTATTCTGGAGACTGAACTGGAGTTGGTTAAGATCTGACCTAATAACATCAGTTAGGAAAACAGATAGTGTAGTTATTCAGGGAACCCTGGTGATGTCCTGAACAAAGGCTGTAGGGCTGAAGAGGAACCCGGAGACAGTAGAGGCGGAGTTGGATAGATTGACAGGAATTGGTGACCAATAGAATCGGGCTTAGCGTCATCTTTATGGAGCCTGAAGATTGTTAAGGGAAGGAATAGAAGATTTCCACTGTTAAGGACTTTAAGAGCAAGAGTTTTGGTTTGTTCCACCCCCCCACCTTTTTTTTGGGTTACAGTTCACCCCATCTCCAGTTCCAAAAGCACCGAGCCTGGAAAGAATCTACTTAAATGAGATCTTTTCTGGGGATTTTTTTGGTGATAATCCATGTGAAGGTTTGCCTACAGAGCCCAGCCCTTTAAATATTTTTATGCCCCAACTCTTCTCAAGTATATAAAATATAGAGAAATGCCCTTGGTAAGGAACTTAAAGTATTAATGTGTTTTTATGTCCCACTTTCTGTTTAGAAGTATTCTCTTCAGATGACCAGAAAAAGAGATTTGATACAAAGTGTGTTAGTTTCTCATTCATTTTCATCTAAATGTGTATTTCTTTGCTCTTTAGGGGAAAAAAATAGCATGTGGTATGAAACTGGCCTAGATGAAGTCCTGATTTGGAGATGTTTATGAATATGGCATATAAAGCTTGGGTCTTATTACACACAGTCATGTCTGGAGATTTTATTGCTGGTTTTATTACATAATTCTGTTATTATACAAATTGATATTTAAAAATTAGGTTTTCCATCTGTCTGTTACAAGGTAAGAATGACTTTTTTAAAAAAAAGAAAGATATGTTTATGTTTTACTTAGCTTCCTTTTTCAGTTTCATAGTTTAAAACAAAAATCGTATTCCTCTGATCTATGTTAGAAGACTCAAGTTTTTTTGATAGCTAAAAATATTCGAGAATCTTGAGTTAGTCTCTTTAATAATTATTAAAGATACTTATTATCAGATACATGCCCAAACTTTTGAAACTTCACATTTGGTTCATCTTGAAATTCACGTACCAGGACTCATGAATGCCAGCGATCAGGGATGGCTGATGCACAGACTAGGAGCCACGTGGGCCCCGGGTCTGGTTCACGCAGCGGCACTCTCTTCCATTCAAAGTCTCAGATGTCTGCCCCTCTGCAAAGCCGGGAGGCCAATGTCTATAGCTGCTAAGCATGAAATCCCCTGCTTCTGTTTGTTTCTTTTGTTGCCACGAGTTAATAGGGACAGAGACAGGAGACAGCCCAGAACAAAGCAGAAATAATGGAGTATTTCACCCCAAAAAGGAATGTGGATTGAGAAATACAAAGAGTAAGGCAAAGACAGACTGAGTGTCCTGAGGCAGTGTGATGTATTGGCCAGAAGCCTCAGCCCTGGGACAATTCTGGGCCAGAGCCTTCATCTGTGAGCTCGGAGCAGCCCACATGGCCGAAAGGTTTGACCCATCTTCTGTAAAAACAATTTATTGTTTTTCCCACGAGGGTCTTAAAGGGCAACAGGATTTTCCACCTCAAAAAGTGGATTGCTCTTGCGATGTGGGGAAGTCTTCGACTGGGATGTGTCTGGAGGCCAAGGGCCTCTTCACAGCACTCCATTGCCCTGTTTATTATTTCTGTTGCTATAGGTGCTATTTTGAACTTGTTTGCAAAAAACCACTATTTATTCCGAGATGCTGGGCATATCTGGCATTTGTTTCTTTTGCAAATAGACAGGATTAGCTAAGAGATTGCTTGTTCTTTATAGATCCTCTCCTTCACATGCCTTTCCATACAACCCAGTTTATTTGTGTGTTTTCTTCCATCCTTTCCCACAACACTTTGTGTTTTATTTAGTATTTGCTTATTTCCCTATTTATTTGCTTTATTGAGATATACTTTACATATACGTATGTCTTGAGGGAGAAATTTGAATACTGGCCCAATAGAGACTTTTTTTCCTTATTATTACTGTGCTTAGAATTGGAGATATCTGCAGGCAAGCATGGGCTTCTCTTAACAAATAAGCTTTATCCTTTCCAGAGGACAGAAAAGGGTTAATGAAAGAACCAAACATTGGGAAAGAGAAGCCTGCAGCAGTTTAGTGTCCTTGTCTTTAGTCCCAACCAGTTCCCTCTCCTCCTTCCCTACTGCCTAATTTAGCAGGACAGAAACCTTAAGAATACTGTTTCTCACTGTCTCTAACTGGGGAGAGAGCTGCAGGTCCCCTTTGCCTAGAATTAAAGATACTTTAGCTGTAAACCTGACAGTGCAAGTAAAGAAGCAATACAAAGACTTGCATCCTCTTCCTTTGCCAGGTATGTTTCTCTTTCTCTTACACAGGCAGATTTACTTAAATCTCACTTTCACCCCCTTCAAAACAACAGAATCAACCCACTTCTGATGATCCCTGACTCCAGACTTGGTTTTGCTAGAGCAAGGAGGACATGAACCAGGGCTCTGGAGCTAAACAGCCCTGGCTTGAACCTCAGCTCTGCCATCTAATTGCTCTCTGGGACATTTTCTTATCTCTGTGTTGTCCTCTACAAAGAGTAGATCTAAAATCTCTTCTGCATGACACATTTCAGATGTTAGAGGCTTATTACTTCAGTAGCTCAGAAAACAACTCTGGAGTCAGAGCTAGAATTTGAATCCTGTCACACGTAGGCAGGTTACTTAATTTTTGTTGAACCTCCATTTCCTCATCTTAAAATGGGAGTAATTTAATACTTTTCTAGGGAATAAATGAATTAATACATATAAATCAGTTATATCTGGTAGTCAATAGTATTAACTGCCTTCGGTTTTGTTTTTGAGTTGTTAGAACACCCTTTTCTCCTTCCTTCCTCATGTCTCCTACAGAGCTCAAGCAGCTCTGACAAATCCTGTAACACATTTTGTATTGTGTTGTATTTTTTTTATTGAATTACAGTGTCAAAAGACAGATCCATATCTAACTGTTACAGACTTGAAAAATATTTTGTTCTAAATCAGGTCATTTTAGATATTTAAGTACTTCTTAATGTTTTATTCATTAAGCATGTTCAGTGCTTAGTACTTCTAGAAATTGATTTCATTAAAAAAAATTTTTTATTGTGAGAATTCGTGAGGGTACAGCTGCCTTTTCTGGTTTGGAAACCAAACTACATGAGAAGTAAATTCATTGAAAGTTGTGGATGATTTTTCTCCTAAGTACCAATTCATAGACATTTCATTAATCTAACAAAAACTTATTGAGTGCTGTGCTTGGTCCCATCCTTGGGCTACACAGAAAAAGACTTGATTATGTGCCATAGGAGACCTTGCGTTTCTGTCTGGCAAGACCTGGATCGAAATGAGGAGGCATCAGTTTGGGGTTTGGGCAGTGACTGTCTGGCTGTGGGGAAGTCCCGAAGCCTGACTGAAGAGAAGTTTTCAGCAACTACACAGAGCTTCAATCAAATTGGAATCATGCTCAGAATAAAATCTTGTATTCATGATGAAAAACAGAGCGTCAATTGAAACAAATGCCATGTCCCAAACAACTGGGAATTTAGCGACACAGGAGGGTAGGAAATACTGGCAGTTCAGGGGCCAGTGCCAGGGTAGGAGAGTTTTGAGCAAGACTCTCGTCTAGAAATATGTATTCGTGGGACAAGTCTGCTGCTTTGTTTTGGTGCCTGACCACCCTTGGTGGCTGTAAAATTAGGCTTTTTGAACCCATAATAGGACCAAGAATGGCTATGTCTTTGGGTGTATGTGAATATTTGTATCAGCTAATGAATCTTATGGTTAGGAAAGAATACATGTGGTGTAGTATTAACTTCAGTGCTATTGTGTACAGGACCAAGAAGTGGAAGAAAAGATTAGTTCTCTCCAAGGGAATTGAAGAAGACTTCCCAGAAGAAGTGTCCTCAAAACTTTGAATAGGAGTTTGCCAAATAGCCAAGAGAGGGAGGACCTTTTATTCTGAATATACGTGACCAAGGTGGCACAGACATATAAATGGCTCAGACCATTTAAGGGATTAGAGAGTGATTTGGAGGGTAGCTGGAGTCACTAAGGTAGAAATGTAGACAAATGAAGTATGCAGTTTAATGTTTAATTAGTGCTTTATAGTGTTGACTTGTTGAGTGGTTATTTACCAGTTACCTACTTATATACAGTGCTTTGGCAGACCTACCGAGTGTCTGGCACTATACCCAACAGAAATGGGCACATTTTAAGATGATCTTGCTATTTTGGTGTTAGGTCACTAGGCTGAAGTGTAAATTCTCATTTTACCCTTGCAGTTTTCACTTTTGCTTATTTGTTTTGCTAATACATGTGATCATCTTCCTTTGCAAGCAGATATTCTTAAGTTTTTTGCTGTTGCTTTTTAGCTAATCCATATTTTAGCTATTGAATATACAATAATATGATTTGTCCAAAGTCTGTGACGTGGGCAGAGTTATTACTGGTGATTCTGTTCTTTGCCCTCTCTCAAGACTTTGACCTACTGTTTCCTCACTTACAACATTGGTAGAAGCTTGTGGGCACATGCTGGGGGTAATCATCCTGTGTCCTGATATAATATGGTAGATGCACTGGGTTCTTTTAGACAGGAGCAAGTCCTAACTGACCCATGTGAACTGAAGCAGTCAGTGACACTCCCCCCAACCCCCGACCAAGGTTATAGTTATAATTCAGACTGGCTCTGTTCTCTATTTCCTGCTGCAAGGGAGAGCCAAGGGTTGTGTGTTGTTAGTGTCTTGGGCTGAACTAAGATGGGATATGGAGCATGTGGAAGCTGCTGGGGACTGATGGAAGGGGAAGTACTACAGTCTGGGCTGTGTATTGGGCTGTCAGGCCTTTGCTTGAGAAAGCTGACTGTCACTCAAGATACCTTGGGAAAATGAGCATCATGATGAAGAATTATTTACCCTCATGGCACCTTTCTTAGTAGCATAATGCATTGAACCCATGCCTCATAACATCCTCCTGAAGAAAGGAAGTGGCAGAGAGTGTTAAAACGTTACTGGTTAATCATGGGGAAACTGAAGCATGGATAGGTTTATGAGGCTTGAACAGAGTTATACAATGCCTCAGTGTCTGGCCTGGGAATGAAGCCTGAGTTTGCCGCTTGCTGTCAGGACTGCCGACGGCATTGTGTTTCGCATTGTACAACAGTGAAAAGGGCTTACTACTAACAATGCGAGAGCTGCTGTAGGAGACAAACACAATGAACTTTGGTACAGTATAGTCTAGAGGCCAAAATGAGTAATTTTAAGTAAATTGACTATAAGATCCAAAGCCTCATTAAACTTTAAAACAAAAAACAAATGAAAACTCTCTTCGGTTTTTAGGAACTGACTCAAAAAATGTGAACATTCCTTCCCCATTTGAAGTAGAATACTCTTAAAAGTTTTATTTTGTTGACTCAAAATCCCACACTATTCCTGTTAAAAACACCATAGGATTTATTTCTTTCTTCATTTCAAATGCATATTTACTTCTAAGAGTATGTGATTTATTTCAAAGATTTTCACCTTGTAATTACTATCCATCTAGCCTTTATGTTCCAAAATAACCTTATTTCCATATCCTGTGGTTTTGGGGGGAGGATTTTGTTTTACTCAGTTTCACTTTAAGTTCTTACAGAAAAGTTGGAACTGCAGAGCCTGGGCTTTTAGGAAAGAGATTGGGGAGGTACAGGGGGAAATGTCATGTTGGATATCTTTACCATCTATATGATTGAAACCAAGGGAGTGGAGATGACAGCACTGGCAAAAATATAGAAAGAGAAGATAAATGAAGATAGTGGAGTAGAATGAAGCTGCTAAATTGTCTTTTATGTCAGAAGTGTCTTAGGTGACCTAGAATAAATTAACAGGTAGGATAGATGTTAATGGGCTTGGCTACAAAGCTTTTATACTCTGGGCTTAAAAAAAAAAAAAACATGAACATGAGGTTGTGCCAAAATATGTTGAGTGATAATGGTATGTCAATACTTTAAACAGGATGCTGTAGCAATCAGTCATATGCAATTTCCTTTTGCATATAAGATTTATGACAGCTTGGGCCAGGGCAGTTGGGCCAGTCCTCCTCTGGGAGATAGTCCAGAGGAATTCTGGCAGAGGAGCTGAGTGAAAATAAGAAGCTCCAGAGCATCCATAGGGTCTCCCTCTTTCCTCCTAGCAAAAATCAAAGCAGCCTGGTAAGAGAGACTGTATGACTAGTATTGTTGCCTGTCATAGCTGAACATGGAAGGCCTCTCCTAAGTGTGAACTGCTGCTAGCCAGTGGCCGTCTTTGAGGGATTAGGTACATACAGACAGACAGACATCTATCTCAGAGAAAAACTCTCATCATGAGTCTGAGAGGCAGATTTTATTACAAATTCATTAAAAGTCAGACAATATCAGCCAGCCTTCACATGTATCTGGGATGTAATGTGTTGGCATCTAGTATGCGGTTGGTAGTTATGGTTATTAATCTTGTAGGAGAAGGCATACTGGGACTGAAGTAAGGCTAGAGAAGAGTGCCTAATGTGACAGAGGAGGAGGAGGAGGGGTTGCTGTATGAAGGCAGACTGAAATAAGTAGGACTCTTCAGGCTTGAAAAGACTGAGAGGAAATACGATTAGAGTTGAATAAATCCATGAAGAATATGGGTCATAGAATTGTTTACCAGAAGTAGGCAGAACCTCTTAAAAACTGAGGGAAAGAGAATTGAGGACAAAAAGAAGCTCTAATCTACCGAGAAAAATCTAACTTCTGGCATTGAAGTGAAGCGAAAAAGTCAAGGGTTTCTCTTATTTTAACATGATTTTCTTGAAGCGTGAGGGACCCAGAGAACATAGATCAAGCATCCCGTTAGCCTTTATGTTTTCTTTTTTCTTTTCTTAGATGTCATTTAAATGTCGTTCATTTTTCCTTCAACAATTACGTAGCGAAGGTAGACTCTGTGCCACGTTCTCTGCTAGGCACTGGGGATAATGGGATGGGGATGAAGTTGGACAGACATGGTTCTCACAGTCTGGTGATGAAAAAGAAACTGTAATTGTCTGTGATGAATTAACAAAAGTACCGTAAGAACTTGACACGAATTGCTAGCACAGCCTTAGGATCGGAGCAGACTGCCCTGAAGAAGGGGTGATTAAGCTGAGACCTAAAAACTATTAAGGAGTTGGCTAAGCCAAGAATTGGGGGAAGAAGGGACAGCATAGCAAGTGCATCGATTAAAATGCAAGGGTTGGAGGATTCAGGGGGTGTGATGAGCCATGCGAACGGTGGGTTTGGCAGGAGCAGATCACAGAATGTGGAGTAGACCTTGGTAAGGGTTTGGGCCCAAGAGCTGGGAGAAGTCACTGTGGTGACTTAAGCAGATATGATAAGATTTTCTTTTTATAAGCAGAAAGAACAAGAATAAATATGCTGGTACCAGTGGGAAAATGTTGATGTCATTCAGGGGGTGATGGCTTGAGCTGGAGAGCAGTGGACAGGCTCTAGAGTTTCTTCAGAGGTCGTATGGACTGGACTTGTTGACTAGATGTGAGAAATAAGGAAGAGAAATAATCAAACCTGATTTATGAGAGCATGACAGCCAATTAGGACTCAGATTTTATCTGAGTGAGAAGAATCAACACAGGCTTTTTATAGGTCTCTTCTCTTATGATCTCCAGATGACCCAGGAGTGAATGGGTCTGCCTCCCTTCCTCCTTGCCTCCCTGTCTCTCCCTCTTACTTTCTCTCATGAATCATTCAGGGCTAGAATATTTTAGACTCTACAAGCTGACATGGAGTTGGCCCCTAATAAATGGATATGGGATAAGTAGAAAGATCAAAAACTGCATGAATGATATTTTGTCCCCCAGATCCCCTTGACTTTAACTCTTGCAGAGCAATCACTATTTATGCAGTGCACAAACTACACTGCAGTTCATAGTAGCCTGAGGTCAGCTGACACAAAACAGAATTTAGCAAAGGCCAGGAAAGCAGTTATGTGTGCAAGCACTGTAATATTAGAGTTTAAAAATCTTTTAATTTTGAAATGATATCAAAGGATGGTAAGACTCGAATGAGATTTTCCCATAGTCTCTTCACTCAGCCTCACCAGCCATAAACATTTTACCATGTTTGCTTCGTCACTTCTCTTCTCAGGTGGAGGTAGATTTAGAACTTTTCTCAGTCAGTTAATTGCAGACATCAAGTCCTTTTAATTCCAAATACTTAGAAGTATTTAGAATGTTTTCTCAGAATTGGACTCAGTGGCTCAGCCTGTAATCCCGTGCCTTGGGAGGCTGAGGTGAGTGAATTGCCTGAGCCCGCGGGTTCGAGACTCGCCTGGGCAACTTAGCGAGACCTCATCTCTACAATGAATCAAAAAAATTAGTCGAGTGTGGTAGCACATGCCTGTAGTTCCAGCTACTTGTAAGGCTGAGGTGGAAGGATCGCTGGAGCCCAGCAGGTCGAGGCTGCGGTGGCCGGGAGCGGCCACTGCACTCCAGTCTGAGCGACAGAGTGAGACTCCAACTCAAAAAAAAAAAAAAGAATGTTTTCTCAGAGCAATGATTTTCCTTATATAAATCACAGTATAGTTATTCACGTCAGGAAATTTAACTTATGCGACACTGTTATCTAATATTCAGCCCTCACCTACTATTCCAATAATGTTGTTTATTGCATTGTTTCCTGTTAATTGAGGATCCAATCCAAAATGCATTGCAACTGTTCATATGACTTTTTAGTCTTCTCTAACCTGGCACAGTTCCTCAGCCTTCCTTTTTTTTTTTTTTTTGCAACATTGGCATTTTAGAGGCGAGCAGGCCAATTGTCTTCCAGAGTTCTCCTCGGATCAGTTGTGTCTGGTTCCCTCATGCTTGAATTCAGGTTGTGCAGTTTTGGCAGGAATGTGCCAGGACAATGTCATGCTCCTCGCAGTGCACCTGCTGCCACAGCAGGAAGGGAGGCCATGAGGTAGACGTATGTCTCATAACTGAGGATATTAACTTTGATCACTTGGCTGGAGTGGTGTTTCCACGTTTCTCTACTCTAAAGTTAACATTTTTCTCCTTATAATTAATAGTTTACTCAATTACGTCTTAATATTTAGTCATTTTAAATGTTACTAAGGTTTGTTTCCACAATCTTATTTAAAAGAACTACCTTTCCCCCCCTTCTCTTGGCAGTGTTTTAGAGCACTTTGCTGCAAGGGACCGCCACCCGCACGACCAGAATATGACCTGGTTTGCATAGGACTCACAGGTTCTGGCAAGACCAGTCTGTTGTCAAAGCTCTGCAGTGAAAGCCACGAAAACGTTGTGTCAACCACAGGTGGGTACTGTGTCAGGATCCGTCTCCTTTTCTTCCTCATCTCCAAGACATCCTAGTCTCCTATGCTATTTGTGTGATTCCTCCATTCCCCTCCTCTCCCCTCTATTTGTATTTTAATGTTTCCATTAGTTTATTTATTTTAATTTTAAAATACTCTCTTTTTCAAGAAATATTTGAGGAAGATTTTATAGCATTAATTGCTGAGGTTGAATATATCAACCTCAGGAAAATGTTAATAGAAACAAATTCCAATATGTGGAACTCTGATACTGTGACTAAATGAATTCATCTCAGGCCCACTGAGAGCTGTTCTCTCTTGAAATGTCACTCTAGCTTCCATTTGTTGGTCATATATTCTCTAAACTGTAAACTGTTTTAGAGATCTGAAAACTGAGAGACTTGGAGGACAGCACTGGCCATCAGTTTTGAGACTGTGGTCCATTAAATTAGAAACAGCTAGGATATGGTGGGTTACTGTGAGCCAAATATTGAATTCATTTAGATGGATGAACAAACTCTAAAATTTGATATGTGGGAATGTGGGGGTCCATGTATGAGTAGATGCTGTAACTTCAGGTGGGACATTAAGCAGTAGCTATGGTGGTGGTCTAAAAGCATTCTGAGGAAGCAAAGCTTGTACTAGGAGGCACTGATAAGAGAAGGAAAAGCTGTATTTGCTAAAATAAGGAAGAGAAAACTATGCAAGAAACTTGGAACACGAAGACTTTTCTTAACAAAGATGAGGTTTCATATGATTCAGTGAAAGGGCCTTGCATTGATAAAGGCAGGGCTGAGAAGAGCATGAGAGGCAGGAAGCAAGGATGCAGGGGAGAAGGGGCAGATGTTCATTAGTTGGGGCTGTTTGTTGTAGTGAAAGGAGGGCAAGATGTTGGAGAAACAAGTTAGTGATGGCAGAGGATGGTTACAGGACGGGCAGCAGAGAAGAGCCTGGCAGGGTGACCTTAGTTATCAGGGGACCCACAAAAACTGCTTAGTGCTAGAGTTCAAGATAGGCATTGCTGGCATCTTTACACTCACTATTCAGGTCCAGAGTTCTTTTAGTTGTTCATAGCAGACGGGTGTGTGTGTGTGTGTGTGTGTGTGTGTGTGTGTGTGTGTAATCGAAGTAGAACAAAGGGAGTAGAAAGAAGGTCCTAAAATAAACGATGAAACCCAATAGTGAGAGAAGGTGACTAGGAGAACTGAGAAATCAGAAAGGCACACGTGCTTGCAAACATTCAATGTGGAAGATGTGACAGTTGCTGGAGGAGGCCTGCAGAGAATGATTTGCAACAGTAAACATCAAGGAACTTAGCTATGTCAAAATTTAGAATAATTGGAAAGGTAAAATTAACAAAGTAAATATTTAATAAATATTTAAAAAATACTGTTGAAAGATATTTGCATCCAATATTACAGATTAGAGTTTGGTTATCGTACTTAGAAAATTCAATCACATTTACAAATAGCATCTAGAATCTAATAGATAAATTTTGCTAAGCCTATAAAAAAGTAATTCATAAGAAGAGTAAATGACAAACAAATAAATAAAAAAGGTTCAAGGGTACCTGGTAAAAGAGACAAAAAAAAAGAAGAAAATTGTTAATTTTATGCTTAAATTTACCATTTTTTTTTTGAGTTAGAGTCTCACTCCCTCGCCCAGACTGAAGTGCAGAGGCCGCTCCTGGCCAACGCAGCCTCGACCTGCTGGGCTCCGGTGATCCTTCCGCCTCAGCCTTCCAGGTAGCTGGAACTACAGGCGCACGCTACCATGCCTGGCTAACTTTTTGATTTATGTAGAGATGAGGTCTCACCAAGTTGCCCAGGCGGATCTCGAACCCGCGGGCTCAGGCAATCCACTCACCTCAGCCTCCCAAAGGCGCGGGATTATAGGCTGAGCCACCGAGCCCGGCTCAATTTTTTTTTTTTCCTAAGACCCAATCCTGGTAATACTAGTGACATTGGTATGCACATGTTTTACTGATGGCATTGTGATTCTTTCTGTTCCTTTTCTTGGAAAGCAATTATTCCTGTAAATCAAAAGTTACCAAAATATACCCCTGCTGATCAGTGCCACTGGCAATTTTATTTATTTATTTTAAGAAAGAAAAGTTTATTTAAAAGTAGATTAGAGAAAGAGAAGGAAGAGAGAAGAGTCACCTCCCCAAGGTAATTTAAAATAAATTATGTGTACAATGCAACTTCTTGCAACATTTTGTATAATAACTTAAACTTTAAGATAGTTTAAATGCCATACAGTGAGGGAGTTTATTACATTATAGTACCTTTATTGAAATGATTATACATTGAAAAATGTATACAATCTTCTATTGAAAAAATTTTTTAAATGAAATTTACATTTTTAAAATTAAACCATGGAAAACTGTGCATCTGAATAAAAACTGGAAAAGAGCATGTAAAAGTAACAATGTGTTTTGTTGATGTAACTGAATTATGGATGAAGTTTTATGCTTTTAAGTTATTTCTCTATTTTATAATGTTTTGACAATAGAAAACCAATTAAAAATGAAATAGTTTTTGGAAGAGTTTTGAATATTTGAAAAAGAATCTACCTTGAGAGTTGGTTTCTTAAAATAAAAACATCATAAAAAGGGTATGTCCATCTAATTTCAGCAAGGCAAGAATGTCTGCTTTTTCTTTAGAAAGGGAATTCAAAACTTTATTAGATTGTTAATGTCAGCAATCTTTCACCTCTGACATAATTTTTAAAAGACACTTAAATTGTCAAAACTCAAAGGACCAAGAAGTCCTCCAGAGAGCAGGACCTGTTGGTAGGAAGAAGAAAATTGAGTAATTTGCACCATGGTCTAGAAACAAAAGTGAACTCTGTCTAAAGTGAATTTCTTGACTGTATATGCATGAGGAATTTGTTGATAAGAAGGGTTGTTAAACTGTAGATTACACAAATACTTTTTTTTTCTTTTTAAACCAGAGGAATGGAATCTAAAGGCTTAGGATAATCTCATTGATGCATTATGGAGAACAATCCAGGATAAACTGAACACTTTGAATTGAAAAAGGTTGAAAACATCTTCCAGGGATATATATTGTTGTGTTTGAAAAATTGTCAAGTAGTTTGCCATTCAGTTAAAATACAAAAAGAGCATGACAATTTGAAAGAAATATAGAAAATTTGAAGAAGGCATTTAATTAACTTTAGTATTGGCTGTATATGTGCTATCAACAAGAGAAACAAGAAAGTCAGATTTTGGTATCTGTTAAAAGATTATGTTTTATAAAAGCCAGCAGATTACATTTCCTTTTATGATGTTGAAATCATATTTAGCAGAATTTTACTAGACTGTTGTCCAAACATCACAAAACTGCTGTGGCATAAATCACGCCCTTGGTCTGGGTCAAAGCCATCAGATCTGTGAAATGCCTTTCCCTTCAGCAACTCTTAGATTGACCCAGGAATTTCAGAAGCACACATCAAGTATCTATATGCATGCACACAGACTTGAGGGAAAGGGAGGAGGGTTCAGTATGTAAGTCCAAGTCAAATACTCATGTGTTCCACACAATGAACAAAAATAGACTAACCTTCCTCCCAAAACTAATTCTGCTATAATTCCAGGAATGCTTTCCCTACATGAAAAATTTCAAATCCATCTCCCCCGTATCACAGGTTTTGTTGGATTTAAGGATTGCAAAACAAAGACTGAAAGGCTATGCAAACAAATATTTCCCTAAGGAGTTACTAAGTCATATATTTATTAAAAATTTGTGGGGGTTAAATCTTAGGGGAGGTTTCAGTCTCACTAATGTAGCTTAGATAGGCCAGGAAAAAATGACTGTGTAACTCAGGCTTCAGCCTTCAAATTGTTTGAATGGAGCCTGAGAGACTTACCCATGAGGCCTTCAGCCAAATACTAGAGGCCATTGATGATTAACTCAGTGGTTACTGTTATTTCTTCCTTCTTGTTTAATATGAATAACAGAATCCAAATTTTAGAGGAACCCTCAAAGAGTTCATTTAGCCCACTCATATGGCTGGTGAGTCTAAGAGATATAGCTAGGACTCTAGGATAGTACCTTGTCCTATCAGCACACTGACTTCCTGTCAGTGGACACCAGAGGATACTTAATGTTTGAAGAAGCAAGAGGGCAATCAGACTGTCCTGGCTGAGTCCTAAGTTCCTGATTTTATTAATAATTTCTATAAAAAGTTACTTTCTAGCCGGGCTCGGTGGCTCAGCCTGTAATCCCGCGCCTTTGGGAGGCTGAGGTGAGCAGATTGCCTGAGCCCGCGGGTTCGAGACCCGCCTGGGCAGCGAGACCTCATCTCTACAATAAATCAAAAAAACCAGCCGGGCATGGTAGCACATGCCTGTAATTCCGGCTACTCGGAAGGCTGAGGCGGAAGGATCGCCGGAGTCCAGCAGGTCGAGGCTGCGGTGGCTGGAAGCGGCCACGGCACTCCAGTCTGGGCGACAGAGTGAAACTCCAACTCAAAAAAAAAAAAAAAAAAAAAAAAAAGGTTACTTTCTAAACCAATGCTATTGTTCATCAGAGTTTTGTAGTTCTTCTTGTAGAGACCTTTCACTTCCTTGGTTAAATATATTCCTAGGTATTTTAGCTTTTTGACTGCTATTGTAGATGGAATTGAGTTCTTGATTGGATTCGCAACTTGGTCTCTATTGGTGTATAGCAGTGCTACTGATTTGTGTGTGTTGGTTTTGTATCCTGAAATTTTGTTGAATTCATTTATCAAGTCCAGAAGTCTTTTGGAGGAGTCTTTAGGGTTCTTTAGGTAAAAGATCATATCGTTGGCATACATAGATAGTTTGATTTATTCTTTTCCAATTTGGATACACTTTATTTCTTTTTCTTGCCTGATAGTTCTGGCTAGGACTTCCAGTACTATGTTGCATAGCAGTTTCCAGTTCTGAAGGGGTACGTGTTCAACTTTTTTCCATTTGGGATGAACATTGGCTGTGGGTTTGTCATATATAGCTTTCATTATTTTGAGAAATGTTCCTCTATGCCCATTTTGCTGAGAGTTTTTATCATGAAGGGGTGCTGGATTTTATCCAATGCTTTTCATGCATCTATGAAAATGATCATATTTTTTTTGAGTAAGAGTATCACTCTGTTGTCCAGACTGGAGTGCAGTGGCACACTCAGAGCCACCCAGTTTTGATCTGCTGGCTCAGATGATCCACAACCTTCCAAGCCACCTCAACCTTCCAAGTAGCTGAAACCATAGGCATGTATCACCATGCCTGACTACTTTTAAAAAAATTTATTGTAGAGATGAGGTCAACGAGGTCAACCTTGTCAGGTTATCCAGGTGGGTCTCGAACCGTGGGGTTCAGGCAAGCCCCTTGCCTCCACCTCCCAAGGTGCTGGGATTATAGGCATGAGCCACTGCTCTTGGCTGATTTTTGTTTTTAATTCTGTTTATGTAGTGGATCATATTTATTGACTTGTATATGTTGAACCACCCTTGCATCCCTGGGATAAAACTCTTTTGGTCATAGTGTATTACTGTTTTTTTATGTGCTGTTGAATTCGGTTTTCTAATATTTTGTTAAGGATTTTTGCACCTATGTTCCTAAGGGATATTCATCTGCAGTTTTTTTTTTTCCATTGTGTCTTTTCCTGGTTTTGGTATCAGAGTGATACTGGCCCCATAGAATGAGTTAGGGAGGATTTCCTCCTCTTCAGTCTTGTGGAATAGCTTCAGTAAAATTGATATCAGTTCTTCTTTGAAGGTCTGGTAGAATTCAGCTATGAGTCCATCAGGTCCTGAACTTTTTTTTGTTGGGAGACTTCTAATACTGTTTCAATCTTGCTACTCATCATTGGTCTGTTCAGGGTTTCTATTTCTTCCATATTCAAGGTTGGGGGTTGTATGTTTCCAAGAATTTGTCAATTTCCTCTAGATTGTCTAGTTTGTGTGCACAGAGGTGTTCTTAATAGTCTTGATAGTCTTTTGAATTTTCATTTTATCAGTTTCAATGTCTTTTTCACTTCTGATTGAGCTAATTTGAGTCTTCTTTCTTCATTTCTTAATTAATCT
Source organism: Cephalopachus bancanus (assembly GCA_027257055.1). Taxonomy (NCBI): domain Eukaryota; kingdom Metazoa; phylum Chordata; class Mammalia; order Primates; family Tarsiidae; genus Cephalopachus; species Cephalopachus bancanus. The sequence continues at coordinate 3,643,816 of JAPVLO010000121.1, read as the reverse complement.
AGCCAGTGGTCTATCAATTTTCTTTTGAGTTGGTGTGTGCGGTGTCACATTCATGGCCACCCAACGTCAACCTGCTGGGCTCTGGTGATCCTTCCATCTCAGCCTTCCAAGTAGTCAGAACTACAGGCGTGTGTTATCATGCCTGGCTAATTTTTTATTTTTTGTAGAGACGAGGTCTCACCAAGTTGCCTGGGCTGGTCTCGAACTCACAGGCTCAGGCAATCCACTCGCCTAGGTCTCCCAAAGTGCTGGGATTATAGGCTGAACCACTGAGCCTGGCTGGTCTATCAGTTTTATCTTTTCAAAGAACCAAATTTTGTTTCATTGATCCTTTGTATTTTTCAATTTCAATTTTATTTAGTTCTGCTCTGATATTCATTATTTTCATCTGCTAGCATTGAGTATGGTTTGTTTGTGTTTTTCTAGTTTCTTGAGGTTTGGTATTAGTTTGTCAATATGTGATCTTTCAGTCTTATTAACGTAGGCTTTAAGCATTATAAATTTTCCTTTGAGAAATTTCCTTTGAGAAATTCCCTTGATACCAATTTACTGAAGCTATTCCACAAGACACAGCTTCGGCTGTGTCTGAGAGGGTCTAATAACTTGTTTCATTGTTATCATTCATTTTTAAGGAATTTAAAAATTTCCATCTTGATTTCATTGTTGCCCAAGGATTATTCAGGAGCAGATTGTTTAACTTCTATGTTTTTGTTTGATTTTGCAAGTTATTCTTGGAGTTAATTTCTAGTTTTATTCTACTGTGGTCTCAGAAGGTGCTTGATATGATTTTTATATTTTAAAATTTGTTGAGACTTGATTTGTGGCTTATTATATGGTCTGTCTCAGAATGTTTTATGTGCTGATGAGAAAAATGTATATTCTGTAGTTTGAGATGGAATTTCTGTAAGTGTCTTAGTTTCATTTCCTCTCGAGTCCTGTTTAACTCCAACTTTTTTGGTTGACTTTCTGCCTTGATGATCTGTCTTTTGCTGTCAGTGAAGTGTTGAAGTCTCCCACTATTATGATATTATTATCTATCTCTCTTTTTTTTTTGAGTAGGAGTCTCACTCTGTAGCCCAGACTGTAGTGCAGTGGCCGCTCCCAGCCACTGCAGCCTCGACCTGCTGGGCTCTGGCGATCCTTCCGCCTCAGCCTTCCAAGTAGCTGGAACTACAGACGCGCGCTACCATGCCAGGCTAATTTTTTGATTTATTGTAGGGATGAGGTCTCGCCAAGTTGCCCAGGCAGGTCTCGAACCCGCGGGCTCAGGCAATCCGCTCACCTCAGCCTCCCAAAGCACGGGATTACAGGCTGAGCCACCGAGCCCGGCTGCTATCTATGTCTTATTTAGATTTAGTAGAATTTGTTTTATATCTTGGTGGCTCTGGTGTTAGTCCTATATGTTTAAAATTGTTGTTTCACCGGGCTCGGTGGCTCAGCCTGTAATCCCGCACCTTGGGAGGCTGAGGTGAGTGGATTGCCCGAGCCCATGGGTTCGAGATCTGCCTGGGCAACTTGGCGAGACCTCATCTCTACAATAAATCAAAAAATTAGCCGGGCGTGGTAGAGTGCGCCTGTAGTTCCAGCTACTTGGAAGGCTGAGGTGGAAGGATCGCCAGAGCCCAGCAGGTTGAGGCTGCAGTGGCTGGGAGCGGCCACTGCACTACAGTCTGGGTGACAGAGTGAGACTCCAACTCAAAACAAATAAGTAAATAAATAAATAAAAATAAAATAAAATTGTTGTTTCTTCTCATTGGATTGATCCCTTTATCATTATATAATAACCATCTTTGTCTTTTTTTTTTTTACTGTGACTAATTTAAGGTCTCTTTTATCTGATATTAGAATAGCCATTTCTGCTCATTTTTAGTTACCATTACATGGAATATTTTCCCCCACCCATTTGCCTTGAGTCTACAGGAGTTTTTGTGAGTTAAGTGGGTCTCTTGAAGGCAGCAGATATTTGGGTCGTGTTTTTTAATCCATTCTGCCAGTCTATATATTTTTAGTATGGCATTGAGACCATTTTACCTTTAGAGTTAATATGTAAGGTCCTATTCCATTCATCATACTGATTGTTACCTGAATGCTTAATTTATTTATTTTCTCTTTTATGTTGGTGCTTCATAAAACCTGTAGGCTTTATGGTTTCCAGAGTTTTTGTGCTGATATATTTTAGCTTTTTGTTTCAGTATTTAAAACTCTTTGATTATTTCTTATAGAGTTAGTCTAGTGGTGACAAATTTCTTCAGCATTTACTTGTTTATGAAAGGCTTCATTTCTCCTTCATTTATGAATCTTAGTTTTGTGGGATACAAAATCCTCGGCTAAATGTTGTTCTGTTTGCGTAGATTGAAGATGGGGCCCCAATCCCTTCTGGCTTGTAGAGTTTCTTCTGAGAAGTCTGCTGTTATTCTAATGAGTTTACCTTTGTAAGTTATTTGATGCTTCTGTCTCACTACTTAAAATTCTTTCCTCCACATTAACTTTGTATAACAAGATGATTATATGCCTTGGGGATGACCTTTTTGCAATGAATCTTCTGAGGTTTCTTTGGACTTCTTGTATCTGGTTGTTTAGAATTCTGGCAAGGCCTGAGAAGTTTTCCTTCATTATTCCCTCAATTAGGTTTTCCAAACCTGTTGCTTTCTCTTCTTTCGCAGGAACATCTATGATTCTTAGGTTTGGACGTTTTACATAATCCCACATTTCTTAGAGACTTTGTTCTGTTACCTTGATTCTGTTTTCTTTATTATTGTCTAACTGAGTTAATTCAAAAGGCTTGTCTTCAAGATCCTTTGTTTGAGATCCTTTCTTTTGCTAGTCTGCTGTTAAAACTTTCCACTGAATTTTGTACTTCCCTTAATGAATCTTTCATTTCCAGAATTTCAACTTGGTATGTGTGTGTGGATATGTCTATCTCTTTGGAGAATTTTTTATCCATGACCTGAATAGTTTTAAAAATTTATGTTGGTTTTCAATTTTCACCTGAAGGGCATTGATCAGTTTTATAATCAACCTTTTGAATTCTATATCTGGAATTTCAACAATTTTATTTTGGTTATGGCTTGTTGCTGAAGAGTTGATGTGGTCTTTTGGGAATATTGGAGAACTCTGTTTTTTCATATTGTCGGAATTATTTTTCTGGTTCTTTCTCAATTGGGTAGGCTATTTCTTCTTATTTGAGTGAGGTAGGGGGCTGATACAGGCACTGTAGGGCACTCTTGGTTATATATAGCCTTGGTGTGGTGAATTTTTCAATTGTCAGCTGTGGCAGTCCTGTGCTAGGTACCTGCCTTGGCTCACGGTGTCCTGAGTGGCCAGAGTTTGGAAAGTGGTGTTAGCTGGGGTTTGGCATCAGGCCTTCTTTAAAGCTGTGGATTACATCTGATGTGTTGAGCTGTAACGTTAACCTCAGGCCAGGAGGCGGCACTTGTGGGAGAAAGCCAGCTGTGGTGATGGCTGTGGGCTTTGTCCTTGACATGTGTTACTCCAAGGGAGTACCCAGTCAGCTTAGGCCGAGGGCGTGACTCTGGGGATTTCCCAGCTTCTCTGTTTTGAGCCTTAGAGGGGAGTGTGGGAGATAGGGGAGAGGAGCTTGAGCACCCCACAAAAGTTCACTCATGGCTTCTCCATTGGGGATTAGGAAGGAGTCCCAGGCCACCGGGGTAACATTGCTATGCAGGGGAGGCACAAAAGAGTTTACACAGGGAGTGAGGTTGCTATAGCAGTGAGTGTCACTGGGCTTCTGTTTAGTCTCAGGCAGTTTTCTTTGTGAATGTCAAAGTGCAGCTGGCTTCAGGTGTTCTTAGACAACCACCCCAACCAAGAACCGTCTTCAGCCATGGAGTTTGCCCTTGGGGCTTTTCCACTCAGATCAGCTAGAAAGTAGATGTGCTGCCCCCAAGGGTCAGCTGTGGGTAAGGCAGTTTCCATTAAGGGACTGGAGTCCCTCAAGGCTCTGGGGGCTTCCAGTTCTGCAGCAGGAGTATAGGACTCCTGAATTCCACTCACTCACCTTTCCTACTGCATCCAGAGGCTGCCATTGGTCTGTGGTGATGCACACGAGAGGCTGCCCAGCTCCAGCCCAGGTTGATGGATTTTTCTCTTGTTTGCACTATGTTGTTGTTATCACTTCTTTGAAGAGTTGTAGCTTGTGCTGTTGCTCTTTTTGGGTGCTGAGGAAACTCCATCTTGATTTACTCTGCAGGAGATGCCCACTCTGGCTGCCTAATGACGGCCATCAGAATTCCCAACATTAACTGTAGAATTGTTATAACAGCTAAATTAGCAAATAGATATAGCACCCTTAGCAGAGATCTTTAAATATTGAGATCCTATTATGTGCCAAACACTGGCATACAGAATACACTGTATACTATTTCTTCACTATGGACCCTGTAGTCTAACCAGTGGAAAGACATAAATGAATAAACCAATAGGTAGTTACAACTGTGAAAATCATTCAGAAGTACTGCTGGAAGAACATGGACTCAGAAAAACCAGCCTCGTATAAGGACACCAGAGAAGGCTTTCCTAACAAAATAACTCAGTCAAATTCAAACAATAATTGGTAGAGCAAGAATTTGAACCCAGGCATTCTTGCTGTATAGCCCATGCTACCTGGCAGCTTTTATTTCTCAAAGCAACCCTTTGAGAAAGTATTTTGAAGGTTTGACCTTGTGCCTCCTAAATATATTAATGCCTCCTAAATATATTAATTTTACCACTTGCCTCATCCAACCTGATGTTAAGGAGTAAAATATAGTCTGATAGTCACCCTTCTTGGTTGCCCTTGTGGTGAACTGAAAGTGTGGCTTTAAATTTTTAGTTCTGTTTAATTCTTACAGAACTTTGGAATGACTGAAATAGAAAAACATTGTTTCTCTTCCATGAATAGTATTGCTTTTTATTTTCTGGACTGATTATCTAGACTTTATCCTCTGAACATTAATTACTACAGCTATACTGTAAAAATAATGTGGAGACAGCAATATGGACTGTGTATACATTTGTGGTATAAATCTAGCCACGTGTGTTCTATTTGGGGAGAAAACATTTATGAGTATTCTGCAGGAACATTTATATGCCTATAAATAACATTGCTAGGTTACTTTGCTTAGTGTGAACATTGAGGACATCTTTGTAGTCAATTTATTATGAAGACTGTGAAAGGGCTTCAGACAGTAACAATGCTAAAACCTGCTTCTTGTGTTAATGAAGTTCAAAAGTTGCATTTCACATATATGTGTAACAATTTCTAGAGGGATAGTGCTTCACTTTTAGCCTGCATATTGTCAGCTTTTAAGAATGAAAGCAAGCCAGGCTCGGTGGCTCAGCCTGTAATCCCGCGCTTTGGGAGGCTGAGATGAGTGGATTGCCTGAGCCCGCGGGTTCGAGACCCACCTGGGCAACTTGGCGAAACTTCATCTCTACAATAAATTTTTAAAAAGTTAGCCGGGTGTGGTAGTGCGCGCCTGTAGTTCCAGCTACTTGGAAGGCTGAGGCGGAAGGATCACCGGAGCCCAGCAGGTCGAGGCTGCAGTGGCCAGGAGCGGCCACTGCACTCTAGTCTGGGTGACAGAGTAAGACTCCAACTCAAAAAAAAAAAAAAGCAAGCAGATTAAATATTGCTGGTGTACTCCAAAACTGTTTCCTTTACAAAGTTAGGAAAATTTACTCTAGAAAATCTACACTGGGAGTTTTCTTGAATATAACCACTAGTAGACTGTTTAGCATTTGCAGAGAACTTTCATTTTCTGGATTTCACAATCATTACCTTTTAATCCATATAACATTCATGTGAGGTAGATAGATACATTCAAGCATCTAAGTCTCCTGCAGGCGAATTTCGGTGCCAGCAGGAGTATTATGATTGGCACTGACTTTCCTTAATTTCCCAGAGGCCAGACACCTGGAGAGGCTTTCCTGCAGGTCTGGGTTCAGCCACGTGGGACTGCCTCCTCTTTCCTCCTGCTATTTTACAAAGATTCAGTGACTTCATGCACCATTAACTATAATGTTGTGCTGACTGTGTCAGTCTGCATTAGACACAATAAGGGAAGGGTATGTTTTGAAAGATTCTTAGAGGACCCAGTGAACTTTTACTGTGCTTTCTGTGCAGCAAATTTCAGCTGTCGACACCTCCAATACCCCAGTAGAGGTACTTTTCGTTCAGTGGTAACTTTTATAGCTCCTACTAAGTACTTAGGTTAATAAATGAGCACTCAGAATTTCTGTCTTTTGAGTTTGTATTATATTCAGGAAGGCAGAAAATATGTATACCTAGTGATTAAATTATCAACATTATGAAGTCCTTTCTTCAACCATTACACAATAGGTACTGCCTTAGATGGAAGGTAATGTGTAGATTATTAAAATACTGGGACAACATGCAGCAAAGGACTGCAAAAGATAGACTGGACTAAAAAGGTGCATAATTTCCTTCTTTATGAAGCATAGCAGTACCATGTAAAAAAAAAATTGCTCTTATCCACATCATACTTAATGTATCTTCCAGGTACCTACCATGTCTTGCCTTCAGTGAAAAGTATTCATTTGTGTGTGTCTTCTGTACTCTGTTGATACTTTCTTTAAAAAGGACCGTGTTTTATTCATTTTGTAATTGTACATATTAAATAATGTGTTAAAACCAAAAATGGAATGGATAACTCAGAGACTGTGATATATTAACTTTTAAAAATAAGTGGTACTTTTAATCAAAAGAGAGATACAAGCATGTGGCAAACATTCAAATGAAATGAATGGATCAGCTGGACTCGGTGGCTCAGCCTGTAATCCCAGCACTTTGGGAGGCTGAGGTGAGTGGATTGCCTGAGCCCACGGGTTCGAGACCCACCTGGGCAACTTGGAGAGACCTCATCTCTACAATAAATCAAAAATTAGCCGGGCGTGGTAGCACACGCCTGTAGTTCCAGCTACTTGGAAGGCTGAGGTGGAAGGATCGCCAGAGCCCAGCAGGTCGAGGCTGAGGTGGCCGGGAGTGGCCACTGCACTCCAGTCTGGGTGACAGAGTGAGACTCCAACTCAAAAAAAAAAAAAAAAAAAAGAAATGAAAGGATCTCCCTCTCATTTAAGACTTCCTGGTCCCAATTATTGTGAGAGTCATTACTAGTTCCAATTTCTTGTGGATCCTTTTAGAAAGACTCATTGTATATATTTATACGTGGTGTATGGGTATATGTATACTCATGTATGTCACAACTGGATTGATTGTCTTGAATGGCAATAGTTAATCCCTAAAGACATTGTTAATCTTAGAACTGTATACTCTGAATATATTCTTATAATACAAATTTTTTACTACATACATTATAGAATGAGTGTGCATAAATGGATAATTATGATTGTACGTTTAAGAAAAAAGAGTGTATGGCATATTAACCATGTCCTTTAAAGATAATACTGGTTGGGCACAGTGGCCCAAGCCTGTAATCCCAGCTCTTTGGGAGGCTGAGTCGAGAGGATTGCCTGAGTCCAGGGGTTTGAGACAAGCCTGGGCAACTTGGTGAGACCTTGTCTCTACAACAAATAAAAAAATTAGCCTGGTGTGGTGGTACGTGCCTATAGTTACAGTGACTTGGAGGGCTGAGGCAGAAGGTCACCTGAGCCCTGCAGGTTGAGGCTGCGGTGGCCATGAGCATGCCACTGCACTCCAGCCTGAGCGACAGAATGAGACTCCAACTCAAAAAAATAAAATAAAGATAATACTAACATAAATACCATATACTTTTAATGTAAAATGGTTTTACTTTACCTTAATTTCTAGAATTTCTGGGCTATAAATGTGAAAAAATAAGTCATTAACTGTAGGAATTAATTAGATCAAGGGTCCATGTAAATTTAATATTCTTTTGTGGAAATTTCTCTGTAGTTTCAAATATCTTTCTTATAGTTGATAAAAGTTGCAGTAACATTTTATATTAGAATAAGAATAAGGCAATATTTTGAAGTAAAAGGAATAGTTATATTTTGCTGTAATATACAACTATGTTTTGAAAAAATGATAGAAGATAATATTGGGTTATCAGTTTATCTTGAAAATTATATGTTTCTAGTATAAATATGAGCTATGAAAAGTAAATCATAACCTGTCTAAACAAAGAGGATTTGAGCATCTTAAGTATTTTAATTGAAAAGTTTCTAATTTTTTTGTTTTTGTTTTCTGATTTTAGGTTTTAGTATAAAAGCAGTGCCATTCCAGAATGCCATCTTGAATGTAAAAGAACTTGGAGGTATAACATTTAAAATCATTTCTATGTCTGTGATTAACTTTCTTAATTTGGTTTAATGTAGTATATATAATTAAAACATAATGATAATTTATTCTAGAGGGTGATTCACTTTTACCTTTTTTTTGATAATATATTTCCTATAAATATATCCTTCTCTTTACATATTTGCAGACATTGTTGAAGAGTTCTAAGTAATATATGTTTTTTTCCTACACTACTACACTACTAGTGGCAATTTATACACTTTACTCATATTTATATGCTATACTCATTGGTTTTACTTGTTTAAAAAATTTATTCTTAAATAAAACATATAAAAGGAAATTTTAATATAGTCATTGAAAGATAAAATATACAGGGAAAAAATAGATAACTGTATTTTAAAGTAGCTTGTGTTTATACTGCAGGTTTTATTATAAAAGATCTTTTTAGGATGTATTTGTTCTGATTATAAATCTTTGCCAGTGGGTTTTTTGCTGCCCAAGCACATTTATTGCATAGGCTGTACCCCAAACCATACATCACTCAGTCTTTCATTACACTCTCTGTCTGGCATTTTTTGGTAGTGTTTTATGTCAGTCAGGGTCTTAACCCATGTAAATAGATTAACAAAGAAATCAGTCAATTCAGTGAACCCACTAAATTCTCTAATGGGCACAGGAAAATGCTAAGTGCTCTGGAGTTCAATATAATTTTGGTGAGTTTAATGACTTAGAAGAGAATTCTCTTCCATCTCTTTAATCACTTTGTGATATAGACCTTACCCTATTTTGTTTTGTTTTATTTTTAATTCTCCTTTTAGGTCATTCTAACTATGACTTATTTTTAGCTTGATGAAATTGAAACACCAACTTTATGGCGTCTTAATAGTGTTTGGTACCTTCTTATTTTTATCTAATAAAGTCTTGACTGATCTTTTTAGGTGTCTGTCTTTGCAGCACTATGTCTAGAACAGGTTTGCACCTTTCAGTCTGTTCTGTAGCCACCTTTGCCTTTTACAGCATTAATATTTGAAGACAACCATGACTGACACATTCTGATTTTTCTTTAAGACATTTGGTATGACTTTCGACTACAAAAATTATAAAACATGTTATTATAAGACACTTTTTCTGCACAAAATATTTAAAAGACTATGTGCTCTTAGGTTGAATGTTTTAATATTACTTTGTGGTTTCCGGTGACTGTTCCTCAGTGACAATAATGTTACTTATGGATATTTTAGTCAGAGAACATATTGTAAAAGTCCATGGAATCAAAATGCATGGTATGAGAATTCTATTGGTTTAAACATGGTTGGTACTTAATATTTTATTATTTGGTTGGACATGAAGCTTTTATTGAACACCCTCTAGGTGTAAGAAACCATTGATTAGTTGATAAGGCTAATAAATATATGATGTTTAATTCAATGAAATAATCAGTGAATGTTTCTGGGCAGTTAAAAAAAAAAGTGAACACTTCACAGAATGTGTAACCTTGGCTCTGTGCTACTGAAATTCAGTACAATGAAAGATTACGTTAGAAGACTATGGGTGTGTAAGGTGGGAATAGGTCTGTCTGAAGCAAGATTTAATTTTGCTGAAAGAACTGTGTCTTGACATTTGCTGAGATGGAAATTACAGTGGAGAGGATACCACAGGGTTTAGTGGGAATGTTATAGTTTGAATCTAATATTGTGATGAGGTTGAGAGATGTAGGTAAAAGACACAGCCTCAAGAATTGGAGTAGGTGACATTAGTTTCGGACTAATAATATGCACATTTTTGGCATGCCTTAGTATTGAAGAGCAAATTTCTAGCCCAAGCATAGATTCTTTTACTCTCTCAATTTTATTTATTTATTTATTTATTTATTTATTTATGGATTGGAGTCTCACTCTATCACCCAGACTGGAGTGCACTGGCAGGCTCCCAGCCACCGCAGCCTTGACCTGCAGGGCTCCGGCGATCCTTCCGTCTCAGTCTTCCAGGTAGCCGGACCTACAGGTGCATGCTACCATGCCTGGCTAATTTTTTTTTTTTTTTATTGTAGAGATGAGGTCTCGCCAAGTTGTCCGGGTGAGTTTTGAACCCGCCGGCTCAGGCAATCCACTCACCCCTCCACCTCCCCAAATGCTGGGATTACAGGCTGAGCCGCCTAGCCCAGCACTCCCTCCACTTTAATAGCTCTGTTTTCGGTTGAGAGACTCAAGGAAAAGGGGACTTTCTGAGTAGAATCTAATTGTGTCTCCTGTTTCACATGCTCAGAGGCAAGCAGTGGAGGGAGTTGATTCCTTGATGGTTCTTTCGCTAGTTCATTAGTTCACATATTTTTTTGAGACTGGATACTAGGTTTTGTCTCGATTGGGAACCCATGAAAAGCTGGGCTAACACACATAAAGAAAATGTTGTTTTATTAGGACTTAAAGTATATCCTAGTTACAAAGGGGAACATCCTTGATATAAGGTGTGTGCATTTAAGGAGAATTACAACTTACTGAAATCAAGTTGTCTGAGAGGGAGTTACTTGACTGAGAATTTCTAAATTTGGGAGAAAAGAGTGGAGTTTTAGGATCAATTTGTGAAGATGTAGAACTTTTATTCACCAGTGGGGGGTTGCTCAGGCGACATGTTAATCAGAGTTCAATCAGATTGCCAATCCAGGGAAAAATTCTGAATTCAAGGGAGAAACTCAAGAAGATAGGTGGTAAAGATAGTTAGATAATGAGAGCCAGGACAGTGGTGAATACCCAAGTAGTTCTACTTCTCCTGGAGTTAACAGCACAGCCCCTGTTCTGGTCTGCTAACATCTTTCCTCTACCCCTTTTAGTTAGTTGTCATCACTCTCCTTTCTAACCTTAGGTTAAATTTCTCACTTCAAAATAGGAAAAGGCATGAACTTGTGCTCATTATCTAGAAGAAATGGTGTGGGATGAAATAGCAAGTAATGGAGTTAGTTTAATGAAAATCACTTTTGGGAGATCTTAATAACAAACTATATGTTTGCACACACACCTGATATATGTTTATGTGTGTGTATATATTACATATGCATTAAATGTAATGTACATAAATGGATAATTCATTGTTCTTACCCATTTTTTTTGGTGAAAGTGTTTCCATATCTTTTACCCAAAAGTTCTTATAATGCTCATTCATATAAATTCCTTTTCACATGATGTTTTTCTTTCACTCACTTATTGTACACTAATTAATTGTGTGTCTGGCATGGTTCTCAGAGCTGAGAATGAAAATCTAAGGCATAGCCTCTGTCTTCAGGGAACTCATGGTTCAGTGGTGGAGATGTTCATAAACAGAAATATAGGAAATTAATGAAATCTTTGAAAATAATTAAATGAAGGGAAAATGTAAGTGTAAAAGTACAAGGTGGTTGATGACTCAAAAATAGTTTAGACTGGTGGTGTGATGGACCAGTTCTATTTTGCTGTTTTGAAAATGCCTTTCTCTCTGCAACGTACCTGTCCCACCCATCAGGCTGCACTGATTATGCCTATCTTTATGTGAAATTGCAACTAACTTTCCTTCTTCTATTTTACCTTTATTCCCTTTTCTCTCCCCTTCCACATTTTCACTTAATCTTTGCAGCTTTATGCCTGGAGAGTAGATGTTATTATTATCTCAAGATACCAGAATACAGTGAAATTGAGTGATTTGACCAAGGTTATTTGGAGAAAGAGGAGGGGAATCAATCTGAGTGCCTGTGCTTAACTGGTGTTCTCCATACTTAAAGCATGCAAGGGAGCACAAGAGAAGTGCTCCTTTGTGTTACCTGCTACTGCTTTTATTATTATCTGCATAATTTTAAGTCTTTACATTGCTGGGTACGGTGGTTTATGCCTGTAATTGCTTGAGCTTAGGAGTTTGAGAGAAGCCTGAGCAACACAGTGAGACCCTGTCTCTACAAAAAATGAAAATAAAAAAGTTAGCCAGGCATAGTGTCGTGAACCTGTAGTCTCAGCTACTCAAAAGGCTGAGGTGGAAGGATCACCTGAGCCCAGGAGGTAGAGGCTGTGGAGAGGTTGTGATTGTGCCACTGCATTCCAGCCTGGGTGACAGAGTGAGAACCTGACTTGGGAAAGGAAGAGAGGGAGGGAATTTTTTTATTAGCAGTGTATTGATGAAGCACCATATTGACAAAACTTGAACACCTTGCTCTCTACTTAAAATTTTGATAGGACTTAATCTCTAATATTGCAGTTGCCCATATAATTTGTTTTATCTCTCACTTTTTTACTTAGAGGTCTTTCAGATCAAACTCAACTTGTTGAGTTGTGTTTCTGATTCTGACTCCTGATACTATAGTCATGTTGCCCTCCTTGGATTTCTTCAAGCTTGCCTTACTTCTACTTTCCAAACTATCTGGGACTCTCCACAAACATTTTATTTTTATATTCCTTATTCTCTCTAGTTCATTCATTCAACAAATAATTTACAAATAATTTATGGCAAGCTCAGTTCTGGGAAGATGTGATGGTTATATTGTCAAAACAAGCACTGTCTCTGTGTAAACCAGGTGAGAGGCACTCAGGGGAGCCTCTTTCATACTTACCTTCTCTGTCTTCTTAATTAAAGCTAACTCTTACTTCCTATAGGCCTAGAACAAATTTCTAGGTTAATTCCTTTCATACCTGAAGGGGTTTTCTAACACCATCCATCAAGTCTGAATGTTAGTTCTGATCCCTACGAAGGACATCTCACAGTATTGCTTAGTGAACTTTTTTCCCCCTATACTTTCATTTAGGAGATTTTTGTTGAAGGTAATTGAAATCCTTCTGTTTTGATGTTAATTGATTACTCTGCTCGTCTTGTTCTAGATTATTATTTTTCTGGCTAGTGTACAAGACGTCTAACAAGGATCCTGAATGGGCAGATGGATTAATCTTTCAAAGAATTTTTCTTCCTCCTAGTGGTTTGCTTCAAAGCCCAGACATTCTGTATGATTCTACTTTCCTGTATCTCTTTTCTGTTAAATGTAATAATAATAGTTCCTACCTTATTATAGCTGTGAGGGCTAAATTAGTCAATGCTGGTCAAGTACTGAGAGTTTGCCAGGCTCACAGCTCACATTATGGAAGATTTACTTTCATGAAGACTATACTCTTGCTTTGCTCCCACCCAAGCCCCCAAGAAAAGGACATCTGTCAATTCAATAAATCCTTTTCCCAAAGTGCAGACATAACACAATCACATATTGATTATTTTTTCTCTTTGTAGTCATGCCTCTCTATGTCTTAGACACAGTGATCTTTTTTCCCTCATGGTGTGATACCTGTTTAAACTGAGAAGTGACTGGCAAGAGACCTCACTGGAGTCTTGTTTTGCTACCTAGCATAGTTTTGGCACTCCACGGGGGTTAATATTAAGTGATTTGTTCTCTCTACCTTGTCACCTTTCTTTCTGTCTTCCTTTCTGTTTTCAGATTTCTTCTATCATTGCCCCTTGACTGCTTTCGTCCTTTGGTTTATATACTTTAACCACATTCCAAAGTAATTGAAGCATCTGGCATTTAGCAGAATTGGAAGCCACTGTCACACTGCAGTGACATCACAGTTCTGTCACTTTATCTTAGAAATTTTGAGTCCTTAAATCTATAAACAGGTTTGTATGTGTTCATGGATTTTTTTAAATTTTATATGTGAATTGATAGAATCCAGAGATGAAAATTTTTTTTTTCTTAACATATTTGGTTTGTTATCATTTATTGATAAGAATCCAGACATCATAATATTTCCTAACTGAATTCTGGAACCATGGTTGGGTTAATCAAATGACTTGTTTTCATTCTCTAATATTCTAATGAGTTTTGTCTGAATTGTCTTCTCATCTTCCGTTCCAGCCACCATCCTTATCCATTATACTCTTTGGAAGTAATGTCTGCACAGTTTGACATCGGGAAAGGCAAAGAAAAGCTGAAAAGCGGTTAGCTGTCTTTTACGATTCAGAATTCGCTGGTGTCTGTTGTCAATCAAAAGGGGGAAGTTCATGCAGATTTTTCTTTGCACTTTAATTTTTCTTCCTGTAAAGAAAAAACAACATTTTTTTTTTAGAAGTCAGGGTAGTGTGGAAAGTGTAAGGTATGCTCATTTACTCATTTACTTCGGCTCATGCAGTAGTGATTGAATGATTTTTGAGGACTGTCTGCTAAGCCATTTTTTTTTTAAGGTTGCTTCTTTCAGCAGCCAAGTTGTTATATGAAACAGATGTTGACTCTGTCCTGTTTCTTTGTTTGCCTGGAGGAATACGCCTCCTCATAGTGAAAGGTGCTGTTTGTTTGTATCCTGCTAGTTATCTTCGGGTGCTGTTAATCTGTCCAGGTTATTTGCACGTCTTCATTTCTCCAGAAACTGTACAGGGCAGACTTTTTGACAAGCAACCCAGGGGGCACTGCTGTCTGTTTCTTTTAATTTCTGCCTTTTGTACCCAGGTCATTTGAAAGCTTTCACCAAAATGTTGCTTTCTTCCTACAGAGTCTCTTTCTTGAAATCTTACTTTGGAGAGAAGAATAGCTCTTTAATTGTTATTGCATGCATTCTTACAGTCCTGTGTATATTATGCATTATCTCTTCCATATCCCCACTGCCACCTCTCATTTTAAAACTTCCATCTAGATACTATGAATTTAATGTACTCGCTGGCTCCAAGAGTCATGCTACACTACATAGCCAGAGGAGGAGTAAAGACAATATAAACCAACAAATTGGTTGCATATTAGAAAAAGACACAACATGGACAGACGACTCGCAGAGGTTATTATAGCCTCCTTGCTTTGAGGGACAGGTGGAGTGGCAGAAATTTCTTGCTGGCGTAGGAGAGAGCAGCTTGCCATTCCAAAACTGTTTTGGACATTTCAGACACAGGTGTCTATGGGACAGGTAGCAAGAAACCATGTGCAAAGGAAAGTGACAGCACAAAAGTTTTCAAGAAAGACCATGTCCATAGAATACTTTATGACTGTAATGTAAGCAAATTATAGGCTGCTACACTCAAGTAAATGTGTATATTCTGTGTTTGTTATATAATTATAAGGAAGAAATGTGGTTCATCAAGTAGAGACTCAAGCCCCTCTGCCACTTTCTGCAACCAAACTTCTTGTGTTATTTTCTTATATGTAAAATGTAAGTTTTAATAAATCACCTCTATTTATTTCCCAAAGGACTGGGCTGGAAGAGAAAAGTTAAATTGCCTGATGCTCCTCAGAGAGATGCTTTAAGAATAGATGATGGTATTTTCACTAATTCTCTTTTTATAGTCATGGATCTAGTGTGATTTGTAATATTGAATGATTGCAACTTCTTGATATAGTATTGTTTTCTTATCTAAGAAAAGAACCAGGCCTTTCTGGAATGGGACAGCCAGTTAACTCCTGGCTCCCTGAGCTGTGTACTTTCTCACTTAAGCTTAGGCTATACTAGGGGAAATGATATTGGTATAAAGCCAAGTCACTTGGATGTGAGTTAAAAGGCCACAGCTATCTGAATTGGTTGAACAGGATCCCAGGGTGGTGGTGTTCAAGCGTTTTTTACACTTGCTAAGGGAAAACTGAGCCAAACAGTCATCAGAGCCAACTAATGAATCTAGGGGCCCAGAAGTCTGTTACTGGCTGAGGTAGACCTGACCTTAATTTTTGTTTTCTTCTGGAGAAGTGCCCTAGAAAATTTAAAAAAATCTATCCTCCCAGTTATAGTCTAGTATAGCACTTAACAGCCACTTCTAAGATTATATATATATATATATAATGTTCTAGAAACTAGTTTCCTGACCCTTTGAAAGCCCCCACTACCCCCGGCAGTAGGAATCTCATGTGCTTCTGAAGGTTACTGCTACACTACTATTTCCTCTTTAGTGGAATCAGGTCATTTCATATCTTCCAACTCTACCAAACTTCCTCACAGAACATTTGTGTTGGGTTCTTATTTAACTTCCTATCCCTCACAAGGGAATAAGTATTTCTGTTTCTCCCAGGGATTGCCATAATAGCAATTAATTTTCGTCGTGTATTCAGTTTCAGTGTGGTATTGCAGCAATAGTACTGGAAGTCAAGAGACCATATTTTCCTCTAACAAAACAAGCTATGGGACATTGGGCAAGGGACTTAACTTTTCTTAGGTTGCTTCCTTTTCTAGTAGCTAAAGATGTGGATAACTATTCTCTTGTTTAAGTATAACATAACTAGTTTATTTTATCTTGATACTCGTAGTATCTACTTTACTTTGACCTCTAGGATCATAGAGCCTACCTCTAACAACTGTATATAGGATTGTATAGTATTGTTTGCTCTATTTTCCTTTCCTCCTGACTTCTTCAATTATTTTTGTTTTTTTTTTATACAGTAGACATACGGATGAATCTCAGACTTTTGTGTGAATGTCGTATGAAGTAGAGTATACATACATAAAATAACTAGCTCTAACTTGAGAAAGTTCCTGTCATTGTGCTGTTTTCTTTGAGAAGCATTGTAGTCTGATGTGGTAAGTACTATGACAGGATTGAGTATAAGATGCAGTTAGGATCATACAGAAAAGACAAAGGAGATTTAGCAGAGGAAAAGAGTCTAGGTAAAGGGACAAATGGAACAAAAATCTTGGAGGTAACAGCGGATTTGGTTTATAGATGGAACAAGATTGAAGGGTGATGAAGCACTGGAAAACACACACTCATCTTAAAGGTTCTAGTATAAAATGTATTAGCAATTTCAGGCTGGAGGGAAATTTGCCAAATTATGACCCAAGACACTAGAGGTAATGCTAGACCCTTCAGGAGTAAAAGGTTGTATTGTTATTGTTATTTAATTCATTTTGATGAATATCAACTGCATGGCAGGCCCTAAAGATACAGTTCCTGCCATGTCTCTTTCTTTCTCTCTCTCTCTATCACTCTCTCTCTCTCTCTCTCACACACACACACACACACACACACACACACACACGTTTCTCTTAGCACATTTTGTAGAACACATTGTGAGGGTGATGTTGACTATAATGATTATGCAAGTTCTCAGAAAAAGTTAAACTTTGCTGGGTTTCTGTAGTTGAAATGACAACTTGACAACTGTTGTAGAGGTAACATGATTGTAGCTTTCCATCACTTATCAAACTACATTGATTCTCTAACACATCTGAAGTTAAATAAATTAGATCTGGGTAGAATTATTTTGAGGCATCACAAATTTGTTGCTTTTAATTTCTTGAGGTCCAAAGTCTTGTGAAAAGACTCTATAGAATATGCTTGATTATTTTCATCTTAAAATGCACTATTATTTTAATCTTAAAACTCAGTGATATTTATGGCATCATTGTGAGTGGTAATGTGAATAATTTATTATGTAAAGTTAACTATAATTTTTTGTGCAAGTGTGTAAAGCCCTTAAATTTTAGCAACTTGCATGATTGAAAATTGGAAGTTGATTTTTTATTTTTTTATATGTGTCTGTCTTCCTTCTCTGGCCAAAATTCCATGATATCACAAACATTAACAAAACAAAGCAACCAAGGATAATGAATTAAATCTATAACAAAATAGATTTAAAACTGTAACAAAGAAAGGAAAGCAAGACAAAGCCTGAGGTACAGACAATGGAAACATGAAATAGAAGAGGAATTCATCAGATTATTAATCAAAGAGCTCATCAGAGTTATTAATTGGAGCTCTACATTTGGAACAGTGCCTTTATTTTTCTTTTCTCCTTGTGTTAAGTAGTGGATAGCAGCTGTGTTTACCCAAAAACTAGATCCTTGAGTGTGGGTGCTAGACCCAAGAGAGGTAGGCAGTGCCTCAGTAATGTACTGACTGCCAGGTGGGTTAGAAAGCCCACACACACAGGAGACAAGTCACTTGTCTGTACCCATTAATCATTGGAAACAGTCATTGGTAAACAAAAGAGCTGGCAAACAGATTCTGAAACAAAAGATGAGCATACAATTATGACACATCATAAAATAAAGAAAATCAACATCATGAAAGAAAGATACCCAATGAAAAGTCAGAAGAAACAATGTTCAAAGACCTAGAGATAATAGAGTGATCAGAAGAAGACATTCAGAATGATGTAGAAAGATTTGCATTCATGAAAAAGTGTCAAGCATATAATTTAGGAGTTTAAGATGAAAATGTTTAAGACAACTTAGATGTAAATTAGGATAACTAAAGATTTAACTGGGGAATTTTCTCAGAATGTCTCACAAAAGGAATACTTGAAAAGTATGGGAGAAAATTTAAGTATGGGAGAAAATTTTAGATGTATATTGCATAGGTAATAGTTACACAAATCTCCTTTAATTCTCTAAGAGGACAGAAAAGAGAAACTGGAGAGGATAAAATTATCAAAGAAATAACAGGGACAAAAAGCTCTTAATTATGAAACAGAGTATTTAGATTTTATGAGGTCTCTGAATTCCAAGTATGATTAATAGGAAAAGAAGTATATCTAGACATATTGTGAGGAAAAGAAACCATTAATTATAATCTCTCTCTTATACACACACACACACACACACACACACACACACACACACACACACACACACACAATACCCCAGCATTATTTATGATTTTATCATGGAAGATGAGAAGGTCATGTAAAAAAAAAAAGTTATGAAAGTATATTGTGTTCTTATTTAGGGTACAGATTGGCTTTTTTTTTTTTTTGAGTTGGAGTCTCACTCGGTCACCCAGACTGGAGTGCAGTGGCCGCTCCCGGCCACCGCAGCCTCAACCTGCTGGGCTCCAGCGATCCTTCCGCCTCGGCCTTCCGAGTAGCCGGAATTACAGGCATGCGCTACCACGTCCTGCTGGTTTTTGATTTTATTGTAGAGATGAGGTCTTGCTGCCAAGGCGGGTCTCGAACCCGCGGGCTCAGGCAATCCACTCACCTCAGCCTCCCAAAGGCGCAGGATTACAGGCTGAGCCACCCAGCCTGGCTCAGATTGGCGTTTTAAAAGAAAAATTGAAGTTTAAATATGTGTCTTAAAGTTAATGAAGAGTAAATATGCCAATAAAAATGAAGTGATAGAGTAATAAATGCAGTTTTAAGAAAGTTCTGAAAATTTACATATTTGGCTCATATAATAAATTATTTTAGAGAGGGGCATGAGAGTTGATGAGATGAGATACAAATCTAGCTTTTTTTTAAGAATACATTTTTCAAGCAAGGAAATACGATGTCCACTTGTATACCTAATCCTGAATTGTACCCCACATCTTTATTTTTTAAAATTTTTAAATTTTATTTTTTGAGTTGGAGTCTCACTCTGTCGCCCAGACTGGAGTGCAGTGGGCCGCTCCCGGCCACCGCAGCCTCGACCTGCTGGGCTCCAGCGATCCTTCCGCCTCAGCCTTCCAAGTAGCCAGAATTACAGGCATGCACTACCACGCCCGGCTGATTTTTTGATTTATTGTAGAGATGAGGTCTCGCCAAGTTGCCCAGGCGGTCTTGAGCCCGCGGGCTCAGGCAATCCACTCACCTCAGCCTCCCAAAGCGCGGGATTACAGGCTGAGCCACTGAGCCCGGCTCCCACATCTTTAAAATAAAAAATAATCCCCACAAAAAAGAAAGGCAATAATGTTAAGAGGAGAGAAAGAAAAAAATATTTGATAAATTCAGCAACATTCAAGAAAGAAAAAAAACCCAACAAAACGTTATAAGAAACAAAAAATATCAATATATACATAAATAATCACAATAAATGTAAATAGCTTAAATTCTTTTAAAATATGGGTGGCCTGAAAACAATACTTACATTCCGCAATATATGGTAAAAAGATACTTCTGGAACAAAAAGATACAGTAAGATAAAAATATTGGAATAGAAAAGATACCCTAAAAAAAGACCATTGAAAAGAAAGTATTTGAATAGTATTAATATTAGGTATAATGAAATTTCAAAGCAAAGATTATTAAGTGGAATGAAGAAAAAGATTTCATATGATATACTAAAATAAACTAGTAATTATAAGCCTTTAAATATCTAACTACATACTGGGCTCAATGGCTCAGCCTGTAATCCCAGCACTTTGGAAGGCGGAGGCGAGAGGATTGCATGAGCCCACAGGTTCAAGACCTGCCTGGGCAACTTGACGAGACCTCGTCTCTACAAAAATCAAAAACTAGCTGGGTGTGGTAGCATGCACCTGTAGTTCCAGCTACTTGGGAGGCTGAGGCAGAAGGATCTCCGGAGCCAAGCAGGTTGAGGCTGCAGTGGCCGGGAGCATGCCACTGCACTCCAGTCTGGGTGACAGAGTAAGACTCCAAATCAAAAAAAAAAAAAAAAAAAAAAAATTTTAACTACATAGTCCTGAACCATATAAAGCTAAAACTAAGAGAAATGTAAAAGTCAACACATCCATAATTAGTAGAGGAATTTAGTTCTCCTTTCTTCAGAAGACAACAGATCAAATAAATAAAAAAATATAAAGGATTATATATAAGCCAATTAACAAACTTGGATCTAACAATTAAATATTTATATTCAGATAGAATATATATATTCTTTCAAAATATCCATAGCATTTTATATAAATGACCATGTATAATGTACTTTCTGACTAAAATCTAGTAAAATTAGAAATTAATAGCAAATGGACAAAAATAATACATCAACAAGATTCAAAAGTACTCTAACCTTGTACCTTGTACAAAATTTAAATAAAAATGGATCCTATATCTAAATTTGAAACTCAGAACTTTACAATTTCTACCAGAAAACAGTTGAGAAAATCTTTCTGGCCTTGGGTTCGGCAGATTTTTTTTTTTTTTTTTTTAGATAGTCACCAAAGCATGATCCATAAAAAAAAAAAATTGGTGAACTAGATTTTTTAATTCTTAGAGTTCTAGTTTTTGAAAGACACTGACAAAGAAAGGACAAACCATAAACTGAGAATATATTAGTTTACAAATCATTATAAAGGACTTGTATCTAGAATATATAAAGAATATTCAAAATTCACTGATTAAACAACGTGGTTAAAAAATGGGCAAAGGGGCAACCCCCTTTGATCCCCTCCCACTGTGAGAGCTTTTCTGTCCTCTCAATAAAGCCTGCTTTCAAAAAAAAAAAAATAGGCAAAGGATTTTAACACATTCTTCATCAAAGATACAGAGATGGTAAATAAGCACATGCAAAGATGCTCAACATTAGCAGTATAAATGACAGTCACTACACATCTATCAGAATGTCTAAAGTTAAAAAGCCTGACCATATCAAGTGTTAGCAAGGCTATGGAACCTGAACTCTCATATACTGCTGGTAGAAGTGTAAAATGGCACAACTTTGGAAAATAGATGAACGGTCTCTGAAAAAGGTAAACACAAAGCAATCTTATAATCAAGACATTCTACTCTTAGATGAAATGAACACATATTTACACAAAATTCTGTACACACATGTTCTTAGCAACTTTATTTGTAATACCACCAAACTGGAAACAACCAAATGTCATCAACTGGTGAATGAATAAACAAATTGTGGTTTATTCATATAATAGAATACTATTTAGCAATCAAAATGAATGAACTCATGATACGTGCAACATGTATAAATCCCAAAATAATTATGATGAATGAAAGAAGCCAGAAGAAATAAAATAGTATTCTCATACTGCAATAAGTTTGTATTCTATTTATATAAAATTTTTCAATATTTAGTGACAGAAAGAATGGTGATTGCCTGGGAGTTGGGGATTGGTGACAGGGGTATAGGTGAGAGAGATTAATATTGTCATGAGAAGACTGTTGAAGTAACGGATACATTTATTATCTTGAGTGTGGTGATGGTTTCATGACACATATATATATCAAAACTTGCCCAATTGTACATGTTAAATATGTGCAGCTTATTATACCACACTAAAACTATTAAAAATATTCTGTACCCTTCAAAATTAAAAGATAATCCTTTAATTATCTCAGGATAAAAATCATTGAAAGTGTGTTTTCTTGAGGATGTTTGGCCCTTTTCTTGGATTGCTTTCCAGTGAAAAGTTATTTTAGATAGGCTAAGGTAAAAATCCATAGCTTAAAAAAAAAAGTTCCTAAATTAGTCACATTAGATTGAGTCGCTGGGCACTGCTAGGGAAGGAGGACAGGAGCAAGGTAGGGAAGACCTAACAATACAAAGTCCCCTGGTCCTCTACCAGGGAAGTGAGGGCCAGTTAGAAGCCCCAACTTCACCAGCATGCAGTCTATAATTATATAGTTAATTCTCACTTGTACCCCACATCTCTATAATAGAAAACTTTTTTAAAAAGATAAATATGACTAGGAAAAGACTCAGACAGATACCAATTTCTGGATAATTATATATAGCTGAATTGTTAAGTTGAGCACTTAAAACTCTGAAATCAAGATGTTATCAAATCTATCAACTTATTATATAAGCTTTTAAAATCTAAATACTAATAAAAGGAGACAGATTGATCTGTCTGTGTACAGCAGCACTCAAAGAAATATGTATGTCAGATTTATTATACAAAAAATGACAGATTTCTCAGAATAATTTAGTTTAGGTTCATCTTATGTGATACTCAAAACCGTAGTGATGGAATATTCTCTTCCCAACCTTTGTGTTATATTTATAGAAATTATTTTTGTTGGTGGTTTTGTATTCAGCAAAATGCAGGTCTTACAGAAAGTAAGCAGATTGGGGGGAAAACAATGACATTAAGGTGAAAAACTGTATTGTGTTTGTAAAACACATTAAAATAATTTGTATTTTAAAACTCAATTTTGTGTGTGTGTGTTAAATACCATTTCTGGTTGTTCAGTAATCTTTGCAACTTCAAATCATCTTCTAAGGCTGATCCCCTACTAGTCTTAGCTATCTAGACTACTCTTCTGGTTAAAGTTTTCCAACCAGACCTTATTTTTGCATAAAAGGTAATGATTTTTTATTTGCATTTTTTCTTGTTTCATATTTCCAAGTCTTGGGAAAATGCCTGTTTGAGATTGTTCTATTCACACTATGTTAAAGGGTAAAACATAAATATGTTTTTCGTCCCCGTACTTTGCCATCAGTGATCTTCATGGAGTGGGAGCCACTACTCCGATGTTCTTTTTCTTTATTTACTTTTTTTGAGTCAAGGTCTCACTCTGTTGCCCAGGCTGGAGAGCAGTGGCACAATCATGACTTACTGAAGCCTCAAACTCCTGGGCTCAAGCAGTCCTCTAGCCTAGTATCTTGAGTAGCTGGGACTGTAGGCCTGCACCAGCATGCTTTGCTAATTTCTTGATTTTTTTTTTTTCTTTTTCTTTTTGGTAGAGTTGTTGCCTAGATTGGTCTTAAACTCTTGGTCTAAAGCAATCCTACCTCGGCCTCCCAGGGTGCTGGAATTACAAGCCTGAGCCACCATGCCTGGCCTCATGTTTTTTTCTTTAAGTTGGTGATAGATTTTAAATTTGGGGTGTGTTAATTTATATATTTTAAAAACCCTTTATTTCAAAATCGTAGTTGGTACTACAACCAGAACTGGTAATGGGATTACAGTATTATTAAGCAATCCTTATTTTAGAGTCCAGAGGCAGAGCACTAATTATTCCTTGTTTCACTTTTCTTTTCCAAAGTCCTCTAAATCGATAAAGATATCAGTTAATTTCCATCTTACTAATTAGGTTGAATCCCAGTCAATTAGGATGGACCCACTATAATCTAGGAAGTTAAAAGTCCAGAGGCAGGCCAGACATGGTGGCTCATGCCCATAATCTCATCACTTTAGGAGTCTGAGGTGGGAGGATTGCTTGAGCCCAGGAGTTCGAGATCAACCTGGGCAACACAGAGAGACATTATCTCTATAAAAATTAAAAAAAGTTATCTGAGCTGGGCTCGGTGGCTCAGCCTGTAATCCCGCACCTTTGGGAGGCTGAGGTGAGTGGATTGCCTGAGCCCACAGGTTTGAGACCCGCCTGGGCAGCGAGACCTCATCTCTACAATAAATCAAAAAATCAGCCGGGCGTGGTAGCGCATGCCTGTAATTCTGGCTACTCGGAAGGCTGAGGCAGAAGGGTCGCGGGAGCCCAGCAGGTTGAGGCTGCGGTGGCCGGGAGCAGCCACTGCACTCCAGTCTGGGTGACAGAGTGAGACTCTAACTCAAAAAAAAAAAAGAAAAAGTTTTCCGAATGTGATGGTACATGCCTATAGTCCCAGCTATTTGGTAGGCTGTGGCAGAAGGATTACCTGAGCCCCAGGATGTCAAGGCTGCAGTGAGCCGTGATTGTGCCACTGCACTCTAGCCTGGGTGACTGAGTGAGAATCTGACTTTAAAGAAAAATGCATGGATTGCCTGAGCCTGCGGGTTTGAGACCCGCCTGGGCAACTTGATGAGACCTCATCTCTACAATAAATCAAAAAATTAGCCAGGCGTGGTAGCGTGTGCCTGTAGTTCCAGCTACTCGGAAGGCTGAGGTGGAAAGATCGCTGGAGCCCAGCAGGTCGAGGCTGCGATGGCCGGGAGTGGCTACTGCACTCCAGTCTGGGCGACAGAGTGAGACTCCAACTAATAAAAAAAAAATGCAGAGGCAAACTTTACTAGGGTGCTTAGTTGTCAGACCAGTATGGACTTTAAGAAAGATGGTAGTTAAACAGATACATTAATATTTTTTAAATGTGGACTTTCTTTGATGTTGTTACTCTTATATATAGTTGTCTATTTTACAAACACTTATCAAGTTGTAGGGCCAAGTAATCTCTACTTGAGCAGATAAAAATCTGTTTAAATGGTAATAGCTTAAGATCCAAAATAATTATCCTTTAAATTTGGAAATGTAGAAAAGATACTTAAATTCTTTAGGTATATCTCAGAACAGACTTAAAATATCCTAGTCATTTTTTATTTTATGTGTGCCCATAAAACATGCTAGGAGGCTCAGGCTGTGAAACCTTGAAAACATTTGACTATAATTAGTCTCAGTCTGAGGCAGAATGCTGATGAGGATGATGAATCTTCCCCCCCCAAAATTGGTAGTACAGATTTGTTTTCTCACTGTTTCATCAAAGGCTTGTTTTCCCTTTCTGAGTTTGTTGTGCACATTAGTATCATGAAGTTTAGTTTAACTCTTGCTGCAGATTTTTAAGACACCTAAAAACAATTAATTACACTAGGAGACTTGGTACAGGTGTGGCAGGAGTAATATTGTGAATAAAAGAGACAACACTGGACACAGGAATGTTTTTATTTGGTGGAATCTTTTTTTAAAAAATTTTTCCAGATCCTTGAAAGGGCCCAGAAATGCGTGTAGGCAAGGGAGCTGGGAGGAAAATACCCGGATTCACCACTGTGTTTCTGCCTAAGATGAAGGAATACAGTTCAGGGAAAATAGAAGAACAACAGATGTCTCACATTTGGGGTCAGATACCTATGTTGAAGACCTTGTTTTCTAAATATTTTTCATCATACTTTTTCGTGGCTCTTGCTTATTAAAATGAAACACAGCAACTTCCCCTCCCTTCTCTTTTTAAAGTTAAATGCCTTCTAATTCTTTCCTAGGCAGGTTTAATGATTTGATACTTTGAGCTTGGAACTTCTCCTTCCTGTTTAAACATCTTCTTGACCTCTTGATAGGAGTGAGGGGGACTATTCCTTTGTCCTTTTACTTCTTGGACTTAAAACAGCATATAGTTTTCCTCGTGGGTAAACCATCCCACCCCCCATGCCTTCTCTCCTTCAGATTTCTGAATTTTGCCTCTCATCTGGTCAGTGGAGGGAGAAAAAAAAATGGAGGGGGAAACACTACCAAAGAACTATAGATGTCACTTTACTTTGAACCTTTCACTTTAATATGAAAGACATTACAGTATATTTGTTTTGGGCCTCTTTGTTTCAACTCATTTCTTCCCTTCTCTAAATTGATTTGATCAGATTGAAACTTAAGGTAGTTTAAAAAAAAAAATGTTACATGAGGGAGCAAGGGGTAGACTTGGGTTTTATCCACCAAAGCTTTTGTTAGAGATAATGGTTACCCCCCTTCCTAGTACATAGAATAGTACATAATATATATAGAAAACCCTACATATAGTAATACATATTTATACATTGGTAGGTTTTATTAAATAATTTGTAGCATTATAAAAGGATTGTCGATTTTGTAAAAGGTTCACTCCAAATTTATTTAAATTATTGAAGGTTCATTAAGTTTTATGCTATTTAATTTAGCTACATATTTTCCAGACTATTTTAAAGGTATAAATTGACTCCAAGATTCTCTTTCATCAACAGCAGTCACTACAATGTCCTGCTTATATTATTTCCTTATCTCATTTTTCTTTAAAAAACTTTCTCTCTTAAAATTCATTTTACTAACTGGGCTTGGTGGCTCAGCCTGTAATCCTGCGCCTTTGGGAGGCTGAGGTGAGTGGATTGCCTGAGCCCGCGGGTTCGAGACCCGCCTGGGCAGCAAGACCTCATCTCTACAGTAAATCAAAAAAGTGAGCCGGGCATGGTAGCACATGCCTGTAATTCCGGCTACTCGGAAGGCTGAGGCGGAAGGATCGCCAGAGCCCAGCAGGTCGAGGCTGCGGTGGCCGGGAGCGGCCACTGCACTCCAGTCTGGGCGACTGAGTGAGACTCCAACTCAAAAAAAAAAAAAAAAATTTCATTTTACTATTTCAAAATCCCTGAAACCCACCATATGCAACTATCATTTACAACTTTAAATTTATGTTAAATTTCTTCGGGAAGATTCTCTGTAGGCTGTTGTGAAATTAAAATGTTACATATTCATTCGTTATCGTGAACAAAATGTCTCTTTGGACAAAGAAAAGAGAGCAAAGAAATGATGGGTACAAGATAATGAAATCTAGAAGGCAAGAGCCTACAACATTTTGAGATGAAGCTATAAGAGCTTGTTACTCTTCTTGTATCTTTATGTCTTATATATGATGACTATCCTGTCTCCTCTTGGTTTATTAGAGAAGCTGAAATGTTCGTCTTGATTGGTGGCATGGCTATTAACATGTTTATGTGCCCTACAGGTTTTCAGTGTTTTTTCCTCTTATTTTCTCTTTTCTCAGGTAGGCCATAGTTGGGCTACTATTTTAAAGTGAATCAACTGAGAACTGAGACACATTTGTGACTCGTCAGATGATATTCCCCCAGTATAAAGCCCCATGGCAAGCCAATGTGAGCCCTGAGGAAGAACAGACTCTCAGAGGAACATGTCCTTCTCGCGTAGCATCCTGGGAATCTTGTCCAGGGAGTTCAATGGGGCAGGTCACCAGAGGAGGACACAAGGGGGCCAGTACAGGACAGCCATGTGCATCATTTGGCCCATGTGCTGACCATATGCAACCTTCTTTGGAACTGGTAAACTAACATGGCTAACTTAGAATATTTCATTTTGCTGGTTCCTGGCACCAGCCTTGTTTTTAATGTGCAGCGACTGCTGTTGCACTGTTTGAACATTGTGCGACTTGCTGGCCTAGGGAATCCTGAAGCAAAAAGTTTCTACTGCAGTTCTAAATCAAATTTTAAAACAACAAAACATTTTAATATCTGTAGCTGGAAGGGAAATGTTTAGAGCTGTGCAACTGGCAGGCAGGAGTGTAGTGACTGAGAAAGTGATGATTCTTGGGCCAGTTTTGGACACAAACTGAGCAAAACTGAAAGAAACCCAGGCAGACTCTCCTGTCTAGCTTCCCAGTAAAGTCAGAGGGGACAGTCCTGGCAGTACTATGGATTTGTATGCTGGGATAGATATAAACAGCAAAACTCTCAGCCCTGTGGCTATAAAAAGAAATATTTTTTATGATGTGTTCGTTGTTTAAGAGCAGGCTGTGAGTTTTGTTTAACATTTAATTCCTATGTAGTTCAAAAACCAGAATTCTATCATCTTGTATGCTTAAGCTCTTTCAGATGTTTTTATTGTGTAACATTTTCTCCAGATACTTCTTTTAATGTATGTTTTTTTTTTCACAATTTGTTAAAAGATCAGTTTGTGTGAATCTTGACACCGTGATGCTATTTCATGGTTTTAATTTGAATGTGAGCTGTTGCAGCTGGAAGCATATGATTAATGGCACAGACTTGTTTGTCACAAAAACAGATGATATTTTACATTTTTAAGACAAGATGCATTGAAAAATTGACTTGCTTATGCTTTACTGGACGTAAGTCACATTTTAATTCAACGTTTGAATTCTGCTTATAATTTGATTAATCTTAAACATGCAGATACATATCTCTCATGATGTAGCTGACTATTGAAGGTATTTGAAAGATGGTTTGAAAAATTGCAGATTAAAGATATATTGTCCATTGGTAGCCAATTTTTTTGCTGAAAAATTGTACTAAATGAATCAAATGAGTCTGGGCAACAGTGTGCAAAAGAGGAAGGAAATGACTCTACAGTTTAGAAGTTTATTTTTCTTACTTGCTTACATATTTTATATACTTTTACAGTTTACCTGCATAAATAGATCTCTCTTGCCTTCTGCCATCTTGGAGAGTTCAGACCCATGCAAGACATGGCCATGTCGTCCAGATCCACTGCCATCACCCTGGAATCCAGAGTGGGTTATGGAGTACATTTGCTGCAGTGGGAAGGGTCCAACCCATCCTTCTCAGGCGCAGTGTCAGGAAAGTTGTGTATGCAGTCAGCTTCAGAAATGAATCCTATACATTATTTGAGGCTTATTATGGCATTCTATCTCCCAGAAGTTCAACTCATAAAATAATAGAAAACCATATGTGTTAGTCAGGTGTTTCTTGCTCAAACCTGTTATATTAAATAGGAATTTGCTGTTTTCAGGTATCTGGCATGTGGCTGGACTTGTGTGGCGAGGAAACCAGTGTCAGAAAGCATGTATATACACCGTATTTGAAGAGTTTTAATTATTACAATTGATTACAACTTACTAAAATCCAACTTGTTGCTTTTTTGCTAAAATAATCCCAATTTTGCCTTGGGAAGCCATACTAACAAATAATGTATCTTGCCCAGACATTCAGAATGGGAATTTTGCTGTTATCTACTCTGAAAGATTGTTTTTTAATCTAAATATTTTTCCATTGCTTCAGCTATATTTCATATGCAATGGTCTCCAGGTGTAGCACCATTCAGATTGCCTTCTTGGGACAAGATTTAAGTTGTGTCAGTCCCTTGTAAAATGTGAGTCCAGAAGCATGATGTGCTAGACATGGTCTGAGCAGCGGCACTCGTCTCGCTTCTTTAGACGTGCTATTTGCTCTTAATGCCAACAATGCAGGCCACAGCACCCCACTGGCTCATGTTGGATCTGCTGTCAAAACACCCAGCTGTTTTCAGTCAGGTCTTACCCATTCTGATCTTCCGTTGATTTTTCATTTTATTCCAAGGACCAGACATTACTTATATCTCTATTAAATTTCATTGTGTAAGCACTGGCTCATTGTTCCAGCTTGTCAAGAACTTTTTGATTTTTTAATTTTGTCATCCAACATTTTAGCAGTGTCTTTCAGCTCTGGGCCATCTGTAAATATTAAAACGATATCTTCAACGTTTTTATTCAATTAAAATTTACAAGCATGTATCAAATTGTCTGCACTGTGCTGGTCTCATGCTTCCTGTTAGGGATAAGAAGATGACTAGAATGTAATCATTCCTTCAGGGAGCTCACAGGCTATAGGGAATAATAGACATGTAATTATGTAACTGTAATGCAGTGTGATAATTGCTATAATAGAGTTATGTGTGAAGTACTGTGAGAACCAAGGTTGGTTGCAAATCATAGAAGACCTAACCTCTTTCATGTTGGCACAAATCAAGAATTTTGAAGTATGACAGTTAAATCAGCTATAATGCTAACTACTGCCACCTGATTTACTCTTCTTTCTTTCTTGCCCAAGGATAAAACAGGGGACTTGTCAATGATCTCATACTGTGGTATTCCCAAAATTTACTAACCTGGCAAGTCCAAAAGGAGCTGAAAATTATTTAGAAAGACTTATTCTTTGTGAACACTTGATGGTTCTTAATGAACCCATTTAAAAAATCTGGGACAATATTTGCCTATTGCCAGTCTTCTGGCAATGTTTCCATTCTCCAGGGTTACATAGCATTGCTCATAGCAGGATTTGGGAGGACATCTGTGTTTTTCTGCTATCTTGGTAGGCATTCTGTCTGCATCTGGAGATTTAACTTAAAGAAGATTGATGCACTCTCTCCTATCTGCAAATTTGCCTTCCTCTTAACTCTTTAAGATTGAAAATTGTTGTTTTATGCCCTCTCTGGTTGTTGTTTTTGTTTTGCTTATCTGTTTTTAACATTTTTGCAAGTATAAATTGATTTTAGCCTCTAGACTTTCCCTTTGTTATACTTTCATCCTTCTATAACTTGTCTTCTTCTTTGGGATGATAATTTTGGGCTAGTTTTTCTCTTCTTCCTTTTCTTCTTCCACCTTCAGTTATGTTGAAATTCTTTCTAAAGTCTAGGGTAAATGACCATTTTTGGTATAATGGACTCTAGGGTAACGTAACAACCATTTTTTCTTTGATAATCAGACACTTAGACTTGTCCATGTTTTTGTATCCTCCTTTGCTATGAAATTGTCAGCTGAATAAGTTAGAAGTTTTCAGAACTAAGAATGTTATAGCAGCCATGTGTTTAATGGCATCTGGCTCAGATAGCCTGACTGTTAATTGCAATATGACTGCTACTAAGACTGGGCAGGTCACATATTTGGCCATGTGCCATACTTGTATGGGTACTGCCAGCATTTGTCACTTTGTGTCTCCTTGGAGTTCTATTGCTCACCTGCCCTCTCTATTGATTTGTTTTTCTCAGTACAGCTGTCAGTACTCCTAACTCAGTCTGACTTGTGGGGAATTTTAACTCTTTAATCTGGTTTTATTGTTTGTAATTATTAGTGGTAAAACAACTCTCAGTTTCTGTGTCTTGGTAGGCACTTCCCAGATCCCCTATATATTTGTGTTGTCCTATGCAATTTGGTGTAGACCTGGCGCTTAGTATTTATCTGATTTTTCTTCTAAAAGCATATATTTTTATTGAGTTTTTGAATATTTCCTTAGATGTTCGAAACAGAAAATTCAGGATCAAAACATCTTAAGTCTCTTGATACATAGTATAAAACTGTTTTAAGTTGCATATGTTTGCATTCTTTTTGTTTTGTTTTGTTTTGTTTTTGAGTTGAAGTCTCACTCTGTCACCCAGACTGGAGTGCAGTGGCCGCTCCTAGCCACCCCAGCTTCGACCTGCTGGGCTCCGGCGATCCTTCCACCTCAGCCTTCCAAGTAGCTGGAACTACAGGTGTGCGCTACCACGCCCAGCTAATTTTTTGATTTATTGTAGAGATGAGGTCTCGCCAAGTTGCCCAGGTGGGTCTCGAACCCGTGGACTCAGGCAATTCACTCACCTCAGCCTCCCAAAGTGTGGGATTACAGGCTGAGCCACCGAGCCCGGCTATGTTTGCATTCTTAATAGGAACACATTCTATGATCTTTGTTATTGCAGCTTTCCTATTGTCGCATAACCATTTAGATTTTTTTAGGCAGTTGAATGAGAAAAAATTGTGCCCTATCACTTTAGTTTACATTTTTGATAGCGCATTAAAATTTATATTTGTATCTTCTTTGTAATTGTGTTTGTCTATTAATCATTTTGCTCTTTAAAATATGGTTTTTTTTAAGCCGGGCTCGGTGGCTCAGCCTGTAATCCCATGCCTTTGGGAGGCTGAGGTGAATGTATTGCCTGAGCCTGCGGGTTCGAGACCCGCCTGGGCAGCGAGACCTCATCTCTGCAATAAATCAAAAAGTCAGCCGGGCGTAGTAGCGCATGCCTGTAATTCCGGCTACTTGGAAGGCTGAGGCGGAAAGATCGCCGGAGCCCAGCAGGTCGAGGCTGCGGTGGCCAGGAGCAGCCACTGAACTCCAGTCTGGGCGACAGAGTGAGACCAACTCAAAAAAAAAAAAAAAAAATTATTTTTATGTACTAGCTATTCCACGTAAAATTTTGGGTTAAAGATTTCCTTGAGATTTTGATTAGTAATACATTAAACTTATTAGTAAGTTGGAAATTTTGATTAGTAATACATTGAACTTATTAGTAAATTGGAAATAACTGTGATATTAATTTTATAAGCATGTTTAATAAATATATTTACATTTGGAAATAATTAAAATATATATGATTTGGTATGATGTTTAATTTATACAAACATTTTGTGTGTGTGTCACCTATACACATTTTGGAATACTTTCCATATTAGCATATTTTGTTATCACTGTATTTTTTGATGATTTTTTAAAAAATGTAAGTAGTATAAAGATATTTGAAAACATTTTAGTTTTGTTTCTGGTCTCCTTATGGAACTATATTATTATTAGTTTTGAGTCTTCCAGTTAGTTCTCTTGGGTTGTATGTATACGGTCATCATCTGCAAATGTGATCATTTTGTCTCCTTTCCAGTGCTAATACCTCTTACATTAGTTTCCTGCCTTATTGTATTGGCTAGAGCTTTAGGAACAGTGCTGAATAATTCTGGTGATAGTGTAGCCACATTAATTTGTACATCCTCTGAACCTACCTGGCACATAAAATAGTACTCAAAATGTTTGCCAGAGTGAACATGAATCTAGCTGTCAAATATCTTCAACTCTAGGCAGTAAACTAAAAACATTGTGCATAAGTCACAATGGTACAAAATAGAAAGTTATACGTGACATTAAAAACTATATATAATAAATTACTCTGGCTTTTTAGTGGCGAAAAAAGACTATATACAAATGCCACAAATTAAGGGTTTTGTGGTACAGGTGACATTTAATGCATACTTGGGGATAGATTAGACTTGAAAATACAGAAATAGGGGACAAGTAGATTTCCAGCAAAGGCAAAAGTTGTAAGCAGAGACAACAGCAGTTGGGAAACATGATGGGTATAAGAGGGACATGTGAGCATTCATTTTGGTCAGGGTAAAGGTTTCATAAATGATGTAGAAAAAGTCAAGGTTAGAAAGGTGATTTGGGTCAGATTCTTAAAACCCTTGAATGGCGGGCTAAACTCTTTGGACCAAAGCTTCACAGGTTTTTCATTTCACATTGTCAGACACATTGAAAATGATGATATTTCTGTGGTATACTAGAATAAACAGAAACTGCTTACTGCTAGAGGTGATGACAAGAGATGAGTGGAGCATGCCCTAGGCCCCACTAGACACCCGAGAGCTGCAAGGATTTCAGCACATCTGTAATCTTCTAAGGCACATCCAAGTTAGGAAGAAGATAAGATTTGTAGTTTCAGATTTTATCTAGACATATTTTACTCTCAAATTCAATTTAAAGCTGTTTTGAGCTTTCTGCCCAGCAAACCATCCCCTCCCTTCCACACTCACATACAGACTCTTCCTTAGATGTGCCAGATACGTTTCTAGTTCCCAGTTCAAGTACCTAGAGTCTCATTCATTTATGTTTCCTTCAAAACCATGACTTTTAACTGAAAGAAGTAATAAAAATCTACTCGTGTCCCAAGTTTTTTAACTTCCTACCCAGGTTTTAGTCACCAAAGACCAGTTCTGTATTTCTTAGATATGTAGCATTATAGTTGTTTTGCCCTACTTGCTTTTGAGTTTGTGATCCTTTTGAAGAATAATTAAATCTCAATACTACCGGAACTGAATTTTGACATGCAATTCTCTCAAGATTACCTTGGTCTCCAATAAATTAAATATCACTTCTGATAGTTCTTTCAGGGAATTAGTATATAGTTCTAAAATAATAATAAATCAGATTGTTACCCTTCAAATCTGAAAGAGCTATTGCAAAATTGCCTTGATGATTTTTCTATGAAAGGATTTTTCTTGATTAAAGAATTGAGTTTAAATACCAAAATATCATAATTTAATGATGCTGCATCTTCATTGGCTGTTGCATTAGCAAAGAAGCTGTTTCTCAGAGTACTTTATCTCTCTTGACATTTAACCAATTAAATTAAGACTATAAAAATAGATTTTGGCCAGGCTCAGTGACTCAGCCTGTAATCCCAGCACTTTGGGAGGCTGAGGTGAGTGGATTGTCTGAGCCTGTGGGTTCAAGACCAGCCTGAGCAACTTGGCAAGACCTCATACAATAAATCAGAAACTTAGCTGGGCATGGTAGTGTGTGTCTATAGTTCTGGCTACTTGGAAGGCTGAGGTGGAAGGATCACCAGAGCCCAGGTTGAGGCTGCATGGCCAAGAGGTATGCCACTGCTCTCCAGCCTAGGTGGCAGAGTGAGACTCTAACTCAAAAAAAAAATAGATTTTGATTTGATATTTTAAGACATTTTAATGCTGAGAATGGGTTTAAAAACCTTGCAGTTTGATTTTAATTTTTTAGATGTTTTGATGGTACTTTGGTTATGTTTTTTTGTTTGTTTTGTTTTGTTTTTTTGAATTGGGGTCTCACTCTGTCACCCAGACTGGAGTGCAGTGGCGCTCCCGGCCACCGCAGCCTCGACCTGCTGGGCTCCGGCGATCCTTCCACCTCAGTCTTCCAAGTAGCTGGAACTACAGGCGCTACCACGCCCGGCTAATTTTTGATTTATTGTAGAGATGAGGTCTCGCCAAGTTGCCCAGGCGGGCCTCGAACCCATGGGCTCAGGCAATCCACTCACCTCAGCCTCCCGAAGCGCGGGATTACAGGCTGAGCCACCGAACCCGGCTGGCTATGTTTTTAATTTTTAATTTTTATTTATTTTTTTGAGTTGGAGTCTCACTCTGTTGCCCAAGCTGGAGTGCCATGGCACACTCACGGCTACCCAGCGTTGATCTGCTGGTCTCCAGCAATCCTTCTGCTTCAGCCTTCTAAGTAGCTGGAACTACACCCCTAGCTAATTTTTTTTTTTTTTTAATTTATTGTAGAGATAAGGTCTTGCCAAATTGCTCAGGCTGGTCTTGAACCTGATGATTCAGGCAATCCACTCGACTCGGCCTCCCAAAGTGCTGGGATTATAGGCTGAGCCACCGAGCCTTGCCTGGTTATGTTTTTTAAAAAAGATTCTTATCTTTTAGAGATATATACAAAAATACTTACAGATGAAATTAGGTAATATCTGAGATTTGCTTTAAAATAATATAAAGAAGGAAGTGAGATGAGGCTGGATTGGCCAGGTTTGATGGTAATGGCATTCATCAGGCTTTTCTGATTGCATTTATATGTTCAAATAATAATAAATGAAGCAGGGCTTGGTGGCTCAGCGCTTTTGGGAGGCTGAGGTGAGTGGATTGCCTGAGCCTGTGGGTTCGAGACCTGCCTGGGCAGGCGAGACCTCATCTCTACAATAAAATAAAAAAATTAGCCAGGCGTGGTAGTGTGCGCCTGTAATTCCAGCTACTTGGAAGGCTGAGGCGGAAGGATCACCGGAACCCAGCAGGTCGAGGCTGTGGTGGCCGGGAGTGGCCACTGCACTCCAGTCTGGGTGACAGAGTGAGACTCCAACTCAAAAAAAAAAAAAAAAAATAATAATAATAAATGAAAATTCCAGGAATATAATTCATTTATTTGATGAGCATCAGAAACTCTACAATACTGTTGGAAAGGAGAGTAGTGGCTATTCCATACTGTATTAAATCTGAACTACTGTACTTTTAATTGCTGTTTTTTGCCTTTTTAAAATAGTTATTGATCTCTCTTTTCATTTCTTAATTTTTTAAATTTTGTTTCTATTCTACTTCATTTCTGTTGTAGCTATTCACGTGCCCATCTCTGGTAGATTCTCACTCTTTTCCATCGCCCACATAATGATTTACTACTTCTAATATGCTTCGAGTCGGGAGCCAAGAAACTAAGTATGATCACATTTTTTTCTAGGCAAGATTTCTATGCAGGCCTGAGGGATTTTTTTAGAGTGTTAAGCATGTGAATTTTAGGATATTAATTTGGGAACATTTCTGTTGGCTGACCCTTGGTTCCTAGTTTTAAGCTATGTTCTGAATAGTTGAGGTATCCTATCAATGTTTAGATTTATTGGACAGTCATATATATCGAGAGATACAAGGAAGGGATTTTTTTTTTGTAATGATGGTAATAAAATTTACTTTATTTACAACTCATCAAAATGAAATTTAACTTTCCAGTTTTTATTACTACTTTAAGAATCAAAATAGTAAAGATAGATTGAAGCCTACATGACACAGTATCATAAACATGTTATCAACTCAGTGACCTGCTAGACTGTGAGCTCATGAGTCAGACAAGGTTCATGTCTATTTGGTTTGCCACTGTATTCCTTATGCTTGATGTTATATCTGATACATAGAAGCCACTCCACTCAGTAAATACGTGTTAGTTGATTAAGTTAATAATAATATAACTTATATGGTTATTCTAAATTCAGGACACATGAATTCAGTGAAGATTACATGCTGATTCCTTTAGTGGCTACCTAAAATATCTGGAAGAATGAGTCTCAAAACATAAGTGTGGCAAGGGCCTTCATAATGTGTCATCCCACAGGTAGAAGGCAGAAGAGCAAGAAATCAGACTCACAACCTCAAGCTCTTTTGTAATCAGCATTAGTCCATCTGTGATTGTGGAGCCCTCATGACCTAAACAGCTTCCATTAGGCCTTACCGCCTCACATTACTGCATTGAAGGTTAAGTTTCTAACACATGCTTTTTGGCAAACACATTCAAATCAAATCAGGGAAGTTTTAAAAGTGTCCAAGAGCTTGACAGTAACATAGGGCTGGAGAGGAAGGGATAAGTTGGGTGGTTGATGATTAACCATTAGGAAGAGAAATAAAGAGTTAAAATGACTCAAGATAGTTTTAATCTTGGCTGCTAAGGAGATTAGGTTGGAAAAGAGTGCATAGCAAGAATGAGTTTATTGGGGAACAGGTTGGGTTTAAAATATCCAGGGAGCCCGGCTCGGTGGCTCAGCCTGTAATCCCGTGCCTTTCGGAGGCTGAGGTGGGTGGACTGCCTGAGCCTGCGGGTTCAAGACCCGCCTGGGCAACTTGGCGAGACCTCATCTCTACAATAAATCAAAAATTAGCTGAACGTGGTAGCACTCGCCTGTAGTTCCAGCTACTTGGAAGGCTGAGGCGGAAGGATTGCCAGAGCCTAGCAGGTCGAGGCTGCAGTGGCCAGGAGTGGCCACTGCACTCCAGTCTGGGTGACAGAGTGAGACTCCAACTGAAAAAAAAAAAAAAAAAAAATATCCAGTGAATGTCTAGAAAGGAGTATTTGATAATAAGAAATAATAGTAGTGGTACTCAGGAGAAAATTAGATGAGAGTGTTTGAACTGAGTGTTTTTTATGATATTAGAGGTAGCTGAAACAATGTGAGTAAAGACATTCCCAAGGAAGATGTATAAAGAGAGAAGAAATCAGCGGATGAACAGAATTCTGAAGAATATCAGCAGAGAGAATTCTTAAGTGGAGATTTGTGCACTCCGAGAACAGAGACCTTGTTCTTTTCATTTTTTAATCTCTGGAGCACACACGATTCATGACATCCAAGAAACCCTCATATCAAATTAAAAAAAATTTTTTTTTGAGTTGGAGTCTCACTGTCGTCTAGGCCAGAGTTTAGTGGCACACTCATAGCCACCCCAGCATTGACCTGCTGGACTTAGGCGATCTTTCTGCCTCAGCCTTCCAAGTAGCCTGAACTACAGGTATATGCTACCATGCCCAGCTAAGTTTTTTAAAAATTTATTGTAGAGATGAGGTCTTGCCAAGTTGCCCAGGCTGTTTTTGAACCTGTGGGCTCAGGCAATTCCCTCACCTTGGCCTCCCAAAGTGCTGGTATTACAGGTTTCAGCCACCGTGCCTGGCCCCTCATGTCAATTTTTAAAAATATTTCTTTTTTGGAAGAAACATTTTGAGAATGCAGTAAATACTATTGACTAGAGCAATAATGGGCTGCCAATAAGACCAATGGCAGATTAATTTTTTTCCCTGTAGTTCATTTATTCACATTTGGAAACTCCTACCTAGCTGCAAATGTATTTTATACTTTGCATTAATTATCTATGGCTGTGTAATAATGTATCACACATTTAGAGACTTAAAACAAATGTCACACATTTCCTCAATAAGTGAAACACAGAATTACCATATGACCCAGCAATCCTACTCTTAGATAATATATGCAAAAGAATTGCAAACAGGTGTTCAAGAAGAACTTGTACACCAATATTCATAGCAGCTCTATTCACAATAATGAAAAGATGGGAATAACCCGAATGTTCATGGGTAGATTAATGGATAAACAGGGTGTGGCATATCCATACATGGACTATTATTCATCCATAAGAAGATTTCTTTCTAGGTTCTTATTTTTCTTGCCAGATCTCAATTCCTTTGGGATATTAGATTGAGGGCCTCAGTTTCTAGCTAGCTGTTGGAATTGAGCAAGGGATGTGCTCAATTCCTTGCCATATATGCCTCTTCATTGTAGCGATTTGCTTCATAAAAGCTTGCATACTGTGAAGACAATAGAGAGAATCTGACAGCAGACAGAAGTTACCTATTCAAGGAAGTGACATCCCATCCCCTTGCCACATCCTTTTGGTTAGAAGCAAGGCACTAGTCCTGTTCACACTCAAGGGAA
Organism: Cephalopachus bancanus; assembly: GCA_027257055.1. Lineage (NCBI taxonomy): Eukaryota > Metazoa > Chordata > Mammalia > Primates > Tarsiidae > Cephalopachus > Cephalopachus bancanus. The sequence goes on along the minus strand of JAPVLO010000121.1, from coordinate 3,605,045 downwards.
AGAGATTACACTCAAGGGAAAGAGTGGGTTATCAAAAGATGGAGATAATCAGAACTCAATTAGAGTCTACCTGCCATAAACACTAAGGTGTAGCCCTCACCATGTAATGTTTTTGTCGGGCTATGGTAATTTACCTTGGGATGACCTTATGCTACTTCTGACAGAATCTTCCTCATGTAAACCCAAAAAATCATTTATTGAGCACCTATGACTCCATTATGGCAAGTATAAAGAAAAAAGAGATGTGGTTTCTGGCTTTATGGAAATACAAAATAAGGGTCATTCTCTTGATGCTTGCTGCCTTCTTTTGTTGTAGAGAATATTCTTATGCATTGATTATGAACAAGGATGCATGAACTTAGATTGATTTGTGTTAAGACTGTTTTTGTATGTATTGAACAAAATGATGTGATTTTTGAGATAGCAAGACCATCATTTTTCTAATTAAAGAAGAGATAAAATCTTGAAGAATAGCCGGGCTCGGTGGCTCAGCCTGTAATCCCGTGCCTTTGGGAGGCTGAGGTGAGTGGATTGCCTGAGCCTGCGGGTTCGAGACCCGCCTGGGCAGCGAGACCTCATCTCTACAATAAATCAAAAAATCAGCCGGGTGTGCTAGCGCATGCCTGTAATTCCAGCTACTTGGAAGGCTGAGGCGGAAGTATCACCGGAACCCAGCAGGTTGAGGCTGCGGTGGCCGGGAGCGGCCATTGCACTCCAGTCTGGGCGACAGAGTGAGACTCCAACTCAAAAAAAAAAAAAAAAAAAGAAAAAGAAAAAGAAAACAACTAAAACAAAAAGAGATTAGTCTAGGCAGAAAAATGGAACTCTTTCTTTAGAAACTCTGATGAGCATTTCCACCAAAAATATCATAGAGTTAAATGATTAAAGAGTAAGTTTAGGTGGCATGAAATATTATAGAGCAAGCAGAATTCTCTTAAGATTTTACTACATGAGTAGGTTATATGACAGTAACTGGTTTTGAGGTCTGACTACCCGCAGAAGGAAAATTGCAGTTAAATTGAGGAAAAAACTTAATATTCTTTTTTTTTTTTTTGCATCAAGACTTACAGTATGTGACTCTATGTTTTATACAAGAGGAGACATTACAGAGTGTTAAACTTTTTCTGTAGACTGAATTTGTATTAATCTAGAACCTCATGCATTTTGTCACAGGTTTAGTGAGTGAAAATTTCCAATTAAAAAAAATACTGGTGGGGGGAAAAATGACAAGCTGTGCTAGAATGCAGTAGCACGTCCACAGTCTCAAAGATCTTATTTCACCCTAGGTATGCACCAAATATCTTTCAGTTCAGCCAGAAAGTCCCCATTTGATTCTTCCTAATTTGTTGCTTTGGTCAATGACAATTTCAACAAAGTTGTTTCCATATTAGCTTTTCTAGTCTGGCCACCAAATTTTCTAAAATACCACAAAAAGTGTTTTGCTTTTTGTTTCATGCCAATAGCTCAGGAATTTGCTCCTTAGTAAACATTTAGAGCTATGCAAGTTGTGATCACCTTGGGGTTTGTGGGTCTTCTAGGGAGTTAGCCCTTTGCTTTTGTGGAGGTACAGAAGGGAACATTTCCCCAGAACTATTCCCACGGCTTTATTTTCTCCCCGTGCTTTCAGTGTCTCTTGGCTACTGATTCTGTTAGGCATTAAGACAGTGTAAAGGGTCACAAATAGGATGGACTCAAAAAGGATCCCAAAGAGCACAGTATAGTACATCATATTTTGTGTTTTTAGTATAGTGCTTAGTACATGATGTATTGTGGCTGTACGTTTCCAAATACTAAAACACTCTGAGAAAGGTCAAGCAATGAGTAGAGTGAAGTTTTATTGTGTATTTGAAATTAAACATTTAAGAAATGTTTAATATCAGATGTTGAATAAGAGATTCCTTGCAGAACTGGGTATCTGTCAGAAACATAAAAATTCCATGCTAATCACTGTACACAAACCATCACCATCAACCAAAATGATTGGTTATTTTGTATCTCAAGGAATGATTGTTAGGTAAGTTACACATCCTACATTTGAGAAATCTGAATAAATATTTTATAAAACATTAAGTAATTCATTGAAAAATATTTATTGAGTTTCCATTACTTGTACAATTTTGCTTTAGGTACGTTCAGAGTGTGGAGATGAACCAGACACATAAAGGCACAGAACTCCCATATGGCTCTTCCAGTCTAATGAGGAAGATGAAATATGTATTTAGATGACTGTGCTACAAAGTAGAAAGTGTCAGGAGAAACAAGATAAATAGACTAAAAGTTTGTGAGGAATTATTTCCAGGTGGAAGGTCAAGTAAGGCTTGGTAGAGTAGGTGACACTTGATCTGGTTCTTGAAGGGCATGTAATGGTTTGAATGTGCAAGAGCTCAGGCATGAACTGACATGGTAGGGGCTCCTGGCAGAGGAGATGACAAATGCATGAGGGTGAAAAACCAGGATCTGGTCCAGGAGAGCAAGAAGGTTTTCTTGCTCATTTGTGGAGTATACAAAGCAGGTCAATAGAGAAATGTGGTAGGAATGGCAAAGTGGAGCCAGATTATCTAGAACTGTAAATGCTACATCAAGTAGTTTGAGAGCTTCAAGTTATAGGCATTTAATATTTTTAGCAGGGTGGTGATATAATTTGAGCTAGTTTTCTGGACAGTTATTAGTGTATTAGTGATATAGTTTGCGCTAGTTTTCTAGACAAGTATCTTAGAACACTTTCTGCTGCTATAACAGAATAGCAGACTGGGTGATTTGTAAACATTAGAAGCTCATTTGGCTCACAATGCTGGGGGCTGGAAGGTTCAAAATGAAGGGGCCTTATCTGGTGAGGTCCTCCTTGCTGTGTTGTAACATGTAGAAAGCATCACATGGTGATGACAGAGTGAGACAGAGAGTGAGACAGTAAGAGAACGAGAGAGAAAGAGAGAGATAAACAGACAAAGGGGGTGAAACTCCCACAAGAACCAACCCACTTCTGTGTTAACATTATTTTATTTACAAGCCTTCATGACCTAATCACCTCATAAAGGCTCCACCTCTTAATACTGTCATAATGGCAGCTAATTTTAGTATGAGTTTTATTGGTTTTGTTTGTTTTGAGTCGAGGTTTCACTCTGTCTTTTGGGCTGGAGTGCAGTGGTATGGTCACGTAGCCACAACTTCCTGGGCTCAGGCAATCCTGTCTCAGCCTCTCAAGTAGCTGGGTAGCTGGGACTACAGGTGCATGCCCTCACACCTGCCTAGTTTTTTGATTGATTGGTTGATTTTTATTTTATTTTGTTTTTATATTTTGTTTTAAAGATGTGGGGTACAATTCAGGATTAGGTATGCAAGTGGACATCATACAGGTAAAGATTAGGCCTCCCTTTGGTCCCCACTTTGCCTGGTTTGAGCTCAGGTGTCCTTATTGATGTTGTGTCCCCACACCCACCCGGCAGTGTCCTGCTACTGCCAACCTCTTTCTTCTAGTATTATGATAAATGTTCAGGGCCCGCTTATGAGTGAGAACATATGGTACTCTGTTCTTTGTTTCTGTGATAGATCACTGAGTATTTTTGACCCTAATCCATCCAAGTTGCTCCTAAGTCCATATGTTTGTCCTTCTTTATGGCTGTATAATATATTCCATCATGCATCTGTACCACATTTTTTTAAATCCAGTCCTGTTTGGATGGGCAGCATGGTTGGTTCTATGTTTTTGCAATTGTAAATAGTGCTGCAATAAACATCCGTTTGCAGGTATCTTTTTTGTAGAATGATTTGCGTTCCTCCAGGTATATTCCCATTTGGGGGATTGCTGGGTCATATGGAAGGTCGATTTCTAGTTCTTTTAGAAATTGCCACACTGTTTTCCATAGAGGTTGAACTAGTTTGCATTCCTACCAGCAGTATAGAAGCATTCCCTTTTCTCCACATCCTCATATCCTCCACAGCATCCGTTGTTGTTTGTTTTATTGATGATGGCTATTCTTACTAGGGTTAGGTGGTATCTCAAAGTGATTTTGATTTGCATTTCTCTGATGATTAGTGAGGCAGGGCACTTTTTCATGTGTCTGTTGGCTGCCCATATATCTTCTTTTGAGAAGTGTCTATTCATGTCTTTTGCCTACTTTTTAATAGACTGTTTGTTTTTTTCCTTTTGGCATGTTTGAGTTCCTTGTAGATCCTGGATGTTAGGTGTTTGTCAGATATACAGTTGGCAAATATTTTTTCCCATTCTGTGAGCTGTCTTCCCCCTCTCTTCATGGTTTATTCTGCTTTACAGAAGTTTTTCAATTTAATGAGGTCCCACTTGTCTATCTTACCTCTTATGGCATGGGCTTTTGGAGTTTTGATCAGGAATTGTTTGCCTACTCTGATTTCCATAAGGGTGTCTCCTGCATTTTCTAAGATTCTTATAGTTTGAGGTTTTATGTTTAGGTCTTTGATCCATTTAGAGTTGAGTTTTGTATATGGTGATAGGTAGGGGTCCTGTTTTTCAATCTGCTGCAGGTGGTCAGCCAGTTTTCCCAGCATCATTTGCTGAATAGGTTCTTGTCTTCCCAGTGGTTGTTAGTGGAAGGCTTGTCGAAGGTGAGATGGTTGAGAAATTGAGGTTTTGCTTCCAGAGTCTCTATCCTGTTTCATTGGTCCATATGCCTGTTCTTGTACCAATACCATGTTGTTTTGATTATTGTATCCTTGTAGTAAATTTTAAAGTCTGAAAGTGTGATACCTCCCACTTTGTTTCTTTTGCTAAGGATTATTTTTGGCTATTTGTGGTCGTTTATGTTTCCATATGAATTTCTGTATTGTCATTTCTAGGTCTGAGAAGAATGATGTTGATAATTTAATGGGTATTGTGTTGAAACTGTAGATTGCCTTTGGTAAGATGGATATCTTAACAATGTTGATTCTTCCTATCCATTAGCATGGAATATTTTCCCATTTGTGTCTTCTTGGATTTCTTTGAGCAGTGTTTGTAGTTTTCATCGTAAAGATCTTTCACTTCGCTGATTAGGAAGATGCCAAGGTATTTCATTTTTTTTGTGGCTATTATCAATGGGATTGTGCTTTTTATTTGTTTCCCTACCTGTTTGTTGTTGGTATATAAGAATGTGACTGTCGCCGGGCTCAGTGGCTCAGCCTGTAATTCCGCGCCTTTGGGAAGCTGAGGTGAGTGGATTGCCTAAGCCCACCGGTTCGAGACCCGCCTGGGCAGCGAGACCTCATTTCTACAATAAATCAGAAAAATCAGCCGGGTGTGGTAGCGCATGCCTGTAATTCTGGCTACTTGGAAGGCTGAGGCGGAAGGATCGCCGGAGCCCAGCAGGTCGAGGCTGCGGTGGCCAGGAGTGGCCACAGCACCCCAGTCTGGGCAACAGAGTGAGACTCCAACTCAAAAAAAAAAAAAAAAAAAAAAGAATGTGACTGGCTTTTCACATTGATTTTGTACCCCGAGACTTTGCCAAAGTCCTTTATCAATAAAATGAGGTTTTTGACAGATCCTCTTGGATTTTTGAGGTACAGAATCATATCATAGCAAAGAGGGATAGCTTAACTTTCTCTTTTCCTATTTGGCTACCCCTGATTTCCTTTTCTTGTCTAATTGCTCTAGCTAGGACTTCCAAGACAACATTGAACAAGACGGGTGAGAATGAGCAGCCTTATCTTATTCCGGTTTTCAGGGGAAATGCTTCCAGTTTCTGTTCATTTAGCAATATGCTAGCTGTGGATTTATCGTGATTGCTCTTACTATTTTGAGGTATGTTCCTTCTAAGCCTGTATGTTCGAGGGTTTTTTCCAAGCTGGGTTTTCTCAAAAACTTTTTCTAAACCTAATGATATAATCATGGGGGTCCTTGGTTTTACATCTGTTGATGTATTTAGTTACATTTATATATTTTTTTGTTATTGTTGTTATTTAGTTTTTATTTCTCTGCAATCCAACTAGACGTGGATGGGAATAAGGAAAATGTGGAACCCAAAGAATTGTAGTGAAAGCACAAAGATTATAGGGATACTGCGAGCAAATGAGATGGAGGGTGTGCTCTCCTGAGCTACAGAAGGAGTGATCTGGTAGTTTAAGATAAAACAAGTCAAATTTATTAGAGTTGTCCACAGTTAGCAATGGTGATCTTCTTGCTGGTCTTGCCATTCTTGAACACAAAGCCCTCCATGGCTTGCACAACATTCATGCCCTCTTTCACCTTGCCAAAAACCACATGCTTGCCATCCATCCATTCAGTCTTAGTAGTGCAGATGAAAAACTGGGAACCATTTGTGTTGGGTCCGGCATTTGCCATGGACAAGATGCCAGGACTTGTATACTTCAAGATGAAGTTCTCATCAGCAAATTTCTCCCCATAGATGGACTTGCTGCCAGTGCCATTATGGCATGTAAAGTCACCACCCTGGCACAGAAACCCTGGAATAATTCTGTGAAAGCAGGAACCCTTATAACCAAATCCTTTCTCTCCAGTGCTCAGAGCACAAAAGTTTTCTGCTGTCTTTGGAACTTTGTCTGCAAACAGCTCGAAGGAGACGCAGCCCAAGGGCTCACCGTCGACAGCGATGTCGAAGAACATGGTGGGGTTGACCATGGCTGATAGGAAAAGGCTCAAGGCGGCGGTGTCTGCAAAGCCATATTTATATTCTTGCAGATGTTGAACTAACCTGCATCCCAGAGATGAAGTCTACTTGGTCATGGTGGATGATTTTTGAGATGTGTTGTTGTATCCGATTTGCTAGAATCTTGTTGAGAATTTTTGCATCTATGTTCTTTAGGGATATTGGCCTGTAGTTCTCTTTTTTTGTTGGATCTTTACCCGGTTTGGGTATCAGTGTGATGTTATCTTTGTAAAATGATTTGGGGAGAATTCTATCTTTTCTCAATTGCCTGGAATGCTTTCAAAAGGATTGTTATCAGCTCCTAGTTTTTTGATTTTTTGTTGAGACGAGGTCTTGCTATGTTGTCAGCATGAGTTTTGCAGAGGACATTCAAACTATAGCGACAAATATTACTAATTTAATTGAGTCTGCACAAAGACCAGCTAGAAGACCATTCTGGTAATCCAGTTGGAAGGTGATGAGGGTGTTAACCAGAGTGAGAACATAAAGGAGGAGTAGATGTCAGAATGCAAACTTAGTGCCCAGGTACCATTGTCTGAACTTAATATTGAAGGCGTTGACTTAAAATTGTGTTTTGAGTAACACAGACATTCACTGTACGTGCTGAGGGAGGATAAGTTGAGAAGATGGCAATTAGTATACCAGTTTACATAGTGTTTAGAATTTTGTTATATGAAAGGTAGCCTGAGGACTACCTGCCTCAGAATCTTCTGGGAGCATGGTATTTAAAGTTCAGGTTCCAGGCTGCACACATTACAATAATCTTTCTAGACATTAAAGTGTGTGACCACTGTGTTGGAGTTCCACCATAATGAGACCAAGGAGAGTATCATGATTCCTGTGTGGACCTCTTAATTTTGAGATTGCATTTGCTACTTCAGCTTTCCTGTCTTTGGACATGAGACTGTCAAGGTGAGGGTAAATAAAAATAGCATAAAGTAAGACTTTAATTCCTTCTGGAAAATAAATTTTTTCTAAATTTTTATAGATCTAAAATATCTCTTTTGCATATTAAAGACAAAGAGAATCTAAAACCTCTCTGGAGTCTCAGGCTCCTTCACTCTTTTAAAATGAGGCCCCAAGGCGGGCATGGTGGCTCAAGCCTGTAATCCCAGCATTTTGGGAGGCCGAGCCAAGAGGATTTCCTGAGACCAGGGATTCAAGACCAGCCTGGGTAACTTGGCAAGACCTCGTCTGTACAATAAATCAAAAAATTAGTTGGGTGTGGTGACTTGCACCTGTAGTTCCAGCTATTGGGAAGGCTGAGGCAGAAGGATTGCCTGAGCCCAGCAGGTAACAGAATGAAACTCCAATTCAAAATAAATAAGTAAATAAAAGGACTGCTTGAGCCCAGTGGGCAACAGTGAGACTCCAACTCAAAATAAATAAATAAATATGAGGCCCCAGGGGGCTTTACATGTTTATCTGGCTTATATGTCTCAATATTTGCCATCATAGCAATTAAAGCTGGTAATTTGAAAAAATACTTTTAAAGAAATTTAGCAAGTATAATCTTATTGCATATTAACAACAAAATATTTTTATGAGAAGTAACAATTTAGAAAACAAAAATAGTGAAAAGATTAGCACATTTCTTTAATCTGGCTCCATAGAAGAAGACTAGATTCTCATATATGCTTCTACAGTTAATCTGTTACTATATGTTGTTTGTGTTAAAGTATATGAAGAAAATCCAGTCTCACAAAGATATATATAGTTCAAAAAGGAGGCATATTTTGATAGCCTTTTTTTTTTTTTTTTTTTTGAGTTGGAGTCTCACTCTGTCGCCCAGACTGGAGTGCAGTGGCCGCTCCCGGCCACCACAACCTTGACCCACTGGGCTCCGGTGATCCTTCCGCCTCAGCCTTCCAAGTAGCCGGAATCAGAGGCATGCGCTACCACGCCCAGCTGATTTTTTGATTTATTGTAGAGATGAGGTCTCACTGCCCAGGCGGGTCTCAAACCCACGGGCTCAGGAAATTCACTCTCCTCAGCCTCCCAAAGGCGCGGGATTATAGGCTGAGTCACCGAGCCTGGCTTTTAATAGCCTTTTAAGGTAACTTTTTATTGTCTAATTTAATACTGTGCTGAAATTCTTCAATCAGTGGCAATTTCTTAAATGTCAGTTACTATGCAGAATTCAAAAACTGTATGATGAACTTTTCGTATTTAGTTAATTAACATGCATTGGTCTATCTTGTATTTTTTTAATCTATGCATGGTTTTGTGATATCATGCATTGGTCATTTGGAAAATATTGGTTCACTGAGTAATGTAGATCTTTCAAATGTTGACATATGGTGTTATAAATATCTATCTGTTAATATCACCACCGGTCTTATCATTAAGAAACTTCAGGCTCTCAGTGGCAGAAACAAGTTTACCAAAATTCCAGTTTTTGCTTGAAAATAAATTATATATATATATATATATATATTTTTTTTTTTTTGTCAGAGTCTTACTTTGTCGCCCAGGCTGGAGTACAGTAGCACTCTCATGGCCACTGCAGCCTCAACCTGCTGGGCTCAGGCAATTCGTCCATCTCAGACTTCCTAGTAGCTAGAACTACAGACATGAGCCACCATGGCCAGCTACTTTTTTGATTTTTTGTAGAGACGAGGTCTCACCATGTTGTCCAGGCTAGTCTTGAACCCCTGGACTCAGGCAATCCTTGGCCTCCACCTCTCAAAGTGCTGGGATTGTAGGTGGGAGCCACTGCACCCAGTTTAACAAATTATATCATTGACAACAAATGTTATCAATTATTTTTCTTGAAGTGATAGGATTACAGATCTGTTTTCGAGAAAATGTCTATCAAATACTCAAGTCTGAATAATCGTGGCTTGTCAGTTGAAATTTCAAGTAAAAATGGAGTTCCATGAAAAGTAAAAAACTAGCTTACGGCTCAAACACTTGCACAAGTGCTTATTCTCAAATCAACTCTCTGCTTTGGTATGTAGCAAAAATGCTTTTGCATACTTCCCATTTAGTCACACAGAATATTTTAAAAAGTATGTTTCAGAGGTAATTAATAAAGCTAATAAATTTTACTGCTTTTTATTAAGGAAATTCTTAGATGGCACTGGGGTTTTTTCCCCCATCTTCAAGTATGTGGTAATCAAGAATACAGTGACTGCTAGTTTGTTGCCAGCACCTATGTCAATGCTAAGTCACCGGCAGTTTGATGCCCCATTGCTTTTGTACCATAAGTGAAATTGTTAACACAGTGAAAATAGTAAAAATGTCTTAATGTGTATTTGAACACACTTTGTATCTCCCGGGCCTTCTGAAAGGGTCTCAAAAACTATAGTTTGAGAACTGCTGCTTAATGTTGGCAGACTTATTGGCTATCTTCTACAAAGTATATGGATGTTATATAAATCAAGTCTTGGTTTTTACTTCCACATAATAATGATTATATTTTTTGTGCTGTCTGCTGCAGAACCAACAGCTAATCACATGGCCTAAAGTGATGCTTAAGTGTTCTTCTTTGGGTAACTGTGGGAAGTCCTTTTAGTGTCCCACCCATAACTCCATTTCTGTGGGTATCAGACAAGGGCATCAGACCTGTACCATCAGACCATCTCACAGCCTGTGTCTTAGGTTTTTTGCTGGTGGGCTTTCTCTGGCCGCTGGAACCTGCATTGCCTGGGTTGGGTGCCTTGCATAAGCTGGAAATACTGAGAAATTAATGCCTTCCCTCAACAGGCCTCAACCAACCACTGATGGGGCAGAGGGGAGAGAGGTATTAGGACCCACCTCCTTCACCCCTAGTGTCTGTTCTACCCTGGCTTCAGCGTTCCAGCAGGATTTAACGTTGCCCACAGTGGTCTCTGGCTTGATTAACCTTCTGCTTAAGTGATAATATCTTGTTCTCTGTCTCACGTCCCACTCTGTCACTAGTGTTTCATGTATCCACCGCTCAAACTGTTTGAAACAGGAATTTTTTGCATGGTTCCATTGTTGACTGTCTAGCCTTGGGGAGAAGGAAGAACTTTCTTTTTCTTCCTTCCTCCCATTTTCTTATGGTAGATTTCTAACAAATATAGCAGAACCTTACTAAGATAATCTTTTTCAGACTGTGCAGTTAGCCAGACGTTTAGGAGCATGTAAGGTATTTGCTGTTTTCAAGGTTTGTAAATTGTAGAGGCTTGGCAGTTTGGGTCTGGAGGAGGCTCTGGTGTGGGTAGGTGATACTGTTCACCATAAGTATTAGCAGGCAATGAGGAGTAGACAGGACCCTTAAGGAAGACAAGACCACCCCAGGTAGTGTTCCTCAGAGTTCTATAATAATTCTCTATTAACTGCTGAATCCTGCCCAGATACTCTGCCTGGCTTGTGAAGCCATGCATATTTTGCTTCCCACTAGCTATTTATTTGTCATCACCTCCGTTTTTATATTATATGCTCCTTCTGTCCACTGTGCCACTCAGGCCACCCATTCCTCATTTCTTCCAAGTTCATGCTCTGGTGCTCCCCTACCCACATCAGATGCCTTTTCTTCCCCTTTTCTTCAGTATCAAGCTTAACTATTTTTTAAAGCCTTTGGGCACATCTCTTAAACATGCATATTCCATCCATTCCCATCTCATTGGAGCCTCTCACAGTGTCTGGGAAGCAGCACTGTGAAATAGAAAAGAACACATGGTCTCTGAAATCAGACATTCCAAAGTTTGAATCCTACATCTGCCGCTTGTTAGCTGGATTTGGAAGAAAATGCTTATCTTCACTGTCCCAATTTCTTCATTAAGTGAGGATAATAAAACCTAAAGGGTTAAATTAGATGATGTCTATAAACACCCTACAAGCAGATGATGTCTGCTCGCGGCAGATCTCACTGTTGGTCTTTCCCAGCTCAACAGTCAGCACTGTTTAGTACGGGCTGTCCTTCACTCATGCAGACTGAACGTCTGTTTTTCATAAAAAGCCTACCGGTTCCCATTTTCCTAACAATTATTTTATTATCTAAAGTGTTTTTGACTCTTTGAAAGTGAGATAGGATAATACACCTCCTTTTAGAGAACTTGACTTTATCTGTTTATTTATTTTTTGAGTTGGAGTCTCACTCCGTCGCCCAGGCTGAAGTGCAGTGGCACACTCACGGCCACCCCAGCATTGACCTACTGGGCTCCGGCGATCCTTCTGCCTCAGCCTTCCAAGTAGCCGGAACTACAGGAGCATGCTACCATGCCCAGCTGGTTTTTTAATTTATTGTAGAGATGAGGTCTCCCTAGATTGCCCAGGCTGGTCTCAAACCCGAAGGCTCAGGCAATCTACTCACCTCAGCCTCCCAAAGTGCTAGGATTACAGGCTGAGCTACTGAGCCTGGCCAGAATTTGACTTGAAGTATTTACATTTTTGTACTTTGTAACAACCATTTAGAGAGGGCTTAATTTACATTTATATATTTTGGCTTTATTTTTGTGTCATTGAGGATAGTTCAAAATGAAAGTTTTGAGTTTAGATGTGTATGTCTTAGTCCTTCATTAATTCTTAGTGTTTTTTTATTTTATTTCATTTTATTTTGAGTCAGGGGCTCACTCTGCCACCCAGGCTTGAGTGTAGTGGCACAAACACGGTTCACCACAGCCTCAAACTCCTGAGCTCAAGAGATCCTCCTGTCTCTGCCTCCTGAGTAGCTGGGACTGTAGGCATATACCACCATGCCCCGCTAATTTTTAAAATATTTTTTATGGAGATTAGGTCTTGCTGTAGTGCCCAGCTGGCCTCAAACTCCTGGGCTCAAGCAATCATCCCACTTTGGATTCCCAAAGTGTTGGGGTTACAGGTGTCAGTCATTGCACCCGGCCTTATTTTTTTAAAACACAGATTGAGTCTGTTTAGAAGAAGAAAAAAAAAATCAAAAGAAACAGCAATCAAAAATACTGAGGTTCCATAGATGAGGGGAGTAAGAAAGAGTTTGAAATTATCACTTTTCTCTCCCTTCTCCTTCTCTTGGTGCCAGGAACCATTCCTCTTAAGGTAATAATACCGTGTGAAGGTAGCCTGTGTTATAAAGCTACACCTTCAGTAAGATTTGAAGGTCCTTTTGCAATTTGAGCTCTCTAAAATTGGCTTCATTTATGGATCTTCAAACCCATTAAGTTTTTCAGAGGAGGGAGTTTATTCTTACTCCCTTTTAAATTCTTTTTTTTTTTTTTTTTTTTTTGAGTTGGAGTCTCACTCTGTCTCCCAGACTGGAGTGCAGTGGCACGCTCCCGGCCACCGCAGCCTTGACCTACTGGCCTCTGGCTATCCTTCCACCTCTGCCTTCCAAGTAGCTGGAACTACAGGTGTGCGCTAATTTTTTTTTTATTTATTGTAGAGATGAGGTCTTGCCAAATTGCCTGGGCAGGTCTCAAACCCTTGGCCTCTCAAAGTGCAGGATTATAGGCTGAGCCACCGAGCCCGGCCCCTTTTAAATTCTTTTTTTTTTTGAGTTGGAGTCTCACTCTGTCATCCAGACTGGAGTGCAGTGGCCGCTCCCGGCCACCGCAGCCTCGACCTACTGGGCTTCGGCGACCCTTCCGCCTCAACCTTCCAAGCAGCCGGAATTACAGGCATGCGCTACCATGCCCGGCTGATTTTTTGATTTATTATAGAGATGAGGTCTCGCTGCCCAGGCGGGTCTCGAACCCACGGGCTCAGGCAATCCACTCACCTCAGCCTCCCAAAGGCGTGGGATTACAGGCTGAGCCACCCAACCCGGCTCCCTTTTATATTCTTAAGATTGTGGTAAGAGAAGGGACAACGGAGGCTATCTGAGCTTCTCATTCTGACTTTTCTGGCCACCTCAGGATGACTGATAGCAGTCCTGGCTGGCCTGTTTAGTAGCCCTTTAATAGCTGCCCTCTGGAAAACCATCTTTGAATAGGGGTGACTGCAGCCCCTTCTATACCAGCAAGGCTATGTGCTTTTTTTTTTTCCTAAGAGACAGAATGAGATCTCTGTAATTGCTCCTGTCTTAGTGGTTTCTAGCAGTTTCTCATGTCAGTGGTCACTTATGAAAATGTCTATGGCAGCACTGTCCAATATGACATTTTAACTCAGTTACATCAGCCAGATTTCAAGTGCTTAGTAGCCATATGTGGCTAGTTACTACCATCCTGGAAAGCACAGATTTAAAATATTTTCATCACTGCAAAAATGTCGACTAGACAGCACTGGTCTAGAGATCAGATTTTCCATAGGGTTGACTTTGAATAACTATATTTATTATTGATTCCTGAATATCTCTGTTTTTAAATTCATTGAGTCCATCTTTCAAATAATGACTCTTTTAAGAAATTTACTCATAACCTTTCAATTTAACACAAAGGAACTTAGCATCTTTTTGGTTGCAAATTTGTTTTTTTGTTTGTTTGTTTTTTTGAGTTGAAGTCTTACTCTGTCACCCACACTTGAGTGCAGTGGCCGCTCCCGGCCACCGCAGCCTTGACCTGCTGGGCTCCGGCGATCCTTCGCCTCAGCCTTCCAAGCAGCTGGAACTATAGGTGTACGCTACCACCCCCGGCTAATTTTTGATTTATTGTAGAGATGAGGTCTTGCCAAGTTGCCCAGGCGGTTCTTGAACCCGTGGGCTCAGCAATCCACTCACCTCAGCCTCCCAAAGCCCTGGGATTATAGGCTGAGCCACTGAGCCTGGCTGCAAATTCTTTTAAAATTGACTTGAATAGTAGGCATTTGCTGTGCTTACATAATGAGGAGTCCTTGTAATGTAGGTGCTTGGTTTTGCTACTCAGCAGCATGCTCAAGGGCCCAACCTTTTCTCTCTTCCTGTTCTGATGCTCTCAGTGTGCAGACACTCTCAATGTCTCTGTCAAGGTTGCTAGAAGGCTAATGCTGTTCAAAGAATCACCTTGTCAGCTGGGCTTGGTGGCTCAGCCTGTAATCCCAGCACTTTGGGAGACTGAGGTGAATGGATTGCCTGAGCCCGTGGATTCAAGACCCGCATGGGCAACTTGGCAGGGCCTCATCTCTACAATAAGTCAAAAATTAGCCGGGTGTGGTAGCGCTCACCTGTAGTTCCAGCTATTTGGAAGGTTGAGGCGGAAGGATCGCCGGAGCCCAGCAGGTCAAGGCTGCAGTGGCCGGGAGTGGCTACTGCACTGCAATCTGGGTAACAGAGTGAGACTCCAACTCAAAAAAAAAAAAAAAAAAAGAACCACCTTGTCACTCAATGGAATCTAAAAACTGTTAAGAGAGGTGTCTCTGTTTAGGCATCTTTTTTTTTTTACTGAGAAGCAAGCTTTTTTTCAGAAGCTTCCCCTTAGACCTTTGTTACACCCTACTTGACCATTCAAGTACCTGACATTTTAAACTTCTATAATAGTAGGCTGATTCTTCTGTGAGCAGTAAAGAGCTGAAATTTTTGTCTGTTTTGCTGACTACTATATCCTCAGCACCTAGGACAGTGCCAGATACTTGGTAAATATGTGGGATAAATGAATTAATAAATAATGAGAGAATGTTGTTAACATCCATAGTGTGCCACAGAAATAAACCTACACACGACTAGTGAGTCTCTGTCTTCTCCCTCTACTCCTACTGTGTTGAACTAGCCCCTCCTGGTTGGATCTCAGAATGAACCTCTAGGCTCCCAAGGAAGGACTCCCTACAACTTTTAGTAAGGGAGCATCAGGCCTTGGGTAATTAGGACACTTGGCAATACTCTCCACCCAGCCCCTCTACTGTTAAGCCACCCCTCCTTTGTTTTTCTATCTACATGTACAAACTATAGACCAGATTTGAGTTTGGTCTTTAATTATTTTATGGAGCAATTGTGTTTTAAGTGACAGAGCATGGAATTTTTTATTCACTGCAATAAAAGTGGCTTCAGACTGCTGTTAGATGTCACTTCTGGTGTTTGCTAACTTTTTGGACTTGTGTATAGGTTAGGAATGTTGAGAATGTGGGTATCAGACAGGTGCTCTAACCTTCCCAATGAGGCTGTCTCCTCAAAGCACTGGACAGCTGGGTTGATGACATAGCCATTTCTCATTTTTATCTGGTGACTAAACTGTGGTCTACTAAGCCGAACTAAACAACTGTATACCACTCTTCACCCCATAGTTGGTTTCCCTAGTCCCATTCTGGGTTAGGTTGCTGCTGACTAAAGCCATGTGCAGGAGACTGAACAAAAATTTAGAATTCCAAGTTTGGTGTTTATGCCGAGAGACAGGTGTCTTTTCACTATTAATAATACATTATTCATATATTATGTCCTATAAGGGACATTTTTAAAAGTTATGATACTTATCTTTGGGTTTGTTTCATCCACAGATATTGCCATTGGACTCATTGTCATTTTGCCTCATTATAGTCAAGTACCTTAGGTACTTCTAAATGTGGCAAATGAAAATATATAGTTTCTCATTGAAAGAGATGACCACATGAATTGGATTTCCAGAGTGTCCCATGTGTCTCCAATGGACAAGTTCCACTGAAATATACAACCAAATTCTTCTCTTTACACTTGACTCCCTGGATACCATCTAATGTGCATATGTATTTGTTCCCTCTGATATATTTGCTGGCCTTGTTGTAACTAGTACTACTTTTCATGAAAATGTTGGAAAATGTTCTTGGACATATTTCCTTTAATATATATAGGTTACTTAGATATTGTCTGGTCCAATGGGGTTTCATCTTTTTCCTCCTAGCTTTTGTGATAATAGAGTTCTTCATTTAATCTCATTGCCTTACTAGTCAATGACCCCTTTCTTTCAAGCACCTTGGATATAAATATATTTTTTAGGAGTGCAATCTTGTGCAAATTATGTATAATCTTTTTGTGATTTGATTCCGTTATTGATAAAATGAGAGTGATAACAGTACTTCATCAGATTATCATGGGTAAATTAATTAATATATATAAATGCTTAGAACAACAACCCTTCATGTTAGAACTATATTTATTTGGTCAATTGCAATCATTGGTTGGTTATGGATACAAAGTCAACGAAAGCATTCTGTGAGCATTAATTGACTCTATGGAATTTACAATAAAGCATGTTGCATTTATTATGTGAAAATTGTGTGCTTCACATCCTTTATGTTAGTAAATTTTATAATAAGCTAATGTACAGATACATATGCACACAATTTTTTTGTTTTAAACGTTTACCATTTGGTAACACTGCCTCCACTTTTGTCCCTCAAGCTTATGGAAGGTCCTCTAGCATATGGATAGTGTCTGGATGTAGCTTGTAGCAGATGCTGTTGATATTCTACCCAGATCTCCTTTACTGGGCCAGTGCATCCATCTCCCAGCTGCTCTGGGTATTGGCTGCTAATGACTCACACCTGTACTCTTCTTTAGAAGACTGCCCTTGGCTGACAGTAATTGCCCCAACCAAATATGTTTGGAAGATTATGAGATCAGACCCCCAACTCCTTCTGTTTCCCAAGGGTGGCTAATAGCCAATGACTATATAGGAATATAACAGCTCAACCCCCTTGCCTTTGGAGTAGATAACTTCTGTGGTTCAGTCCGTGTTCTAGAGTTCTTCATGGCATCAAACCAAGGCTAGATTTCTGAAACTATATCTTTGCCTAGCTTCTTCCCCCATTCTAGCTTATTGCTTTCACTCCTGTTTTCTCCTGACAGCACTCCATCTATTATCAGGTGTACAAGAAACACCATTTCAGGCCCTGCTTCTAGGGACCCTGACCTAAGATGCTGCTAATCTCAGTACCCCTGTTGTTTTCTTAGTTCCACCACCACTTATGCAACTAATTCTCTATATTAAATAATCTCTGGATTAAATTTCCTTTTGCTTTGTTTTCTTGGTTGGACCCTGTCTGATATGCATCAACCCTGCTCATATCTCATGTCTTCACATAGTTAACATCAAATGTTCTTGATTCTCTTATAGACCTTGTTATTTAGTATAATGATGACTATCCCTGATTTTAGGATCTGAAAATTAATTTCATAGTCTGAGTCGTTTGTACCTCTTTCCTTGGGTTGTTGTAAGAATTATATGAGCTATTCTCTATAAAACACTTAGTACTGTATCTGGGATATAGGAAGTGCTTAATAAATGGTAGCTATTTGGTTACTGATATTATTATTTTAAGAGATTTGCCCTGCCAAGTGAAGTGGTACGTGCCTGTGGTCCAAGCTACTTGGGAGGCTGAGGCAGGAGAATCATTAGAGTCCAGGGGTTTGAGTCCAGCCCTCACAACATACTGAGAACCCATTTCCCCCCCACCCCAAAAGAGAGCTTTGCCCCACATTGGGTGAGATACTTATGTCTTATTCCTAGAGCACCTGATGAGCACCTCTGTGATAATACTTCATTATTCTGTATTGTAATCTTTGAATTTTCTATTTCTCCCAGAATATATGAGCTTCTCAGTGTCATCCAGTGGTGTGTTAGCTCCCTGAAGGAGGAAAAGACCTTATATATAGCGTTTTCTGATTTCCGTAGTGAAAATAATCTCCCCCTGTCCGATTTCAAGCTACCAACATGATGCCACTGAATACAAAATTGGGGAGAGATACACACAGGTGGCCCTTGCCAGCCAGGGGACATCAACTCCAGTCCCCACTGTTTCTTTCCCTAACATTTAGCACAATATGTTGAACACAGGAGCTGGGTGTTCAGAATGATTAAAATAGAATTATTAGCTGGTTAGGACTTGCTCATATGTGGTAAATTGGTGAAATTCCTTGAAATCTGATTTTTGTTACCTAACCAACAACACCCCATCTCTACGCATTCATAACAAATTGCCCATCCTATTCATGAATCAAAGTAGTAAATGCAGTCAGTATGATGTAATGGGAAATGCCCATGCCATCCCTGGACAGGTTATCTACTAACTTAGATGCAAAGCTCAATTTTGAAATTTACTATGCACATGACTTGGGGTCACTCACTTTACCTCTTTTTGCCTCAGTTTCCTCAGAGAGTTGTAATGAATAATCTCAAAGTTCCTTCTAGTCTCAATTAGTATATATTTTATTCTCTCATTTTATTCTTTCCTATATTGAACTTTTGAGTTATACATTGTGCCAGATATTGGAAATACAAAGAGGAATAAGTCGTGCTCTGGCCAATGAGGATCTCAATGTATTTTATTTATTTGTTTATTTATTTTTTGAGTTGGAGTCTTACTCTGTTGCCCAGGCTGGAGTGCAGTGGCATGCTCCCGGCCACCACAGCCTTGACCTGCTGGGCTCAGGCTTCCAAGTAGCGGAAACTACAGGTGCACGCCACCACGCCCAGCTAGTTTTTTGATTTATTGTAGAGACAAGGTCTCACTAAGTTGCCCAGCTTGGCTTCGAACCCCTGGACTCAGGCAATCCTCTCATTTCGGCCTCCTGAAGTGCTGGGATTACAGGCTGGAGCCACCGAGCCCAGCCTCAATGTGTTTTTGTAAGCATCTCACTCATCTCATTGAGACCATGATGTGCGCTTTTGGCATGTTATTCTTTCCCATGGGTTATGAACCCAAATGGATTTATACAAACGTACCAAAGGCAAAATTTTATTTGTTCAAAATGTTAGCACTTTGATGCATTAGAGTTACTGTGTTAATAACTCTCTAGATGAAGTTAAACAAGGCTGTCCCAATCAGCAAGCAATTCTATTAAAAAGTATCACCAGCTGAGTGCAGTGGCTTAAGCCAGTATTTCCCGCACTTTGGGAAGCTGAGGTGAGGGGATTGCCTGAGCCCACGGGTTTGAGAACTGCCTGGGCAACATGGCGAGACCTCATCTTTACAATAAATTAAAAAATTAGCCAGGCGTGGTAGTGCGTGCCTGTAGTTCCGGTTACTTGGAAGGCTGAGGCAGAAGGTTTATGCCAGAGCCCAGCTGGTCGATGCTGGAGCCCAGCAGGTCAATGCTGGGGTGGCCATGAGTGTGCCACTGTACTCCCGCCTGGGCGAGAGTTGTGCTTTTGCTGCTACATTGGAATCTAGGAAGATGCATTTAAGTAGGGATGTTCTGGTTATGCTCCAACTCAAAAAACAAACAAACAAACAAACAAAACAAAAAATATCACCAATCTAGTGTTAATGGTATCAAAGCCGGGCTCGGTGGCTCAGCCTGTAATCCCGCGCCTTTGGGAGACTGAGGTGAGTGGATTGCCTGAGCCTGCGGGTTCGAGACCCACCTGGGCAGCAAGACCTCATCTCTACAATAAATCAAAAAATCAGCCGGGCGTGGTAGCACATGCCTATAATTCTGGCTACTTGGAAGGCTGGGCGGAAGGATCGCCAGAGCCCAGCAGGTCGAGGCTGCAGTGGCCGGGAGCGGCCACTGCACTCCAGTCTGGGCAACAGAGTGAGACTCCAACTCAAAAAAAAAAAAAAATGGTATGGAAAGAAGCTTTAGTGGACATCTAAGTCACACTGCTCCCTGAGTTAAGTTCAGACTTGATTTGTGGAGAGTGTAGTTCATTTAGGACTATTAAGCAAAGTCTGAAAATGTATTTTCACTTCCGTTTAAGTCCAGAAAGTATTTATCCTGCTTCTCTCTTAGACATTTTGATGTGAAAGTCATGAAGAATGAGCTGGGCTCAGTGGCTCAGCCTGTATTCCCAGCACTTTGGGAGGCCGAGGCAAGTGGATTGCCCATGGGTTCAAGACCAGCTCAGGCAATTTTATGAGACCTCATCTCTACAATAAACCAAAATATTAACCAGGCATGGTAGCACGCGCCTGTAGTTCCAGCTGCTTGGAAGGATTGCCGGAGCCCAGCAGGTCGACACTGGGGTGGCCATGAGTGTGCCACTGCACTCCTGCCTGGGCAATCGAGTGAGACTCCAGCTCATAAAAAAGAAAAAAGAAAGTCATGAAGAATGATGTTTTTAAAATGAAATTTCTTTTGTTTTTAACAGGGGCTGATAATATCCGGAAATACTGGAGCCGCTACTACCAAGGATCTCAAGGTGTAATATTTGTATTAGACAGTGCCTCTTCAGAGGATGATTTAGAAACTGCTAGAAGTGAACTGCACTCAGCTCTTCAGCACCCACAGTTATGCACTTTACCCTTTTTAATATTGGCCAATCATCAAGACAAGCCAGCAGCTCGCTCAGTTCAAGAGGTATGTCTCATTAACGTGACAACTCTTTGTCTACCTTGTTGTGCTTTTGCTGCTACATTGGAATCTAGGAAGATGCATTTAAGTAGGGATGTTCTGGTTATGCTGTTTTCAACATGAAACCTTTGTTTTCTTAGGAAGCAGAAAGCCTATATCAATCTGATAGCACTTGTTTACATACTTAACCCTACTTGGAGAGCACATATTGTTTTTTAGCTGTTTAGCAAAAGCTAGACGATGTTTCTGGTGATTTTTCTCTTCTATTTTGAATGGCTAAAGACCTGGTTATTTAACACTTTTTGAACCTGCTGAGTTTGTTTATTCTCTTCTTCTCTAGCTTTTCAAGAAATGCACCGTGCATATTACCATGTGTGTTCTTTACTCTCTGAAGTGCTCACTGATGACTAGGAGCAAGGGTCCTATTTCCTAATCAGCCAGGTTGAAAATTGATGTCTTATCTTGCAAGTTCCATGCTACAAAATACATTTTAACACGGACCCACTGCTTATCTTCCTTGTTTAATTTCATTTCTTAGTTTGTATCTATCCTATAAAAGCATGAGACTTAATTCTTTGGATTCATGGTACTAAAGTAATGGGATATGTGAATAGTTTTTCAAACTTAAATTATAGCAAATTATAATATAGATACAGTGAAATCAAAACTCTTGATCTATTCCTTTACAAGTGTAACTTTCAGGATATGTTTTCCCCTCTCCTTCAAAAATTGTGTGTTTCTTTAATGACTTTGGAATAAATGAGATGATAATAGGAAAGATATTGTCCTTTAGTTGGAAAAATAGTGGGTGACCCATGCAAATAGTCTTGTTCCTGTGACTGACTTCTCACCTGAAAAATGAGAATAATGCAGTTTATTATGATAAGTGAATGGGATTAATTTGGATAATTTACTTTGAAATTTAAAGTACTAAGTGGGAGAGGAACCCATAGAGAGAGTTTTTACTGAAGTTTTAGAAAATAGTAAAGAAAGCAAGGATTTGTTATTAAACAAACAGCGCTCATGCTGTTTTTAGTTACCTCATTCAGCATTAAGTAATTATCAGCTTGTTTCTTTGTACATTCTGGAAAATACTTTATGGATTATAAATATTAAGTAATTAAGTAAAAAAGAGCAATACAAATTTATTCAGAAAGTAATGAATGTACAGATCTTCAGCATTATAATTGTAGTGCCTCCTGATCTGTTCTTAAAACCTTAAGTAAATTTTTCTTAACTTCTCAGCGTCAGTTTTTCAGTCTGTAGAATGGATATCATAGTATGTAATGATAGGTAGTATGAGTGTTAAATCAGTTAATAAATATAAGGTCCTTTGCTGAAAATTCATTATTGTGATATTCACTGTGGAAAGTATGGTAAATATATGTGTGTATTACAGGATATCTGTAGACAATATAATGTATATATAATATATATACTATATACAGGTATTAATACAGCATATAAGACAGATATAAGTGCCATAACTTCAAATCACTTTCTTAAAGTTACATGCAATATCTGAAAGAGATTTCCTTTTCTTTTTGCCCTTAAAGTTAAGAAGTTGTTTAGTTATTTTCCTTAGACATCATATAATTGAAAATAATGTATTTTTTAAGCCTAACATATGACTCATGGTAACCCTCCATGGTAATTAAAGACTGTCACATTGAATAAAGGAATCTTCTAGCAATTAATTGCTTCTGAGTATTCCTTGTGTGTATTGGCTGGCTATCTCTCCCAGGTAAAGGGCAAATATCTTTCCCCTCCTTTTTGTGATTCATCTTTTAGCAAGACAGATGGCTGTAAATGTAGAGTAGTCATAGATATGGTTTGAAAATGATTCTAAACTTGTATATACTAGAGCATATGTGACTGTGACTTTCTTTTTTATTTGTATCCATTTTAAATTAACTTTTCTCCAAAGTTTTGCTTGTAATGGAATTTGCATAATACCATTTTGAGGACTGCTTTAAGTAAATCATTTTCTCTATGATTGTATAAACACATACCATACAGGTGCATGTTAACATTTTAGACAGCTTTAATGGATACATGGGCAAATTCCATTATAGGTCTTGAAGTTTCTGGAAGCATAATGAAGTGCTCATAGTTACTTTGGGTTTGGCCCAAAAAGAAAAGGAAACTTCTTAGATCTTTCTCATTTCTTGATGACAAAGAGGTTTTTCTGTATAGTGTGTAGTAATGCCTTATCTAAATATTCTCAAGAATGTTTTATGAATTAAATCAATACCTTATTGTTAGCATAAAAATAGAGTTGTGGAACTGAATCTTAAATGTTTAGTAAACAATAACCTCAAAGCAGTTGGGAGCAGTCATGGGTAGAAGAGAGGTAGAAACTTGAAAAGTGAGCCAAGTCCCTTTTTAATTGAAATACATTTAGAAGTGGTCATATTTTTATTGTTCTTTCTTTCATAAACGTATTCCACACTTTGTGCCCTATTGCTGATAACCATTTTTATTCATTTACACCTGCTATTTTGTATGCATTTTATGGAATTTCCATATGTTAAAAAGATGGTGTTTTGGTCTACAAATTACTTGTGAGTTTTTACCAAAATTCCATTCTTTCAGAATCAGGTAGGGTGCCTTCAGGTTTACCAAAAAGCACTGGCTTTGATGCAATTTAGAAAAGACAATGAGTCACAAAAGCTTATTGGTTCTTCTTCTCTCTTTGCTGAAATCTTATGCTTAATGCAGAAAACTATGCAATTATTTATCTTGTCACTAGAATAAAACTTTATGAACTCACTATTTCTTAATGAGGATATCAGGATATTGTTGACTTCAGAAGTGGGTAGAAGCCTGTGAAATCTAAAGGAGAAAGCTGAATTATCAGTGGGATTCCAACAGAGGATAAAAATCATTAAGAAATTATATGTTTAGTCCCCTCCCCTACCATGGGAGTTGCTATCTTTGTGTGGAGCACTGATTTAAGAAATGAGGACAATGGTTAAAATTACTGTGTAATCTACAGACAGAGGGCAACATGCACAATTATTTTGTTGCCCTTTCAGAAGCAAGTGGAGTCTTGTACGTTGCATATTTTTCTTTTTGTATTAATATACCTGGTAATGACCTGTGTTTAACTTGCTAGAAATTTAAGATTTAAGAACTGATAGTGGAAACATGTATTTTTAAACAAATAAGCTTTGTCTTTAAAAAAAAAAAAAAGAATCTGCAAAACACTGGAAAAAAGAACACCCTTTACATACTGTCTGAAAGCCAAGCAAGTCTTGCAACAGATGTTTGTTGTATTCACTTTGGGGAGGTGTAGTTACCACAGTTTTCCAGAATTTACTCATATCAACTATTTTTTTCTATAGAAAACACATTAGAAAAATCTATAATTATGTCAAGTGGCCCATCTGATACATTAGGGAAAATTCTGGTCTAATTTAAATGATAAAGCTATAAAACGAGAGAAATCTTAAGGGTAAATAGGTTAGGTTTTTATTTGTATTGAATTGTAATTGTATCTAATTTGTTTTACAACTCCCATAGGAGAGCATACTTCAGTTCTGAAGTTATTTAATAGATCAGGAGGATTTTATGAGAAGTTAAGTTGATATAGTAGCCAATAAATGTAATCCTATTTTCCCTCTACACAGTTGCTGATTGTGATTCTTTTACCTCCTGGTTTTTAAAAATCTTATTTTCTTTTTATTGGGTGTTACTACGTCTTGTAAAATGACACATTGTGTTAACATGAAAGAAATAGTCCATATTTTCAGCATTCTTATCTGATTTGATATCTGTTCATATCCTTAATCCAAAGTATTTAACTTTTTCAGAAATAGTACATCAAAATTACATTAAAGTGGATATTAATTGAGGACTATGAAAACTGTGAAATAGAATTTGAATCAGAATTAGTTTGAATTACTGTGTTGGTTCCATGGCTCATTAATTGTAGCACAGGAAAATACAGCTTCTAAATTAGGGTATCCATATTAAAGTTAAAATTTGTGATCAGGCCATTTCTCAATTTTCATGCAATTGTAATTCAATTTGTTATTTTGATATGCACAGAACTTGGTGTTATATTTGAAAAGAATAAATATAAATGTGAGGAGATTATTTTAGTATTTTTATAATAATATAGTATAAGCATTGCTAGTTTTTTTGGACCGTGTTTTATTTTGGTTATAAATATTCAGTTTTTTTTAACAATACATTTAATACTTTGTCATGAAAAGTTTGTTTAGTTCTCACTTTTTAGTACATAGATATCTCCTGGAAGAGGGTGCTAGCATTTTTTTATTGTATTTATCATTTAATTATAATTACTTGTTTATAGATGATTATTTCTAAATTGTATATTCTTTTTCCTTTCTACAAAGGATCAGACAGTTTTGAAAGATTAAAATGTTGGACAGTACATGTCCTTAAATAATAAACTATAGTGTTAAATGTTATTGTTTCATAACAAATCAGTTCTCTTTTGGAAGCTCTATGAAGTAATGAGTATCTTCTCTGATTTTACATGAGAGACTTCTTATTAGAAAATGCAGAGCAGTGTTTTAATTATGTAAAACACTTGGAATAATTTAATATTACTTTCTTTAAATGGAGAGAAACATGTGTGTGTATTTGTAAAATAATCATTGGACAATGTCGTATACTTTAAATCTTAAGAGTTTTCCAAGTATCTTGACCTGCCTTTTGGCAGCATTTTGGAATACTGATTGGATTTCACATGGAGCAGTGTACATACCTTTGGTGTGAGCAGTTTGAAAACTCCCTTATGGGACATAGACTTATTTTAAAATGATATGAGAGATACAAATTATTTTTTATTCATTCCTTACAGATGTACTCTATGCTGTTACAATTAAATCTTAGGGAAACAATGAGAGGGTTTGGAAGTCAGTTTTCCACTGAATGACTCAGTTATCTCTTATAAATGTTTGCTAATCTGTAAGAAAAACTGAATTAACAATCATTTTATTAATTACAAAGCTGTTATTATAAGTATAGTTTAAAAAGCACCTTTTAAGATGAGCGTTGAAACAGTCAGAATCTTTTATTTACTATATATTCATTTTTTTATATGCATTCCTTGAGAAAAGTAATTTGTATACTTGATTTCCTTGATTTGCTAGCCATCTTGATCTCACCATTCTTCTCTCTGTAAACCTGTGTTTCTTGAATCCGCTAGGCAATATGATGAGAATGTGCTTTGTCTACTGAAAATGAAATTTCCATTAACAAATATGTTGCATAGGAAAGGTTCATTTTATCAACAAAATTATTTAGGCGGGGGTAATAAGGTAATACATTTCAAAATATGATATGTTCTCTTATAAAACTCCCATTCCTTTCTACCATCTCCCTTTATTCAGTCACATACATAGCTTCATCTTAGGTAAAGTTTGAAAATTTGAAACCTCTTTTAGTTATTACTTACATTTATTTTCTGCATCTAGACTTTTCATTGTCTTATTCTCCCGCTTTTACTTCTGCAGGGCTTTTTAGAGCTTCCTAATAGTTTCTATCCCCAGATCTTCCCCTTCTCCCTATTTCTCAGACCAGAAAGAACAAACTTCCCATCAATTTTTCATCATACCTATATTCAGAGCCTTCTAATATTAAAAGTCTTCTAATTCCTTCTGGAATCAAATGGTACTCCACAGATCTTGTATGCTAATTTGCTTTATAATTTGATTCCTTTTTCTTTGCCCATTCATGCTCCTCTCCCATTCACTATTCCTATTTCCCACCTCAAGACTGTGTGTCACATCAGGAAGTCTTCCTGAATGCCCATGTCTGAGCTAGGTGTCCTTTTCTGATTTCCCATGACTCCCTGGATTATCCAAATCATGATATTCGAATTTTGCCTAACAACTTTTCTGTCCACCCCTTACGATTTTTTTTTTTTTTTGATTTGGAGTCTCACTCTGTCACCCAGACTGGAGTGCAGATCTGCTGGGCTCCGGCGATCCTTCCGCCTCAGCTTTCCAAGTAGCTGGAACTACAGGTGCGCGCTACCACGCCTGGCTAATTTTTTGATGTATTGTAGAGATGAGGCCTCGCCAAGTTGCCCAGGCGAATCTCGAACCTGCGAGCTCAGGCAATCCACTCACCTCAGCCTCCCAAAGTGCTGGGATTACAGGCTGAGCCACTGAACCCAGCTCCCCTTACGATTTTAAGGTCCTTAAAGAATAGAAATTATGTCTCTGTGTTCTATATATAATCACTCCTCTATATCCGTGGGTTCTACATCTATGGGTTCAACCAACCTCAGATTGAAAATATTCAGAGAAAAAAATGTGTCTGTACTGAATATAAACAGACTTTTTTCTTGTCATTATTTTATAAACAATATAGTATAACAACTATTTACATAGCATTTGTAGTATATTAGATATTGTAAGTATTCTAGAGATGATTTAAACTATATGGGAGTATGTGCATAAGTTCTATGCAAATACTATGCCATTTTATATAAGGGACTTGAAGATCCTCAGATTTTGTTATCCATGAAAAGTCCTGGAGCCGATCTTCCATGGATACCAAGGGATGACTGTATTTTGTTTGAAAGAGTGACTACCTCTGAGTCTTATAACACATGCTTTCCTTCCTGCTGGCTTCATGCCATCAACTTTATCCAGATTTTCCTATTCTCTCTTTACTCAGTCCAACTCATTTATTTTCATTCTTGAATATAAAAGTTTTTCTTTTCTTCTACACCAAAGCTGACCTTTGAATATTGTTCACAACCATATTTTCCATGAGTCTTCACTGCTCTATTCATGTTAATGCATAGTTTTAAAAAGCTTTAACCTGTTAATTGTCATATTTACAAATGTTTAATTTTGTGTATTTTTATGTCCTTATGTTTGTGTCTGTCCACTTGAGAACCTTGTTTAACAGTATATCAGGTTACTATGTACTTTCCAAAATCCCTCATAGAAAGTGGCAGGGCATCTTGACTGAATAATATTCTTTTAATATTTGTTGAAATAATTGTATTTAATTTATAGAGCTTATTGTACTTGCTACCATCAAAACCTATCTTTTACTACTAATATTTAGCACATATAGATTGGTATATATGAAGCTCTATAGAAATATAACTGAGATGGTTTTAAAGTAATGAATTCAACTTAGTAAACAAATTTAGCCTTTTACTTAATAAAAATAATGTAATAAAATTACATTAGTGAAACTTAGAATTTTAAAAATTTCTTATATTTAATACTCTTTCATTGTATATATATTTTAAAATTTTATAATAATGAATTATAATTAGTAAAGTTAGGGACTGATGTTATGCAAATGATATTATTTGGTTTCATTCTGGTCTTTTTGAAGCAATATGGTTGTAATGGTGATCTTCACATTTTATATCTGTATTTAAATCTTGTATTTTATAAGATTGGTATTTCGTTAATCTTCATTTAACAAAGGCAGTGGCTGATCTGAGGCAAAAGTTTAAAGTACTTTTTTCTTGGCCCTTAGTTCCTTTTATTTTTTTGTTATTTTTTTTTAATGCAAAAGAAAACTCAGCCACTACACATTCCATAGCTTACAAAGTTAATAAAACATTTGTCGAGTTAAATTAATTTGAAAATAGACACATAGTTAATGTCAGTAAGCGTCTTTGAAGATAAAAAGCACAATAAGCGTTAGTTATTATCATTATGATAATTATTATCATTATTATTATTACATAGTGTCTGCTTAAAAATACCCTTGGTTGCTCTGGGATGGCTGAGACTAATGAGAGGGGTTAATCTGCTGGATTTTATCCAAAACTAAGGATTTGAGACATAATACATGAGTAGTTTTTTTATTCTTAATAGATCAAAAGATATGTTTATTTATTCTTACCCCTAAAAAACGAAGAAAAAAAACCTTTCCTATTGATTCTGTAATGCAGAAACATTAGTTTGAATGTTTTCTTATTTAATCTCTAGAAAGATATTTGAAGAGTAAATATAGTTCTTCATAAAAGTCTCTGAAAACTTAAGCGTTAATTTTTAGTCAAAAACCTTTATCTCTTAGTTAACTATTTCTGAGTTGTAGAGCACTCAGAATTATAATTTTTACATATTAAAAAGAGAATGCAGCATAATTATGGGGAAAATATAAAATCTTTATTTTTACTAGAATGAGAAATTATATTTTGGGGAAGTTATAAAAATAACCTTAACTAATTACATAAATTAACACCAGTAAGAATATCTTAAGGAGGATTCTTTAGAGAGAAGACTTAGGATTAAGGAAAATTCTTCACAAGATATTACAGAGATTGTCATCACAAGTCACAGAGATGAAAGAAATATTGAAACATTTTAACAGGCAAATGTATGAAAGTCAAATGTACCCCCAGCCTCATAATCAGTAAGGCATTAGTGACATGTCTGAAGAAGACATTCCCTAATATTATTGCAAATTAAGTAATAAAAGACCTCAAGAGAATGAAAAGAGAAAAGGTGCCTGAAGCCAATGAATTACAATTGACAACCTAAAGGCAGTTGAAGAACCAATTGCTAGAGTGATTGCAAAGCTATTCATAATGTGCAGCAGACAGAGCACACCAGAAAGCTGGAACAATGCCTTCAGTTCAGCAATATTGCTTCAAAAGAATGGAAAGAGGGGAACGGGAAGAGCCACTGACCCTGAGACCAATTTCCAGGCAGCTGCACAAACTATATACTGTAATTAAAGGTTTTGACCAGTAATCACAGCAAAGCCAGACTACAGAAAGTCTGGGGAACCAGCAAGGTTTATAATGAGGCAGACATCCTTAACTTAAAGCATGGAAAAAGCAGGTAAGAAAACCAGTCCATTTCTGGCAGTGACTTTGAAAAGCTCTGCTGTGTTAATACAAATATGAAAATCACATATTTTTGGCCACTTTCTTCTAAGAACAAAAACATGTAATGAAAGATATCTGCTTTCATCTTTCGAGATGAATAGAATTCTCTGCTACTTAGAAACGAACATTTTTTCCTTGTCACTTTATTTTTTCTTTACCTGTGAATTGCATGTGCCTTTGATGAAAACAATGAGCGCACCATGTACAATGGTACATATAATAGACTAAATGTAACTTAGAAGAGGCTACTCTTTCAGTATACATAGGCTCTGACAGAAATGAACTAATCCACACCTGAGTAATTTGCCTATAAAACCTCCTTTAGCTTTTGTTTACTAGTATCTACAATCTCTCATTCTTTTTCTTCCTTTAGCAGTATCTCTTCATGTAGAATTTTACATTCAGCCATGACTCTATCATTTAAATATTCACATAGCCCTTTGAATATTTATATCTTGAGAAAAGGGTTATCTAGTAGTTTCAAATGAAGGTATGTTGCAGACTTTCAACACTAGCAAGAATATGTTCAACAAGGGTCTAAGGATGAAAAACAGCATCTCATTTTTGAGGGTACCACTTAATTTTCACCTCGCTGGGCCTATTATGGTCTTTGCTATGTTTGAAATCACAGTATCTAATAGTGAAGTGGGAATTAACCTTTTTTTACTAGAAACCATAAAGTCTAAATTTATATTCATATAAATCTTTGACAACAAAAAATTTATAAATTTTCTATTACTGGGTTATGAAGAGTCAAGTAGGGTTTCATTTTGTTGTACTTAGGCTTATAATTTAACATGTCCAAGTGTCTGGATTCAGTTGTTCTAAGTACAGTATACAGAGATTGAGTTTAGTTCATGTTATACCTGAAGTAAGACTATGGGGTTTTAGAAGAATTCTCTGTAAAGAATGTTTAAACATTAAATAGCTCCATAAAATAACTGGAATTGTTTTCATAGATGGGAAGTTAAACTAGTTGAGCCTTATGAGAAGAAAGTTCTACATCTGAACTGAAATAACTTGCAGATCGCATAGAACAATGTAATTTTAACAGGTAGAATTTATAATATATTACTTATTTTTATAAGTATTTTATAAGAATTTATAATATATTACTTATTTTACTTATGGTTATGACTAATTGTTTGTCAAGCCAAAACAAGTCTTTATTGAAAAGGGCCAGAATGGAAAATCTAGATAATTTGTATACAGTTTAGACAAGGAGAACAAAGAAAGAATAATAAGTGAAAATAAGAGCTGGGCAGGGGAACCCTTAAAGAACAGCTGGTTAAAGAGTTACAATTGTTAACTGTGCTATAAAAGAAAGATATTCACTCATGCTTTTGCATATTTCATTGACGTGAAGATTGAATAATCATTAGAGGGATCCTGAAACATAGGTCAAAAGGATCTTGAGATACTAGTATAATTTATACACTCTAAATAGTATTGTTATTACTTACTGTTATTATCATGGAAAGGCAAATCATTGTGCCCAGACAAATGCTCCAATTTTCTAAAACATGAAAGCGCAAGTTCTCTTGAAAGAACACCTTTTCTTTCTTGTTTTATATATGTATATATATATACAGATTTACCTTTTATTCAGTTCTAGTATAGTTTAATTTAAAGTGGTACTTGTCAAATTTATTGAAAAGTTAAGTCTAAATATTTGAATTATTTAAATGTGAATTATTTAATTTGCAGATTCATAAATGTAGAAATATGTGTTTCTGCATGTTTTGGACAATAAAAAAGCAGGATACCAATTCTCCACATTTTTATATTAACTTTGATATTTTTCTTTAAGCATAAACTTAAACATCTTACTGGTTTTTTCTCAATTAACATTGGCTTTTCAATGACTTTTTATATTACTAAGCAAATTAAGCTCATTTTCTAAGTGGAAAAAAAGGAAAACACACTTTAAGGTAAGACATGAGGTCACCAGGTTGCTTGAGCCATGTTTATTATCGTTAACTGAAATTTTTTAGTCCTGTGACTATCTCTTTTATACTTGACCAGAAGCTCTTTGTTTTCTTATGACATTATTAAGTATTTAAAACTATATTAGCACAGTTTTCTGCTCTAGGGAAATACAGCCTTTCTTTAATGATTCTGAATGTTGTAATATCCCTTTAATTATTTAGAACGTTAGTTCTAACAGTGTAAACACAGGAAGTATGGAGTAGTTTGTTGAATTTGTACTAACTCTAAAGTCCTAGACATTGCTTTTTGATAAAACATGCAGTAGGAATCTGTGATTTTGTATTTTCACCTTGTAAAAGTGGAATACAATAGTTCTAATGCTTTTACTACTTTTTTATATTTAGATTCTTGTTAGTCAAGATTCTGTCATATGGGTTTTTAGACCTAGTAGTGCTGAACTGGATAATGTATACTATTTAAAGTTATGTTATGTTTTTAAGATGTTAAAGCAATAGATATGACTGTAATTCCTGTGTTTTACCAGAATTATTTTTAGAATAGCTCTTCTCTAAGTTTGTTCACAAATATGTGTAAGTTTGTCATTGTTTGGTCCATCTTCTGTCACTTAAGATTATATGATTAACATGCTGTAGAAAATATATTTCTATCATTTCCACTTGCCTCTCCATGTAGCATCACATAATCTTTAAAAATTTAATCTTATTTTAATAATCCGAATGGGCTGGGCTCAGTGGCCCAGCCTGTAATCCCAGCACTTTGGGAGGCCAAGGTGAGAGGATTGCCTGAGCCCGCGGGTTCGAGACCCGCCTGGGCAACTTGAGGAGACCTCATCTCTACAATAAATCAAAAATTAGCCAGGCATGGTAGTGCGCACCTGTAGTTCCAGCTACTTGGAAGGTTGAGGCGGAAGGATCGCTGGAGCCCAGCAGGTCGAGGCTGCGGTGGCCGGGAGCGGCAATTGCACTCCAGTCTGGGTGACAGAGTGAGACTCAAACTCAAAAAAAAAAAAATCTGAATGAGTAATAAAACCACAGAGTACAATTTTAGGAAGGTATAAAACATATACCATGAAAAGTAGTAGTTCACTTTTCTGCTCATGTGTCCTGTCAGCTCTAATTCACCACGCTCAATCTTAAACCCGGCTACTTTATTACCAGACTTTGGATGTCAGGAAGTTACAAATGCCAACTTAATGAATTTTGCTTAGCAACATAATGAAATATGGACTATATAGTAATTATTGTCATTTTCTTAAAGATGGTATTTCTAAGCTGGGCTCGGTGGCTCAGCCTGTAATCCCGCGCTTTGGGAGGCTGAGGTGAGTGGATTGCCTGAGCCCGCAGGTTCGAGACCCGCCTGGGCAAATAAGACCTCATCTCTACAATAAATAAAAAATCAGCCGGGCGTGGTAGCACGCGCCTGTAATTCCGGCTACTGGTTTGATGTTTGTTTCATATTGTTTCTTTTTCTTTCTTTCTTTCTTTCTTTCTTTCTTTCTTTCTTTCTTTCTTTCTTTCTTTCTTTCTTTCTTTCTTTCTTTCTTTCTTTCTTTCTTTCTTCCTCTCCTCCCTCCTCCCCTCCTCCTCCCCTCCCTCCCCTCCCCTCCCCCCTCCCCTCCCCTCCCCTCCCCCTCCCCCCCCCCTCCCCTCCCCTCCCTCCCCTCCCCTCCCCCCCCTCCCCCCTCCCCTCTCCTTCCTTCCTTTCTTTCTTTCTTTCTTTTTTGGAGTCAGAGTCTCACTCTGTAGTCCAGACTGGAGTTCAGTGGCCACCGTGGCCTCCACCTGCTGGACTTAGGTGACCCTTCCACCTCACCCTTCCAAGTAGCTAGAACTACAGGCATGCGCTACCATGCCCAGCTAATGTTTTGATTTATTGTAGAGACAAGGTCTCACCAAGTTGCCTGGACTTGTCTTGAACCCCTGGACTCAGGCAATCCTCTTTCCTCGGCCTCCCAAAGTGCTGGGACTACAGGCTTGAGCTACCGCACCCAGCCCAGATGTTTCTTTAAAGAAACAAATCAATTACTTCCATTTTCTTCCCCTGTTCTTTTTGCATCCTCACATCTTCAGAAGCAAGCAATATATTTGAAGTTGGTGTGCATCTTTCCTAGAGTGCATTTTCATACTTTTACTACATTTGCATGTATCTTTAAATAATGTACAATAATGGTTTGTGTGATAAAAATTTGCATAAGTGTGTCTGACAGCATTTTTTTACATTGTCCTTTTTAATTTATATTTTCAAGATCATTTGATACATGTAAATATAACTCATTCATTTTTTTTTTTTTTTTGAGTTGGAGTCTCACTCTGTTGCCCAGACTGGAGGGCAGTGGCCGCTCCCGGCCACCACAGCCTCAACCTGCTGGGCTCCAGCGATCCTTCCGCCTCAGCCTTCTGAGTAGCTGAAATTACAGGCATGCGCTACCACGCCCGGCTGATATTTTTGATTTATTGTAGAGATAGGGTCTCGCTGCCCAAGCGGGTCTCGAATCCGCGGGCTCAGGCAATCCACTCACCTCAGCCTCCCAAAGGTGCGGGATTACAAGCTGAGCCACCGAACCCGGCTAACTCATTCATTTTCACTGATATATTATGTTCCAGGACATGACTTTGACATATTTTACTTATTCATTCCCTTATTGGTAAGCTTTTAGGTTGTTTCTGGATTTTTGTGATTGTAAACAAAGCTGTTGATGAATATCTTTGTACATATTTCCTAGTATATACATGCAAGCATTTCTCAAGTGTATATGTGTAAAATTGGAGTTACTGGGTCATAGGATATTCACAGGTTTAACTTGATGGATATTTAACTTGGCATTTTGGGTTTGGAGATGACAAACAATGAGACTCTGAGGTCAGACCTTCTAAATTTAAATCCTTTTTACTGTTGACCATCTGAGTAATATTGGGCAAAAACTTAAATCTGTTTCCTCATCTGTAAAATGGGGCTAACCCTAGCACCTACCTTATAGTGATTGATGAGGATTAAAGGAGGGTTTAGCACTTACAGAGTGCTCAATCAGTATTACTGTTTAGTAATCAAGCAGTTTAGTGCTCAGTTATTGTTCTTCCCCCTCTTCCCGACAGGGTTGTTAGAAGATTTAATGGGTTTAAGTTGCATAAGACACTTACAAAGATGCCAGGTACAGAGCAAGTCCCTCGTGAGTGCTTTCTAAATATGCAAAAGTGAAACAGGTAAAAAATCCAATTGAGACACAATAGGTGTATATTCTTTTGAGAATGCTTAAAGGGTAACTTACAAATGAAAAAAAAATCAAAGAAAAGCAAAATAGCAATGAAGACCTTCCATAACTCTTACAACTTTTGCTAGGCTAAATTATAAGCAATTAATTTACTTTATTTTCATTCATATGCAGAGTATTCTTATCAGAAACCTTTAAAAAAATCATTAGCCAATAAAAGGTACTTTTCTGTTTAGTTATTAGGAAATCAGGAAAATACAATCTTTGGATGATTTTTACTTGTAAAATGTGATAGTAAATCCTGTTCTTTAAGATGTTCCAGATTACCCATTCTGTCTTAATTTTTAATAGGTCAAGTTTGCAGTACTCTTATATTAGTAGCATTATCTTTTTTAAAAGTACTAAAGAGTGTAGAATGTTATACTTTGAAAAGTACAAAAATGAAGATGATTAAACAAGGTATGGGCCCACCTGCAAATTTCTGCAGCCTCACTACAACCCAGAAATCTGCCTTTTTCTAGCATGTCAACTTATACATTCTTCTAATGTGATCAACAGACTTGTTTCCTCTCGTTGAGGTCCAAGAGGCTACTTGGATTATTTTAGAGTGTATGTCACACTAATTCTTACTCTCAGATTCAAATAGAATCTTCCGAAGCATTAAAGGTGGATTACTTTGTATTACTTTTATAGCTTTGCAAGTGTTTTTGGAAACATATGAGTCCTCTTTAAAACTGAATTTCCTGGAGTGGGTTTTCTTTTTGGGAAATTTTAAGGGTTAGTTGTAGACTTTCCAAAAGTCTGAAGTTTAACAACCAGCAGGACCTGATTAAAACACATTACTTAGTTAAAAATGAAAACAGGCTAAAAAGGAAGAAATCTCATCGTATCTCTGTATTCCTTATAATAAATCAGATCTGTGTGTGTTTTTAACAAAAACGAGGGTGTGCTTTTTTCCCCCTTCATTCTCAGTTTCTTTTGATCATTGATCTGGGTGACCCCACGCTCAGGGTTTTTTTTCTTCATTTGACATGGACAGATTTTTGAAGTATAGCTCTCCTTTGGGAACCCCGGGCAGTTCCACTTGACTAACCTGTGATCTAATGAGCAGTGATGCAGGGTTACAGTGGCCATTTTGTGTGCTTTGACGGAGGATGGCTAGACAGAGTGGGAGAAAGGCAATGTTTGCAGAGAAAAGAGAGGCAGGGGGATCGAACAGTGTGAAAAAGACTTGTTAGCCCACATTAGTTTGCCTGATTTACTTCACAACAGGTCAGGAAAGGCCAACAGCAGGGTTGTCGTTAAATTGCAGAGTTGAAAATCCTGGTATTAGAAAGCTTTCAGATCTCCAAAAGCTTTTAATTCCAAAGTTGGTTTTCACTCACCTTTGAATTGCAGCAAACAGAGTAGTATCAAACTTTCCTCAGTCTCACATATATTTATGAAATAATTGCAAGACTCTAGATTACTTTTTAATACTGCAAGTTTTAGACATCTTGTCATGGTTGGCCTGTTTTACAAGGAGCTCAGATGTGAAAGAGAAGCCAAACCGAGCCAGGTCGTTGCACTTTTTTATGCCCTATGTGCAACCTCTAATGAGGTGCCCATTGCTTTCCTTTTGGAAATGCTGTAAGAGTGTGTTTGTGCATTCATAGCCTCATATCTGGGGGTAGCTCTTAAATTTACCCCTATACATCAACACTAATGTGTGTGTGTGTGTGTGTGTGTGTGTGTGTGTGTGTGTGTGTGTGTGAATGTATACACATGCTTGTGTGTCCTTCCTCTCTATAGAGTACAATCAGAATGTTAATTGATAAAAACAAATTGGGTTTTGGAGTCCTTCCTCCACCTCATGCGTAAATGAGTATATTTTACATCTTATTGTTGTGTACACCTTTTAGGTGAAAGAAAATATATGATGGCTCACCAAAAATAACCCAGTTCCGGTAGCACATTGTTCAGCTTAAATATTATCATAGGAACCTAAAAGTAGTCCTCTTGAACATAAAATTGTTCTTCACATTCAGAATAACCTTGGAGTTTATATACTACAAGAAATTTTTACAGTTATTGGTCACAATACTGCTTTATTTGGCTACTTTTTTGTTGTTCTAAAACTAGCCAATAAAAGCCATCTCCCTATAGATTTAAAGAACATTTGCTAGGGCTAGCTTCTCGATTTTAGTTTTGAGATAGATAGATAGATAGATAGATAGATAGATAGATAGATAGATAGATAGATAGATGATGGATGGATGGACGGACGGACGGACGGACGGACGGACGACAGACAGACAGACAGGATGTAAATCCTTGTGTTTGAGATAAAAATGGAAGCTTAAACAAATGGCTATGTTATGAGTTAGTTGTGGTAGATATTAGTTACCTGAAGCTTCATGGGTAGTTCTTGCCTTTGGGCTGTAAAATGTATGTAAAGTAAAATACTTTCTTTGTGCAATAAGGGTGCCCAGAAGATGGCTATTCTTGCAGTCCTAATTCAGGTGCTTTAACTATATTAAGAAGAATTTTTTTTCAACTGGATAAAGAATTTTGTTCAGCCAGGCTCAGTGGCTCAGCCTTTGGGAGGTTGAGGTGAGTGGATTGCCTGAACCCGCGGGTTCGAGACCTGCCTGGGCAATTTAGTGAGACCTCATCTCTACAATAAATCAAAAATTAGCCAGGCGTGGTAGCTCGTGCCTGTA
Organism: Cephalopachus bancanus; assembly: GCA_027257055.1. Classification (NCBI taxonomy): domain Eukaryota; kingdom Metazoa; phylum Chordata; class Mammalia; order Primates; family Tarsiidae; genus Cephalopachus; species Cephalopachus bancanus. The sequence continues at coordinate 3,567,667 of JAPVLO010000121.1, read as the reverse complement.
GTTTCAGCTACTTGGAAGGCTGAGGTGGAAGGATCTCCGGAGCCCAGCAGGTTGAGGCTGCAGTGGCTGGGAGCATGCCACTGCACTCCAGCCTGGGCAACTGAGTGAGACTCTAACTCAAAAAAAAAAAAAAAAAAGAATTTTGTTCAACATTAAATAAATCTGATTTAAACCTTAGGACCAGTATGTGAAGACTCATCTGTAGAAACTGTCCTATTTGTAAATATACCTGTCTATCTACAAAGTGGTAAAAGGGACTCTTCCAAAGATGAAAAATACTTTGATTCATAATTCTAAGCATGCTCTAAGAGTTTTTAAAATTTCATTATTTGTTCAGCAAAATAATTGTATTCATTCTCTCTGTCAGCATTTTTGTACACTCATGTGCCAAGCATTGTGCAAGGAGGTACAAAGATGAATAAGATGTTTCCTTCCTTCAAGGAATCTACATATGACAGATATTACACTACACCATGGTAAGAACCACTGACAGATAATTGCAGTATACCATGGTAAGGAGCCATTGGAAATATGTAAAGAGTACTCTGGGAGCACAGGGCAGGGACTGAAATGAATATGCACTAATGTGTACAATAGAAAGAATGTTTTACATACATTATATCAGGTAATTCTCTTGCTTGTCCTAGAAAATATGGTATTATTTCCTTACCCATTTTTATAAATGAAGGACCTAAGTTCCTCAGAAATGAAGTAAGAAATTACGCGCAATCCAACTAGTTATCTAAACCCAAGTCTTTGGACTTCAAATTATTCACTTGTTTTCTTTACTCCACCACAGCAACCTCCTATCCTTGAATTTAAAAAAATAAAACATTTTATTAATTTGATTTTTAAAGTATTATTTAATTTTCTTTTTTTACTTTGACATCTTGAATCGAGTTTTTTTTTTTCTCTTTGGGTGTTTCTTGCTACTTGGACAGACACCAGCTGCCAATTTGCAGGTGGGCCCTTTTTACAAATGAGCTCAACTGAAATGAAAGTAATATACTGAAGAAACTAAGCCAAGTATGTTTTTATATATTTGTAAAACAGGGTGACTATTGTATTCTAGTACTTGGGGGAGAAAGCCTGCTGATTTGTGCTTAACTTACTGTCCTGTCTGTCTTTGTTTTTAGAAATAACACAAGACTACATTAGAGAACTAATGACACCTAAAGCCGTTTCTGTAAACACCCCGCTTCCTCCTTAAGCTTTCCTGGCTGTAACCAGGCTCTAGCAGCTCTCAGAGTCCATTCATTCATGTGTTTATTCATTCATCAGTTTAACAAATGAGAGATGAAGAAGGGAAAGGGAAAGTAGAAAAAGGTCTTTGGGTATAGAGGGAATAGTTTAAGAAAAGTCATGAAGTTATAAAACAACATGTCGTATTTTGGTAATTGTTAGCCATTCTAAAGAGAATTATAAATTTTCTAAATGTAAACCTGTCTATGCTTCAATAGGAAACAATCAGTGCAGAGTTAAAAAGGCAGCCTTTGTATTAGAATATAGTTTCGTTCCTATTTTGGTACCTCTTATTAAACGCGTACTCTCTACCACCAATGTAATGTATCATGGAGGAAAGATAGACTGAGAGTTTAGATTAACTCATGTGACCTCGAAGTGACAACGGATTCCTAAATTCTCCCTATCCTATAGAATGCTGCAGACCCACTGAAGGATAGTGGCATTAGAAAATATTCTTGGCTCTCAACTGGGCGCGGTGCTCAAGCCTGAAATCCCAGCACTTTGGGAGGCCAAGGTGAGTGGATTGCTTGAGCCCACAGGTTCGACAACAGCCTGGGCAACTTGGTGAGACCACATTTCTACAATAAAAATAAAAAAAATTAGCCAGATGTGGTAGTGTGGGCTTGTAGTTCCGCTTACTTGGAAGACTGAGGTGGAAGGATCGCCTGAACCCAGCAGGTCAATGCTGGGGTGGCCGTGAGCATGCCACTGCACTCTAGCTTGGGCGACAGAGTGAGACTCCAACTCAAAAAAAAAAAAGAAAATATACTTGGCTCTCAAAAGAGTTTTGAATCTTGATTTCATGTCACTATTGTCTTCATTCAGTCATATGGCCGCATCTCTGTTCCAGAAATAGTTGATGTTCTTGTTAAGAAGACTGCTGATCTACATATTACCAAGTCAGCAAATATTCATTGGGTAGGGACCTTAGTTTTGATTTTTGATGTGTCCCTAGGTGTCTAGAACAGTTCCTTAAGCATAATAGATGCTCAGGAAATAATCAGGTTTATTCTGTGCCTATGATAGGCCAAGAAGTGCATTGTGTCCTGGATGTATAGTAGTGAGCAATACTGACCAAGGCCCCGTCACTATGCAGTGTTCCAAGTGAATAATTTTCAAAACTGTTTACTTCACAGCAAAGTGACAGTAATTCACTTTTAGAGATGGATAAAATCAACCATTTAGATATGGTAATGCATTGCTATTAATGTAGCATTTCTAAAAATACTTTAAATATTTTATTAGGACATTTAAGAGAAAATGGTCATGAGTATTTAAAGTACCTATCTGAATCGTGTACCCCAGTGCTTTTTCCTGTTGTTGTTATTCTACCTTTGTGTAGTCTCTATATTACTACTATTTATTTTTTTACTGTATTGGATCTTAGTTGACAATTTCCATGTTTTATTTCTGAATTTAGAATCCTTAATACTATCATATTAAGACATAATTCATGTTTTTCTGCCAATATTTAATTAATAGAATGGTTCAGTTTTTCCTCTATATTTTAAGGAATGGAAATACATTTAGTGTATTGAGAAAATGTGGCAATTTTTAAGGCAATCTAAATAAAGACCTTATAAGACTAGATGTGGTCTGGTCTAGGAAATCAGAAATTTGGTGAATATCAAGGTTAACTAGTATGACATTTGCTAAGCAGGTGGTAAATGTCAAAAAATGTATCTACTAGCCCAGTATGGCATATATGCATCAAGTCATGAGAACAATTGTGTCTCTGGGGTAATCATCTGAAATGCCTTTCATCTGTTTCCTTAATTGTTTCACAGCCTAAACTCCATATAGAAACCTTTACTCTGAGACCACACTGAAAACACATCTGCACTTAAGGATGTGGATTTTAAACACTATGCATGCGTACATCCATATAAATTATATTTAAGGTATTCTGCTTTTTATCGCAGATCCTGGATGTTCATCAGAGCACATTCTAAACTTCCCATCAATAGTGAAATCACTTAAATATTGTGTAATATTGATACTTAAAAGAGAAAAGAGTAAGCTAAAGTCACGTTTGCACATTTTTCAGAGATCACTTTTATATTTAAACATAAGTTTGCTAACTCAAGTCAGTCTTTTAATGGATAGAATATATGTAGGAAGCATAGTTGTACTAGAGACCTGCAACCATGCCGTCTGCCTTTGTATTATGAGAATCCATATACCCACTAAAAGCCTCACTCTTTTTTTTTTTGAGTTGGAGTCTCACTCCGTCACCCAGACTGGAGTGCAGTGGCACGCTCCCAGCCACTGCAGCCTCGACCTGCTGGGTTCTGGTGATCCTTCCGCCTCAGCCTTCTGAGTAGCCGGCATAACAGGCACGTGCTACCATGCCCGGCTGATTTTTTATTTTTTATTGTAGAGATGAGGTCTAGCCAAGTTCCCCGGCGAGTCTCGAACCCGCGGACTCAGGCAATCCACTCACCTTGGCTTCCCAAAGTGCTGGGATTACAGGCTGAGCCACCAAGCCCAGCCGTCTCACTCTTTATTAGGGAAAGATAGCAATCACATAGAGAGTTGCTGAATGTGCGCCAGAGTGTGTGCAGGGTGAGAGAGCAGGCTCTATCACATCCTTACCCTGAGGCCAAATGCTGCCCGAGGTTTCTCAGTTCATGTCAGGCCAGGTTTGGGGTGCCTGGTTTGATCTCTAAGTGACCCCATCAGGATCCAGAGAACATCTTGGCCTAGGCGTTTGACTCAATGCCGGATGTTTTTCATGTCTGAATTAGCTGTGGAGAGTTCACCTTAGAACAAACTCCTAGACAAGACTTCTGTGAGCACTCTGCATTCACTATAGACACTATTCTTAGGGTTCACCAAGAATTCAATTACATGTGCTTTTCAGTGGTAAAGGATTACATCTTTAACATAAAGGATGGCTTTGTGTTTGTTCATCACTCATCCTTTATGAATACTTCCTTTATATGTCTACATGTATATGTGCCTATGCTGTCTGTGTATGTGATTGAGATGTAACTGAACAGTAAGACTTTTTAAAAGTTACCCTAGAAGTGTACAAATGCTATCTTCTTCTAAGCATAGAGACTTTCACAATTTACAACATACTTTGAGCAAGAAAAAGTGATGTAAGTTGAAATACTATAACTTATTTTCCTGTTTAAAATACATCCAGGTTTGAAAATTCTTATTATTTTAGGATTTGACAGAATAAAAATTGGCCTAAAGATTCTCTGGATTGGGGCATATCTCAGACCTGGCCAGAAACATCCGTGGAACCCAGCCCAGTAAGGGAGAGGCCTGGTTCCTTGGTGACCTTAGGACAGGAGGACAGGAGAAGATGTGGAACACGTTGATATAAACCCTTAAGAAATATACAATGATAAAAAGGTTGGTAGTCTCCATATCCGAGGTTACCTTGAAAGGCTCTGGTTATTCCAGCAATATCTCCTTTCTTCCATTGAAACTGTCTTCTGAGTTCTGCTGTATGAGCCACACAAAAAATTATGTTGTTTGCTTTTTTTAATTTAAAAAATTGAATACTCCTTGTTTGGTCACCTATTTTATTAGGAATTTCTCTAAGAACTGTAGTCGTGTGTTTGTTTCATCCATCCATTCATTCCGTTATTCAATATGTATTCATTGAACACCTACTTCTATAGTCGTGGTAAGCAAAAATTACTCTTCAGAAACAAACATCTTCATCACTGAAGGTATTATTAAGAATACACCAAGGATTCTAAAGCCCATGTCAAAAGAATTCCAGATAGATGTGGGACATCACTTGGAATAGATATATAACACAGAGCTTTACAAGGAGATCTCATTTGTAAAAGTATTTTAGATCTAAATGTTCTGGGGTACACATGTATAGATTCCATATCCTGGTGTTATTCTTTTAAAAAGCTTCAGCAGTCTGTCCATTAACCACATGTAAGTAGCTAGAGGCAGGGGAGGGAGTGGAATGTGCAGAAATGTGTCTGACTTGGGATGTCTCGTTTTCCAGAATCCCTGCCAAGGGCTGGCAAGCCCAGAAAGGCAGAGGCTGGCACCATTCCCTACCACTCTCCGCCCTCCATGACATACCCCATCATACGCCTGTTCTAGGCATGACCTAGATTCCCTAGCTAATGCCTGGGACCAGCAGGGCCCACTGAATTTTTTTTTTCTTTTCTGTGTTTCCTCATCTCTTCATCTCAAGTCTTGCTCAGCCATTAAGTATAAGAAATCCTCCAAAAGCCTATGCCAAAATGTGTCTGCCCTTATTCTCAGTGGCACAATCCCAACTGTCAGTTGACAGGTGGGCATACCACCTGGGGAACAGTTAGCTTCCCATACCAGATGGAGTTTTACTGGTCCAGAAGAAGGCCCACAACTGGGTTGCTGGAACAGATGCTCTGCAGACAGTCTCTGGGATGATGGGAAAGCCTCATCCTCCCTGTGCTCACCTTCCCCCACTGTCTATGCAGATATGTGGTCAGCTCTATAGAATTATAGGAAGTTTCCAAGCCTAAAATTTCTCTACTGAACTTATGTTTGAGTAACAGTCTCCAGCCCTTCAAAACCTAAGAAGTCAAGTCTCTGAAGGAAGAGATATGTGTAACTATGAAACTTGAATAATGACCTTAAAAAACATAGGTTATGAAAACAGTTATATTAGCATTTGCCAAAGGGTTGTTTGGCTGGTCTCGAAAGTGTTGACATTTTAATTGCCTTTTTTGCCTCTCAATAGCACAATTTGGATTTAAATCTACTTGTGGTAGATGGTCATACATGAAAGTAGTACCTTTCAGATTTCCAAAGTGTAGAAGAAAAAAATGTTCCCTGTGGTCTGATTACATGTTCTTGTTTTATTGCAAAGAAGAAATGTGACAGTGGATTCCTCTGGTTTTCAACCTAGTACTTAAAAATGTTAGAGGAAATTTAATCTAGTGAAACTCTTGTTTTTCAAATAAGAAAATACCAGTGTTTTCAGTCATTTCTTTCAGCCATAGAACATCTGCATTATGACAAATGACTCATCAATTTAAGTGAAAGGAGTCTAATCTCAGCCCTAAGTATGCTGTCTAGTTACAGCCTCTTGCAGTTGCCTTGCTACAGTGGTGTTTGCAGATGTATGTATACATACTTTCATTCAAAAGAGGATACCATGGCAGATTTACTTTTTTTCCTTAGCATTACAAGGATTTTATAATTACCTCTTTTTTCCTTTTTGTTCTTATCCCTCCCGCCCTCCTTCTTCTTCCCTCTCTCCCTTCCTTATTTCCTCCTTTCCTTCCTTCCATGTTTTCTGGGAAACATTTGAAAAGCATGAAATCTGTGGCTAATATATATGTAGCTTAAAGAGTTGTATTAAGACAAATTCTAGCCGGGGTCGGTGGCTCAGTCTGTAATCCCAGCACTTTGGGAGGCTGAGGTGAGTGGATTGCCTGAGCCCGCAGGTTCGAGACCCGCCTGGGCAACTTGGCGAGACCTCATCTCTACAATAAAAAAAAAAAAAAAAAAATTAGCCGGGCATGGTAGTGTGCGCCTGTAGTTCCAGCTACTTGGAAGGCTGAGGCGGAAGGATCGCCGGAGCCCAGCAGGTCGAGGCTGCGGTGACTGGGAGCGGCCACTGCACTCCAGTCTGGGTGACAGAGTGAGACTCCAACTCAAAAAAAAAAAAAAGAAAGAAACAGTACACTACCAGTGCTTTATCAATCTTCTCTGTGCCCCTCATTTCCATGCATCCCCGCCTCTCCACCCAGAAGTAACCACTGACTTGAATTTTGTGTTGCTTATTTTCTCATGTTGCTTTTTATACTTTCTCCATGTATGTATACATCTCCAAATAATACATATAACAGCTGCCCTAGGTTTTGAACTTTATATAAATTAAAAATCCAATTAAGTTATTCTTGTGTGGATTTTCTATTTTTGTTCATGATTATTTTGAGATTCACTCATGCTCATCTCTGAGGCTGTGGTTCATTCATCTTTATTGCTGTATAATATTTCACTATATTGAGTATATCATGATTCATTTATTCATTCTACTATTGACGGACATCTGAGTGTTTTCCTTGTTTGGATATTACAAGCACTGCTTCTACTATGAATATTTCTGAACATATCCTATAACAACCATTTCTCAATGGTATGTACCTAAAAATGGAAAGAGTTATAGGGTACATGCATATCCAACCCTATTAGTACTGCCAAGAAGTTTCCTGGAGTAGATAAAGATTCCCATTTGTCCACATCCTTGTCACTCTTTGGTATTATCTGACTTTTTAAATTTTGTAAATTTAAAATGTAAAAAAACAAGAAATTTACACCTGTATGTTGATTTTTATAGCCAGAAAACTTGCTAGACTTTTAATACTTAAGATTTATCTGTATATTTTATGATTTTTTATGTTAATTTCATTAGCAGATGAAAGCTTATTTCTTCCTTTTCGTGTCTTATTTCTATTACTTTTTCTGGTCTTCTTACATTGACTAGTATCCAGGACAATTTTGAATAGCACTGGGGACAGCAGGTGTTCCTGTCCCCCTCTGGTTTACAAAAGGAGTGTTGTGAAAACTTTTCCTTTAAGTATGTTTCCTGCAGAATATTTACTTATTTATTCATTCAGATAAATACCTTTAATTTAGTGATAGATGAAAGACATTTTTGTAAAATATATCCTTTTCTATTATGAAACAAAGTTTATTATGAATGAATGACGAAAGTTATCAAAAGCTTTCCTCATAATTATTGGGAGGATTATGTGATTTTTTCCCTATTAATAGTAACCTATTATAGTAAATTACCTAAATTTATTATCTAATATTTAATCACCCTTGTATAGTGTTAGATGCAATGAGTACAGAAGAAGTATCTGAGGCTCTTTATCCTTAATTAACTTACAGTCTAATTGGAGAGATAAAACATGATTAAAGAAAAGTTAATAGATGCCACAAGGGAAGATTGTAATTATTTTCTACATTAATGGGGCTTTGAGTTTAGTTGGCAAAAACCGTTATGGACTAAAGTAGGCTGAGCCAGCTTCCTGGACGGGGTGTTGGAGCTGAAACTAGGAGAATGGCTGCTTATCTTTCTATAGCACTTTGAATAGCATTGCTTTGCTTTGCTAAATTACCTGCCTATTGAGATTCTAACACTGAGTTCAAATAATCCTCCATATAGGGTCACACTCCATATGAATGTTGCTCTTCAGTGAACTCTATTAGACTTTGTCTGATAAGAGCATCTTTTGGATTTATTCAATTCCCAGCAAATATTTTGCTGCTGCCCAGTTTTGTAGGTCATTAGTCTTGTCCTGAATTTGCTGCTACAAAGTTTGCTCCTAAAATATTGGGACTTTTTTCCCCCCATAATAAACTATTTGAGTTCCAGGGCTGATTGGGAAAGAGAGCTATTTAAGAATTTAATTCAACAAACATTCCTAGAGCACTTACAATATGAAAAGGATTTTGCTAGGCTTTCATGTAAATAAGTAATCATACCTGCCCTCAAGAAGCCTCCTGTCTACTGACATCTTATGCTTCATTGGGGCTGTACTGCTCACTGCAGTCCTTGGACAGGAGTTAATTAAAATCTTCATTATTTTTCACACTGGTAATGGTTTTTGCCCTGCTAATTTCAGCAGAGTTACTCTGCCTTTTAACAAGCTGAGAAAATCATTTTCATGTTAGCAATGGTACAAGGATGGGAAGAAGCTTATTTTCAGTGGCCAAATAGGTTATTTTTTTGTAATTTTGTTTTAAAGTTCTGTGTATGTGCACTATGTGTCTTTGTTCTGTTTTGTATAATTTAGTCCTGCAGATTCTCCTTTACCTCACATTTTCTACCATTTTAGTCACATAGCCTTACCTCAGTTTTGACAATTCCATGTGACCTCTTCAGTCAGTGCTGTTTCCTTCACATTCTTTACCTTAATATATCCTTATCTTGACAATTATCCAATGTTAGAATTAGTTTTCTTCCTTTCTTGGTCATTTGTGTTTTGCTGTATTTTCTGTACTCCTTCTTTATCCCCTTGTCATATGCTTTCTGGAAACAGTCATGTTAGTTGGCAGTGTATCTTGCCATCTTAACAGGAAAATTTTAGTTAATGGTGCCTAGGTTATACAATCCATCAACTGATATCCAAAACACAGTGTTATGATTATGCTTATTAATATTTTGAGCCATTTAGCTTCGTTTCTGTTTTCTGTAGATGTGGTAACAATGTTCCTGGCTTCTTCCATTGTTGCCTTTGTGAAAGTGGTCAGTGCCAATGGAAACGAGTCACATGTTTATATTTTAGCAGACTGGAATACTTGTGGTAAATGCAGTTGTGGCTTAGTACCTCTGCCATTCCTTGTAGCTGTCCAAACCAGAGGTGCTACTTCCTGAAAGTGGGAAAGTCAAAGAATCTAACTATAACATGCTTTTGATTTTTGCTATTAAGGAGATCTGGGACTACAGATTGCTAAAGTAGCATAATATCATGGGTTAGTTTAGAAACTAGGAGAGGTAGCCGAAGATCTCAACAGTTTCATCTGTAGGTTATATGCCAGAGTTCGTAAACACCTTACTTCTGCCTACCCACTCTTAAAATGAAAATAATCTATTAATCAAGGCTTGACCATAGTATTTTTTAAATAATCATTAAAACTTTGAAAATTATTTGGCTATAAAATATGCGTTGACTTTATGTGTATAAATTTCTCATCCCTCCCTTATGGCTTCATGTTTTGTCCTACTGTCTTCAAATCATTACGGCGATCGTCTGTAGGAACTTGATTCTAGTTTTTGTGAAAAGTAAATCCTAAGTCCAGAAAAATGAAAGGCACATTCATTGTAATTATCATTAGACTAATTGCCTTCTTTTTATTTAACCCATCCTGATTTCTTCTGTTCCTAGTTTAGTGGAACAGTTGTGTATTTTGTGACTAATTAGCATGAATACTTTACCAAGTACTTGTTAGAATTAACTAATAGTAAGTGGAAGAAAGGTTAATATTCTCTTTTTTTCCCTCAGTTCTATCTGGAAGGTCATAAAATGCACTAGCTAGTCAATAATCACCACTTCAATAAATCTCTTTAATGGAAAGCCTGATAAAATTCACATCTGATAAATGTCTATTTAAGGTACTGCAAAATGCATATACCTTAATTTATTTGTTTAATAATAGCCTTTCCTTACCTAAATGTCTTGAAGGCTTGAGGTCATGCACTATCTTCCTAAAGCTCCTATGAGCAGGGTTAGGCTATTTGCATTTATGGAATTTTAGAACTAATAAGCAATTAGAGAAGATTTTGAAAAAAGCCTGTAACTTCCAGAGTAATAACCTGTCCAAGTATTTATTAGGCCTCTCCCAGATTAGTTGAAGTGTACAGATGCTAAAGCTTATATGTGGTGCCCCAAGCTAAAGGGTACTCAGGGGTGAGTACAGTTATTTGTAGTCTGCCGTTTCTGAGATTCATCAGCCACTTCTCTTTTCTTCTAAGCCATGATTACCATCACTGACACTAACCAGTCTCCTAGTAAACACTGCCAAAGACAGTAGAAGCTACTGGAATGTTCCAAATACCAATAACCTCTTTATTCTAAGGGTGTAAGCTAGAAAGTGTTTGCCTAATACATTCTGTCATAATTTACATATGGATAGCTGAGGGGAATTTAAAAATACTTTGCACACACTTGCCAGATATGTAAAACCAATGCTAGGCCCGGTTCAGTAGCTTAGCCTGTGATCCCAGCGCTTTGGGAGGCCGAGGTGAGTGGATTGCCTGAACCCGCGGGTTTGAGACCCGCCTAGGCAACATGCAAGACCTCATCTCTACAATAAATCAAAAATTAGCCAGGTGTGGTAGTGCATGCCTGTAGTTCCAGCTACTTGGAAGCCTGAGGCGGAAGGATCGCCGGAGCCCAGCAGGTCGAGGCTGCGGTGGCCAGGAGTGGCCACTGCACTCCAGTCTAGGTGACTGAGTGAGACTCCAACTCAAAAAAAACCCAATACTAATCAAACTACCTGTGGTGAAGGACCTACTTTTTCTCCCCTAATTCATCACCAACCAGTATTTTTGGTCTATATGTTCAGTGAGGTAAAACCACTGATCCCATATTTAGCAGTCACAGCCATGTAAAATTGCTACAAAAATTTCTTTAAAAACTTACTTTCAAGTTCAATACTTATTACATTTTGTTTTCAGGTCACAGTTCGGATTGCTTTTTTTTTTTTTTTTTTTTTTTTGAGTTGGAGTCTCACTCCGTCACCCAGACTGGAGTGCAGTGGCCACTCCCGGCCACCGCAGCCTTGACCTGCTAGGCTCCGGCGATCCTTCTGCCTCAGCCTTCCAAGTAGCTGGAACTACAGGTGTGCGCTACCACGCCTGGCTAATTTTTTTGATTCATTGTAGAGATGAGGTCTCACCAAGTTGCCCAGGAGGGTCTCGAACGAACTCACGGGCTCAGGCAATCCACTCACCTCAGCCTTCCAACGCACGGGATTACAGGCTGAGCCACCGAGCCCGGCTAGGATTGCTATTTCAAATTGTGTTTCTCTAAACTGTAGCAAAGGAGAAGGAAATGAGGTTATCAGAAGTAAAGTAAGGCAAATAGAATTATAAGACCTGTTAAACACTGTCAAGTAAAACCAAAGATTGTTCTGTGATGTGCTTTGATCCCCAATAGTTTGCTAAGCACTCTGAAGATCATGGAGCTAAAACAATTTATTCTTTGTTGCTGCTTCCCTATACTGTAGTGAAAAGACATGATAGAAGTGTCATTCATGAACATGACTTCAGCCTTGCCCAGACTACAGTATTCAAGATATATTTGTTCTATAATTTCAGTAAGTGGTTACTCAGATTTCACGGTGGTTTTTATTAAAATCTGTATACATGCACTCAAACATTAGCCAAAGCAATAATATCTGAACCATAAAACAGCCTCACTGAGGATTCATAAATAAGACCTCTCCCGCCCAATCATTTTCATATCATGTTTGTCCCCTTAGTAGCTTCCAAGATGATGTTTTTCAACTCCCATTACACCCTAAGAATTTGCTTGGATTAGTGAAATCAGTTGCAGTACTTTTTTGCCAGAACATGGTGCCACACCCTTGGCAGGTAGGCAATGTTGTCTTCATATGTTTGCAGAATTACTGAGCATTAGCACTTTGGCCTCCAGAGAGTACCCAACCCTACCCCTGAGCTTACAGTGCACTAATGCCACAGACAGATCTAGCTCTAGAGGGGATACAGCAGTGTGGAGGCTCCCCACGACTTTGTACATGCAAGGGTCATACAAAAACAATGTCTTACAGTCTTTCTGGGGGAGATGTGGGCGGCAGTGTTGAGGTAGAAGGGTAGACAGAGTGATTGCTCTGTCTATTTGACTTTTCCCTTTTAAAAAAATGAATAAATTTAGATAGACCCCTTTAAGTTACAGCCTCTGGATCTTTTTCGAAGAAAGCCAACACCACTGTAGTGGCCCCAATACTATCCTACACCTCCACCCCTCTGGGAGTCTCCAGATCTCTAAGATTAGATGAGCCCAAGAATAGTCTCACCCCACCCAGCCACTCTATCAGCAGCCATCTGTGAACTACAGTGTCCTAAAAAGCCTTCTGCACCCCTTGTGGGTTTGGTCACACAGGCTGAGATTGCTAGGTCCACTCACTAAAGCTAATGGTACAGGAGCATTCCAAGGGCCTGCAATGCCTCTACCCCCTGCCCTTCACTGCTAGCCTGGATTATGTCCAGTGGTCCTCCTGGAAGACTTTGTGGTTTCTTCTGAGATGAGACTCCTCCCGAAGACTGGGCGACTCAGCCCCTTGGTTCCCATAGCACCCTGGCTATGGGATAAACACTGGCAGTGTGGAGACTACTACCCCTACATAGATCGCTCAGTCATCTTGTTGTCTGAGTGATTAATTTCCACAGCCCCCTCCCTACTCCACTTAATTTTAGCACATGTGTAATAAATCTTTGTTGAATAATGAACAACTGATCAGAGTGATAAACCTTTTCTAAAGTGTTGTTGCCCTTTGAAGCGGAACAACTTCCCTATTAAATAGTACTCAAAATTATTAGATATTGTGCAGAACTCATAGTTTGGCATGATTATAGTCATGCATTATAATTAATCATTGATTTACTTTAGGATGTTTTTGAGCTGAAAGTTTGACCGCTCAGAGAACCAGTAACAGGTTTGTATACCTGTTATTAATAAGGACAGGTGTAACATTGATAACATAGTGAATGCATTCCTAAAAGAACCCAAATAAGGATTAAGTGACATTTTTCCTTTGATTTTAGCTGCAATTGGAGATATTTTTCTCATGGAAAAACTTGTGACCTGAAGCAACAACATGTACCACATGTAAATATATTCAGATCCATTTCATTGTCAGTGTCTAGCCAAAGCACATTTAATTCTTGCACAACCACCTCTGTAATAAGTTAGTCAAATAAGCACTCAATCCCCATAGCATAGAATATGTAAGAAAAACATTTACAAATTAAAGTGTGCCATTGAATTGATTCCAATTGCATTAGGAGTTCTCCTATTCCATTAGCCTCAATTGTTTAAATAGCCACAGTGGCACTATGTATTTTGTATACAATCAACAGAACACATGAGTTTTTTCCTTTTCTTTCTTCTTCTTTTTTAATTGAAAGGCATTGCTCATAAAGTACAGTTCTTTGATTTGCTCTCTTGACAGTAGAAAGACAGCATAGTTATTTTTTCCTTGATAAATTAAGCCTCATTGTCAGATATAACTACTGAGAAAAAGAAATTCACTGTGTGAAATCCTAACTTTTAGGCATACACTGTTCGTTTACACCCTCTTCTTTAGGTTTTCCTTAGATATTTTCACTTTTAAATTTGAAGGCATGTAAGCTTCCGTCAGTCTTTTCGCTTTTCCCATCTTTTCAACAAAGGTAGCCACTCATCCAAATTCAGAAGTAAAATTTAAAAAATAGTTCAAATCTAGTTTTGTTTGTTTGTTTGTTTGAGTTGGAGTCTCACTCTGTCGCCCAGACTGGAGTGCAGTGGCCACTCCCGGCCGTCTCGACCTGCTGGGCTCCGGCAATCCTTCCACCTCAGCCTTCCAGGTAGCTGGGACTACAGGCACGCGCTACCATGCCTGGCTAATTTTTGATTTATTGTAGAGATGAGGTCTCACCAAGTTGCCCAGGCGGGTCTTGAACCCACAGGCTCAGGCAATCCACTCACCTCAGCCTCCCAAGGCACGGGATTACAGGCTGAGCCACCGAGCCCAGCCTCAAATCTAGTTTTTAAAAACTACACCCAATTTTTCGGCAACCTGTATTTCCTTAAGATACTATTTAATGAAAAAATTTGACTAATTTGCATATAGTAGAGAGGTGGTATTTGCACCTGGTTTTTCTCCAGTCTCTAAATATTGGGCTTGAGAAGGAAGAACTAGGCAGTAGCTGAATGCTCATCTTTTATCTCAGCATTAAAAGTACAAAACCAAGCTGGGCTCGGTGGCTCAGCTTGTAATCCCGCGCCTTTGGAAGGCTGAGGTGAGTGGATTGCCTGAGGCCGTGGGTTCGAGACTCGCCTGGGCAACTTGGTGAGACCTCATCTCTACAATAAATAAATTTTTTTAAAAAATACTAATTTTTAAAAACTAGAATTATACACTATAGTGGGGGTGTTTCCACCACAAGGAGCCCCAGAGAACTGAGACGCATTGAGCGAATTTATGTCTTCTATCTTCAGAATGTAAGCTCCTCAAATGGAATAGTTGTCAGGTACTGTTTCTGTTCTTTTCTTCTCAAGTTTAATATGCTTGTAAATAGTTTTATCCTACTGAATGTTTGCTGGCTCATTAGTGGAGCTCCCATAGAAGGAGTTACTACAAACAGATTGACTACTTTTACTATTTTTTTTTTGGTTTAAAAATTTCAAACAAAGTCTAAGTAGACATCACACAAGAATCAGTAACCAGACATAAGAAACCTTTATATAACTATACAAATAACTAGACACGAGAAACCTTTATGTAACACATACACTTTCATGAATGACATAGGCTATATATTTTTTACTTGTGCTGTAGACTGAGTTGTTCCACCCACTCCCATTCATAAGTTGAAGCCCCAACCTGACTATCTTTGGAGATAGAGCTTGTAGGAGCTGATTAAGGCTAAATGATGCCATAATGGTGAAAGCCTAATTCAATAAGGATTGGTGACCTTATAAGGGATTGGTATCCCTTATAAAAAGAGGGAGATGGGAGGGAGGGAGAGAAAAAGAGTTTCTCTTTTTTCCCCATGTGAGGACACAGCAGGAAGGTGGCCATCTGCATGCCAGGAAGAGAGGTCTCACCAGAAACCAGCCATTTGGTACCCTTATCTTGGACTTCCTGCGAAGACTAAAACAACTTACAGACTGGAAATTATAAAAGCCTTGAGATCCCGCATCTTCTTCTGATAAATGAAAAGAGAATTGTTCCATCCTCACTGCTCTATTGTGACATTTAAAGAACATGGGAGTTTTACAGCACTCAGCTGAATTTACTCTGATGAATCAACTTCTTGGAATTTTTTTTTACTGTTTATATTCACATTTTATGAATTTTGAGCTATTTTAAATATGAATATTTATGATAAATTAATATTCAAATACTTGATTTTAGCATGTTTTGATGATTATTTCAAGTAAAGTTAAGAAAATTTAAAAACACAACATTTTAGTCCTCTCTTTCTTGGGGATGGCAAAGGCAGAAATGATTTTATAGCCATGCATAAATACCTGCTTAAAAAAGCAATTTACGGCCGGGTTTGGTGGTTCAGCCTGTAATCCAGTGCTTTGGGAGGCCGAGGTGAGTGGATTGCCTGAGCCCGCGGGTTCAAGACCTGCCTGGGCGACTTGGCGAGACCTCGTCTTTACAATAAATCAAAAAATTAGCCAGGCGTTGTAGCATGTGCCTGTAGTTCCAGTTACTTGGAAGGCTGAGCGGAAGGATTGCTGGAGCCCAGCAGGTCGAGGCTGCGGTGACCAGGAGCGTGCCACTGAACTCCAGCCTGGGTGACAGAGTGAGACTTCAACTCAAAAAAAAAAAAAAAAAAGGAATTTATAGGCTGAAATTGTTCACCCTCAAAACATCTTGGAAGAATTACACATAAAAATGAAAACCTCAAATAAGTAATTTGAAGACTTTATTATCTGTAACCAGCAGCACTGAATGATATGCATAGCAGTGATAGCCTTTGTTTCCCTCTTCACTCCTTTAAATTCTCTACCTCTCTTTGTGCAATATTTTAAAAGTTTTAGTCTTTTGGAATATCCCTATCCAATTGAGTACCCAAATCTATTCAACTGTAGAATTCCTGTGTCCTATATTTTGTTGAAAATAGTGACACTTTCCTAGAAGTACGTTGTGATTTAGATGTACCTAATACAAGGCCTTGTTCATAGAAAGTACTCACAGTTTCCATTTAATTAATATACATCTTTAAATTAGCTTCTATTGGCCGGGCTTGGTGGCTCAGCCTATAATCCTAGCTCTTTGCAAGGCAGAGACGAGTGGATTGTCTGAGCCCAAGGGTTCGAGACCAGTCTGGGCAATTTGACAAGACCTCGTCTCTACAATAAACCAAAAAAATTAACTGGGCATGGTAGCACACACCTGTAGTTCCAGCTACTTGGAAGGCTGAGGTGGAAGGATCACCTGAGCCCAGCAGGTCAACGCCGGGGTGGCTGTGAGTGTGCCACTGCACTCCAGCCTGGGCCATGGAGTGAGACTCCAACTCAAAAAAAAAAGATTTGTTCCTATTTTGAATTTTTGGTGTTCTAACACAGTTTACATCACTGCCTGTACCTGTTGCTCAATTTTCTACAGGTATCTATCTATCTACCTATTTATTTTATTCATTTAAAAAGGATATCCAGAAGGGAGATGAATTTTTTTCTTATCTTCATGTGTTAATTTTATTTACTTAAAAATAAATAGAGGGATTATTCAAAATGAGTTTGAGAAAGTGTTGATATTATGTATGTTTGCAAGTGAAAAGAATAATTTTCAGGGAGGTGGAATTTTGCATTAGTACTTAATATTGGGACCTGTTTGCTTGCTGCTTAGTTGTCTTTTAAGATTCATGGTTCTACCCAGTTTTCTTTCAATTCTTTATTCTGTGGTTACTGGGTTGGGTAGTTTTGGTTCTGTTCAACAATAGATGCTTTGAGTAATGAACTTCAGTGCATAATTATCCAGTGAAATCATAGCAAAGGGACAAGATGACAGAAGGCCAAATTATTTTCAGGAATTAAAAATATTGCTGTAATATAGGCATTAATACATGCATGAATATTTCAAAATCTGACTTTATTCTTATCATTTTGTGTTTATATAAAATATAATTTGAAATAAGTTTTAAAAATTTCAAAAATACAACTTGCTATTCTACTGTAAATAATATTTACCTTTTAAAAATAGCAGTAAATTAAGTCTGACTTTTTTTTAGGTTAGAAAATATATTTTATTTAGAAAGTAAATTAGGGAGAGAGAAAAGATTTACCTCCCCAAGGTAGGGGAGGGGGCCAAAGCTTAGGAAAACATGGCAGTGTCCATAGCTCAAAGAACACACGGCCAGACCATCACTTAGCAAGACAATGGCCAAAGTCTGACATTTTAATGAAATGCATCAACTACTGACTTTTTTGAATTAAAAAAGTATTGATAATTCATTTAAAAATCATTTCCCACCAGGCGCAGTGGCTCACACCTGTAATCCCAGCACTTTGGGAGGCGGAGGTGAAAGGATTGCCTGAGCTCAGGGGTTTGTGATCAGCCTGAGCAACATGGTGAGACCTGGTCTCTATAATAAGTAAAAAAAATTAGCCAGGCAAGGTGGTGTGTGCCTGTGGTTCCAGCTACTTGGGTAAGATTGAGGTGGAAGAATCACCTGAACCCAGCAAATCGAGGTTGCAGTGGCCGTGAGCATGCCACTGCGCTCCAGCCTGGGCGACAGAGCGAAACTCCGACTAAAAATAATAATAATAATAATAATTTCCTTTCTCACTTTAGTTAATAGATTTTTTTTTTTTTTTTTTTAGTTGGAGTCACGTTCTTTCACCCAGACTGGAGTGCAGTGGCCACTCCCGGCCACTGCAGCCTCGACCTGCTGGGCTCCGGCGATCCTTCTGCCTCAGCCTTCCAAGTAGCTGGAACTACAGGCATGCGCTACCATGCCCCGCTTAGTTTTTTTATTTATTGTAGAGATGATGTCTCGCCAAATTGCCCAGGGGGGTCTTGAACCTGCGGGCTCAGGCAATCCACTCACCTCAGCCTCCCAAAGCACTGAGATTACAGGCTGAGCCACTGAGCCTGGCCTAGTTAAGAGATATTTTAATACTAAAACAAGTATGGTATTTACAATAGTACTTAATCATAATAAAATTTTAAAATCGTTAAACTGGTTTTTTTTTTTTTAAGTTGGAGTCTCACTGTCATCTAGACTGGAGTGTAGTAGTATGAGCAAGGTTACCACAGCCTCAACCTGCTAGGGCCAGGCGATCTTTCTGTCTCAGTCATCCAAATAGCTGGAACTAAAGGTGTGTGCCACCACACATGGCCAATTTCTAAATTTATTTTAGAGAAAAGTTCTTACCAAGTTGTCCAGGCAGTTCTCAAACTTCTGTGCTCGTCACCTCCACCTCCCAAAGTGCTGGGATTACAGGTATGAGCCACTGCACCTGACAGTTGTTAAACTAATTTTTATGATATGAAGTCTTACTAGGATGGTGAGTTAATGTATGATTATTTTTATTTATGATTTAATATTTTGCATTCGTTAAGGTGTTTTTGGTAGTTGGAAATGGTGTTAGGGAGGTCAACAGTTTTGGGGGAAACTTCTATCTTATGTCGTGAGGTAGGGATGGAGTGGAGAGTTGAATACTTACCATGGGCCAGTGCTTTTTTCTTTGAACTGGAGTCTTACTCCGTCGCCTAGACTGTAGTGCAGTGGCATGCTCACGGCCACCCCAGTATAGACCTGCTGAGCTCCAGCGATCCTTCCATCTCAGCCTTCCAAGTAACTGGAACTATACGTACATGCTATCACATCCGGCTAATTTTTTTTTTGTTTTTTTTTTTTTTGAGTTGGAATCTTACTCTCTTGCCCAGTCTGGAGGGCGGTGACACACTTCCAGCCACCACAGCCTCTACCTGCTGTGCTTAGGTGATCCTTCCACCTCAGCCTTCCAAGTAGCTGGAACTACAGGCATGCACCACCGTGCCCGGCTAATTTTTTCATTTATTGTAGAGATGAGGTCTCACTAAGTTGCCCAGGCTGGTCTTGAGCCCCTGGGCTCAGGCAACCCTCTTGCCTCAGCCTCACAAAGTGCTGGGATTACAGGCTGAGCCACCGCGCCTGACCATAATTTTTTATTTGTTGTAGAGACAAGGTCTCACCAAGTTGCTTGGGCTGTTCTTGAACCCGTGGGCTCAGGCAACCCACTTACCTCGGCCTCCCAAAGTGCTGGGATTATAGGCTGAGCCACTGAGCCCGACCAGGCCAGTGCTTTTGAAACTAGTTTGTGGAGTACTAGTTTGCCTTCTTATATGCATCTAGATAGTTTAAAATTCATTCCTGCCGAGCTCGGTGGCTCAGCCTGTAGTCCTGTGCCTTTGGGAGGCTGAGGTGAGTGGATTGCCTAAGCCCGCGGGTTCGAGACCCGCCTGGGCAGCGAGACCTCATCTCTACAATAAATAAATACAAAAAATCAGCCGGGCATGGTAGCGCATGCCTGTAATTCCGGCTACTTGGAAGGCTGAGGCGGAAGGATCGCCGGAGCCCAGCAGGTCGAGGCTGTGGTGGCCGGGAGCGGCCACTGCACTCCAGTCTGGGTGACAGAGTGAGACTCCAACTCAAAAAAAAAAAAAAAAAAATTCATTCCTGAAGGAGTGTTACTGAGTTTCAAGAGTTTATCATTCAGTGATCAGAAAGTTTTGTGTGTGGATGTTCATTTATTTCTTTACCCATATGGTGGTGTTGGTCAGTTAATTACATATGGTGAGTACAATCACTTCTGCCGGACTTGTCATGCATTCTGCACTTTGCAATTGTTCAAAACAGCCTATAAAGTAAGCACAGTATATATTCTATACAAAAGCTATTCTGGGGATTTTTTAGTTGATTATACACACTGATACTTATGGGCAAATTCTGTTCAATAACGAGGAAACCCCAGAAATCTGAGTGTTAGAAATAACTCACTTTGCTTGCTTTGTTTTTATTAACCTTAAGAGAGTTTTATAAATAATAGACAAATAAAATTAAATTCAGAAGACTCTTATGAGGTCATAAATACTGGAAAGGCTATTGTTTGAAAGAAATAATTAGTTTAGAATTTACTTAAATTCATTGTAATCAAATTAGCATAATTCAATCATATATTTTTGTCATCATGAATTTTTCCTATAATGTGTTGTTACATTTTTTTCAAGGGATTGTTTTCTTGGGTTCCAGAATCCACCAAAATGTTAACACATATATTGTAAATATCCCTTAAAATGTAGCTGAAAATCTGAGGACATGCTAGAGTCCCCCCTCCCCTCCCGTCTACCTACCCTTGCTCTAAGTGAAAACCTCACATCTTTGCCAAATAAAGCCCACCTAGATTAAGGTTTATAATTTAAAATAGAATATTAGAAAAAGAGGCTAGAGGGGCTTAATTATTATTAAAGCTAGCTGTTTTATCAGTTGCCATTTACAGACAACTGTAAGACTTTGTACATGAGAACATTTAGCATAAATGCTTGAACATTTTTCCTCTTAGAACAGGGAGCAGTTTTCCCCTTATGATGTCTGACATAGGACAACAAATGCCTTCAGGCCTTTTCACCGCTAATTTGGAAGGTAGCTTGCTTCCATTTGAGTTCTCTTTCCATTTATGGATCGCTGAGCTCTTTTTTCTAGGTATACTTCCATAGATTTTGTAGCTACTGCTCCTCCAATTTCTTCAGTGATTAACCTCTGAAAAGTTTAACAAACTGTCTAAACATGGTGATTTTCTCCTTGAGCCTGGTAAAATACTTTATAAGTTGCTTCTCTAGAACAATGTTTTCTGTGTTATTTTCATGATATTCCTACCATATTTATTGTCTTACTCTGAGACATCTTTAAACATCATAGTTTGAGAAAATATTCTTCACGCCATTCTTTTGCATTCATCCAAAAGGAGGTCAGGGTTTGAAGAACACAAATAAATGAATAGCGATATATTAACAGGCATAAAAATGTTTATTGGTACTCTTAACTTCTTCCTGTTAAATTATCATTTATGGTGATGAAGCATAACTAAGTATCTTTGGGGCTACTTGAAACATTACCAATAGCATAAAATATGTTATCATAAGGTAAGCTATTAAGGATTCAGCATTCATTCAGCAACTGCTAAAAAGAAGGATTTGCTTCAGACATTACGTGGCATCTGAAGTGGTTCAGTGGCTGGCCTCTTAACGGGCACTGGAACCTTTTTAGGAAGTACAGTGATGTCTGCCTCCATGGATGTTTTGTCTGGGGGATTTGAAAAAAGACTACTTCCATATTAGAGCCAATTAACACTATGAATTTTATTAGTTCACTTAGTTTCTTCTTTTAATTGTGGCAATTATTTACTTCCAGGATCTATTAGAGCATGCTGACTTTGTCACAAAAGATGTTAGCTAAAAATTAAATATCTTGGCTTCAGGTAGATGATTTATATAGGATTCTTATTTTTATAGTGATCCTGCAGTGAGAATCATCTTCTTAAAGATAGTCTGTGGTTTTAGTCATTGTTTCAAAGAGTTTATCACAAAGACTTTATTTTTAACATATATTAGTATATGCATCAATAATTTTTCATCACATTACCTGCTATACTACCCTGATTTCTTGGTTTGCTATCAGGTTTCTGCCAGGCCTATTCTAGTACTTACTTATTCCTCATACTAGCCCTGTGGTGTGTGTATGTATTATTTATTCATGCACACATACTTACTCAGATACATAATTGTTATGGATGGATATCAGATTGTGTAATGTATTGAAAGACAAACTGTAGAAGTAAAAATTCAGGTCTGTCTGATTCTAAATTTCATCCTCTTACCTAGTCCATACTCTTCATTTTGCCACATTTCATATGGTACTTATTAAACTTATAATTTAAATATAAAATTAAATAATTATGATTTTAAAGCTCTCCATTAAGTTTTATTTTATTTAAAGGTGATATATGTTATTTATAAAAAATTGTGTATTTATTCTTACATGTTTACACTTCAGTCACCTTCAAAGTACTCTCCGTTTAATGCACTACACTTGTTGAGACATTTTTTCCACTGCTCAAAATGGTTTTTGAATTTGTCACCTTTAATGCCTTTTAGTGCTTCTGCTGTTTTTGTTTCACCTCTTCCACATCAGCAAAAGGGTGTGGCCCTTTGAGGACTTGCTTCATCTGGGGAAACAAAATCAAGTCACTTGGGGTGAGATTGGGTGAATAGGGAAGATGGGGCATGGAGGTCGTGCTTTTTTTGGTGAAACACTGCTGAACACTCAGTGCAGTGTGGACAGGTGCATTCGTAAGTCACTCATCATGAAACAGGCAAACGAGTTGAAAGAATCCCTCCTCCCCCCCAAAATTCTCTGAAGCCGAATGCAGCCTCTTACGATGATGCTAGCTGGTGCACTGATGCTGATGCGTTCCTACAACACTTAGCCAGTAGGGGAAGTCTGTACTATAAGGGGCTCGCCCTCCAAAAAGATAATTCTGTTTATTTTTCCTGGTTCTCCCGTGTGTGGGGGGGGGCGGGGCTAAAACCACATGTAATTCCATATGAAAAAGCGTCATGTCTACCTGTGGCAGAGGACATCAGTTTTCTCAAGTCTACCTTGCTTATCTATTGACAATAACATAATCCTAGGGTTGTAAGAGTTCTCTTCTCTATATTTATTTTCCCTAACTTGGCAAAGGTTATGAACAAATTATAAATTCTCTTAATAGCTTCTTTTGACCAGAGAACTTTAGCTCATTTTAAGTGATATGGTAACCGAGAACTTTTTCTTTCTTTTGTGTGTGTGTGTGTGTGTTCACTGCTATTCGTTCTGTCTGGATTTTTCTGCAAGTGCTTCTTTTCAACTTGCTAGATTTTGGAATCTTCCAGTACTTAGCATTTCCATATTACCATATCTATTTAATTTATATTTCTAGGGTTCTTCTGATTCATGGGGACATAAAATCCCTCAGTCTGTAGGGAATAAGAGACTAAAGAACAGTGATAGTATGTGAAGATTTGCTACCCTTGGGGCCTTGGAAAGTGAAATATAGGTAAATGGGCTCATTTAATTTAAAACTCTTTTTACTTTTTTCTTTTTAACCTTCTTATACATAGCTTTTATTTGAGCATTTTTATACCAGCTGTAATTTAAAAATTAAGCTATATGATCAAATAGAGAAGATCAAAATTAAGGAGATAGATTTATTTTACTTTCTACCTCTAATACTATTAAATTTAAATCTTCTTGAATTGATGAATGATAGAAACCAACAGCTCTGAAAACATGTGCCTTTTCTTAACAACATGGCAAATTGTCTTTTATCCATGCAGTCAAGACATTTAAGCTCTCTCCTAGATTTCAATAGGCCTATGCATCAAGCTTTACAACAGCAGAAAAGCAGATACAAATAAAATGTTAATGAAATGCCTTTTTCTATTTGAACTCATATCTTCTTCATTCTCCTTCTCCCTTCTCAGTTGTTTATTAGCTTTCTTTTGGATTTATAACATTTTAATGGCAAGCTGTGATTTATGAACTTTATTGGTCCCATTCTGTCACTTTAAGGAGGAGAAAAGGAATAAAAATTATTGTAACCAACATTTTTAGATATCCCTGAAGTGTTTAGCACTTAGTTCTCACAACCACACTGAGATAGGTACCTTGTAATCTTCTCTATTCTATAGATGAGGCTCAGGTTGTAAGCATTGGACTTAATGTTTGCATGTCAATCTGTATGGTTTAGAGACATAGAATCTCCCCCCCACACACACCATTTGAAAATGTTATCCTCGGCCGGGCGTGGTGGCTCAAGCCTGTAATCCCAGCACTTTGGGAGGCCAAGGAGAGGGTATTGCCTGAGCCCATGGATCTGAAATATATTAAAGATGCTAATCAGTAGTAAAATTGCCAAATTCATGAGATAGAAGAGACGCTGTGAATATTCAGATTATCACTGTATAAATAAAATAGTTCTACTCTGACTTTTCTCTGCTGCTAGTACAAATGAGACTGAAAGGCAACACCTGGAATGACGGGTCCCACCCCATCTCCATGATATGTCTTGGCATTCCTGCTGAAGTTGTTAAGAAGCCTGGAATGTTAGAAAAACTAGCAAGAAGTATAATAGTCAAGATGAGTTTTGTGCTTACAGGTACTGCTACATTCCCACCTGGCTGAGAGTCTTGCATCCAATTGTAAAGTTTCTTGTTACTGCTAGTTTGAGCCACCTTCATGTCTCTTGGCTTTTCTTTTAATCAAGGGGACTAGAAGAGGAAAACATTTCTTTGGGGTTTAAATGATGTCAGTAATTGGCAGTAGAAAAAAGGAAACTTAATCTGAGATGATCACAGAGACATTTGTCTTTCTTTTATAAGTAGACTCCATCAGACTATTTCCATTTGCTTTACCCAGAGTGTTATATTGTTTACTACTCCATGTAGGGGCCAGCCATATTTTTATATGAAAGCATTTTGCAACCAACTTCTAAAGTAAAATGTTAACACTCTTACTAGAGATCTGTGTGTCAGTATATCCCACAACATGAGTTTATTTCAGACTTTGAGTCCTCTTGTATATGTGGTGAGAAGTTCAAAATTACCCCTTATTTATACAGCCTTTGGCAGTTTGGGCAATGTGTTTTGTCACCTGTTTGCTGTCTTATAAAGAGCTGGAAAGTTTATGAAGAAATAGAAAATATGACTTTGAGCCCTTGACATTTTAAAATAAATGTACATATTGTTAGTGACAGATTGCTAAACTTGGCTTTAGACACTTAGCTATGTTTCTTGCCAAAAGTAATCCAGATGTGCATAATTTATCCGGCTGCCATATGTGCACTGACATGTCTTTCTATAATCAACTGTCTGTTCAGTATGGTTACAGTTAAATGTTCTTTTTTATCAACAATCTTTTGAAATATCACTGACTTGATAACTTATTTCAAGTTTAACAACTTCTCAAAAAGTGATGCACATCCAGTTTGGCTTTAAACCTGAGTGACCAGACATGTTGAGTGTCTAGAAAGGACATTGACAATCCAAATTTCCTGGGACCATATACTTCAAGGGGGAAAATCTAGGTTACCAGCTTCAGTGTGATTCCACTTTGATGAGTGTCTTAGGGATAGAGTGGAAGGTATATGCATCCAATTAAATTATTGTTGAAACAATAAGAATGTAAAGTTTCTAACCAAGTAATTTGTTTTGGAAAGGAAGCGGGAAAAGGAAATCTTGATACAGATGAAACAAATATGTAGAAAGAGGACATTTCCTTTTTTTCCCACTAAATATCTTCTGTGCTATGTGCAGGCCATGTTTGTGACTTTCACATGGGGTATGACATTGTGCTGATTGCCAAGCTCCAAAGGCAGTTTTTTTCTAGAGAAATGTTAGAGAATGTATATGTATGATAGGAAATAATACCTCTCTCTTGCCATTTTTAAAATTGATATTTAAATATCTTGGGGGAATTTTGCACCACATGATGATAGCATTTGTACTATCCCTGAAAGATAGTTACCTTAAAACTATGTCCTTGTTTTTTGTACTCAGTGACACCGAGCCACCATCAAGTCTAGACAGGGGTGTTGCCAACCATGTGTGTCCTTGTTTGTGTTTATCCACAGCTGCAATTAGGTTTTTCACACTGTCCCCATCTGTGGAGGCTAGCTGTGCAGTGACCTTGGCCAGTTCAAAATCTGTTCCACCAAGCCCATGTGTGGAGAGAACTGGGAGGACAGATGGTAGGACTGATGATGGGGAACTGTTTTGTTAGTAATTGTAAGTGATAGTAACTAACCTGTCCTGTCCACAGTTTGATTCAAGAAGGCATATACAGAAACCTATCTTGGTCGGACAAAAACCGGCTCAGTGTCAGTGCAAATGTCCTGACAACAATAAGAGTGATGAAATGGCAGATTTGTTGGGGTGGGGTATCTATTCCTGATTATTATAGCCAATGTGTAGCTACTTTCCTACCACTTTCCCTGACACAGTTCAGTAGTAGGTTCCTGAACACTAGTGTACCAAGAAAGCCCAGGTTTCCCACTTGAGTGCTACAGGTTGGGTCTGGCTAGACTGATGTTAACTGTTATTTATCTGGCTGGCAACTACTTGTCAATTTGTAGTCTTTTGAGGATGATTTGCAGTTTGCATTTGCAAATTTGAGATGTTCAATTTATACTTTCACAAGCTGGTGATCATTTTTTTTTTTATTAAAAACATTTGTTTATTGTTGTATCCAAAGATACAGTTTTTAGCAGACATATCTAATCATACTGTCTTAGTCAATTTTCTGTTGCTATCATTGAATACCTGAGACTAGGTAGTTTATAAAGAAAAGAAGTGTATTATTTACAGCACTGGAGTCGGGGAAGTCTGAAGTCAAGGGGCCACATCTGGGGTGGACTTCTTGCTGGTTGGGACTCCCTGCAGTATCCTGAGGCAGGGCTTGGCATCATATGGTGAGAGGGCTGAACTGAGAGCCAGTGTGACTTTTACAACAGACCCACTTTCTTGGTAGCAAAACCACTCCAATGATAACTCGTTCATCCATGAATGGGTCAGTCCATTCTCCGCTCTCATGACCCAATCACCTCTTAAAGGCCCTACCTCTTAATACTATTACATTGAAATTAAGTTTTAACCTGAGCTTTGGAGGAGACATTCAAACCGTAGCACATACAGCTGTCTTTTGGGGGGGAGAATGGTACTATCATTATCATTATTACCGCCACCCTTTATATTGGTTTAACTTACATCATTAATTCCGAATTAATGAAAATGTCCCAAATTACTAGATTCATCTAAATGCAGAAAACTTAATTTTTTTTACTTCCACTGACTTTAAAATGTTATGTTATTTTAAAGAGACCACCATGATTCTTTAAAATTTTATTTTGAAAATAATAGGGTAACAACAGTAGAAATAATGTTTATTAAGCATGTATATTATACTAGATACTGTTCTGTTTGCATGGCTCTCATTTAATCTACTAACAATCTGATGAGGTGTGAGCATCATTGCGTTACTTAAAGTCACATAGTTAGGAAATGGCAGAGCTGAGCTAAAATCCCAGGCAGCAAGCTCCAGAACCCATTTTCCTAATTACTCTGCCATTTGGTCTCCTAATAAAACCAAAATTAACATATTGCACTTGCAAAGAGCCTGTTCAGGGTACCATTACCTTGAGATGGCATGGTCCTAATAAACATTTCCATTTTTTTGTTGTTGTTGTTCTTCAGAAATTGCAATTAGGATAGGTTTCTCTCTAAAAACTCTTGTTGGCTGTGTTTAGGTTAATTCTCCATGCTGACAATTGTCTGCCTGTTATAGTATTTATCTTACATGGCTTACATGTTGAAGTTACTCTACAGGACTGGAATTCCTTCCACTGGGACCATGTTGTATATAGTCATTTATTTTTTTTCAACAACTAACAAATTAGAGATATAGAAACAGACAAAAGATACAGTGTCTCCCCTTAAGAAGGTCATCTAGCATAACCCAAATAATGGTGGTTGATTTCCATAAATGTTGCCTACATTAACTTTCCTGAGACTATTTCTGAAGTCCATTCAGTTGTTCATATAAGTTTCTTGAACTGTGCTTTCTGTTTCTCAGTGTCAATACAATAGAATGCACCACCTTGCCTAGCATCTAAAACTTTTTTGTTTTGTTTTAATTCATACTCTTTTCTTCCCACACTCTACCTGTATTCCCATTTTCTCGATGTCTCGGCAAAATAGAAAGAAGATAGTTTGGAGTGAGACATCTCAGTTCAAATCCTGGCTCTAGTACTTTTTATTTATGAATCTGTAAGCAGGTCCTATGAACCATCATTTTCTCATCCTCCAGCTCTCTATTGAAGATTAAATCAGAGAGCGAAGTGTCAAGACATGATCTCTGACTTGGAAGTACTGACACTTCAGTGAAAGAAACAGAAGTACAAACAAATAATTATAACAGGAAGTGATAAGTATTATAGAGGTGATATTTGTGACATGCTGTAAGAGCTTAGAGGTGTATATAAGTTTTGGTGAGTGAATGAATGTTAAGAGTGCAACTTAAGAAAGGGAATTGAGGCCGGGCTCGGTGCCTCAGCTTGTAATCCTACGCTTTGGGAGGCCAAGGTGAGTGGATTGCCTGAGCCCATGGGTTTGAGACCCACCTGGGCAACTTGGCGAGACCTCATCTCTACAATAAATCAAAAAATTAGCGGAGTGTGGTAGCGCGCACCTGTAGTTCCAGCTACTTGGAAGGCTGAGGCAGAAGGAACGCCGGAGCCCAGCAGGTGGAGGCTGTGGTGGCCGGGAGCGGCCACTGCACTCCAGTCTGGACAACAGAGTGAGACTCCAACTCAAAAAAAAAAAAAAAAAAAAGAAAGGGAATTGAAATTTGTAAGACTTCTTGTCAGGAGTTTTACCATAATCCTGGATAGCTCATGATGTGATTTTAGTTCATGATGTGCTCAAAGGAAGAAACTGAATTGTTCTTGCTGTGGCTACTAAGTTAAAGACCCCTTGAGCTTTATCTGGTTAAGTGATGTAGCACAAGTATTTGATAGGCTGTGATTAGACATTCCTTAAAGTGTTGGTAAATTTATTTAAATAGTTACTTCCTGTAGATATTTTTATTCTAACATCCCCTTTCTCATGTACCTGAATGAATGAAGGAAAAGCGTATTTAAACAGCTTGCAGATAGATGCATTCTCTTTCATGCCTGCCATCATAACGTGTGTACCTACTTTTGGAAATCTTTAATCAGATAATCTATTGATGCAAGTAGTTTAGTTCACAAAATAAATAGTTTTTAAACAGAATTTGTACAAGTATAGGTTTCATGCATCTATTTTTTTATCACAATGTTGCAGATACTGATGAAAATTGTCAGAAAAATGATCTCTTCCCATCTCTTCCTAAATGCAGTGTAAATAGCAGCATCTATTGCCAATCTCAGTAATAATAACACCCATGAAGCACTACTTGCTCAGAAGAGTGAGAAAAATATTTTGATGTTTTGCAAACGCTATCCCAACAGTGAAAGGAGTGCCAGTTTCCTATTAGATGCTGAATCAATCATTCTCATGGCAAGTAGTGATTGAAGCAAACATGGCCAAAATTTAATCTATACATAACTTACATATATCCTTTTTTGGTTGTAGTTTTTAGTGAATTTAGAGGGGATTTGTTACCATATAAGTAGACCCCCCCCCTTTCATTACCCAGCACCTCCTACCCTCATACAAAAAAATGACCTTCTATGTTGGTGATTATCCTTTAGTTTCTGTTTCTTCTTTTTAGCAATAGTGTTTTATATTATTTTATTTTTCTATTGTAAGAAAATATAGCATTACAAACATGTGGAAAGTAGAGAAGGTTATGATACCATTACCCTAAGAAAAGATTTTTCAGTCTCAGCAGTGTTGACATCTGGAGCCGGATAATTTTTTGGGGGGGGGAGGGAGGCTGTCTTTTGTGTTGTAGGATGTTTAGAAGCATCCTTAGCTTCAGTCCACTAGATGCCAGTAGCACCCCCTGAGTTGTGAAAATCAAATATATCTCTCGATGTTATCACATGTCCCCTGGGGATCAAAATTGCCTTCTCCTTGCCCATTTGAGAATTGCCCTAATACAAAGCTATGATCAATTTTGAGTGTTTCCTGTCAGTCTTCTTTCATAATCTATAGGTCCTTTTACAGAGCTGCATTAAGTGTATACATAGTGCCATATTCTGATTTTTGTCATACAACATCTAAGTTATATGTTAACTAGATATCAAAATTGACACTGTTAAATTAGTCTTCCATTGAATTTTTTATGCATAAAATGGCAAATAATATCCTTGTGCATATGCTTTTTCTAGTGTAAATTTTTTCATATGTGCATTATGTTGCCTGCGAGTTCTTCTCCCTTTTCTGTTAGCAGATGGGGGCTTAGGCTCAGGTAAAATGGAAGCAGAGTAGCTCTGTTCATGAGAGAGAAATCATTACTTGTCCATAAATTTGAAGGAAGTCTGTGCCCTTGTCACACTTTTGTGTTTATACATTCTGCAAGGTGTATTGCTAGGGAAGTACTGGGCACCCCTTGTTCATGGAGGGCCCTTTTCCTCTCAGATGCCTCTAGTTTCTTGTGGTCCCTGGTATAGGAGAAAGCACCCAGGCTTTGGAATAGACAGTCATGGATTCATCTCTACCCTGAATACTACTAGATTTGTGATTTGGAGCAATATACACTCTTAAACCACTTTTTTTATCTTAAAAAAGAAAGAATATAAAGTCTATTAGAGGTATTGTGATGCTAGAAATAATGTTTCTGAAACATGTAGCGGAGTAAGAACTCAATAAATGATGGTTAGAAGTAGTAGTAATGAACGAGTGAGAAGTTGAGTAATAATAGGTTTTTGTTCCTTATTGATCCAAGTCAGCACTATCCAAATATAATATAGGCCACAAATGTGAACCACATATGTAATTTAAAATTTCTAATAACCATGCTAGAATAAACAGGACAAGTGAACTTATTTTTAATGTTATACTTTAACTCGAGGTTTCCTGATATTTTAATTTTTATGTATAATCAACATTAAAAAATATTAATGAGGTGTTTAGCATTCTTTTTCTGTCACACAAGGTCTTTAAAATGTAATGTGCATGTTATATTTGTAGCATATTTCAATTTGGACTAGCCACACTTCATATACTTAGTAGCCAAATGTAGCTAGTGGCTGCCATATTGGCCAACACAACTCTAAGTAATTCATGAAAGATGCTAGGTTGATACATGTACATTAATTACAAATAAATTATTACTAAACATGATAGGAATGTCTCCTTTAAAGATTAAGTAGTTTAGCCGGGCTTGGTGGCTCAGCCTGTAATCCTGCACTTTGGGAGGCTGAGGTGAGTGAATGGCCTGAGCCCGCGGGTTCAAGACCCACCTGGGCAACTTGGCGAGACCGCATCTCCACAATAAATCAAAAATTAGCCGGGCGTGGTAGCTCGCACCTATAGTTCCAGCTGCTTGGAAGGCTGAGGCGGAAAGATTGCTGGAGCCCAGCAGGTTGAGGCTGCGGTGGCCGGGAGTGTGCCACTGCACTCCAGTCTGGGTGACAGAGTGAGACCCCAACTCAAAAAAAAAAAAAAAAGAGATTAAGTAGTTTTAGTTATTCTTGACTTTCCTATTTTTTGATATCAGGAGAGAAAACTTAAACACCTATCTTTTGCATTTCACTTTTCAAATTTGTTTAATTCCATGGTTGTAGGTAGAAATATCTTACAGGT
Organism: Cephalopachus bancanus; assembly: GCA_027257055.1. Lineage (NCBI taxonomy): Eukaryota > Metazoa > Chordata > Mammalia > Primates > Tarsiidae > Cephalopachus > Cephalopachus bancanus. Next base: position 3,535,891 of record JAPVLO010000121.1, on the reverse strand, counting down.
ACTGTTGTTATAATGTACATTATACCTTATTTACTATTCAGTTCAATGTTTGATTTAGTTTGTCCAGATTTTTCCATTCAGCAAATATTTATTGAGTAGAATTGACACTTGACATACTCAGGGTATTTGTTCTATGACCACCCCTCTCACACAAAATCTGTGCATACTCAAGTCCCCAGTTGGTCCTGAAGAACCCACACATATAAAAAACTGATCCTCTGTATACATAGATTTTATAACCTGCTAATAGTATATTTTTTGATCTGAGTATAAGTGGACCTATGCATTTCAAACCCGTGTTATTTGAGGATCAACTGTACTTAATATGTGCCAGGCACTGTTCTAAATGTTTTTTTCCATTAACTTTTTAGTACTCATCAAACCTCAGTGAGAGCAGCACAAATATTATCCCTACTTTCCAAATGAGGAAATTTAGGCACAGAGTGTTCAAATCACTTGCCTTGAGGTCACACATCCAGGAAATGGCAGACTTTGGATGAGAATTCATGAAAACTGACCATATAGCTTTATACTCTCAGAAACTACTACAATGCCACCTTTTTCCCACTCCTTGTTTCTGTAAGCATAACCAGTTATTTTTATTTGTTCCATTGTTATATGTGGTCAGCTTCCCAATTGATGGTGATATTTCCTACTGGGTTTTCTTTAGTTATCCTACTATGCTAAAAGCACTGTTTTTGTTCTGTTTTGTTTTCAGAGATTGGGAGGACTGGCAGCGGGCTGTAGGCCACATTATTTGTTATGGATCAGGCCCTCTGGATTTTTCTTTTGAGAGATAATTTTTTCATCTGTGTTTCAGAATCATATTAAAATAATCATGGCATGTTTTTTACTTGTCCATTACAAGTTCAGGTTGGAGAAGGGGAAATAGATGATAAATAGTGCTTGGTTGTTACACAGCACCCATGCACTTTTGTGGGAGAAAGTGCTGCCTTTGATTTTCTGAAGAAAATCAGAGAAAGAAGTGTATTATATAAGTCTGACTCATTGAGCAGAATGGGCAAGATAAATGGTGGGAAAACCAAAGCCAACTTTTCTATGACCCTATGTGAAATTCCGCTTCGTGCCCTAAGAAAAATGTTAAAAATGATGTGGTCGGAGTGGGAATGCTGCAGCCCAGCAACAGTATTGGAAGGAGAATTTCTAATTTTAAAAAGAATCTTGCTAACATCGTAGCCACTGCTAATGGCTGTATACATATTAATAAAGCTTTAAACACCTCCAAAATTAGCTTTATTTTTAAATCAAAAGTGCAAGACATGGAAGTGGTAATTTGTGTGAGTTCAGCAGACACAAAATTAATTGAGATAAAAACAAGAAGTAGCAGGCAAACCCTTTGGGTGAAAACATAATGAGTTATTCTAATGCATTTGGACAGTTTCAAGTGAAACCTAATAACAAGAAATGAGTTCACGTTATTGAATTAAGAGTTTGTCATACATATCAGTGCTCCTCAACACCAGAGTCAAAGTTGTAAAAGCATTAAATTCAGGTTTTGTGCCCTCTTAACTTACCTCTGTTCTATGTGGGAAAACTGCATCTCATTTAAAGATTTGAATTTACCTCTCATCTTACTGTCTCAGGTGTGCTGCTTTCTGTCTGTCAGTAGAACTCAGGGATTGCGGAATGAGTGTTAGTCTGGTGAGCACAGGGAAGTATAGGGATAAAGAAATTCATTCGTTTCTCCAAATCTGTTATGAGTTTCCCAGAACAGTTTGGCAGTGCAGTGAAAACCAACTGCAGAACTTCATATTTCCCAGGAAATGTCTGTCAAGCCACAGACCCCTTAACTTGTCACCGGCACATAGTCCTTCAAGGCATAAGCCATTGTATTTTGTAAGACATGCTGCATCCTCAAGTTGCCCTGCCTTGTACAGGATTTATTATCAGCTGTTAGTGGTTGTTTAGGCATCCCCCCCACCCACATCCTATGCCTCATGTATGAAGAATTTCTTTTTGAAGTTATGTAAAATGATTCTACTGTGAAAGGATTATTGTGAGAGCTAAGGAAATTAGATTGCACAACTGGAAATTTAAACATAAAAAAGGAAAACAAGCAACTTCAGAGGAACTAATTCTTGAAACTATGATTATGCAAGTCCTGGGTATCTCTACCTTTAGCCTCTGGTAAAATTATTTTTTCTTTTTTTCTTTTTCTTTTTTTTTGAGTTGGAGTCTCACTCTGTTGTGCAGACTGGAGTGCAGTGGCACGCTCCCGGCCACCGCCGCCTCGACCTGCTGGGCTCCGGTGATCCTTCCGCCTCAGCCTTCCAAGTAGGTGGAACTACAGACGTGCGCTATGATGCCTGGCTAATTTTTTTTTATTTATTATAGAGACAAGGTCTTACCAAGTTGTCTGGGTGGGTCTCGAACCCTTGGATTCAGGCAGTCCACTCACCTCGGCCTCCCAAAGTGCTGGGATTACAAACTGAGCCACTGAGCCCGGCCTGATAAAATTCTTATACTCTGGTGGCCATTTTATTTTCCCTATTGCTGTTTCTTGTTGTGGGCTTCCTGATAAAAAATTGATTTTATGACTTACCATCCCCATTATTTTCATTCCTGGGCCCAGCTTCTGTTCTCTGTTAACCCCTCTTGCTAAGCCTTAGCCTTCTTGCCAGATTTTCTTACAGTATAGAACCTGATTGAGGGTATCAGTTGTTGAGAACATTTATATTTATTATTATCAAAGACCCCAAATGATGTGAGCATAGCCAGTGTTCCTTTCATGAGCTGAAATTCAGCTTGGAAAGGAGCTTTCTAACTACTTCCAATATTTGGCTACAAATAGAATATGATATACAAACATTAATTCTCCATAAGATGTTTTTCCCAAATTATGGAATGTCATCTGATTCAATGGTGCTAACTTAGACCCTTTAAAACATTACAAGCTGGGCTCGGTGGCTCAGCCTGTAATTCCAGCACTTTGGGAGGCTGAGGTGAGTGGATTGCCTGAGCCCGCGGGTTCGAGACCCGCCTGGGCAATTTGGCGAGACCTCATCTCTATAATAAATAAAAAATCAGCTGGGTGTGGTAGCATGCGCCTGTAGTTCCAGCTACTTGGAAGGCTGAGGCGGAAGGATCGCCGGAGCCCAGCAGGTCGAGGCTACGGTGACTGGAAGCAGCCACTGCACTCTAGTCTGGGCTATGGAGTGAGACTCCAACTCAAAAAAATAAATAAATAAATAAAATAAAACATTAACTGCACAACGAGAATAATTTATTCTCAAAAGTAGGTTGTACATTACTATCAAGCAAAGTGTTCTTTAATCAGCCTGCTTCCCCTTCTTGGTTTTGACTACCCCTACAAAGCAGTAGCCATTATTGAAACTTTAGTATATATTTTCCAGATCCTTTTGTATTCTTTCTCATCTTAGATATTAAAAAACAATATGAAATACTGTTTTCTATCTCTGTGTTTTTTGCATAAATGCTATGGTGCTAGTATGTCATGGTCTTCTAACCAAGTGATGGAATGAATAGGTTCATGCCATTATTTAAATACAACTGGTTAAGCTGTGATTGAAAATTGAAGTTCATGTTTTTAGAAAAATTTTCCTTTCCTTTTTTTTGAGTAGGGCTCCTGGACTCAGGCGATCCTTCCACCTCAGCTTTCCTGGCAGCTGGGACTATAGGCACATGCCATCTCACCTGGCTAATTCATGCACTATGTTGAATGCAAAAACACTCAAGTAACCACAAGATAAGTTTTGTCTGGTCTCATAGTATTCTCAAGCTTGTCTCACTTCACAGTGAAGATGGTGTCAGATGGGAGGGCCTGATCAAATAGTTCCTCTAAGTTTTCTAGATCTATGAGCCTGCTTCACTGTCATACCCATAAGAGTGTGATATTATCCCTGTGTTTCAGATGGGATTCAGGGTGGTTAACCAACTTGTCCAAGATCACTAAATTATCCAAAGCAGAACTTATATGTGAACCCAGATTTGAGGCCATAATAACACTGTAATGTTATATATTCTTTCCACACTATTGCATACTCCTTTTGTGTCATTGTTAACTTGACAAATGTGAGGCAATTCTACTCATTCACTAATTCAATAAATATTTGTCGAGTAGATATTATTGGTCAGATTCTGCTAGCTGCTGCAAACACAAAAATGAACAAAGCTTTGTCCCTACTCCTAGAGAGCCCACAGTTCACAAGTGGATGGAAAAGGGGAAGTACACATGGATAATTATAATACATTGTTTCAGTGGAGGGCCATGGAAATGAGGGAAGTAATCTCTGACCTGGTATGGAGGAGTGAATAGAGATTTTCCACTGGAGAACAGAAAAAAGCCACTAATAACGGAAGAAACTGGATGTAGAAAGGCAAATGAGCATATCTATACAATGCCATATTGTTTGGCAATAAAAATGGAGTACTGATACTTGCTACAACATGATGAACCTTGGAAACATGCTATGTGAAGAAAGCCATTTTTGAAAGGCCACATATGATACCATTTACTAATGTCCAGAATCGGAAAATCCACTGACACAGGAAGTAAATTGGTGGTTGCCTAGGACTAGGAAGAATGTGGAGGTTGGCAGGAAATGGGATTTGACTGCAATGAGTATGAACTTTATTTGTAGTGTGATAAAAATATTCTAAAATTGATTATGATGATGGTTGCACAATTCTGTGAATATGCTAAAAGCCGTTGAACTATGTACTTTAAATGCATAAACTGTGTGGCCTGTGAACTATATCTCAAAATTACTGTTAGCGTTAGCTAACAGTAGTAATTTTTTTTTTAAGGGCAAGTGAATGACAAAAGTGTGGAGTATTTAGGTAACAGTGAGAAGTTTGGTGTGACTGCAAGGTAGATTATGAATAAGTGACATAGATGAGGTGGGTTGTGACCACTTGGAAAAGGGCCTTCTCCATCAGATTAAAACCTTTACCGTTTTTTATCTGTTTATTTATTTTCTATCTCTAGAGTTCATCTACATTGTTAAATGTAGTGTGTATTTTTCACTTTTGTGTAATATTTCATTATGTAAATATACCACAGCTTACTTATTTGTCGAGGACATTTGCTTTGTTTCCAGATTTTGCTCTTATATTGTAGTACTACAATAAACCTTCTTATAAATTATCTAATAGTTCAAGCCTCAGAAGACAGTATATGGTACAGCACTATTTTTATAAAGTTCAAAAATAAGCAATGCCTTTTAAGGAATACCTGCATACATATGGAATAAGACTGTACCAAAACAAGGAAAGATTATAAATACAACATTCAGGATAATGATTTTTTTTTTAAGAAGGTAGGAAGAGTAGGCAGGGAGAAAAGACTACAGAGGATGGTATAAGTAACAGATAATGAATGTCCTGGTTTTTGATTGGGTAGTATATTCATAGCTATTTATTTATTATTGTTTAAATAAATAATATTTTAGAATGATTTTAGATATATAGTATCATTGTAAAGATAGTACAGAGTGTTTTGTGTATTCCATATTCATTCCCCATTAATAATAAGGATACATTTATTGCAGTTAATGAACCAGAATTGATACACTGTGAATGATGAAAGTTCATACTTTATTCAGATTTCCTTAGTTTTTACCTAATGCCTTTCTCTGTTCCTGGATCTTATATAGGATGCCACATTACGGTTTTCATGTCTCCTTAGGATCTTCTCAGCTGTGACAGCTTCTCAGACATTTTTTGTTTTTGATGACCTTGCCAATTTTTAGGAGTACTGGTCAAGTACTTTATAGAATGCCTCTTAATAGGAATTTGTCTGATGTTTTTCTCATGAATAGACGTGGAAGATCCCAGAGGTGTAGTGCCACCTCACATCATATCAAGGGTAGATTTGTCTCTTCTCCCAATGTATTTACGTATGTATGTATTTATTCAATTATTTATTTATGCCAGTAGAGATTCATGAATATTTATTTTATACTTTAGCTTTTGTTTTGCTTTTTTTTTTTCTTCCTTGAGACACAGTATCACAATGTGACTGTGTCACCCAGCTGGTCTCAAACTCCTGGGCTTAATGATTTTCCTACCTAAGTCTCCTGAGTAACTGGGATTGCAGGCATACACACACCTAATTTATACTTTGGATTATTATTCAATGCTCCTTTATATTGTTGCTCAAATTGTTCCAGTTTTGGCCATGGAACAATTTTGCTGACTACTGTATCCCTTTGACATATCCTCCTCAGTCAGGAATTTTGAGATTTTTTAGATTTTAGATTTGAGTGGTTTTGTTGGTTTGTTTGGCCTTCCTAACTCTGGCATTACAAGAGGCTCCACACTTATCTTGTGTATTTCTTGTTCCAGCTTTGGAATCCGTTTTTTTAAACCCTGATTTCCTTCCATTGGAAAATGAAATTAGATACCAAGATCTGGCCGGACTCAGTGGCTCAGCCTGTAATCCCGTGCTTTGGGAGACTGAGGTGAGAGGATTGCCTGAGCCCGCGGGTTTGAGACCCGCCTGGGCAACTTGGCGAGACCTCATCTCTACAATAAATCAAAAAATCAGCCGGGCGTGGTAGCGTGCGTCTGTAGTGCCAGCTACTTGGAAGGCTGAGGCGGAGGGGTCGCTGGAGCCCAGCAGGTTGAGGCTGCGGTGGCTGGGAGCGGCCACGGCACTCCAGTCTGGGCGACAGAGTGAGACACCAACTCAAAAAAATAAAAATAAAAAATAAAAAATAAATGACTCATTCTTACCTTTTACCCTTGCTTATCTGTGCCATCTCCCTTGAACAATAAGAAGCCTGGCTTACACTATCCACCATCCGTTTTTTCAGTTGTTCAATTTCAGGCCGCATGTATGCGGTTTTAAAATTAATCCAGGCCGGGCTCGGCGACTCAGCCTGTAATCCCAGGATTTTGGGAGGTCGAGGTGAGTGGGTTGCCTGAGCCCCGGGGTTTGAGATCAGCCTGGACAACTTGGTGAGACCTTATTTCTACAATAAATCAAAAACTAACCGTGCATGGTAACCCGTGCCTATAGTTCCAGCTACTTGGAAGGCTGAGGCGGACGGATCTCTGGAGACCAGCAGATTGAGGCTGCGGTGGCCGGGAGCGTGCCTCTGCACTCCAGTCTGGGCCACAGAGTGCGACTGCAACTAAAAAAAAAAATTAATCCATACCCCTGTGGGAAACAATTTTTATGAACAATTACCTTCGCCTTTAGACTTATAGACTCCACTTATGTCCAGATTTACTTAGGTCAGCAGTTTATGCCTCAGTACCCTTCAATGAGGTTGTTGTATGTATTTGTAATATATTTACATTCTGCTGTCGCTTTCTGCATTCCATCCTAGAATCCCTGAACTTCGAGTTGATTTTTTAAAAAATTTGCACGTATTGAGATTTATTCTTTGTACTGTGAAGTTCTGTGGGTTTTGACAAATGTTTAAAGTCTTATATCTCTCTTTACAATATCAGAGAAAATAGTTTCACCTTCATAAAACATCCCCTGTGTTTCACATACTTAATTCTTCTACCCTGAAGTCCTGGTAACCACTGATCTTTACTGCCTCTACATTTTTGCCTTTTCTAGAATGTCATGTAATTGAAACTATACAGTATAAAGCTTTTTCAGACTGGCTTCTTTTATCCAGTAATGTGCATTTAAGAGTCATTCGTGACTTTTTGTGGTTTGATTGCTCATTTCTTTTTATCACTGAATAATTTTCTATTGTATGACTGTACCACAGTTTGTTTAATCAGTTCTCTTATTGTGAAGGACATTTAGGCTGCTTCTAGTTATTTGCAATTATACATAAAGTTGCTATAACCATTTCCATGTAGGTCTTTGTGTGAGCCTAAGTTTTTAAATTAGTTAAGTAAATACCTAGTAGCATGGTTGCTGGTTCCTGTGTTAAGACTATATTTAGTTTTGTAAGAAACTGCCAAACTATCTTCCAAAGTGATGGCATTTTTTTGCATTTCTACCATCAGTGAATGAGAATTCCTGTTGCTTTTCATCCTTGCCAACAGTTTATGTTGTTTAATAAGTGTTTAGTGGTATTCCTTGTTGTTTAAATTTGCAGTTCCTGAATATCAAATGATGTTGAACATCATCGCCTATGTTTATCTGTCTGTTTGGTGAGGTATCTGTTCAGATCTTTGGCCTACTTTTTAAAATTAGGTGACTTATTATTTATTTTAGTCTCTATAATTCATATTTGTTACATGTATTATTTTGTGTATATCAAGTAATATGTTAACATAGTAAAAAAGAGCACAGGAGCAGGAAAAAGCTTTGAGCTTCATGTTGTAACTGACAATTGATTAAGAATTCATACTTAAATTCAAATTCCAGCCTTGCTTTTTTATTAGTCTTGCAACTTTGAGACTGTTATATTAATGTAATCTTTTAGGGCCTCAGTTTCTTCATACATAAAATGAAAATAATACCTACCTCACCTGTTTTTGTGTGTGTGAGAATTTTTTTTTTTTTTTGAGTTGGAGTCTCACTCTGTTGCCCAGACTGGATTGCAGTGGCCACTCCCGGCCACCTCAGCCTCGACCTGCTGGACTCTGGCGATCCTTCCACCTCAGCCTTCCAAGTAGCCAGAATTACAGGCTCGCGCTACCACTCCTGGCTAATTTTTTTTTTTTTTGAGTTGGAGTCTCACGCTGTCGCCTAGATTGGAGTGCAGTGGCCACTCCCGGCCACCGCACCCTCGACCTGCTGGACTCTGGTGATCCTTCCGCCTCGGCCTTCCGAGTAGCCTGAATTACAGGCGTGCGCTACCACGCCTGGCTGATTTTTTGATTTACTGTAGAGGTGAGGTCTCGCCAAGTTGTCCGGCGGGTCTCGAACCCACAGCCTCAGGCAGTCCACTCACCTCAGCCTCCCAAAGCGCTAGGATTAAAGGCTGAGCCACCGAGCCTGGCTATGTGTGAGAATTTAATGAAAACAACAGGGTTAACTAAAGACCAACAAGTGCTGGAGACTTCATACATGTGCCGCATAGGAAATGCTCAGTAAACAACCGTTTCCCATTGTCCCAACAATGGAGAGTTCACTCATTTATTAAACAAGTGTTTATTGAGTGCCTGTTCTAGGCACTGCAATACATTCATGAGTCTCTGTGTAGTAAGATTTGTTGAAGTCACTTAAACTGAATTGTAATATTATATTCACAGTTGAAAATGTTGACATGAGGAAAGAGACCAGAAGCAGAAGATTAAGTTAGTATACTCCTTTCAAAATTCAGACGAAGCCGGGCTTGGTGGCTTAGCCTGTAATCCCAGTGCTTTGGGAGGCTGAGGTGAGTGGATTGCCTGAGCCCACGGGTTCGAGACCTGCCTAGGCAACTTGGCAAGACCTCATCTCTACAATAAATCAAAAATTAGCCGGGCATGGTAGTGCACGCCTGTAGTTCCAGCTACTTGGAAGGCTGAGGCAGAAGGATCGCCGGAGCCCAGCAGGTTGAGGCTGCAGTGGCTGGGAGCGGCCACTGCACTGCAGTCTGGGCGATGGAGTGAGACTCCAACTCAAAAAAAAAAAAAAAATTCAGATGAGATAATAAGGGCTTAAAAAATAGAATTGAGGATGGAAAGGAGGGGACAGATGAAGAGATGTTTCAGAGGTAGAATTTAATAGATATGCATATTACTAGGTGACCATGGGTAACATAGTGGTTTTAAAATGAGCAACTTTTTCTTATTGAGAAGTTATAGAATACTGCTTTATAAAGGCTCATATTCACTTAGATTGTTTTGATAATCAACCCAGCCTTAAACACATACATCATATCCTCAGCCAGATTTTCGGTCCCCAAATTCTTTAACTCAGAAGTGCTGATTCCCCAGCCGAAGCAAGTAAAGAGGAAACCAAACATGCAAGTCAAATGGGAAACTTTCACAATTAATTTTTTACACTCTGCCATCAAAAATTTTCCAAGTTGGAAGGCCGAGGTGAGTGAATTGCCTAAGCCTGCGGGTTCAAGACCCACCTGGGCAACTTGACGAGACCTCATCTCTACAATAAATCAAAAAATTAGTCAGGTGTGGTAGTATGCATCTGTAGTTCCAACTACTTGGAAGACTGAGGCGGAAGGATTGCCGGAACCCAGCAGGTGGAGGCTGCGGTGGCCGGGAGCATGCCACTGCACTCCAGTCTGGGTGACAGAGTGAGACTCCAACCCCCCCCCAAAAAAATTTCCAAGTTGTTTCTACTAATTATATTGCCGAACATTTTAAGAGAGATAGGACAGTGTTCTTGCTTGCCTAATAAAGTTGGAAGGTAAGTTTTTGCTCAATGGCATGATTGGCTTAGCAGCAAAAAGAACTGCACAATTTCATCTCTGATTCTAAGCTAAACAGAGCTGAGAGATAATTCCCCTGTGTATTTTTAAGTAAGAGTTAAATCCCTCCCAGTGTAATGTAGCACCAGATCGAAGTAAACAGACTATGATTTCAGTGCTAGACACAGCCTTGAGGCAGAAGAAATTACACTGTCATACAGAGGATCTGTGGCTGCTGCTATTTTGGTGCTTGAGTTCTTTGTTGTCACATAGTTGAAGACAATCCAGATGAGAAAGAGTGTTAACCAGCAAAAGGAGAAAATTCCCTGCACATGGCTAGGAGGACGTCGGGGAAGAGGAAAGATAGTACAGTGCCATCTGAACACACCAGTAAGGGGTCTCTTCCAATATATGATGACTTCAACTTGTCTGTTCATTCTTACTAGAAACAAGCTGTTTAGAAGAACAAAATGCAGGATAAAGATTAAAATCTAAATTTTATCAGATGATCTGTCATTGATTAATTTAATTGAGTTAGCTTCCAGCTACTTATAAAACAAGTTTAGGGAAAAAAATGGAACATTTACTTTTTCACTTCCAAACTGTGAGGATATTACTTTAAAGATACAAACACACACACACATAAATATATAAAATGTAGGAAATGCCAGGTGTAGTGGCACATGCCTGTAGTCCCAGCTACTCAGGAGAATCCCTGAATCCAGGAATTCAAGACTGCAGGAAGCTATGATTGTGCCACTACACTCTGGCCTGGGCGACAGAGCAAGACCCCATCTCTAAAATAATAGTAGTAATTTAAGCAGCATTGTAATATTTGTTCATGTATGTCTGTATATTTAGATGTATGTGTAGACATTATAGGTAAATCAGAGTACTCGATTTTGTTTTTGGTTTTTTTTGAGTTGGAGTCTCACTCTGTCACCCAGACTGGAGTGCCGTGGCACGCTCATGGTCACCCCAGCGTCAGCCTGCTGGGCTCCAGCGATCCTTCCGTGTCAGCCTTCCAAGTAGCTGTAACTACAGGTGTGTGCAACCACGTCCAGCTATTTTTTTTTTAATTGTAGAGTCGAGGTCTTGCCAAGTTGCCCAGGCTGGTCTCGAATCCACCGGCTCAGGCAATCCTCTTGCCTTGACCTCCCAAAGTGCTGGGATTAAAGGCTAAGCCACCGAGCCCAACCAAAGTACTCATTTTGAACAGACTAGATATATTAAGTTTTATCACTCAGTGGAAGGGTACAGATTAGAAGAATGCAAGAATGATTTTGTATTTTCCACCAATGTGAAGATTCTCCTCGTTACTGGGACTTTTTCAAATATGCATTTCGGAACTGGGGAAAGAACCACAGGATGGGTTTAGAGACCCACTGTGCCCTCTGTGAGACTGACCTGAGCCAAAACTCCTTGGTCTCCTGCCTTCCATTACTCCCTGCTCTGACTGATGGACACAGTGATGCTGTGAGTCTCTTGGAATTAGTGTCAGTTCAGGGCCAGTGCCCAAGAATCCCCAAAAGATCTGACTACTTTTTATTTATTTACTTATTTATTTATTTATCTATTTATTTATTTGAGTTGGAGTCTCACTCTGTCTTCCAGACTGGAGTGCAGTGGCCTCTCCTGGCCACCGCAGCCTCGACCTGCTGGGCTCCAGCGATCCTTCCGCCTCAGCCTTCCAGGTAGCTGGAACTACAGGCGTGCGCTACCACGCCCAGCTAATTTTTGATTTACTGTAGAGATGAGGTCTCACCAAGTTGCCCAGGCAAGTCTCGAACCTGCGGGCTCAGGCAATTCACTCACCTCAGCCTCCCAAAGCGCGGGATTACAGGCTGAGCCACCGAGCCTGGCTCCTTTTTATTTCTGTTGTACAATTACTCTAGTAATAAGCCAGTGGTTCATTTGGGGAAGGCTAGGAGAAAGAAGTATACAGTATGATGCTGTTCAGGAGGCTGAGGTGGAAGGATTGTCTGGGGTTGAAGTTGTGGTAAGCCATGATCATGCCACTTCACTCCAACCTGTGTAACAGAGTGAGACCCCTGGCTCAAAAAAAATAAACAAAAATAACAAAAGTAAAAGCAAATGGACTGAGCATGTAGTCCCTGCTACTCAGGAGCCTGAGGCAGGAGAATTGCTTGAGCCCAAGAGTTCTGGGCTGTAGTGCACCAAGCCAATCAGGTATCTACATTAAATTCAGCTTCAACACGATAACCTCTCAGAAGTGGGTACCACCAGTTTGCCTAAGATGGGATGAACCAGCCCATATCAGAAACAGAACAGACCAAAACTCTTATGCTAATGAATAGTAGGAATTGTGCTTGTGAACATCCACTGTACTCGAGCCTGGGCAACATAACAATACTCTGTCTCTTTAAAGTTGGGGGGAGACTAAACTGAAATCATCTTTCCCAAAATAATTACTAAAAACAAGGCATGATGAACCAATAGAGAAAGATATGGGAAAATTTTACAAATCATCTTAGCATTAGAACGATAAGCAACTCTTATAACTTTAAGATATCCGTGAGTAAAAATGCAAACTCCATTATGTGATCAATTAACTCAGAATAACATAATTAAATGCATGATCCATGTTATTTCTATGATCTGCAATCATAGAATAATTCTTTTTATCTTGGTGATTTAGTTTGTTTCTGGTGTTCACTGGTTATAGTGAATAACTGTTGCCTTTCTAGTAGTTCTTTTTTAGTATCTTCCAAGAACAGCATCCTGGCTGGGCACAGTGGCCCATGCCTGTAATCCCAGCACTTTGGGAGGCGGAGGCAAGAGGACAGCCTGAGCCAATGGGTTCAAGACCAGCCTGGGCAACATGGCAAGACCTTGTCTCTAAAATAAGACCTTGTCTCTACTTGGAAGGCTGAGGCAGAAGTCTCTTCAACTCACTAAGTCTCCTGATCCAAAGACCTAGTTGCCTGGTTTCTGAGAGACTGGAACATGGCAATGTAAATGTAAAGCCCTTGATAAAGACCAGGGCTCAATGAACAGTTAATGGGAATGCAGAGATCCCTATGCATGACTGTCCAGGCCTTCCCAAGTTAGGCTCTGGCCTGCTGTTCCATCCTAGCCATCTACCACTCTCCTAACTAAACTCTGTTGCAACCATGCTGGCTTACTCTCTGTTCCCAAATAATCCTTACATTTTCCCCCATGTGGCTTCCCTCCTGCCCTTCATTCACTTACCTGAATGTAGCCATTTCTTTAAAAATCAATGAAGTCAGCCGGGCTCAGTGGCTCAGCCTGTAATCCCAGCACTTTGGGAGGCCTAGGAGAGTGAATTGCCTGAGCCCATGGGTTCGAGCCCAGTCCGGGCAACTTGGCGAGACCTCATCCCTACAATAAATCTAAAAATTAGCTGGGCGTGGTAGTGCATGCCTGTAGTTCTGGCTACTTGGAAGGCTGAGGTGGAAGGATTGCTGGAGCTCAGCAGGATGATGTTGGGGTAGCCATGAACGTGCCACTGTACTCCAGCCTGGGCGACTTTTATATATACATAAAAGTTACAAAGAAGGTGTGGTTCCTAGCCCCAATGTTCTAGGGTAGCTTTTCAAGCAGTCAGCTTGAATTAGTCTAGCCTTTAAAGCATTCAGCTTTGTTATGCAACAATATTTACAACTAATGGTGGCCCAATTATTAAAGATACGCTTTGTGCTTTATGTTCGTGGAACTACTTTATAATGCTAGTATTGAAGGTAGGAATATAATAATCGGTACATGTAAGGTATAGTGAACCAGGCTTTGACTGTTTCCCAGCATTTACATTTCCAGGAACATGATATAACTTGCAGTATAGCCAAATCCTTGAGCTAACAAGTAGTGATATAACTGGGTTTATTGCAATTGTTCTGAATTGAAGAAACTTCTACAATGTGTTCTTAGTTGGAAATTTGGCTTACTGAAATCTTGGCCAGAGAGGTACATTTTAAAACAAACAAAACCAAAAAGGAAATCTCAAATCCAGAATTGCCTTTAAATGTATTTTTAAAAAAACTAGTTTAAAATAAAATTGCCAAATTAAAAAGATTAGAAATTTGAAATTGTCAAAGGTTTTGTTATGTGATATCAGCCAATGTTTGTGGCAGTTTAAAAATAGTCAGCCGGGCTCGGTGGCTCAGCCTGTAATCCCAGCACTTTGGGAGGCTTGTCTGAGCCCGTGGGTTCGAGACCCGCCTGGGCAACTTGGTGAGACCTCATCTCTACAATAAATCAAAAAAAAATTAACCGGGCGTGGTAGCGCGCGCCTGTAGTCCCAGCTCCTTGGAAGGCTGAGGCGGAAGGATCGCCGGAGCCCAGCAGGTCGAGGCTGCGGTGGCCGGGGGCAACCACGGCACTCCAGTCTGGGTGACAGAGTGAGACTCCAACTCAAAAAAAAAAAAGAAAGAAAAAGAAAAAACTTAATAGTCATGACTTTAAAGCAATATATAGACCAATGTTTAAAAACTTAAAAAAATTATTTAAAATATCTCAAAAAATGATTTGAGTAGAAAACCTTCTAGTTACATTATAAATTTTAAATATAATATATCAGACAGAATACATTTTTTTTTTCGAAAAATTGCATTTTTACCTTTTTATGAATTCATAATGTGCCTTGATTTAAATGATGATCCGTTTCTAAATTCTGTATCAAAGCAGCTGGAAACTGGTAATTGCATATTTTGCAATTTATTCAAGTTATATACTTGTAAAACACTTTTGCATATTAAAACCACATCAAATGTGCTTAACAAATTTCATGAACAAATCAATAAATGGAAGGAATGAATAAATGAATGAACCAGTAGACAAGATGTTTTAGTAGTGATAATATAGAATTTACTGTTATTAAGAGATTTAATTATTTTAATGTTTCCAAGTTTTATGGTCATTGTTTATAAGTAAAAGTAACAGGACAACCTTATTTGCAGTTTCCTATAAAATGAAATAATTATACAATATGCCCAACAGTGCCCAGCCCATGGTAGTAAATATTCCCTTACCCTGTTATGGAAATATAGTTTTGCGAAAAAAAAAATACAAATCTACCTGCTAGAACTGGGAAAAATAAAGCATTTGGAAAGGACAGTTGAATTGGCAAACTCTTTATTTTCATGACTTCTATCATTATATCTATGGAGATTACTTCCTAAAGAAAATTTTCATCCTTCATCTTGCTCATTGATCACAAATCCAGATTTCCAATTCAAGCATTGTGAAAAATGTTGCTCAAAAATATAGGGGCAATATTACCATGGTTACTATTATATAATTCTCTTCAATCTTGAGCACAATCCTAGAATGTCAGAGATTACCGGTTGAAAATCAGTGACTACCGTTATACAAACCTTTACTGAGAATCTAGTATGTCCAAAACATTGCGAAGTATGGGAAATAAGATAAATAAGGCATACCCCTAGCTTGGGAACGTAAGTGTGTATGGGAAATACAGGCTTGTCTAAGATTAACTGTTTTAAAAGGTATAAACTGTTACAAGAGAGGCATGCTTAGGAATGGGACAGAGAAAGAACACATCATTCAGCCTTGGAAACTGAAGAATTGCCTTCCCAGAGATGGTTGCGTTTGTTATAGAGCCCAGAAAGATGTACAGGCATTTTCCAGGAAGTGATGGGGAAAAGTGAGGGATGGTGTCTGGAGGCAGGAAGGCATGGAAGGCTACTGTACAAGTGCTGTTAGAGGTGCCATGATGCTCTTGTATACCTGGAGAAGTGGTTTTCTAAAGCTCAATCTTTATTGAAAATAAAACTTTCTATAGAATTCTATGTGGAACACAGATAATAGCAAGCTGCTATTATTTTGAAGCAGGGAGAAGGACCTGGAGTCATAGCAGCTAGTGTGTTACTGCCCCTCCATGGTACTACCCGAGGCACTCTCAGGGAAGTTAGAGAAGATTGGTAGAAGACTGTGGAGGGGACCAGAACATGTCACTTTAGACAGATTGGGCTTTGTCCTACAAGGACTTAGGGGTTATCAAACATTTTAAGCAAGTTAATATCATCAACTTTATTAGAAAGAAAACCGTAGGTGTTCCATAAGATGAGTCAGAGTAGAGACCCGTAAATCAGGTATTCTGAAAATTCAGATATTAAAGGAAGAACAGAGAACTAAACTGTGTAGATATGAGTTATGATATTGGCTCCTTCTCTGCCAAACTCCATAACCTTGAGTTGCAGAATGTTAGATTTAAAGGGGACCTTCATATGTTATTCACCTGCCTTCCCAGTTTAAAGATCTCTTTAACAGTGAAGCTGAACCAGGCTCGGTGGCTCAGCCTATAATCCTGCACTTTGGGAGGCCGAGGTGAGTGGATTGCCTGAGCCCGCGGGTTCGAAACCCACCTGGGCAACTTAGTGAGACCTCATCTCTACAATAAATCAAAAAATTAGCCAGGTGTGGTAGCGCACGCCTGTAGTTCCAGCTACTTGGAAGGCTGAGGCGGAAAGATCGCCGGAGCCCAGCAGGTCGAGGCTGTGGTGGCCGGGAGTGGCCACTGCACTCCAGTCTGGGCGAGAGAGTGAGTCTCCAACTCAAAAAAAAAAAAAAAACAACAGTGACGCTGACAAATGATTAGGCCACTAGATGACCAAGAACATTTTCATGATATGAAGCATACTACATATATTAGGAAGAATCCCATTCTTTTCTTGTCTTTAGTTTCCAACTAGAATAAACACTCGCTGGGGTTTATGTTATTTTCTCTATTCATAGATAGTCCTTTGCATATTTATATATAGCCCTCAAGTTCTTGCTCTGCCTTTTTTTTCTCTCAGCGAATTTTACAGAGTTCACTCATTCAGAGTTTATGAGATGTCAATTTCAGATTGCTTGCTTTCCCGATTTCCCTCTGAGGATGCTTTCTGTTCCAAATGTGAACTGTTAAAATATGCCATCCGGACCTGCAATCAGTTCTTCAGAGATGGTTGAACAGTCTACTATCCAGTGACTGGAACTGGTACCTCTATTGATTTGGAAGTACTACTCTTTAAAGAAGCATATGATTGCAATAATATTTTAATAGCCAGGTCATACTCATGGCTTATATGGAGCCTGTAGTCAACTCAGACCCTAGAGCCTTGAGCAAGTTGATTAACCCATCCTGTCCTCAGTTCCTCTAACTTGACCATAAGGGTCACACCTGCCTCCTGTTTATGGTAATTATGGATAATATGATGTTAAATTAAATTTATAGCCAGTGTTGTACTTGAAATTCAAGGTGACCTAGTTGTTGTGCAGATGTAGTTTTATAAAAGACAAAAGAACCATTGACAAGAAAGTAATCTGTATCAAAAGCATATTCAGCAGCCTTTGGGGGGGAAAAATGTGTTTCCTAGGAGTTTTGCATTCTTTGACCCTTACTACTTCTGTTTTAGCAATAAAAGACTTAGCCTGACTACTCTATAAATAGATTTTCAATTTATATTGCCAGATAATACACAATTTGATGAGAATGAAGATGGTTTTCCTGAGAGGCTATGTTAATTGGTTTATATATTATTGTCTTGTATGTGTCTCAGTTTTTTCCTTGGCTTCCAATCCTTGGAGGCGTATGTACTTTCTCTAATAGAATATTCTCTTGGCTGACTTCAACAAAGGAGTGACCAAGTCTGCTCTGCACTCGCTGGCAGTGATGTTGCAGTAATCGGAATAAAATAAGGTCCTAAGGAGAGTCTGGCTCAAACAATAGGAATTACAAAGTAAAAACAAGCACAGATCTTCACTGTTACCCTTCTACATGCCAGAAGCTGAACACTATTGGATAATCACATTCCTGTGCATTTTATAGATGTATATAAAAACTGGTATAGAGCAATTTCCCTGCATGATTTAGACAAGAACCACTCCTTTTTTATTGTATCAGTGGCACTCAGGAGTTTTTAGAAGATACCTTACATCCTTCACAGGTACTTTAAAGCAGTTACTGAACTTCATTATAACGCTGAAACTATTTGGGTCACAGTGGTAAACTGTGTTTGGCTCTGAGGATTTAAAAAACACTGCAGATGTAGTTACCAGCTCTGCTGTGATCACTCTTATTAAATTACTGTTTCTCACTGCCTTGTTCATACTTTGTAAGGACAATGAATGTGGAATCCCAGCTTTTCGCTACAATTATTTTATCATAAAACTAAGAGAAATATGATTTTCTGCAAAAAGTGTCGGTACTTTTTGAAAATTATAGTTGCATTTTTAAGATGCTTGTTGTTCCCTAGGTTGTTAGACCTGATATTTGATTTTCTCATCCCATTGGAACTTTAAGTGTGTTATAATTCATCTGTTTAGGTATGAACGTTCATTAATAGAGGGACGAAGTGTATTGCTGATGTGCCCTTGGCTACTTTTAAAACACGATTAATATTTGCATAATGCTTTTAGCCAGGAAGAATGTGCCATTGGTTGCTAGACAAGTCCGAATAGGATTTTAATGCATGGCAAAATTTAAAGATAAAAAATATTGGAAGCCGGGCTCCGTGGCTCAGCCTGTAATCCCGCCCCTTTGGGAGGCTGAAGTGAGTGGATTGCCTGAGCCCGCGGGTTCGAGACCCACCTGGGCAACTTGGTGAGACCTCATCTCTACAATGAATCAAATAATTAGACAGGTGAGGTAGTGCGCGCCTGTAGTTCCAGCTACTTGGAAGGCTGAGACGGAAGGATCGCCGGAGCCTTGTAAATATTGAAATGTAAAAGTTAGGAATTATCTTTTCAAAATAAATCTCTAGCTGTATTTAGTAATTTATTTGCCTTTTAAAGAATTTTACAGTTCTCGGCCAGGCGCGGTGGCTCATGCCTGTAATCCCAGCACTTTGGGATGCCAAGGCGAGAGGATTGTTTGAGCCCAGGAGTTCAAGACCAACCTGGACAACATAGGGAGCCCATGTCTCTACAAAAAAAAATTTGAAAAGTTATCCAGGTGTAATGGTGCTGGCGTCTGGTCTCAGCTACTTGGGAGACTGAGATAGGAGGATTGCCTGAGCCCCGGAGTTTGAGGCTGTGGTGAGCCATGAACCATGATGGTGCCGGTACACTCCAGACTTTTGTTCTCTCTTGTAGTCTTTTTTTTTCCTTTTCTTTTCTCAGTCTTCATTTTCATCTAATAATTTTCAGTTCTATCTTCCCTGCTTAAGAGTGTGAGCTCCTGAAGACTAGGACTGCCTTATCATCCCCACCACATACTCATATCACAGGATACAATATTTATTGGGTCTGTTTGGTTAGGTGTGTGTATTTGATTGGGTAGGTGTGTTTGGTTAGGTAAGTGGATGCCTGGGTGAATGGGTAGAATTGGATGAGTAAGCTAGAAGATTGATAAATGGGTACAAGGGTGAACCATTGGCACCTCTTCCCTGCTACTATTGCAGGAATCCCAGAGACCTAATGGTTGGTCTCCTGTCATCTTGGGCTTCATTGTGGTCATAAATAAGTTGACTGCATCTTAGAGGTTGTTTTGAAATTACTAGGCATGGAGGAAGAGTTTAGAGTATCTAATATCTGTTTGGTTTTTTTTGAGTTGGAGTCTCACTCTGTCGCCCAGACTGGAGTGTAGTGGCCGCTCCTGGCCACCACAGCCTCGACCTGCTGGGCTCCGGCGATGCTTCCGCCTCAGCCTTCCAAGTAGCTGTAACTACAGGCACATGCTACCACGCCCGGCTAGTTTTTTGATTTATTGTAGAGATGAGGTCTCGCCTGCCCAGGTGGGTCTCGAACCCATGGGCTCAGGCAATCCACTCACCTCAGCCTCCCAAAGGCGCAGGATTACAGGCTGAGCCACCGAGCCCAGCTTGTATCTAATATCTTAAAAGGAATTGTGAAGGCATAGATCAGTGCTGTTAATTTTTGTGTTGCTATCATAAAAGTCTTTGATTTTTCCAAATGCAGTTATAATTTAGAAATAAGGTAAAGATATGGATGGCAGTGATGATTATTTCTCCAAAGGCAACAAATGTCTTAGTATCTGATGTTCCTCATTCTATATCTGTGAATGTGATTTCCATTGTTATTTGTGTTATTTTTGCAAATGAGATCTGTCTGTTTTATTAAGCCTAAAATGATTATTATAAATGTTCATTTGTAACTTAATTTTACATGTAAATTCATGGAGCGTGATGGAAACAAATGGAAGTTTTACTTATATAATTTCAACTTTGGCTTATTTGTTATTCAGTTGCCTGGAACGTATTTCATTTTTTCAGTGACTTACCTGAAGGTTTACACTTGAGTTTTGATGAACTTTTGGTGGCACTTAGTTCCTTTTATTTTTGAAATACTTCTGTTAGGGATTTTACATGTGTTTTAGCAGTTTATCATTATAATCAAGTAAACTTAAGTTCATCTTGTGACCATCACAAGAATATTGATAAAGATGCACTTTAAAATAAATCTTCTTTATTTGGTCTAGACTGCTAAGTACTAACTACATCTGTTCTGCAGAGAATCAGATTAGGCCAGAAGAGTCTTATGTCTTCATTATGCCATTACTGCAGTGTATAGTGTTTGGATAAAATATCATTTTCCTGATATCTCTAAGGAAAATATAAATAAGCAAAAACTTTTTAGGAATTATAGCAATTTCATTACATTCACATGAAAGTCTCATACATGCTTATTAAAATTACTGGGTATTAAATTAATTACATAGGCTGGACTCAGAGGCTCAGCCTGTAATCCCAGCACTTTGGGAAGCTGAGGTGAGAGGCTTGCCTAAGCTCAGGAGTTCAAGACCACCCTGGGCAACTTGGTGAGACCTGTCTCTACAATAAATCAAAAAATAAGCCAGCCTTAATAGCGTGTGCCTGTAGTTCCAGCTATTTGGAAGGCTGAAGCGGAAGGATCGCCTGATCCCAGCAGGTTGAGGCTGCGGTGGCCGGGAGCGGCCACTGTACTCCAGACTGGACGACAGAGTGAGGCGCCAACTCGGGGGAAAAAAAAAGATATATGAATTGCAGTAATCTAAAAACAGACTAATTTCTGCTAAATAAAAGCAATTGTTTACAGGACATTCATAGTCCCTACAGTTTTATTTCAGTTTTAATTATAAAAGATGTAAAATAAGAAAATATATTCTTCCTTGCATGTGATAAATCCTTTATGTAAATAGTCATTTAAAAATAAAAACATCCCTTCGAACTTTGAGTCTTTGAAGTTATTGAGATGTGCGAAAATTTCTTATCTTTATTTATTTATTTTTATATTTTATTTTATTTTTTGAGTTGGAGTCTCCCTCTGTTGCCCAGGCTGGAGTCAATCTGCTAGGCTCTGGCAATCCTTTTGCCTCAGCCTTCCAGGTAGCCAGAACTACAGGCGCGCGCTACCACACCTAATTTTTGATTTATTGTAGAGAAGAGGTCTCGCCAGGTTGCGCGGGCTGTTCTTGAACCCACGGGCTCAGTCAATATACTTGCCTTGGCCTCCCAAAAGTGCTGGGATTACAGGCTGAGCCACCGAGCCCAGCCAAATTACTTATCTTTAAAACCTCATGTAAATTTTTGTGTATGTAGTCTAGTATAGGAAATGAAACACTAAATCCATTTAATTTTGTAACTCAAATTTGTAATGGCAAGATGCCATTACATTTTTGACAGTTTAAAAAATTAATAATAAGTATAACTGATTCTGAAATAATTAGATTTTTATTAGCCTGAAAATAGAGCTCATCCCAGCCCTTTTACCCATCTGCCACATTAACCTCTGACAACTTTAACAGTTGCTCCTCATTCAGCTTATACAAGTACAGTTTTGAAAGAAAACAGAATTCTACTCTTGGGTGTACCCTCAGGTTATTATCCTCTCTGGGTAAACCAGTGTAGAAAATGAGGTGTTCGGGCCGGGCTCGGTGGCTCAGTCTGTAATCCCAGCACTTTGGGAGGCTGAGGTGAATGGATTGTCTGAGCCCGCGGGTTCGAGACCCGCCTGGGCAACTTGGCGAGACCTCCGCTCTACATTAAATAAAAAATTAGCCGAGCATGGTAGTGCGCACCTGTAGTTCTAGCTACTTGGAAGTCTGAGGTGGAAGGATCGCCAGAGCCCAGCAGGTTGAGGCTGCGGTGGCCGGGAGCGGCCACTGCACTCCAGTCTGGGCGACAGAGTGAGACTCCAACTCAAAAAAAAAAAAAAAGAGATGAGGACTCGCCAAGTTACCCAGGCGGGTGTTGAACCCATGGGTTCAGACAATCCACTCTAAATTTTTTAAAATAAAAAGGATGCTAACATTATTATTGGTGCCAAAATATGATTGGAAAGTAATTTATTGGCCAAATTGTATTTGAAGTTTTGTAAATGTTGCAAATAATGTGTAGCTATTGTTAGACATATAATTTGCATAAGGATATTTATTTAGAATAATTTGATGTTTTTCTTTGATTCCTAGTATGTTTCTTATATCTTATGAGTATTGCTTTTATTTTTCTCACTATGTAGGAAAGGGGAGAAGACTTCAGTTAATTATTTCATGTAATTGTTTTTAACATTTAGTGGATTTTTATTTATTTATTTATTTTTGAGTTGGTGTCTCACTCTGTTGCCCAGACTGGAGTGCAGTGGCACACTCCCAGCCACCGCAGCCTCAACCTGCTGGGCTCTGGCGATCCTTCCACCTCAACCTTCCAAGTAGCTGAAACTATAGGCGCACATTACCACCCAGCTAATTTTTGATTTACTGTAGAAACGAGGTCTCGCTAAGTTGCCTGGGCTGGTCTCGAACCCGCGGGCTCAGGCAATCCACTCACCTGGGCCTCCCAAAGTGCTGGGATTACAGGCTGAGCCACCAAGCCCGGCCCATTTAATGAACTTTTAAAACAATATTCATTATATTTTGACAGAAAAAAATATTTCAAATATAATTTCACTAAAACAAAAAAATGTATTGGGAACAGATACATCTCTTGAATTTTTAAAAGTGGGCATTATCATTACATTGTCTTAAGATATTTCTTTAAAGATCTAATAATTTAGAAGTGAGGTGCTAGTTGCTGGATATTCCTTTGTTTGGAAGATTAGTGCAAATTTCATTCGACTCCTCTTGATTTGGAGAATATTAAGTACGCTCTTCAAAAGATTCATGTTTTCCCTTTCTGTTACATATCTGATGACCAAATATATCATAGGTATATTTAATTAATTATGCACTGCCTAAGGATATGTATTTCTTTCTAAAATAATCAAAGATTTTTGTAATTAATTTTAAAATAAGATGAATCATCTTTTGGCTTACATGTCATCCATTAATCCTGTATGGGAATTTGATTATTGTGTCTGTACATTTTTTCCTCCAGACAGTTACTTTATTTAATAACTACTCATCTATTATTGAATTCTTAATGTTTTGCCATTGTAAGTTTAACAAACCTGTGAGCTGATTTCATAAAGCTATCAAAAGCATTTGCTCATAACTGAAGAGCATATGATTCAATATGTCTGTGAACTTAAAATATATTTTAAAAAATTAACTGACAACTCTTTAAAAAAACTTAGGCTATTTCATTTGATATATTATCTTTGTTCTAAGAGGGAAGTCATTTTCTTTTAAAGAATGCATATGCCTTGACTTGTTGGTATTTCAATACTTTAGATGAAAATCATTCAAAAAGTATTTCTTTTTAAGTTGACTTTTATCAAGTTATGTCTTTTTAGACCCACTATATTGTTAGACTTTAGAAATTTGTATGCCTGCCTATGATATAGAAATATGGTTTCCAGAAGTATTTACATGGCAGTTTGATAGGCTGACCACCTTTACTGTAACAAGTGATTTTGTTTTGAATATATTTTATGCAAAGTGGTAGAAGAAAGTGACTCTGAACAGTTTAATATTTGTTTTCCCTTTGTTGTCAATTTTAAGATTCATGTGGTTGAGGCTTAGAGGTTAAGAGTGTTAGGTTCCTTAGTGTTATTTTTTTAAGCTGTTAATTTATTTCAGCAAGAGGTATATGGGCATATCCCATAGCTCCCTGCCTTGTGTTTTGCCACAGTCATCCTGGGAGTCAAATTAATCCACAATGAAGTGTGAATTAATCCCCCAATTAGAGTGAAAACAACTAAAACATCTTTATGGTTAACAAACCATTGGTTACACCCTTCCTCCCATTTTCAAAATGTTCTGGGGGAATGATGGTAAGACAACCTAAGGTAGACCTCATAAAGATTTCTCAGTATAATTTGAATAATGTCTTAATTAGGATGCCCTTCTAAACTGTTATTTCTGTAGTATTTTCTTAACAAATATTCAATAACTCTAAAATATTTTAAGGTAATTTCTTTCTGTTATTTAAGCAAACATTTTCTAAGCACCATTTGGCCCAGTCTTTTACCTGATATTGCTGACATTCCTACTTCCACATGCATAAAAAGCACATGTGCATGTACATGCATACAGACATACCTACCTGAACCAAATATGGCTATCATGTAAAACATTATCCAGATTTTTCAGTTCAAGCTGGCCATTTAACCCAGGAAATAGAGTGCAACTTTAGAAGAATTAAAAATTTTGACCATCAGAAAATGTCAGGAACCACAATTTTAATTCTTATATACTGTAAGAGTCAGAAATTTGTTGCTTGCTATGCGTGATTACAAAAATAATATCAAGCATCCTTATCCCTTAAGTTTTATTTTTGTGAAAGAGTAGTTCCCAAACTTAAGCAGTCTCTTCTCTCATCCTGTGGTCTTATTAGCATTGTGAGAATTTTTGTTGTTGTTGCTTAGCAGTTTGTTTATTTTTTGGTTTTGTTTTGTTTTTACTGACTGTATCTGACACTTAGTATGCTTTCAGTATAGATGTACCAAAATAAATCATGAAGAAACAAATGTTTCATTAGTCTTAAGAATGACTTAAAAGCTGGAAAAGAGTCTTTTAAATGCCCTACTTTTGGAGGATAAAGCCCCCACATGCTTTATTCTGGGCCTTGAGGGGGAAAGAGTAGGGTGCTTCTAGAGCTTGATTGTCTATATAATATGTACATGTCAGTATGATGTTGAAAATGTATCTCCTCTTAACAAGTGGAAAGACCTCTCTACATCATTAATGCCAATTATATAATTATATCATCATATTTGATCAATTATTAGAAGAATAATGCATATGTTTTCCTTAGGAATTAGGTATTTCACAGAATTTCCTAACATCTTTATTCTTTTTCCCTTCCAATGTAACGATCCCAAGAAAAGCTTTACATTAGTATCACAAACCACATGTGTGTATGTGTGTCTGTGTTGGGGAGTGTGAGGGAGTGTGGATTGTCTATGTAATGGGGAAAATGTATTTAATTCTTATGTTTTGCAAGGTCTGGAGGAAGAGACAATTTCTTAGATGAAAAGATCATGTCTATCACTATTTCCATGAATGGTGGTATATTTTGGAATTTGTTTTATGGAGGAATGGGGCACATTCAGATGGGCCTTCAAATGATGCAGAATAAACTTTCCATAAAATATTTTTTTTGGTAAATGATATCACCAAAGCAACAGGTCGCACGGTATGTTTCCCCCAGGATATTGTCTCTAGAGTTTGACAAATGTTATTTAGCCTAGAAGGATAAATCCTCTTTTCTCACAAGTGCCATGTGTTCTATTTCCACTGTTCCTGCACAAGATAAGACGTGAATGTTTTCTTTAAGACCTCTTCCAAAATCTTCTCATCATGAAATAGAATGTCGTCTATTCATCTACTTTGTCTGAGTGGCCAAGATGACATTTGAGCTCACAGTTCCAGGAACTAAATGCCATTACTTTAATGGTCTGAGCATCGTGTTATCTTTCCCAAGTGGTGCATAAGAGTGGCTCACAGGCATTAATTTTTGTCCAGATAGTCTTAAATGTCTGTTATAGTAAGTGACTCATGATTATTAGAAAATTCTTTGTGTGGCAAAAAACCTTTTTCTCATTATAAATGCCTTAATAATAAAGCTTAAACCTTTGTAAGCATAAGATTGGTCATGTCTTCTCACCATGATCTTAGACTCTGGGTAATGACTCTGAACTCCTTGTTTTGGGCAATTTCTCTTGTCACATCCTGCATACATGTGCCACTTGTACATGGAAGCTTCCAAATCTGCAGATTTAAGCTGTTTCTCCATATGCACAATTTGCATTTAAAGTAGTATCTAGGTGGTTCCTCATTGGTGTCACATACTCTTCTTAATTTAGCATGTCCTGAACCTCCCTAATCCTTTTAACCCATCAATACTTCCTCGTTTTTCTCATTACCGTGGGTGGCACTTTCAACCTTAATGTGGTTCAAATATTAGAACTGATTTTCTTTCCATTTGAGTGCTTTTTACCCTTTACCCAAGCAGCAGATTGTTCTTTTACTTCTAATTTTTGTCTTGACATAATATTATGTCACATCCCTACTTGAACTCACCTCAAGATTTTCTATCATCACCAGAGTCAAATCGAAACAGATGATCTTACTGCCACTTGTTTGTTTACCTTTTATTTCCGCCTTCTGTTCTTTGCACAAGCCAAACTCACTGCTGCCTCAGGACCTTTGACTTACTGATGGTTCTTCCTGGGATTACCTTTCTTCAGATTTTTGTAAGTCTGACTTCAGCTTTCAGCTCAGGTAGCTTTCTCACACTCATTGTCACTCCCCATCACATCTGTCTCTTTCAAGGTTTTCAAAATATGAAAAGCCAAAGACATACAATTGAAAAGACTATTTTTCTGTAATCTCAGTGCTTTGGGAGGCCAAGGTGAGTGGATTGCCTGAGCCCGCGGGTTCGAGACCTGCCTGGGGAACTTGGCGAGACCTCATCTCTACAATAAACTAAAAATTAGCTGGGCGTGGTAGCGCACGCCTGTAGTTCCAGCTACTTGGAAGGCTGAGGCAGAAGGATCACTGGAGCCCAGCTGGTCGAGGCTCCCGGCCACTGCACTCTAGTCTGGGTGACAGAGTGAGACTCCAACTCAAAAAAAAAATAAATAAATAAAAGACTATTTTTTTAAATTGAATTTATGTCCTCAGAGTGTTCAACATTTTTGCTAGTGTCTTTTCCCTTAAGAAATGATCGTTATAAACTGGGCTCGGTGGCTCAGCCTATAATCCCGTGCTTTGGGAGGCTGAGGTGAGTGGATTGCCTGAGCCCGCGGGTTCGAGACCCGCCTGGGCAACTTGGCAAGACCTCATCTCTACAATAAATCAAAAACTAGCCAGCCGTGGTAGTGCACGCCTGTAGTTCCAGCTACTTGGAAGGCTGAGGCGGAAGGATCACCGGAGCCCAGCAGGTCGAGGCTGCGGTGGCCAGGAGCAGCCACTGCACTCTAGTCTGGGTGACAGAGTGAGACTCCAACTCAAAAAAAAAAAAGAAATGATAGTTATAATATGTAGCAATACATGGGTCTCTGAATCAGACTCCAACTTTTTGTTTTCAAAACATTATTCCCCTCACCAGATCCCTATGTTGAATCCCTTATATGTCTTACACATCACTGCTGCATAGGAGTGCTTTTCCACGTATACCCTGATTCACTTTTTTTTTTTTTTTTTGAGATGGAGTCTCATTCTGTCGCCCAGACTGGAGTGCAGTGGCCGCTCCCGGCCACCGCAGCCTTGACCTGCTGGGCTCCGGCGATCCTTCCACCTCAGCCTTCCAAGTAACCAGAATTACAGGCATGCACTACCACGCCCGGCCGATTTTTTTGATTTATTGTAGAGATGAGGTCTCGCTGCCCAGGCGGGTCTCGAACCCGCGGGCTCAGGCAACCCACTCACCTCAGCCTACCAAAGGCGTGGGATTACAGGCAGAGCCACCGAGCCCGGCTGAAGGTATGATTTATGTGTGCGTTTATTACATATACCGTATATGCTTGGTGTGTCTGTTGTATGAAGAGTAGGGGTTTTCACTCCTTCCATACTGAGATTTTAAATTCTTTGACAGCTGGATTGTGACTTTCCTTTATTGAGCTTCTCTTTTATAAATTAACTGTTTTCCAGACATTGTGCCAGGCTCTTGACAAACATTTTTTTCATTTACTCCTGACAACCTAATGAAGTAGTTACTATTATTATCCTAATTTTGCATCTGAGAAAATTCCTTAAGGAAATTGCCCAAGGTTATACAACAAGTAGGACACAGAGCTGAGATTTTAACCCGGGTAGCCTGGCTTGAGAACCTACAACCTAAAACAGTTTTTTGCAGCCTACTTCATGGCTCATAAATTTTCTAGTAATTCTGACTGACTACACTCAGCATATCCAGATAGAGAGATATCCAGTCCTACTGAATATTAAAAATCTGCTTGACTTGTTGGTGAAAATCTAAAGAAACAAGCTAATATTTTACTAGGAACTTAGAAAATGTCGATGCCTTCAGTTTTTTTTAATCTACTGTAAAGAAGAAAACCTGTAGCCTGGCGCACTCTCATGATGGTGAATTGAAGAGGTGAACTTTGCATGGGAAAAGAAAAAAATTTACTCAAATTAGCGAAAGAGCTTTTGAGGCCCTGGGGTTGTTGTGGGACTTAGCATTAGGAAAAGATTGTGAAAGCGTAACACGTGTCTGTGGGGCAGATTGCAAATAACTTAATTTTTAATTGAAGACAGTTACGGAATTTGAAATGATCCATCATTTATATAAATTATCATTGCTCCCTCAAAACAGAAATACTGATTATTACTAACTGCTTGATATTGGAATAAGTATACTTTTTTTTTTTATTTTTTATTTTTTATTTTTTTGAGTTGGAGTCTCACTCTGTCGCCCAGACTGGAGTGCAGTGGCCGCTCCCGGCCACCGCAGCCTCGACCCGCTGGGCTCCGGCGATCCTTCCGCCTCAGCCTTCCGAGTAGCCGGAATTACAGGGATGTGCTACCACGCCCGGCTGATTTTTTGATTTATTGTAGAGATGAGGTCTCGCTGCCCAGGCGGATCTCGAACCTGCAGGCTCAGGCAGTCCACTCACCTCAGCCTCCCAAAGGCACGGGATTACAGGCTGAGCCACCGAGCCCAGCTAAGTGTACTTTAATAAACATTTTTTTTTTTTGCGTTGGAGTCTCACGCTGTCGCCCAGACTGGAGTGCAGTAACCTCTCCCGGCCACCACGGCCTCCGCCTGCTGGCTCCGGCGGTCCTTCCGCCTCAGCCTTCCAAGTAGGTGGAAATATAGGCACACGCTACCATGTCCGGCTAATTATTTTCATTTATTGTAGAGATGAGGTCTCGCCAAGTTGCCCAGGTGGGTCTCGAACCCGCAGGCTCAGGCAATTCACTCATCTCAGCCTCCCAAAGCGCGGGATTACAGGGTGAGCCACTGAGCCCGGCTCGTGTACAGTCTTAAGAAGAGAACTTTGGGCTGGGCTGGGTGATTCAGCCTGTAATCCCAGCCCTTTGGGAGACCGAGGCAAATGGATTGCCTGAGCCTGCAGGTTCAAGACCCACCCGGGCAACTTGGTGGGACCTCTTCTCTACAATAAATCGAAAATTAGCTGGGGATGGTAGCGCGTGCCTGTAGTTCTGGCTCCTTGGAAGGCTGAGGCAGAAGGATCGCCAGAGCCCAGCAGGTCGAGGCTCCACTAGCCAGGAGTGTTTCACTGCACTCCAATCTGAGCGACAGAGTAAGACTCCAACTCAAAAAAAGAACATAAAACAAGAAGAGGACTTTGCCTCAAATGGTCAGACCCATCTGTCAATAGGAACTGTAGATGGGAACTGTCAATAGGAACTTTCTTCTGAAAATTCTTTATGGCAGCCTTCTGGCAACTCAGTTTGCATGTTTGTCACAACACTCATATACTCAGTCCTTTCCCCTAATATGGCTTATCCATTGGTGTCTCTCCTTGTTGTTCTTTAGGAACAAGTGTTCTTCCAAAAATAATGGCATAATGGCTAAGGCACTTTTATGGTGATGGCAGGCCTCAGCTCTGCCCATGTTTTCCACAGTACCGTTTAGCTTCTGCAAACCAATTAGCAAGTTTACCTACCCCTTACAACCACAAGAAAATTTCCTTTTGCCCACTTAAATGTTTGGACTCAAAATTATAAATTGAAAGCTGTAATTTTGCTTTGTGACAGATTATCTATAAGATAGACTTCGATTTTTAGTATATGCTGCATTTGAGGTGTTTTTATTATTCATTCAAGCAGTTATGTATTGAGCACTTACTATGTGCCAGACAAAGCTGGAGCAAGTTAGTAAGTCTAAAACTTCAGCATTAATTTGGTTACCAATAAACATTATAAAGAAACGATGTAACACGTAAGACTATTTACTTCTCTGATAAGTGGCTATAATCTTGGTACTAAAAATTTATTTGAGTTTGCTTGGTTTGTTTTTGGAGATTACTCCATCAAGCCCTCTGCTTCTTGGTAAAGGCTGAGATATCACAGGAAGATGATGGTATTCCTGCCAAGAAGTCATGTTAAGAAATAATCAGGCCAGTCGTGGTGGCACACGCCTGTAATCCCAGCACTTTGGGAGGCTGAGGCAAGAGGATTACCTGAGCCCAGGGATTCAAGACCACAGTCTGGGCAATTTGGCAGGACCTTGTCTCTACAATAAATAAAAAAATTTAGCCTAGCATGGTGGTGTGACTTCAACTCAAAAAATAATTAGAAAGAAAGAAAGAATCAGACCTACACTTTCAAAAGTTCTATAGCTATTTCTAAGAAAAAGTGCCAAGCCGAGCTCGGTGGCTCAGCCTGTAATCCCGTGCCTTGGGAGGCTGAGGTGAGTGGATTGCCTGAGCCCGCGGGTTTGAGACCCGCCTGGGCAACTTGGTAGACCTCATCTCTACAATAAATCAAAATGAGCCGGGTGTGGTAGCGCTTGCCTGTAGTTCCAGCTACTTGGAAGGCTGAGGCGGAAGGATTGCCGGAGCCCAGCAAGCCAAGGCTGCGGTGGCCGGGAGTGGCCACTGCACTCCAGTCTGGGTGACAGAGTGAGACTCCAACTCAAAAAAAAAGAAAAAGTGCCAAGAAGATTCACACTGTCCTAGATTTTATGGCAAGTAAAATATTTTCAGAAATTAATCATTCTTATAAGTTGATATCCTAGTAGCTTAAAATAGTCAAAATCTCTTTCTTGTCAGTTTATAAAAAATAACTTTCTCACTAATGTGGTCAGATTTGTAATGACCAAAACAAACAAACAAACAAAAATTTTCCAACTGTGTAGGATCTTTCCCACTAAAAAGAGGTTATCACTTTATGTTGTTTTTACTCAAAAAGAACCACGTCTTTTGTTTAGCACTTTCTAGTTTTTGAATTCTTGTTCATGAAAAAGTGATCATGATATATTAGAAATGTGCCCCAGGTTCTGTATCAGTTTAACATATTATGTTCAAGGTTCCAATTAATTTTAAGAAATTGAATTAAATTCTCTGTTTCCTTGCAGATTCTTCTTCATAAGCCATGCTATTAGGTTTGCTGTTCTTGGCATAGGGAATGCTTTCAATACGTGACTGTTGGTTGCTTTTTTCCCTTTGTCTCTCTATAATCATATCATATGTGTGTATTCAGTTAGCAGATATAAGAAAACTCAGGTGAGGGTAAACTTAAGTTTTCAGTTGCTATCCTCACTTTCCATTTGCTTCACAAAGAAAGGATTGTTTCAGCCAAGGATCATTTCCATTTAGTGGCAGGAAAGTACTTTCATGTGTTTCTGTAGATATCAAATCAGCCTGGGTTTAGCCCTTCTTTCCCTTCATCTTTACTGGTTTTAAGCTGAAATGTGTTTTTAAAAAATGTGTATGTGAGCCAGGCTCGGTGGCTCAGCTTGTAATCCCGTGCCTTTGGGAGGCTGAGATGAGTGGATTGCCTGAGCCTGCAGGTTCGAGACCCGCCTGGGCAGTGAGACCTCATCTCTACAATAAATCAAAAATCAGCCGGGCGTGGTGGCGCATGCCTGTAATTCCGGCTACTCGGAGGCTGAGGTGGAAGGATCGCCAGAGCCCAGCAGGTCGAGGCTGCGGTGGCCAGGAGCAGCCACTGCACTCCAGTCTGGGCGACGGAGTGAAACTCCAACTCAAAAAAAAAAAAAAAATGTGTATGTGTAACATAAACACACACAAACTACAAATACATAAATACTGGGGGTGCCAAAAGAATGTATACACATTTCAAGTGATATTATCTGTGTATTACTTTAGCTCACCGTATTCAGAAATTTCTGGACCATGATGGTAACTACCTTGAGCACTTCTTGTAGTTGCAGAATTCAAATGTGACTTGTGTTCATCTTTTGTTATTGGTATATATTGAGTATTAGAATTTTAGTATAGTTTTTTTCTTTCTTAAAATGTGTATACTTTTTTTGGTGCCCACTGTATAACCTACCTTTTTCGTTTTTCGAATCACTTTAAGTTGGACCCTTTATAAAATGTTTGTACAACATTAACTTATTTAGTAATTGCATGTAAAAATAGTTTTTCCCTTTGAATGATCTTTTCAAAGAGACTCTGGAATTTATGTTATACTTCACTCTGTGAGTATTTATATTAACTATAGCTGTATGTACGTATGTGTTTGTATGTATATTTTTTCTTTACACTGCAAATTCTTTATCCAGATTATTGAGTAATGTGTTGTTATTGTTAGCTGTTCTAGTTAATTATGAGTTAACCATATGTTGTTTAGGCATAAAAAAATGGGGTTACTTGTTATGATGAGCATAAATACATTCTTCTTGAGTATTCGCAAAGTAACACATAGGCTTGCTATCCATCATACATGGTATTTTATTCCTGAGACATAATAATTATATGAATTTGAGTCAATGCCATACTGACTCTAGAGTGATAGGTAAAATTATTTCAGATATTAATTTTTAAAACTTATTTTACTAAATTGTCTACAATTCAAAGTGTTAAATTCTGGATAAATCCAAATTTACAGTAGGTTACTCATATATTAGCATGTCTTCATAAATCTATAGAAATGCCATTACCTTTATGTTGCATAGTTGCCATTGATTGTTAAATATTTGGCATTGATTTTTATTTTGAAATAATTATATGCCGGACTCGGTGGCTGCCTGTAATCGCGCGCTTTGGGAGGCCGAGGTGAGTGGATTGCCTGAACCTGCGAGTTCGAGACCCGCCTGGGAACTTGGCGAGACCTCATCTCTACAATAAATTAAAAAAGTAGCCAGGTGTGGTAGCACATGCCTGTAGTTTCAGCTACTTGGAAGGCTGAGGCGGAAGGATCGCCGGAGCCCAGCAGGCTGGGAACGGCCACTGCACTCCAGTCTGGGTGACAGTGAGACTCCAACTCAAAGAAAAAAAAGAATGGCTCTATAAAGAAGAGCAAAATCATGAACTTTGCAGCAACCTGGATGGAATTAGAGTTTATAATACTGAGTGCTCTTTCACAGAAACAAAGAATTGAGTATCACATGTTCTCACTCATAAGTGGACCTTGAACAACTACCATAATACTATAAGAAAAGGTTTGACAGTGGTGGGTAAACTACGGGGGAGGGGTGCAGGGAGGGGCAGGGAGGTGGGATTATGGTAGTCATTATCTGCCTGGGGAAGGGGAACACACCTCATCAACAGGGTACCTGCACAATGAATATTTGTATACCTAACCCTGAATTGTGCCCTATGATTTTAAAATTTAAAATTAAAAAAAAAAAAACCATAAAAAAATGTGGACCAGAATTTAAAAAAAAAAAAAGAAAAAGAAAACTAAGGGGAGGAACCAGAGGTCATTATTTTCTTCTTTGGTAAGTGCTGACTTTAGGTAGATAAGAGAACTTCAGAGAAAAACTTCATCCTGTGCTTTGGGAGAAACAGAATTGAGAGACAGGGAAGGGAGGGAAAAAGGCTTCTTCTTCAGTTCATTATGTCAAAATGCGATATATTGGGGTATCACTTTCTTTTTTTTTTTTTTTTTGAGTTGGCGTCTCACTCTGTCACCCAGACTGGAGTTCAGTGGCCGCTCCCGGCCACCGCAGCCTCGACCTGCTGGGCTCCGGCGATCCTTCTGCCTCAGCCTTCCAAGCAGCCGGAATTACAGTCATGCGCTACCACGCCCGGCTGATTTTTTGATTTATTGTAGAGATGAGATCTCACTGCCCAGGCGGGTCTCGAACCCACGGGCTC
Source organism: Cephalopachus bancanus (assembly GCA_027257055.1). NCBI lineage: Eukaryota > Metazoa > Chordata > Mammalia > Primates > Tarsiidae > Cephalopachus > Cephalopachus bancanus. The sequence continues at coordinate 3,501,578 of JAPVLO010000121.1, read as the reverse complement.
AGGCAATCCACTCACCTCAGCCTCCCAAAGGCACGGGATTACAGGCTGAGCCACCGAACCCGGCCAGGGTATCACTTTCTGAGCCCCTCCATGAAATGTGTATATATAATTCTATGTCATTTTTTTATGTGTGTCTCTGTGTAATCACCATCATATCATGATCCAGTCCTACCTCCAGAGAATCAACCTATATATCCCATTATCAAAGGGTTAGCAGGAATCAGCTGGACGTGGTAGCGCATGCCTGTAATTTCGGCTACTTGGAAGGCTGAGGCGGAAGGATCACCAGAGCCCAGCAAGTCGAGGCTGCGGTGGCCGGGAGTGGCCACTGCACTCCAGTCTGGGCGACAGAGTGAGACTCCAACTCAAAAAAAAAAAAAAATGGTTAGCAGGGAAGGATGTGGCTACATGTGGGAAAACAGGAATTAGGAAGAGATAGGGAAGCAATCATGACAGTAAGGGACCTGGCATCTAATTGTGTGGTTGCAGTGATCTGGTGAGTTTTAGTTCCCTGTCTGAGGGTCAGTTTCTGAGCAAAGAACTAAGATAAGAAAAACGTAAGTTTTAGATTGGGCTCAGTAGCTAACGCCTGTAATCCGAGTACTTTGGTAGGCCAAGGGGAGAGGATTGCTAGAGCCCATGGGTTCGAGACCAGCCTGGGCAACTTGGTGAGATCTCATCTCTACAACATATCAAAAAGTTAGCCACGCTTGGTGTCACATGTCTGTGATTCCAGCCACTTGATAGGCTGAGGCAAAAGGACCACCTGAGCCCAGCAGGTTGAGACTGCGGTGGCCTTGAGTATACCACTGCACTCCAGCCTGGGCGACAGAATGAGACTCCAACTCAGAAGAAAAATGTAAGTTTTCAGATGGAGAGGGTCAATTTCTATGTTCATTAAAGAAAGAAATCATAGCCATCAATTCTATGGGGAAAGTGGGCCGATTTCATTTTGATGCATTTGTGATATTTTAAATATATCTATTTGCTTAGTTTTGTTTTAGGATTTTTTTAGTGTTGTTCTAGGTATTACACTATACATTCATAATCTATCACAGTCTATTGGTGTCAATGTTTTACTAATTTGAGTCAAATATAAAAATTTTATCTCTCTGTACATCCTTTTTACTCTCCACATTTATAATTATCTTAACATTTTGTTTTATTTTTTCAGTCTATTTTTCTTCTGCTGTTCTGATTAATTTCTATTGTTCAGTCTTCAAGGTCACTGACCTGACCTCTCCATTTTGCTATGGAGACTATCTCTTGAGTATGTCTTCTATCTGAGAACATTGAGAACCATATCAGACAGTGTTAGAGTTTTTCCTTCAATCATCAAACAAAATTCATCTCAAGAGGAGAAGGGAGTAGGGGTGAAGGGAACTTCCATCCATCCGTTGGAGGTTCGATAATTTGAGTCTTTGAAATAAACTTGACAGTAGACAGATTAACAGGTGAAAAGGCTTACAAATCTATTATGTACATATGCATGAAAGTCCCACAAAATATGATGCTCAAAGGACCAGATAGTTGAAGCTTAAATAGCATTTTGAGCTACCAAAAGAAAGAGGGGATTGGGACTTCTGGCACAAGGTGGTAACAGGTTATTGGAGAGTTGAGGTGAGAAAATAGGTGGGGAACAAAGGATGTCTTGTTATGCAGATAAAGTATCCAGGTAGCAGTCCTCAGAATTGGTGGTTTTGATCTTTAGTCTCCTTTCCTATGAGCTCATCTTCCCTGTTTGATGAAATTTTGGAGAGGAGGTTGAAAGCAATTCTTTCTAGAGGAACTTTTATGAATCAGATGAGGGAACTTTCAGAGAAAGCCCCTCCCTGCACTTTGAGAGGGAAAGAGGGGCAAGAGGTAAGAGGAAGAAGGGTTGTAGGAGGGGTGTGAAGATGGTGAGAGAGACCTTAATTGGCTGTGCTTAAAGCACTTAACATGCCAAAGCTCCATCGTTTTCTTAGGCCCAATAGTATTTATCCATATTTTTGTTCTTTCCATTTTTCTGTCTTACTAGTGTTCCAGTATTTCTTCTTTTATTATTTCTGTTCTGCTTTGAGAACTTTCCTTAGCCATTCTTTTAGGGTAGGTCTGCTAGTAACAAATTCAGTTTTCCCTCATCTGAGAATGTCTTGATTTTCTCTTCATTTCTGAAGAATGCGTTTTCCCTAATAAGATTCTGGGTTGACAGATCTTTTCTTTCAGCCCTTAAAAATGTTGCATCACTTTCTTTCGTCCTTCATGGTTTCTGGTGAGAAATCTGCTGTCATTTGAGTTATTATCTTTCTTTTCTAGGTAAGATGCTTTCAAGCTTTTTATTTGCCTTTTTCAGAAGTTTAATTATGATATTGTTTGGCATGGATTTCCTTACGTTTATCAAGCGTTTGGAATTCTGTAAGTTTCTTCAATCTGTAGGGTCATGTTGGGTTTTTTGTTTGTTTTATGGGCATTTTTGTGTGTGTGTGTGTGCCAGATTTGGGAAATTTTCAGCCATTATTCTTAGAACAAAATTTCAGCCTCACCCTCTTGCTTTTTCCCTCTGAAACTCCAGTGAAGAAAATAAGATCTTTAGTTATTGTCTCACAGGTTCCTGAGGCTTTGTTCATTGTTTTTTGCCTTTTTCTCTTTGTTTGTTCAGACTGGGCAATTTCTGTTATTCTACTGAAGTAACTCAAATGCATTGATTCTTTTCTCTGTTCTTTCCATTCTGCTGTTGAGGCCACTGAGTTTTTATATTGTTCCATTATTGTATTATTGTTCAGTTCCAAAATGTATGTTTGGTTCTTCTTTTTATTTTCCATTTTCTGATACTTTCTGTTTTTTCTTTTGTTTTACACTTCTTTATAATTGGTTATTTTAAAGCATTTTTATGATGACTGATTCTTGTCAGAGAATTCTGACATCTGTAGCATCTTGGTGTTGATGTCTCTTGAGTGTGTTTTCTCATTCAAGTTGAATGTTCCCGATTCTTGCTATGTCAAGCCATTTTTCATCGACTCTTAGACATTTTTGGCTACTATTTTATGAAATTCTGGATGGATCTTTAAAAAATCTTCTGTTTAGTAGAAGTTCTCTGATACTGTTCCACCCCTTTACTTGTTGCATGGGGTTGGACATTCAGGTTACCCATTAGGTCCTTGTTGATACCTGGAGTGTATTACACCTCATTATTGCTCGGTAGAGATGGGAGCTCAGGCTCGCTACTAGCCTTCCACTCATACCACCCTGGCCAAGACAGGTAGGGATTCTTACTGCTCTGAGTATAGTGTCTACTGACCTTCAAGGGCTTGCTTTGTTACTTCTGGGTGGTGGTAAATGTCCTGACTAGTAGCCCTCTTCTGGCACTGCTTCCATAGGCAAGGAAAGGGATGCCTCATTACCCCAAGACAAGTCCAGGTTTGCTATGCAGTCACCTCTGACCCTGTGTGGAGGGATGGGTCACTGTTGATTTTTAAAATCTTATTTTAATATTTTAGATGGAGCTGGGCTCGGTGGCTCAGCCTGTAATCCCGCCCTTTGGGAGTCTGAGGTGAGTGGATTGCCTGAGCCCGCGGGTTCGAGACCTGCCTGGGCAGTGAGACCTCATCTCTACACTAAATCAAAAAATCAGCTGGGCGTGGTAGCGCACACCTGTACTTCTGGCTACTCGGAAGGCTGAGGCGGAAGGATCGCTGGAGCCCAGTAGGCGAGGCTGCGGTGGCCGGGAGCAGCCACTGCACTCCAGTCTGGGCAACCGAATGAGACTCCAACTCAAAAAAAAGAAAAAAATTTTAGATGGATGATATTTCCAATTATACATAACTTTAATATTTCATATGTTTAGTTTTTTTGGTTATATTTCTTTTAGAGCTAAGATATATTTAGTTTTGTCAGACTAGTTTTAACAAAGCTCAGAGCTTATACATTTTTGACTGGTGTTGTAGCATCACATTTGAGAACTGCTAATTTGCTTTTCAGATGTGAGAAGAGGAGAATAATTGCAAAGTGTGCTGTAGATGAAAGAGTTTAATGCTTTTGTAGGTATTTTGTGGAAAACATTGAAAGTATAAGTCTGGTTTTTAAAATGGAAATAGTGCTTAAATTCACACTTGGTTCTTCAATTTATAACAATTATAAATACTACTTTTTCTAGATTTTTGACAGAATCAAATGTATATATTTGTATAGGGCTATGGTGGCATGAACATTAGAATGTCCTATTATCATATCTGCATTTATTTTTCAAATTTAGAATACAGCTTGTTATATTTCTGGATATATATATATATAAATCTAAATTCAAAATTTGAGAAGTTGTAAATGCATTCCAAGATTTAGGTAATTCCCTGATTTTATGGCCCCAATATACTCAACTGTTTTTCAAAATGATGTTAATTAAAGGCTTTTTTCCAATAAATAATAGATTTATAGGTATAGCCCACTGCAGTTTTACCCAGCACTATTTTAAGTTTCTATGAAAATTGTCAGGTCGTTTGCTAAAATAAAGCTTCCTAAAATAATTATAAAGCGCCTCTTAAAAATATGGAATCCCAGGGGATTAATTTCTTTAGCCTCATCTCCAAGCAAATGTAAACCTACTTAAATAAGACTTAGTTTACTTACCTTTGACACATATAGATAAGTTCGTAAATGAAATCACTTTTAGAAATCTTCACTGTTAAGATGACAAACATATGTACTTCTTAACTGGGTTAATGATATTATAACTTAAACAACAAACATGTTTGTTCAGACAGTTTCAGAAAGTGTTTTGTACTTTATAATAATAAACTCATCATTTTTAATAAATAAGTTAATATACACTTTTTCATTAAATTTAGTAGTGAAGATGCCAAAGCATTTCACTGACCAAAAACTGTTTAAGAATAAAGAACACAATAGTACCAAATTAGTAAAAAATCTGATTTGTTCCTTAATTTAGCCTACCATGCATTATCTTAAAGTGTGCAAATCATAGATTAAAAAAACAACATTGTGAGCTATAATAGGTTAATCACTCTGGGTATTTAGTTCTGTTTTGTTAAAGAAAAGGGAGAAACTTTCTTACCATGTTTGTTGCTTCTCTTCCCCAACTTAGGGCTAGACTTTACGGTTTGTTTAGCTGTGAAGGGATGACAGACTTGGGGGATGGTGGGGGGAGCTTAGTTTTGGAATGTAAATACATGTAGAGCTTGCCTCCTTTTGTTTAGCATCTCTTTAAACTAAGACAAAAAAAATCAGTGAATGAATGAATAGCAGCATGGTGAAATACCTAAATGTTTGAGTTAAAATTTTTGGATGTTTGAAATCCTATTTGGATCCTTTTCCCAGATCACGGTGCATTCATATGCACTCAGCAGGAAACTTCATGGAGATGCACATTTGGGCAGAAGGTCTTTGACGGTGCCTTTTTCTTAACTTGTGCCTTTTCTTCTTTAGAAAAAAGTAATGGCTTAAGTCTGACTGAAGAACAATCTTTTTTGTATGTTCCTTATAAGAATTTACTTATGGTTCACAGATTTTTACCCACCATCTATGTCTGCAGTCCTTGGATTTAAAATAGCATATATCCTACTGCAAACTACAGGAAACGCCAAATTAAAGACTTAATGACATACTGCTGAAAAAGACAAAAGGTGACAAATTATAAATCAGTCCACTGAACCTCTAAAGTGAAATTCACAGAAAAAATATGTGCATTTGAACTGATGGTTTTTTTAAATGCATTATTATTTTGGTCCTTATGTAACAGGTAAACTTCATAGTACAGTTGGGATTGAATCCAGATATGCCAAAAAAAAAAAAAAAGGAAAAGGATGAAATGTGCTTCTTCAGCAGGCAGCAAGCCTAGTCATTATATTGCTGTCTCTGTACTTATGAATTCTGGCCATTTAAAAAAATGTATCTCTTTTTCTTATTTTAGAATTATTCTGTGTATTATGCTCATTTATGATACCTCTTTGTCTAGGTAATGTGTTGGTTTATTAATTTTTCCTCCTCAGGTTTGCCTTAACCATACTCAAGTCCATTCCAATTTTCTTGACTCGTAAGAAAGTAAGAGTGTCTTTTGTCTATTGCTTAAGTTCTGGGGAAGGGAGCAAGAACAAGAGACTCTGGGGGTTAATGGAAGGGTTAGAGAACAGATGGAATGGGAAGGAAAAGGAGGCCTTTTAAAAACTGGTTTTCAAAAGACCCCAGTTACTGCTTCTGGCTCATTTTTCCAGCCTTCCCTTTGGGAGGGTTTTTTTCACAAAGGCTCTGATTCCCCCTTAAACTCTGACAGAATCTGCTCCTTCTGGGTGGTGTGGGAATGTCGACCTGGGCTAGTGACAGTGCAGCTGGTAGTGAAGTTATAATCTTAATAGCCAAGAAAATCCTTGCTGCAGGGGCCCTGGTAATTCTGAGGAGCCATTGCTTCTGGAGGTGAGACAGCTCTGTACCAGTGCCTTAGCGCCAGGAGAGCTTGGTAGACACGCACCAAGCTGAAAACACTAGAGCACACTCAGACTTCAGTCCACTTCATGGCAGTTCATTTGAAGTTAATTAAAAGAAAAAAAAAAAAAGACTGGCCAAGAGTGCACATGTTTGCATGTGAGTGAACACATATACACATCATTTCGAAAAAATAAGTCACACCTCAGATCGTCCCTGTGCTCACAGGTATGATTCTAAGGTCAAATGTATTAATGAAAATTCCATACACATTCCTGTCCTTACTGTTGTTATGATGTTTTATTTCCAGCTGAGACTGAGATGCAACACAGGGCAGAGGCAACAAGGGTAGATGGAACCGAATGCCAGAACTTCAGGCAAAAGTAGAGGACACACCAGGATGAAAATGCTGGCAGATTCACTGTGTTGTTCTCTTTGCTTTTCCTTGGCCCACAGCCATTTACAGGGTTGGTCCTTCTAAATGTAAAGCCAACCTTTATATCCTAAAATATACGTGTGTGTGTGCGTCTGTGGTTTTTTTTTTTTTTTAAGGCATATTGATAGGTGGCAATCAATGTGAAACATCGAATATATTTTGAGAAGCTATTTTAGAACATATTAAAAGACATTTGACCCCTCAGAAATGTAGGAGACATAATTTGTATATAAAGCATAACTTGAGGAGATTTTTTTTTTTTTAAGTTGGAGTCTCACTCTGTTGCCCAGACTGGAGTGCAGTGGCATACTCCTGGCCACCGCAGCCTCCACCTACTGGGCTCTGGTGATCCTTCCGTCTCAGTCTTCCAAGTAGCTGGAACTGCAGGTGCACACTACCACGCCTGGATTATTTTTTATTCATTGTAGAGATGAGGTCTTGCCAAGTTGTCCGGGTGGGTCTCAAACTGGGGGCTCAGGCAATCACTAGCCTTGGCCTCCCAAAGTGCTGGGATTACAGAATTTGAGGAGATTAACATAGAAAATAATGATTAGGGGAGGGGCGGGGGAATGAGATTGCATTTGAGTGAAATCTGTAATATGCTGTCATAAGCTTCTCAGATAACAGCAGAAAGAGACCCAAGGAAGAACATGGAGCCTCGGTTTTATTGTGTTTGTAGCTCTTCTAGCAATTAATTGTCATGGTGTGAGGAGTGGATGTTAAAGACAAGGTGACAGAGGGCTTCGTAACTTGTGATCTAGAACAATATGAAAACACGGAGCTCCCTGTTTAAAAATTAAGAATTTCAAGACAAGTGACATCAGAGCATGGGGTTCTTGTGATTTGGGGCCCTGAAGACCACACATGTGGCACACCCATGAAGCTGGCCAACAAGGGAGTCAGAACTGTTAGGGTTCGGATAGGGTGAGAGAATTTGGATGGAGCAAGGGGTGCAGCAGCGCCGGGGCCAGCAAGCCGGAGGTGCCACCCTGGGAACCCAGAGGTCTGAGTAAATGCAAAGAATTGTGACACACAAAAAGGTTAAGAAAGAAAAGTTTATTTAAAAGTAAATTAAGCGGGCTCAGTGGCTCAGACTGTAATCCTGTGCCTTTGGGAGGCTGAGGTGAATGGATTGCCTGAGCCCGCGGGTTCGAGACCCACCTGGGCAACTTGGTGAGACCTCATCTCTACAATAAATCAAAAAATGAGCCAGACGTGGTAGCGCGCGCCTGTAGTTCCAGCTACTTGGAAGGCTGAGGTGGAAGGATCGCCAGAGCACAGCAGGTCGAGGCTGTGGTGGCCGGGAGCGGCTACTGCACTCCAGTCTGGGTGACAGAGTGAGACTCCAACTCAAATTAAAAAAAAAAAAAAAGTAAATTAGAGACAGAAAGAGAAGGAAGAAAGAAGATTCACCTCCCCAAGGTTGGGGAGGGAGACCAAAGCCAGAAAGCATGGAGACAGCCATGGCTCAAAGAGCACATGGCTACACCAGACTCTAGCAGGGCAATGGCCGCTGGTTGCTTGTGGTTGAGTCCTTTTCACCATTCCCCTTGATGGTGGAAGATCATAGGGTGATTGGTGGTCATCATAGGGTGGTGGTCATCACAAGGGGCAGGCAAGCACAGGTACTGATGTCAGGTGATGGACAGCAGGCAGATGGGTGGATTAGTTACATGATTGCTGCCATGGTGGGGCTGATCCGTGTCACATAATTCACAGAGGGCTGTGATTAGGTTAACCCTGGGGGGGGATTCCTGCAAGAGACTTGTTAGACATTTGCAATTCACAAACTCAGACATTTGCAACTACAAATTCCTTGACCAAAGGTAGGGTGATCATATTATTATGACTTTGATCTTCGGCCTTGACAAGGAGCTAAACCATAAATTGAAAGGTTGGGCTGTCCTGGTCTTGCATTGGAAGATTTGCTGAGGGGAATGGGATAGGCTACTGTTTGTCCTGCAGTAGAATGTCTGAAGGTTTCTAATGGATATGCTGAGGCAAAAAGACTAAACTAAGAATAAGCTAAGTTTCTTTTCTTTTTTTTTTTGAGTTGGAGTCTCACTGTGTTGCCCAGACTGGGGTGCAGTGGCTGCTCCCGGCCACCACAGCCTCGACCTGCTGGGCTCCTGCGATCCTTCCACCTCAGCCTTCCAAGTAGCTGGAACTACAGGCGCATGCTGCCACGCCCGGCTAATTTTTGATTTATTGTAGAGATGAGGTCTCGCCAAGTTACCCAGGTGGGTCTCAAACCCACAGGCTCAGGCATTCTACTCACCTCAGCCTCCCAAGGCGTGGGATTACAGGCTGAGCCACCGAGCCTGACTTCTTCTAAGTTTCTATAGGTACCTTTCAAGAACTACACTTGTCCCATGATCCTGGGCATCAAGAATTGCCCCATATCCTATCCCACAAGGATTTTGTGAAGATTACTTGACAGGGAATGACAAATACTTGAGAAACTCAGAGAAAGCAAGATGTATATTACACCCAGTGAGGGAGAGAACCTTTTCCCTACCCTCTGAAGATCCAGTAATTGAGTCTATGAAATAAACTCAATTACTGGTTATTGCCAGGAAAGAAGACCTTTCATTCTAGTGATATCAGCTGAGGAAAATGAGCAATTCAGTAGACAGATTAACAGGAGAAAACCCTCTCTTTTTTTTTTTTGAGTTGGAGTCACTCTGTCGCCCAGGCTGGAGTGTATTGGCACTCACATGGCCACCGCAGACTCGACCGCTGGGCTCAGATGATCCTTCCACCTCAGCCTTCCAAGTAGCTGGAACTACAGGCATGTGCCACCAAGTCTGGCTAATTTTTTGATTTATTGTGGAGATGAGGTCTCCCCAAGTTGCCCAGGCTGGTCTCAAACCTGTAGGCTCAGGCAATCCTCTCACCTTCGCCTCCCAAAATGCTAGGATTATGGGTGTGAGCCACTGCACCCAGCTGAGAAAAAACATTTTAATGACACACATATACATGGGAGTCCCACAAAATAGGAGACTCAAGGAAGGGTCAGATGGTTGAAGCTTGTATGGCATCCTGAGCTACAGAATGTAATAGGGTCTGGGGCTCCCTGGGAGGTGGCAACAAAAATTATAGAGGATGAGGGAAGGAGTTGTATGGTGAAGAAAGATTGAATGGTTACACAGACATCTCCTCTCAGGTAATAAAAGTTATCTCTGAGCAGCCCTCTGTCTTAAACAGATATTGTACACTGTGGATCTTCTTTAGAGATGTAAATGTCTTAATCTGCCTTAAACAGGTACTGTACTACTGTGGATCTTCTTTAGAGATGTAAATGTTCTTTACACAGGTACAGCTTTTCAGAACTACTCCTCTGACTGTAGTTTCTCAGGATAAGCAACTCAAAAAAAGTATGCCAAAGAGGTATATTTTGGGGTTGCACATTCTGGTCTCCCACAATCATGTTTTGGGGTGTTATTGCCTGAGTCTCAACCACACACAGGTGTGTGCGTGTGTGCACACACACACATCAAACTGTGTTTTCTAATAAACATAATTTCTCTAATAAGGATTATTTTCATAATTGAGGGAAAACTAAATGTGTCATGACCATCTTAAATTTTTACCATATCAATGGCAAAATGGTTAAGGTAGCATTATTAAAAAGTCTCCCAACTCTGAAAGTCTGTGATTCTAATAACCATAATCATTATATGAAGGTTTTTTAATGTAAAAGTTTTCCAAAACAGTAGAGGTTCGTTTGGCCGAGGTCTTGCTGCTAGGCATGCTGGAAGCCAATTGCTGAGACAAGTATTGCCAGGGAAGAAGGCCTTGTAGTGATATCAGCTGAGGAAAATGAGCAATTCAGTCTCAAATCCATCTCTGGATCTCATTCACATTAGGGGTTTATATATTGGGGCAGGAATGTAATTATGTGAGGGAAAACAGGAATTAGGGAGAGGTAAAGAAAAGGAGTTGATAAACAGGAATTAAGGGAGGAGTAGGGAAATCCTGATTGATAACGGGGAATCCCTTTGTCTTGATGCAGTGATCTGTTGAGTTTCAGTTCCTTGACACTATAGGCCTGAAAGTCAACTTCCTGAGAAAGGAACTCAGGTATGTTTCAAGCTCTAAGACCAGGAGCAGTCATTTCTATGTTTATTAAAAGCAAAAAATCTCTCACACTTGAAATTCCAGCATTTTAAGGCAGCCGAGGCAAGAGGATTGCCTGAGCCCATGGGTTCAAGACCACCCTGGACAGCTTGGCAAGAATTAATCTCTACAATTAAAAAAAAAAAAACTAGCCAGGCATGGTGGCACACACCTGTAGTTCCAGCTGCATGAAAGGCTGAATCATAAGGATTGCCTGACCTCAGCAGATTGAGGCTGCAGTAGCCATGAGCATGCCACTATACTGTAGCCGAGTGACAGAGTGAGACTCCAACTCCAAAAAAGACAAAAAACAAAACTGTAGCTATTAGTTCTATGGAGAAGTTGGACTGATTTAAAAAGTCTACCTGATGTTCATCTTAATAAAAGAGGTCACATATGGATGTTAGGGAGATATTTAAACTGAATATCTAATACATCTTGAGTATCCCTTATCCAAAATGCTTGGGACCAGAAGTGTACCAACCAGATTTTGAATTTTGATTTTGATTTTGAAATATTTGCATTATACTTATAGAGGCAAAAGAAACCCTTTGCCCTCAGAATGTTTGTTGAAAAAACTCACAGTTAGGTGCAGTGGCTCAAGCCTGTAATTCTAGCACTTTGGCAGACTGAGGTGAGAGGATTGCCTGAGCTCAGGGAATTGAGACCAGCCCAGGCTACTTGGCGAAACCTCATCTCTACAATAAATCAAAAAATTAACCGGGAATGGTAGTAAGCACCTGTAGTTCCAGCTACTTGGAAGGCTGAGGCAGAAGAATCGCCTGAGACCAGCAACTCAAGGTTGCGTTGACTGTGAGCATGCCACTGCACTACAGCCTGGGCAACAAAGTAAGACTCCAACACAGAAAGAAAGAAAAGAAAAGAAAAATCAACTCACACCAGGCTCGGTGGCTCAGCCTGTAATCCCAGCCCTTTGGGAGGCTGAAGTGAGTAGATTGCCTGAGCCTGCGGGTTTGAGACCCACCTGGGCAACTTGGTGAGACCTCATCTCCACAGTAAATCAAAAAATTAGCCGGGTGTGGTAGCGTGCACCTGTAGTTCCAGCTACTCGGAAGGTTGAGGTGGAAGGATCGCCGGAGTCCAGCGGCTCGAGGCTGCGGTGGCTGGGAGCGGCCACTGCACTCCAGTCTAAGCGATAGAGTGAGACTCCAACTCAAAAAAAAAAAAACAGCCTGTAATCCCGCACCTTTGGGAGGCTGAGGTGAATGGATTGCCTGAGCCCGTGGGTTCGAGACCCGCCTGGGCAACTTGGTGAGACCTCATCTCTACAATAAATAAAAAAATCAGCCGGGCGTGGTAGCGTGCGCCTGTAGTTCCAGCTACTTGGAAGGCTGAGGCGGAAGGATCGCCGGAGCCCAGCAGGTTGAGGCTGCGGTGGCCAGGAGCGGCCACTGCACTCCAGTCTGGGCGACAGAGTGAGACTCCAACTCAAAAAAAAAAAAAAAGAAAAGAAAAATCAACTCACAAAAGGCAGATTAATAAGAGAAAAGGCATACAAATGTATTCATGTGTATATGGGGGAGAACCACAGAGTGCTGAGGGCACAGAAGGAATGGGAGCTTGCATCTCAGCAAAACTGCAGATTATGGGAGTGGGAAGAGAAGAATTCTGTTGAGGGGCAATAATTGATTGCTAGGGAGAATGAATGGATGGGGAACAAATAATAATTTGTAAATAGTTCTCTTTGGAATTGGAATGATCCTGAGAGACAGACATTGTCTAGTGAACAAGTCTGTTCAGGTGTGGTTGCATTATTCGTCTTCTTTTTCTGCAATAGATAATTAAATGTCAGGGAGGAGAAGGAAAAACAATTGTTCTCCTAGTGCATGTTTGGTCTGTATGTAGGTAGGGGAAAGTCTCTTCCAGTGTCTGTTGACTTCTAAGGGCATTTAATTCAAAATACTTATACGAGGGAGCAATGTTTTGGAGTGAAGTTTCCTGTGCCCCTTCACTTACTGGTTGAACACTGCTAATCCGAAAAATCTGAAATTCGAAATGCTCCAATGAGCATTCCCTTTGTACATGATCTTCAAGCATCATGTCAATACTCGAAAAGTTTCAGATTTTGGAGCATTTCGGATTTCAGATTTTCTAATTAGGAATACTCAACCTGTATTAGGTAAAACGTTTTTACTTAAACTTACATATTTATAGCTTGTAAAATGAAATTAGCTTTTTATACTCAGTTCCAGAACTAATAGAGATGCCTTAAAATTGAATAAAAGAAAATAAGAAAAGATTAGTTTGGAATTTTTTGTTTTCCCCCTCAACTTCTTGTAGCCTGAGTTCAATGCAAGTCCTGTCATTCGAGGTAAGACTTAATTGCTGTTTTTAGTAGAATGAAGCAGAGTGACCAAATAGGAACCAGGTAACTAAACTCAAAGCAGGAGAGACTTCAGCCAGATACTTAGAAGTGTGGAACCCAGCCAGGCGCAGTGGCTCATGCCTGTAATTCCAGCATTTAGGGAGGCCTAAGCAAGAGGATTGCCTGAGCCCAGGAGTTCAAGACCAGCCTGGGCAACTTGGTGAGACCTCGTCTCTACAATAAATTTTAAAAAAATTAGCTGGGTGTGGTGGCATGTGCCTGTAGTCCCAGCTACTTGGAAGGCTGAGGCAGGAGAATCCCCTGAGTTAAGCAGACTGAGGCTGCAGTAGCCATGATTGTGCCACTGCACTATAGCCTGGGCAACAGAATGAGACTCCTGACTCAAAAAAAAAGAAAAAAAGAAGAAGAAAGAAGAAGAAGAACCATGGAATGCACAAAACAAAATACCATGATGAGGAGTTACAGCAAGTTATAGAATAGTTATTTTTGGAAGATTTTAATATTTGCTTACTTAATGGGTTAGACAATATCCACTCATAGATCTTCCAGAGCTATTATGTGAACTGAAATATTACCAGGTCATAAAAGGACTTTATAATAAATGCATGCCATTTTAGGAACACATGTAAAACAGTGTATTTTATTTTATTATTTTTATTTTTTGAGTTGGAGTCTCACTCTGTCACCCAGATTGGAGTGCAGTGGCCACTCCCGGCCACCGCAGCCTTGACCTGTTGGGCTCCGGCGATTCTTCTGCCTCATCCTTCCAAGTAGCTGGAACTACAGGCGCACACTACCACGCCCGGCTAATTTTTTTATTTATTGTAGAGATGAGGTCCCGCCAAGTTGCCCAGGCGGGTCTCGAACCCACGGGCTCAGGCAATCCACTCACCTAGGCCTCCCAAAGCTCTGGGATTACAGGCTGAGCCACCGAGCCCGGCCAAAACAGTGTATTTTAAATCTGTGGTTATTTTTATACAAAATGGTGGTATTTGTTAATAACTCTCTAGAAATGCTACCTTAAGTTTACAGTATCTGGTTTGTCTCGTAAGATGTTAGACACTTCATGTTAGACACTTCATACTAGTTTAAGATCACAGCAAAAGCAGTTTAACCAGCATTCCCTCCACTGTCTTTGGCAGAGGGAATGCTTTGGTGCTTCCTTTCCCTAATTTTCTAACTAGGCAAGTCTTTTGACTTCTGTATGTTAGGTTATCTTAGGATGAATGATTTCTTAGAAAAACAGTTGAAATGGAGCTCATGGGATTTCTCTCTCTAACTTTCTCTCTAACTGCCTATGCAATCACTATCAAGTTTCTTTTACCCATGAAAAATAATATTGCCAAATACTTGTACCTTTTTTCTGTTCTTTATTTAAAAACAAACAAAACCTCTTTTCTAACAACAAAGTGTACACAGAAATAGATCATATTGTAACTGGAAGTTCTCAAAAATCCAACTTCCTTGAGATAGTTGGTTGCAAGGTAATTTGGTGAAATGCATTTTATGTTTTCATAATCTATGAAACCATAATGTATAGAATTCTCGAGTGTTGAATCCAAGTGTATATTTTTACAGATTGAATATTTTATGTGACAATTTCTGTGGAGACCACACTTCTTTTCAAGCTAGAAACCTGACCTTCTATGGTTAAATCTACTCACTCAGGGCTCTTTTAACCCTCAGCATTGCCTAGGCATTTGTCTGGTAATTTGGTCTTTTTTTTCCACTTGTCTAGAACTTCTTATTATTAACTACAGACTTTGATAGAGCTCTTTTTTTTTATTTTACTGATTTTATCGGGGCATTGTTGGAATCAATAAAATAATGAGATAATTCCTTCAGAGGTCAGTGACTTCTTTTGATGTCCTTGGTGTTGGCCAGTTTTAGATTTTGCATAGCAGCTTATTATTATTTTACTCAGCTTGTATTTATTCAGAGCCAAGTCTGGTGAATATTTTGAATCATGTAGCATCCCATTCCAGATTTGGTCAAAGATGAGGTCATACCTACCAGGTGTTGAAACTGGTTTTCTTATAAGAATTGTTAACTGACATTGTAGATAATTTCACCAGAAGAATAATTTTTAATGGCACATAAATATGTTTAGCAGTGATAGTATCATTTGGAATATTGGCTATCTTGACTCTGTTTTTTAGAATAGTGTTATTGAAGTCTTAAATTTGTAGCTCATTTGTTGAAAAATTGGTCTTGTTTTACTTTAAAACTTCTCATTGTATTATTATTACTATGCATAAATTGTTTAGCAGCAGGTCTCCTCTTCAGGGGTATTCTTAGTCCTGGTGAATCTGTCCTTCAGGAAGAAATGAGAAGGGGCTGTGTTTTTTGTTTTTGTTTGAGTTGGAGTCTCACTCTGTCGCCCAGACTGGAGGGCAGTGGCCGCTCCCGGCCACCACAGCCTCGACCTGCTGGGCTCCGGCGATCCTTCCGCCTCAGCCTTCCAAGTAGCTGGAACTACAGGCGTGCACTACCACGCCCGGCTAATTTTTTTTTTTTTTTGATTTATTGTAGAGATGAAGTCTTGCCTGCCCAGGCAGGTCTCGAACCCGTGGGCTCAGGCAATCCACTCACCCCAGCCTCCCAAAGGCGCGGGATTACAGGCTGAGCCACCGAGCCCGGCTGGGGCTGTGTTTTTGTGCTTTTCAGGAAGACTTTCCTTTTACTCAGGTCTTCTAAAAGGATGCAAATCACTTCAAAACAGTCATCATTCTTTCTCTCTTTGTGGCCTTATGTGTTTGTCTTAATCTCCTCCTCCATGTCTTTTTGTTGTTGTTGTTTTGTTATTGTTTTTCCCCCTCACTAAAGGGAGAGTAAAGAGTCTGCCCTCCCCTCCCTTCCCTCCCCTTCTTTTCTCTCACCTCATCTCCAGGGTGGACTGAGAATTGAGGAAGAACCTTAAACTCTGCTCTTTGTTAAGAGCTCTGATGACTAAAACTGTTGGAACCTTGCTAAAATGAGTTTTGGAGACATTCCCTACTCTCCCTGCCTGCCATTTCTACAGAATACTGAGGATGGGCTCTATTGCCAAACAAGTCTGATATTGCTCCTCAAGTTTTGGCCCATTTTTCTTCAAGTTTGTCTTAATATAGAAGTTGCAAAATTTAGTAGTGCAGCAGTTATTGTTTCTATAGCAAAAGTCAACTCCATACTTGCTGAATTTCATCTCTTGGGCTGAAGACAAACCATTTGTGCACTGTATCTGCAACCCTCTGGGTTGTAAGCAATAGTGCCTGCAGCAGCCAGAGAGCTCAGGGCAATTGTTTTAGACCTCAGACAGTTACCCAGCAAACGTGCTACAAAGCCTTAGGTATTTAGGGTGTTTCATAACTAAACAAATTAGTAATGGTGGAATAATATGCTTTTTTAACACATCAAATCTATATTTGAATGAATAAAATGAATGTTAGGAAATGTGCAATTTTTATGGAAGGCTGATAACTAGTAACTTTTTGTCGATTGGTGGAGGAAAATGAAGGCAACAAACTTTCCTACTTACTTGGTCTGAAGTTGATGCCAACTGCTCTCTTCTCCCAAGTGATTAAAAAATGGAAAGCAACTTTGTGGCAATTTAACAATGATGGTGAATACAGAGAAATGCAAAGAGAACTTTCACTTAAGCTGTCAAAGTTTAGTGGAAATTAAGATTATTTGTATATAAAATTATTTGTATATAATAAGCACATTTTGGTTTATAGTTCATAAATTCTAATAGAAGTTTTATCTGTTATGAAACATGAATGCTACTGTCAGGATATTCTAATGAAAATTATCAGACCATTTTCAGAACCTTAAAATAGCTACCACAGAAATAATTTTTAGTGTTTTGATTCTCTTATAATAAAATACATTGTTTCTCAGACCTTCAATCAACCACTATACTGAAATGACAATTCCTAAATATGGAGATGCAAAATTATTTCCAATTAATGACAACATTTTGTTTTATTAACATAAGCTTTAACATTTTAATCTATCAGAGGAAAGAAACTAAAACATTAAAAGAAGAATTATCTGGAGCAGTTTACAAATATTTGTGGAAAACAAAGATGAAGCACAGGGACTGGTAAAAGGTTTCAGTGTTTCTCTTGTTCATGTGACAGAGTAGCAGTCAAAATACACCCTTGTGATTTGTTGCATCTGGTAGAAATGCTGCAGTAGCTAAAGGGACATTCCCTGGCTTTGGTGAAGAAACAAGTAAACAAGACAGTGTAAAGAGAAAACCCTAGTTAGTGATCAGAGGCCACATTCTCCAGCCCCTACCAGTTCTAGCTTTGTGTAATGCCAGAAATAGAGAGGTCAAAAGTCTAAGAGAACTTTTGTTATGAAAAATGTTTGTTTGTGTTTTTCAAATTTTGGATGACACAGTCCAATGCTTTGGGTACAAAGGTTTGAGCGATTTTGGCCCCATTTTAATAATACATTTGATAGCTGCAGTGCACTTAATGAGATGGAGTTTAAAATGGATTCCATATACACACTTCACTACCCACCTGATGTTTTTATTAGGCCACACCTTCTTTTTCCTTTTCTCACCATCCCTGTCTTTGGGGGTTACTCATCTCTCCTCACTCATGTATGTGGAGTGTTTTAAAGTTTTGTATATGTGCCTAGAGGACTTTTGGCATTTAAACAAGTTTCTCAACATTAAAAAAAAAAAAAAAAAACTCTTCCTGAGTTATAGAAGTTATTTAGCTCCTTTGACACATAATGCTACATCAACTTCAGGACAATCAAATATAGCTGCTTTTAGAGACAGCAGAACTAAAGCAGGAGCCAGTCTCCACATTTTTCCATGACTCACTGGTGTATTGAAGGGCTAGGTCTCCTGCAGAATTTAACTCTCTGTCTCCTGAGGGTTTTTATGTAATCTACACTTCCTCTTTCAAGTGGTAAAGGCAGGCAAGAACCCCAACATTGTGAGCTGCTTTTGCTTTGAAAGAAATTCTTGAGTAATAGAGGATTCTGGGCTTACATATCTATCAGGAAAGTGGCAACAACGGTCAATCTACGAACAGAGCAATATTTTACTCCTATGCTAATACAATTTTCTGGTTTCCCTTTTCATTGCTTTGAAGGCTAAGCACATGTTCTTTGTTTAAAGTAACTTAAACGTATAAAGCATGTAGATGAGAAATAGTTGTGTTATCCCTGTATTTAAAAGAAAATTGATAATAATATACCAAAAAATTAACTTTACCTTTCCTTTCCTTTAATTTTTTTTTTTTTTTGAGTTGGAGTCTCACTCCGTCACCCAGACTGGAGTGCAGTGGCCACTCCCAGCCACTGCAGCCTCAACCTGCTGAGGTCCGGTGATCCTTCAGCCTCAGCCTTCCAAGTAGCTGGAACTACAGGCGCGTGCTACCACGCCCGGGTAATTTTTGATTTATTGTGGAGATGAGGTCTCACCAAGTTGCCCAGACGGGTCTCGAACCCTCAGGCTCAGGCAGTCCACTCACCTCAGCCTCCCAAAGTGCGGGATTACAGGCTGTCACCGAGCCTATTTATTTATTTATTTATTTATTTATTTATTTATTCATTCATTCATTCATTCATTTTTAGTTGCAGAAACAAGGATTTGTTCTTTGCACAATAAGTTTAGCTTCTCTTCCTGCAGAAACATTCAGAACAGGCCAGACATGGTGGCTCAAACCTATAATCCCAGCACTTTGGGAGACCTAGGCGAGAGGATTACCTGTGCCCAGGGGTTTGAGACCAGCCTGGGCAATTTGGTGAGACCTCATCTCTACAATATACCAAAAAATCAGCTGAACTTGGTAGTGCACGCCTATAGTTCTAGCTACTTGCAAAGCTGAGGCAGAAGGATTGCTGTGAACATGTCACTGCACTCCAGCCTGGGCAACAGAGTGAGATTCTGACTCAAAAAAAAAATAAATAAAACAAAAACCATTCAGAACAAAATGAAATCAGGCAAGGTAAAGAGAGCTCCAATTAGAAATCTGGTTTTCAGAAGAGTAAAATTTTCATTTTATTTAACTATCAGATGGACTATGTTCTCACCTGGTACACAATTCAAAACACATAAAAGGGAACAACTCTTAATTCTTACTACCTCATAGACAACAATGACAGTCTCATTTTAAGTACATTTAAACCAGATAAATGAAAGTAAATCAGTAAATATTATTCATTTTGCCTGAACAAGTCTTTTTTTTATTCCATTCTGCACAAAATATTAATTAAAATTGGAACAGTATGTTCTTGATCCCTGTTTTTCAAGCTGTTGGTTGCAATGTGATTAGGGAGTCATTTTAAAGACTTTCGTGATTTTTTGTGTTTGAAAAAAACCAACAAAATTAAGTAGAAAATATCAAAATGTGTTGTAATAAGATAACACATTGTTCTGTGAAAAAATTTTTTTTTGGTTATGTGTATGTATTTGCACACATATAAGGTCTCAATGTTAGTATAGTTCTTACAGTAAATCATGTTCAAAATGTTTGGTTTCACTTTTATTTCAACATTTCTGGAATGGCAGACCAGGCGTGGTGGCTCATACCTGTAATTCCAGCACTTTGGGAGGCCGAGGCTGGAGGATCACTTGAGCCCAGGAGTTCAAGACTAGCTTGGACAACATAGCAAGAACTTGTCTCTACAAAAAATAAAAAAATAAAATGAGCCAGACTCAGTGGCTCAGCCTGTAATCCCAGTACTTTGGGAGGCCGAGGTGAGTGGATTGCCTGAGCCTGTGGGTTTGAGACCAGCCTGCGCAACTTAGTGAGACCTCATCTCTACAATAAAAATAAAAAAAATTAGCTGGGCATGGTAGTGTGCTCCTGTAGTTCCAGCTACTTGGAAGGCTGAGGCGGAAGATTGCTGGAGCCCAGCAGGTCGAGGCTGTGGTGGCCGGCAGCGTGCCACTGCACTCCAGTCTGGGTGACAGAGTGAGACTCCAACTCAAATAAATGAATGAATGAATAAATAAATAAATAATAAAATGAGATGTGATGGCACATGCCGGTAGTACCAGCTACTTAGGAGTCTGAGACAGAAGGAGCTCCTGAGCCCAGGATGTTGAAGCTGCAGTGAGCCGTGATCGTGCCACTACATTCCAGCATGGGAGACACAGTAAGAACCTAACTCGTGTGTGTGTGTGTGTGTGTGTGTGTGTGTGTGTGTGTGTGTGTGTGTGTGTGTGTTTTCCTGGAGTGGCTATTCAGACACTTTTGAATACAAAACTATTTAAAGATTTATATACAGGGGTATATCTGTGAAATGTCATCTCATTTATAGCCAGAAACACTGTCGTCATGGTTATGGAAGATATCATGTACACCAAGACCATGATGGAACCAGGCTTCTGGATTCAATACCCTTTACATTTAAAGGGAGTTATCAGTACTTGGGAGATATAAACTAAAACAATCAATGAAGTGTTCTTAAAAGTGGTAAGTTAATGTATGAGGAAGATCCATCATGCACTCCACCATTCAAGTACTAGGTAGAAAACAATCTGGAGCCGGGCTCGGTGGCTCAGCCTGTAATCCCGCGCCTTTGGGAGGCTGAGGTGAGTGGATTGCCTGAGCCCGCGGGTTCGAGACCCGCCTGGGCAGCGAGACCTCATCTCTACAATAAATCAAAAAATCAGCCAGGCGTGGTAGCACATGCCTGTAATTCCGGCTACTTGGAAGACTGAGGCAGAAGGACCGCCGGAGCTCAGCAGGTCGAGGCTGAGGTGGCCGGGAGTGGCCACTGCACTCCAGTCTGGGTGACAGAGTGAGACTCCAACTCAAAAAAAAAAAAAAAAAAAAAAAAACAATCTGGGTTTATACTGGATCCTATGAACAATTCTACTGTCTGGGTCTTCCGGAACTAAAAAGAAAACACGGGGCAAATAGCGTAGGATACCAGAAAGCATGATTGGGGCTGAGGATGTCTTATCTTCCACCATCTACTACTTGTGTGACATTAATTTAAGAATTTGCTTAGCCTTATGGAACCTCAGTTCCCATATCTGTTTATAAGGCACACATTGGCATTAAAAATTAGAAAGAGTAATCGCAGGATTTTTTTAAAGATTAAGTTAGCAGAAAACATTATATATTGACCAGCATATTATAGACCCTCAGTGAAATGTAAATTTGTTTTCTTCAGTATATAAACTCATTGCATACACTCACACAGTAATACAGATGCACATACCTCTACATACAGAATTTTAACTACCCAGCAGCATTTATTGAATATCCTCTCAATACAGGACTGTTAAACTCTTCAAAATAATTTACCAATAAATGCAAATGACTGTCACTGAGCGGTACCTATCTATAAATAAGGGTAGCTACTTGAAATTTGCCACCCAAGCTACAAGGCAAGTTATTCAACCTCACTCTTCCTCAGTTTCCTCATCTGTAACATGGTGATAATAATATAATTACATTGTTGGTTTTTGTATGTGTGATTTTGAAATGAATTAATGTATGCAAAGTACTGTGTTGCCCAATCGTAGGCAAAGTTAGTTCTTTGTATTAGTGCCAAAAAGATGGTCAAGTCAGTTACTGAAGAAAGGTTTTCTGTGAAAGTGCAAAAGTAAGGCTTTAGTAAGACTTTGAGATGGGGCTATTGAGAGACTAGCAGAAAAAATACAGGCTGTACACCTGTAATCCCAGATACTCAAGAGGCTGAGGCAAGAGGATCACTTGAGCCCAGGAATTCGAGACCAGTCTTGGCAACAGAGCAAGAACCTGCCTCATATAAAATAAAAAGAAATGGTGAGAGATTACTTATGCTCGTGTTACATTGTTAATAGACTCATTTTTACATTCTCCTCTTCATTTTCACTTAAAGTTATTGACTGACACACTGTTGTTTTGAAGTTTTTTGTATTGTTTTTGTTTCTTTTGATGAAATACATTTATTGGTTGTATTTTTTAGTTTGTTTTTTTTTTAATATTTAAAAAGAAGGGGCACAATAAAGACGTTTCTAAATTTCTCAAGCTTAGTTCTAGACCAAAGACAGTATATATATATCTGACTAACTTCCCAGTTTTAGACTTTAGAACACAAACATCACAGGTGAATTATTTGGCAGCTTAAACCTGTTGCCATAGCTCAGGCATTGTCTGGGGGGAAAACAGTTTGATTTCAAAGGGAATTTTAAAAATTCTCATGAAAGCACAATCTTGGATCTTCAGTCTGCATGATCTTTTCATAACTCCCATGTATAGAAGTCCAGATTTGTGAGAAATGTCTGGCTAGTAAAAGGGACCAGTTTGAGGATTTAGGGGGTTGTGGTACATAGTCATGGTGTTCCCAGCCCATGTGTGGTTCTTAGTAGAATTTGAAGCAGAGGTACATCTTTCATTCATCATCATGTGTAATTATTCCATTATTCCATTCTCACTGTCACTGTTAGGTAAGTCTTCAATTGTGAATACCACCTTTTCCCTCGTGGTACATTGTATTTCTAACCTCCAAAACGAGCTAGTTTATGAACTACATTCTGAGAGTTACCCTGGGAGCCCATTTGCCCATTCAGAATATGTTTTAAAACCCATGCCCTTTGCCAGAATGTTTCAGGTTCAAACCAAGAGTGTTTACACATTTAGTTTTCAGGCTGTCATTCCAAAATCAGGGTGTTTTCCATTGACTTACTAAGTGCCAATTCTTTTTGCTCAATTTTTATTGAGTCCAGAAAATTATTACTATAGAGGCCTGGTTAATGGCTTATCTTTGGACTTTCTTACAAAAACACAGTGTCTGATAGGTCAATAGAAACTGATAAAGATCTCAGAGCCATTAGCAATTAGCATAGTTAGAAATTCAGAAACATATATTCCAGGGCAGCAAGAAGAGACCCGTGATGCAGAGCTTGTCAACTTTGTTGAAGAAATTTGCAAATATATGCATCTGTTAGTGATCAGTGTCCTGACTTAATAGGCAAGTTTAAAATTACTGATTATGCTGATGTGCTTCTGATTTCTTTTTGCAAAACAGATGAGTAGTTTTTATTCCAAAATTTGTTCCAAATCCTATTTTTTGGCAGCTTGCTAGGTTTAGTCACAGTGTGAATAAAGTATGCTCTCCATGTCTTGATTACTTTGCCTAAAATATCTCAACACAGTGTACATTTGGTCCTTCTTAGATTATTACAACTAATGTTAAACATCAACAACTTCTTCTAAGCTAATGAAAACGTTGCAGCTGACACTCTTATTACCCTTATAACACCTTTCCAGACTCAAATTCATCTTGTCGATTCTCTACTATTTTGAATACCAAATACCCATGCTCTTACTCTTTCTAGTTCACATCCGTTGACCCTCAACCATTGCCTTCTGTTTCCCTCCATTAGTATTTAGAGGACAACTGATGTCTTCCCTTCATCTTTGGATAAAGGATATCATTATTATATTGGCTTTTACTTTATTCCATGTGCGTCCTGGATCTCTGTCCCCTCTTAGTAGCCAAGGACACATTTCTGAGTTCTCTATCTCTATGCTTGCCAAAATGGGAAAAAGAAAACTATTAAACCTGGAGTCTTGTGAGAGACTTAACCAATTCAATTAATGTTTTTCGTATAAGTAACTTTTTAGTATCTGGTGACTCCAACCATAGAAATTGTGTAATATATGAAGAGTCGTTTGCTCCTTTGGCTTGGGTGTGGTCATCTGAATGAATTTGAATCGTAGGATATAAATCATATCATTATAAAGAGCCTGAAGTGGGCCAGCATGAGAACCTAACAATAGTAAAAGGTGTAGTGGGAATCTAAGATGGAAACTTGACCTCAGTTATTTGCCTCTGGATTGCCAGAGGCTTGTAGTTACATTTGCTCCCTCAGAAAGATAAGCATTTGGGGATATTCCCTCAGCTATTATTGATTCAAATTAAGTATTGAATGCAGTAGCCTTCAACCCTTAGGAAAAGTCAATTGCCATATTTTGGAACCTAAGATGCTGGAAAAGTAAACTTTCAAAAATTAATGCTTTGATGCTCAGATTTAACAAAAAGTTAAAGGAAATAAAACAAACGTAATACCCTGCCACTTATCATTAATATGAAGTGTTTTTCTTACAAACCAGTAAGGAAGAGATCATTATTCTTGTAGCTTTCCGTAGAAAGAGGAGGTTGATACTTCATAGTGTTCTGGGATAGATAGATTTTGTAATTTAGAAAAACTTCAGTTGTGGTCATCATGGGACAGTTAAGAATTGTCTAATTGGAGTGGTATATTGACTTTACAAATAGTTATTAAGTACCGTCTATGTTCTTAGCACTATATTAGGCATTTGGGTATGGGGAGTTTGTGATAAAGAGGTAGAAAAGATAGTGACTCTCCCCTCAAAGGTGTATGTAATCTGTTTCATTACATAACATAAGGAAATTAACAAAGAGGAGAGTGGAATAATGAATCCAGTAACCAAGCACACAAAACTCATTTTGCGGGAAGAGGGTTACAGGGAGAGATGGCTAAATAATTTGCAGGACATAGTGCAAAATATCAATCCCATTGTTCAAAAAGCAGACAAAAAGACCACTTACAAGCTGGGCTCGGTGGCTCAGCCTGTAATCCCGCGCCTTTGGGAGGCTGAGGTGAGCAGATTGCCTGAGCCCGCGGGTTTGAGACACGCCTGGGCCGGCAAGACCTCATCTCTACAATAAATCAAAAAAATTAGCCGGGTGTGGTAACGTGCACCTGTAGTTCCAGCTACTTGGAAGGCTGAGGCGGAAGGATCGCCAGAGCCCAGCAGGTCGAGGCTGTGGTGGCCAGGAGTGGCCACTGCATTCCAGTCTGGGCGACAGTGAGACTCCAACTAACAAAACAAAACAAAACAAAGCAAAACAAAGAAACAAAAAAAAGACCACTTACAGGTACTAAAATATAAAGCTTTTTCCTTCCATGTATCTCTTCTGCTCATGCAGGTGTTCCATTATTCCATCAGATTTCAGTTACAAAACACAAGTTCAAAGATACAATTATTAAGAGTTTTCAGGCCAGGCACAGTGGCACGTCTATATTCCCACCACTTTGGGAGGCTGAGATGAGAGGATTGCCTGAGCCCGCGGGTTTGAGATCAGCCTGGGCAACTTGGTGAGACCTCATCTCTACAATAAATCCAAAAATTAGCTGGGCATAGTGTCTCATGCCTGTAGTTACAGTTGCTTGGAAGGCTGAGGCGGAAGGATCACCTGAGCCCATCCTGTCGAGGCTGTGGTGGCCGTGAGCATGCCACTGCACTCCAGCCTGGGCGACAGAGTGAGACTCCAGCTTAAAAAAAAAAAGAATTTCCAGATAGTGACAGAAGAGCACTAAACTAAGCTCAGAGTCCTTCTGAAAGTGGGGTCCCAGGCAATGGATAGTAAGTTACATACTAATGTAAGCCAACTCCAGGTGTAGAGGTGATTCCTATGAAAACTAATATGTTCGCACTTTTGTTTTTTCAAGGAAAGATTTATGTAGAGAAACTTGAATACATTTGTACAAATCAAGATGGATATGTTTTGATAGGTATAAGTTTATTTATTTACTTTTTTGGGAGTTAGAAATTGGGGACAAGTGTTGTTTCTGATATGGAAAGGGAGAGACACATGTATGAAAGACTAAGAGGAAGTCACAGACTTGGAGAAATATAGTGATTATTGTATCTGCCCTAGAGACAGGCTGGATCATTTATTAAACTTTAGTGACAGGATTTACCATTCAGGATCTTGATATACAGAAATATGGGTAGCAATTTTCGGTAGGCTTTTTTTCAAATACATTGATATAGTTTTTTTTGTTGTCATTTGTTTGTTTTTTTTGAGATGGAGTCTCACTCTGCTGCCCAGACTGGAGTGCAGTGGCCGCTCCCGGCCACCGCAGCCTCGACCTGCTGGGTTCCGGCGATCCTTCCACCTCAGCTTTCCAAGTAGCTGGAATTACAGGCACGTGCTACCATGCCTGGCTGATTTTTTTTTTTTTTTTAATTGTAAAGGTGAGGTCTCGCCAAGTTGCCCTTGCGGGTCTTGAACTCACAGACTCAGGCAATCCACTCACCTCAGCCTCCCAAAGCACGGGATTAGAGGTTGAGCCACCGAGCCTGATGGATTGATAGAGTTTTAAAGTGGAAAATATATTATCTTTGTTTTTGCTTTAGAAGAGCCCTAAGGAGAGAGAACAAATTATCAATCAGACTACAACTTGTTCTCTCCCAGGTGGAGTTTAGACTGTTCAGGTACTGACA
The DNA here is from genome assembly GCA_027257055.1 of Cephalopachus bancanus. NCBI lineage: Eukaryota > Metazoa > Chordata > Mammalia > Primates > Tarsiidae > Cephalopachus > Cephalopachus bancanus. Next base: position 3,475,057 of record JAPVLO010000121.1, on the reverse strand, counting down.
CAGCACAGATCAGAGTTAAGTAGGACTGGTTTTAAGTCTCTGCTCTCTCACTTATTATCTGGACAACCTTGTGGTATTATTTAAAACCTCTCTGGGACTCTTTCACTTTCTGTGTAAAATAAGAAGGATCATTACACTTGCCTTATAGAATAAGAGGAGTCAATGAATTTGTAAAGATAAAATGAATTAGTACATATAAAATGAATTGGTATATACGATTTGTATGTATAGTTGTGTATACATACTCATGTATGACTTAACATATATTGCAGGCTGGGCGTGGTGGCTCACACCTGTAATTCCAAGCACTTTGAGGGGCCAAGGCAGGAGGATTACTTAAGCCCAAGAGTTCAAGATCAGCCTGAGCAACTTGGGAGACCTCGTGTCTACAAAAAATTTTTAAAAATCAACCAGGCTGCGTGGAGGGTGCCTATAGTCTCAGCTATTTGGAAGACTGAGAAGAAAGGATTGCTTGAGTCTCAGAGTTTGAGGCTGCAGTGAGCCATGATTGTGCCACTGCACACCAGTCTGGGTGAGAATGCGACCCTAACTAAGCAGCAGCAGCAGCAACAACAACAACAATATATATACACGCATATATATACACACATGTGTATACACATATATATACACACACGTGTATACACACAGATGTGTGTTGTAGTAGTAGTAGTAGTAGTAGTAGTAGATTCTGGAAATAATGTTATTGGTTGTGTTCTGCTTACTGCTACTGTCACTTCCAGCTGGCCTTCCCAGCATTACTTAGGAGAAACAGCCTTCATCCTGAAATAGAGAAACGCCAGCATCTCTGCAGCCTGTAGCTTGTACTCTGAAAGTTGCTCATGGTCGAGCTCGGCGGCCTGTAATCCCACGCTTTGGGAGGCCAAGGTGAGTGAATTGCCTGAGCCCGTGGGTTCGAGACCCACCTGGGCAACTTGGCATGACCTCATCTCTACAATAAATCAAAAAATTAGCCAGGCGTGGTAGCGCACGCCTGTAGTTCCAGCTACTTGGAAGACTGAGGCGGAAGGATCACTGGAGCCCAGCAGGTTGAGGCTGCAGTGGCCGGGAGCGACCACTGCACTCCAGGCTGGGTGACAGAGTAAGACTCTAACTCAAAAAAAAAAGAAGCTCATGTGAGAGGCAGCTCAATCACCTGTCACCTGTCATCTGCTTTTGACAGCTGGATTTGAGGCACACATTTGAAACCCTGTGCTTATTCTTTCTACCCAATGTGTCTTAATATTTATGACAAGTCTTTCTACATCAATATTCATATCAGCCTCTTCTTTTTCCTTAATTTTCCTCATTTCCACTCTTCTGAGGGTGGCTATTTGCCTCTTTCAGAACAACTTCACTGGCCGTCCCAAATGTACCCATTGTGGTGGAATCCATCCAGGAAATATTATAAGCAGCACATTATATAAGGGGTTATGTATAGTTTATTACCATCACATTTAGCTAGTGACCAGAAGAAAGTTTTTCAAAAGATTGAAAATCCCTAACTTAGAGATTATGTCTTTTTGTTGGGGAATAGACAGTGAAGAGAATTTGCACCGGATTCATTTATTTTCCTTTGCATATAAGCCAAGGAAAAGAAAAGAGTGTTCTTTGAGTCTATATTACTCAGTCTACTGTGTAGCTTCTCTTTTTTTTTGAGTTGGAGTCTCACTCTGTTGCCCAGACTGGAGTGCAGTGGCTGCTCCCAGCCACTGCAGCCTTGACCTGCTGGGCTCTGGTGATCCTTCCACCTCAGCCTTCCAAGTAGCCAGAACTACAGGCATGCGCTACCACGCCTGGCTAATTTTTTTATTTATTGTAGAGATGAGGTCTCGCCAAGTTGCCCAGGCAGGTCTCGAACCCACAGGCTCAGGCAATCCTCTCACTTCTGCCTCCCAAAGCATGGGATTACAGGCTGAGCCACCGAGCCCGGCCTGTAGCTTCTCTTTATTGCCAGTTTTCTCTAAGGAAGATCCTCATGGACTCGGCATATATATGAGTGAAACTGCTCTCTCAAAGGTCTTTATTAACTAACTGCCAAATCTCATGATGACTCTTCCTCCCCTACCCTTCCCTGTTCCTGTTTATTTTAGAAACGCTTTTCTTCCTTAGTTTATTTTGGCATTGCACACACCTACTTCTCTTCCTGCATTTTTCCCCCTATGTCTTCTTCACTCCATTTTCTTTTCCTCACTACACTCTGAATGTAGACACATGCCAAGTTTTGGTCCTACAGCCTTTGTTGCAGTCTCAATTCTTTCTCCCTGGGAGATTCCTTTTACCTTGTGGTTTCCCTCCTGACAACGTCTCAAAGTTGATGTTTCTGACTGTCTCCTGACTCCAGCTCCAAATGCCCTTCTGAGGATGCCTTACATGAACATACCAATGCCTCTTTAGCTGTAACATTCCCTTAATATCATCGTGTTAAATAAATCCATTATTCCAATTGGACTTTATTTATTCTCTCTCCTCTCACCTGTCTCTGACATGATTCCCCTACTGGTTGGGGCTTTTCTAATTATCCTTGGCACCAAATCCCTTCCACAAGTCTGTCTCTCCTTTCAGAGCATGAGTAGGGACCTGACCTTTTCATTTTGTAACTTCTGCTTTTGGTGCAGTGCTTGGAACACACTCAGTAAGTGACCAGTTGAGTGACTCAGTGAATTAATATGGAGCTGCTTCTCTCTGGCCTACCAGTTAATTCTCAAAGACTTTTCATGCCCTCATCTCTTATTCACTTTCATCCATCTATCTATCTATCTATCTATCTATCTATCTATCTATCTATCTATCTATCTATCTATCTATCTACATCTCTACCTTCTCCTTTATATTTCTGCCAGAGTTGTCCTCCTAAAACATAGAAGGCTCTTTCAACACAGGGCTGTTTCTTACTCATCTTTATATGAGCTGAGTGCTGAACCACTGTGCCTTGTACACAGTAGCCACTTTTAAAGGTATGTTAAACTTAACTGGAGCCAAGCTAAGAAGGAAGGAAAGAGATGTGAAGGGTGACAATTGAAAGGAGGATTAGAAAGATAAAAGGGGAGAAACGAAAGGGCTGAGGCCAACCAGTCTGTCTGTAAACATTCCATTAGTCCTAGTGTTAAATTGGATGAAAGCTTGTGTTTTTTTGTTTTGTTTTTTGTTTTTTTCTGACCTCCCCGGACACTTCTCCATCGGAAAAGAAAGATGCATTATTCAAGAGATGGGAAAAGCAGGGAGAAAGTAGGCTTATTCCTTCTTCACAAAAATCTTATGAAGTCTCATTGACAAAACCCAGAATTTTGATGCCAGAAAATGCCTGAGTGGAGCCCAGTTCTCATTCTACAGGCGAGGTAACTGAGGCATGGGAAAGTTAAGTGGCTTAGCAGCTAGCTGATGGGAAAACCAGCAGTCAAACATGAGTCTCTTTATTCCTCTTCTGGCATATCCTTCAATACATCACATTTTCTCTTTCCATGTGTTCCAGGCCAGTATTTAAGGTGAGGGATTAGGATTACTAAGAGACTAGGTATTTTAAAGACCCTTTGCTAATCACAAATTTTTGCAAAATTCACATTAGGCTCTCTTTAAAGGATTCAGCATGATTGAAAATAGATTAGTGGTTTTACAGTTCTTTTTTAAAGTGGAGATGGCAACACCACCATTCCTTTTTATTTTCTCTTTAAAATAAAATTGTACTTAGCATAATCAGGAAAACAGGTTACAGACAACTCTTGGCAATGGGTATATATCACAAAATGAAGAATGAAGAGAACTGAGCAGAGGAGCTCAGATTAGGGAGCTCTTCTGAGTTCAGGGCATGAAAGAAGAAGAGACTTTTTGGAGAAAAAAACTTGTAGGGTTTTTATGCACTGAATTTATACTGTAAAAGGCAGAACTTTGAGCTGGTTTCTAAGGTTCAGCAAAATAATTGCATTTCAGCATCAATTAGTGAAGTGGTAGATATGAAGTATATTGTTCACCATACTGAGGTAGTAATGCTAGAAAGAGATCTTGCTGGACATTGCAAGCAAATAAAGATTTGTTGAACGGTACAGAATGTGTCCAAGTCACACTGCATCTCTGAACTTCTTTCTTCCCACCTGCAAAAATGGGAAGATTGTATTGCGGTAAGTCAGGCCAGTGCACACCCCACCTCTTTCCCATAAGGCCAAGCACAGATGTTATTTTAAGTCTTTAGTGTCTCTTTCTTCTCCCAGCTCCTGTTTGCCTAGAGGTAGTTGTAAGGTGTTAGTCTGCTATTATTCTATTTTAGCTAGGGACTCTGGGTCAGCGGCTTCCAACTAGAGACTGTATTATTCCTACCTAGGGGACTTTCACCAAACCAGCCTCAGAAACCCACTATTAGGTGGCAAAGGAAAAATATTTGTCAGGATAGCCTTAGATCTTAGTTTCCTGTCATGAGCTGGGTCTGATTATTTCAATCAGAGGCTCCTCTCATAGGTGTCAAATCAGCTAGGAGACACTATTCTCCCTCCAATCTCATTTCCCAAGCTCGGAGGCAAGGCTCAGGTCACCCAACTTATAAGAACACCAGGTTCTAGCCAGGCTCGGTGGCTCAGCCTGTAATCCCGCGCTTTGGGAGGCTGAGGTGAGTGGATTGCCTGAGCCCGCAGGTTCGAGACCCACCTGGGCAACTTGGTGAGACCTCATCTCTACAATAAATCAAAAAATTAGCTGAGCATGGTAGCGCATGCCTGTAATTCCGGCTACTTGGAAGGTTGAGGCGGAAGGATCGCCGGAGCCCAGCAGGTCGAGGCTGCGGTGGCCAGGAGCGCCACTGCACTCTAGTCTGGGTGACAGAGTGAGACTCCAACTCAAAAAAAAAAACAAAAAAAACCAGAAGACCAGGTTCTTTGCTCAGCCCTCTGGCTGTACTCTCGGACTCTCAGAATGGCATGTCTGCCTGAAGATCCTCTTCTCAAGAAGCCTATGAGAATCATTGATAATGTGAGCGGCCCCAGGAGGAAAACCTTTTGAAAACAAACTGAAAGATGAGGAAGTCAAGTTATATACAGTTATTAGGAGCATTCCACCTACCCCTATTTTTTAAACCACGTAATGAAGCTTTAACACCCTTCATTATTCTTTTTTTGTTTCTGTTTTTAGCCAGAGACTCTCCGGGTCAGTGGTTTCCAACTGGAGAAAGTACTGTTCCTGCCTAGGGGACTTTTGGGAACATATGGGAATGTTTTGATTATCACTATTACTGGGTAGCACTACTGGTATTTTGTGGGCAGGGGCCAGGGATGCCAGAATTAGGCCAGCCCTGCACAAGGGAGAATTATAATGTCTCAAATGCCCACAGTGTCTTTACTGAGAGCCACGGATCATTTTGATGAAAACATCTTATTTCTTTGCCTTCTTTATTTCTCCGATTAACTCTGCTAAACTATTTTATTATTTATTTTTTGGAATTGGAGTCTCACTCTGTTGCCCAGGCTGGAGTACAGTGGTATGCTCACAGTGACCGCAGCCACCACCTGCTGGGTTCAGTCAGTTCTTCTGCTTCAGCCTTTCAAGTAGATGGAACCACAGATGCATGCCACCACACCTGGCAAATTTATTTATTGTAGAAACAAGGCTGGTCTTGAACTCCTGGACTCAGGCAGTCCTCTCACCTCCGCCTCCCAAAGTGCTGGGATTACAGGTGTGAGCCACCACACCTGGCTCCAAGTTACTTTTAAAGAATGACTTGGCACCCATTAAAAAAACTAGATGTTTGATTGTGTGTGTGTGTTTGCTTAAATGGATCTAATATTGTTGAATATTATCAGTATAAGATCTTTTAAATAATTCTAAGAAAATTTACAGTAAGACAACTGGCATATGGCCTCCGTTTAAATTTGAGTTGAAGTTTTTAAATGCATCTTCACTGTTGGTGGTCTCAGCAAAGTCACTTCAGACATGACAGGAGTGGGGAATTGTGGGGAAGAAAAGACATTTTTATTTTCCTCATGTTAAATGTACATTATCAAGGTTCCAGTTTAAATGTGTCTAAGATAATTGGAACCCCCTACGAGGCACTTTGCTAAGCTGCTAATTCAGCCCCTCTTCCCCAGAGAGGATAATTGTTGTTAAAAAACAAAAAAGTAAAATGTGTTGTTTTTTCATGTAATTATGTAACTGACATCTTTATATAATAATACATTTGGGTGGTCTGTCCCTGAAACACTTGGTTTGTTAGGAAACATTACAGTTTCCACAAGTAATCACTTACTCCTAAATATTATGAAAGAATTTGGTATTGTTACATTGCATCATTGCGTTAGTCAGAAGCTAAACTTTCTAAATGAGTTTGGCACTGAAAAAGGCTTCTAGGTTTTTTGCTGTTTTTTTCTTAAATGTCATTATATGAGCTAAAATATTCCTGAGGTGGAATACCATATGACAGAATATTAAAAAGTAACAAAATACAAATCTGTTGAAGAGGAAGGTCCCTAAAGCTGCATCTTTTCTTTTTTTTTTTTTTTTTTTTTTGAGATGGAGTCTCACTCAGTTGCCCAGACTGGAGTGCAGTGGCCGCTCCCAGCCACCGCAACCTCGACCTGCTGGGCTCTGGCGATCCTTCCACCTCAGCCTTCCAAGTAGCTGGAACTACAGGTGCGCGCTACCACACCTGGCTAGTTTTTGATTTATTGTAGAGATGAGGTCTCGCCAAGTTGCCCAGGCGGATCTCGAACCCGCGGGCTCAGGCAATCCACTCACCACGGCCTCCCAAAGTGCTGGGATTACAGGCTGAGCCACCGAGCCCGGCCAAGCTGCATCTTTTCAGTGATTACATTGTGATATCCTTGTCGGTGTGGTTATTTCAGTCTCTGAACTCATTTCATTTGCCCCCACTGGATTAGGTTAGGACCTGTGAGCTTCTTTGCAGTGAACCACAAATATATTGGTTACACTGCCATTTGAACGGAGTTCATTTTGACCCATGTTGGTAATAAGGCTCTGTGCCTCACTGATTTAAAAAATGCCACACTCACAAAACCGAATGGAGTTTTCCCTCTAGTTCTGCTCTTCTGGGACCGGATGCTGCCTCTGTCCTGAGGAGACACCCATCACTAATCCCAGATTCAGCCAGGATCTGACTTTAACTCATGATGATGGCTGATTATTCCACCTGAGGGCATTCTGTTACATTGCTATTACCTAGAATTGTGTGGGAGGCTTTTGCAAAGAAGCTAAGAGAGAAAAGGGAGGACACAGACTGATAAAGTTCTGAGGAGGAAGGAGAACCCCAGGGCAAAAGCAATGTGAAATGAAAATGTAGAAAGTTGAAATAGGCAGAGTGATGGTTTAATGTAAGACTAGATTTTGATTTCAAAGGTAGAAAAGAAAATTGTGAGATGATGGCAAAACTAGCAGTATAAGACTCAGTCAAAGCCGGGCTCGGTGGCTAAGCCTGTAATCCCGCACCTTTGGGAGGCTGAGGTGAGTAGATTGCCTGAGCCCGCGGGTTCGAGACCCGCCTGGGCAGGCGAGACCTCATCTCTACAATAAATCAAAAAATTAGCTGGGCATGGTAGCACGTGCCTGTAGTTCCAGCTACTTGGAAGGCTGAGGTGGAAGGATCGCCAGAGTCCAGCAGGTCGAGGCTGCGGTGGCTGGGAGCGGCCGCTGCACTCCAGTCTGGATGACAGAGTGAGACTCCATCTCAAAAAAAAGAAGAAACTCAGTCAATGTTTATCCTCAGCAGTAAATAGAAATAATAAATAGGCTGTGTGCAAAGGAGGAAGAGGGTCAATATTTGGATTCTAAGGATAAAGACTAGGAATGATTATTCCATTATTAAAAACCTGCACTCGGGCTGGGTGCAGTGACTCATGCCTATAATCCCAGCATTTTGGGAGGCTGAGATGGGAGGATTGCTTGAGGCCAAGAGTCAGAGACAGGCCTAGACAACATAGCAAGACTCCATCTCTACAAAAAATAAAAACATTAGCCAGTCATGTTGGCATATGCTTGTAGTCCTATTGACTTCAGAGACTCAGGTTGAAGGTTCGCTTGAGCCCAAGAGTTTCAAAGTTACAGTGAGTTATGATCACACTACTGTATTTCTTTTATTTATTTATTTATTTATTTATTTTATTTTTTTTTATTTTTTGAGTTGGAGTCTCACTCTGTCGCCCAGACTGGAGTGCAGCGGCCGCTCCCAGCCACCGCAGCCTCGACCTGCTGGGCTCTGGCGATCCTTTCGCCTCAGCCTTATAAGTAGCTGAAACTACAGGCGCGCGCTACCACGCGCGGCTACACACTACTGTATTTCACTGTATGCCAACCTGAGAAACAGAATGAGACCCCATCTCTTTAAAAGAAAAAAAAAACTTGCACTGTGTTACTAGAGAAAAATGCTTATTATCTTAAATGAAAGATTTCTGATTTCTACTTCATCCTGAGTTAGTATGATATCCTTTTCACAAAACATTTGCCATATTTTGTAACTTCCATGCATTGCACTAATGCTTTTCAGACATTTTATCCAAATATGTTTTTGTTTTTTTGTTTTTTTTTGAGTTGGAGTCTCACTCTGTCACCCAGACTGGAGTGACACTCCTGGTGGCCACTCCTGGCCACCGCAGCCTCCACCGGCGATCCTTCCACCTCAACCTTCCAAGTAGCTGGAACTACAGGCGTGTGCTACCACTTCTGGCTAATTTTTGGTTTATTGTAGAGGTGAGGTCTTGCCAAGTTGCCCAGGGGGTCTCAAACCTGCGGGCTCAGGCAATCCACTCACCTCAGCCTCCCAAAGCGCTGGGATTACAGGCTGAGCCACCAAATATGTTTTATCTTATATATTTGAGATGAATGCATACTGAAAATGGTAGATTCAGTGACATTGTTGGCACTAGACATTAGGTTATATTATAAAACAAAACTTTAGTTACTTGAAAAAAGAACTTTTTTCCTGCCAGTGCAGTAGCTCATGCCTGTAATGCCAGTACATTGGGAGTCAGAGGTGGGAGGATTGCCTGAGCCCAGGGTTTGGAGACCAGCCTGGGCAACATGACAAGACCTCATCTCTACAGTAAATCAAAAAATTAGCTGGGTGTGGTGGTGCACTCCTGTAGTTCCAGCGACTTGGATGGCTGAAGCAGAAGGATCGCCTGAGCCCAGCAGGTTAAGGCTGTGGTGGTCATGAACATGCCACTGCACTCCAGCCTGGGCAGCAGAGTGAGACTCCAACTCAAAAAAAAAAAAAAACAAAAAAAAAGAAAAGAAAAAAGAACATTTTTTTTCTAGTATAACCTAAATTAAATCATATAGATGCAAAGCTGAAATTTAATGGTATACTGTTTTTAAATGCATTCAGTTAGATATTGCCATAAAAGAATTATCTTTAAAATTGTACCCACTCAGAATGACAATGCCATTAACTGTAGTTTTTTTTGTTTTGTTTTTTTTTTGAGTCGGAGTCTCAGTCTGTCGCCCAGACTGGAGTACAGTGACACACTCACGGCCACCGCAGCCTTCACCTGCTGGACTCTGGCGATCCTTTTGCCTCAGCCTTCCAAGTAGCCAGGCGCGCACTACCACGCCCGGCTAATTTTTGATTTATTGTAGAGATGGGGTCTCGCCAAGTTGCCCAGGCCGTTCTCGAACCCGCAGGCTCAGGCAATCCACTCACCTCAGCCTCCCAAAGCACTGGGATTACAGGCTGAGCCACCGAGCCCGGCAACTGTAGTTATAATGTACAAAGAAACAGTTATATATTTCAGGGGTGTGTGTGTGTGTGTGTGTGTGTGTGTGTGTGTGTGTGTTTGTCCTGTGTGTGTGTATGTGTGTGTGTGTGTGTGTGTATTTGTGTGTGTGTGTGTGTGTGTGTATGTATTTGTCCTGAACAGGTATTAGAATCTTATATCGTTCCATCATTCATGAAAATCGAAAATCTCCTTCTTGTCTTTAAATTTGTTGTTCCCAAACTGTGTTCCAAGGAACCCCAGTGTACCAAAAGCAACTCATAGGAGATATTTTTAATTTTAAGTGAAAGCACAGCAATGCGTGCTATTTATAGACACCCAATGAACTGCTAGCTTGAAGTAGTTCACAGTTTCAACATTAGATGGCGCTACATTCCTTTTGATGATGTCATATTGTCCTAAATTTGGGTTTTTGGAGGTTAACATGATAAAAAGAAAGTTCTAAGCCGGGCTCAGTGGCTCAGCCTGTAATCCCGCGCCTTTGGGAGGCTGAGGTGAGTGGATTGCCTGAGCCCGCGGGTTCGAGACCCGCCTGGGCAGCGAGACCTCATCTCTACAATAAATCAAAAAATCAGCCAGGCGTGGTAGCACATGCCTGTAATTCCAGCTACTTGGAAGGCTGAGGTGGAAGGATCGCCGGAGCCCAGCAGGTCGAGGCTGCGGTGGCCGGGAGTGGCCACTGCACTCCAGTCTGGGCGACAGAGTGAGACTCCAACTTAAAAAAAAAAAAGAAAGTACTACATGGCGAACAGGAAATAAAGGTGGCTGTATCCATTCTGATTCCTTGAGAAATTGTGCAGTGTCCAACAGGTGTACACTTTAGTAAGTAATTGTGGTTAAAAATGAAATAAAAGTATACATTTTTTCTTTCAGTTTATGACTATTATTTTCTCAAACTGCTACAAAGTTGTTAGGACTGCTACTTAGTAGTTACTTGAACCTAACTACTTAATAAATGCACTGTTAGGAACTTCTTTTGGCTTACAGGCACCATGAAAAAATTACTGGGAGATTCATGAATATGAATCAAGAAAGTTTGGGAACCTCTGTTCAAATATGAAACATTACTCAGTCTCTTGGAGTTGAAGCAAATATGTCTGCAGCAGATTTTCTTCACAGAAGCCTAAGGTCTGATTCTGCCCTGTGTATCCCCACCTGATATGGGTGAGCTACAAAGTCACGATGTTTACACCTATCACTTAAATTCCTTTTTTTTTTTTTTTTTTTGCCTCTCCCCCACTAAATTCCTTTTAAGTCGCCGGGCTTGGTGGCTCAGCCTGTAATCCCACGCCTTGGGAGGCTGTGGTGAGTGAATTGCCTGAGCCCGCGGGTTCGAGACCCGCCTGGGCAACTTGGCGAGATCTCATCTCTACAATAAATCAAAAGTTAGCTGGGCATGGTAGTGCGCGCCTGTAGTTCCAGCTACTTGGAAGACTGAAGCGGAAGAATCGCCAGAGCCCTGCAGGTCGAGGCTGTGCTGGCCGGGAGCGGCCACTGCACTCCAGTCTGGGCAACAGAGTGAGATTCCAACTCAAAAAAAAAAATTCCTTTTAAATCAGCTGTCCAACAGCAAATGGGGACGGTATGTCCCAGCTCCCTTTCCTTCTGCTTAGATCTAATAGGACCCATATTCCCTACCAATTAAAATGGATAGTTCCTAAAATCTGACCATAAAATAAGTTCCAGTAAATTCGATTATCCCATTGGCTTCCATCTCAAAAATGGAGTTATATCCATGGAGTGGGGGAAGGGAGTGAAAGGAATTAGTCCAGAGTATATCAAAAGTTATACTCGAGGAGAAAAGAAACTATTTCTAAATTAAATGTTCAGAGAGAGAAAAAAATGGTTTTGTTTTTTAAAAAGTTATTCAAAATAAGCCACAAAAAGCAAGCACATAATTAACAAAAACCCCCAAAATCAATGCAGCAAATAAATTACAGGTGCTTCTTCAATTCATAAAATAATTATTCTCTTGCAAAAACATTCATGACAGGGATCCCTGTCATACGAGCCTCCCTAGGGTGTTTGAAATATGATTCAATTTTTTAAAATTCTATTTGTACCCAGTTTTTTCAGAAACGAATCTTTGGTTTTAAACAAGGTGCATCTGTTTTCAGAAAATGCTTTTCCATGGAGCTGTCTGTAGAAGGGTTGTATTGCATATGGAGATCACACTCAGCTCAAATCAAGGTTCTCTTTGAACACACCAAGCCTAGGAGCTAAACTGTCTTGGCTGAGTGCTTGTATTTGATCCTGTTGGGAATGAAACTAATTGTTTAAGAGTTTATGTTCTGGTAAGGCTGTTATCACTTTAAATTGATTTGGTATTTTTAAAAACTTATTTGAGACTTATTTATACTGAAGAACTTGGCTTTTCCCTAAGCTAAAGAAAGCAACAGCAACAAAATTGTATTTCCCAGATTTCACCTGGCTTGTTATCTGCACAGAAAAGAAGCATTTCTTTTACATAACAGTTGCAATGGGCCTCAGGTATTGTCTTTATAGCAGGGTACATCTGTATCTGTGCTTTCTTTAAAATGTTTTCTTGTCTTCCTGTATGCTAATGACTGCCCTGTTCTTACTCTAGTCTTAGGGAATCAAGTGCCCTTAAAAATGTTTACATTCAAAGTGGCTTTTGCATAAACATATCAAGATTCTCTATAAACATTAATTAATTTATACTATTCTGTGAGAGTTACCCTCATTTTTCTTCTCAAAATAATATGTCTGATCTTTGGCACTGTGTACCTGTCTTTCTACAGAAACAAGTTACTGTCATTGTCTCAAGAGCAGAGAATCAAGCCTCCCACAACTTTGTTAACCTCACCACCAAGCTTTACAAGCAGAAGGGGATACACACACCCTTCCACAGTGAGAGTTTGTTGAGGGTAGAGATGTCCCACTTCATGTTCAACAGTGGGTATATGTATCTAAATATCCTAGAAGTCTAACACTTAGCATGAACGTTGACCCACATTCTTTTTTTTTTTTTTTTTGCGTTGGAGTCTCACTCTGTCACTCAGACTGGAGTGCAGTGGCCACTCCCGGCCACTGCAGCCCTGACTTGCTGGGCTCCGGCGATCCTTCCCGCGATCCTTCTGCCTCAGCCCTCCAAGTAGCTGGAACTACAGGTGTGTGCTACCACGCCCAGCTAATTTTTTATTTATTGTGGACACGAGGTCTTGCCAAGTTGCCTGGGTGGGTCTCGAACCCGCGGGCTCAGGCAATCCACTCACCTTGGCCTCCCAAAGCACTGGGATTACAGGCTGAACCACCGAGCTCGGCTGACCCACATTCTAAGAGGATCCTGGGATGATCTTTTTTGTAAAGCGAGGGATGTTTTTGAAGTTTGAAGAATCACTGTTTAATCACTCATGAGATAGCTAGATTACAAATAGGGCAATAGATACATTTACTACACAATCACAGAATAACATAAGAGTATTCCATTAACTGAGTTGTCTAATATGTGCCAGATAATTTAGAAGCATCTCTTATCCTTCAATGGCTATACAAAGTACATTTTATTTTCTTGGTTTTATGGGGGAAGAAAATGAGTCCCAGGGATGTTAAGTACTTTGCTTGGTGAGTGGTAGAACCAGAATTCCAGCCCAGGTCTGACTGACTGCATAGTCTGTGCTCTTTTTCAATTATCCCTTCCCCTCTCCAAATCCTGTTGGAACTGCAAGAGCCATTTAACGGTTATCTAGTCCATCAGCCTTGTAGATGAACAAAGTAAAACTCAGAGAGATGAGTAATTTGTGCGAGGTACCTCATGTTCAGTTTTTGATGCTTCTGAATAGCCTTGAAATACACTCAATACATGTTTCATATGTATTCCAACTGAGACTGACTAGAACCTCTGAAAAATTCACTCCTTCTAAAAGTTGAGACACCAGCATCATGCCTGGTAGTGATTCTGGGATTGTAGGGAACTCATCTGTCAAGCAGCACCTCTGAACTGACGTTGAAGTTCTTTCTAATTCTCTTTATACTTAAAGGCTTATCTTCTTCAAATGACTTTTACTTCATGTTCTTGCTGCAATCTACCATAAAAAACAAATAAACAGACTGTATGCTGTGAAACTGTCTTTTAGACAGTATCCTGCCCATTTTAGGCACACAAAATGTGCCCTATAATAAATTAAAATCAAAATAAAAAATATTGATTAATAAATAAATAAAAATAAAGATCTTGATTCAGTGCTAAATGTAAGTTACCACCAAATAAATATGAAATGGTCAACTTATTCTTTTTTCCCCTCATACCCGATCATGTGTATCTTTAACCCTTTAGAAGCTAACATTTATTGAGTGATCATTATGCATCAGGTACTATAATAAAGACCTAAAACTTAAAACTCAATTCACTTAATTTTTCCAAGAACTTAAGTGATAGCTATATGTCTCCGGTTTTATAGTTGGAAAAAACTTCAGAAAGGACCCAAAGCTGTCTTGTAAATGGAAGGAAGCTTGAACTTCCTTTCTTCTTTAAAGATTCATTAGTCACAAAATCTGTAATCTCCCTTTACTCTCTTTCAAGATGACAAATGCTCAAAAGAATCCAGAATGTATAAGTGGGTTCTCAAAGGACAAGTAAAAGAAGTTGGGATGGAAGCCCAGTTATAGGAGCCTACAAGCCTCGGCTCTGGTAGGAAGATGACGTGTATGTGTGCATATATGCATGCATGCATGCATGAGTATGTGTGTGTGTATAGTGTAAGTAACTTTTCTGCAAATTACATGGAAGGATGATGCTAGATCTAAATGAAGGAAAGAGAGACGTGCAAGAAACTCACCCTAGATGGACTTAATTCAGAGTTTGTCATCCTGGCTATATAGTTCTGAAAGTAGTTTAATGTTCATTTTTCCGTTTACCTATAATCTCTAGTACACTCATTGTAAATCTACTTTCTCAGATAAAGGCGACCTTTTAAATTCTTATCTTGGACCATATCTTGAAGTTGTTTCATATCCCTGCCTTAATGCCACACAAGGCTTTCCACTACCCCTGGGATAACTGCCAACTTTCTTTTAGCTGTCTCCAATGCTCAGTTTCCATCCTCAGTCTCTGTGTCATTGAAGCCTTGGCCATTCCAACTCTTTCACTGATTTCTACTGTACCACCCTAACTCTTCTAAATTCTTTGTGTAATCTGGTTCTCCTTTCTGCTTTCTTCCTCTTACTGTGTATTCCCCTCACTATGAAAGATGCCCAAGTTTTCCCAAGTTTTCCTAGTTTTTTTCTTCATACTCAGAAAGCCCTTCCATTTTTATGGGCAAAGGTTATTGCTTCTATGTTCTTAACTCACATCAATATTATTATCCCTGACCTCTCAACTATATTCCCTCAAACACTGTTTTTACTATGTGTAGCTCATTCCAATTTGGACCTCTACACATAGTGCTTGTCAAACTTGAATGTGCATATGAATCATTCGGTGATCTCATTAAAATAGATTGTGCGTCAGGAGATCTGACTGGACCTGAGCTTCTGCATTTCTTCTTTGTTTGTTTGTTTTTGTTTTTGTTTTTGAGTTGGAATCTCACTCTGTCGCCCAGACTGGAGTGCAGTGGCCGCTCCCGGCCACCACAGCCTCGACCTGCTGGGCTCCGGCGATTCTTCCGCCTCAGCCTTCCAAGTAGCTGGAACTACAGGCGTGCTGTAGTATTGTAGAGATGAGGTCTCGCCAAGTTGCCCAGGCGGGTCTCAAACCCGCGGGCTCAGGCAATCCACTCACCTCAGCCTCCCAAAGGCACGGGATTACAGGCTGAGCCACCAAGCCCGGCTGAGCCTCTGCATTTCTAACATAGTAGTATTGCCAGGTTATGCCAGTGCTGTTGATCCAAACACCACACCTTGAGTAGCAAGGTAGCACTTCTACCTCTCAGAATGACCACAGGACTGACTCCCCTCTAACTTTCTCTGTTAGTATCCCAGACTCCAAGGTCTGCCTTTTCCATGAAGCCCTTCTAAATTACACTAACCTGAACACTAAACTCATATATATTTGCTTTTTTGATCTATAGCCCACAATTAAGGTTAAAATTGTATACCTTATTATGCATTATTGGTCCTTATGTCTCAGTCTTGTACCCCTTGTAATGTTTCGGTTAAGGCATTGGCACGAGTCTCTCCAAAGCGATTCAGTATATACTCATTGAAGCAGTTCCTTGGGCATGGCACCGTATATTTATTTATTTTGTGTTCTCCACAGTGTCCAGTGTTGAACTGGATATTCCTTAGTCCCAGTTCCTCTTTGTTTATGATGGTTCCTCTGTTTGCACCTGAAATTCTTCTCATGTAGACTCTCGACCTCATTAGGGTAGAGCTCTAGCAGGCTTATTTGCCTCTCTAGCTCCAGTACTCAAAACAAACTTGGTACATAGAAGATGCCTAATAGGTTTTTCTTTTTCTTTTTCTTTTTTTTTTTTTTTTAGTTGGAATCTCACTCAGTCGCCCAAACTGCAGTGCAATGGCTGCTCCCAGACACCGCAACCTCTACCTGCTGGGCTCCGGCGACCTTTCTGCCTCAGCCTTCCAAGTAGATAGAACTACAGGCGCGCGCTACCACGCCCAGCTAATTTTTGATTTATTGTAGAGATGAGGTCTTGCCAAGTTGCCCAGGCGGGTCTCGAACCCGCGGGCTCAGGCAATCCACTCACCTCAGCCTCCCAAGGTGCGGGCTTACAGGCTGAGCCACCGAGCCCGGCTCCTAATAAGTTTTTCAGTGACTGTATGATTGACTGAAAATTACAAAGTTCAAATTCCATCTCTGTGAAGCTGTCCCCTCATTACCCCATTTTTATAAAAACTGCCTTCTCCTCAGAATTCTTATAAGTACTCTGTGTTCTTCATCTGATTCTTCAGTGTTTCCCTAACTGTAATAGAGACCACCTGCATCAGAACCCTCTGGAGTCTTTGATAAAAATGCAGATTAAGCCAGGCTCGGTGGCTCAGCTCAGGCTCAAAAAAAAAAAAAAAACAAAGAAAATGCAGATTCCTAGGCTCCATTCCAAGCCTATTTAATCCAATATCTGGAACGAGGCCTGGCAATCTACATTTTTTGTTTTTTTGAATTGGAGTCTCACTCTGTCACCCAGACTGGAGTGCAGTGGCTGCTCCCAGCCACCACAGCCTCGACCTGCTGGGCCCCGGTGATCCTTCTGCCTCAGCCTTCCGAGTAGCTGGAACTATAGGCGCACGCCACTACGCCCGGCCAATTTTTGATTTATTGTAGAGTTGAGGTCTCGCCAAGTTTCCCAAGCTGGTCTTGAACCCACAGGCTCAAGCAATTCACTCACCTCGGCCTCCCAAAGCGCTGGGATTACAGGCTGAGTCACCGAGTCCAGCCAAGACAATCTACGTTTTAACACTGATTGCAGTGCACATTAAAATTTAAAGACATCTGGTCTGAGCTCTTAGCTCCATTAGAAGTGATGATGAAAAGCAAAATAGCAAAAGATTGTCAAAATAGAAAAATAAATAAACTCTTCCAAAATAATTAGCAATTACTTTTTTGGTTTATTTTTGCTGTCTTTCATTTTCTCCCTAGAAGTATCTGTTTGTTTGTTTGTTCTAAAATCTTGCCTGAAGCCATCTGAAAGTTGAAGTCTTAACCATTTGTAGAATTACAGAATCTAGTTAGGCAAAAACATTCAAGGTAAACTACATGTTTTAGAATTGAGTTTGAAAGGAGTTTAGGTACTTTCTTTTATTTAGAACTTCTGACAATTGTAAATGAGGGGAAAGGGAAAATGAAAACACTGCAAATTGGATGAGGGCATGTGTTCTGTTAGTTCTGTGGTTACAGGGGATTAGTGGTGATCAGATCCAAAGACTAGTCACACTGAGGGTCATCCCCAAGGCACACTGGAAAATTCCTACAAAAGGACATCAGGGATTGAAGAGTGTCTTTGAATCTCTGAAGAAGAGAATTTCAAATCTAGGAACCTTTGGATTGGGGGATAGTAAAGACTAATCTTGTTGGCTATATGGGTGTTAATTTCTTCAGTCATTCTACTTTTGTATATATATTTTTCTTTTTACATTTTTACTTAACTATGCTGTCTAAAAGATTTTTTTTTTTTCTTTTCTTTTCTTTTCTTTTTTTTTTTTTGAGATGAAGTCTTTCTGTGTTGCCCAGGGTAGTCTTGGATTCCTGGATTCAAGTGATCCTCCTGCCTCAGCCTCCCAAGTAGCTGAGACTATAGGCACATGTGACCGTGCCTGACTATATTTTTGAAAATGTCATGCCATGTTCACAGCAGCATTATTCGCAATAACCAAGACGTAAAAGCACCCCAAGTATCCATCAACTGATGAATAGATAAGCAAAATGTAGTAAATATATACAATGAAATATTGTAAGCCTTAAAAAAGAGCTTCTGACATCTGCTTCAACATGGATGAGCCCAGAGGACATTATGCTAAATGAAATAAGCCAGTCAAAAAAGACAAATACTGTATGGTTGCATTTATATTAGGTATCCAGAATAGTCAAAATCATAGGGACAGAAAGTAGAATGGTAGTTGCTGGGGGTTGGAGAGAGGGGGAAATGGGGAGACACTGTTTAATGGGTAAGAGTTTCAGTTTTACAAGATGAAAAGAGTTATGGAGATGGATGGTAGTGGCAGTTGCATAACATGAATACATTTAATACTACTGAATTGTACACTTAAAAGTGGTTAAGATGGTAAGTTTTATGTGTATTTTACCTCAATAAAATAAAATAAAAAGAAAAATCTGAGCCCAGCTTTGGAAAAGTGGAGAGGGGTGGACATAGGAGTGAGGATGTGGGGAAGACCTACTGTTTTTGGAGGAGCGGGGAGTGGGAAAGAAGATTGATTCATGCAGAGTTGGGAGCACACTTGGTATTATGAGGGAAGTGTCTGCACCTCAGTCTCTGTGTAAACAGACAGACTGAAATCTGGTCACATAGTTGTTTCATTCCTGACAATAATTTAGCAAGCTTTTGACATAGACAAGTAGAAAGTCCTATATTTAAAGGAGACTTCCTTAACAAGGTCCTGCTATAAATGAAACTGAACTTTACATATATGAGGGAAAATTGGCAGGACAAGCAGCCAAAATTGAAGGTCAAAGGAAGTGGCCAGACTACAGGCTTATTCCTTTCCAATTCTGAATCTTGCAGAGATTGTAGGAATCATTTTGACAATGAAGAAATAAGTGTTTGGGGTGGTTAGGCTGAAAGAACAAATAAAGTTTTCTTAGTAAATTTAAAGCGGAATGATCTAACTGTATCAAAGAAAAACTATATAAATTATCACAGAGGAAAATAATCATAGCCAAGATTTAAGTAAAATCGCGAATTTGGTGGGAAGTGTAATGGAAATGGGAAGTGGACAATCAACCAATGGTAGCTATGCAGAATAATGACAAAGAAGATACTGCATTGACCTTAAAAACAAGGGAGAGGTTGTTATTGTTGATGATGGTGTTGCTAATTGTAAAAAAGTGGAAAGTGAAAATCCTACAAGGCATTATATCAACTAAATAGGCTCTGGGCCTCAAAAGAGATATTTGACACTACCATTATCTCAAGCCCGCTGAGTTGAAATGAATAACTCTCCAGAACATAGTATCCAAAGTAGAGCTTATGGATTGAGAAAGGGAAGAAAAGGAAAAAGAAAAAGAAAGAAGCAAGCAGGACAAGAGCGATGAAGGGAAAATGAGACCCAGAGTTTATCTGCATCAAGTAAGACCACACCAAGATTAGTGTGTTCAGCTCTGAGCAACTCGATTCCAGATGTGGAACAGCTGGAGAGAGTTCAGAGAAAAGCAGCAAGAAGAGAATTAGACCAAGCAAAGAACTGGAAAGCATATAAAAGACAGCAGCCTTTGAGAATGAGTCCATGATGTGAGTCTTTTCTAATTTTTATGGCAAGGACTAAGAAGTATAACAAGTTCTTTTATATATAGTTCAATTATTCCTGAATATTCAGGATGGTCACTCTCAAATAAGTGAGTGCTTGCAAATAGGAAGAAAAGTTTATGTCCATAGTCTAGATGGACCCCAAGCTTTCGAGTGAGATGGAGTGCAGTGAGGATAAAACATAAATGGAACCGCAGAACAGCTGTGGGAGTGTGGGCTCTATGAGTTATAGGATAGCCTATGATGGAAGGGTGACAGTTCCATCTGTGGAGGAAAGTAAAAAGTGTGCTGAATTGGTCCTAGAAGTTTTATTGTTGGGAATTATCCTGAGTCTGGCAGAGAGCTGCATGAGATGACCTAATGGGTTTCTTCCATCTCTTTCTGTGATTCATCCACCCTAGCCTACAGCAGTACACAGTTGAGTCACTGCCGAATGCAGATATCTCATTAAAAAGGGGAATTAAAGGCTATTAAAAATGATTTGCTGCTAGTTCCAGATTAAAGAAAGTAGACCAATTTACAATCACAGTTGCCCTCGTCCAAAATAAAATGCAAATAGTCAAAACGGAGTGATTGTAGGGAAGCAGGAATGAACCAGAACACATCTCCTCTGGCATCCTTTTAAGAGAAAGGAAGTCTGAAGGTGAAATTGCTAAGACAGTATGCTTTAAATATCCTTCCCTCACCTGCTGTGGTGGAGACCAGAGTCTACAACTAAACATTTCAGAAGCTCCTTATACTCTATGACATCAATTTGGAATACGAGTCTAACACTGAGCTCTCTAATCCCTTAAGATACCTAAGAATTGAGTCAATTAATGATTTTTTTTAAAGAAAATTTATTTTTAAAATATATTTACAGCCGGGCTCGGTGGCTCAGCCTGTAATCCCGCGCCTTTGGGAGGCTGAGGTGAGTGGATTGCCTGAGCCCGCGGGTTCGAGACCCGCCTGGGCAGCAAGACCTCATCTCTACAATAAATCAAAAAAAATCAGCTGGACGTGGTAGCGCATGCCTGTAATTCCGGCTACTTGGGAGGCTGAGGCAGAAGGATCGCCGGAGCCCAGCAGGTCGAGGCTGTGGTGGCCGGAAGCGGCCACTGCACTCCAGTCTGGGCGACAGAGTGAGACTCCAACTCAAAAAAAAAAAATTATATATATATACACACACACACACACACACACACACATACAGTAAGGTGCTCTGATAACTCAAAGTAGGTTTATAAGTTTCTCTAGTAAGAACCTAGAAATTGCATAAATAACACTGAATTACTAAATAATTATGGAGTCTTTGTCTTAAGAAACTACGTTGGCTACTGTTTATAATCTACAAGATATCATACACCATCTCGAAGAGAATATGAATCGACTGATTCAATAACTGGTAGTGTATTTAGAAAAAAACGATGAAATTAGACAGTTGCTTTTTATATCTGGAGAGATGAATTTGAAGCTATTTAATGAAGTCCTTCTTTTGTAATAGCTTGGTCATACTTTTCAGCAATACTAAAGCATGAGGTCATCTTTTCTGAGGATTCTGCTCTTCAGCCTACTCCTCTCTTATACTTCAGGTATGCACTCTGTGTGTAACATAATTAGCCCCAACTTATTGCTCACTGACCCTTTGGTCCCAAGAAAATAAAAAATGAGTGATTAAAAACCTGGGGACATCAAGGAGTGAGAAAAACCTGGGATGTTCAGACAGAGTTAACTTTCATTCCATGTCTTCTGCTACCAAAGAAATCCAGGTTCTCCTCCTCACGGCTCTCATGGTTCTAATATCCCTCTCTCAAGACCCCATCCTACTCATAAACCTCAAGTTCTTCTTTGTCATGAGAAGAGTCCAAGTTCCTTGCCTAGCTTTGAAAATACTCCATGATTTCTTCCAAGAATCTTTATGGATACTGCCAATTAATGTTTTTTAAACTAGTAGTCCTGAGTAGAGAGTGATTATTTTCATCAGGATTGTACTGACATACATACCACTGCTCACAGAGTATCAGTTGCTTGCAGACTGTGTTATCTGAGTTCTGATATGTGCCCAGAAAGACGCAGGCACTAGAGTTTCCACTCCTTCACATTTCTATTCAAGGACTGACTTTCAAGGTGCCTTCTGGCTTACTCTATGTCTAGCATTGCATTGGTTTCATAAAATTAATAAAACCTAAGAACACCTGTCCTAAGACAAAAATGAATACCATTCTAATATACTTTTAAATTCTTGTTACTATTATTTATTTTCTCATTTTCGCTAGCTTATTTAAATTTTTTAAAATGACACATAATGAGTAGAAAATTGTGACTATTTTTTTTTAGTTCATCTATTCTGTCTCCAGTTTCTTTTTTTTAAGTTGGCGTCTCACTCTGTCACCCAGACTGGAGTGCAGTGGCCACTCCTGGCCACCGCAACCTCGACCTGCTGGGCTCCGGCGATCCTTCCACCTCAGCCTTCCAAGTAGCCGGAACTACAGGCATGCACCACCACGCCCGGCTGATTTTTTGATTTATTGTAGAGATGAGGTCTCGCTGCCCAGGCGGGTCTCGAACCCGCGGGCTCAGGCAATCCACTCACCTCAGCCTCCCAAAGGCGCGGGATTACAGGCTGAGCCACTGAGCCTGGCTTGTGCCTCCGGTTTCTTGATTTGCAAGATTATTTTCTGCCACAGATTCCATCAGGGTCTCCTCTGAATGAACTGAGGTCCACCTGAATCTAGATCACTTCCTTAAGCAATCCAGTTTCTTCAGTAATTCTCTCTGGCCAATGGTGCAGGGCGTTTTTAGAGAAGCCTTTTGGTGTGTTAGTGAAGGACTTTGACTTGGGGTTTTCTTTTCCTTAACTCGCTGAGAAGAATATATCCTTGTTTTAGGAAAGGAGATTCAGTTTTGCAACCTCAGCCCATTTTTTATGGCTTTCCTCTTAAACCAAAAGGCTTTTGAAATAACTCACAGGTGGCTCAGCCTGTAATCCCTTTGGGAGGCTGAGGTGAGTGGATTGCCTGAGCCCGCGGGTTCGAGACCCGCCTGGGCAGCGAGACCTCATCTCTACAATAAATCAAAAAAATCAACCGGGCGTGGTGGCGCATGTCTGTAATTCCGGCTACTCGGAAGGCTGAGGCAGAAGAATCGCCGGAGCCCAGCAGGTCGAGGCTGCGGTGGCCGGGAGCGGCCACTGCACTCCAGTCTGGGCGACAGAGTGAGACTCCAACTCAAAAAAAAAAAAAGAAAAGAAAGAAATAACTCATAATCCTAAATCTTTAGCTCTGTGGGATTAAAAATAAATTGAAGTTAGAACAAGTGGCGTTGAGCAGGTATAGAGTAGTAAATTCTGATAATTTCTTACATCTCTGCATTGAACTCTTTTAATTTAACCATTAATCTCTTCTGACATGAAAAAAAATTGTGTTTGCGTTCTGGGTTGGCATAGTACAGTGCTTAAAATTGAGGTTTGAAATCGGGATTTAAGCATCCAACAGACCTCTGTTTGAATGCTATTTTTGTCACTTATTTGCAATGTGAACTCTTTCTTCATCTATGAAATGGAGACCAAACAGCAACTTAATAACTTTGTCATAAGAAATTAAAAAGTTAATACTGCTGGCACGGTGGCTCGCGCCTGTAATCCCAGTACTTTGGGAAGCGAAGGTGAGAGGATTGCTTAAGTCCAGGGGTTTGAGACCAGCCCGGGCAACTTGGCAAGACCTCACCTCTATAATAAATCAAAAAATTAGCCAGACGTGGTGGTTTCAGCTACATGGAAGGCTGAGGCAGAGGGATCGCCTGAGACCAGCAGGTCGAGGCTGTGGTGGCCGTGAGCATGCCACTGCACTCCAGTCTGGGCAACAGAGTGAGACTCTGACTCAAAAAAAAAACAAAGGTGCTGCTTTGTGAGGCTTCAATAATCTGTATAATCTATAAAAAGGCCTAGCACCTAGGATGTGATCAATTAATGGTAGGTATTATGACAGAGCAGGCTCACCCATCTTTAGATGTGCTACTATGAACGCATAGATTCAGAACAAGGAGTGCTCAAAGAATAACCTGACCTCCACAGTAATGTGAGCTTCCTGACTCCCTTGATAGATGAAATCTATTAATACAGACTTCCCCTCTGTGATCTGGAAGTTAATATTCTTTTTTTTTTTTTTTTTTTTTTGAGTTGGAGTCTCACTCTTGTCACCCAGATTGGAGTGCAGTGGCCGCTTCCAGCCACCGCAGACTCGACCTGCTAGGCTCCGGCAATCCTTCCGCCTCAGCCTTCCAAGTAGCTGGAACTGCAGGCGTGCGCTACCACACCCGGCTCACTTTGATTTAATTGTAGAGATGAGGTCTCACCAAGTTGCCCAGGCGGGTCTCGAACCCGCGGGCTCAGGCAATCCACTCACCTCGGCCTCCCAAAGGCGCGGGATTACAGGCTGAGCCACCGAGCCCGGCTTGGAAGTTAATATTCTATCCCTACAAATTTTAACCACTCCTATTTGATAGTGATTTATTGATTGATTTTTTTTGAGTTGGAGTCTCACTCAGTCGCCCAGACTGGCGTGCAGTGGCCGCTCCCAGCCACCGCAGCCTCAACCTGCTGGGCTCCGGAGATCCTTTTGCCTCAGCCTTCTAAGTAGCTGGAACTACAGGTGCACGCTACCACGCCCGTCTAATTTTTGATTTATTGTAGAGATGAGGTCTCGCCAAGTTGCTCAGGCGGGTCTCGAATCTGCGGGCTCAGGCAATCCACTCACCTCAGCCTCCCAAGGCGTGGGATTACAGGCTGAGCCACTGAGCCCGGCTAGTGCTTTATATTTTATGTAATACTTTATCTACAGAGGAGATTTTCTATATATTTTATAAACACATATTTCTTATTCCCTCTGTGAAAAGTATAGAAACTTAACCTCAGTTGGTTGTGCTTCTGTCTCCTTCCACTATTTTTTGGTGGTTTTTTGGCATAAGTTGCATCTTGGGGTACTTTGTTCCTTTTCTCTTTAAAAATTTTTTTCTTGCATGAAAATGTCTCAGAATACTGGACTTTGGCATACAGCTTGCTTGTGATATTTCTTTTAATTGCTGTGACAAGTGGATGAATTAGAGAATAGATAGTAAAACCCAAGTTTCAGTGAAGCTAAGGAGAGGTTTTCAACCTTCAGTCTTCAGAACATGAGGGTGAGCATTGAGATATAATGTCAAGAGTCTCTTATTCTTTTATTTATTTATTTTTTTTGAGTTGAAGTTTCACTCTGTGACCCAGACTGGAGTGCAATGGCATACTCCCGGCCACCACAGCCTCACCCTGTTGGGCTCTGGTGATCCTTCCGTCTCAGCCTTCCAAGTAGCTAGAACTACAGGCGCACGCTACCATGCCTGGCTAATTTTTTGATTTATTGTAGAAACGAGGTCTCGCCAAGTTGCCCAGGTGGGTCTCGAACTCGCAGGCTCAGACAATCCGCTCGCCTTGACCTCCCAAAGTGCTGGGATTACAGGCTGAGCTGCCGACCAGGTGGTTGCCTGTGACTGAGGATTTATGTCTCACATGTGCAGATACCACTATTTACAATATATGTGAAAATATATGTGAATACCTTGTGATTATTAAAAAGACAATTTCATGGCACACATGGTGCCTCATGCCTGAAATTCCAGTACTTTGGGAGGTAGAGACAAGAGGATTGCCTGAGTTCAGGGATTCGAGATCAGCCTGGGCAGCTTGGTTAAACCTGGTCTCTACAATGAATTAAAAAAAAAAATTAGCTAGGCATGCCTATAGTTCTAGCTACTTGGAAGGCTGGTAGAAGGATTACCTGTGCAGGTCAAGGCTACAGTGGCCGTGAGCCGTGAGCCGTGAGCGTGCCACTGAACTCCAGCCTGGGCAACAGAGTAAGACTCTGATTCAAAAAAAACAAAAACAAATTCACTTGCAAGCATTCCTGAATTGGCAATAACTTTTGATCATTTTATATTTTCTCAGGCTATAGATGCTAAGCAATATATCACTTATAGGATTTAATTCTCCCCTAGGTTCCTTTTTCTTTAACATTGAAATGTTTGGAAACACATGACCTAGGCCTTCCTTTGTTGATTTAGGTGTTAGCTGGAGACTAAAACCACCAGATAAAAGTTTTTATCTCTGGGATGGTTGTGTATTAGTGAGTCTTTCCTCCTGTTCTAAGTGAAAAGCTTCATACTTTCCACTTAAGTGGTGCACTTTGTATCTTTCATCTAAAGAACTAAAATACTTTATAAAACTCCACATGGTGATAGAGAGGAAGAAAAGTGGTAACCAGAGGGGGGTGGGACTTGCCCAAGGTCATCCAGGGCACCAGTGGAAGCATTGCTTATTGAAAACCGGATTCTCCTGACTTGAATTCATTGTTCTCAGGCCTTGTTTCCAGAGTCTTGATAAGACTTCTCTGCTCTAATTTCATCATCAAAGAGCTTGGTTTGAAATACTTATATTTTGTACTGATATCTTTCAAAATATGATATGTTCTATCAGTGGGGCCAATCATTTAGGTTAGTTTGCTTTGGCAAAATTACATGGACTTAAGTTCTGAGGTTATATTGATCTATATTCCATAAAAATTCAGATGAGGTATTCATGACACAGATTTGGTGGGAAAACTTACAGGTTAAATTGAAATCAACTTAGAAGTGAAATTATTACTGATAGTATTTTCGTTCCCCAAGCGGGAAGTTACTGTGCAGAAGAGGGCTATGCTAAATTTTAAAAAATTATTAGTAAGATATTTTTCTAGCCTATGTCTCAGATTTCCAGTATTCATATTGTAATTTGGAGATAAAAATACGCCAGTACTCTTTTGATAGTTTCTTGATAATTTATACTTAGCCGGGCTCAGTGGCTCAGCCTGTAATCCCACGCCTTT
The DNA here is from genome assembly GCA_027257055.1 of Cephalopachus bancanus. Lineage (NCBI taxonomy): Eukaryota > Metazoa > Chordata > Mammalia > Primates > Tarsiidae > Cephalopachus > Cephalopachus bancanus. The sequence goes on along the minus strand of JAPVLO010000121.1, from coordinate 3,448,585 downwards.
GGGAGGCTAAGGTGAGTGGATTGCCTGAGCCTGCGGGTTCGAGACCCGCCTGGGCAACTTGGCGAGACCTCATCTCTACAATAAATCAAAAACGTTAGCCAGGTGTGGTTGCACGCGCCTGTAGTTCTAGCTACTTGGGAGGCTGAGGCAGAAGGATCGCCGGAGCCCAGCAGGTCGAGGCTGCAGTGGTGGGAGTGGCCACTGCACTCCAGTCTGGGCAACAGAGTGAGACTCCAACTCAAAAAAAAAAATTAATTTATACTTGTTATAAAAATAAGAACAAATGGAGTATTTACCATAGGACAGAGACAAATGAAATTACTACTGGGTGTAAATACTCTAGCAGAAAGATCTATGAAGTTAGTTACTAATCAAAGATATCATTCCTAGAAGGCAGCTAAGCAACACTCACATGCTGCTGTCTCCCCCGTCTGCCTTCTTTCACTTGTATTCAGCACTTTTCTCCTAAATACCGACATCTCTGAACCACCATCACCACTTCAAGCTCAACATGCTAAAAATGGAGGTCATCTGCTCTTGAATGTGTTTCTCTTCCTATTTGTCTAATTCCAGTGTATGATGTTTCTACCAGGTAGACACTTGGGACAATTATCTCATTTTAAGGGCTACTTGCAGTCCTGCCCTGTCCACATTTTCCCCAAGTCATTTTTTTCTGTGCTAAAAATCTACTCATATCAGTTCCTTCTCTATATCTCTTAGTATAAAAGTTCATGTTATTGGGCACAGCACAGAAGGCCCTCTATGACTAGTCCCTCCTCACTTATTTCCAGCTGCTCACAATATGTGACAGCCCAATGAAATTTTTTTTTATTTTTTTATTTTTTGAGTTGGAGTCTCACTCTGTCGCCCAGACTGGAGTGCAGTGGCATGCTCACGGCCAGTGCAGCCCCGACCTGCTGGGCTCCAGCGATTCTTCTGCCTCAGCCTTCCAAGTAGCCGTAACTACAGGTGCGCACTACCATGCCCAGTTAATTTTTAATTTATTGTAGAGACGAGGTCTCGCCAAGTTTCCCAGGTGGGTCTCGAACCTGCGGGTTCAGGCAATCCACTCACCTTGGCCTCCCAAAGTGCCGGGCTTACAGGCTGAACCACCGAGCCCGGCCCCAATGAAATGTTGTAGTTTCGTAAATGGGTTGTGTCTTCACTTTGCTCTTGGAGCATTTGCAAATGTTTTTCGCTCTATGTGCACCTTTTCTTTCTACTCCAGACTTAGCCCAGGCATGCCTTTAACTTGTCACTTATTTGGCTATTTTGGTACTCATGGACTTGTCTGTCTCCCCTGCCACCCCTTTCGACTAGACCCTCAGTGCAGGGATTATATCTTATTTGTGTTTGTTCTGCCTGTATATAGCTCAGTACCTGGGACATGGAAGGTGTCCAAATAATGTTTATTAATAGATTAGTGAACTAAGGAATCAGGAAATCAGTTTCCTTCTAATAAACAGTACATTGATAGCAGACAGGCTAAATCCAGGATGTGTAAATCTTCAGTGCTAAAGGGAGTCATGAGTCTGTGATGGTAGGTGGCTTTCCTTGATAGAAATGTATGGCCTCTTAATTTTCTTTTTGCCATTTTTATTATTATAGCTCCACAGCCAGATGACCTATGCAAAGCCAGGGATTCTGGCCAAGCAGCTGCACTGATGTTCCTAAACCTATCAGCAGCCTTAGGCAGGTCAGGTCAACATGTTCTACTCACCCACCCACCTGCAAGCCCTGTGGATGATTATGTCTCAACTGGCTTTGGTCCTTCCCCAGATGAATCATTTGACGCTTTGTCTTTAATTTCTTCCATTCTTAGACTCTTTCTCAATAGGACCCTTGGCATTGCCACACCCCTGGCCTAGATTCTCCTAGTATCTTTCTGACGCTAAATAAAGTCACTAAATTTTACCAGGAGAGGGGATAGAATTAAATACTAGAATTTCACAGCCCTCGGTGTGCTGCTTCTTAGGGCCCTGCATCATGTCCATATCAAACACTAACCAAGGATTGAGAGTGGTCCTAAAGGCCTAAGGTGTTGTACAACAAGGAGAGCCCTTTGTAAATACTTTGCAGGCATGTTCTCCTTGGATGCAATGATCAGGTTAGTGAAACTGTGATCCTTCCAGTACTGGACAGTCCCAATTCATGTCCCATCTGACTGAGGCTGGAGGTGTTTTTAGTGACTCTGCTAACTGGAACTGCTGGGAAATCTCTTAGACAACATTTCTGCCTACGTTATTTCTTTTTCTTGTGAATGGATATGGGGGAAAGGTTAGAGAAGAAGAAGGAAATAGGTAGAATGGGAAAGCGGAAAGGCTGAGGTTGTAGGTGTAAGAAAAAAAAGATTGCAGTTTCAGGCAGGAGGAAGATGTTGATTCCCCAATAATCACACAACCACTGCTCTTAATCTAGCCAACACACCAGGGCTCTCCTGATGTCCTGATTCCTCCTTCACTACTTTGTTTCTGGCATCTCTGAGGTACACATGACCAGGTGACTTTTTTTTTTTTTTTTTTTTTTACTTTCTTCATTGTTGCCACTCACCTTCTTATAGCTAATCATCATCTCACAGAATGAAGAAGATTGGAGTAGCCTTCAGTTCAGTAAAGAAGCCAGAAGATCTTTTCTCTCTTAGATCTTGGATATATGCCCAATGATCAACAAGGTTTCTCTCAGGATTCAACTAGACTTTAATTATTATTTTTTTTTTTTTTGAGTTGGAGTCTCACTCTGTCCCCCAGACTGGAGTGCAATGGCTGCCCCCAGCCATCGCAGCCTCGACCTGCTGGGCTCCGGAGATCCTTCCGCCTTAGACTTCTGAGTAGCCGGAATTACAGGCGCGCGCTACCACACCCGGCTAATTTTTTGATTTTATTGTAGAGATGAGGTCTTGCCTGCCCAGGCGGGTCTCGAACCCGTGGGCTCAGGCAATCCACTCACCTCAGCCTCCCAAAGGTGCGGGATTACAGGCTGAGCTACCGAGCCCGGCGACTTTAATTAATTATAGAGTTAATATTGCCTCAAATTCTGTATACAGCAAGGCAAAGGCTACGTCATTAAACCATTAATAAATTGGACATTTAAGTTCTATAAGGATATAACTTTTTGTTCTTTAACTATTAGAACAATGACTGTCATGTTTATTTACTTGAATGTTTGCTGAATAATTGAAATACACAAATGATGTTACATGACTAATTTATTTGGCTAGGAAAAATCTAGACAAGAGGATGGGCTAAAAGTACCTAATATAGTGACCTTAAGAATTCTATATCACCGGGCTCGGTGGCTCAGCTTGTAATCCCGCGCCTTTGGGAGGCTGAGGTGAGTGGATTGCCTGAGCCCGCAGGTTTGAGACCTGCCTGGGCAACTTGGTAAGACCTCATCTCTACAATAAATCAAAAATGAGCCGGGCATGGTAGCGTGCGCCTGTAGTTTCAGCTACTTGGAAGGCTGAGGCAGAAGGATCGCTGGAGCCCAGCAGGTTGAGGCTGCGCTGGCCGGGAGCGGCCACTGCACTCCAGTCTGGATGACAGAGTGAGACTCCACCTCAAAAAAAAAAAGGAATTCTATATCTGTACTTTTGATCTCTGCTTACAGGTACATGGTTTCCAAGCAGAAAACATTGAGCACAAAGAAACTTTTGTTTACTTTAAAAATAATTAATGTCTGCTAATATATGGGAGAAATTCCTCAAAGTGGTAGGTGTGTTTTATATATTACATCTTAGGACAGATTATTGAGGGAGAAAATATCACGAAGTAATCTTAAAAAATGTCAGATTTCTTCTCTCAGATTAAGTCACAAAGAAAGGAGACTTAATTGATACTCCCAGGCACTTAGAACCACTGAGCTGCCAAGCCACTGACTGTGCTCTCCTTTCTCTCAAGTAGGACTATCCTGGACAGTGTGATCTAGACCATTGCAAGATCTAAGGTGACTTGCCAAGAGGTGGGTACATCATAGCACCTTGCTAAAGGATAGACTGTACCCAATTTACAAATCAGTTGTAAAGTTAACATGATGTTTGTTTCTATAGGAAAATAGAGTCTAACTTGTACTTTATGTTACGTATGTTGAATCAGTTTCCCAGACAGACCACAAGCCCAGTTCTAAAACAGTAGAGCTAGGCTGGGCTCAGTGGCTCAGCCTGTAATCCCAGCACTTTGGGAGGCCAACGCGAGTGGATTCCCTGAGTTCACGGGTTCGAGATCCACCCGGGCAACTTGGCGAGACCTCATCTCTACAGTAAATCAAAAATTAGCCAGGCGTGGTGGCACGTGCCTGTAGTTCCAGCTACTTAGAAGACTGAGGCGGAAGAATCACTGGAGCCCAGCAGGTCGAGACTGCAGTGGCCGGGAGTTTGCCACTGCACTCCAGTCTGGGCCACAGAGTGAGACTCCAACTCAAAAAGTAAAAAAAAATTAAAATAAAACAGTAGAGCTAAAGGCATACTAACTGCTCTCCTGACTTCTAGGTTTCCTCAAGATCTCCGAGCTCTGGTCTTGTTATCTGGGGAGGGTTCTGGTAGGACAGAGGCATAGTCCACGGTATGGGGGAGGGTAAGGAGAGTCAGGGGGATAATAGTAATTCTTCAATTTTACTTGTACACACGGTCCTGACTGCCTATGTCTTTCCTCTCCTGCCAAAAATAGTGACATTTGTTCATTCATTCATATGTTTAATTTATTGAGTGACCACTATTAATAAGCACTTGTATCAACAGTGCACATAACTCCCTGCTGTGATCTAGTTGAGAGAGTTCATAAAGTGTTGAATAATGCATATGGCAGGTCAGATGGTGACAAGTTAATAAAATAAGTTCCACAGAGATGGTCAAAGCATAGAGGGTGGTAGGGAAGGCAGGGTGTTGGGGGGGGGACACAGTTTGAAATAGGGGGATCATCAGGACAGACCTCACTCAGAAGGGCACAGCCCTTAATTGTGCAAAGCCTTAAGAAAGATGAGGGAACAATTCCCAAAACTGTGAGATGCAAGCACATCTAGAATGTTTGAAGAATAAGAAGGCCACTGTGCTGGAAAGAGTAGATGGGGAGGGTAAGAGTAGATCAACTCTGGACAGTTAAGGGAAAGGAGCAGTGCCTTATAGGATGTGAGAGGGCATTGACTTTTACTCAGACTGACATGGGTTATTGAGGGGTTGCGGGTAGGAGAGTGATATGAACTGACATAGGTACTGAAAGGATATCTGACTCTCTCTGGCTGCTGGAGACTACAGGGAGACAAAGGCTAGAAGCAGGAACAAGAGGCTACTGCAGCAATCCAGATTGGAGATGGTCATGGTGTTGTAGACCAAGGTGGTAGCAGGTTAAAGTACTTTGAAGAAAGAAGAGCCCACAGAATTTCCTCATGGATTAAATATGTGGTTTGAGAGAAAGCAGGATCTGTGTGGCTTTGAGACTCTGGAGGGTCTAAGCAGCTAGAAAATGAAGCTGCTCAGAACCTTAGAAAATGGAAAGATAAGCCGGGCTCGGTGGCTCAGCCTGTAATCCCGCGCCTTTGGGAGGCTGAGGTGAGTGGATGGCCTGAGCCCGCGAGTTCGAGACCCGCCTGGGCAACTTGGTGAGACCTCATCTCTACAATAAATCAAAAAAAAAATCAGCGGGCATGGTAGCGCATTCCTGTAATTCCGGCTACTTGGAAGGCTGAGGTGGAAGGATCGCCGGAGCCCAGCAGGTAGAGGCTGCGGTGGCCGGGAGCGGCCACTGCACTCCATCTGGGCAACAGAGTGAGACTCCAACTCAAAATAAATAAAATAAATAAATAAGAAGAAAAAGAAAATGGAAATATAGGGCATGAGAAACACACATGTAGAGCTATGTGAAGTTGGTGCCACCTGTTAGACATCAAAATGGAGATGCCGGGTCAGCAATTGGTGCCAAAGGAGGAAGTAAAGACGGAGAAGAGGCCTCAGGACTGAGCCTGCAGCACCACAACACAAAAGGTGAGAGAGAGAGAGGAACTAGCATAGAAGACTGAAAAGGTGCAGCTGTCGTGGCAGAGGGAAAACCAGGAAAGTGTAGAAGCTGGAAGAAGCATGTAGGAGAAAGTGGTCAAGTGATCTAAAGGCTGTTGATGGTATTACTTAGATTGCTGTGAGTGTGGCCTTGGTGCAATGGGAAGAAGAGGAGGAAGGGATAGAAGAGAGGAAAAGAAAGAAGCAAAATGACTTTCATGCTCTGTTATTCCAAATATATTTTATATATTTGGATATATATGCTGTATATTTGCTTGTGTTTATTTTTTAGAGAGGGAATTTTGTGCTGTTGCCAAGGCTGGAGTGCAGTGGTGCTATCATAACTCACTGCAGTCCTAAACCCTAAACTCCTAGGCTCAAGCAATCCTTCTGCCTCTGCCTGCCAAGTAGCTGGGATTACAGGTATGTACCACCATGCCTGGCTTATGTTATGTATTTAGACAATGCTGAGTTATAATTTATAAATACTTTTAATTCATTTTTACCTCCAGATGTTTTTTCAAATGATCTGAAAGAATGCCTTTTAACACTCTCATCATATTGATGAATAAGTGATCAGCCATATATATATAACAGTGTTATATATATAGGGAAAATGACTAAAATAACTTGGGAATTATTGGCATCAGTATCTAAACCAAAATAGTTACATAATCACACAATGGATCTGGTTTTCAGACATATTCTATTAATTTTTAAAATAATGGACTTTTGGCCAGGATCGGTGGCTCAGCCTGTAATCCCAGCACTTTAGGAGCCCGAGGCGAGTGGATTGCCTGAGCCCGCGGGTTCAAGACCTGCCCAGGCAACTTGGCGAGACCTCATCTCTACAATAAATCAAAAACTAGCCGGGCATGGTAGTGCATGCCTGTAGTTCCGGTTACTTGAAAGGCTGAGACGGAAGGCTCACCGAAGCCCAGTAGGTCGAGGCTAAGGTGGCCGGGAGCATGCCCCAGCCTGGGCGATAGAGTGAGACTCCAACTCAAAAAAAAAAAACTGGACTTTTTATGAATCAAAGATACAATTTCTTCTTTGTGTATAGGATTTTTTTTTCCCCATATATTTGCAATTTTGTATCACAATATGGGGCTCTAAGTTTCAGCCCCAACTCACAGAATAAAGAAGAATGCAGGTTTTAATTTAAAAATTAAAGAATATAGGAAATTAGCAAAAACGACATACTTAAAAATGGGGCCCTTTGCATAACTTCACTGGAGTCAACAATGTTTTTAGGTGTGTGTTTTGTCTCAGTAGCTTTGGAATCATCAGAATATGTTGTTTGCTGCTAAAATTTGGACAGTGAGTTGCTTTTTGAGCCTTTATTACCAGCCATATCTTTTAAACCCTGCTTCTTTCCATTAATAATCCCTTAAAGGGATGCTTTTTGGAGGACTGAAAGTGTTTACTGCTTAACCTTAAAGTTGTATAGCTTGTTTCAAAGTGAGCAGTGTGAGGTGTGTCACTGGGAAAGTAACCATGACTTATTCACAGAATGTAAACTCAATTATCTATTTACTTTTTTCTCTAGAGTCAGGGCTTTGCTCTGTCACCCAGACTGGAGTGCAGTGGAATGATGATAGCTCACTGTAGCCTCAAACTCCTGGGATCCCACCACAGCCTCCCAAGTAGCTGAAACTACACATGCAAGCCACTGTGCCCACCTAAAGCTCAATGTAATATAATTTCAAAATCAACATAAAATTTTGAAGACTTTGTCCTTGCCCACAAATACAAAAGAGAGAAATCATTGGAAATATCTTAGCATTATTTATGCATATTATAATGACTGTATCACTCTAGTTTATAATGCCTTTTTAAAAAGTCCCCTCATAAAAACTAAAACATCATTGAACATAAGCTTTCTTGTCTGTGTGTATTTTTTGATATTATAATTTTTAACATCAAGTTTATATCCACTATATATTTTCATTTTATGTTTATCTCTTGCACCTTTATACTTAGATTTCTTGCACTCAGCTGTGCTTATAAATTGTAATCTCTTAGCCATTGCTATCATTTTCATCACTAGTAAATAATATTTTATTTATTGTTTCTATAACTGTTTCTACAAGTAGTATCACAGTTGCACAAACAAGCTAGATTTGATAAAGTAGTAAACAATTAACATTTCTAGAAATTCTTCTTCAGGTATCTTCAGGCCTTTGCAAACATGAAAATAACAAGGACATACTAGTAGCAATGAATTTTAAATTAGCTCTAATACATAACAGCTCAGAAGGGAGAACATACACCTTCACATAGCATTTGTTCCTATATACTCCTTGACACTGAAATCCTTGTACAATACTGGTATTGGAAGACAAGACCAATTCTTATTTGTAATTTACCTGTTTAAATAGGTTTGTATTTTATGTTCCACAGAAAATGCCTTGACCCATGATCTCAGTAAACCTGTGTAATAAGTTATATGACAGTGAGTTCTGGCTCTAGTCTCTAGAAGAAAGAAAGAATTAATTATAGTAGGTTGGATCCATATGAAATTGACACAGTTCAACTGTTTTGTCACCCCCCCCAAAAAAAAACCCCAGTAATGCCATCTGGTGCAGCCTAATATTTGCTTTGTAAAGCACACATAGGAGATATGTATACTAAGTCCCAGAAAGATTAACTAACTTATTTAAGTTAATGTGGTTAACAAATAGCACCCTGAAACTTTAAAACCCAAGTAATCTAACTCACAGCTCAGCATACTTTCTACTATAATATGCTGTGCTTCTGGGGCACAAACTAAAATACTAACAATAACTGTGATATTGAAAATATAATCCAAAATAAGAGAACTTTTTTTTTTAGTGAAGTAGAATGACTGTCAATATGGTCAGGTGACTAATCACTGGGAAATTTTAAAGTGTGAGGAAAGCTTGTCTTGTCTAATTATTTACATTTATGAGCCAAAAGGTAGTTTTTTTGGTATTTCTACTTTGTTCTGTTATCTTTCCTCAAGTTTATTACAGAAAATTCCAGGCATTTACAAAAGTTGAAAAAATAGTATAATGAACCCCATATAGCCATCACCATTGATGAGCCCCATATATCTATGACTATTGACTGTTCAATAGTCAGCAATTTACAGATAATCTTGTTTAATCTATACTTCCACATACTTTTCTATTTCACACTGGATTATTTTGAAGTCCATCAAAGATATCATGCTATTTCATCCATAAATATTTCAGTATGTATAATAGACGATTCCTAATCCATTTTTGAGCTGATTTGGAGAAAATAATATTGCAATTGTTGAGAAGCAAACAATTAAAAAAACTTTAATAAATTGAGCAAAGCGTATACAAGGGTTGTTTAGAACTAAAAATTGCATCACATCAGCAAGAATTCAATTACCAAATCTTCCCTTTCTGGCCTCTCAGCATCAGATACTAGCTGTAGGTATGCCAAGGCGTGCATAAGGAGACTTGTTATTGAACACGTTGTTTAGAGAGTGTGTGTGTACCAAATATGAAATCTAACATATCATCCAACTCAAGTAATGAAAGTCTCTTTTTTTAATCACTTCATGTTGTGTTTGTGTGTGAATACATTTTAAAGAATGAGCTATGTATAAACAAATTAGAATAATATACTCAGTAACTTCTTGACATATAGCCTGAACGTTGCTGCTGCAGAGATAGCATTAGTCGATTCTGAGTATTTTTATTATTATTCCTTAAATTCTTTTGTTGTCTAATTGGAAAACTGGTAAAATACTATCATTTTCCAGATAAAGTTCTTGGCAAGTTTTCTCTCTTTCAAACCTCCTAGGACAGTCCACATCTCCATGAAAACATGAGTCAAATACATTACAAATTTCCCAAGGAGAATCAACATCTTTTCCAGCTGTTTGGATAGTCTGTCTAACATCTGACCACAGCCCTCATCTCCCAGTATTGTTCTGGGCTTTTACACTTCGACTTTGATTTGTTCAATGTTATAATTTAAAAACCAAGCCAATAGTTTGAGTCTTTAAGACTTTTAACTCTTATCACTTACTACTTATAACAGTAATAATTTTTAAAAAAATACCAGCCACAGAAGATATTGCCTCCTTAGGCATTTCTCTTTGACAGTGTAAAAATTCCTTCTTACTTCAGTCAAACTTTTCACTCTTTCCCTCTTTCTCTTTTTTTCCCTTGGATATTTTTCTAATATTTATAAGGTGAAATGTGTTCCAACTGTAACATCAAAAAGAACTAAACTTGTTCTGATTGATTAGTTTCAGGTTTTCTATTTTAAATGTCTCTTGGCCCTAACTAGTGTGTTTTAATTTATTCAGAAGGAATGCATTTATGATCACTCCAATTAATCCCTTTTCTGGTTTGTCTGGCATCTGTGTGAAACTAGCTGTAATAACTTTAAAGTTTGGCAAGCTATACCGTAAACTGCCCAAGGTGGGATGGAAAACTTTCAGGGTACAATTAACAAAAGTCAACTTGTCCTCCAACCTATCTACACAAGATCATCTGTTGTATCAAGTTGTCTCTGTAACTGTTAATAACATTTGATATGTAGTTTAGGGCAAAATGGTGAAACAAAGCAACTGTGACATTAAGAGTGATTTCCAGAGTTGAGTACCAAATATTAACAAATAAATGTGGATTACACACACACACACACACACACACACACACACACACACACACACAGCCATGAAGTTTGAAGTAAGGGAATGAAAGAGAAGCAGCCTATAAAAAAACCTGTAACTGTATGCAAGCTATTATTCAAAGTGAAAGTGATTTTGATTTCAAATGTATGCTAGAAGCTGAGTTGTGTGTAGATTTTTTTGTACCCACCTGAAATTGGCACAGTAACCAGAAGATCAGTGCACTGTTCAAAAATAATTATTAAAACAACCTGATAGCTATTAGTCAAAGTTCATTGAATTGTGTTTAACATTTCTTTTATTTTCTATTTTTATTGGCTATCTGTTTTCTTTTTTACTAAAAAATGGAATTTTTTTTCAAATTTTTCCATAGCTAAGTTTGACATAATTTTAGGGGAGTTTTCTCTCAAGCTTTGTCTGTAGCATGTAAGATATTAAACTAGATGCATACTTGAACATGCACCACATTTTGCCTTACCTCTTCCAAGGTTCTCCCTTTTTTTCCAGCATGCAACCACTTTTAAAGAATGCCAAGAGGCATACCAGATTTTAGAACATTAAACCACATTTTCATTAAGATATACTAAAGTAATAAATGAAAATTTCATCTTAATTTATGGTTTTTTTAAAATGTCCTAGCCTATGTCACTATAACAACTACTTGGTTAAACTTCTTGATTAAACATGAATGATTTTTACCAATAAGAAATTTTAACCATTTACATTTTATTATCGAAAGCTTTTGTAACTTTCTTGTTCCAGAATATTCTAGGTATTGAGGAAAATTGTCAACTCAAAAAATTCAGAGATCACTATCCATTTGCATGCTTTATAGTGGATTTTGTTAAGATCATTACATTTAAAGCAGATGCAGAGTTGTTTTCTTTTTAATATTAAGAATAGAAGAGATGACTGGAAATAGAAATAGACCTGCTTTTATCTGTTTGATAATTCTATCTGATTCACCAGAGCATGTACCTAAATTAATTAATCTTTCTCTTTGTTCACGTTACATTTTGCTCCTGGCAAAATGTGCTGAAATCACTGTTGTCACATGTTTTTAATTTTTGCAAATCCATCTTTCTAAGATAGACATGGAAAGAAAAACTGCACAGAACACCACATTAAGAGGAAAGTAGTTGAAGTTCTGCCATGAATAGTTACCAAAAAAAAAGTATGATACTATTTGGCCCCATCTTCCTAACTAGGGAATTCAAATTGTTGAATACCTAATAGTGCTTTTGCAAGTATTTCAGTTTTTAAAAAATATGCTGTGGTAGACAAAGCATGCCTGTTATATAAACATATAGTTGCTAAAGACACTAGGACATATGTGAATATCTTAAAAGATATAAAATGTGCTCAGGTAACAAAAACTGAGCCATGTTTAAACGATCTATATCAAGAGGTAATCCCCTCTGAAAACTACACAGCCCTTCAGGTCACTAGGATGCTATTAGCTGAGTAGAAAACAGCAGCATATGATAAATAATGGTTTCTCTCTACTTTCTTAAAGAAGTTGGAATTTTATTTAATTTACCAAGAAAATATGTGTGTATTTGATTTGCCTATGAGATTATACTGTTCAGTTTTAAAGTATCTTTTTTTTTTTTTGAGTTGGAGTCTGTCGCCCAGACTGGACACTCCAGGCCACCGCAGCCTTGACCTGCTGGGCTCCAGCGATCCTTCCGCCTCAGCCTTCCAAGTAGCTTAAACTACAGGTGCATGCTAACACACCCAGCTAGTTTTTGATTTATTGTAGAGACAAGGTCTTGCCAAGTTGCCCAGGTGGGTCTTGAACCCATGGGCTCAAGCAATACACTCGCCTCGGCCTCCCAAAGTGCTGAGATTACAGGCTGAGCCACTGAGCCCGGCCTTAAAGTGTCTTAATGAATCTAGTTCCAGTGAAGATGTTTCTGTATTTTAGGATTTGGGGGGGATTATAAAATAGAAGAAAAATTAAGAGCAGAAGACCAGATATGCCAGATCTTGCTGCTATTGTGTTGAAAGGTATTAAGTGATTTTTTTTGAAAACTGTATTAATTCATTCAGACAACCAGTTTTGTAGAGTATCAGTTTACTTCATGCTGTATGTAATTTCAATTCAACATACTTAACTCTCTCCTACAATAGAGATGAAATCAAAACTCTGACTTCAACTTAATATCCCCAAGTAGCCAGTCACACCTCTCATTCCTCTAGTCACAGCCAGGCTTCTTGAAAACACTATCTTTGTCTAATCCCTCATATTTTTCTTATTCCTCTTTGCCTGGAATCTGACTTTTATCCGCCCCCCCCCCCATCTCAACCACTGCTCAATAACTGCTTCTAACAGGATCACATCTCCAGTACCAAATTCAGCAGATGTTTGCCAGTCCTTTGTGTGTGTGTGTGTGTGTGTGTGTGTGTGTGTGTGTGTGTGTGTGTGTGTGTGTATTTTAACCTTTTTTGCCTTTTTTATAATTGCTCAGTCTCCACATCTCCATTTTCCCCCCTTCATAGCTTCTTTGACACAATATTCTCCTTTCTGTTTACTTGTTGTGGGCCTCCTCCATGGATTGCTCTTCCTTCATTGCTTCTTACATGTTGATATTCCCCAGGATTCCATATCCTGGCTTCTTATCGCTGGACAAGTCACACAACAGGACTACATGTCCTTCCCTGACTTCAGCTTCACTCACAAGCAGATGATTCCCAGATACGTCTACTGAATGGCAGGTCTGAGTATTCAGTGTCCTACAGGATGTCTCATAAGTCGAAATCTTAAAGTTAGATGTGCAAAACTGAATCTATTTACCTGTTGTTGTTCTACCTACTCCTCATTTTTCCAGATTCAGTGAATAGCACCACCGTTTCATCAACTCAAATTCTGTATTTTATTCCTGATCCCTTTGTCTCCCTCCATATCCAATGACTGCATTTTTATCAAGCCCACCAATACCCTCAAACCAATCACTTTTCTTTCTATCTTCATTGCTGAATTCTGTCTTCTACTTTTGACTCCTTTCTCATTTGGTTTGACCTTATCATTTAATACTTTTAAATGTCTTTATTGTCATTTTAGTAAAATTTGGGGATGAGAAGAGATAACTTGTGTGATGAATTCATTGTGTGTACATAGAAATCTAAGCCAGCTTTAATTACTGTTTGGAGGAAAGTTAGAAAATATAAATAAACAAAGATTTCAAACCAAAAAACCTGAAGTTATACTGATGACTGATCATTGACTAATATTTGTGTATAATAGTGCTGATTTTTCTTTTCAGATTTGTATGATAACTTTAAAGGGGATCATAATACATAAACTGACATACATTTTCTGGCTAGCATGTACATACTGCTTTGCTGGTAACTATAGATCTGTAATATTATTTTTCATGACATTATTATATGAGTGTAGCACAACTTATTTGTCAGTATGAGGGTCTGCATTGTTTTAGGTCTTTTAAAATAGACTGCCAAATAGATATACAGAGGGTTAATACCAGTTTATACACTGTCCCCAGCAGAATATGTGTTTGCCTATGTTCCCCATACCCACAATAATAATCAGTCTTTTATATTTTTATCCAGTTGGATGGATGAAAAATATTTCAGTCCATTTACTCTAATTTTAGACAAGTTTCTAAAATGTTTGGTTATCTGGTTGCCAAACCCACAGTAGATCAGAAGCAGGAAATTGGAAGAAGAAAGATGAGTTGCTATAGTCAGGTCTATTGGCAGCTGTGTGAAGTAATAGCAGACAGACCAACAGTGAGGAAAGATACAAGAAAACCAAAAAAACAGGAATAGAGTCCCCAAATGCACAGTGCATGGCTCATTTAATTCAATGTCCAACAGCCCAACTCCCTTCTGTGGTCTCTAAGGCTTTCACTGCATTTCAACACAATGTCCCCCATCTCAGCATTTTGAAATCCTACAAAGACAACAAAATCTTGGCTCATAAAAATAGTAATTAATTAAATGTCAACTGTTGTCAATCAGTTGCAGATTACTAAAATAATATTCTCTATTTAACCTCTTACAAAAATAAAGCCTTTAAAACACTTAAATTATAATTTGCAGAGCTTCAGCTTATCTCATACCTTCTCTCATCAAAATACCGTGAATAAGTTTTGTTCTTTTTTTTTTTTTTGAGTTGGAGTCTCACTCTGTCGCCCAGACTGGAGTGCAGTGGCCGCTCCCGGCCACCGCAGCCTCGATCTGCTGGGCTCCAGCGATCCTTCCACCTCAGCCTTCCGAGTAGCCAGAATTACAGGCACACGCTACCACGCCCGGCTGATTTTTTGATTTATTGTAGAGATGAGGTCTTGCTGCCCAGGCGGGTCTCGAACTCGCGGGCTCAGGCAATCCACTCACCTCAGCCTCCCAAAGGCGCGGGATTACAGGCTGAACCACCGAGCCCGGCTAAGTTTTGTTCTTTTAACTATTATATCGTTTGCTAAAATACTGATGGATATACTAGTAGTATACAAACCAGAAATATACCCTAAGAAATCTTCTAGGCCTGGAGGGATGTCTCTGGCATATGTGATACTTAGCTGTCAATTTTAAGGAACTACTGTGTAAAAATTTACGTATTTTAATCTCTCCAGAGTTGAGAATAAGCCTGGGCAAAAGTTAAGGGAGGGATATTTCTAACAGTTAAGACTTTCTGGTAAGAATTTTCTTATGAAATATTTTGCAAACTAGCAGGACTTAAAGGCATCTTAATGATCAATAAGTAACAACTCGCGTGTTTTATAGGCAATAAAATCAAATATAGAATGGGATGGTGGCTTACCTTGAGGAGCAGTGTGGGAATATAACCCCAGCTATCCCAACATTTCATCCAGTGCTTTTTTTACTGTAACAAGGTACCCCCCATAGCAAGTTCTACATTGTTAGAGTGTTAGGTCTGAAATTCGGTGTCTAATCTTCAAGGATGTTGTAGAAAGAATTTCTACGTTAAGAAGAAGTAAGGTTAGAGAAGTGTGAAAATCCTTACTGGCTGGAAGATCCTATCAGTTTGGGTTTAAGTAACTAAATGTTTAAAACAAGTATAGAATTACCTTTAGGCATCTTTCTCAAGGAAAAATATACTAATTTTTTTAAAAGGAAAAATAGAAAAGTAAAATGACTTTTCAGTGGAATATTATATTAATTAGTTTTAGTGGAGATCTTCTTGTGAAGAGAATATTCTATAAAAGCGTGACAAGTGAGTGTGAACTCCTGACCAAGAGGAGGAAGGAACAGGTAGCACTTGCTGAGGAGTGCTATGTGGCCACAACCAAGCTCTCTGGGGAAGAAGCCTCAGTCTTTTGCAAGTCGGTCTCCACTGTGGTAACAAGTGGCCCATGGAGTTACCATCTCTCATCTTGTAATCTTCAGATAAAAAGAGAGATAACGAGGTCGTCTAGGAAATCTTGATAGGTCGAACCTTGAAAAATAAGGCAAATGTATTGCTGAGAAGAACTAGCCATCTATTTCCAGAGTTCTCATGACAACCAATTATCAAGGATGTGAAATCTTCAAGTAACATTTTAGAAACAACTTTTTTTTTTTTTGAGTTGGAGTCTCACTCTGTCACCCAGACTGGAGTGTAGTGGCACGCTCCCAGCCACCACAGCCTCAACTTGCTGGGTTCAGGAGATCCTTTCGCCTCAGCCTTGCAAGTAGCTGGAACTATAGGCGTGTGCTACCACACCTGGCTAATTTTTTGTTTTATGGTGGAGATGAGGTCTCGCCAAGTTGCCCAGGCGGGTCTCGAACCTGCGGGCTCAGGCAATCCACTCACCCCAGCCTCCCAAAGCACTGGGATTACAGGCTGAGCCACCGAGCCCGGCTTTTAGAAACAATTTTATATTCTTGATTTTCATTTTGTATGAATTTCTTTTCCATAAAATTTGTAAAATTGGATGAAGAAATAAAGCTAAGCCCTGCCTTTCATGTCAGATCACCCTATGAGTTTCTGTGCTGGCTCCCTATAGCGAAACACTGTTGTTAACCCAAAGCATACTAACTTCTGTTCTAGGCACCAGGAACTGGACTGAAAGTTTTATGTTCAATACCTCATTTAAAGCATAGAAAGTAGCCGGGCTCGGTGGCTCAGCCTGTAATCCCGCGCCTTTGGGAGGCTGAGGTGAGTGAATTGCCTAAGCCTGTGGGTCCGAGACCCGCCTGGGCAACTTGGTGAGACCTCATCTCCACAATGAATCAAAAAATTAGCCGGGCGTGGAGGCACGTGCCTGTAGTTCCAGCTACTCGGAAGGCTGAGGCGGAAGGATCGCGGGAGCCAGCAGGTTGAGGCTGCGGTGGCCGGGAGCAGCCACTGCACTCCAGTCTGGGCGACTAAGTGAGACTCCAACTCAAAAATAAATAAATAAAAATGTTCCTCATTACTTTAAAAAAAAAAAGCATAGAAAGTTAAATAATTTGGTTGAAATCAAACAACTTAAAAAGAAAAGTTGTAGCCGGGCTCGGTGGCTCAGCCTGTAATCACGTGCCTTTGGGAGGCTGAGGTGAGTGGATTGCCTGAGCCCGCGGGTTCGAGACCCGCCTGGGCAGCGAGACCTCATCCTCTACAATAAATCAAAAAATCAGCCGGGCGTGGTAGCGCATGCCTGTAATTCCGGCTACTCGGAAGGCTGAGGCGGAAGCATCACCGGAGCCCAGCAGGTCGAGGCTGCGGTGGCCGAGAGCGGCCACTGCGCTCCAGTCTGGGCAACGGTGTGAGACTCCGACTCAAAAAAAAAAAAATACATTATTTCAGCTGGACTCCGTGGCTCAGCCTGTAATCCCAGCACTTTGGGAGGCCAAGGCGAGTGGATTGCCTGTGTCCATTGGTTCAAGACCAGCCCAGGCAACTTGGTGAGCTCTCGTTTCTACAATAAAGCAAAAATTAGCTGGGCATGGTAGTATGCACCTATAGTTCCAGTTACTTGGAAGGCTGAGGTGGAAGGATCGCCAGAGCCCAGCAGATTGAGGCTGCAGTGGCCAGGAGTGTGCCACTGCACTCCAGTTGGGCAACAGAGTGAGACTCCAACTCAAAAAAAAAATGAATACATTATTTCATTGTTTTTTTTTTCAGTGTTCTTGTTTTTAAATGTGTAGATGTTAAACTCCCTTTAGAATATGCACCAGGAATATGTTTCTCTCTTCTACCAGCTAGGTTTGCTTCAGCTTGAGAGATAATGAGAAGATAGAATATATATTTTACATACTCATTTGTCTGTCTGAACCAATTTCTATATCTTTAAGTGGGGGAGAATAATATCCATTTTAATTACCTTTGACTTTCAACTTTTATCTTCACCTCAAGCCCTTTTGCTTGAACTCTTGACTCACATTTATTTGTCAACATTTTCCATTAATTCATTCTTTTTTTTAAGTCAAAAAATCTTTTATTATAATTCACATATTTTATAGAAAAATAAATGTAACAAAGGTGTCAGGATTGTACTAAAAAAATCACACATTTATGCAGGTTGCTCCACTTCCACTTGGGATAAGGTTCTCCTCCATCAGCTCCAGCAGCTGCGCTTGTCCCAGGCCACTATGCAGGTACCACCCTGGGCACACTTCGCTCAGCCCGCGGGACAGCAGGAGCAGCACCTCAGTCTTCTTGCAGGACAGGCATTTGCACTCTTTGCACTTGCAGGAGCCAGCACAGGCATCGCCAGCGGCGCAGGAGCAGTTGGAGTCCATGTCGATTCATGTGAGGCTGGAGTTGTAGGAGAGAGGGAAGAGGCAGGGGAGCACATGGAAGGTCTCCATTAATTCATTCTTTTAGCAAGTATTTACTAGCAGTTACTATGTGTCAAACACTGTTCTAGGCATAAGAGAGACAGCAGTGATCAGGACAAGCCAAGTCTCTGTCCTCTTAGAACTTTCACTGCAATAAAGAAAAAAAGTAATAAACAAGATAACAAAGTAATGTGTGTCCCATGTTTCAGGATGAGGAATGCTAAGTAAGAGGAAGAGGGGTTGGGGAAGATGGGGAATGCAAGGAGAAAGGAAAGAGAATTGCCATTGGGCAGGAGGTTGAGGAGGTAGAATGCAATTTTAGATGAGGATGAGCTTAGAAGCCTCACTGAGAAGGTGACATATGAGCAGGAAAACAGGAAAAGCACAAACCAATGTACCAAATAGTTCTTGGTGGCAGGAATAACAGGTACAGAAAACTGTGCTTCTGTGATTAGTGCCACAGGAAGAGAAACAGAGAAGCATTACCCCTTTTACCCTAGCAAAAACAGGCCTCCAAGTTACTCTCTCCCACAGTTACCCTATTATCTCTTCTACATAAATTTTGCCAGAACCTGAAGCTAGGCTCTTCATTTCTTCACATATGTATTGATCATCTTCCCCACCAAAATGTGACCTTCATGATGGGCAAGGGTTCCATGTTTGTTTAATTCTCTGTTGTGTCCCCACTGCCTAGAACATAAAGTGTCTTGAGGGAATTTGTACTCTTTCTTCCCATAAGGTTGCATAGGTATTATCTTGGCAGTCATTTGGCTTAAACTATGCATTTTTTAATATTACAAATTTACTAACCAATACATTTATTTGAAAATAAAACAATTTTTTAAAACCTAAAAATGAAATCTAATAAATTTTTTTACCATACTTTGAATTTATTGAGACTTATTTTGTGGCCTAACATATGGTCTGTCTTGGAGAATGTGCCATGTGCATTTGGTAAAGTATATTCATAATTGGCTGTAGTGTTCTATTTATGTCTGTTAGGTCTAATTGGTTTATAATGTTGTTCATTATTTCTCTATTCTCTATTTCCCCATTGATTTTCTCTCTAGATATGTTGAAGTCTCCTACTATTATTGTGGAATTTTCTATTTCTCACTTCAATTCTGTCAGTGTTTACTTCATATATTTTGGAGCTCTAATGTTTTGTACATATACGTTTACAATTGTTACATATTTTTGATGAATTGATCCTTTTATCAATACATGAAATCTTTTTTTGTCTCTTGTAAAACATTTAGACCTTTAGGTCTGTTTTGACCAGTATTAGTATAGCCACCCCAGCTGTCTTTTTGTTACTATATGCATACAATATCTTTTCCATTCTTTCACTTTAATCAGTGTTTGTCTTTGGATCTAAGGTAGGTTTCTTATAAACAGCATATAGCTGGATTCTGATTTTTAAATCCATTCTGCCAATCTCTGCCTTCATATGAAAGAGTTTGATCCATTTACATTAAAGTAACTACTGACAAAGACTTTTATCGTTTTACTGTTTTCTGTATATCTTATATCTTTTTTATCATCTCCTCCAGCACTGCCTTCTTTGTGTTTAGTTGATTTTTTTAGTGTAGTGTACTGTTTTGATTCTCTTTTCCTTGTGTGTATGTTTTCTTAGATATTTTCTTAGTGATTATCATGGAGGCTAATGTCGTACATTTATAATGCTGTACTTTGACTTGATACTAACTTAACAGTGTATAAAAATTCTCTCATCACCTACAACTTTGTCCTCCCTCTGATTATGTTGTTGTTCTCACAAATTACATTTATACATTGTGTTTCCATTAACATAGATTTAAAATTGTTTTATGCATTATCTTTTAAATAATCTAGAAAATAAAGAGTTACAAACCTAAAGCACAGTGGTACAGGCTTTTACATTTACCCATGTGATTACTTTTAATGGTGTTTTTTTGTTGTACCTTTGAGTTACTATCTAATGTCCCTTTTTAAATTTCAGCTTAAAGAACACTCTTTAGCTTTCTGGTAGGGCAAGTCTACTAGCAACAAACTTCCTCAGTATTTGTTTATCTGGGAAAGTTTAATTTCTTCATTTTTGAAAAATAGTTTTGCCATACTTAAGTTTCTTGGTTGACATTGTTTTTTCAGCACTTTAAAAATGTTGTCCCACTCCTTTTTGGTCTTTGTTGTTTCCAATAAGAAATCTTCTGTTAGCCAGGCTCATTGGCTCAGCACCTTTGGGAGGCTGAGGTGAGTGGATTGCCTGAGCCTGAGGGTTCGAGACCTGCCTGGGCAACTTGGCGAGACCTCATCTCTACAATAAATCAAAAAATTAGCCAGGTGTAGCACACATCTGTAATTCCAGCTACTTGGAAGGCTGAGGCGGAAGGATCGCCGGAGCCCAGGAGGTCGAGGCTGCGGTGGCCGGGACTGCACTCCACCCTGGGTGACAGAGTGAGACTCCAACTCAAAAAAAAAAAAAAAGAAATCTTCTGTTAATCTTACTAAAGATCTCTTGTACATAATGAGTTGCTTCTTTCATCATGTTACTTTAAAAAAATCTCCATTTCAAGATTCCTTAGCTTCCAATAACTTGATTATTATATGTCTTGGTGCATATCTCTTTGAACTGATCCTTTCTGAAGTTTGTTGAGCTTCTTGAGTGTATAGATTTAAGTCTTTTATAATATTTGAGGAGTTTTTAGCCATTATTTCTCCAAATACCCTTCCTCTTTCTTTTAAGGACTTCTTTTATGTGTAAACTGATAAACTGACATGGCATCCCACAATTCTTTTATGCTCTAGTCATTTTTCTTTATCCTTTTTTCTTCTACTCAGATTGAATAATTTCAATTGACCAGTTCATGTTCACTGGTTTCTTTTTCTGCTGGCTTAAATCTGCTATGGAAACTCTCTAGTGAGTTTTTAATTTCAGTTACTGTATTTGTCAGCTCCAGAACTTCCATTTGGTACCTTTTTAAAATCTACATCTTTTTATTGATATTATCTGTGCAATGTGTCATTTTCCTGGTATCCTTTAGTGCTCAGCCCATTGTTTCCTTTAGCACTGTGAGCATATTTAAACAGCTGATATAAAGTCTTTGTTTAGTAAGTCCAGTGCATGTGGTCCTCAGGACAAGTTTCCGTTACTTTCGTGAATGAACTATACTTTCTCTTTCTTTGCCTACTTTATAATGTTTTTGTTGAAAATTTGACATTTTGAATATTTTAATATTGCAACTCTGAAAATCAATCTCCTTTTTCCTCAGAGTTTGTTTCTGTTGTTTGTAGACTATAGCTGTTTGTTCCGTGATTTTTTTTTGGGGGGGGGGTTGGAGTCTCACTCTGTCACCCAGACTGGAATGCAGTGGCCGCTCCCGGCCACTGCAATCTCGACCTTCTGGGCTCCAGCGATCCTTCTGCCTCAGCCTTCCAAGTAGCTGGAACTACAGGTGCGCGCTACCACGCCCAGCTAATTTTTGATTTATTGTAGAGATGAGGTCTCGCCAAGTTGCCCAGGTGAGTCTTGAACCCGCAGGCTCAGGCAATCCACTCACCTCGGCCTTCCAAAATGCTGGGATTACAGGCTGAGCTACCGAGCCCGGCCTGTTCTGTGATTTTTTAAAAAAACGATTAATCTAAGTCTTGTATTCTTTGTCATATGTGGTATTTGAAATCTCTCTTCCTTTATCTTCTGTTTAGCTAGTATTTTATTTTATTTTTTGAGTTGGAGTCTCACTCTGTCACCTAGACTGGAGTGCAGTGGCACGCTCCTGGCCACTGCAACCTCCACCTGCTGGGCTCCGGTGATCCTTCTGCCTCAGCCTTCCAAGGAACTAGAACTACAGGCGTGCACTACTATACCTGGCTAATTTTTTATTTATTGTAGAGATGAGGTCTCAGCAAGTTGCCCAGATGGGTCTCAAACCTGCAGGCTCAGGCAATCCACTTGCCTCGGCCTCCCAAAGCACGGGATTACAGGCTGAGCCACTGAGCCTGGCCTAGCTAGTATTTTAAAAGATATTTTCTTAAGTGTCAGGAGCCAAAAGAAAGGGAAAGGGAATGTGGAGAGTGGAAGAAAACCCCTTGGGACTTTTCTGAATGTACATCTTGCTGTGGGCTTATGTGTGGCTTACTAAATTCCCCACTATGTACAGCTGCTTTTGAATGCCCTATTTTCTCAAAAACAAGCAAATAAACAAACAAAAAACTACTCTCCCTAGCTTTTCCTTCCATATTTTTGGCATTCAATCGTAATCTTTTGTCCCAGGCAGCTACTGGTAGTTTGTTTGCTTTACAAGCGGTTTCATCTTGGGTGAGTTCTGAGCTAGGTGAAACAAAGTCCTTCAGGTAGCCCACATACTAGAAGAAATGAACACAATTATTTGCAAATGAGGTCTACTTTGCTCCCTTCATTGGATATGCAGACTGTCATTTTAAGACCACTGGTAAATCATGGAGGAGGGTGGGCTAGAACATATGAAAATGCTGCAATGCTTTCCTGTCATTTTAAAATTGCTTTTCTCGCCAGGCTCGGTGGCTTAGCCTGTAATCCCGCATCTTTGGGAGATTGAGGTGAGTGAATTGCCTGAGCCCGCAGGTTCGAGACCTGCCAGGGCAACTTGGCAACACTTCATCTCTACAATAAATCAAAAAATTAGCAGAGCGTGGTAGCGCGCGCCTGTAGTTCCAGCTACTTGGAAGGCTGAGGCGGAAGGATTGCTGGAGCCCAGCAGGTTGAGGCTGCGGTGGCCGGGAACGACCACTGAACTCCAGTCTGGGTGGCAGAGTGAGACTACAATTCAAAAAAAGTAAAATAAATAAATAAATAAATAAAATTGCTTTTCTCTTTATTTGGTGTTTCCTTGGTTGCTATAAACGTTTATATGTTTTCCAGAATTCTGACAAAGTGATTCTGACCATTTCTGCTCGAATTTTAAAATTTTCCTTGGGGCGTTGGGCCCTTGAAGGTGCCTACTCTGACTTTTTTGCTGATGTCACTTTCCTGCCCTACTTTTAAATGTAAGTTTTAGAGGTGTGTTTTACTTATCAAAACATTCTTTCTTAACCTTAGAATTTTTAATTGCAGTTATAATCCTATCATAATATTGTCATGAGTTCACCAGGGATGCTTTGCAAAGTATTTTCTTATCTGTAAAGCTCTGTAAGGAGGAAACTATATTTGCTAGGCAACAAAATGACTAGATAGAATATTTTATTTATTTCCAAAGTAACCTAATTGTTATTGAAAGAAAGAAATTATTGGGATATCAAAATTGAGTGGAAGAATCTATACTTTTCTCCATCTTTGCTGCTATCTCTTTTTGTCTTATATATTCTTTAGCTGAAGGGGCAAGTTCTCTAAGGTCTTCATTCAGGATGACCTGTTGACCTGTGGGGCCTGGCCCATTGTGGCACATGAAATGTGCTCAATAAATATTTGTTGAATGAACTTCAAGTTAACCAGGACATTGTTATTATGTTAATCAAAAGCAGCAGATGTGCATGTCATGCTGGAAGGAGTTTCAAGACTTTTACCCAGAGAACTATTTCTTAGTCATATTCCAGAAGGTAGAGTATGTCACCTTTGATACCCAAGGGCATGTGCAATGTGGAAACACTGGAGTGGAAGTCAGAAGTTAGATTAATGCTCTTTCCATAAAATAGTTTCCACTTTACAATGTTTTTAAAAATATGTACATTATTTCCTATGCAAGGAAACAGTGCAGTTATAGTAAGCAGTATGTTGGAGAAAAATTTTGGAAAATAATGCCTAGTTTCTCTGACTGTTTTGAGTATTAAATGTGGAAGGTCACTACATATATGTAAAATACATGACCTGGAGGGCCTAACACAGTATAGACTCTCAATAATGCCATCTTTTTACATGGGTCCTTAACACAGATTATGAGTTTCTACTCACTTCCCCAGTTATCAAGTGTTCGGTGTGATAGGAAAGGTGTTCTGGGACACACATGAAATGGTTGGGAAGTAGGAGAGACTGGGACATGATGTCACATTGAGGTTCCAGATCTCCTTATTGATTTTTTGTTTTGATGATCTGTCTAGAGTTGTTAGTGGGGTATTGAAGTCCCCAGCTATGATAATGTTAGAGTCAATATCTTTTTTTAGTTGACCTAGAAGCTGCTTTATGAAAGTTAGTGCTCCTATGTTGGGTGCATATATGTTTTGGGGATGAATATTTCTTGTTGATGGATTGAACCTTCTATCCATATGTAGTGACCTTCCACATCTTTTTAAATTTTTGATGCCTTAAAGGGTGTTTTGTCTGACATTGAGATCATGAGTCCTGCTTTCTTTTGTTTTCTGTTTACCTGAAAATTTGTTTTCCATCCTCTTACTTTGAGTCTGCGAGTGTCCTTTCTGGTGAGATGAGTTTCTTGGAGACAACATATTGCTGCATCATGATATTTTATTCAATTTGCCATTCTCTGTCTTTTCAGTGGTGCATTTAGTCTATTCACATTCAGGCTAATTCTTGAGGAATGAGATTTTATCCCTGTCATGAGGTTCTTATAGAGTTTGTTGTTGTTGCAGCTGTTTGTTGTTTATTTGTTTGTTGTCTTTCTTTTGATTTTTGAGTTGATTTATGTATATTTTCAATTTTTCCTGCATTCTTGGGAAGGGCATTGTTGTTCTTTTTTTCTTTCTTCTGTGTTTAATACTTTCTTAAGTGTTTCTTGTAGAGCTGGTCTGGAGGCAACATAAGCTCTTAGGGATTGAATGTCTGGGAAGGACTCGAATTCTCCATTGCTGATGAAACAGCTTAGCTGGGTAGGTAATTTTTGGTTGAAATTGTTTATCTTTGAGAACTTTGAAGATTGAACTCCATTCTCTCCTAGCCTGAAATGTTTCTATAGATAAGTCTGCTGTATTCTAATTGGTCTTTCCCGGTAGGTAGTCTGACCTTTCTCTTTTGCTGCCTTTAGGATGTTTTCTTTAATACCTACTTTGTGTAAGTGAATTACTATGTCTCTAGGAGTTGGTGTTCTCATTTGTTGTCTTGCAGGGGTTCTCTGAATCTCTTGTGTTTGAATAGCTGCATCTCTGATGAGATGAGGGAAGTTTTCCTGGATAATTTCATGGAATGTTTGTTCCAGGGTAGTTTCTGTCTCTCTGTCTGCCTCAGGGATTCAATTAATCTTAGGTTCAGCCTCTTGATATAATCACTCATCTCTTGGAGACTTTGTTCTGTGTTTTTAAGCTTCTTTTCTGTTTTGTTTTGTTTTGTTTTTTTGAGTTGGAGTCTCACTCTGTCGCCCAGACTGGAGTGCAGTGGCCGCTTCCGGCCACCGCAGCCTCGCCTGCTGGGCTCCGGCAATCCTTCTGCCTCCGCCTTCCGAGTAGCCGGAATTACAGGCATGCGCTACCATGCCCAGCTGATTTTTTGATTTATTGTAGAGATGAGGTCTCGCTGCCCAGGCGGGTCTCAAACCCGCAGGCTCAGGCAATCCACTCACCTCAGCCTCCCAAAGGCACGGGATTACAGGCTGAGCCACCGAGCCCGGCTTTTCTTTTCTGTTTTTAACAGTTTGGGCTAGTTCCATATTTTGGTCCTCAAGCTCTGAGATTCTTTCTTCTGCTTGGTTAACTCTGCTTTCCATGCTTATCAGTTTGTTATTTGTTTCATTCACTGTATTCTTTATGGCCATTATTTCAGCTATCAACTCCTTCACTCTTTCCTCTTGTCTCTCCTCATTTCTATTTATTCTCTCTATTAATATCTTTATTATCTGGGTTTGTGGTTTGAGAGTATCCATTCTGGAGGCTCTTCATTGTTTGAGTTCCAAAGTCTGTATTCTCAGTTTTTCTCCCAGAAGTCTGTATGAGATACATATTCTTCCTTTGGTTTTTCTTCATTTGTAAGTTTTCCTCCCCCTCTTTTTTTTTTTTGAATTAGAGTCTTACTCTGTCTTCCAGACTGGAGTGCAATGGCCACTCCCAGCCACCACAGCCTCGACCTGCTGGGCTCCTGCGATCCTTCCACCTCAGCCTTCCAAGTAGCTGGAACCATAAGCGCACGCTACCACACCTGGCTAATTTTTGATTTATTGTAGAGATGAGGTCTCGCCAAGTTGCCCAGGCAGGTCTCGAACCCACGGGCTCAGGCAGTCCACTCACCTCAGCCTCCCAAAGTGCGGGATTACAGGCTGAGCCACTGAGCCCGGCTTCCCCCTCTTTTTTTAACCTCTTCTTTAATTCTGTTGTTCAGTGATGGGGGATAACTTTTACTTCTGTGTGCTCAGTTTCCTTTTCCTCCATCTGTAGATCCTCTGGCTTTGTTCAGTTCTGAAGCTGTACTGGACTGGGGGTGGGGGCCTGTGCTTTTTGCATTTTTGAGATTTAATTACGGGGGAAACTGTGTTTAGAAGCTACCTGTAGATCCTGGTATCTGCAGACAGGTGTGTGGGCCCCCTGGAACCCACTTCCCATCACCTTACAATCTGTCCATGCAGTGGGGGTGTATGTTTGTTCCCTGAAAGCAAAATGAGATAAGACAAAGGAAAAGAATGGAAAAAGGAAGGTGAAAGATGAAAGGCAAGTGGAGAGAGAGAAGAAAAATGAAAACAACAGGCATACTTACTAACAAATTAACGGAGAAACAAAGACAGGAAAAAAATATAATCATACCAAAAAAAAGAACCCTGCTGATGTACTTGCCCTCAAAAACATCCCAACACAACAGAAAATCTAAAAAAATTTAAAATTAAGCAAGTACAAAACCATAAAGAAAACAAGAAGAAAAAACCTAAAACTAAAAACAATCAAACAAAACAAAACTTGCTCTGTGACTATTTCTGTAACTCCAGGTTCCTTTCAGCTGCCACCACTGCATTAAGGAGCATCTGTGGCCTCCAGCCCATCCCTTCTGCTCTCAGCACAGGCTGACAGGATAATTCTCGGCATGGGTCAGATGCTCCACAGACTACTGTGGGAGGAGGATGGATCAGATCCAGACTCACCTGACTTGTCTGCTGCTGTCACTGCTATCAAGTCACCCACTCAGATCTGATGTATTTGTGCCTGTGCTAGCTTGGGGGAGGGGCATCTCTCTCTCTCTGAGTCTGATGAGGGGATAGCTTCTGGGTCCCAGTTTGGAGGCTGGCCAGAGCTGGATGGGACAATGCAGGTCTCTGTCTGATCTCAAGACAGAGAAGATGGTGCCAGTCAGTGTCTCCCCACTGGTGGTGGGGCTCAAGTCCACATTTTCACACCCTGCCTTCTTCATAGTTCCTGGGGCTTATGCCAGTCTGCTGCCACAGGTGATGGCATGGGCTGGGTGCCAGGTGATGAGGAGCAGCTGTTCTTCGCTGCCTCCTCTCAAGAGAGCCCCCAGTATAGCAGATGATCCTAAACTAAATCTTAGATTTTGAAAGTAAATTGCTGTTCTTTTTTTTTTTTTTTGAGTTGGAGTCTCACTTTGTCACCCAGACTGGAGTGCAGTGGCACACTTCTGGCCACCGTAGCCTTGACCTGCTGGGCTCTGGCGATCCTTCTGCCTCAGCCTTCCAAGTAGCTGGAACTACAGGCGTGTACTACCATGGCTGGCTAATTTTTTGATTTATTGTAGAGATAAAGTCTCGCCAAGTTACCTAGGTGGGTCTCGAACCCACGGTCTCAGGCAATCCACTTGACCTCCCAAAGCACAGGATTACAGGCTGAGCCACCGAGCCCGGCCAGAATGCTATCCTTTTGCCATATGTTTGCACATATGGTTATGTATATAAGGTTAACAAAAATCCCATACCATCTCACAAACTGGTCTTAATTCTGAAATGGAAAATTTAGTGTTGTTAAGGGATCATAGATGATACATTAAAGCATAATGCTTCTACATAATGATTGTTGCTTATGGTTTTTGAATCCCCAAATAGCCATATTATGATGGGTTGGAGAAGTTTGGATATGTCCATATTATTTGTGATTATCTCATTAAATGAGAAAAATATAAGAATAGATAGAAAGATAACTTTGCTCTCATATTCCCTTGACTAGTGCCTCCTCTTCCTTCAGATGTAGGCATGAAAGAAAGTAATTTCCATTACCCCTGCTTTTTTTGCTTTTTTTTTTTTGAGTTGGAGTCTCACTCCACTACCCAGGCTGGAGTGGCATGCTCATGGCCACCCCAGCATCGACCTGCTAGGCTCTGGCGATCCTTCAACCTTCCAAGTAGCTGGAACTACAGGTGCATACTTCCATGTACCGCTGATTTTTTTATTTTATTGTAGAGATGAGGTCTCATCATGTAGACCAGGCTGCTCTTGAACCCGCGGGCTCAGGCAATCCTGTCACCTCAGCCTCTCAAAATGCTGGGATTACAGGCTTGAGCCACCACGCCTGGCCCCATTGCCCCTGCTTATACTCATCCCTACCGCCCTTGCGTCTCACCTTCTTCATACTAAAAAGGTCCTCCTGCCTCCCACTCTTTGCACCTTGATCATCAATAGCTCTGTTCACAACTATAATTCATTAAACTTTATGTAATAGGCCGGGCACAGTGGCTCACACCTGTAATCCCAGAACTTTGGGAGGCTGAGGCGAGAAGGTTGCCTGAGCCCAGGGTTTCGAGACCAGCCTTGGCAACTTTTTGAGACCTCGTCTCTACAATAAATAAAAAATTTAGCCGGAAGTGGTGGTGCACACCTGTGGTTTCAGCTACTTTGAAGGCTGAGGCGGAAGGATTCCTTGAGCCCAGCAGGTTGAGGCTGCAGTGACCATGAGCATGCCACTACACTCTAGCCTGGGCAACAGAGTGAGCCTCTGACTAAAAAAAAAAAAAAAAAAAAAAAAAAAAAAAAACTTTATATAATAGATTGTCTACTGAGAGTTTTCTTTAATATGTTCTCTGCTTTAGGAAATAATGATATTAGGAAAGAATGTTAAAGTATAGAAATAATTTCTTCTATTTTGTTGTATAGAAAGTTCATTTACTTACAGAAGTTTTATTCATACATAAAATGTATATTCAGATCCTCTGTGTTCCCTCACCAACAAAATGACCTCTCCATATTTGCAAAGTGCCTTTAGTTCCCACAAGGTGCTTGTGTTATCCTCTCTAATTCCTCTGAGGTAAGTAGACCCTCTTATTTTACAGTTAAGAAACTGAGGCTCAGAGAGGTTAAGTAACCTCCACAGGTCATGGAGCCTCGTAATTGGCAAAATCAGGCCTCCAATCAAATCCCAGTTTTCCTTCTATACCACAGCTGCAGCTCTTGGTAATAGTCTAGTTCAGCGTACATAGAATATTTATAAACATTATGTCATTGTTCTGAATGAGTTTATCTTACTATTTTGACTGTTTTATGACAGTTGGGCTGTGGAGCAAAGTGGATATTTGCAGAAGTTTAATCTACAGCAGTTTTATATTCCCTCTGCTTTGAAACTTTCATCCTTTGCTAGCAACAACATTCTTTTATAACAACAAATAAAGTAAACATTTTCCTATTTATCATCTAATAAAACAGGTTTAGGAATTATTTGCTCTTTTCACATACTTAAACACACCTTGAGTTCCTTTTTATAGACTTTCTACTGATACTATGAAATCCCAGTGCTGTTTCTTATTTGAATGTTTATCAGCTGACACCTAATAATAAAAAAGTCATTGGCTCAATAATAGAGTTTTATCTTTCCTAAAGTTTAAACTGTTTAGAAATTATTTCATTTCTTAAACAAAAATTGAAGTAGAATTAAATAAGCATTTCCCTTGAGAGATGAAAATTGGAAATTTGAAGGCAAATCACTACTAACTTTGAGCCAATAAAAAACAGATTTCGTGGAAATGGGTTTTTGCACATTGATTTTTTTTTAATGCAGCACTAAAACCAGGGAGTGTCATATAAAACAGGCCTAAAGCACGTTTTGTACCTAAGCTAAAAATTACTTTTGTGACCTTTGACATATTAAGGGACTTTGCTATTATAAAGTAAGCCTAAGATGAAATCTTTTCAACCTTTTACAAATTTAAACATTAAAATATATATCTATACAAGGACTCAGATTCTTTCACTCTTCTTTCACATGTAGTTTCCAAAATCACAACACAGATTGTTCAAAGTATACTTGTACAAATAATTTTGTTATGAAATTTGTTATCATTTCCAAAAGCATGAAAACATAAAAGAAACTTTTTTCTTTTATCCAAAGCCTAAAAGAATAGTGAAATATTATATAATGTGGCCGTTGGTAAGAGGAAAACAGTGGTTATAATTTTAAAGCATGACATTCAAAGGAAAAGATCCATGGAAAAACTAATTTTATCTAGTTTATATTTATACATTTTTATAAATAAATATATTTGCTTACTGATATTTTTAGTGGTCATCATATCAAAAGTATGTAGGAAGGAGCAAGGTTTCAAAAAGTTTTGTGAAGGTATTCTTGTTTTATCTAGATCAGTGCTTTTAAAAATATGGTTTGTAGACTGATGCCAGTCCACAAAATGTCTGTTCCTGTGTACAAGACGATAAGTACAGAAATTAAGAGTACACATTTAAGAAATTTACAGCAGCCGGGCTCAGTGACTCAGCCTGTAATCCCGTGCTTTGGGAGGCTGAGGTGAGTGAATTGCCTGAGCCCTCAGGTTCTAGACCCGCCTGGGCAACTTGGTGAGACCTCATCTCTACAATAAATCAAAAATTAGCCAGGCATGGTAGCGCCAACTCAAAAAAGACTCCAACTCAAAAAAAAAAAAGAAAGAAACTTACAGCAATTTGTTATTTACTGCAAGATCCAAGTGCATGATTTTGTATTTTATTTTATTATTATTATTATTTTTTTAAGTTGGAGTCTCACTCTGTCACCCAGACTGGAGCGCAGTGGCTGCTCCCGGCCACCACAGCCTCGACCTGCTGGGCTCCGGCGATCCTTCCGCCTCAGCCTTCCAAGTAGCCAGAATTACAGGTATGTGCTACCACGCCTGGCTGATTTTTTGATTTATTGTAGAGATGAGGTCTTGCTGCCCAGATGGGTCTCGAACCCGCGGGCTCAGGCAATCCACTCACCTCAGCCTCCCAAAGGCGCCGGATTACAGACTGAGCCACCAAGCCCGGCTGATTTTGTATTTTTAAAACAAAGCTCAGATCAGCTATGGATTAGAAAATAAATACAAAACAAACCAGATCCTTCACCACAGATGACTATTTTAAGTTCTGATCTCGCTCACAGTCTGTAAACTTTTTCTGTAAAGAGGTCAGATAGTAA
Source organism: Cephalopachus bancanus (assembly GCA_027257055.1). NCBI lineage: Eukaryota > Metazoa > Chordata > Mammalia > Primates > Tarsiidae > Cephalopachus > Cephalopachus bancanus. Next base: position 3,417,032 of record JAPVLO010000121.1, on the reverse strand, counting down.
ACATTGTCGTCTTTGTGTGCCATATTTAAAGTCTCAACTACTCAATTCTGCTGTACCCACGTGCCATAGACAATATGTAAACATATGAATGTGGGACTTTATTTATGGACATTGAAATTTGAATTTCATTGAATTTTTCATGCCACAAAATACTGATTTTTTTCTCCCCCATTCGTTTAAAAATGTGAAAACAATTCTTGGCTCCTGCAGACCATACAAAAACAGGCAGTGGACCGAATTTGGCCCTATGGCCAGATTTGCTGACCCCGAGCTAGATCAGCCGTACAACCATTGTCAGGAACAGATGCTGATATTTCCTTGTCTTAGTGTTCCCTCTCTGTCTCTAAGATTTTAATTGCCTCTTACTTTCCCTCTGCAGTTTGGGTTATTATTCAAGAAATACCTTAGAGCACTCATAATGCTTAAAACATTATGTTTAATAAAGTCCAAAAGGAAAATGTTCCAAGTATATCACTGTGGGAATACATTTTAGGATTCACTATGACCTACCAGCTTACATGAACTTTGCTTAAAAAAAAACAAAAAGCACTGGGAAGATTGGGATGAAAAATCTCTTTATTGGATGCATAAAAGTAACAGTTGACTATTTGAATTTGTAGTCTGGAAAGCATAATGATAGAGCATGAGTTGAAAGTCTGCTTCATGCTTACCTCAAAATGGAGCAGTAATCTGTTTTGATGGTAATCAGATGACAAAAAGCTACGAGTAGATTGTGTGAGTTTAGCCACCAAAATGGAAAATCGCTCAGATTCCCCTCTGTTTCAGGCTCTTCTTCTCTTCTACCATTAACAGAAACTCATCTCCCAGCTGCTTTCACAGCCTACCAACTAACATCCAACCATCATCTTTCTGCTCTTAGAAATGGAAGTGGTTTCTTACTACCTTGAGCTCTGCGTCTTTGTAAACACTTAATTGTTACACACTTCTGTTACTTGGTAGAGCTTTCACATAATCATCACATTATACATTCATGTTTGTAGTTTTACTTGTTTTTTACATAATGCCTTTTTCTCTGCCTCACTTGAAGTTTGCCAACAAGTATCTATCTGCAAAAGAACTGAGCAAACCATTTTATTAGCACTTTGACCTTAAGCAAAGGCACTGACCTTCTTTACTATTCATTTGTTAGTCTTTAGTTCTATTTTAAGTTTTTGGTGGGTTTTTTTTTTGTTGTTGTTGTTTTGTTTTCTTCATTCTTCACATATGCAGCAGTCTTTTCGAAAGAGAATTACTGGAAGTATTTCAAACTTGGGGGAACCTTTCATCAAGTGGATAAAGTTCAGTGTACTGAGCTAATGTGATTGACTCTCTCACCAGAGTATATGTTCCCTTTTTTCCTATTTCAAAATATAAGAGGTTAACTTTTGTATTCATGCCATGGCATTTTTGGACTAAGTCAATTCCTCCAAAAAAGTGAAAACTATTAAAGAAACCAGTGTTCAGGGAGACACATCCTTTATATGCACAAACCCATTAATGCTATATTTGAGTAAAGTGTGTTAGATCATATGCATACTGTCTTCCATATCATCATTTTAAACAATGAAGATACTACACCCTCTAATATTTGAGAATGAACTGCAAAAGTGGGTCCCTTTGTTGTATTATAAATACATAAAAAGACCCATTTTCAAACATAGCGTCTTCCTATTTTTCACTTGAAAATCTAAGTCAAACTGCTATAAGTGCTTTCTTCAGTCTTCATATCTAATTACAGCATGGCTTGTTCTTTATCATTTTAGTGTATTCATGGAAAAAATGCTTTGTCTTGTAGAACTCCAGATATTGAATAGAGCAGTGTTTATATAGCTAGTCTGTAAACAACATGAAGTGGAAGGCACTGATTTGAGTAGAAAATTTAGAGTGCTCTACAACACTATATCAAATGGAAATTAAATCATTAAATTGTTGTCTTGCAGGTCTTGATAAACTAATATTTATCAGGCATCTTTTATGTGGCATACATTGTGTAGCTTTTATTTCATTTAGCAGGATTTTTTAACATTATAAATTTTTTGTTGAGTATTATTTACAGTCAAAAGTTTACACTTATAAACTTAAAGAAAAATTTAAAACCAAAGTGCTAGTTCTCTTCAGAATGACAATGAAAGATAATGATTGTGTGTGTGTGTGTGTGTGTGTGTGTGAGAGAGAGAGAGAGAGAGAGAGCAGAGAGAGAGAGAGAGAGAGAGAGAGAGAGAGAGAGAGAGAGAGAGAGAGAGAGAGACAGAGAGAGATTGACTGATTGTAAGTCTTGAACTCCAGGCCGTGTACATTTATATTCCAGTAACATGTCTCTTTAAAGCCTTTAGCCTGGAACTTCTCAATGAAGTGAGTTCTGATCAATGTGAGGGAATACTGAATGGGCATTATTGTGACTCACTTGATCTAAATATGACCTACTCTGTGCTCCTAGAAAAGTGAGTGTGCAACCCTTGGTTAATAAAAACCATCAAAATATATGAAAATGAATGAACTATCTTAATTGTTCTCTTAGCAAAAATATATGTCCACTTGGAAGTAATAATTTCACTATTTTAATGACTACAGTTGCTTTGGAAATTTGTTAAAAACTCCAAAACATAAACTAATAGTTTTGTGTTACCAGCTTGCTTCCAGCTTTTTCTGTTTTATTCACTGAATAGGAATAGAGCATAGGATCTAATTTCTAATGCTTCTCTCTAGGAGAACCACTGTTATACAAATACTAGATTTATAACACTGCAGAATAGATATCAGGACAAATTTTACAAGACCTATCAGTTTATTTTTACAGTTTGCTTCTGTAGGTAGTTTAATATAAGACCAAAAGAACCATAAAACATTGTTGTTAAACATGTGATGGTTGGATTTGTGGGATAAAGTTTACTAATATTTATTAAGTAAACTTTACTAATACAAGGGGAGACCCAAGAAAACCCAGAATTTATTTATAAAAAATTGTGTATCCTTACCTGTTTAATGCAATACACTTGTCAAGATGCTTTTCCCACTGCTCAAAACAGTTTTTATACTCATCAATTTTGATGCCTTTAGTGCTTCTGCCATTTTTTGTTTCACCTCCTTCACATCGACAAGATGTTTCCCTTTGAGGACTTTTTTCCATCCAAGAAACAAACAACAAAAAAAGTATTTGGGGGAAAGATCGGGAAAATAGGAATGGCAGGGCATGAAAGTCATGCTGTTTTTGGTCAAAAAGTGCTGAAACATTCAGTGCGGTTTAGGCAGATGCACTGGTAAATCACCCCTCATGAAGTGGGCAAATGCCTCGAAAGAATCTCCAAAAGAAAATTAACTGAAGGCGAATGGAACCTCTCACAACAACGCTAGCTTGTACACTCTTGCTGATGGGTTCCTAGAACGCTCACCTAGTGGGGGAATCATGTACTACAGGGGGCCCTCCCTCCAAAAGATAATTCCAATTTTGGGGGGGGTCCCCTCTCATATTTGTTAGCTTTCAGCTCTGTGTTAGATGCTTATATTCATTTGCCATTATTTATCCTTCATTTCTAAATTGCCTTAATTTCGGTATCATTATCTTACACATTCACTGTCATCTCAAATTTCCAGGGTTTTTTGGTATGTTACTAGTTCTTTCACCTACGCCTATTGTTTGCTTTTTCCCCTTATTTGTTTGTTGGTTCTATGATGCTATTGTTTTGTTCATTAATTGTTTTCTTCTGCCATCTCTTTTTATCTCATCTTTTAACTTACCTCCTTACTGATGTCTCATTTAATTGATGTTTTCCTTAATTCTCTAATGTAATACACTCATGGAGATTTTTCTTTGTAGCTGTCATGGTCTTTTCTCTTGATTAGACTTAAGTTGAATATGAACAATTCAGTCAAGATCTTTTTTCACTCCTTAGTGTTGGTGAATTGTCTTTGTCTTCCTTTACACCTTCTCTAACTAGACCTTTATGCCTTGTCCGAGAGCTGCATTCAGTTTGAGGAGTTAACCCGAGGACTCATATGCTGGAGAAGAGGTAGAGTTTGTTGAGCTGGGGCCATGTACGGTTGGTTGTAGGACAGGGGCTTTGCTCTTCCTCAGTAATTGTGCTAAATGCCCTGCATCAGGGTTTGCTGTACATATCACAGATGTTCGTCTCTGGAGGAGTGAGACACAGGGGTTTGTCCTCTTGGCTTTAGATTATCCCTCCAATCCAGTGAGATGCTGGATAGCAAGCTTTTTGCTTGTTTGGTTTTAGCCAAGAAAGGCAATCCCAGGTGTCTCTTTCCCTTGCCACCCCCTGCCTTACCCCTCACAGTTATTTCTATCCCTTCCTAGCTAATAGAGAACGGGGAAATCTGTATGTTTTTGCTGTGACTTCATTAATCCAGAGGGAAGGAAGGGAACTTCGCCTGAGGTTCTTGCTTCCCTCATTCTGTTCTCTCTCCACCTTCAACACACACACACTTGTTCAGATCTTACTTATTTTTCTCTTTGGCTAGACATTGTTTACTGCTTAAGATACAGTCAACTCTGATATAGACCAGCAAATCCCATGTTAACACAAGCGCAGATTTAGCACAACTAGCAATTGGCTATCCCCATCCCTTCATCCCAGCCCTTGTCCTTATTTCATTAGCTTCATGATGAGATCCCACATTCATGATCAAATTTGTTATACTCCTACATGTAGTGTTATAATCGAGTTTGGCAATAATTAATTAGCTTTTCTTGATTATGACTCATCTCCCTTTTCTTTTCTTCCTTTCCTCCCAGGCCTGAAAAACCAAAATAGTGGCTCTGATTTGCTTTTCTGCATCTGAGGAGAGCCCTGTAAGGCAGGTGGATTTTTCCATCTCTTACCCAGGCTGCCAAAATGTTGTCTCAGATCCATTTTTCCCAAATTGGGGGCTGTTAATGATAGTTATCAGGATTTTGACCACTTAACTTTCCCTTCTCCAACACAACTCCTTTTTATCTTGGAATTTCCTACTCATGGACACCACTTTTAAAGGTTATGGTATGATATTCTCCTGAACTTGGTTGGCCTCTGTTAACATTTTTTGACCTTTTTTTGAGTTGGAGTCTCACTCCGTTGCCCAGGCTAGAGTGCAGTGGCATGCTCACGGCCAACCCAGCGTTGGCCTGCTGGGCTCTAGCAATCCAACCGCCTCAGCCTTCCAAGTAGCAGGAACTACAGGCATGCACTGCCACGCCCAGCTAATTTTTTGATTTATGTAGAGACAAGGTCTCGCCAAGTTGTCCAGGCTGGTCTCAAACTTCTGGGTTCAGGCAATCCTCTTACCTCAGCCTTCAAAAGTGCTGGGATTGCAGTATTGAGCCACTGCGCCCAGCCCCCGCCCCCCCTTTTTAAAACAGCAATTTTGCATTGATTCTGTTATCTTAGAAAATGATTCTATAATCTGACTTTATTCTCTCTTTTTAGCCCAAAAGTTCTGTATTGTGTGTTTCACACTTATTATCGCTTTTAATCTTTACAATGCCTCTTATAAACCACAGTGATGCTGTCTCTCATTAACATATGAGGAAACTGAAGTTTAAGAGTACAATTTCCCAATGCCACACAGCTAAGGGGTAGAAGATCAGGGTCAAATGCAGACTGGTCTGTCTCCAGAGCCTGTGATCTCTCCACTTCTACAGTGCCTGCTTGTGTTGCCGTCTGATGCTGGGTAGCTCAGTGACCCTTCTGTAGGCTTTAGTTAATCCATCTTCAAAATGAGGGGGCATGGCCTGCAAAGTCCTTCCCAGCTCTAAGCTTTTGTGTTTATGGTTAGTGGAATAAGACGACTGCATTTTGCTTTAACATAAATTTATTTGACTTTACATTTAATAGGAATGGCCATATATTTCAAGTTTAAATATATATTTACATATTTCTGCAGTCGGGAGTTTTAGATTATATAAACCTTTTTGTTTTCTCAACTCATTTTTCAGGTACTTTGGAATTTCACTGCTGTTCTTTTTAACATATGGTGTTTGCAATAGTGAAGTTGGAAATTTTTATTCAAATGTGAATTTTTTTCCTTAAATTATTCTATATCTGTTTAACACTTCTCAGTGTGTTGAGAATTCCTGAATTGGAGGTAGTTTGAGGCAGTAAAGCAAAGCAAAATTAAATAACCCATTTAGAGGTTAAACCCTCACCCTTGACCTAAACAAACCGAGTGAAGTAACCAAAAGATTACATTAAGGAGTCTACAAACCCCTGCTTCTGAGAGTGTATAATCTAAAGGATAAACTGTCTGATCAGGAGACTAATGTGTGCATGCTTAGTAAATAGCAAATATGTCCAAGATTACAGCTGCAAAGTAATAGTGGTGCAGAAGCTAGGAGTACAGTAGAAATAGAGATGGTCTGCTAGATTTGGAGGTGGAGAACATGGGAGACAACTGTGAAATGAATGAGGTTATCTTCGGGATGAGGTCACTTGAGACAGGACTTTGAAGATGGGTGAGCAGAGAACAAAGAACTGACCCACATCTCTCTTGGCCACTCCAGGCTTACTCCTCAGTCAAGTGCTGTTTAGCCCTGCGCCTCTGAGATTGCAGCCTCCCTGATCTGTTGCCCAGGAACCAGCATTCAGCATTTGCTTTTCACTCCATCCTGTCTAAGTATCAATTTCATCCCAAAGAAGGGAGCCATAGAAATGAACTCAGCCGGGCTCGGTGGCTCAACCTGTAATTCCAGTGCTTTGGGAGGCTGAGGTGAGTGGATTGCTTGAGCCTGCAGGTTCGAGACCCACCTGGGCAACTTGGCGAGACCTCATCTCTACAATAAAAATAAAAAATTAGCTGGGCGTGGTAGCACGCGCCTGTAGTTCCGGCTACTTGGAAGGCTGAGGCGGAAGGGTCGCCAGAGCCCAGCAGGTCAAGGCTGCAGTGGCCGGGAGCGGCCACTGCACTCCAGTCTAGGCGGCAGAGTGAGACTCCAACTCAAAAAAAAAAAGAAATGTTGAACTCATATCCCATTGGTTTCAATTTATTTAAAAACTAAAAAAAAAGAAGAAATATTGAACTCTTATCAGCCTTTTTCTGGATAACATAACTTAATGGGCTACTTCTTTTTTTTTTTTGAGTTGGAGTCTCACTCCATTGCCCAGGCTGGAGTGCAGTGGCCACCACAGCCTTGACCTGTAAGACTCAGGTAATCCTTCTGCCTCAGCCTTCCAAGTAGCCAGAACTACAGGTGTACGCTACCACACCTAGGTAATTTTTTATTTATTGTAGAGAAGAGGTCTCGTCAAGAGATCTACTCGTCTCAGGCTCCCAAAGTGCTGGGATTACGGGCTGAGCCACCAAACCCAGCCAAATGGACTACTTCTAACCATGCTTTTATCACCTGTTTTGTTTACTTGGTAGTCTTTGAGCATCTTATATTTACCAGACACTTTGCTAAGCCTTAGGTATACAGTAATGAGCAAAATAAGTAGTACCTGAACTGATGAATTTCTAGTGAATCAGAAAATTAGCAATTCTAGAAGAGAAGACAAATACTTAGCAAAGAAATCATGAAAAAGGATAAGGTACTAGGATAGAAAATAGCTGAGTGCAGTGGGGACTATTCACTGGATGATTAGGTCATTTCTTTATTTCATCCCTTTCCCCTTATATTCTAAGATCTTGCTAAAGCTATTTATTCCCTAGAGGGCTTTACCTAAGGCCCATATCCAAGCTGTCTGTGGAATTAATGCTTTTAAACTCCTTTTAGTTAAAACCCAAGTATTTGTTCAGACCTTATTATGTGTTTGACTCTGAACCAGGCATGGTGTTGTTTACCATAGGCCCTATGTGATCTCTACAAGGATCTTAGTGTATTTTCTGTCCTTCACTTACTATGTTACTCCCCTCTTCATTAATTTTATCTCCCATATGCATATATGGCAGGGCCCAGAGTTATCGAGGTAAGTGTCTTTCTTGTTCCTCACTGCCACTTCAAGACCATTTCTCTTCCAGTTAAAAATCTAATTTCCTTTGAGTTATATGCCACCATACTATTATACCTGATACCCTCCCGGATACTATTCTACAACCTTCTGTTGATTCTGTCCTTCATTCACTGAAGCTTTTGGGCCTCTAGTTTCACTCTTTGTCTTCCCATGGCTCTATCTATCATACTTGGAAACTTTAGCCCCTGGATAGAAAATTCGTCAGCTTCCAGACTCTCCGTTCCTTGACTCCCTCCCTTTCAACAATCTTTTGCTCTATCTTAGCTAAACACTCTGAGGTCATTCTCTGCTAGACCTTGTCATTACAAGCTTTTATACTACATGTCATTGTCAAACACTATCTTTGACAATCACTTTCTATCTTTTCAACTCACTCCACATCTGCATCTGAATAACTGAATGTGACAGGAGGAGAAATCGACAACACTCCTGACTGGCTTCTCATTAAATTAATAACCACAAGTCTTAAGTGGCCACAAATTTCCTGGCAATCTTACCATATTTCCCTGATCAGCCCTCTGGAGAGGACTAGTTCAAAGTTTATCCTCCTGTCTCAAACCTTCAACATCTCTTCCCCCTTCTTAATGGATGATCTTACTCCCTGTTTCACTGAGAAAGTAACAGCCATCAAAAAAGAACTCTTGTCTTTCCTTGATGAAATCTACTAGCCTTCTGAACCCACTCTCTTACTGTGTATTTTTTTCTTTCACCTACTGAGATTATATGTTCTTTTGGGCATCATTTTTTTCTCCTCTCTAGTGAATCATTCCTTTCAGGGTACAAACATGCTATTTTATGGCATATTCAAATGTTTTAAAAGCCATTCTTATCCATCCCGCCAGCTTACTCTACCCCATTCCTCTCTTGGCTCTGCAAGCACACCTTTATAGTAAAATTCTTGGAGAGCATATATATTCTTTTTGTTGTCTCTATTGCCTCACTTCTCATTTTTCCCTTTTGAGGCCACACAAATCAATCCTCTTATGACTTGCCTCCTGAGCAGTCCGCAGTAGATCTACCCTTTATTCCTGAAGGATATCATATCTCCTTTTCTTCACTGGATGCCATTCCTTACATGTTCTGACTTCTAATGTTGGAATACGGACCCCATTTCTTGGACTTCATCTTTATACGCGTATCTTAGAGATTTTGCTTTTCCCATGGCTTTAAATACACTGACTCCTGTACATCTTTAGCCAAAGCTCTTCACTGAGCTCCAGACTGTTCCCCTATTTCTGTAGTTTCTCCACTAGTATGTCTGATGGCATCCCACATTTGAGGCCAAAAGATTTTCTTAGTCTCTCCCACCCCCAATCCAACTCCTTTTCCAGTGTTTTCTGTATCAGTAAAAGTACCATCCTTTCTCTCTTTCCTTCCATTTATCTAATTCCCAGGCACCAGTGTCTCTTATTGCCCATGTGAACAAGATCAGGTGGCCTTATCTTCAAAATATATCCTGAGCCTGTCTACAGTATTACTAGCCTAGTCCAAGTGACCATTCCTTCCTGGATTCTTGTAATTGCTTCCTACCTGTCCACTCTGCTTCCACTCTTATATTTAAATACGTAAATCAGACCATGCCTCTTCCTTCTCAGAACCTTATAGTGGTTTCTTGTCACACTTAGATGAGAACCCAGTAGTGGTTTCTCATCAGCGGATCTCTTGGTTGAGGCCTTGCCTAACTCTCATAACTTCCTTTTCCAATGCTAGAGACAGTCAGAGATGAGCACCCTATGGAGAGGTGGGCACTCCACTACATGGAGGACAGGGGAGAAAAGGGAAGGAGGGAAGAAAAGAAAGGGAGAAACTGCTCACAACTCAAAGAGGAACCACCAAATGAACAACCTGTGCCTCATCAGGAACGTGCATCTTGCCTGCTATTATCTGGCAGTTGAGAATGTGGACTGGCAAGTTACAGAGAATTGACCCCGGTTGATACTTATTCTGACCAAGCCACTGGAGTTTGTAGTTTCTGAAAAGAATTGTATTCTTTGGCAAAACCAGAAGTGGGCATCACTTATCTTCATGTACTTGGCTAAAGTCCTAGAAAAACTTTTTTGACTCTTAAAAAAACTATTTAAACCCAATAATCCTTGCTTCATTTATTTTTAATGACAGCCCATTCTGTAGAGTTTTTCTGTGTGAACTTACCCGACCTCCTGTAAAAAAGAAAAATCTACCTCAGATGTGGAAATTTATTTATCATCTGTTCCATTCTGTTCTTTTCTAAGAACAGCAAGTTTTCCATGTAATTCTGTATACATAATCCTTTTTTTAAAGGATTGCAGGCACATTTTATTGTGAATTTGGCCATGACTTAATGCTGCATAATGTTGGATTTCTTCATATTTTAAATATATTTTTTAAAAACTTATACAGAAGTAAAAGGAAAGGAGAGGGAGAAAAGTAGAAGAATGACTAATGCTTTGGTTGAACAAATAAATAACATTGTGAAATAAACCACTGACATTTTGTAAGGTAAAAATCTCTCAAATCTATTCATTATTATAAAAATAAGTAGTAAAATATTCATCTCACAGGCAGTTCAAAGGAACCTCATTGACTAAACTTGGTAATTAATTGGTAAGCTTTAATGAGCAATATAATAAACGTTTTTCTTGTAAAAGCTTGACTTAGTACAATTTTTGATGAAGCAGTTTGCTTTTACAGAACAATAAAACTACAAAGACATTTTGAGAATTAAGTCAGCTGCATGATGTGTTCATTAAACTATTTGCTGTTAAATATATATTCCAATTATTAGAAGTTCAAAAGAATTGACATCACATTAGAAATGCTTTCTTCAGTTGTTCACATTAAACATAAAAGTTTCAGAAGTTATAGGCATAAATGAAGTGTGCATATTTCCTTCTCTCTTATTTTAATCCATAATTGTTCTGTTAAACGTAGATGTGTGAGACAACTTCCATGTCTACAGAAATTTAGAAATAACCTATAGACATTTAATGTTACACTAAAATACGCTTAATGAGTGCATTTGTTAATTTTATGCCATATTGAGGGAAAATACTTCAAATATGTGTGAGTAACTCTCACCGGAGTAGTTGACTTTTTCTTAGCTATCTTTGGAACTTTGATTCCTACTCTTGATCTCTTTCAAAGTTTGATTTTATTAAATTGCTCTAAGGTAGAGAGAAAAGGTTATGTTTCTTTTTTTCTTTCAACAAAAAAGCAAATCTTCTACATGCCTACAGGATTAAGCAGTAATGGCCTAGTTTAAAAAATTAAGGACTTTGTTTTCTTTTCAAGTAAAAACCAAAGTATTCATTTTTCTGGATAATATCTAAATTGAAGATTTCTGTTCATATTTATTAGAATCATACAGTGCTTAATTTTAGTCTTTTATGATTATTAATCTACAGACTTCATATATAAAGAACATTAGAATAGTGAGTGATATTGAATCTAACTTTCTGTTTGCAACACTGAAATATTATGACAGTATTTTTCTCAGTTCAAAAATTTGTGAAGAGAGGAACTTTAATAGCATTAGTAATAAACTGATGTCAGTAAAATGGAAACTGAAATGCATGCATTAGCATGGAATTATAAGACTGTGGGAAGAGACAGAAGATAGGTAACTCTTTCTTTCCTTCCTTCCTTCCTTCCTTCCTTCCTTCCTTCCTTCCTTCCTTCCTTCCTCCTTCCTTCCTTCCTTCCTTCCTCCTTCCTCCTTCCTTCCTCCCTCCCTCCCTCCTTTCTTCCTCCCTCCTTCCTTCCTTCCTTCCTTGAGTTGGCATCTCACAGCATGCTCGGGCCACAGCAGCCTTGACCTGCTAGGCTCAGGCAATCCTTCTCCCTCAGCCTTCCGAATAGCTGGAACTACAGGCACACACCACCATGCCTGGCTAATTTTTTGATTTATTGTAGAAATGAGGTCTCACCAATTTGCCCAGGCTGGTCTCCAACCTGTGGGCTCAGGCAGTCCTCTCACCTTGCCTCCCAAAGTGCTGGGATTATAGGCATTATAACACCTTTACATGAAAAACTGTTAGAAAATATGAGTTCCCTGTGTAAAAGGAAAAGTGAAGGTACCTGAAAAAAAAGAACAATTGCCTTTCTACTCACTCTAACAATGAACACATTCAGAACTCCTCTAAAACCTAATTAGTTAATAATGCTTGAAATATGTCTAATTTGGGTAGTTGAAGGAAGTATGTTCTAGAAGAAATGCAACCAAGGTATCACTTGGTATGAGTCCAATAGGAAGCAATAGAATATTTGTTGATTTCCCAGTAACTGATTTACTATAATACCCTAAAGAATTTTAGTGTAGTTATAGAATATGGAGAAATGTGGGTGGTAAACTGAGACTAATATGGTCAGACAACAAAGTGATGCATACTACAAACACCAATAAGAAAAATTGTATTTTAAATGTCAACCTGATAAGGGGGGTAGTTGGAACATCTTGGACAAAAGATTATTGTCTACAAAATAATGAAAAGGTTTGTCAGTAGGAAAATGCATGCAGGCTATTTTGGAAATATGATTTGATTTCTTAATTTACAAAAAAGTAAGAATATTTATCCATACATGCAATAGGAAGGTCATGCAGTAGAAAGTGAGTATGTAGTACTATAGTTCAGTTACTCACCAAGCATACTTGGTATCACAGATGTTATAAGCCAGCTTAAAATACTGGCTTTTTTTCCTGCATAATGAACATTTGTATACCTAACCTTGAATTGTACCTTACATCTTTAAAATTAAAAATTTTTTAATATATTTTTTTAGCAGTACATTAACCAAAGAGAAATATGGATAAACCACCTTTTGTAACTAAAAACAAAGATTGGAAGAGGCATGCAAATGAAAGCAAAATAAAACAACTTGCATGTTTATAGGCTCTTTTAAATTTTAAATACCTTATTTGAGGGTGTTTATTTTAATAAGCCTCTGAATCAAGATAAAGTTGTTTCAGCAGTTTAGTATTAATGTATCTCTGATAATGAACACAGCTACTTCTACTCTCATGAGAATGAATATGAACACTGATCTGGCTTTAATATAAATGACTGTGGAAATTATTTACCCCAGAGTGGTAGTGATATTATGGTTAAACTAGTCTTGCATTGTTTGGGTTGGGAAGTCTTAAAATGCCTCAGACCCACCTACTCCTCCCCCTTTTTTTTTTGACTCTCAAAAAAAAAAAGTCTACCCTGATTGCATTGACTTGCCACATCATCGTTAGTATTACTGTTATTTTGACAGTCTTGCATCGCTTAATGACAGGACCATGTTCTGAGAAAAATGCATTGTGAGGTGACTTCATCATTGTGCAAACAACATAGACTGTACTTGCACAAGCCTAGAAGGTAGAGCCTACTATACACCTAGGCTATATGGTATAGCCTGTTGCTCCTAGGCTACAAACCTGTGCAGCATGTTACTGTACTGAACATGGTAGGCAACTGTAGCGGAATGGCAAGTATCTGTAGACATATCTAAATGTTAAAAAGTACAGTAAAAAATAAGGTATTACCGTCTTATGGGACCATTGTCATATATGCAGCCCGTTGTTGACTAAAATGTCATTATGCGACACAACTGTTTTTATTTTGCACTCCTATGTAGGGCTTTTGTCTCAAGTGTTAATGTTGCCTAAACTACTGATGTAAGAGCTATCCTAAAAAAGAATAACCAGTGTAAATGTGCTAAAAACAAAATGAGACTTTTTAAAACCCCACATCAGACTGTGTGTGTGTGTGTGTGTGTGTGTGTGTGTGTGTGTGTGTGTGCGCGCGCGCGCGCACATGTTTTGTACTTATTCCCCGATAACCTTTTATCTCCCAGACACTTAATTTGTCATTTAGGACATCTGTGGTTAGGAGTGGAAGGCCCATTTTGTAATTGGTCACCATGCCAGAGGTGAAAGCCATTGACATTGAGCCTCCAGGGAGGGAGAACTCTTGGCAAGTTTACTACCAGTGGGTGTTTTTTTCAATTTTCTCGGGTCTGTGCTCCCTTGGGGGAATTTGTACCCAAAGAGTATTGAGATTTTTTTCTGTTGATTTTTTTCCAAAAGCATGTGTTTTCTGCATTCCTATTTTATGGTTCCCTGCAAAGGAGGAACAGTTTCTTTCCTTATTTGGTTTGGATTTGATTAGCAGTGTTTGGGATTAGTTTAGTCTTTTTAAAGTAAAACAAATGAGAGGTAGCAGAGTGTGGTGGAAATAACGCTGTGCAAGGAGACAGGATACCAGAGTTCTGGTCTCAACTTTTCCTCCAGCCAGACCCTGCATGGGATCAACTGGCTCTTATCCTCAGATTATACGCAGAGAAAATGCACGAATAAACTGAGAAAACTGGGTAGTCAGCCTCAAATTAATTTCGTTTTTTTGTTTTTGAGTTGGAGCCTCACTCCGTCACCCAGACTGGAGTGCAGTGGCACTCTCCCAGCCACCACAGCCTTGACCTGCTGGGCTCCGGCGATCCTTCCGCCTCAGCCTTCCAAGTAGCTGGAACTACAGGCGCACGCTACCACGCCCGCTAATTTTTTTTTTTTTTTTTGTAGAGATGAGGTCTTATCAAGTTGCCCAGGCGGGTCTCGAACCCGCGGGCTCGGGCAATTTACTCACCTCAGCTTCCCAAAGTGCAGGATTACAGGTTGAACCACCTAGCCCAGCCTCAAACGAATTTCTAAATTCTGCATTCCTGGTGGTAATAATGATAGCAATAGCAGCTGTCAGATACATTAAACACTTTGTTTCTAATTCCCATAGCAACCTGAAAGATAAGCTTATTTTTCAATTAATGCTGCAGAAGTTTGCTTAGCATCATACAGATAGCAAGTGGCCAAATCAGGATTGACACTCAAGTTGTTCCAACTCCCTGCAATTGCCCCAATACTCTTATTTTCCAAGCTGGGCAATAGTATGGTAGTTATGTACAGAAGTTTTAGAATCAGACAGTTCCAGGTTTAAAACTCAGCATTACTGCTTTCTAATCATGTGACCTTGAGCACATTGGTTTGCCTCTTTCTGAGCATTGTTAAACTATGACATGGGCAAAATAACAGCCACATCATAAAGTTGTTAAGAATGAATGCACAAGAAATGTAAAGCACTAAACATGCAAGTGTGAAGTAAATGATAGCTTTTGCCTCAGCTGCTTATTTATAATCATTCTTTCTTTCTTTTTTTTTTTTTTTTTTGGAGTAAGAATTTCACGCTGTCGCCCAGGCTGGAATGCAGTGACACACTCAGGCCACTGCAACCTCGACCTACTTGGGCTCAGGTGATCCTTCTGCCTCAGCCTTTCAAGTAGCTGGAACCATAGGCATGCGCCACCATGCTTGGCTAATTTTTTGATTTATTGTAGAGACCAGGTCTCACCAAGTTTCCCAGGCCGGTCTTGAACCCCTGGGCTCAGGCAATCCTCTCATCTCGTCCTCCCAAAGCACTGGGATTACAGGCATGAGTCACCATGCCTGTCCTATAATCATTATTTCTAAGAGGCCTTACATGAAGATATTTATACAAAAAAATGTTACTTTATTGGGTCTACATATGTACCTCTCCATGAAAATGAATTCTTTCATAAATGATTTCTTTCCTCTTTTTTATTCTTTCTCTTCTCTGAGATTACAAATCTCAGATAATCTAGAATTTGTGGTGGTGGTTGCTGTTTGTTTGGGGGGAATATAACTGTCAACGTGTAAACCAGATGTGAATAAATGTCATTTGGGGCCCTCCACACCCCCATACTTACCCAGGAGTTCAAAAAACTTTCAACCACATGTCAAAGGGTTTCTCTCAATAACTTCTTGAGAGCTTACTATCTGGTGGGCACTATCCCAGGCACTGAGGTTTTGGATCTTTCCAGTCACCTCCCTGTAGGGAATATGTAGACGTCCACCAACTGTGCTGAAACCAAAACGATGATATGTGCTATACACCTCTACAGAGCATAGGCTTGCTTTTGTATGCTCTAGTTGGCTAGTTGCTGAACAGGATTCTACTGATACTTATTTCCTTTTTGTCAATAATTTAAAATCATTTAAGTCAAAAACTCATCACAACTTCTAGCCCTTACAAGCATGCATCTGCTTATTAGCAGACACTGCTCCAGGTATAAAGAAAACAGTCCCTCCAGGAAGTGGGAAAGTAATCCAAGAAGAAATGTCAGAATGCGAGTATATTCACCAAAAAACACGTAAAACCCAATGGGCTTGTATTATTTCATAGGTTTTTTTACATTCCTTTATCAAGTGGTTGAATTCTTAACTCTGACACTGCTCTGCAGCCACCATGGTAAAGGAGTCTTAACTGTGGTCCACTCTCTTGTTTTTAATCCCTGTTTACTCTTCAGTTCCATGTATTTCTTTGTTAAGGACATTTCTAAAAAATGCCACCTTTGGGAAAGGGCTGTGGATTCACCCATATGAGAACTCTGTTCTGCATAATTAGACTAATTTTTTTTAATTGAATCATAGCAGCCATTGTCCCAGTATGTTTTAACTCTGTGATGTTACAGTTTGAATATTGAGGGGTTTGAGGCAGTAAACCTTCCTAAAGAAAGATGTATACTGTGCTTTATACATCATTACTGAAAGAACTTTGCTTTGAAGCCCAGTGTGAACACTTAATTTTTATTTGCTATTATAAAAGAGTCTCTTTGAGCTGACAAATATGAAAATATGACTGTGATTTGGGCAGGAGTCCAAAAACTTTAGAGAGAATGATGCTTTTATCTTTGGAAAGTCTTGGACTACTGCATTATTCTATTAATAGATGGAGAATGGGTAATAGCATCCTTCAAGACCTTCTTCTATTGAAACTAGTCGTCCTACAAACTATAGGAAAAAGATATATGTGTCTAGTGGTAAGAGTTTAATGTACATTTATTTAAATCTCCTGTCTTTGGGCAGCTGTTAAGTTTATTTAAGAGCTCTCTGTAGCAAGGTTTCTATTTTTTCTCAATTTATATTCTGTCTTCTCTGGAATTTCAGTTAAACAACAACAACAAAAAAAGTTGATCTACAGTTACATGCTTAAGATTTCTCATGAAATGACAGTGAGGAAGCCTTGAGCTAAATGGCAGCTTCCCCAGCCTCCAGGAATTCTGCATTTGTCTTTACAGCGTCTGTGGATGAGTCTACCTCCAAGAACAGTGGGAATATAAAAGCAACTTGTCTTATTACGTCCTGCTGTAATAAGTAATAAGATTTTCTAAAGGGTTAAACAACACTCTAGACAGAATATTTTCAAAGATCAACTAAAACCACATACTGATACTAGGAAACATTTCTATAAGCATCTACCAAAAAGTCTTTAATTAAATAGCTATAATAATATCAATGTTTTAATAGAACCCCAGATGAAATCTTAATGATATCCTCTTTATGAAAATTGTTAGAGTAAAAGAAAAATTATTTTACCAACCCTGATTGATTTTGAGTTAGAGCTTAAGGGATTCTGCCCACATAGCAATTGTTTACATAACCTTGGGAATCTTCAAATTTTAGATTTAGACTTCAGTCATTGCTATTTAAGCCAGATTTGGGAAATAACCTGCAGATGTTATTGTGAAAATATGTTATATCAGCCATCATCTTCTAAAACTGAACTAAGCAACTAAGAAGAAGAAAGCATAGATTCTCATTAGGAGAGATCCTTAAACTTGATGGGTATTGAGGATAAACTTTTTAAGTGTTCATTCTAATATGTGTGAATTTTTTTTTCCTGAATCTTTACTGATAATAGAAAAGCTTTCTCCTGATATACGAGACCTATGTAGGAAGGCTGTTCAAATTATACCTTCACTATGTCCTGTGTCTTTTTTCTTCTGCATTTGATTAATCTGTTTTCTCAGGGGGATAATTCTAACCATATCTCTGTGCCCTTTCTTTGGAAGATTCTTGGAGAGCATGAAGCACAGCTGGGTGGAATTACTTTTTTGGAGTAGGGCTCTAAGGTTTGTCCCAAGAAGTAATGTCAAAAAAGTACAGCAGAGATACTTGGTCCTATTCTAAATAGAAGTTTTTCATTTCTTTATTGTTGTTATAAACCAGGGATGTCCAACCTTTTGCTTCCCTTGACCTCATCAAGTAAGGAGGAATTGTCTTGGGCCACACATAAATTATATACTATAGTTAGTGTATATACATAATAAGACCTCTTTTAAAAATATTTTTATTATAAAGTGTAGAAAAATGAGGGCAATATAAAACTAATGGGAAATGTGACCTTGTTTTTATAAAAACTATTCTATCAATGTCTAGTTCGAGGGAAGTGGTCACAACTCTTAGTGAGTTCTCAAGGTGCTTGTCAGAAACGTTTGTTCAAATTTTGTTCTTCATGTGCTTCATAATTGAAAACATGCTCACAAATGTATGTGCTGCCAAAAAGTGATGTCATGAATAAGGCATGATTATGAACTCAAAAATGGAACTATGCATGGGGTCACGAAGAAAATGCTTAAAACACATGACATTAAAACATTTTTGTGGGGCTGCGTTACTAGCTGTCCTGGGCCACATGTGACCCGAAAGCCACAGGTTGGACATTCCTGTTATAAACTAAAGTATTGACTGTGTGATAACTATGACTTTAAGTTTTCCTGCTTATGTAATTCCTTTCATATAAGTCCTATTGCACCCAGTAAATTTGTAGATATTTGGGAAATGAGGGGGATTGTGAGAAAAGGTTCTGTTGGAGTTTTAATTGTCCTTTACAACCTAGCCCTTCTACATTTTTCCATGCAATTTCTTGAGCTCCTTCATCTTTGAAGATCTCACATTTAACCTCTATTTGCAAATATCTGTTCCCTGTGGCCTGCTTTGTTATTGCCAGTCACTTACTCAGATCTAAAGCCTTCATTAACTTCAGGTTGACACTGTGTCCACCATTACCTATAACCAATATAACAGTGAATGATAAAGACCACAAACATTGACTTTCTGTTTCCAAATCTGGCTTTCACCCAGTACTTTTGATCAGGCACTGAGTCTTCCAGAATGTTTATAATTTTGTAGCACCACTTCATTGGCATAGATTTGTTCCTCAACCCAGATGGTGATCTGCTTACAAAGGTTTTTTTTTCTTCCTTGCTTATTTGTCATTTAGAAAGCCTGGGATTGGGAATAGTAGGTCCATTTTGTAACTGGTCTTTGTGCCAGAGGTAAAAACCATTGGCAAAGCTCTCCTACAAAGGAGAAGCTGTTGGCAGGGCCAGGGGCTGGTGGGTGTTGCTCAGTTCCGTTCGGGTTATACTCCCTTGGGGAAATTTGTACCCAAAGCACTGTAAGTTTACTTTTCTACTGCATCCTCTCACCCTCCCCAAAAGCATATGTTTTCTGCATTCTTTATCCTGGTTCACTTTTAATAAGCGGAAGTTCTCTTCCTTATAAGGTTTACATTTGTTTGAAAACACTTGTGGCTATTTTTTTTTTTTTTGGCAATATAGCAGTATGTGGACACCAAGGCTGCCCCTTCATCATTTATCAAGACCAGTTGACAAATGCCAATTTGCAAAACTAAATTTTGAGACCCAGCAAAGTGTGGACCAATTTCTAGAAATTGTGCACTATGTAAAATAATCATAAATGTGAGTATCAGCCTAGGGCCTGTAAGTGATTTAGGGTAGTCCCCATCAAATAATATTTTTTAATTAAATAGCTACTGTGCCAGGTGGGCAGGGAGTACAGATGATGTCTAGCCCAATCCTCTATTCTATAAGCTTACTTGAAAGACAGCTATTGGAAAAAGCAAGCAACCAAAACAAAACCTACCTACTAGAGTTAAGACTAAGAGAGAGGGCTAAAGCAAGAAAAGATGAACTGACTCGCCCCTAGTCATTCTCATTTTGTTTGATTTTCATGGGATTTTTATGCTGTTGAGAAAATAGCAATGTACTAGGTAGGAAAATGTATGTAGGTTTTAATATTTCTGTAGTAAATGGCGAAAGAAAGTTAAGGTGACAAAGATGAGGGAGATGGGATTAGCACAGTAAAGGCATTGATTTCTGTGGCTTGCTTTAGGAAGAATATCCAATTTGGTCATGCCTGCCTAATGCTGAGACTATTCTCAAAACTAAAATATAACATAAAAACAAAAGCAAGCCGGGCTCAGTGGCTCAGCCTGTAATACCGCACCTTTGGGAGGCTGAGGTGAGTGGATTGCCTGAGCCCGCAGGTTCGAGACCCGCCTGGGCAAATTGGTGAGACCTCATCTCTACAATAAATCAAAAATTAGCCGGGTGTGGTAGCGCGCGCCTGTTGTTTCAGCTACTTGGAAGGCTGAGGCGGAAGGATCGCCGGAGCCCAGCAGGTCGAGGCTGCGGTGGCCGGGAGTGGCCACTGGACTCCAGTCTGGGCGACAGAGTAGAGACTCCAACTCAAAAAACAAAAAAACAAAAACAAAAGCAAGATTCCCTAAAGATTTATAAGGGACTACATCAAGCAAATTGTCTACCTTCTTGGAATTACTACTCCTTCCTTAAACATTAAACTGTTTCCGCAGGATAAAATGACAGTAAATTTACTTTAAACCGTAACAAACTGATTATATTCTAAATTTCTTTAAGTGATAGGAACATCACTCAGGCAGTAATTTGCATGAACAGTGCCCTGGTGTCATGTAGGACTAGCAGCAACATGTCTGTTGGGCTAGGAGCAGCAGCTTGAATTGAGGAAAGTTATTTTTGGAGATTTTTTTCCCCTAAATTTTTTATTATAAGAGATGCCTATTTGTGAATAGCATTTATTGATAGCACATAGCTCTTATAATTTTTCTACCTCTTTGTAACCCAAATAAATTTGGCATTATATATAAGTGCCATTTATAGGGGTTTAATTTTGAGATTATTTATGATTATGATTTCTGACTATGAAAACATAAAGTTATGAAAAGTATAAAGCATTCCATGTTTACACCTGTTCCTTTTTACTCAATTGTCAGGAGCATCATCATTTACTTAGTCTTTTTAAGGTAGAAATAAAATCATGGAAGGTGAATCCAGTGTCCAGCATTTCTCAAGGAATCTGTGACTTAGTCCTTCTTTCTTTGTTTCTTTATTTCTTTCTTAATTTTGTTTTTTTAGATGTGAGGTACAATTCAGGGTTAGGTATACAAATGTTCATTGTGCAGGAACCCTTGTTGATGAGGTGTGTCCCTCCCTCCCCTGGCAGTTTCCCTCAACTGCCAATCCCACCCCCTTCCCTGGCAGTTTCCCACTACTGCCAATCCCTTTCTTAAAGTATTATGATAATTGTTCAAGGTCTGCTTATGAGTGAGAATGTGTGGTACTCTGTTCTTTGTTTCTGTGATAGATCACCGAGTATGATCGACTCTAAATCCATCCAAATTGCTGCAAAGTCCATATGTTTGTTCTTCTTTATGGCTGCATAATATTCCGTTGTGTATATGTACCACATTTTAAAAATTCAGTTCAAATTTGATGAGCAGCATAGTTAGTTCCATGTTTTTGCTATTGTGAATAGAGCTGTAACAAACATATGTGTGCAGGAATCTTTTTTGTAGAATGGTTTGAGTTCCTCTGGGTATATTCCCAGTAGGGAAATTGCTGGGTTATTTGGAAGATCAATTTTGAGTTGTTTCAGAAATTGCCACACTGTCTTCCAAAGAGGTTGCACTAGTTTGTGTTCTCACCAGCAGTGTAGAAGCATTTCTTTTTCTCTGCATCCTCTCCAGCATCTGTTGTTGTTTGTTTTATTAATGATGGCCATTCTTACTGGGGTTAGGTAGTGTCTCAAAGTGGTTTTGATTTGTATTTCTTTGATGATTAGTGAGGCTGAGCACTTTTTCATGTGTCATGTTTTTGACTGCCCGTATATCTTCTTTTGAGAAGTACCTATTCGTGTCTTTTGCCCACTTTCTAATGGGGCTGTTTATTTTTTTCTTTTCCGCACGTTTGAGTTCCTTGTAGATCCTAGATCTTGGGCCTTTGTCAGATATACAGTTGGCAAATATTTTTTCCCAGTCTGTGGACTGTCTCTCTGCTCTCTTGATGGTTTCTTTTGCTTTGCAGAAGCTTGTCAGTTTGATGAGGTCCCAGTTGTCTATCTTATCTCTTATGGCACAGACACTTGGGGGTTTGGTCAGGAATTCGTTGCCATTTCAATAAGAGTGTCTCCTGCATTTTCTAAGGTTCTTATAGTTTGAAGCTTTACATTTAGGTCTTTGATCCATTTAGAGTTAATTTTTGTGTATGGTGATAGATAGGGGTCCTGTTCCAATCTTCTGCATGTGATCAGCCAGTTTTCCCAGGACCATTTACTGAATAGGTTTCCCTCTCCCCAGTGGTTGTTGGTGGAGGCTTTGTCAAAGATGAGTTGGTTGAGAAATTGAGGCTTTGCTTCTAGAATCTCTATCCTGTTCCATTGGTCTATGTGCCTGTTCTTGTACCAATACCAGGCCATTTTGTTTACTGTAGACTTATAGTAAAGTTTGAAGTCTGGAAGTGTGATACCCCTTGCTTTTTTTCTTTTGCTAAGGATTGTTTTGGTTGTTTATGTTTCCATATGCATGTCTGTATTGCCATTTCCAAATCTGAGAAGAATGATGTTGGCAATTTAATGGGTATTGCGTTGAATCTGTAGATTGCCTTGGGTGGGATGGACATCTTAACAATGTTGATTCTTTTTATCCATGAGCATGGAGTAATTTTCCATTTGTTTGTGTCTTCTTGGATTTCTTTGAGCGGTGTTTTGTAGTTTTCATTGTAAAGGTCTTTCACTTCTCTGGTTAGAAAGATGCCGAGGTATTTCATTTTTTCTGTGGCTTTTGTGAATGGGATCGTGCTTTATATTTGGTTCTTTGCCTGCTTGGTGTTGGTGTATAAGAATGCAGCATTTGCACATTTATATTGTACCCCAAGACTTTGCCAAAGTCCTTTATCAGTGCAAGCAGGTTTTTGACAGATTCTCTTGGATTTTTGAGGTAAAGGATCATATTGTCAGCAAAGAGGGATAACTTGACTTCCTCTTTTCCTATTTGGATACCCTTGATTTCTTTCTCTAGTATAATTGCTCTAGGAAGTCTAGGACTTCCAACACAATGTTAAACTAGAGGGGTAAGAGTGGGCAGCCTTTTCTTGTTCCAATTTTCAGGGAAATTTTTTTCCAGTTTCTGTTCGTTTAACAATATACTAGCTGTGGGTTTATCATAGATGGCACTTACTATTTTGAGGTATGTTCCTTCTCCTATACCTAGGTGTTTGAGGGGTTTTTATCAAGAAGGGATGCTGGATTTGATCAAAAGTTTTTTCTGCATCTAATGATATAATCATGTGGTTCTTGTTTTTACATCTGTTTATGTATTTAATTATATTTATGGTCTTATGGATATTGAACCAGCCCTGCATCCTGGAGATGAAACCTACTTGGTCATGGTGGATGATTTTTGAGATGTATTTTTGGACCTGATTTGCTAGAATCTTGTTGAGGGTTTTTGCATCTATGTTTATAAGGGATATTGGCCTGTAATTCTCTTTTTTTTGTTGGATCTTTACCTGGTTTGAGTATCAGTGTGATGTTAGCTTTGTAAAATGATTTGAAGAGAATTCTGTCTTTCTCAATTGCCTGGAATACTTTCAATAGGATTGGTATCAGCTGCTCCTTATACGTTTTGTAGAATTCTGCTGGAAAGCCATCCAGTCCAGGGCTTTATTTTTTGTAGGTAGTTTTCTTATGGCAGAGTCAATATCCTGGGTTGTTATTGGTCTGTTTAGTGTCTCAATGTCTTCCTCCTTCAGCCTGGGGAGGTGGTGTGATGTCAGAAAGTCCCCCGTTTCATTTAGATTATCAAGTGTGTTTCCATACAGGTGTGCATAGTAATCTCTGGTATCTTTTGTATTTCCTCAGGGTCAGTTGTGATTTGATCTTTTATATTTCTGATTGTGTCTATTTGGCCTTTTTCTCTTTTTTTCTTGGTAATTCTGGCTAGAGGTCCATCAATCTTGTTAATTCTTTCAAAGGATCAGCTTTTTGTTTTGTTTATGTTTTCTATGATATTTTTGTCTTCTATATCCCATATATGGGCTTTTATTTTGGTGATCTGAATTCCTCTGCTAAAGTTAGGGTTTTGGTGATCTTCTCTTTCTTTTTTTTTTTTTTTTTTTTGAATCAGAGTCTCACTCTGTCGCCCAGCGATCCTTCTGCCTCAGCCTTCTGAGTAGCCGGAATTACAGGCACGTGCTATCATGCCCGGCTGATTTTTTGATTTATTGTAGAGATGAGGTCTCGCCAAGTTGCCCAGGCGGGTCTTGAACCCGCAGGCTCAGGCAATTCACTCACATCAGCCTCCCAAAGCGCGGGATTACAGGCTGAACCACCGAGCCTGGCCTGATCTTCTCTTTCTAGCTCCCTTAGGTGATTTGTTAGACTGTCATCTTGTGATCATTCTATTTTCTTGATGTGTGTTCTTAGACATATAAATTCCCCTCTTAGAACTGATATCATGGCATCCCAGTGGTTTTGATGTTTCTTCATTTTTATTTGTTTCCAGGAACCTTTAATTTCCGTTTTGAGTGCAGGGTTAACCCAGTAGTTGTTCAGCATCATGATATTTAGTGTTCATGTATTTGTGAACTTGGGGAGATTTTGTTGGTGTTGATATTTATTTTTATTCCACCGTTTTCTGAGACGGTGCATGGCAATATTTCAACCTTATGGAATTTGTTTATGCTTGATTCATGGCCAAGGATGTGATTAATCTTGGGGTACATTCCTTGTGGTGATGAGTAGAATATATATTCTGTGGTTGTTGGGTGGAATATTCTGCCAGTATCTATTAAGTCCATTTGGTCGAGTGTCAAGTTTAGGTTCTGAATCTCCTTGTTGATTTTTTGACTCAGTGATCTATCTAGGGCTGTTAGTGGGGTATTCAAAACTCCCACTAGAATAGTGTTTTTTTAGTTTACTTGGTATCCGCTTTATAAATGCTGATGCTCTTGTGTTGGGTGCATATATATTTAGGATGGATATTTCTTGTTGATGGATTGTTGAACCCTTTATCATTATGTCCTGTCGGTTTGCATCTTTTAAAATTTTTGATAACTTAAAGGTTGTTTTGTCTGATAGTAAGATCACTACTCCTGCCTTCTTTTGTGATCCATTTGCCTGGAAACTCGTTTTTCATCCTTTAACTTTGAGTCTGTATGTGTTCCTTGTGGTGAGATGAGTTTTCTGGATACTGGAATCGAATTGGATGTCTGGGAAGTGTTTTTCTTTTCCTTTTTTTTTTTTGAGTTGGAGTCTCAGTCTGTTGCCCAGACTAGAGTGCAGTGGCACGTTCCCGGCCACCACAGCCTCAACCTGCTGGGCTCCGGCAATCCTTCCACCTCGGCCTTCCAAGTAGCTGGAACTACAGGTGAACACTACCACATCTGGCTAATTTTTTTTATTTATTGTAGAGATGAGGTCTTGCCAAGTTGCCCAGGTGGGTCTTGAACCTGCGGGCTCAGGCAATCCACTCACCTCAGCATCCCAAAGCACGAAATTACAGGCTGAGCCACTGAGCCCAGCTCATCTGAGGTTCTTAAGTTTTTTCTTTATTTGTTTGCTTGTTTTCCTTTAGCTTTGGGGTTGATGTGTGTGTTTTCAAGTTTGTTGTTATGATATATTCTCTGTTGATTCTGTTCTCTGCTGTTATCTTGGGAAGTGTGTGGTCATTCTTTTTTTGCTTTTCCTTTCTTCTGTGCTTAATACCTTTTTAAGTGTCTCCTGTAGAGTTGGTCTAGAAGCTGCATAATTACTTAGGGATTGGATGTCTGGGAAGGGTTTTTCTTTTTTTAATTGCAGAGAGGAGGTCCCACTAAGTTGCCCAGGCTGGTCTTGAACCTGCAGGCTCAGGCAATCCACTCACCTTGGCCTCCCAACATGCTGGGATTATAGACTGAATCACCAAGCCCAGCCCTGGGAAGGATTTTAATTCTCCATCACTGATGAAGCTGTGCTTGGCTGGGTATGAAATTCTTGGTTGAAATTGTTTATCTTTGGGGACTTTGAATATTGGACTCCAGCCACTTCTTGCTTGTAGTGTTTCTACTGATTGGTCTGTTGCTATTCTGATTGGTTTTTCCCTGGTAGGTAGTCTCACCTTTCTTTCTTGCTGCCTTTAGAATTTTCTCTTTTGTGCCTACTTTGTTTAGGTAAATTACTATATGTCTAAGAGTTGGTATTCTCATTTGATGTCTTATGGGGGTTCTCTGTATCTCTTGTGTTTAGCTGGTCACATCTCTGGTGAGATGGGGAAAATTTTCTGGAATTATTTCCTGGAATACTTGCTCCAAGGTGTTCTCCATTTCCCTTCTTTTGCTGGGATACCAGTTAGGCTTAGGATTGGTCTCTTGTAAATTGCACATCTCTTATAGGCTTTGTTCTTTCTTCCTGAGTTGTGTTTTTTTGTTGTTGTTGTTGTTTTTTTTTTTACAGATCAGGTTAATTCAGTGTTCTGGTCTTCAAGTTCTGAGATGCTTTCTTCTGCTAGATTAATTCTGCTTTCCATGCTAGTCATCTTGTTGTTTATTTCCTGGATGAAATTTTTTATGGCCAAAATCTCTGTTACAAGTTCTTCCAGTGTTGTATCTTGTGTTTCTCAAGTCTTATTCACTCTTTCCACCCATTCCCTAATCCTTGTCATATTCTGGGGCCAGTTGTTGGTGAATTCCATTGTTCCATCAGGCTCCAGTTGTTCCATCAGGCTCTGAGGTCTGATTTTTCAGGAGTTTTCTCTTTGTTACACTTGAAATTATCTGTGGTCTTCTGTTGGTTTTTCCTCATTTGTGACAGATCTCTTGCTTTTCTCTTTAATTCTGTTATTCAGTGTCAGTGGGAGAGGCTTTCACTTCTGATGTTTG
This sequence comes from Cephalopachus bancanus, assembly GCA_027257055.1. Lineage (NCBI taxonomy): Eukaryota > Metazoa > Chordata > Mammalia > Primates > Tarsiidae > Cephalopachus > Cephalopachus bancanus. Next base: position 3,390,252 of record JAPVLO010000121.1, on the reverse strand, counting down.
CTCAGCCTTCTATTCTTCCCTGATCTGGACTCTGAATTTGTTCTATTTTGAAACAGCACTGTGGGTGGGAAGCTTTGCTGTCTCTTGTAGTTTTGAAAGTCGAATAAGGTAGAGGATGGGGAGCTAGGATTCAGAAACTACTTGCAAATCACAATGTTCACTGATTATGGTATGTATTCCCAGAGACCCACTCCCCACCACCACTCTATGTAACAATGCAATGGTTATGTGTGTGTACTCCCTGAGTCCAAGATACAGTAACAGCAATGAGGAGAACAGAGACAAGTAGAATGAAATAAGATCAACAAAAATTAAAAAAAATACACACACACAGAACAATGAAAGCAGAAATCAAAGCAAAAACAATTGAACACACACACACACACACACACACACACTCACACACACACCCAAAACAAACGGGAATAACAACAAAGTGAAACAAAACAAGACAAAAACAGGAAAACTAAACACACTCACACATACCTAGCACAAAATGAAGAAAAAACAGGAAAAAAAAGGCGGGGAGGCAGGAATTCAAATTGAACCTTCACAAATATATTCACACACACCTTAAACTTAGAAAAAAAAACTAAATAGCAAAAACAAGCCAACAGCAAAAAAAAAAAAAAAAATCCCTGAAATATGAGCATTCATTCACATACACACATAAACTGAAAACAAAGAAGAAGAAGGAGGGGGAATGCAGATCAGACCGCCACATACACATTCATGCACAAAGGAAAAATATTTTTAAAATAGAAAAACTGACAAACTGGCAAAAAAAATTTAAAAATTAAAAAAAAAAATTTAAAAAACCTGCCCCCTGTGGCATGTTCTATAATTGTTCCTCTCGTCTGCTGCTCTGCTGTCTCCTGCAAAGCTTCTGTCTCTTTCACTCTCTCCCCAGTGTCCAGACCAGGGTAGGAAGAGGGGCTATGGGGGTGGGTGGCGTTGCAGTCCTCTCCTCCCACTCTCATATGATTGGGGGATTCCCCTCCGTGGGGAGGTGTGGGATTGTCTCTTCCCCATTTATGTACTCACTGAGGGTGCCCCAGCCAGGCCTATCCTGGAATGGAGTTCTCCTATTGCAGCTAACGTCCAGGCTCCACCTGGGTTCATCCCTCTCAGTCATGCCCCAGCCATGCTGGGAGGAGTGGGGGTTGTGTCAGTCCCAGATTTACCAATGATGTCTTTGGAGGTCTTCCTTGTGTTTTTTTTTTGACCATACCCTTTGTCCCATGGCTGAATTAGTGTAGGGGTGAGTCACCTGAGACTTAGCACTTATCCTATACCTTGAAGTTTGTGCTTTCAGAATATTCCCTCTGTGTCATGACCAACCTCTGAGTAGTTGATCCACTGGTCACAGAGATTGGGTCTGTTGCTCCATGATCAGCAAGTCAGAGCACTTTCCTGCCCCGTTTTCAAGATGGCAGCATAGTGCCTCTTTTGTCTTCTCTGGTGGGACTGTGCTTCTAGGCTCTCTCCACAGCCCTAGCTGCCAGTGTCTGGCCAGGTGCTGCAGTGGTGAGGCAAACCCTGGAGCCAGCAGTCTCTACTGCTGCAGTGGTGAGGCAGAGCCTATAACCGCTAGTTTCTCCCTGCCGCTTTTTGCAGGAAAACTTTTGTCGGTTTTTAAAAAATGGCGCTCAGCTTCTGTGGCCTAGGAAGCACTAGGGACCAAGCAGAGCAGATGCAGCACCAGCCGCAGCACCAGCCACTACACCAGGAGAGCCCTGGCTACTTGCTCCCGAGCCCACACTCATTCAGCCACACACATGACCAGTCACTCACCCACACACACACACAATTTTCCTTACACTCACTCACTTACACTGAAACTTGCATAGTCTGGCTGGCTCGGCTGCCATCTTCACAGTTTCCTTGACTTAGTCTTTCTACTTCATTAAACTACTTCTATTCAGACAGATTTCATGGAATTAAACTGGTGTATATATACAGCCAAATTCCCTAGACCAATTTATGTCTTTCCTATAGGGAAATCACTTGAATTAACAAAGTTCAAAGTTATGGTACTGGATAATTTGGAGGAAACAGTGGTAACCTCCTTCATTGCCTGTTCATAAATATGTCTTCTACAGTCAGCATGTGGTTTGATTGACCTCTACAAATATCCCCCTGGAGTGTTGAGCAACTGAGGGTGTGGTCTTTACTGACTTAAGTTTGTAATGATCTTTAATCTCAAAAGCAATACCTTCTGCCTCCTTTCTAGTAAATAGATCTCTTCACTTAGGAAAAATGATGTCTATTTTTATGGAGTATTTATCAGGCTCATTGAAATTTACATGATGTAGGGCAGGGTTTGTCTAGGGATGGTAAATTTTATCTTTCAAGTGACTTCTAAGGCTGTTTGATGATACCAAATTCAAGCAGCCCTGATGATACTTGCTTAGCTGACCAAGAAATGTTGGTAGGTTTTTAGCTACAGAAGAAGTCATTGGCTGCTTGGTTAAGATGGAGGTCTCTAGATAACATTCAAGTCTTAAGAGATATAGCAATGAAAAGTTTGTCTTTCTATCTGTCTCCTTGCTTCTGCTCTTTGGTAGCCAATCACAGTATACATTGAATGAGAAGAGGCAACTTATGTGGGTATGTGATTTTTTTTTAGATTTATTATAAAAATATTTTATTTTTATTTTGTTAAAATTTTAATTTAAGCAATACTGATAATCCATTTTTGTTTATACCAAGTTCTCTAGGTACTTAATATAATTGTGCCTTAATCTGAGACTCCTTATAAATTATTTGGTTCTGGCTGGGCTTGGTGGCTCAGCCTGTAATCTTAGCACTTTGGGAGGCTGAGGCAAGTGGATTGCCTGAGGTCTCAGGGTTCAAGACCGGCCTGGGCAACTTGGTGAGACCTCGTCTCTCCAATAAATCAAAAATTAGCAGGTGTGGTAGCGTGCACCTGTAATTCTGGCTACTTGGAAGGCTCAGGTAGAAGGATCATTGGAACCCAGCAAGTTGACGCTGGGGTGGCCGTGAGTGTGCCATTGCACTCTAACCTGGGTGACGGAGTGAGACTTCACCTCAGAAAAATATTATTTGGTTCCATGTGAGTGTTTAACATAAAAAGAACCCTTAATGTATTATCAACCCATCCCAGAAGTAGGGTGTAAAGAAAGAGAACACTTCAGGTTGGCAGCAGGTGTGCCCATACTGAACTCTCATCTCGTGAATTGTTTCCTTTTCTGCAGAAAACGATTTCTGCTGGTTCTTTGTATCATTCCGCCACACTGTTGCCTTGCAGAGGAACTTTTAGAAGTCAGATCACCATAAACATCAGCTCCAGATGGTGTGAACTGCCCATTTATGGTAGTTCACTGGGCTTTCCACCCGTCTCCCATGGCCAAGTTCCTGAACATTGCCGTGCATGAAATGCTTTGCTTTTATAATGCTGTCAGATAAGCAAGCTATCTTTTAAGGAACTAAATTTAATAAAGGGGAATTAATCTTGCACAATGGTAGAAAGGCTATTTTTTAAATTGTTACCTATTTCTGAATCAGTGTATTAGTAGCAATATTCACAATTTTTATTTACTAGCATACATGGATAGTGGGCAAGTGACCGTATTATAGTTTTCAGTATGTTCATTTTTTAATAACAATCTCAGAGTAGTATAAAGAACACTCACATTATCCTGATTTCTGTGTGACCCATAAAAAGAAATACATATGCAGGTTGTACTTTTCTCATATGTATGGTTTCTACAACCATCAATGTTTTATATAACTCTTGACTTTTCAGGGCAAGACATTTAGCTTTAAAATACTCCCATTGAAGAAAAAATAGTATTTATCCTGACTTCCTCCTTCTATCCCTCTTCCCTTCTATCTAAGTGATCTTCATGCTTTTATGTATTCATTTTTTTTAACTCATTTTTTATCTGGAATGCTTACCTAAACAAAGTGTTAGATGACCCTGATAAGTTAGACTAAGAGAATAGTTTCCCTTTAACTTCATAAAAACTTTCAAGAGATCTTTCTTGCATTTTCTATATTTCTGTTTATAGAACAAACTTTCAGAAATGAAATTTCAATGCTTTTGCTAAGTATAAATATGTGGGCCCTATTCAAACATTAGTCTTAAAGCAGACATCCAAGCTATTGTGCGTGTTTGGATGATACCATTTTTATAGTAGGAAGTCATTTCATTCTGAATGTGAGGTGAGTATTGGTTAAAGCAGCGAGTTTTATGTAGTGTAGACACCTGGAGGTGAGAGAAGAAACAGTGCAAAAGCTCTGTGTGAACCTTGCTGAGCGTTGTGTGATACTCTAGAACCAATTGCTCAACAGCCACTTCCTGGAAGAAAAATGCCCTTGTAATTTTTTTTCCAAGTTTTGCCCATAAATGTCTTCATACACTTAGAAAAAGAGAGAGAATATGAATGGATATTGGAGGGAGAAGGGGGAAGTAATAATAATGGGTATCAGTGAGAATTTGTAGAATTTGGCTAACTGGCTCTATTTGTAAAAGTCCTCAAAGTGGAGCCTCAATTCATACCTCACATTTATAAAAGGGTCTTTGGTGAAGCCTCTTCCTCTCTTGAACCTGAAGTAACCTGCTGAGTTTTAATTTTTTTATTTATCCACACTTCGTAGCAAAGTGAAGAATTAAAAGTGAAAAGAAAGATCCAAGGAGCTGAGAGATCATTTTAGAAAGATCATGGCTGGAACAGTGACATTGATTTTTCTACCTAAATACCTACATTTACTTTGCAATTTAAAAAAATTAATCCAAGTGCTGATCCCAAAACACTGCCTTCATTTAATGCCTAAGCTACTTAAGAAACCATAAATCATACCCTTCTCCTGGAACCTTTTCTGGCATTCAAAGTTCTCTTTTCAAATCTGAACTATAATCAAAGCCCCACCGCAAATCCTGCCTCCTCTGTGAAGACTTTGGTAATATTCTTTCTCTCAGTCTCTCTGTGCTGAGAATGAGAGCGGAAGTCAATAATATTAGCTGACATTTATGCAGTGCATCCTATATGCCCAGCACTGAGCTAAATAAATACTTTACATGCAACCCCTCTCCTAGTCCACACAGTAGTAGCCTTAGAAGATATGTGCTGTTATTACCACTATCTTACAGATTTGGAAACTGAAGCTCAGGGTGGTTAAGAGAAGCACCCAAGGTCATGTAGTTAGTAAAGAGGCTGTAGGTGTCCAGAGACCTTTACCGTATAGACTGCCCTTGAGTTGCCACAGCCCCTGTTCAAGTCACAGATTTTTGACTCTTGATAATGCTCATTTTTCACCTCACTCTACTTGATCCTTCATCCTCTATTTGTTACATTCTTTTATTTTTGAACTCCCTAACACAGCTACCAAGACTCTAAGGTCCTTGTCCAGGCCAATTTTCAAAGAGCAGAACATTTTTCAGAGAGCACACAGTACCTGCAGGGCTGAACTGCATTGAGATAGAAAGTGCCAAAGACTAGAGAAGGAAATTTGATGAGGATCTAGGAAGCGTCATGCAAAAGGCTAAAGAATATGAATGCAGAGAAGGTGAACTGGGACCAAGGGCAGGTGCATAAGCAGGAAATAACAGAGCCAAATAGTCAATTGTGGAAGAGAGTTTTTAGCTAAAAGAAGAAAAAAAGGAGTGGTGCATGTTTCTCTATGAGTGTATATATCTGTCTGTCTGTCTGTCTACATTTGTGACTTGGCAAGGCCAAGAGCTGGCAGAATTGGGATAGATAAGCAGGCAAAAAAAAAAAAAAAAAAAAAAAGAGCCGGGCTCAGTGGCTCAGGCTGTAATCCCGTGCTTTGGGAGGCTGAGTTGAGTGGATTGCCTGAGCCCACGGGTTCAAGACCTGCCAGGGCAACTTGGCGAGACCTCATCTCTACAATAAATCAAAAAATTAGCTGGGCATGGTAGCGTGCACCTGTAGTTCCAGCTACTTGGAAGGCTGAGGCAGAAGGACCGCCGGAGCCCAGCAGGTCGAGGCTGCGGTGGCCAGGAGCGTGCCACTGCACTCCAGTCTGAGCGACAGAGTGAGACTCCAACTCAAAAAAAAAAAAAAAAACACCAGGCAATGCAGATAATGCCAAGGCCCCATTCTTGAGAAACATGAAGCTAATGATGTTATCAAGAGAGGAGTTAAAAGGAAGCTTGAGGTATTCAGTCTTCCATGTGTTGAGTTCCTCCACTCACTGCAAGTTAGCAGATTCAAGATAAATGGAGGGTGGTGATAGTTGTATCACAATATGAAAGTACTTTATGCCACTGAACTGTACAACTAAAAAATAACTGATCTGCTAAATTTTATGTTATGTTTTTGTTACCACAATGAAAATAAAATTAGCTGGGCTCGGTGGCTCAGTCTGTAATCCCAGCACTTTGGGAGGCCAAGGTGAGAGGATTGGAGATTGCTTGAGCCCAGGAGTTCGACACCAACCTGGACAACTTGGTGAGACCTCGTCTCTGCGATAAAATAAAAAATAAAATAAAATGCCTGGGCTCGGTAGCATACATCTGTAGTTCCAGTTACTTGGAAGTCTGAGGCGGAAGGATTGCCAGAGTCCAGCAGGTCGCCTGGGGTGGCCATGAGCATGCATGCCACTGCACTCCAGCCTGGACAAAGGAGCAAGACTCCAACTCAGAAAAAAAAAAAAAGAAAAAATTAAATGAAGACTGAGATATTGGGGCTGAAAATTATGACCAAATAGTTCAACATATGAGGTCATTACCTTGAAGTATGCTCTCTTCTGGTTCTGCAGAATCTTGTGGCGTTTTTTTCCTGGCCCATGGAACAGTTTCCTTTGGAAACCTATTACATAGGTCCATTATAGTCAAATATTCCAGTGAACCAAAGTAGAGGGAAAGAAGACTGGCCGGTCTCGGTGGCTCAGCCTGTAATCCCACGCCTTGGGAGGCCAAGGTGAGTGAATTGCCTGAGCCCTCAGGTTCGAGACCTGCCTGGGCAACTTGGCAAGATCTCATCTCTACAATAAATCAAAAAAAATTAGCTGGGCGTGGTAGTGCGCGCCTGTAGTTCCAGCTACTTGGAAGGCTGAGGTGGAAGGATCGCCGGAGCCCAGCAGGTCGAGGCTGCGGTGGCCGGGAGCGGCCACTGCACTCCAGTCTGGACGACTGAGTGAGATTCCAACTCAAAAAAAAAAAAGAGTATTATTGGTGTGGAGGGAGAAAGAAGAATTCTCATGAAACTCATTGTAGCAGAAGATTTTCAGTAAGGTTGGATGTTAGTTGTTATTTTGATAGGTATGAAACAGTTTGAAGATAAGGAGGGAGCTAGTCATTATCTGTTTGCTATCATATCTATTCCTTTCCCTCCTATAAACTGCATTCCCAGGCTCCCTTACCAATTGGCTTCTGATTTGCTCTGGCCAAGGAAGGACATGATGTTGAGGATAAGAAAGATAAGTTTGGGAGAAATGAGAGATCACGTCACCTTTCTGTGCTTAGGGTAGAGTGGTTGGCTCCATGTCCTCCATGATTCCAGCTCCCCACTGGACAGCCCTTTCTTCCATGGCCCCAGGTCCCAATGGATGTCCCTGGCCTCCTTGGTCTAGTAAAGCTGCCTCCTCCCTTCATCCCTCCAGCCTTTCCGGTATTTGTGGTTTCCTGCTGTGGGCATTCTCTGGATTCCTGTCACCTGTGTAGCCTATTTTCTGTGTTGAATTCCTTGGCTTGGAACAACTAGAGTGGTTTCTGGTTTCCCGATACAGAAAGATACTTGGATGATGGTGATGTGTCTGCTTCAGGTGTTTTTTAAATGTTTTTCCTTATCCCAGTCGGTAATTACCAACACAAAAGACTAGAGACATAGAGGGTTAATAATATATAATTGTTCTACCTCAACCTTTGCTTCAACCAGGGAATACCTACTCTATTTTCTGTAAAGTTAAGTTCTTTGTAAGATATCATTTGAGGCAGGCTCTGTGGCTCAGCCTGTAATCCCAGCACTTTGGGAGGCTGAGGCGAGTGGATTGCCTGAGCCCGCGGGTTTGAGACCCACGCAGGCAACTTGGTGAGACCTTGTCTCTACAATAAATCAAAAATTAGCCAGGCATGGTAGCATGTGCCTGTAGTTCCAGCTACTTGGAAGGCTGAAGCGGAAGGATTGCCAGAGCCCAGGAGGTTGAGGCTGTGGTGGCCAGAAGTTTGCCACTGCACTCCAGTCTGGGCAACAGAGTGAGGCTCCAACTCAAAAAAAAAAAAGATATCATTTGAAAAAGTTTTCACTGCTTTAAAACAAAGTCTTAAAACGAATGTTCTACATAATGGCTAGTCTTTGCTACAAATGTAGCTTCATTCAGTGTATTACAAATGTAGAATGATGAAGCTGTAGGTTATTTGTTTATTTATTTATTTGTATTTTTAGAGACAGGGTCTTACAGTGGCATGATCTATTTCTCAGGCTGGAGTGTAGTCTCGAACTCCTGGGCTGAAGCAATCCTACTGCCACAGCCTCCCGAGTAGCTTGGACTACAGATACACACCACCATGCCCAGCTAGTTTTTTATTTTTATTTTGTTGTAGAGATGGAGTATCACTATGTTGATACCCTCAAGTGATCCTCCTTCCTTGGCCCCCAAAATTCTAGAATTATAGACATGAGGTATAGCACCCAGCCATAACTATAGGTTTTTAGATTAGGAAGTGAACCCTAAGTTTATAAAATATAATAACATCATTTTTCCACCAAAGAACAGGTTAAATGAATTTGCACAGTGTCCCAAGTTAGTAAGTAGAATGGGTAACAAACAAAAGGTTCAAGAAAAAAGTTGAAATATCTGCAATTTGCGACAAATAAATTAACAATTAAGAATCTTTTTAACTCCACAACCACTTAGATGAACTTAGAGTGTACAATACTGAGCAATCTATCATAGAAACACAGAACTGAGTATCACATGTTCTCACTCATAAGCAGACCTTGAACAACTATCGTGAAGAAACGAATTGGCAGTAGTGGGAAACTGCCAAGGGACGGCAGGGGCAGGAGTGGCAGTAGAGGAAAACTGCCAGGGGAGTTGGGGCACACCTCATCAGCGAGGGTACCTGCATACTGAACATTTGTATACCTAGCCCTGAATTGTACCCCACATATTTAAAATAATTTTTTTTTAAAAAATAGAGTCTTTAAAAATAAATCTTAGAAACTGATGCTTAGAAGGAGACTTACGTGAAAATGCTAAAGCATTTTTTTGAGGGATTTGACTTCTTTATTGTATCTAGTAGGTCTAACGTAACAGTTTTCTGATTTGAATGTAATTACTTCCTTTCTCTGTAAATTTACAAATACTGATTTAGGAATTTGGGGCTCCCAAATTACGCTGAATTTGTTAAGAATTGAATTAAGGACAGGAAGCTGTACAAAGGATAGAGCCAAGTGGATACATATACATCCTTGTTAAGAGAAAACCAGAGCCACTGTGAGTCTACCAGCTGTTGCCATGGGCTGCACAACTTGGCTGCTGTCTAGAGTTGAGGGGGAGGGTATGGTGAGCAGCCTCTGAGTGGGAATGAAAAACAAAAGACAGTGTGAATTGGCCCTTAGTAGGAAGAAGATTAGACTAAATGCTAGGAGTCTAGGTTCCTGCCCTGAACCGTCTTAGCCGATCTTGGCTTTAGTCATCTTACACTTGGCTTTAGTCATTCACGGTCTCCTTAGCTAAAAAATGAAAATGCTAAAATAGATGATTTGTAAGTCCTCTTTTGGCTCAAAATTGTGACTCTAAGAATATCTTTTTCATATCAGTTCTTTGGAAGGAATCTTATTTTCAATTCATCTAAACAGTTTGAAAATGCTGTTTTGAATAATTAAAGTAACACTAGGAAAGGCTTGAGGAGTAATCAACAAAATTGTGAATATCTCCCATAATGTCGTTTGTGTGACAATCTGCTGAAATTTTTCAAGCTAATAAAAGTAAAAGGCAAATACCAAATGAATGCTTTTTAAGAAAGCTAAGGAGACATAATGGCAACTTTCCAAAAGCTGCTAAAGTGCTCAGTCTGCTCCTCCCAGCTGTTACTTCTCAAGGTGCTCGTGGGCCTTCGGAAATCTGACACAATGTCAGACAAATACCTTTCTCCCGACACTTTTATTACCTCCTTTTCCTGAAAGTCATAATCTAACACCAGGAAGAGAACTCATAGTCATGTCTCATTTATCTCCGAGGCTCTGCTTTCTAATTGAAAATTTTCATTCATTGGTTTTCAAATAAGGTCTTAAACATTAGTCATGCGTGTTTATGTCTTTTAATTTTACAGCATCTACCTGGACTAAAAAATAATCAGGTTTAAAAAAATTATTTAAAAAATAAAACTTGATGAATCTTTTAGATATTACAGGATTTTTATTTTGAAATGCCCAAGAATATACCAGAAATGAAAGAGTGTCCCAGTTTAGGTTACTATTAAAGGAGTTGCCTTTAAGTAAATCATCCTAACTTGGGAAAGCTTTGTGCATTAGACAACTTCCAGGATGTATAATTCATCTGTAGCACTCAAAGATCATTTTACTGAGTAGCCTTTCACCAAGAAGGGGGGTATGGGAGGGCAAGGAACAGTCTGCTCCTCAGAAGCAGCTGCATCATATTTTATGCAGATGTAAAGTTTTATGGTCTTCAAAATCAGATCACAAATACAAACTTGTGTTTCAAGTTGGGGAGATATGAGGATTTTTTTGAGGTTTGGGATGTGATTGTTTGTTTGTTTTGAGTTCTAGAAGTTTCAGCCTGGCTAACCTTTACCAGTGGCAACTGATGAAGACCAGAACTTGAATGATGAAGGGGGGGGGGAATCATTCTCCAAAACATGCTTGCCCTGAGTTTGAAGTTGCCTGTCTCTACTCAAGACTTCATTAGACTATGCATTCATCTCCAAAAGGCTGCCTTTTTCATCAATCATCAAAATAACTACAAGTTTAATTTGGTCACTTGTATTTTTTTATAACTTTCCAAGAGAATGTGCTGTATACACTGGGCATTCAATAATGTCAGTCAGTCAGTCAGCCACGTGTACTGGGTGCTGCTCTACCTGAAATGCTTATGAAGAAAAGTGGAGATGCTCAAGGGAATAGACAGTTTTCAGGTTGTTTTTCTCTTGTGTTTCTGGTTCATGATCTACATAGCTCTGTTGTCAGCAGAGATGGAAAAGTGTCCTTTTCCTTCAGAGTTGTTGCTCACAAATCTGATTTTCCATCACCTGCTCTAGATCAATACAATATTCTGTCAGTATGCATCACTACATACATACCAGTTGCTAAAATAGTGAAGTACTGGCACGTGCCTTTGAATAGCCCCTGTTTATCTGAGTTCACTGGTTTTTCCACCTGGGACCTCCTAGGTTGCCCCACAATCCCACACCCAAAGCAGTAATTCCTAGCTTGGTACAGAACCTCTAGATATGGACTACAGCACTGCCACCAGTGTCCATTCTTAGTAGTTAGTGTCCATGACATGCCTCTCCTTTAATATCTTAATTGTTTGCCTAGCTTTAGGCATTATCTGCACAGAAAGTTAGGAAACCTTCAAGAATAATGCCTCAGTGTTAGTACATCATTGTCATTTTAAAAAATAAAAAGATATTCAAGGACTAAATGAATTAGCACAGAACAATGATCTTTTTACGGTGAAATACCCGATTATTTTCCTGGTCCCAGGTCAGGGACTGTGCTTGAACCATCTTTGCATCCTTGTTAATAGAAGACTAAAGATATTAACTGATTCTTCAAGATAACATGATTAGAAAATGGCAGGACAGTGATCTTTCTAGTTTAGGTTGCACAGGGCTAATAGGTGCATAAGGTGATAAATGCCAGTTTCACTGGTTGCTGAGTAATGAGTGGGCAGATCCAAACACGTGGTATTATTGAGCCCAACATGGAGTAATTGTTCAATAAACATAAGTTCCCCGCGCCTCCCCTTCTTCCCTCCCTGATACTATTTGATAGAAATATACCATGCCAGCAGTTACCAAGGGTTTTTTGTCTCAGAATCTTAGCTGTTTATTCAAAGTCCACACACAGGCATGCTAGAAACTTTTCTTCTTTTCCTGTCCCATCCCATTTTGTTCCCGTCAACCACTGCTTTCTTCTCAGATTATTGTTTGTAGCAAGCACTCGCTTGATCTTTTTCCTTGTCTTCATAGGAAAGGTAAGCGTGTTTATCCTGCTTTATACTCTACTGGAGTGTGAGTTTCCTTGGCAGGAGCACAGACATTTCAATAGCTTTTCTAATTTCTTCCAAGTGAGGAAGGCTTTTGCTATTTACTCTTCAGCATATTGGATAACACCTTTGGCACACACCTCTTAGGCTTATGATTTAGTATTTGAAGTTGTTAAAGAAAATTGTACAACCGTTGATATTTGCAATATGGTTCTTGTTTTCACAGAGATTGACAGTGATCTATAACAAAAACCTTGATAGGGAAGTGTTACGAGGGTTATATTATGTCCTATATAGTTGCCCGATGAATGTTCACACCCACCTGGTGCTTATAAGATAAACCATTGAAGTTTTCCTTCCCAATGGAGAACAAAACCAGCTGAGGAAATAAAAACTCCAGTAGAAATTCAGACCTTGTAAAATCAATTGTATATCTACTTGTACTAACTCAACTGTGTAATTAGACCACAGATTTGTGTTGATACTTTTGAACTATCTTTTAATGGATCTTCAAATATAATGCAACATTATTTTACTGTCAACCTCACCAAATTATACCCTCTACCCTTGAATGTGTAAGGTTCCAATCAGCTCCTCAAATACAAAATGTATTTTAGATTTCATCTGTTTTGTATACTTAACATTTTTCCAGATACTCAGACTCTTTGATTTCATTTGCGAAAATGTCAATGGCCTGTGTGGTATTGCTGTGAAACCAGATTTTAAGAGCTTCATTTTTTTTTTTGAGTTGAAGTCTCACTCTATTGCCCAGACTGGAGTGCAGTGGCCGCTCCTGGTCACTGCAGTCTCAACCTGCTGGACTCCGGTGATCCTTCCGCCTCAGCCTTCCAAGTAGCTGGAACTACAGGCGCGTGCTACCATGCCTGGCTAATTTTTTGGTTTATTGTAGAGATGAGGTCTTGCCAAGTTGCCCAGGTGGGCCTCGAACCTGCGGGCTTAGACAATCCACTCACCTCAGCCTCCCAAAGTGCTGGGATTACAGGCTGAGCCACTGAGCCTGGCTGAGCTTCATATTTATTAGAGTACAATCATCTCTGATAATTGTTGAAATTTTGCTAAGTTTGAGAAGCTTCCTTCTCCATACTCTCCCTGTCTCCAAATCTAAGCCACTCTCACATTTATATAAATACTCTCAGGTATTACTCAACTGCCAGATGCCTTATACATGTCTGATTTTTCTAACTTGGTTTTCTCTATTTTCTTTCTCTCGGCAACTTCTCTGCATTATTTCTTAATTCATTAGTAGGTATACACTTGGATGTCTAGTTTTCTTGGCTATGGTACAAATTGAAGCCTCAGCTATCTCATGGCCATATGTTCTTATTGCATATGTCATGTGATTTCTAAGAATGGGAAATTTAGAGCCTCTTTTGAGTCTCAGTTTTAGATGGATATCTCAGAATATGCAATATGTATAAGCACAATGCTGTCCTATGTCTATTTACCAAAAGCATTTTGAGGAATTCAGCTTCAGTTTTAATTGCCAATACAATCTGGACAGACTCAAAGTACAGAGCAAAAAGGCCCCTTTACTCCTGAGGGAGTTTGGTAAATAAAGGATTAGAGCAATGTTAAATTCTTCTGGAGACAATGCAAGGAAGATATCCAGAGCTTCTCATGAGTATCAGAAAAGATTAATTGTAGCTGTTCTTCTCAGGTCAGAGACTTGAAGAGCACTATTTTCTGGATCAATAAGCATTTAAAGAAATAAACTGGTAGCATTTTTTAAGAGATCTATTTTCTGATGTATAGTGCTTGGAATGGGAGTGGGGGATGGGGTTGTTTTCTTAATGTGTACACTTTGTGAAGGCAGAGACTTCAGATTTTATGTGTTTGGCTAGTGCCCACAGAGTGATTGTAGACTCCTAATAAACAGTGATGATAATGTTGACGAGTTGAGGGAACATTCTAATTTGAGCTTCCATTTCTGAAGAATGAAGCCCTTGTCTAAAAGGTGTCTGTATCTTCTTATCTCTAGCAGGGGCCCATCCAGGCTTGAGCCAATGGAATAATTCTCCATCCAATCTTCTATGTTCAAATTCCTAAGAGAATTTTTTGATGATTCAATCTATTGGTATGTTCCACTAATCTTCATATCTGAAGTGATATCAGAGACACACTTAATGAGTTGCAGCTCTCAAATAAGTTGCTACAATTGGACCTAAAAGGCTTTTCTCAGGCAAGTCCAGATATCCACTTTCCCTTATCTGCTTGCTTTCAGAGGCCTTCCAGAGAACAAATAGCTGGTCCTTTTCCAAGGGACAGATTTTCCTATCTGAAGCTTTTGTTCCCCAGAAAGAAAAGAAAATGAAAACTGTTGTCTTCCCCTAGGATATTGAATCCAGAGTAAACTGAAGCTTTGTGCATTTCTTTTGTAGTGGTTTCCTACATATAAATATGAATAGGGTGATTACCGAATATCAGAGGTTTGGGTTAGAGGTAAGCTATCTCTTTGACATGCAGAAGAAAATGAAATGGTAAAACATCAAATGTTTGGGATGTTTGAGTTTCCTAAATGGCCTATCACAGGTCTTAATTTGCTCAAAGTAGCACCATGTACCTCCCTGTGACGCTAACTTTGAGGAAAATTATGTTGAGTCATTATCAATCAGCTAACCATTTCCTTGTTTCATACAAGATTCCCTGTACCCTTATTTTTCTATCAGAATATTCTAGGTTATCTGTATACTTGCTGGGCAGGCTTAGTACCAGTGTCTTAAAAGCTGTATCACTTGCCTCTATCATAGCAAAAACTTTATTAAAAAAATATAATACTTTGTGCTCTGAAACCTAATTTTCTATTTCTTTTTCTGTATTACATTTTGATTCTTCACCTGGACACAGGCCTGTTATATGGTATTCTCTTAATGTAGGTCTTCTCTTAATTAAATCTTTTCTGGGTATCTTACGAATAAGTTTTAGACTTTCTACTTTGGAATAGAAGCCAAATTAGGAAGTAAGAAGTGAACCACTTAAAGTTACCTGGCAAGTCAAAAACCAACTTGAAAATAAAATAGTTTATCTTCCTTTCTTGGTACAATGAAATTTAAAATATATGTTGCCCTGGTTGGGACTATTCTTCTTGGAGCAACATCATTCTAAAGAAAAATAGTAAATATGATAAGGATGGATATTTTAAAATTCTTTATTTCACTTTTACAACTAAAATAAATGAATAGAGTGGCAACTGGTATAGGACTCTCTTATGGAGTAGGTCATAAAATCAGGAGCTTTTAGAAACGGCATATTCTCCACAAAATAAAATAACATTAACATTGTTTAAACTGTTTAATGCTACACTTAAGAACTATAGTTTTAAAGTTCTTTTGACATTATTTTCTTTTTTTTATTTTAAAGATGTGGGATACAATTCAGGGTTAGGTATACAAGTGTTCATTATGCAGGTACCCTCCTTGACGAGGTGTGCTCCTCCCTCCCCTGGCAGTTTTCCACTACTGCCACTCATTTTCTTTTTTTTTTTGTTTTTTTGAGTTGTAGTCTCACTCTGTCACCCAGACTGGAGTGCAGTGGCCTCTCTCAGCAGCCTCAACCTGCTGGGCTCCAGCGATCCTTCCGCCTCACCCTTCCAAGTAGCTGGAACTACAGGCACGTGCTACCACGCCCAGCTAATTTTTTTTGGTTTATAGTAGAGATGAGGTCTCGCCAAGTTGCCCAGGCGGATCTCAAACCTGCGGGCTCAGGCTATCCATTCACCTCAGCCTCCCAAAGCGCTGGGATTACAGGCTGAGCCACCAAGCCCGGCTGCCACTCATTTTCTTATAGTATTACAGTAATTCTTCAAGTTCTGTTTATGAGTGAGAACATGTGATATTCAGTTCTTTGTTTCTGTAATAGATCGCTCAGTATTATAGACTCTAATCCATCCAAATTGCTATGAAGTTCACAATTTTGTCCTTTGTGGCTGTGTAATATTCCATCGTGTATATGTACCACATTTTTTTTTTAAATCCAGTCCTCTTTCAACTGGCAGCATGGTTGATTCCATGTATTGCTATTGTAAACAACGCTACAATAAACATACATGTGCACAATTTGAGTTCCTCCAGGTATATTCCCAGTAGGGGAATTTTGGGGTCATATGGAAGGTCGATTTTTAGATCTCTTAGATATTGCCACACTGTTTTCCATAGAGGTTGTATTAGTTTATGCTCCCACCAACAGTGTGGAAGTGTTCCCCTTTTCGCCACATCCTCTCCAGCATCTGTTGTTTTTTGAGTTATTGATGATGGCCATCCTGACTGGAGTTAGGTGGTATTTCAGTGTGGTTTTAATTTGCATTTCTTTGATGACTAGTGAAGCTGAGCATTTTTTCATGTATCTGTTGGCTACTCATGTCTTCTTTTGAGAAGTGTCTATTTATATCTTTTGCCCACTTTGTAATGGGGGTGTTTTTTTTTTCCTTTTTGGCACATTTGAGTTCCTTGTAAATCCTAGAGGTTAGGCCTTTGTCAGATATACAGTTGGCAAATATTTTTTCCCATTCTGTTAGCTGTGTCTTCACTCTCTTAATGGTTTCTTTGGCTTTGCAGAAGATTTTCAGTATGATGAGATCCCACTTGTCTATCTTATCTCTTATGGCATGGGTACTTGGGGTTTTGATTGGGAATTGGTTGCCAGTTCCAATTTCCTTAAGGGTGTCTCCTGCATCTTCTAAGGTTTTTATAGTTTGAGGTTTTACACTTCCCTCTTTGAACCGTTTAGAGTTGATTTTTGTGTATGGTGATATGTAATGGTCCTGTTTCAATTTTCTGCATGTGGTCAGTCAGTTTTCCCAGCACCATTTACTGAATAGTTCTCCTCTCCCCAGTGACTGTTGTTGGAGTCTTTGTCAAAGATGAGTTGGTTGAGAAATTGAAGTTTTGCTTCTGGCATCTCTATCCTGTTCCATTAGTCTATATGCCTGTTCTTGTACTGATACCAGGCTGTTTTGATTATTGTAGCTTTATAATAAAGGCTAAAGTCTGGGATTGTGATATTTCCCACTTTATTTTTTGTTTTGTTTTGTTTTGTTTTTTGCTGAGGATTATTTTGGCTATTTATGGTCATTTATGTTTCCTTATGAATTCCTGTTTTGTCGTGTCCATGTCTGAGGAAAATGCTGCTTTTAATGTAATGGGTATTGTGTTAAATCTGCAGATTGCCTTGGATAGAATGGACATCTTAACAATGTTGATTCTTCCAATCCATGAGCATGGAATATTTTTCCATTTGTGTCATCTTTGATTTCTTTAAGCAGTGTTTCATAGTTTTTGTTGTAAAGGTCTTTCATGTCTCTGGTTAGGAACATGCCAGGGTATTTCTTCCTTTTCTTTCTTTCTTTTCTTTTTTTTTTTTTTTTTTTTTTTTGTGGCACTGTGAATCGAATTGTGCTTATTATTTGGGTTTCTGATTATTGTTGGTATATAGAAATATGACCGTCCTTTGCACATTTTATACCCTGAGACTTTGCCAAAGTCCTTTATCAGTGCAAGGTTTTTGATGGGTTCTCTTGGGTTTCCAAGGTATAGAATCATGTCGTCTGCAAAGAGGGATAACTTGACTTCCTCTTTTCCCTGATCTCCTTCTCCTGTCTGATTGCTCTAGCTAGGACTTCCAAAACTATGTTGAAAAGGAGGGGTGAGAGTGGGCATCCTTGTCTTGTTCTGGTTTTCAGGGGAAATGATTCCAATTCCTGTCTGTTTAGCAGTATATTGACTGGGGGTTTCTCATAGATGTTCTTACTATTTTGAGGCATGTTCCCTCTATGCCTAGATGTGCAAGGGTTTTTATCAAGAAAAGGTGCTGAGCTGGGCTCGGTGGCTCAGCCTGTAATCCTGTAATCCAAAAAAAAAAAAGAAGGTGCTAGATCTTATTGAAAGCTTTTTCCGCATCTAATGACATAATCATGTGGTTTTTGTTTTTACGTCTGTTGATGTTTTTTGTTTGTTTGTTTGTTTGTTTTGAGTTGGAGTCTCACTCTGTCACCCAAACTGGAGTGCAGTGGCCGCTCCTAGCCACCGCAGCCTCCACCTGCTGGGCTCCGGCGATCCTTCTGCCTCAGCCTTCCAAGTAGCCGGAATTACAGGCATGCACTACCACGCCCGGCTGATTTTTTGATTTATTGTAGAAATGAGGTCTTGCTGCCCAGGGGGGTCTCGAACTCGCGGGCTCAGGCAATCCACTCACCTCAGCCTCCCAAAGGCGTGGGATTACAGGCTGAGCCACCAAGCCCGGCTGTTGATGTTTTTAATTACATTTATGGTCTTGCAGATGTTGAACCAGCCCTGCATCCTGGGGATGAAGCCTACTTGATCATGGTGGATAATTTTTGAGATGTGTTGTTGGATCTGGTTTGCTAGGATCTTGTTGAGAATTTTAGCATCTGTGTTCGTCAAGGATGTTGGCCTTGGTTCTCTTTCTTTGTTGGATCTTTACCTGGTTTGAGCTTCATAAAATAATTTGAGGAGAGCTCCATCTTTCTCAGTGGCCAAGAATACTTTCAATAGGATCAGTATCAGTTCCTCCTTGTACGTTTTGTAGAATTCTGCTGGAAAGCCATCTGGTCCAGAGCTTTTATTTTTGTAGGTAGTTTTCTTATGACATAGTCAATTTCCTGGATTGTTATTGATCTATTTTGGTCCTCAATTTCTTCTTGTTTCAACCTGGGGAGGTTGTGTAATGTAAGAAAGTCCTTCATTTCCCTTAGTTTTCCAAGTTTGTTTTGTTTTGTTTTTTTTGAGTTGGAGTCTCACTCTGTCGCCCAGACTGGAGTGCAGTGGCTGTTCCCGGCCACCGCAGCCTCCACCTGCTGGGCTCCGTCGATCCTTCCACCTCAGCCTTCCAAGTAGCTGGAATTACAGGCATGCGCTACCACGCCCAGCTGATTTTTTGATTTATTGTAGAGATGAGGTCTCGCTGCCCAGGCGGGTCTCGAACCTGCGGGCTCAGGCAATCCACTCAACTCTGCCTCCCAAAGGCACGGGATTACAGGCTGAGCCACCAAGCCCGGCCCAAGTTTGTTTTCATACAAACGTACATAGTAGTCTCTGATAAATCTTTTGCATTTCTTCAGGGTAAGTTGTGACTTGATCTTTTGCATTTCTGATTGTTTATTGGGGCTTTTTCTCTCTTTTTTCTTGGTCAGTATAGCTAGAGGTTCATCAAAGTTTTTAATCCTTTCAAAGAACCAGATTTTTGTTTTGTTGATTTCTTTGTATTATATTTTTGTCTTCTATATCCTGAATTTGGGCTTTTTCTTTTTTTTTTCTTTTGAGTTGGAGTCTCACTCTGTCACTCAGCAGACTGGAGCGCAGTGGCATGCTCCCAGCCACCGCAGCCTTGACCTGCTGGGTTCTGACGATCCTTCTGCTTCAGCCTTCCAAGTAGCTGGAACTACAGGTATACGCTATCACACCGGCTAATTTTTTATTTATTTTAGAGACGAGGTCTTGCCAAGTTGCCCAGGCTGGGCTCCGGCAGTCCACATGCCTTGTCCTTCCAAAGTGCTGAGATTACAGGCTGAGCCACCGAGCCTGACCTAGGCTTTTATTTTCATAATCAGGATTCTTCTGCTGAAGTTAGGGCTCTTGTGGTCTTGCTTTTCCTGCTTCCTTAGGTGATTTTTTTAGGCTGTTAACTTGTGATCTTTCCATTTTTTTCATGTGTGTTCATAGAGATATGAATTCCCTTCTGAGTACTGCTTTTCTGGCATCCCAGAGGTTTTGGAAGATTTTCTTTATTTTCATTTGTTTCCAGGTGTTTTTTTTTGTTTGTTTTTTTGTTTTGAGTTGGAGTCTCACTCTGTCGCCCAGACTGGAGTGCAGTGGCTGCTCCCGGCCACCACAGCCTCGACCTGCTGGGCTCCGGCGATCCTTCCGCCTCAGCCTTCCCAGTAGCCGGAATTACAGGCATGCACTACTACACCTGGCTGATTTTTTGATTTATTGTAGAGATGAGGTCTCGCTGCCCAGGCAGGTCTCGAACCCGCGGGCTCAGGCAATCCACTCACCTCAGCCTCCCAAAGGCGCGGGATTACCGGCTGAGCCACTGAGCCCGGCTTGTTTCCAGGTTTTTTTAAATCTCTGTTTTGTTTTCCATGTTGACCCAGAAGTCGTTTAGCATCATGCTATTTAGTGTCCATGTCTTTGTGGGTTTTGGGAAAACTTTGTTGGTGTTAATATTTATTTTTATTCCACTGTGGTCTGAGAAGGTGCATGTCAGTATTTCAATCTTAGGGAATTTGTCTATGCTTGATTTATGGCCGAGGATGTGGTCCATCTTAGAGTATGTTCCATGTGATGGTGAGTAGAGTGTGTATATTCTATGGTTGTTGGGTGGAGTGCTCTGTAGGTGTCAGTTAAGTCCATTTGGTCAAGCGTCACATTGAGGTTCCAGATCAGATATTATAACATTATAATCAGATATGTATACATTATTGTCTTATAATGTATAAATTATTGAATGAGTTAAAAAGTGTTAAGGGAGGTAAATAGCATATCCTCTGTGCTCCCATTGCCATGTTTCACAGATGTAGCACACCTTGTTGTAATTATTGTCTTTTTCACCCAGAAGTCTATGGCTCTTTGAGGACAGTATTCAGGCCTTGTTTGTCTTTCTGTCCCACAGTACCATGTCTGGTATGATGCAGCATACCACCAACAAACTCAATTCATTAAAACTACAGATCATTGCACCTATCCTGTTTTCAGAAGTATTTAGGGGTCTCTTCCTTTTAGTAGTTTCGTTTGGTCAGTTCTGTGCCCATTGTCTCTACTCAGAAGGCAAGGACAAGGGAGGGAAAGGGGGATTGAAATTCCTTTGGCTGTTCTTAGCGGCTCACTCAGAGAACACTCTGAGCACCTGCCCCACATCAGGTTCTGCTCTGGATGCAGGATTCGCCAAGACAAGTAAGAGGGCCTGCTTGGGCACAGCTCTCTGCTCCTTGAGATCTGCCTTCATCTCAGAGAAGTTGTACCTAGCCTGGGTAATGAAGAACAAATGAATGAATATTAATTTATAACTTGGGCTGAGTGAGCAATCAATTTTTGGGGAAGAAGGATAAAGGAAAACGAAGAAGGGAGATGACAGTTGGATAAATAGCAGTCCTGAGGTGTAAAAATCAGTACATGATATGTTTGTGGAGACAGCAAGCACTGCAAAGAACAGACTCAAGTAAGATTGGGTCTCAAGTTGTTTAGTAAGAGGCCTTTTTTTTTTTAAGGCTTTCTATACAATTTAGATTGTGAATCTTTGAAGGATAGGCCGATTTCTGCCCTGCTTTGCATACCATACAAGCTTTCCTCAAAGATCAAGAATGCCGGTACATTTAAATTGAATGAGCTAATATATAACAATGAATAGTGTGAGTGTATGTTCTAATTTCTCTCCCATTTTCTTGTTCTTTGCATTCTCTGATGTATATGAAAAATGAACTAATTAAAACACTCAAAAGAAGGGAAGAGAAGGAGATAGGAAGAAGTAAAGATTATTTTTGTCCTAAACCCCCAGGGGCTATGACTTTATGGGTAAAGGGGTTATTTATAAACAAACAAATATATATATACACTTATTATATAGTAATTGCACTTCAATATAATATGAATACTTGGAGTGATACAGGGCAAATACCATTGGAGTGAAAAGGGACTATGAGATCTCAGAGAACTGGCCAGGCTCGATGTAATCCCAGTGCTTTGGGAGGCCGAGGTGAGTCAATTGCCTGAGCCTGCGGGTTCGAGACCTGCCTGGGCAACTTGATGAGACCTCATCTCTACAATAAAACAAAAAAATTAGCCAGGCATAGTAGCGCGCGCCTGTAGTTCCAGCTACTTGGAAGGCTGAGGCGGAAAGATCACTGGAACCCAGCAGGTCGAGGCTGCGGTGGCTGGGAGCAGCCACTGCACTCCAGTCTGGGCGACTGAGTGAGACTCCAACTCAAAAAAAAAAAAGAGAGATCCCAGAGAACTAAAATCTCTTCTTCAACTGCTGTGATTAGAGATTGAGAAGTGGCATTTGAGTTTTAAACATAGGCACAATTTTAGTTGTGGTGATAATGATAGTGGAATAGTGCCAGATGCTGTCCTAAACACTTTACTACTCTCAAATTTTTGAACCTCACAATGAGCCCTGTGATATAGGTATTCTTCTTATAATTATTATTATACTCATTTTCAAAACAGGAAACTAAGATCTGCAGCAGTTAAGGAACTTGCCCAAAGCCAAACAGCTAGTAACTGGTAAAGTGGGGATTTGAACATAGGGAGTTGGGGCTCCAGCTCAGTTAACTATTATGCTAAACAACCACCCACATGGAAGCAGGGCAGGGCCTTCAAGGAGAAAGAGCTCATATGTGGGTATGACAAAAGATAGGTTTAAGGAGTGACTACTTGCAGTTTGGCTAAAATGTTAGGAGCATGGGAATCTGTGAGTATTGAGAGATGAGCACTCTGTTTTGAATTGTTGACCTCACCCTCCCTGCTTCATCTTCCTAGTACTATAGACCAGTGTCTAACATACTGTCCAGTATTGTACTGATATATTATACTTATTGTCAGTCTTTCCCCACCAGAATGTAAGCAAGCAGAAGTTTGGATTATTCTGCTTTGTTCACTGTTGTATCTTTAATTTCCAGAAGAGTATCAGGCGCATAGTAGGTCTTTAATGAAATCTGTTGAATGAATAAATAAGTGGACAGGTGGAGTCAGATCACCAAGGGTTCTACAATACTCTACCAATCTTTTTCCCCTTGGGAGCAGCATGTAATAGATACAGGAGGTCACCAAGACACGTTGACATCAACGTGTCATGTGTCAATGCATTCAGTGCTTCCCTTTGGAGTAAGGGTGCTACAAGATTGTAGTGAAAACATATAAAGACATCAAAAAGGATTCTGTGGTTCAAAATGCTTTGTTCTACTTGTAATGCTCTTAAGTAGCAGCTGCTTGTGTGAACTGATTTTTTTTTTTTTCATTTTTATTTTAGATATAAGGGGTACACATGCATTGTTTATTATAGGGACATATTGTATAGTAGTGGAGATCAGGTCTCAGGTAGCCCATTCCCCAGATAGTGAACACAGTACCCAACAGGTAATTTCTGAACCCTATCTCCCTCCTCACCTCCCACCTTTTTGGTGTCTCTAGTGTCTATTATTCCCATCCTTGTGACCATTTAGCTCCTGCATATGAGTGAGAACATGCCATATTTGGATTTCTGTTTCTGAGTCAGTTCACTTAGGATGATGAGCTCCAGCTTGTGTGGACTGATTTTTGCCCTCAAGAGGCACTGCAGTCAAGTCTCATCCCAGTCCTATTATAGGTATCTAAAGTTACATACTGTTGTATTTCATTTCCTGTTGTTAATCTCTGATTTTTCAATGCAGTCCACTCCTTTGTTGTTAGTACTAGCCCAGCATGCACCTTGCTGACAAGCAGCGTATTTCTACTCTGCACAGACTCCTGAGTCAGACTGAAATAGTCTGTGGAACACACAACGGCTCTCTCACACCACCAAAAAGAGTCGAAAGGCAGGAAACTGGGAAGAAAGAAATTTATTTTTGAATTTGGAATTCAGGGAGACAGGCCAGTATGGATACCAAGGCCAGCTCAGCTCCTCAGGTTTTACAATCTGTATCTATAAGCATAAGTGTTGGAATTTGCTACTGATTAGCATCAAACGACATAACTTACAAAGTGTTCTTTAAGATTCCAGTTACAATGCATTTTGTCAGTAACACTCATTGTTTGCATAGTCTTCGTACCCATTATCAGGAACCTATAATTTTCATTTATCAGTAACTCTAAGCAAAAGAACAAGTGGAGCTTACTACAAAGTAAAGCATTATTCATTGTGAGACATCATTAGCCACAGGGTACAACAAAACAAAAGAATGTACTGGTTACGGTTATAAGATTAATATAATTGTATTTCTAACTTTAACTATTGATCTGAAATGAATAACAATCTATTTTACTAAATACGTGAATACAACCATGGGATCAGTGACTCATTGTGTTCCAGGAAAGGTCAGCACAGTCTTAGAATTCTAAGGAATGAAGGTACATGCAGGGCAGTAACCCTAAGCAACCAAACATTATAACAATCATGAATTAGTAGTAGTGAGTCTCTTCATCAAGACCATCATGTCCTGTTCCTATAGCCTCAATGTCCTAGTTTTGAAAACAGGAATAGTAATAATAGTACTTTCCTCATTGAGTTGGTGTAATGATTAATGAGTTAACATATATTTTTAAATCTTAAAAGAGTGTCTGTCACATAGTAAGGTATATAGAGAGTTGGGATTGCTGGAAGGAATTTTTGGAAAGGAAGGTGAAAAAGGAATGAAAGCAGATTTTATTTATCTCACAGTTTGGCCAAAATCCTATGGCTAAAGATACCTTAACTTTGCTGGTTTTAGATTCCATCACCACTACTCTGAAAGATTATTTTGGAGAGTATTATTAGATTTGATCATGTGGCATTAAAAATGCCAGATGATGACCGGGCTCGGTGGCTCAGGCTGTACTCCCAGCACTTTGGGAGGCCAAAGTGAGTGGATTGCCTGAGCCCGCGGGTTCAAAACCATCCCGGGCAACTTGGCAAGACCTCGTCTCTACAATAAATCAAAAATTAGCCAGGCACGGTAGAGCATGCCTGTAGTTCCGGCTACTTGGAAGGGTGAGGCAGAAGGATCGTGAGACCCCAGCAGGTCGATGCTGGGGTAGCCATGAGTGTGCTACTGCACTCCAGCCTGGGCGAAGAGTGAGACTCCAACTCAAAAGAAAAAAAAAAGAAGCAGCAGCTCTAAAAATAGTGGCTGGGCACGGTGGCTCAGGCTTGCAATCCCAGCACTTTGAGAGGCGTAGGCAAGAGGATTGCCTGAGCCCAGGGGTTAGAGACTAGCCTGGGCAACTTGGCAAGACCTCATCTCTGCAATAAATCAAAAAGAAAAAGAGAAAAAGCGAGGCTTGGTGGCGTGTGCCTGTAGTTCCAGCGACTTGGTAGACTGAAGCGAAAGGATCACCTGAGCCCAGTAGGTCGAGGCTGCGGTGGCTATGAGTATACCACTGTACTCCAGCCTGGGCGACAGAGTGAGAATCCAACTCAAAAAAAAAAAAAAAAAACTCTAAAAATAGTAATAAAGACTCAAGATTGGTGGTTTTCAGTAAAACTTGGTATGTCCAGTTAAATAATAATGCTAAGTAATGAGATGACTGAACGTTGTTCAACTCCAGATGGAGATATTACTTTATTTTTATGTGTCTGTATAGTATACAAAGAACTTAAAATGGCTTACCTGAAAATAGCAATATAAAAAATTTAAATAAAAGCAAATCAGGACAAAGAAAAGGTGACTGTAAAACCCAACTCTGTGGACCAAATCACTACTCCAGTTGGGTTTCATATTTAGTTTTGTGGGTTTTTGAAAAATGAATGCACAGAGGAATTGTGATCTGTGATATATTTCTCGTTATTGGAAAATTGGAAAGATGTATCTTCCACAGAGACAATAAAAACCATTCTAACACAATTCTAAAAAGATTTTTTCTACAGGAGACACTGAGTAATCTAATGAGTAATTCATAGCAACAGTTTTATAGTAAGTGTAGTTCTAGATTTCTTGTGGCTTTTCTTATAGTGACATTAAATGAAATTGAGACCCTAGTATTACAATGCCACCAAGTGAAGTGATGTTATAGCCTTCAGCAGGGTATACCTGAACTTCATTCAAGGATAGCAGTAGACATCCTGTACAGGAAGATGAATGGCCTGGCCCTTTAAATGATCTCTAAAGATCACTTTTCCCAGAAGAAGGTCTGATAAAGAGTGGAGAGTAGGAGGTTTTCTTTCCTGTTCAGGGCCTGAAAGTTTCCATATAGAAACTTTGTAGCCGAGTGAGCGTGTGTCAGATTTTCAGTTATACAAGGTAAGAAACCTTAGAATGCTCTTGCCTATCTGGAAGATCACCCACCTTCCAGAAACAGGCGAACTCTTGTAATTTAGGTAAATTGTTATTGATTTAAAATTTAGGAGACTGGACGCAATGGCTCTTGCCTATAATCCCAGCACTTTGGGAGGCTGAGGTAAGAGGATTGCCTGAGCTCAAGGGTTCGAGACCAGCCTGGGCAACTTGGCAAGACCTCGTCTCTACCATAAATCAAAATATTAACCGGGCATTGTGGTGCACACCTATAGTTCCAGCTACTTGGAAGGTTGAGGTGGAAGGGTTGCCAGCCCAACAAGTCGAGGCTGCAGTGGGCGTGAGCGTGCCACTGCATTCCAGCCTGGGTGATAGAGTAAGACTCTGACTCAAAAAAAATTTTTTTTAATCTCCAAAGTGCTTAAATAAGATACAAATCCATATTTCTTAACTGTGATAATTAAAAAACAACTATATTTCTTTGTGTCACATGAACAGATACTGTGATCTGAGAAGAATTTTTATATTGTCAGCTCTTGCTTTTTTCACATTCATACAACTGATGTTTGTTGAGCTTCTGCTAAGAGCTAGGTTACCTTCCTGGGTGTGTCCCTGCATACAATGTGTTACTTTCTTAAATTCTCTTTCTGCTCTCTGCTGTGTTCATATGTATGTTTTTACTTTATTAGAGTTGTGGGGTTTTTTTGTGTTTATTTTTTTGAGTCAGGGTCTCACTCTGTCTCTGAGGCTGGTGTACAATGGTGCGATCATGGCTCAATGCAGGCTTGACCCACTGGGCTCAGGAGATCCTTCCTCCTCAACCTCCCTAGTAGTAGCTGAGACTACAGGCACACACCACCACACCTGGCTAACTGTTTTATTTGTTGTAGAGACAAGGTCTCCCTATGTTACCCAGTGGTCTCAAATTCCTGGCCTCAAGCAGTCCTCCTGCCTCAGTCTCCCAAAATGGTGGGATTACAGACAAGAGCCACCTCACCCTGCCTACTTTATTAGTTTTTTTAAGTACAAAAACTATAGGCAATTATTGTTTCAAGTCCAAAAGTTTAGAGATATATAAAGATAAAGTTAATCATCTTTCTCTTTATTTTTCCTCATTGTTGCTATCCCTACCCAGTGTTGTCAGTTTGATGTGACTTCTTTGTACCTTTTCTATGTTCAAATAACTTTCCTAACTGTTACAATAATGTGTCTACTTGAACAATTATAATAATACTATAGGAGGGTGGTTGGCAGTAGTGAGAAACTGCCAGAGGTGGTCGGGGCAAGCAGGATTGGCAGTAGTAGGTAACTGTAGAGGGAGGTGCCACACCTCATCAAGGGTATAATGAACATTTGTATACCTAACCCTGAATTGTACCCCACATCTTTAAAATGAAAAAATTTAAATAAAATAAAATAATGTGTCTAAAATTTAAATATAAGCCGGGCTCGGTGGCTCAGCCTGTAATCCCGCACCTTGGCAGGCTGAGGTGAGTGAATTGCCTAAGCCTGTGAGTTCGAGACCTGCCTGGGCAACTTGGTGAGACCTCACCTCTACAATAAATCAAAAAATTAGCTGGGTGTGGTAGCACGCGCCTGTAGTTCCAGCTACTCGGAAGGCTGAGGCAGAAGGATCACCAGAGCCCAGCAGGTCAAGGCTGCGGTGGCTGGGAGCGGCCACTGCACTCCAGTCTGGGCGACAGAGTGAGACTCCAACTCAAAAAACAAATAAATTAATTAATTAAATAAAAATAAAATTTAAATATATATTAGTGATTTTTTTTCCATTGGAGCCACATTTATTTTTGCTGGCAAGTAAGAGAAATTTCCCCCCAATTATAATTGGTTTTCTGTAGCCTGCTTGTTTGTTTGTTTGTTTTGTCTTGAGGGAAGGGAGGGAAAACATTGTTATTGCTCTCCAGAATAACTAAGAATCTGGAGACTCCACCTACGAATAGAACCTTTTCTGTTCTGAACGCGACCAAACTTGACAGGATATGATAAGCATGTATTTTTTCTAATGATGTCATCTTTCCTCTGATGTCAACTTTTGTGTGTAAAATACAAGTTTAGATATGCTCATTAATTTTGAGACTGGCTCCAGTAACACAGTATCAGCTCTCAATACATCCTACGCACCTTTCTCAAAAGTCAGTGCTTGAATATCCTTTCTTTGAACTTTTGTCAAACAGGGAAGTAAACTGGTTTACTGTATTACTTACTGTGAATTTTGTGAGTGTATAATATCACAGGAACAGCATGAGCCTAAAGCTGCAAAAAAGAAAAATTTAGAAAATCTGAATTCAGATAGTCCCCCTTATCCACAGGGAATATTTTCCAAGACCCCCAGTAGATGCCTAAACCACAGATAGTACCAAACCCTCTATAGTCACCCCTCGGTATCCATGGGGAATCATTTCCAGGACTTCACTTGGATCACAAGATCCAAGAATGCTTAAGTCCCTGATATGAAATGGTACAGTATTTGCAGATAACCTGTGCACATTCTCCCATATACTTTAAAGCATACCTAGATTACTTATAATACATAATACAATGTAAGTACTGTGTAACTAGTTGTTACACATTATTTAGGGAATAATTACAGGAAAAAAGTCTGTACATGTTCAGTATGGATGCAGTTTTTTAAAAAATATTTTCTGGCCACAGTTGGTTGAATCTACAGACGTGAAACCCATGGATCTGGAGGGCGTCTACTATATAGACTGTGTTTTTTCTATACATACCTACCTGTGATCAAGTTAATTTGTAAATTAGGCACAGTAAGAAATTAGCAACAATAACTAATAATAAAATAGAACGGTTGTGACAGTGTGCTATAATAAAGGTGAATGTGGTCTCTCTTCCTCCTCTTTTTTTCAAAATATCTTTTTGTACTGTACCAGGGAAAGTAAACCATGGAAAGTGACATGGTGGATAACCGGAGACTGATGTATAAAGTTATGACATCATTTTTATGCCTTTGGTAATACTTGAGGATGAGAATTCTGAAACAAGATAACTGTTGGAAAACAAAACTGCTTTATGTGGAAATCTAAATAGCAGTGGTTTTCGAAATACTTCTTGATGCCCCAAACTTTCATACAATCTCTGAAATACTATGTGTAGAGAGTCTTTTCCATGTTTGAATTGGACTTTGCTTGTGCAAAGAGTAAGGATATATTAAAGGCACTGTAGCCAACCTTGCAACCTTCTTCACACCCATTTCCTCTAGTCTGTTCCCATCCAAGAAAACCAAGTATGACCATACACACACACACACACACACACACACACACACACACACACTTTCCAAAATGTTTACTCTTAAACCTGAAGATCAGTAATTATAGATGCGTGCCTTGTGTCAGCAAATGGACATATTGCAAACGATGTCTAAGAAAGCCAACTTAATATTCTCATTGTACAAGTGGGAAAATAGATGGAATGCGGGTGGTATAGGAACATGGAGAAAAGAGTCCCAGGTATAGAGGCCATTTAGTAGTTAAGTGAAAAAAAATCCCCCGACAGGAGACTGCACTTCTTGCTAGCTTCAATGAAATGGTATAAGGATGGCCGTCCTTGCATGGAAACTTAGAGTAACTTGAAGGAAGAGGCAGTGGCTTCATCGCATCCAGTTGGTTAATCCCCTCTCTGTCAATCACTTGCGTACGAGCTGAATAGACTATAAATTCACATTTCTGGAGCCACATGGTCAAAATAGCACTTTATATTCAGTGTGAAATTCTTAAAACGAAACCCAGCTGGCAGATGGGAAAGACTAGAGTGGGGGGGTGGATATTGGGTGTGCAAAGGGTTCATGATTTTCAGAGAGCTTTTTATGCTTTGTGCAGATATAGGATTATTTTTAAACATCTATGATGCAGCACAAATGAATTTCTTAAACCTGAACTGTAAGTCTAATTTAGAATAGTTCACAAAAACCATTAAGATAGGTATGCAAGCCATTCCAAATAGAACCTTGCCTGTAAGGATAGAGTAATTTGTTCATTTAGGGAACTGTTTTCACTTTTCCCATGAATGTTAACTAATAAGTTATGTCTTTCAGTGCTTTACATAAGTCCTTGACTTAATAATCTACTTTGTAAGAGAATGAGAAGAGCAAGAGAAACAACTAGTCCAGTTCACTTCCTCCTCTTCCTCATTTGCTAAAACTTCCACCCAATATGTTGCACATCTTAATCTTGTCCACTTCATTGTCCTTCCCCAGTTTGTGTAGGATGTATGCCATGTCTTGGTGATTTACAGGGTCAGTGGTCATTTTGGAAATTGGCAAACCCCCATTTCATAATACAGTACTTTTTATTACTGATCCAAGCCTTGTAACCCTTGAGTCCTATCAAATACCTTTAGAGGTTTGTCAAATCAGGTTGATAGAAGGTTGCCCCTTCTAATGGCGCCAAAAAAGCAGTTCAGCCTGTGCTCAGGTTACTACATAGTTGGTGTCTGACTTCACATAAGAAATCAGGATTCCAGCAGCTGAAAGATATTTCAACATTCCCATATGTTTTATGAAACTGTGTGTTGCACTTAACTTGCTAAGAAGTGTGCAGGTTACATGTGTTGTATGTATAGATGAGAAGCTGAAATGAAAAAGGCTAGATTTTGTTTCTCAAATCCTGGTTTCTCTAGAGCCAATCTTTTCTCTTTTTCAAGTGAAAGGTTAGATGTAATGACTAGTCACCTAAAATTTACACACACTATTTCTTTTTTTTTGAGCTGGAGTCTCACTGTCACCCAGACTGGAGTGTAGTGGCCACTCCCGGCCACCTCAGCCTCTACCTGCTGGGCTCCGGCGATCCTTCCACCTCAGCCTTCCAAGTAGCCGGAACTACCGGTGCGGCTGGCTAACTTTTTTGAGTTATTGTAGAGACGAGGTCTCGTCAAGTTGCCCTGGCGGTTCTCAAACCCACGGGTTCAGGCAATTCACTCGCCTCGGCCTCCCAAAGTGCTGGGATTACAGGCTGAGCCCCCAAGCCCGGCCTACACGCACTATTTCAAGGACTCTGAAGTATGGATATGTCTCCTTAGGCTAAATGTGATGAAGACAAGGTATCAGGTAATTTACTCACTAAGAATAAGTTTGTGGACACATTGAGACAAATGCCATTCATATACATCATCATATATTCTGTTTTGATGTTTACCTTCTAGTTAAAAAGAGATAGTTGGCACAGGCTATCATTGTTAGGCATCGGCATTATATGGTTTTTATTTTCTTTTCTTTTTTTTGAGTTGGAGTCTCACTCTGTCACCCAGACTGGAGTGCAGTGGCCGCTCCTGGCCACCGCAGCCTCGACCTGCTGGGCTCCGGCGATCCTTCCACCTCAGCCTTCCAAGTAGCTGGAACTACAGGCACACACTACCACGCCCGGCTAATTTTTTATTTATTGTAGAGATGAGGTCTCGCCAAGTTGCCCAGGCGGGTCTCAAACCCACAGGCTCAGGCAATCCATTCACCTCGGCCTCCCAAAGTGCGGGATTACAGGTTGAGCCACCAAGCCTGGCTTGGTTTTTATTTTCAAGTGCTATTCTGGAATTGTCATTTTACCAATGGAAAAAAATCAATGTGTTAAGGGTGTAAAGAAACAGTTCTAATTTAGAAAATATTTTATAAATGCATTCAGAACAATGTTACATTTAATATTTTAAAGGACTTAATTTTAAAGGATTTAACAACGTGGTATCTAATTGTAATTGTAGCATGCTTTCATAGATGTGAATATTTCTCTAAGAACCTGCAGGGGTGTAGGTGTGTGTACATGAGTATGGGTTTGTGTATTTTAATTTTATTTATTTATACTCTACTCTCTTTCACAAAAGGATGTGAGGTGATAGACACTAGTATCGTTTCTGACAGTGGACATGTTTCTATATAACACTCTAAACTTCAGACTGAAGTGGGTGTTAATGACTTCCCCTCTGAGAAGGCTTGATTCAGACATGATGAAAAGTGTGATTGGAAATTTCGAACAGTGTATGTACAGTCAAAAGCCCATTCATCTGGCCTGATTGGAACTGATAGTTGAATAGTTTATCAAGAATTGGTTAAAGTGGGAAGTCATCTAAAAAAAAATACATGTATACCTTAAAGAAATTATTTTCATCTGAAACATATAAAAAGTACTAATTTTTTAATATTGTGTCAGCAAGACTTTTTGCCTGAATGTGTGGCCACTAATCAGAGTTGTGTGTCGTATTTCTTTAATAAAACATAGTCATTGGCAAACCCTCAAGTCCCCCCCGCCACTGTTGGAGCTTTTCTGTCCTCTCAATAAATCCTGCTTCCTTAAAAAAAAAAAAAAAATAGCCATTACCTATGGATTTTAGCTTCTGATTC
This sequence comes from Cephalopachus bancanus, assembly GCA_027257055.1. Lineage (NCBI taxonomy): Eukaryota > Metazoa > Chordata > Mammalia > Primates > Tarsiidae > Cephalopachus > Cephalopachus bancanus. Next base: position 3,357,790 of record JAPVLO010000121.1, on the reverse strand, counting down.
TTTAAAATAGAACCATAAGCTAAAGACACTTGGGAAGCAATCTGCACTTTTCTCTCCCAATCTTTTATAGTTGTCTCACCTAATTCTAATTCAACAGCAGTTTATTTTTAGTGACTTACTTTTATTGAGTTCTTTGAATGCATTCCATTTAGTTTTTCATAGAAAGAAATTCTGTTTTCAAGTTTATATTTCATCTGTTAGGGTCATGTTTAATTAAATTACTTAATGATAATAGCAAACATGATTGCCATAATGAGAATTGCAAAGCAACTTACGAGCAGACATGTTAGAAAACAGTCCAGCAGTTATGAACATCCACTGTGTAGATGCCGTCACTCAGTATGTTGTACCCACCAAACATGAACATTCTTCATGTAGGCAGTCATTGATACCGGCACATCAAAGAATCAGTTAATCCTAGACGATTAGGTGGAGGTGAATCAATAGAGTTTTTATTGTAACTGTATGCAATATTGTTTTGAAACTAACTAATGACTTGTCCTTATCTGTGACTGCTTTATATTTAACTCATATTATACCTTCTGTCCCTTTTTTAGATTAGTTATGTGGGAAATGTTATTACTGTGGTGTCACTTATTCATACCTGACTTGACTCAATTACTTACTTACTTGATATCTGTCACTCTCTTCCACCACCATGTAAACTCTGTAAGGGCTGGGACTTGTATGTTCATCTTTGACTCCCCAGAACCTGAAGCAGTAACTGTATAGACTGAGTAGAATGCGGCTGTTTCCTTGGTATGCTTGTTTCAGCCCAGTTTGATGCACTGACTTGGCATCACCAAGATCTGGTGATTATTCACTTTGAGGAAGAAAGGACAAGGAGTAGGAACCATCAGCCTGTGGTGCTCCCTGACATAGCTCCTAGTCTATTTTTCTGGTCTAGTTTCTAAATCTTCTATTTCAGGGAAGGAGCCTGATGGTTCGTGCTGCTAAACCATGGATTGAATTGTTAACAGGGTCTTCGTTCTTTGATTTTTGCCTTACAAGATCAGTTCAGAACAGGGTTTTTCATCCTTGGTATTACTGCCATTTGGGGTTAGATAGTTCTCTGTTGAGAGAGCGGGGAGGCTGCCCTGTGCCTTGTAGGATGTTAGCAGCATCCCTGCCCTCTACCTACCAGATGCTGGTAGCAACTACTTGCTCTGCTCCCCATCCCCTATTGTGACAAACAAACAAACAAAGAAACCTTCAAATCTTATCAAATGCTTCTTCTCTACCCTGATTGAGAATTAGTGGTTTTGAATAGTTGTGAGATGACAACCAGGACCCAAGGCCACACTAATAACGCTGTGGGTAAATCTAGTCTATGGCTTTTTGAACCTTCATTTCTGGTGTTCTCTTTATGTCTGATTATAATGTTCTCCAGACTTGTCTTTCACAGGCTTTATACTGAGTTCAACTAGTCCTATGTGGGTTTTTTTGGCTAAAATTCCTTAAGACGGATTACCACTTAGCTTTTCTTTAGACTGCTTGCAAGCCTCTTTCCAAGCCCATATTTCTCAGTTGCCAGGACATTAGACTCCTGACTGTATTTGCCAGCAGGGAAAGAAATTCTCCTCCCTTTGACTAACATGGCACTTTGTTACAAGGCCATTTGTTACCTGTTTCCCTTGCTCAGATGGTTGTCAGCTTTCTCTGCTTTAGTCCATCTCCCTCGCCCAGCTCTCCATGCCTTCCTGTTTTTCCTTTTCCTCCCAGTGTTTCCATGGTGGCTCCCTGCTGTAGCCAGAGGACAACTGCTGATAGGAACATCCCTTGAATATCTCTGCATCTGGACAGGGCCACTGGCACCCTCCATTGGCGGCTGAGCAATGCGTGGCTTACCATATTTGTCTGTCTCGTGTTTATGGCCCAGGAATTTGAATCCACTCCAACATCTAAATGTTGTCGTGTTAGGACAGAGTGCTGCCATAGTACCATGAGGCCAATATTAAACATGTTTATTTGGGTTCCATATAGTAATATTTTGATTTGTTGCTACTGCTATTGCTTTCTCATACCCAACAGCTGTAAGATTGGGATAGGGAACATGTATTCCATTACAAAAGCCAAATAACCTTGAATATATAAACTGTTTTTAAAAGATGTGTGTGTGTTTAGCAATCTTTAACCGTTAGCTAAATATATTTTCTCCCTAATATTTTGTTGAGTCAGAGAATCCCTTGAATTGGCCAACTGATCATGGTTTAATGAAGTGCATGAGGGGGTACCAATATTGAATCAGCAGGGAGATTAGTTAGACTCAACAAAATCAAAGCTTATTCCCCTGATTGTCTGATCAGGTGGCAATTGATTGAAGTGTATTTGTGGCATAGAGCTTTGTATAATAGAAAAAGTAAACATGAGGCATAGCCAAAACCCATTTTAAAATATGTAATAGTTTTTAAGAAAATTCAAAATATGAAACAGAATCAGAAATTGTCATTCATGTGTCAGCTAACATCAAGTTACCTCAAATGTTTTGTAAAGTAAGTCTTCAGGGGATGAAATTTGATGTTTACTTTGAGGTAAATGTTGGGTTTGAAAAATACCAGACTCAGATTCTTCTTCCTCTCATGCTGTTTTACAGAATTAAAGACTGTGATGGGAAAACTGTGCTTTCTGTAATACAAAAGCATAAATTCTCAGTACTGAATGTTTTCAGAGCACATCTACCAATCCCACCGTAAGCTTTTAGCAAGTCAAAGGAGGGGTTATCTAATTGTGTTGAACCATTTCAATTGCGGCAGACACAATTTTTGTAATTGATGAGTTGTTTGTCTTTTTCAAATACTTCCTAACCTCATAAAATATAGAATTCATATCTTTAACCTGCACTTCATAATATCAGGATATGTACCCACCCTCCCACCCACCTAGTCATTTCAGTATGCACAGTTAATGGGTATTAAGTCTAAAAAAAAAAACTTAAAAGAATCAATTTCATGGTGAATGCATCTAGTTAAGCCAGCCATTTAAACAACATTTTATTCGTGTGTAGCAGACCATTTTATAAGTTACTGATAGCTTTACAAGCCTGTGTTTCAGACAAGCTAATTGGTTGTCTCTGATATGTGTTTGGAGCTTTCACTCATTAACTCCCTTTCCTGTCTAGTACATACTTGACTAGCTCTCATACATATATGTAGGACTCTTTTAAACAACCATAGTCTATTGCCAGGAAAAAGTTTTTCACTTATAGATTTCTTCCTGCTTACAATGTTTGCATTCTTGAAATAAAAGTAAATCATGACTGAGTATTGTCCCAAACACAGGAGATACATAGTCAGGTATAATACACTTAGTGTTCGGTACCAAAAATGGACTCTTTTGAAAGAATGGAATGGAAATGATTACAGAAAGGAAGGAGAGGAGGGGAGAAAAGGGAAGAGGAGAAGAAAATGATGTGCTATTAAAGCCTGGCTGCCTCTGTAATTAATGACTATGTTATAAATGTTATTGAAAAGTCTGATGCCTGCACCTGCATGCAAAGGCAAGTGTACTGATGCTTCTCTTTTTGCATATGTCAGTGCTTTCCATTCTCTGAGATAAGAATTAGATGCTTTGTTTGGACACAGATTAAAGGAATAGCTCAAAACATGTGTCCTGTGTGGATCTTGAGATTTCTGGAGTGGTTCTCTTTTCCATGATAGGTTGTTTAATTTTCTGTTTGCAAAACGATTCATTACAGCTGCCTGTAGGCATATGTGTAATAGAGTTTGAACCAATTAGCTCTACAGTTTTGAAACTGTTCATGTAAAAATCCCACCTTCTGTATAAAACCTTGGCCTGATTAATTGGATAGATTGATAACTTCTCTTCAATATTCAGTTTCTTTATTTTACTAACATTTTAATATGAGTTGAAACACATTTTGTTGCCTTTTTTTTACTGTAAGTTACCTCTTTAAATCTGTTTTTTAAAAATAAGTGAGTATTCTCTTTGTGCCTAACATTATACTGAGTACATTAGAGAATACAAAAGAATATTTTTCATTGTCTCTGCCCTTAAGAAACCAAGGACTCATACACATGAAAAAACTAGAGAATAATTATCCAAATCTGGATTATCATATGATTGAAAATGGAGTTCACCACAAACTTTTGGAAATGCTTCATCCATATTGAGTCTTAATATTCTAACCCATTAATTTATAAAATAATTACCTATAATGCCTGTTTTAATGCTCATATAACTAAAAAACTCATAGGTTCAGATCTTTGGCATAGTTTGATTCAAAGGTCTTTGATTTTACCTCACCCATTTTTTTTAAGCTCTCTGTTCCTTCATGTACTGGCTTTATTTTCAGATTTTATTTCTTAGCTTCATTTTATATAGTACTTAGATGGCTGCCAGTAGTCTATTGTCTTCAACATTTATATCCAGCAGAAATTACCTAGAAACTGAACTTCAGCTCAGATGATATTATGAACCTCTGAATCTACTATGTTCAAACTAGCAGGGTATATGTCAGTGGTATGAACAAATAAATCATCTTCAAGTTCAGTTTGACTTGGGCATTTTGCTTCTTTCAACCTCAGGCCTCTTCAGGTACTTATAATTTGGTACCAGAAGTTGGTGCTGTAATGAATGAATTCCAAAATGTGGAAATGGTTAAATAGATGTAAGGAGAAAAGAAGTAAGGAAAACTCTTCTGCCCCTGATTTGTAACGTTATGACTCCCTTTCTCTGAAAAACAGATTGTTTAAATTTTTATTTGTTATAATTTGGCCTATGTCATTAGCTCTTGTGAATACAGAAACAATCAAAATGTAAGATATACATAATCCAGTTGAATTTTATTTTTACATTTATAAGAACTGTATCTCTACTAAATAAGAGAACATAGAATTCCATCTACTCAAATTTACCAACAGTTAAAGAGATTGAAACAGAATTATTTTTATGTGAGGATGAGATTCAATAGAATGCTCTTAAATGCCATTAAAATTAAATATTTGTTCAGCCTCAGTAAACTAGAAAAAAAAAGAACAAATGAAACCCAAAGTAAGAAGAAGATAAGACATAATAAATAAAGACTAGACTGGAAATAAATGATATCAAGATTAGGAAAACAATTAGAGAAAATCAGTAAGATCAAAAGTTAGTTTTCTTAAAAGATCAACAAAATTGACAAATCTTTACTCAACTAACAAAAGAAAAAAGGAATATTCAAGTTACTAAAAGGAGGAATGAAAGAGGAAACATTACTATCAACCTTAGAGAAATAAGAATTATAATTATTCTATAGTTATTAGAATACTATAAAAAATTGTATACCAACAAATTATATAACCTAGATTAAATGCACAAATTTGTAGAAGTATACAAACTACTGAAATTGACTCAAGAAGAAATAAAAAATCTAAATAGACATACAACAAGTAAGGACACTAAATTGCACTTCCTAAAGAAAACCCCAGGACCCTCCTCCCTCTACCACCAAGTTCTACTAAACATTTAAAGAGTTTACACTAATCCCTCTCTAACAAGTCCAAAAAATAAAAGAGAATAGACCACTTCTCAACTCATCCCATGAGGGCAGGATTACTGGGATACCAAAACCAGACAAAGACATTACCAAAAAACAGAAAACTACAGACTAATATTCCTTATGACTATAGATGCAAAATTCTCAAAAAGTACAGTTGATCCTTGAACAACACAGGCTTGAACTGTGCAGGTCCACTCATACACAGATTTTTTTTTTTTTCCACCTCTGCCACTCCTGAGACGGTAAGCTCAACCCCTCTTTCTCCTTCTCCTGCTACTCCTCAGCCTACTCAACATGAAGATGATGATTACAAAAATCTTTATGATGATCCACTTCCACTTAATGAAAATTAAATGTATTTTCTCTTCCTTATGATTTTCTTAATCACATTTTCTTTTCCCTTGCTTATTGTAAGAATACAATGTGTAATATTTATAACATACAAAATATGTGTTAATCAACTGTTTATCAGTAAGGTTTCCAGTCAACAATACACTACTAGTAGTTAAGTGGGGAGAGTTAAAAGTAATATGTTGGGTTTTGAATATGTGGGGGTCAGCAGCCCTAATGCCACATTGCTCAAGGATCAACTGTACTGGCAAGTATAATATATACAGTACTATATAAAAGAGGATTATACATATGATAAGCAAGTGCAGTAGAAAATCTAAATAGATTATCCTAGTAATACAAGGTTGTTTCAACATAAAATATAAGTGTAATACACCATACTAATAGAATACCGGGCAAAAAACACATCATCTCAATAGATGTAGAAAAATCATTTGGCAACGTACAGTTAACATGACCCATAAATTCCATTCCTAGGTGTATACCCAAGAGAAATGAAAGTATATGTTCACACAAAAACTTGTACATGAATGTTTATAGCAACATTATTCAAATAGCCAAAAAGTGGAACGAGCCCAAATGCCCAAAATCTGATAAATGGATGAACAAAATGGAAACCATACAATGGAATATTATTCAGCATAATGTTGATAATGTTATTCAGCAAAGGAATGAAGTGCTGATACATACTACAATATGGGTGAACTTTGAAAACATTATGCCAAATGAAAGATATAGACACAAAAGGCACTGTATGATTTCATCTATATGAAATATCCAGAATAGGCAAATTCATAGAGAAAGAAAGAAGAATAGTATTTGCCAAAGGCTGAAGGAGGGAAGAATTGAGGAATAACTATTAATGGTTAAGGAGTTTCTTTTTAGATGATGAAAATGCCCTGCAGTTAGATAGTGATAATAATTGTACAACTTTGTGAATATACTAAAAACAACTGAATTTATACTTTAAAAGGGTGACTCTTACAGTATGAAAAATATGTGTCAGCATAAGAAAATGAAATAATCTGTAAAGCCAGATAGAAAAATATTAAAGTATATGCTAAAGAAATGTAAAGTTCAACCAAGTAGTGGAAGAAATTATGTAGAATCTCAGAAGGAGATATCCACTTCTGTGGGCACACAGAAGTAGGTAATGATAACTTTTATCCAGGAGCAAACAGCTCCCTTTGAAGACCAAGGTCTTCAAATGGTTGTTACAACAAATATTTTTTCCAGGGACTGTTCTAGTCAATGAATGCCTCCAAAAATTTTGGTTGAAAACCAACCCAAATTCAGTAAGATGAAAACCTCAAGTTGCAAAGAATTGTAACACCTTTCATTTGGGATGGTAAATTGTTTCCTTAATGAAAAGTGTTTTTTTAACCCTGACCTGGAAGGTTTAACATTAGGAGTATGAAAATGATAAAATAATCAAACCCACGTATTAATACTTTCATTTAAAGTATATATTTTTATATATAGGTCAATCTGGTAGATTCACTTTATGATTCTAATTTAAAATGTATAAGTGACTTAAGAATTGGTCTCGCCGGGCTCGGTGGCTCAGCCTGTAATCCCGCGCTTTGGGAGGCTGAGGTGAGTGGATTGCCTGAGCCCGCAGGTTCGAGACCCGCCTGGGCACTGAGACCTCATCTCTACAATAAATCAAAAAAATTAACCGGGTGTGGTAGTGTGCGCCTGTAGTTTCAACTATTCGAAGGCTGAAGCGGAAAGATCGCCGGAGCCCAGTAGGTCGAGGCTGCAGTGGCCGGGAGCAGCCACTGTATTCCAGTCTGGGCGACAGAGTGAGACTCCAACTCAAAAAAAAAAAAAAAAAAAAAGAATTGGTCTCTTATGTGGAAACATATGAGAATTTAGAGTATACCAGAACTTGAGCCTTGAATTTACAAGTTTAATGGAAGAAATGTTTAAGAATTTACAACTACTTGAGAATGTTTTGGTTGTTAGACATTCTAAATGCTTAAAAAGGAAACTGAATATATTACATTTATAAATGGAATTATAAAATATTTGAGTGGTTAAATAAACTCAGTTTATAAACAGACCTAAAAAGTATTCAGAGGCACCTTGATTGTGATTGATAAAATTTTAGAGATATATAAATAGAATATTTAAAATTTTAAGTTGAATGTAAAACTATATAAAGCCCAGGAAAAACCGGGCAGCCATAGATAATACTTTAGTGAATAAGCATGCTGTGTTCTAATAAACTTTTATTTATAGGGAATTTATGGTGCCTGAGCGATGGGGCAGCAACCAGCAATGACCTCTGTGATTAAGATCCCTTCTAAATTCAAAAGTCGCTTCCATATTGTGAAGACTTCCACTTGAGGTTGTAGCAAGACTTCAGCTGGGTGTTAGAAGAGGGAGTATTCCTAGGCTGATCCTTTCCGCCTGTGAATGGAGGAGCCTTGGGTTAGAAGCAGGAATGGAGTAAAGGCCTGCATGCAGGAATCACTCCAGGCTGCAAAGGGCCGGATAGAACAACTGGAATAGAGGAGGGAACAGATATGGGAATACTGGGTATCTTTCATTAGTCCCTGAAGACAGGCAGACAGGAACCTAACTGTGCCTCTCACGATGGTTTTCTGCTATGCTTTTTGGATAGGAGAATAAAACCAGCCCCCCAAGCAAACCAAAAAGAACAATTGGATGTAATTTGCCCGATTCTCCTAGGTGAGCAGATTAAGCAAAAATAGGAATCCGTTTGAGATCCTAGGTCCTGCCACCAAAGCAAATGGCTATTCTGGGACATACTGAGCTCTTCTGAACAATGGAAGACTGAGTTTCTATATAATTATTGTTACAGCATATAACACTCAATACACATCAGAGGTTACTGACTAGGGAAGAGGACTTATAATAAGGGTGAGGTTCAATCACAGGTAATAACCTGCCATCACTTATCTGGTTTTTAACTATTTCAAGGTCAGATAGGCTTCACTGAACTTTAGTATTCTTAAGAAAGAAGCATCTTATGGGATCTGTACTTTTATATTACACAGAGTCTTCTTGAAATTAATCATCCATTATAAATACGCACTCTCAAAGTAATATTGTGATATTGGTTAACATCAGGTTAGTCGTTTTCCATTCCTTATTAATACCTAATAAAAAGGAAATAATATCCACTCTACATTGTAATATCATCAGTCAGGACTGTGGCAAATTGGTTTTATTTGTATTCTTTATTTCTCCCTTTCATGACATATTTAGTACCTTTCTAAGGATTTCAAAATCCTGCAAGCCGTACAATGAAAAGGGGAACAGCTGGTACTGCTCTCTAGACTAACCTTTCTTTGAACAAGCTGCCAAGAATGCACTCTGAAGAATCTTAATGATGCCCTGCCACTTTATCTCCAGACCCCGTCCTGGAGCCATGGCGTGGGCAACGTTCTCTCTGACTTTGGTGAAGGTTACCCAGTTAAGCCTGCTTCATGAGCTTCTGTAATTAAAGCAGCAACCTGAAGGGCCTCTTTGCAAACACACATACGAGATGTCTACACTCAGTGGTGACTCTCATCTTGTGATTCTCTGGAAAGAAAAAAGTCCCAGTTTGTTGTAGTTGCAGATTTCTGTGGTATAAACACTCAAACTGTGGCTGATTTCATGGTTTGTATGATTTGACATCCTCGTACTGGAGGTGGGAAAAGAACGCACACAATCAACTGTTGCTAGTCCCATATCAACGGGTCACAGCGTACCACCAAGAAGCATTTCAGTACCAATGTTTCCCTGCAATATAGCATGCTAACACAAGAGGTGTATCTGCTCTAAGGATTAAAGGAAAGAGCTAGGGTATAGGTGAGGAAAGTCCTACTCCCTTTGTAACAGTCATGGAAAAGGTCCTACAAAATTCCACAGTCCATTCAGGATCTCTTGGCGTCCTATTCATTGGAGCCCAGGGAGCACTTTTTAACCAAAGAGTTTAAAACTAATATGAATCTGGCTGGGCTCAGTGGCTCAGCCTGCAATCCTAGCGCTTTGGGAGGCTGAGGTGAGTGGATTGCCCGAGCCCGCGGGTTCGGGACCCGCCTGGGTAACTTGCCGAGGTCTCATCTCTACAATAAAAACAAAAAATTAGCTGGGCGTGGTAGCGTGTGCCTGTAGTTCCAGCTACTTGGAAGACTGAGGCGGAAGGATGGTTGGAGCCCGGCAGGTCGAGGCTGTGGTGGTTGGGAGCAGCCACTGCACTCCAGTCTGGGTGACAGAGTAAGACTCCAACTCAAAAAAATAATAATAATAAAAAAAAAACTAATATGAATCTCTCTCAAAAACCATTATTTATGTAGTTTTTTTGAAAAATACAAACTGGCTAGGCTTGGTGGTTCAGCCTGTAATCCCAGCACTTTGGGATGCCGAGGTGAGCACATTGCCTGAGCCCGTGGGTTCGAGACCAGCCTGGGCAACTTGGCAAGACCTCATCTCTACAATGAGTCAAAAAATTAGCTGGACGTGGTGATGCATGCCTGTAGTTCCAGCCACTTAGAAGGCTGAAGCGGAAGGTTTGCCTGAGCCCACAGGTCGAGGCTGCAGTGGCCATGAGTGTACCACTGCACTCCAACCTGGGCGACAGAGTGAGATTCCAACTCAAAAAAAAAAAAAGAAAGAAAGAAAAGAAAAGAAAAAGAAAAATACAAACTATGCAATGGATACTTTGTGTATTACAAAGAAACTTACCAGAAAGCAGTAATGACTCCACTGGGCTCAAGGTAGGCTGCAGAGTCAGGTTCTCATGCATCATCCTTCAGCCTGCCCTCCCACCTGTCAGATCCAACCATTGCAGTCTTGACTTTCTGTATTTGGTTTGAGGCCCTCACCCAGTCATCTGCATTTGCTGCTGACCTGTTCGTTATCCATCTGAAGGAGCTCAAGTTTTCAGCCTAGTCTCCTTCATGAGATCTGGTGCCTTTTCCAAAGATGGAGAAGGAATGTGCCTTTATTTCTAAAGTTTCTTTTAACAGTCTATTTCTAAAGTTTCTTTTAACAGTCCTCTATCCAGATGCTTTTTATTCAAATTGAGTAAGAATTATTCTAAATAATCATATCTGTCTTCATTTGCATCAATTGCTTTTCTTACTTCAACTCGAAGTACAGTCCAAGTACTATAAATAAGTTTAAAAGCCCTGAGTAAATTATACTGTATTAAACTAGTCTTTTATAGTCACTAAGAAGCCCAGGGTGGGGGGAAACTTGTACTCTTATAAACAAATGATGAACACAGTGCTCTTGTCAGACTGTTTCTGTTTCTGTTTTGTTTTTGATATGAGTATTCGCTCGTCAGTGGAACCCCACCTGCTGATGCGTGGAGTGCAGACACGGGGGGCTCATCGGAGCGCATCTGAGCTGTCTTCCCATGCTCACCACAGTCTCATTCAAGAGTGGAAGGCTGAGTGATTGAAGTATGGGAAGCTAATTCCAGAATGAAGATTTCCAAAGCTTTTTAGATAGAGCCTGCCCACCACCTGCTGCAACCACCCCGCATGCATAAATCTGTTAGTTTTTCAGAGGGAAGGTATATGTCTTATGTAGATGGGCACCTGGGGAAATATGGGTAAAGCGGATATCCAGCTTTCATCTCCAGCAGTGAATGTGGAGGGGGGTAAAGAAGGCAAATAGCCCCATAGGAGAGAGAGTCCCTGCATTTCACATGGGCGAGAACAGCAGTTCCCAACAGGGCAGGACCACCAGGGATGTGTTGGACATGGGAGGGGGTGGGGCATTCTTAGGTTTAGCAATGACTGGATAGTGCTACACGGCATTTAACTCACTAGAAGTAGGAGTGGCATATTCTATGATGCAGGGCAGAGTCCCACACAATAAAGAACTGTCACACACCCTGACTTTATTTTTAATGTCTTACCATACATTCATGTGGGTCATAGCTCTGTTTATAAATATCTAAGCTCGGGACTTAACTCCATTTCAAAAACACTAAGTAAATCCTTTCTAGACTGTTCTAACCCCCTGCCTGTTTCCCAGCATGCTTCCAGAAAAGCTAGGTCAACTCTGAGCACCCACTACTTACGTGGTTTAATTTTTAAATACAGGAAAAACAAATAGCTTAGCATTATAAATAAAGTGATGTTTGCAGGTGTTTAAAAAGAAAGACCTATGATGGCAGCTCAGAAATTATTTACATGACTTCTAGAAATTAAGTCCCACCAAGTTGTCAAGAACTGAGAGTAAAAATTTTTAATCTGAAGTGAAGGCAAGACAGGGAAATCGGTGCACATCCTTACCCCATGAGAGATCCTGGAACGGAACTAGGAAAGGATTATTTTATGATTTCACTGCTCATGAAAATATAAAGGACACCTCCTACCCAATGAGTGGGTCTCCTGTGCTGTGTAATGTCTCACAGGTTTAACAGCTGCTACAAACATTAGCAGCAATGAGATGGTGCCCCATTGTCCCTGTTATATGAAGACTTTACAGTAAATGAGATGTGTGAATAATGGAATGCACTAATGCAAATCACCCAGCAGTGGCATGAGTGGAGAAGGGCTCTGGTGACAGAGCTAAAATAGGTTGGCTGCTGGTGGTGGCTTTGTTTTTCTATCTCTAGGGTGGACACATGGCTACTAACAAATGCCCACTCTCTGTGGCCATCCCGAAAATAGCTAAATGACCACAGGTTGCCAGGCAGCTGTATTCTGATGTCATTCCCCCAAGTGCCATCTTCAAAATCCAATGTGAAATAATCACCGTCTTCTCATTCCAGCAGTTTCCACTCAACCATGATATTTAAGGAACTGATAAAGTAGTCAAAAGACGTAGGTTCATTTTCTGTTATGTCACTTTTAAAATTGTTATCTTGATAAGAAAATGACCTTTAAAAAAAATGTGTGGCAATCATAAAAAAATAGATCCTTGCATCACAGGCAGTTTTTTAAACCTTAAAAACAGTATCAGATGTCAATACTTAATATCACTACTAGCACATATCAGATATACAATAAATGTTGACTGTTTGATTAATCACTATCCTTAAGTGTATATTTTTGAACCCTGAAAAACAGTGCTTTATTACAGCCAATAAATAAAAATGACAAGGAGAAAAAAAAATACATATATATCTCTCAGATGTAAGCATATGACTTATGTTGGTCAGACTTAAACACCAGTCTTTAACATCATGCATCAACCTATACAAGGGCAAAAGAGCAATGGTGGACAAGTCAAATGTGACTATGAGTAATTGTTATTGTAATAATACAGGGAAAGTAAGATTTGAAGTTCAGGTTAATATTAGAAAGAACAATTAAAATATTATCCCCCAAAAAAGAGGGATTAGCGCATTAAGTCTTCATCTTCCCCTCTCTGTTTTATAGTCTTTGTTTTTAGAAACATGAGACTCCTACAGTGAAAAGCTATGTTCTGGCAGTACTCATTCACCATACTTGAACATCAGTGGAAGAGCAAAACTTGTTTAAAATGGATATTATAGATGTAGAGTTGTGTGAAATCCTTTGGATACCAGTGAGATGTGTGAATATGGCAGGGTTAGATACCCACTTAGGTTACAGATCTGAAAATCTCAAGTTACCCAGCGATATTTGTCAGCTTAACACCACTAGGCTCCATTATCTGGTGACCACCCTGTCATTGCAACTTCCATTTCCTTCTCATGTTTAATATTCATCAAGATCAACTTCTGCAATGTATCTATTTCCAGATATCTTTATTATCTTACAAGTAGGCCTACATGATAGATGATATTTTCAGTTGCCTGGAAACAAGCCCAATGGATAGCTAAACCTCACTGTTTTGTGTCTGGTCGATATTACAAAATATCAGAAATTACTAATATATTTTGTGATTATTTAAGTGTAATATTGTTTTCAAATTAGCAGTAAATTTGCTCCCAGAACTAATTCTGTGTAATTTTTTGATGAACTATTTTTATTTTTTTAATTTTATTCTTATTTTTTTGCATTGGAGTCTCACTCCGTAACCCAGGCTGGAGTGCCATGGCACACTCACAGCCATGCCAGTGTCGACCTGCTGGACTCTGGCAATCCTTCTGCCTCAGCCTTCCAAGTAGCTGGAACTACAGGTGCGCACTACCACATCTGGCTAATTTTGTATCTGTTGTAGAGACGAGGTCTCACCAAATTGCCTGGGCTGGTCTCGAACCCGCAGGCTCAGACAATCCACTCGCCTCGGGCTCCCAAAGTGCTGGGATTACAGGCTGAGCCACCCAGCCCAGCCATGAACTATTTTTAAATGAGGATATATTGTTAGTGACTTGCACTTACTGCCTTGGTAGTTTGGGGGGGTTTATTTTGTTCTGTTTTTTATTATTGAATTTCTTGCAACCAGCCCTCTTTGCAGTTATTAGCAATACTTAAAGTGCTGTCCTTCTGTATTCGAGTTTTTAAAATATGACAAGAGTACAACTTCCTTCATGTATCAGATTTTGGGTGTTACATGCTTAATTTGATGTGAGATATTGTTGATCAAATGCCAGATGACATCGTAAGCACAGTGGTCCCAATTTCTGCACTCAATGATGCCATCTGAAGCTTCACTTTGCTGCAGGAACAAGGAGACCACATCTCTGATTTTCAACTCTTTGGAGCAGCCCGCTTCTCCTTCGAAAAGCGGGTTTAGCCACTTCCTTCCTGTCCCTCCTACTTACTCTTCTCTTCCCTGCTGGCCAATGGCTCCCTTGGTCAACTGACAGCTCCAGAGGCAGTTCCTCCCTCCATGGGGCAGGGTTGGTCTCTAGTACGAGTCATTGCACTAGTGATTTCAGATTCTCTTGATTGTAAGTTGTTTTCAGTGCTCTAAAGAAAAGAATGTCATTTGTACTTTCAATTAGAATCCTTTTAACATAATTTGTAAAATACTTTGGGAAAAAGTTGTTTTAAAATTGTGAACCCATTTTCTGATCTGTTAATGAGATCTTTCATTACGCTTCAGGATCAGAATTAATGAGGCCCTTTTAATTTTCACAGGTTTTTAAAAAAAAATCGTGTTTGTTATGAGTTTGCAGACACATAGAGGAAGAGTTTTTTTAACGCATTTGAACTACAAAATGTTATCATATTTTTGCTACTAAATTTGTATAACAACAGTATTCTATATATTCATATACATATATATATCTTCTTGCTCATATATTAAAAATGTACAAACACATTAACACCAATTTCAGTGGTGTGTGTCTGCTGTTAATACTAGTCTGGTGCTTGCAATGATACAAGCAAGATAACAAAATGAAACCACATTTGGGAATGGCATATACAATTGAGATCCTTTTTTTTTCTGGATCAAGTATTCACTAAGGTAAGATCCTGGGATTTTTCCATGGCTCGTGGAATTTAATGAAATGTGTCGACAAAAAATGTCTCTAAACAATGCCTCTTTTGATATTGCTGACTGTATTTTACATTATATAAAACCTTGATGGCAATAAATGAAATGTTCTATTCTTGTGTGTTGTAGAGTGTGTGAGTAAGGAGCTTCATAAACTTTGTACTTTATCATACCTTTTGAGAGATCATCAGTAGTTCTAGAAGTCATAGCAATTTGATATTTATTCACAGGAGTTGGTAGCACTAAATGCTACTTGTCAATATCCTAGCCAATACAGTAAGAGTGATTTGTGACTTGTTTTTTTTTTTTTTTTTTTTTTTGAGTTGGAGTCTCACTCTGTCACCCAGACTGGAGTGCAGTGGCCGCTCCCGGCCAGCGCAGCCTCGACCTGCTGGGGCTCCAGCAATCCTTCCGCCTCAGCCTTCCAAGTAGCTGGAACTACAGGCGTGAGCTACCACGCCCGGATAATTTTTTTTTTATTTATTGTAGAGATGAGGTCTCACCAAGTTGCCCAGGTGGGTCTCGAACCCGCGGGCTCAGGCAATCCACTCACTTCAGCCTCCCAAAGCACGGGATTACAGGCTGAGCCACTAGCCCGGCTGTGACTTGTTATTGAGCAGAAATTTAAGATGGCAAATGTGCTACCCCACATACCTGTTATGAGGTCTTGATGTTTCCCTCCCAAAAAACTCAGGACTAAGATGGAAAAAAAGCTAGGAGACTTTATGTATGTATGTCATGTAAATTGATGTAAGCTTATATATGCATACAAGCACACAGTTTGTATCCTCTTTCCTAGAAAACACTTTCCTAAGTCTTAGAAGTAGATATTAGAAATGTAAGGGATAAAGAGGAAAAGATGATTTAAATTAGATTTCTAATGCTATGTACCCAATAATTGAGTCTTGAGTACACAGTGATATGGTATACAATGCAAGGTGTCACCAGTTTAATAAGTCAGCAGGGTGAGATAGTGAAAGCTACTCAGCTAGAGTTATTTGGATTCAGCTGAATATTTTTGGTGTCCACAGTGTATTTTGCCCTGTGCCGTAGTGCATATAATTTTTTCTGACTCCATAACACCTCCCATGCTGTTAAGTGTTGTGGGTGAAATGGTGGCTTACAAGCAGGTCATTCATGCCTGAAGAAAACACTTCCAGGTCACAACATATAACCCATGCTATAACAACAGCTGTGGGCAAGCATCTACATTGCAAAGTCCTAGGCATCACAATTCATGTAAAGTCTCCTTGAAATTCCCCAACTTCACCACTCAAAATTTTGGTATGAGAAAAGTTCTAATATAATTAATAACATATTTATCCTTATTTTCCTTCCTCAAGATCAAAAAATATTTTGAACTAGAACCACTTGCACGTGGAAAACGCTGGATTCTGCAGCCCTGCTCGTTGGATGACATGGATGCACTGAAAGACAGCTTCTCTCAGCTAATCAGTTTGTTAGAAGAAAAAGACCATGAAGCTATAAGAATGTGAAATCTGGCAAAGAAAACGGGCTTCCAGAAGGCCTTGAACCTATCATGTTAGTTCTCATTTTAATTTTATTTCGGCATCAAGACTATAATGGCTTCAGTATCTATTTTTCTCTAGTTATTCCAGATTCTCATCTCTCTATTAAAGTGAATATTCTGTAAATCAGGTGAATTATCATCGGCATTAACGTCAAGTACACACTACTGAGAGAGAATTTATTCTCTGTTTACCACTAATTATCTTCACCGCATGTCTTTTCCTTCTGTTCTAAGCATCTCTTCTATACTCTATGCTAAAACGGATGGAATTCATGGCTCACGAAAGTCAACCCCCTTATGAAGCACTCAGAAAGACTCACAAAACCTTGACTAAATTCCCTTGGGTTTGCAAGTGTAGTTTTGTGTGTCTGGGACTTCACCTAATATGTATATCATCTTCAAGATCTTATGGGGTCATTGTTTTATTTTATCTTTTTTTTTTTCATTTTTTGTATACTGTCTTTATAGACTATGAGGGAAAAAAATGAGCACCAAAAACTTCAATTAATCATCTTATCAGGAAGGAATATCCTGCCATAGTAAAATGGACTTTGAAGAGCTTAAAGATAAGATACATGATGTTTTCTTGATTACATCTGAAGTCTCACTCCCCTCTTTCAAGAGCAAAGACATTGTTTTAGTTTTTGAGAGGAGTTAGAGAAAATGTAGGCACAATGCATGCATCACTGATGATACTTGATCAAGCCCTCAAATATTTTTAATGGAAAGATTAGCCTGAGTAAAGTCAAGCTGAAGTGTAATATAGGTATTTTTTTCTAAAAATCTGACATGTTTAATTAAAATAAAGAAAGTAATTCTTAAAAACCACCAACAAAGTACAGTTTGTACTAGTTAGGGTTTAAACTGCATCAATTTGACAAAGATATAAAAGAAAGAATCATCTGCATATTCATTCAATACATGCTACTGTAGTTGAAGGGAGCCTGTTAATGCCTTCCTCTAGTAGTTAAAGGTCTATCAGTATTTCTATTATAAACCTCTATTTTCAGGGGTTTCAGTGTGCTCTTAAAAGTGTGCTGGGCTGCAGCAAATAAATAATTTTAGGGCTCAAATTCAGTCTTTGTAACTAATTTTTTTCCATTTAATTTAAAAGATAAAATTGTGTAGAAATAAATGTACAGTTTTACTAAGGTTTAACGCCTTTACTCTTTTCTAAATCAGGAAAAATCTATGGATATTGAGGTTCATAGACAAAATATTTTTGGCACACTTTGCAGACTGACCACTTATTTTAAAATACTAAGTGGCCAGGCGATAGAAAACTGCTCCTTATACTTAAGCGATAAAACATGTTTGTAATTTTTAGATAGCATGGACTGATACCCAAATGCTCACACTATATTACAAGCTGATATAATACCCTGTAATTCCCCAGAAGATATACTTCAGACCCTTAACATCATTCAAATATAGTTTTTGTGGTTTAGCCTTGTAAATGGATTTTAATGAAATCATTGCCTTTGAAATATCAAACACTTCTTTAAGCTTTTTTTTTTTTTTTTTTTAATGCCATGGATCAGAAAAGATTCATAGTGATTCCTACACAATTTTGTCTACAGAATTCTTGAATATTTTTAACACTGTGTAATTTATGAGCAGCACAAAACTTTTATTCCGGTGACCAGTTACACAATTCCTGTTTTTTATTTTGGCCTGTTCTGCTCAATTCTATGAAAAATAACTGATGAGTAGGCCTTGCTTTTCTTGCAAGTTCATTAAATGTAGAATGTTGTCTTGTTCAGATCCTGTGGCTGAGTGCTCCTAAGCCATCTGTTAAATGACTTCCCGTTGCCTGTGTGTGTGTTCATGTGTGCGCCAGTGATGGGCTTCCCCTCAGACCCACGACTGTCTGCAGCGTCTCAGCCGTCAGAATGAAAACATTATCAATCAGTACCCAACAACAGCTGTTTTTGACAAGTTTCTGTCTGACGCCTAATGCTTTGCAACTGTCAATAAAGCTCCTTCTTTGTCTAGCAGGTCGGAGCTCGCAGTCTTGCTGCTCCCTTTCGGCATCCTGTCCTTGTAACCCTAGAATTTCCCATGTTTTGGAAAGCCACGTTGGGGAGGGGTGGGGTCTGGGCGGGTGGGGTGGGTGGTCGGGTGGGGGTGGGTGTGTGTGTCATATTCCTACTTTCATGTACAGTGCCACAGGTGTCTTAGTTTGCATATTCAATATTATATAGGAAAAACAAGTCTGTGATGTATTTCTTCACTTAGCTTTTTGTTATATTTATGGACGTTACCAGTTTTTGTACCTTCTTAGCTGAAGCAGTTGCCTTTTTTGTAACGGTAATTAATTTATATGATAAAACTTTGTATCAACTGTAGTTTACAGTGTCGGTTGCTAATTAACTGTCTTTCTATTAAAAAAATACTGTATCTATCCTTAGAGGTTAACAGATTCATGTGGACATTTGCCAGGCAAGAAGAACTCGTATTGTCCATGATTTATATGATTTCCACTTCTTCAAATGAAAATAAACGCTGAGTAGAATTGATGTTTTCAGACTGACTCCTTTCAGCTTCAGCATTTGGGAGTCCCAGATTTCTGTTTACATTTGTGTTGCCTGTTTAAGTCTCCAAAATAAGTTCTGCTGCTCTTGGGTCAAAACAAATGATGAATTCCCATTTCCTTTGAAACCACTGTGAAAACCTTGGAGGAAAAAAAGCCAGTGTCTCTTCGGCAGCAATTTACTTTCATTGGAGCTGTTCCTTCAGAGTGTGTGAACAGATTCAAGACATTATTGTAAAGCGTCATCCTTCAATCAAAGGATCATTTTATAATATTTGGCATAAACCAACTTGAGTGGCACAGTTTGGTGTAATGAACTATTTCCTTCAATGGTGATTGAGGCTCTTAGGAAGTAAGATTTTTTTTTTTTTTTTGAGTTGGAGTCTCACTCTGTCACCCAGACTGGAGTGCAGTGGCCGCTCCTGGCCACCGCAGCCTCGACCTGCTGGGCTCCAGCGATCCTTCCGCCTCAGCCTTCCGAGTAGCTGGAACTACAGGCATGCGCTACCACGCCCGGCTGATTTTTTGATTTATTGTAGAGATGAGGTCTCGCTGCCCAGGCGGGTCTCGAACCCGTGGACTCAGGCAATCCACTCACCTCAGCCTCCCAAAGGCACGGGATTACAGGCTGAGCCACCGAGCCGGCTAGGTAGATATTTTTTAATGACTCAAGAGGAAACACTATGCATTACAGGTCTATCCTTAAGGGTGAGAGTACTCTGTAAAAAGAGAGTGAGAAAGAAAAACCAAGTGATAGATGGATGGAAGAAGAGAGAGAAAAAAAAAAACATAATAGAAGATGAAAAATTCAAATCCCTGCTTTTATTTGGTCCCAAGGCAACATTATCCCGACACAGTATTTGACTACACAGAGAGCTTGCAACGCTTCACTTCTAAGCTGGGATCCGACCTGATTTCCTTGTTTCATTTCTAAGGTAGGCAATTAGCAGTTATCAACTTCCTGAGCGTCTCTGACCTGTCCAAGCAAATGTGGACGGTACTGTAAGATGCTGAAGAAAATGGGGTTTTCTTCATGTCCAGATTGCACATTCAGACTCGAATGGAAATCTAATATTCATGCCTGGCTTCATCCTCTCTCTAACGTTAGAGTGCATTTTCATTAACCTCCTGACCTAATGGTGCAAACAGAAATGCAAAGGTATGTGGGGTGGTGGGGCTGGAAGTGAGAGTTGCCCTTAGGGATCCCTCATTTTCAGTGTGTTTGGAAGGGAGGGTCTGTCTTTGTTATGCAGAAATTTTAGATTATAGAGTCCCTGGCTTCCCTTGTTTTCCAGCCTGGCTCGTAGAGATCTGAAGTTCATGCTGTGAAATGCATTACCACACCGTGTTGGGAATTCCGGGCTCCCAAGGGCTCACAGCTTTTGGTCCCCACTGAGTCAGCATGATTAAATGATTTGCATCTCAGGGTTAAATGTTTTTCAACTCAGATGCATGAAGTGACTGATGAGCCCAGGCTTTGGCACCCTACCCCACCCCCTAGTACTAATTTAGGAACATGAAAAGGATCCCTTGTAGGACTCAGAAGCCTCAGATGGGATATCAATTTCCCCTCCCCTTTCCTTTTCTCTTTGAATTAAATCTTAAATGTAAAACTTTCCTTCCACCCACTGTCTCATTGGATCTGGAAATTCTGACTTCCCTTCATGGGGGTGCATGGGCTTGTGACAGCTTCTTCATAATGTGACTCTCTGAAACCAAGGTGGAGAGTTCAAAAGTAACAAAGAAGATTCTGTCCAACATGCATACGCCTTGTCTAGCACCCACCTTTCCTTACAAAACACAGTGAAGTAAAAAGTTCGTGATTTTTCTGCCAGAGTGTCTCTGTAATCTCATCTTGCATTCCATCTCTGCTCTAGGAACATGCTCTATCTGCAGGCTCCTGATTTAGCAAGGCCACCTACGGGGTTCTGAGGCTTAGCAGCCCCTTCCCTGTAGTCCTCGAATAGCACATGGGACTTTCCATAGGGCATTCTATATGAATAATCACGTTTTATAAGGGAATAGTTTGGGCCTTGTATGTTTCAGAACGATTTCACTCAGCCATACGTACCTTGTGAGGTCACTGATACCCTGTTTGTTGAATAAGGAAAGGGGCTGTTGAATTTAATGCCTTGCTGTAAGCTCGGCTAGGTTTATAACCCAGCCCACCCTCTGACCCCAACTACTCTAACTAGACATAGCCCAATATGGGCCTAGTCGTCCCGTCACACTCTTTTTTTTTTTGAGTTGGAGTCTCACTCTGTCGCCCAGACTGGAGTGCAGTGGCCGCTCCTTGGCCACCGCAGCCTCGACCTGCTGGGCTCCGGCGATCCTTCCGCCTCAGCCTTCCAAGTAGCCGGAATTACAGGCATGCGCTACCACGCCCGGCTGATTTTTTTATTTATTGTAGAGATGAGGTCTTGCTGCCCAGGTGGGTCTCGAACCCGTGGACTCAGGCAATCTACTCACCTCAGCCTCCTAAAGGCACGGGATTACAGGCTGAGGCACCGAGCCCGGCTCCGTCACATTTTTTTAAAAAGGCTTCTCTAAACTACCGGGTAATGGTGAATGCCCTTTCTCCTTTTCAAAAATACCTTCCTAGAGGAGTGCTCTCAAAATATTCTATGCAAATATTTCAGCCTGGCTCAGGCCAGTCCGTGGGCACAAATCAAATAAGGCTTGAGTAAGCATCAGGTTCCCCAGTCTCCCTTATTTTCCTTGCTTCTTCACGGAACATGGGGAGGTGGAAGGAGCTGGTTATTTCAAAAAACCTAAGATCATTTAACCACAGGCAAACTCTCTCTGAAGGTGTGAAATCCAGCCTACCACGCCACAACGTTCACTCACAAGTGATTCGTTGAGACAAAGGCTGGAGCGCCAGCATCAAACAGATGTCAGGCAAAACACCAAACACCTATAAATGATTGCTTTGCAAGCAATGGAATGACTGGAAGACCTGGCCTAATGACACACCCATGTCTGGACAAGCTTACAAGAAGTCATGGGGGCGGGCGAGGGGAGCTGGTTTTAAACCGAGTCTGTGAAGAAGGCTGTTTCTGGAGAGAGAAGCTAGACCACGATTCTTACCTGAGAGGCTCATGTTGAGATGAATGATTTCTGGCTGGTTTGTGTATAATGTTTGCAAAAGTAAATCAAAAGAATACATATCCAGGGCACCCTGAAGGCCAGACTGGTGTGGTATGATATTAAATCACTAGACATATAAATATCAGAGTAAATTAAAAATGAGATTTTTTTTTTTAGAACGGAAACGGCTCACCCAAAGGCAGAGACAGGAATGCAAACAGTAAGTCTGGCCGTCATTCCCTGTAATCTGGAGCAAGTCAGGTTTGTCTCTGGACCTTCTCCAGTTGTTTTACAACTTTATAGACATGGGGTGTATCAACCCAACACTTTCATTAAGCAGCTTTGATAGGATTTTTGAACTGGCAGATTTTTGAGATTGAACTTACTATAGTATGTTTTTATTTTGCAGTAGGGACTTTTGGTTTTAATAATTTTAGGATTTTAACTTATTCATCAACACATTTTTGCTGAACACCTACTGTATACCAGGGATTGACTTAGGTGCTAGGGATATAGCAGTAAACATGACATACATAGTCCCTACATATGTAGGACTGTAGTTCCTGTAACACTGTTTAAATCGTATTACTTCTCTATGACCCTAGAGAATCAGAGAGTGTAGTATTTTGTTATGTTAAAATTGTAATTTCTGTCTATAGATTTTTAAAATATTCTCAGTACTAATTTCTGGTTTTCAGCCCTCCGGATTTAGAGTTGTTTTTGGATGTTGTTTATCTTCTTTTGAGACAGTTAATAAAACTAGAAATCTACATATTTAGAAAAGGCTTTGCCTTTTTTCTAGCATCTTTCTAAATAGAGCCCTGTAAAGCTAGCACCTTTTATTTTGCTATTTTACTGCCACAAGGAAGCATGTGTCTAGCACACAAAAGTGTTTCCAAAAGTGCAAAACCAAACTCTGTCAATGACCTACTGTTCTTTTCCTCCTCCCTACATTCAAAGGACTTTACCTCCTCTCGAACCGGCATGTCTCATCCTGTCTGTTGAGCAAACAAATGATCTATATTTGAAATGTTGAATCTGCAAGAGGAAAATTCTTATTCAATAGCAGTCTCTTGTGTTTTATGCCACAATTCACATGCCCAAACAGAAGCAGTAATCTGTAAGCTATATAACCTGTGGGATTTCTTTTTTTTAACCTAGTTAGGTAGCAGTGAGTTGTAACTGGGCTTCGAGAGGCTGCTTTGTTTTTCTCTCATTGAGGACTGGGAACTTGGAGAGATCCCTTTAAACCCATTATTTATTCCAAGATGTACTTGGACCAAGTGGTCCTGTAGCAGTAGTTAATGCATTTTGAATTCAGAGCACTTTTACAAAATCTATACCAATACTATTCACATTTTCTCGAATTCCTAAAGTGCATACATTCTATTTTACCAGTCCCAAACGCCATGATAGATGGGCCGGTCAGAGAACCACAACATATGCCTTTACAGTTTATTGGCCTGAATATTCAGGAAGGATAACAGAAATTAACGAAACAGAAAGCTCTCTATTTTCATTTAGTTTGTAAACTTCGAGTCATCCCAATTTTTTTATTTTTTTATATATTTTTTTTTAAGAGATGGGGATCTCATGTTGCCCGGACTGGCCCCGAGCTCCTGAGCTCAAGCAATCCTCCCCAGTCAGCCTCCCTACCTAATTTTTAGGTAAGATCCAATGAAGTCACATAATACCAGAGACTAATGAAAATGTGTGGTTTATAATTGGGCATCTGCCCCAAATGAAATAATGGATCTGAACAATGATCAACTGTGGCTGGTATTTTGCAAAGAGAAAAGAAACCAGCATTGTTATGTGCTTCCAGATGGAAGTGTACAATACCGCCTAGGAAGTTCATGCCACAAACACTGAACCCCGAGTTTGACCAACCTTCTGGATCTAACAATTTGCAGAAAATACAAAAACAGAGGAGTGTGTTAAATGGCACATGGTGAAACGATAATCAAAATGAAGACTGTAGGAAGTTTGACAGATGAGCTGGTTTCTTAAATGGCAAGAAGAACAAAGGAATAGAGGGAGGAAATCGGTAGATTCAAACTGTCAAGAGCGCTGTCAAACAATTGCAGAGTATGGGCCTTATTTGGATTCTGTTGCAACCACCAAAATGTAAAATAATAAAATTTGAGACAATTGGAGAAACTGAATCACTTATTGACTATTTTGTCTATTAAGAAGTTATTGTTTGCTAAGATCTTTTAGATGTGATAATGAAGTGTATTTTTTTAGCCCTTATCAACGGCACATACTGAGATATTTATGGATGGAATATTATGATGCTCAAGCTTTACTTTGAAATAATCTATTAGGTAGAAAGAGAAACAGAAGGAGGTGGGGATTGATGAAACAAGACTGGCCGTGGGTGGTAACCAGTTGCAGCCAAGTGATGATGACAGAGGTTCATGCTATAATACCTTGTTTTCTGCCTGACATCTTCCTTAAGAAGTTTTTAAGGAGAGAAAGAAAGTACAGAGAGTGAAAAGACAAGCCACAGAATAGATGATATTTGCAGTACAAAACCAGTTCTGTTGGCAGAATATATTCAGAACGCCTGAAATCAGAAAGAAAAAAAATCAACTTAATGAAAAAATTAGCAAGGGACTTAACCACTTCACAAAGGAAGAGGATATCCAAATGACCAATAACTTTATTAAAAGTGAGCTGAAAATAAAAATGACCATGAACTAGCCCTACACACTCACCAAAATAGCTAATTAAAGTTAATACCAGCTGAGCACGGTGGTTCATGCCTATAATCCTAGCACTTTGGGAGGTGAAGATGAGAGGATTGCCTGAGTCCAGGGTTCGAGACCAGCCTGGGTAACTTGGCAAGACCTTGTCTCTATAATAAATCCAAAAATTAGCCAGGCATGGTGGCATACACCTGTAGTTCTAGCTACTTGGAAGGCTGAGGCAGAAGGATTACCTGAGCCCAACAGGTTAAGACTGCGGTGGTGGAGAGTGTGCCACTGCACTCCAGCCTGGGAAACAGAGAGAGACTCCAACTCTAAATAAATAAATAAAGATAATACCAAGAAAAAGAAAATAAAGGGAAAAATGAGTGTCAGTCTGGCATGTTAATCACCACTGAAAACGTGTGTCCTGATTCCAAGAAGGAAGTTTATACCATAGTAACTAACCCCATATGGCGCTTGGAATAAACCAAAGCTGGCTTAGAGTTTGGGTTTAAGCTGGGCTCGGTGGCTCAGCCTGTAATCCCGCGCCTTGGGAGGCCGAGGTAAATGGATTACCTGAGCCCGTGGGTTCGAGACCCGCCTGGGCAACTTGGCAAGACCTCATCTCTACAATAAATCAAAAATTAGCCGGGTGTGGTAGCGCACACCTGTAGTTCCAGCTACTGGAAGGCTGAGGCAGAAGGATTGCCAGAGCCTAGCAGGTCGAGGCTGCGGTGGCCCGGAGTGGCCACTGCACTCCAGTCTGGGCGACAGAGTGAGACTCCAACTCACACACACACACACACACACAAAACGAGTTTGGGTTTACTTCTTACACTGGGCAAGTCATTTGCATGTCTATGTTTCAGCTTTCTCATCCATATTGGAGATAACACCCCTGCTTCAAAGGCTTATCATGTGAATTACATAAAATCATGCATATAAAGTGTTCCATGATGCCCAGCACACAGGAAACAGCCCACTGAAATAAGTTATTAATAGTGGACAGTTATGACCTCAGTAACGTATGGTTGAAGCCATTTTCCCTTTTATTTCTGAGGCAGAAAGCTCTGCAAGAGTGGAAGTAGGATGGAAGGTACAAAGGGGAAGGCTAAACAACCAATGAAATTACATAATGGCTACAACATCTGTCTTGGAAGCCCAGCCTCACCTGGTCAGGGAGCTTTTCCAGATCGGGTCAATATAGCTCTTCCAGTGACCTCCAAAACCTCTGTCTTTCATTGTTCAACTGCCCATACATTGATTTATTCATTCAACAAACGCTGTTGGATGTGTATTATCTGAGAGGCATTGAGCTATATGTATTAGAGAAAGGTAAAACCAACTTAAAAATTAATTTGACATTGTGTTCATGACTAAATGTTTGTTTTGTAAATATGTTTATGTCTTCAGAGGTCACTGGTTCTTTCTAGTGCTTTCTGTGACATTATTCACTTAAGTCACAGAAAGGCAATGCTTATGTCTTCTGTTGTCTTTTAAAATCTACAGCACTTAATACAGAAAATTCCTTGAAGATTGCACTTAATACGGAAAACTTCTTGTATATTGCTGACTGGCCAACAACATCAAGTTAAAGATAAGGGTTTCAAGCTATACATTTTTTTTCGTAGAGCTGGGTTTGCATAAAGGTGAACTCTATCATCAGTGATTATAAAATGATCAGATTATATGAGGGAGGGGACCCCAAAATTTTTATTTGTAAAAAAAATCGTGTATTCTTACATGTTTAAACTTCAGTCACCTTCAAAGTACTCCCATATGACGTAATACATCTACTGAGATGCTTTTTCCATTGTTCAAAACAGTTTTTTTTTAGTGCTTCTGCCATTTTTTGTTTTACCTCTTCCACATCAGCAAAACATTTCCCTTTGAGGACTTTATTCAGCCAGGAAAGAAGAAAAAGTCACTGGGGGTAAGATTGGGTGAATAGGGAGGGCAGGACTTGGGGATCATGCTGTTTTGGGATCCAAAACTGCTGAACACTTAGAGCGGGTGGACAAGTGCATTGTCATGGTGGAAGAACCAGTTACCTGTTTGCCACAACTCAAAATGTTTCTTCCACAATTTGTGATGCAACCTTCTCACAAGTTCCAGATAAAAACTTTGATTGACCGTTTGATTCAAAGGAACAAATTCCAAGTGTTCTGCAATGGGCCTGCCTTCCAAAAGATAATTCTGTTGTTTTTGTTTTTTTGGTTCCCCTCATAAAAGTGATTCATATCCATTGTAGAAATACAAGGGAGAATATAGAAGATAACTGTAATCCTAGAAAAAAAATTACATTACCATTGTGAGGCATATTCTTTCTATTTTTTAAAATATATTTTTACAAAATTATGGTAATATACACATTATTTTGGAACATACTTTTTATTTACTCATATTAAGAGCATTTTTCCAAGCTGTTGAATTTTTTTCCTAAAATATGGTTTTTGATGACTACCTAACACTTAAAAATACCATTATTTAACTGGCTTCATATTGTTGGATGTTGAACATTTGGATTTCTGTTTTAAATATCTTTGGGTTTGGGGGGGTGGTTTGAGTTGGAGTCTCACTCTGTCACTCAGACTGGAGTGCAGTGGCTGCTCCCGGCCACTGCAGCCTCGACCTGCTGGGCTCTGGCGATCCTTCCACCTCAGCCTTCCAAGTGGCTGAAACTACAGGCGCGCACTACCACACCTGGCTAATTTTTTGATTTATGGTAGAGATGAGGTCTCACCAAGTTGCCCAGGCAGGTCTCGAACCTGTGGGCTCAGGCAATTCACTCACCTCAGCCTCCCAAGGCGTGGGATTTCAGGCTGAGCCACTGAGCCCGGCTCAATTCACAATTTCTACCATTGACTAGATGCTGGTACCTATTTCTTTATTACCTTGCAAAATTGGGCTATTGAATTATGTTAATATATCCTGATTAAATAGGTGGAAAATGAAATCATGGTTTAATTTGTTTTTGTGATAACTTGCATTTTATCTAGATGTTAAACAAAGGGAAATGGAAGAAGAGAACAATATTTAATTTAGTGCACTAGCCGGGTTCTGTGGTTCAGCCTGTAATCCCAGCACTTTGAGAGACTGAGACAAGTGAATTGCCTGAGCCCGCGGGTTCGAGACCAGTCTGGGCAACTTGGCAAGACCTCATCTCTACAATAAAATAAAAATTAGCTGGGCATGGTAGTTCCAGCTACTTGGAAGGCTGAGGCAGAAAGATCACCAGAGCCCAGCAGGTCAAGGCTGAGGTGGCCGGGAACGTGCCACTGCACTCCAGTCTGGGCGACACAGTGAGACTCCAGCTCGGGAAAAAAAAAAATGTAGTGCACTAAATTGTTTAACTCAAACACTTCCCTCCCACTTATTACGTGATGTTGACCACAGGATAGGTATGTAATATATGCTATATATGTTTTTGTGGCGTATAAAGACGGTGTAAAAGAAGAGAGAAGAATTTCGAAAAGACATGTTAGAGGTACAAAGGAAACAAGGGTCATAAGTGTTGTCTCTTGCCCAGAAGGAGAGAATGAAGACATGAAGGGAAAGTTTGGTTGAAGTCAGATTGTGGAGGGCCTTGAATGCCAGGATGAGGAACCGGAAGGAAATATAGTGGAATGTGGGAGCCACTGAGTGTTTTAAAGAAGAGTGGCATAATCAGAAGAGTCATTTAAAGAAGGTAACCTGGGAGGAGGATAGGTTGGAAGCCGGAAGCTCTAGGGAGGACCAAAGGTAACGGGAAATAAATAAATGTTAAGATGAAAGGTGTAGCAGGAGAACATGTATGTCAACAGGAACTACAATAAAATTATTAAGGCCAAGCTGACGAGCTGAGATGATAGAGAACATGAAAACCAGCCTCTTTGCCTTGGTTACCTGCATATAACTCTAGAACCCCTTGGTCCTGAACGATGAAGACAGGATTGGATACCTCTAGGGATGATCAGGTGAACCCAGGATGCCAGTGGGTGAGTGAAGGTTTTGCAGGGTGCTGCTCCCACCCACCATGCAAGAGTTCCAAAGGTCTTCGGAGCCCCACAGGTCACCCAGAAAACACTTTGCTGAACACACCCAAATTGCTTCAGACAGTGGGGTTTAAGTATAAGCCAACAAATAAACCCCACAACAGTGTTGAGTCTATGACTGGTAAGAAGGGCACGGACATTCTCTGGAGGCCATGTTTTCCATCCAAACCCGAACTTGCTTCCACTGCAGAAATCCATTTCTGAGGCTGGATAGCAGGGCCGCTAGGGTACCTGGTACAGCATATCTCAAGAGGCAGTAGTACTTCACATCGTCTGACAATCGCTAGGTGACAAAGCCTTCTCTACTAATCATTCCCTCATTCAGTTGCAGTTTCCCAGATGTGCAGCCTAGAACATTCACACAGCGTCCTGTGCTCAGAAGGGTCCTGGCCTGGTTTGATGCTCTGCTGTCCCTGTCCTGGAGTTCGTAATAATTTTATTATTGAACTTATGTCTTATAAGTGAAGTCCATGGGACAATGGAACCTTCATGTGAGTAGAGGAGATAGTGCAACATGCATGTCTTTGTCTGCATGCTCCTATGGAAGATTTCTGGTGTTGCATGGGCATGGAATTCCGGGGGACTTACGAGACACAAGAATTCAGCAAGACTCAAACCAAGGGACAGAATAGGTGTGTTGCATCTATGACTAGTGAGGGGGCACTGACAACCAACCCCCAGAGGCCATGCTTTCCATCCAAACCTGAATTTGCTTCAACTGCAGAAAGAAGGCAGAGGCATTCTAGGAAACATCGACAATCAAGGAAGTCTGTAATATCCTTTCTTACCTGTATAACATTCTTGTATTAGCCAACCTCTTACACTGAAAATAATGCCATCAAAGTAAGGGGAAGATAGAGTGACCATAGTTCCAGTTCTTTTCAGTCCTTCCTTACTCATTTGTAGCCCAAAGTAGAGGGTGTTGGTGGGATGAGCATGTATGAAGGTGTAAAATAAAAACAGACGAGCGAGTTTTGTGCAAAATACAAATGTATGTTTGAGCTACAAAATATCAATTGTGTAATTTGGATGATTCTATATGTGAACTACAACTGGCATTTAAACCTGGCATTGTGCAATATAGAGGTGAATGGTAAAAATCATACTAGTAATTCTAAATTCTAATTTTAATTTTGTCTTTATTTAGAATGACATTGACTAGAAAATGGAAATAATATGGCTAGGCAAGATAAAGGCCTTGGAAGAAAACAAAAAGCTTTATGTTGATGTCATTTTTCCTTGCTTCTTGAACCCATATTTTCTCTTTTTTTTTTTTGAGTTGGAGTCTCACTCTGTTGCCCAGACTGGAGTGCAGTGGCCGCTCCTGGCCACCACAGCCTCGACCTGCTGGGCTCCGGCGATCCTTCCACCTCAGCCTTCCGAGTAGCCGGAATTACAGGCATGCGCTACCACGCCCGGATGATTTTTTGATTTATTGTAGAGATGAGGTTTCGCTGCCCAGGCGGGTCTCGAACCCGCGGGCTCAGGCAATCCACTCACCTCAGCCTCCCAAAGGCGCGGGATTACAGGTTAAGCCATTGAGCCCAGCTGGGTTCCAGATTTTCATCTTGCCCTGGGTTCTTCAAATTATGTAGCCAGCCTTGTCCTCAATACATGTATGAACTCTGAAACAAATTAACTCTGCATTAACTGTGTTTAATTCAGCAGTGACACTTGCCGGCTTTAGGAAAGTTGTTGAGCTTGTCAAGGCTCAGTTTCATCTGTAAAATGGGAATATTAATGTATACCACAGATCCATAAAGTCTTTATATGAATTAAATGAAATATAATATTGTTAAAACATAGCATCTTGTCTGCCACATAGTAGATGCTTAATGCTTGAAAGGAGTAAGTTAGCTCTTAAACCACTACAATATGACAGCTATTGCCAGGTATCACTAGTTACTGCAATCACTGACTCGATGTCCCACCGTGCGATGATGCTATCTATGTGTGCTTTTCTCTGCCTGCCTCTACTCAGCAGGCCTCTCTCTGTGGCACACCAAAACTTCCAGAGGAAAGACATGTCAGACATTCTCTAGTGTGGAGCACTCCTGTTGGCTGATTGCCCATAGGTTGCAGCCATCTTTAGTCCCGTTAACAATGGCCAGGATAGCAGGGTCACATGGTACAAAACATAAGAAACTCCTAGAAGAAGGCCATTGAGGACAGCAGTCTCTTTGACACTTTCCCAGAAGGGGCAGTGAAATGAGTTGGTACCTTACTCTGCTCATCCAGAAAAAAGTCTGACACCGGGCTCGGTGGCTCAGCCTGTAATCCCGTGCCTTTGAGAGGCTGAGGTGAGTGGATTGCCTGAGCCCGTGGGTTCGAGACCCGCCTGGGCAGGCGAGACCTCATCTCTACAATAAATCAAAAAATTAGCTGGGTGTGGTAGCGCGCACCTGTAATTCCGGCTACTCGGAAGGCTGAGGAGGAAGGATCGCCGGAGCCCAGTAGGTTGAGGCTGTGGTGGCCGGGAGCGGCCACTGCACTCCAGTCTGGGTGACAGAGTGAGACTCCAACTCAAAAAAAAAAGAGTAGACTCAGAAAAAAATCTGGCTGCCCTGTATGGTGGTCTTTGAAACTTTTGAAATTTTTTTGAAAAGTATTTTTGTTGTCTATTGGGGATTAGAAAGATGCATAAATGCATTTTCCTAAATAGAACACAGCCCTGAAATAATAATACTACCTTCTAAATGTACAGAAAAAAAATTACACACCGATACTGGCATCACACTATTGCCATTGAAAATGCACTGCTCCAGCAGACATGGTGCAGGTCTTCTGAGGGTGTGATCTGTAGACAACTGACATAAAAAGAACCTGGAGTCCTGTAAGTGCAGATTCCGAGGCCATGCTCCTAGATCTACACGATCAGAACATCTGTGAGTGGAGGCCAGGCATGGTGGCTCACACTTGTAATCCCAGCACTCTGAGAAGCCAAGATGGGAGGATTGCTGGAGCCCAGGGGTTCAAGACCAGCCTGGGCAACTTGGTGAGACCTCATCTCTACAAAAAAAAATCAGAAGTATTAGCCAGGCGTGGTGGCATGTACCTGCAATCTTAGCTACTCAGGAGGCTGAAGTGGAAGGATCACCTGAGCCCAGGTAATAGAGGCTGCAATGAGCCATGGTCATGCCACTGCACTCTGGCCTGGGCAACAGAATGAGACTCTGACTCAAAAATAAAAATAAAGAATATCTGTGAGTGGTAGGCCCAGGACTCTGTATTTTAACCAACTCCCTGGGCGGCTTTGACCATCACTACTTTTAAGTATTTGTGGGCAGCAGAGGACAGAAGAGGGTGAATAGTAATGAAGGTAAATTAGGAATAAAGAAATCTGTTTTTTTCTAGGAGCTCTTAGATTCAGCCTACAACAGCTGTGTTCTTCTGAAGTTGTGATTGGGCATCGCCCTGGAGTTTGAGTCCTGCAGTCTTGGGGTTCTGAGTCTCACATTGCTTTGTTGCCCTGTTGAGAAGAACTTCTAGAAGTGGAATGAGGGCCTGGATCTCAGAAAGAGGAACAGGGTCATACTGAGGCCTCTGAAGAAAAGCATTTTAGAACTCAGTGAAGTTTTGGTATGCTCTAAGCCAGCAGGTGTCAAACTATGTTACGCCTGTCCCTGGGTTCGAGGAAGATGTTCTAGTGAGCACAGACGGGATCATTTTATGGAAACCAAGTTCTAGATCTTCAGCTGACATAGGTTGTTCCTAAAATTGATCTGCCTGAGATCAAGTTGGCCTTCTGCCACATTGCCTCCCTTCCTCTTCACATCTCTATTCTCCCACTTTAGAAAAGACAGACCTCTCAGAATCCCTTGGAGTTGGTTAGGTTAGTGACCTGAGAGCTGAAAGGCTGGCAGTGTTACAGAAGGAAACACAGCAGGCACAGTGACTCCCCTGAAAAGAAATCTGTGCTTTAACCAGGTGCCAACAACCTCCCAACCTTATCTTGCCTTGGAAGACTCCTGATAACTTGCCTTTTTGCACTTACTCTGGCCAAATGATCCAAGTTATCTGGGAGTCAAATTTTTTGAAAAAGGCAAAGAACAAGGGATCAGAACTTTGAAATGCATTCACTTCAGAATGCGTCCATGCCCCCAACACCTCCTTGCATGATGCAAGGTCTTGTCGTCCTCAGCAGGAAGAGGGAGCTGCTCTCCCTTTTTGATACAGTTATCTGCAATATGGGGCTGGAAAAGTCATCAAAAGCATTAAAGGTATTAGGGGTGTTTACTCCACATTCCTATCTATCCACTGCCCAATTAACATGATTTGCAGCTGAGAAAATAATACTCTTCTCCGTCAGAGATAAATTGGGTCCCCGAACTGTGAAACAGAGGGGAGAGAGGCGATGATGTTTATAAAAGTTATTGCAAACAAATGCACTTCAAAAGGAACTGTGGTGACAGATTCTGTTTCACAGGGTCCTCTCAATCCTTCTCAGCCTCCCGAGACCCATCCTCAGACTCTGCTGGGTGTTTTCACCACTGGCCTGCTGCTCCGGGTGTAGTGCAGTGTGTGGAATTAATCTGGTCTACAGCCTAGACCTGCCCTGTCCAATACAGTAGCTCTTGAATACTTGGAAGGTGGCTGTTCCCAACTGAGGTGTGCTCAGTTGGGATGCACACCAGAATGCCAAGACTTAGTACAAAGACGTGACATATCTCATGATTAACTTTCATGCTGGTATCACTAAATGATATTGTCTTGAATATATTGGGTGAAACAAAATATATTAGTAACATTCATTTCACCTGTTCCTTTTTATTTTTTTAAAAACGTGACTACTAGTAAATTTAAAATGACGTAGACCTCCCATGTGTGACTCACATTCTATTTCTACCAGGCAGCCTGTCAGTCTCAACTGTGGGCTGAGCCGCCCTGGGTGCAGGTTGGTGGGAACTTGGAAGACCAGTCCCGATTGGTAAGCGGAGTTGGGGAGATTTGGGGCTGGCAGTGACCCCTCTTGCTGAAAAGAAGTATATTTGCAGCATGTGGAGCCCAGGCTAACAGACTGTAATCCTGCCGTCCTTCTGGTTCTAATACTTACTTAACCTCAAAGGAACTTTAATATTTAAACCAAATGGCATGTGAGATTTCAGTCGGCTGATGGATTGCTCTCCATTCAGCCATTTGAGCAATCCTACTGAGGCCTCTGCGCAGCTGAGTTCCAGTTGCCGCCATATCCCAGTGAAGTCTGGCACGGTACTGATGAGCTGATGAGATTTTTTTCTCACTTGTTTGATATTAAATAGGAAAGCCTTTCGAATTAAACGTTTACAGAGAGTGTGAAAATTGGAAGTGTGGGTTTTAGCTGAGCCAACTAGAACAGATCCAAAGACTGCAGTTGCCGGATGGTGAGAGAACAGCATTTCCCACTCTCTTTGTTCACTCCACCACTTCTTTGGGAAAGTGGGAGCTGCTGGCCAGCTTCCTCCTTTCCAGAGGTGAATTCCTCACATGCCAAGTCCACCAACTTTACTGTGGGTATAGCTCTGTCCTAAACACCATTACCTAACACAGCAACAACTTACTGGTCCAAGCCAAGGATTTACAGATTTTGGATTATGAAACTTTAGCCCATTTGTTCTCTTCAGAGCACAATGCCAGACAGGGCCTCTGCATGGGCTCCTCAAATAATATCACCAACAATAATAATAACAGCAAATACTTATTGAGCACTTACTGTGTGCTTTAAATATATTAGCTCCCTTCATCTTCAGTTTTATGTGGCAAAAAACACTTTTTAGTATTATTCTGTTTTGTTGCTTAGTTTTTTAAGTTGCCCAGGGTGACATAGTAAATGGTAGCACTAGCTGCAACACAGACTTTCTAACCAGAGCCACACTCAGAACCATCCCGCTATTCTTACAGAGAATAAATATTAAAATCTCAGCAGTGTTTATCAGAAATAGTGACATGGGGGGAGGGGTGTCTGTCTCTCTGAGTTTGATGAGGAAAAAATAAAAGAAATAGTGACATGATGAATCAGAACTTCTTCAGTCATTCAGGAGGCCAGGAGCATGTGTTTGAGTCGATGACCCAAATGTAAATGCTTTCTATTACAATATGGCTTTCTGGATAAAAAGAACCAGACCGGGTCTCTAGTAGGGATGTTAGCATGCACAGACCAACCTGAGACTGGCTTCCAGATTTTATCAGAGTAGAATCTTACTAAAATTGGAGGTCATGTGGTATAGACAAGGCAACCTTTCATTCGCGGTGAAACCCTTTCTTCAAATAGAATCATATCCTTCGATTAAATATAAAAATAGGTTTACAAAGGGGAGCTGTCTACGATGGACATGGAGAGGAGGAAGTTGCCTTGCACTGTGCCAAGTCCCTTCCCAATATCCTCAAATACCAGAAGGCCTACAAGGAAGGCAAGCTACTGAAGGCTTTAGAAGATGCCTTCCTGGCTATTGATGCCAAACTGACCACTGAGGAAGTCATTAAAGAGCTGGCACAGATTGCAGGGTGACCCACTGAGGATAAAGATGAAAAAGAAAAAGTAGCTGACAAAGATGATGTGAACAACAAGGAGGCTGCATTGCTGCACAAAGAGGCAGCCATGACGATTAAAGAGCTGCAGATCTGTCACAAGGGCCCTCCCCACTGCAGATCTGGAACTGGGACCGGCGAGGAGCCAGGGTCCCAGGGCCTCAATGGGGAGGCAGGACCTGAGGACCCATCTAGGGAAACTCCTTCGCAGGAAAATGGCCCCAAAGCCAAGGCCCACACGGACCTCTCCTCCAACTCAGAACATGGGACTGAGGCAGGCCAACGTGGTGAGCCTGGCATGCCCACTGGTGAGGGTGGGCCTTCCTGCTCTTCAGCTTCTGACAAGCTGCCTTGAGTTGCCAAGTCCAAGTTCTCTGAGGACAGTGAGGATGGGTCAGTTGAGGCAGAGGAGGAAGAGGAAGACAGTGAGAAATACAGCGAGGAAGAGGCTGGCTACAGCAGTGAGGAGGCAGAGTGTGAGGAATGTGAAGATGACACCCAGGAGGCTGAAAAGGACGAAGAAGAAGAAGAAGAAGAGGTGATGGCGCCTGGGATGGAAGGCAAAGAGGAAGGCTCCTGTTGTTTGCTGTTGTGCTCAACAGTGGCCTAACAGCGGTGGTGGCAGCTCATTCGAGGGAAAAAGTTGATTGTAGCCAACGCGGGAGACTGGCTGTGTGGTATCTGAGACTGGCAAAGCTTTGGATATGTCCTATGATCACAAGCCAGAGGATGAAGTGAAGCTAGCACGCATCAAGAACACTGGTGGCAAGGTCACCACAGATGGGCGTGCCAATGGGGGCCTCAGCCTCTCCAAAGCGTCGAGAAGCTTCTACAAGAGAAACAAGAACTCCCCACCGAGGAACAGCTGATTTCAGCCCTTCCCGACATCAAGGTGCTGACTCTCACTGACGACCACGAGTTCAGGTCATTGCCTGTGATGGCAGCTGGCATGTGATGAGCAGCCAGGAAGGTGTAGACTTCATTCAGTCACGGATTGGCCAGCGTGATGAGAATGGGGAGCTCCGACTACTGTCGTCGATGGTGGAAGAGCCGCTGGGCCAGTGCCTGGCGCCCGACACTTCTGGGGATGGCACAGGGTGTGACAACATGACCTGCACGATCATCTGCTTCAAGCCCCGGGATACGGCGGAGCTCCGGTCCGAGAGTGGCAAGCGGAAGCTGGAGGAGGCGCGCTCGCCCCAGGGGGCGGAAGAAAACGGAAGCGGCGACAACAAGAAGGCCACGCGGGACTAGCGGTTACCCTGATCCCTGCCCGCCTAGACTGAGTTTTGTCTTTTTCCTTCAGCCTTAGTGATATGAGACGTGCAGGGACCGCTGGGGGCAGCCGCGGCCTCCGTCTCTCCTCGCCGGGGGGCTCACGGCCGGCCCGCAACCTGTGCGCGTGTCGGAGGCAGGACGGGCGGGCTCTGGTTTTTACTCCGTGAACACTTTATTTAAGGACATCCTTTTTTATTGGTGGCTTCGTGGCCCCCAGCCGCTTGCACCCGCTCTGTTGTACAGTTTCAATCAACACTTTTTCAGACTAAAGGCCGAAACCTGAAACCCTCATCTATCTTGGCCCCCACAATATGGCCTCAGGGAGCCACACACAGCCCACTGGGCACACAGAATGGTGCAAAACTACTGGGGACCTGGATGAGGGGACCTAGATTTGAATTCTAGCTCTGCCACTTACCAATTATGTGGGCTGTACTGAGCCTTTGTTCGATCATTCTTCCCCATTAAGTAGCTATGTTTACCCACAATTCTCTGGAAAAGAAAGTCGATCACATTGAGTTTTCTTAAAGAGAATCTTCTCCGTCCCTGTGTGAAAAAAAGAAAGTCACTTACTGGGCTTTTTACCTTCTTTTCTTGAATTGGAGTGAATAGCCCATCCCAACATTGAACTTTAACCTCTGACAAGTTCCCTGCCTTACCACTTCCCTGTGGAGGATGAGATGGACCATGGCAAAGGTTCTCCAAATGACTCCTTCCTAAAGAGAAACATGGAGCAGGAAACAGCATGTGGAACTCAGACGGAGCAAGCATCTAAGAGGAACATGTCTAGGAGCTAAATGCACCAAGGAGCTACCTCTGTAGTCAGAAACTTTTGTAGAAAGGCAAAGGAATTACTTTTGCTAACTCCCTTCCACAGCAGCTTACCTCCTTTTCTCAAATTTCCCATGAGGCTATACGAGAAGGGGGTGCTGTGGACTTTGGGGTTTCATACAGAAAATGTTTTGTTTTTTAAATTCAGTTTTCCAGTAGAAAACATCTATGGATGAATAGTAAGAACGACATTTTAGAGGGCTTTAGAATAAAAGAGAATGTTTTCTTTAGCTGAGGAGTTTGTAGAAGAAAAAGATTGGAGCTACCACGGGATTGTCTTTCTATTTCTGTTGTCCTTGCACCAGGTCGTCATATCTCATGACAAATTAGAACAAGAGGGGTTTGCTATGCAGTGTCTTCCATGTGGCACCATGCTCAAGACTGTTAAAGCTACACAAACAAATAAATAGAGGCTTAAGATATGGCTTCTGATTTGAGGGGCTTGTTGGGAATTTAGTTATCAAAAACTGCAACTATCCAGAGTGGTGAGAGAAGCTACTGATAGCTCTTTAGGTCATGCTCAGTTCTCCAAAAGGGTTTCAGACTCTGGCACGTTAGGCAAAGAGTTGAGTGGTGTGTTAGGCTCTGATTGAAAGAGGTACCTCAAGCTTTTGTCTCCTTAGGGTACGCACGCTGGTTCTTCATGGATCCCTTCCTGGTTTCCCCAGAACTGATCGCCCTTCTTATAGATCACATTGAGCCTTACAGGCCTGTCATGTCTTACTTTTCAATGAATTGCTTTTGGCTGTAGTACCTACATACCTTGAAGCTTTACAAATCTTGACGTTCGAACCTTGAAGCTTTAACTTTCAAATAACTTACTAGGTTTGATGCAAATGGGGGAAAAGCCGTGTTAGCCTGTTGCCAGTATGCTGTGCTGAGAACATTCCTAACACGTGTTAACTCTGCAACTCACTTAACTTTTCCAGATGTGGCTGGCTGGGCTGCGGAGCTGGTGACATTGCAGATGGATGGCCGCAGCCCCACTGTAGGCAGATGAACATGAGTACCTTTGATGTGATGGGGTGACTCTTCTCATCTATTAGCCAGAAGGAAAACCTATTTTCTTCTGTAGTGCTCTCAGTTCATTTCCACCTCAAGGAGAGTGTATAATCCTCAACATAGTCCAGCACTCAGGACTGAGGTATGGGGCTCTCATTCCTACCCACTGAGCATGTAGCCAGCAGCCCTTATGGAGTCAAATAAGAGTAATGCCAAGGAGAACTGTAAGAGATACTTAAGAGAAGGCTGTTCTCTTAATAGGGAGGCGCTGTTGCATATATAGTTTTATATATAGGAATATAATGGCTCTCATCGTCCAGAGAGGAAAATAGTGATGACTGAAATCTAAAGAAGAGAAGGAGCTCCATAGCTTTCCATGTTCCTGGCAGAGAAAGATAGGAAAATAACTTTTCAGGTTTTCTTCTTCCATAGGATGAGGTGGAGTCAAGACTTTTGAGTCACAGTAGCCTTGGTTTAAAATATCCTCCATTTGGTATTTAGGCAAGTTATTGACCCTCTTAGGAACTCTGGTTTCTTCATCTGGAAAATTGGGGTAATTGTCATGTGGTGAGAGTAAAGACCACACATGTAAAGCCACAGCACAATGCTCACCACATGGCAGGTCCTCCATATGTATAGACATTTGTAACCGTATAACGGAAATCATTTTTTTTCCTTGTAGTTTAGTACAAAGTACATGAGACTGGTCATGAATGAGCCTGTAGGAACTTGAATGTTTAGAAGTTACATTGGGAAGGCTGATGCAAGGCCCACACCACAGAATTTGATAAGGTTTGTGGTCTTATTTGAGGAGGATTATCTCATCCCAGTCCTTCTCTCAGATTGACAGTAAATTAAAACCTATATGTGTAAGCAATTGATTTTGGAAGGTTAAATGTTAAAAAATTTTTATACCTCATTAAAAGATTAACTTTAGAGTTGCTTCTTAAGCGACAATTCAAGTTGCAATTCGATGTTAATATTATTTTACTTAGGTAAATTCAGAGCTTATGCAGCTTTTGGGACACACCTGTTGTCTTCGAAAGCTATGATAGTTATAGTGATGTTTATAAAGACCTAAGGGATCGAAGTGGAAAAACAGTTTCAGAGGCAGATTTAGTACAATTGCTTTTATATTTATGTTTCTCTGCGAAAGAGTAATTGGGCTTAACAAATAATATAGGGTCTATGCAAAGCGTTTTGTGTTTCATGTGGGGGTATGGCAGTGTGACTCTCAGCTCCTTCAATTGGGCCATGATAATTAACAACGATACTTCTCTATTGTCTATCCAATCTTAGAATTACTGAATACAGAGTTGGAAAGGGATAGAGAAATCTAGCCCCAAAGCCTCATTTTATTAATAGGTAAACTGATGACAGTCGTAGGTTGTGTTCTTTGTTTGTTTATGATTTTTTGTTTCTTCCCAGTCTCATGATGGTTCCCTGCCCACTTGATTACAGAATATGGCATTTGTTTCACAGCAGAGACTTGAAGTGCAATTGTGTGCCTTGGCTAGGGCCCTCTCATTTCAGCGCTCCCCTAGGGCTGCATCCTGTATGCAAAACTTCAGTGTGGATTTTGGAGTGAAGCAGAATTGTAGCCAAAACCCATCCTCATGAAATATGAGCAAGAAATAAATGTGTGTTCTAGAGTTCCTGAGATACTAGGATTGCTTGTTTTATAGCTAAACCTAGTGAAAGTTGACTAATACAATAGCCCAGGAAGTTGAAGTGATTCACCCAGAGTCACACAGACACTGTGACACAGCCTGAGTAAGAACACAAATATCTGGATTAGAAGTTCTCTACTGACCGGGCTCAGTGTCTCAACCTGTAACCCCAGCACTCTGGGAGGCTGAGGCAAGTGGATTGCCTGAGCCTGTGGGTTCGAGACCCCCCAGGGCACTTGGCGAGACCTCATCTCTACAATAAATCAAAAATTAGCCAGGCATAATAGCGCGCAACTGTAGTTCTGGCGACTTAGAAGGCTGAGGCAGAAGGATCGCCAGAGCCCAGCATGTCGAGGTTATGGTGGCCAGGAGCGTGCCACTGCACTCCAGTTTGGGCAACAGAGTGAGACTCCAACTCAAAAAAAAAAAAAAAGTTCTCTACTACATTTCATTTTGCCAGAGTTATCTCCCCAAAA
Organism: Cephalopachus bancanus; assembly: GCA_027257055.1. NCBI lineage: Eukaryota > Metazoa > Chordata > Mammalia > Primates > Tarsiidae > Cephalopachus > Cephalopachus bancanus. The sequence continues at coordinate 3,316,958 of JAPVLO010000121.1, read as the reverse complement.
CTGGTAGTGTTTGGCGCAAGATAGGTTACTCAATAAATATTTGTTGTACGAGTGAATCAATGAAAAGATGAAAGAAATAGGAATCAAAAGTTCCTATTGAGCTGCTTCAGTATGGGGAACAGTTTCTGGAATAGTATTTTTAGTATTATTTTTCTTTTTTTTTTGAGACGAGGTCTTGCTCTCTTACCCAGGTTGAAGTACAGTGGTGTGATCATGGCTCACTGCAGCCTTGACCTCTTGGGTTCAAGTGATCCTCCCACCTCAGCCACCCAAGTAGCTAGAACTACAGGCATGCTACCACGCTCGGCTAATTTTCAAAAAATTGTTATTTTTGAAGAGAGGGGGTCTCACTTGTTGCCCTGGCTTGTCTCAAACTCCTGACCTTAAGCAATCCTCCTAACTTAACCTCCCAAATGTATTACTAATTATTAATACTGAGCATTTTGGGATTCCAGCTCTGTGTCTGGCATGTGTTAGGTGCTTAGAAGCATTATCTCTAGTTATCATGCCCTCCAATAAGGCAACTATTTTTAGTCTTTTTTAATAGACAAGCAAACGGAGGCTCAGAGAGATTAAGTAACCTACCTAGGCACTTAGCTAGAAGTGACAGAAACAGAAACAACCACACTCTTTCTCACTCCAAAGCTTGGGTGCTTTCTATTGCTCCACAAGTTTGTTTGTTTGTTTTTTGTGTTGGAGATAGGAATGACAGTTTGAGTCATTTATGGGCAATTTGAAATATGCAACCTATGTCAAAACAGGGTCTCCAGGGGGTAAGCTACAAGAGCTCCCATGCAGTATGCTTGAAGTAGGTCACAGTGAGACCTAAGATGCCAGTTCCTGCAATCCTCAGAATCGGGGGTATAGTCTGGGCCCAGCCTTCTTGGGTACAGAGTAACCTCACTAGATTCTATACGTGCCATGACATGAAAAAATTAGGAAAGTCCAAGGTGATTATCAATAGTTTCAGGTCTATCTAGCTACTTTGCGGGTACATGTTTTTCAGAAAAATTTTTAGCCAAAGTTTCAATGGACTCTGGCTTTGCTGTTTTCTTACCCACATTCTCCATCTGCCCTGAATCCTTTGCTGATCATTTTGTTATTGGAGTTTCTGTAAATCACCTTAAAGCCCTTATAGAAGGTCAGAAGTAATTGAGGCAAATTTGATTGCAATTAAAAGTGAGTCTCTTTAGGTGGAAGCAGCCCAATTGTCTATTGACATATGAGTGAATGAACAAAATATGGTATAGGCACGCAGTGGGATAGTTCAGGCTTAGGAAAGAGGGACAGTGTTATGAGATGGGTGAGCCTTGATGGCATTATGCTGAGTGAAAAAGCCAGTCAAAAAAGGACAAATACCGTATGAGTTTACATATATGAGCTGTGTAGAGCAGTTAAACTCATAGAGACAGAAAGTGGAATGGTGAAAAAACAAAAAACAAACACAAACAAACAAACAAAAAAGAAAGTGGAGTGGTGGTTGCCAGGGGCTGAGAAGAAGGGAGATAGGCTGGGCTCGGTGGCTCAGCCTGTAATCCCGCGCCTTTGGGAGGCTGAGGTGAGTGGATTGCCTGAGCCCGTGGGTTCGAGACCTGCCTGGGCAGGCGAGACCTCATCCCTACAATAAATAAAAAAAAAATCAGCCGGGTGTGGTAGCCCTTGCCTGTAGTTCCAGCTACTTGGAAGACTGAGGTGGAAGGATCGCCAGAGCCAGCAGGTCGAGGCTGCGGTGGCCGGGAGCGGCCACTGCACTCCAGTCTGGGTGACAGAGTGAGACTCCAGCTCAAAAAAAAAAAAAAGGGAAATAGGCAGTTTTTCTTTCATGGGTATAGATAGTCCATTTTGCAAGATGAAAATGTTTTAGAGATTGGCTGCACAACAATGTGACTATACTTAATACTACCTAACTGTACACTTAACAATTGACAAAGGTGGTGAATGTTATGCTATATATATTTCACCTCAATTTAAAAAATATATGCAGTAAAATTGAGCTATTTCTTACAGAGGCTCCAGTAATGCTGTTGTCAGATGTATCATTGCCGTGGTCATGGACGCCTAAAACATACTATCCGACTGCCAAATTATTTCTTTCATTGAGCCACAAAGTCCTGCTGGTTCTTCTGGCAAAACATCTTCTGACCAGGACTGGCTACATAATTTATGGAATCCAGGGCAAAATAATAAATGCAGTATTCAAAAAGTTAAAGGTACTAAATATGAAGTTTTTTCTCTTCTATGAACTTTCTCAACTTATCATGGTATTCTTTATTTGCTATTGATTGTCGTTCTAAGTAAAGAAAAATTCAAACTTAAAATATTACCAGCCTGGCTCGGTGGCTCAGACTGTACTCCCAGGACTTTGGGAGTCTGAGGCAAGTGAATTGCCTGAGTCCATAGGTTCGAGACCAGCCTGGGCAACTTGGTGAGACCTCATCTCTACAATAAATAAATAAATAAACTGGGCTTGGTGGCTCAGCCTGTAATCCTGCGCCTTTGGGAGGCTGAGGTGAGTGGATTGCCTGAGCCCGTGGGTTCGAGACCCGCCTGGGCAACTTGGTGAGACCTCATCTCTACAATAAATCAAAAACTAGCCGGGCGTGGTAGCGCGCGCCTGTAGTTCCAGCTACTTGGAAGGCTGAGGCGGAAGGATCGCTGGAGCCCAGCAGGTCGAGGCTGCAGTGGCCAGGAGCAGCCACTGCACTTCAGTCTGGGCGACAGAGTGAGACTCCAATTCAAAATAAATAAATAAATAAGTAAATAAATAATAAATAAATAATTATCCAGGCATGGTAGCATGTGCCTGTAGTTTTGGCTACTTGGAAGGCTGAGGCGGAAGGATCGCTGGAGCCCAGCAGGTCGACACTGGGGTGGCCGTGAATGTGCCACTGCACTTCAGCCTGGGTGACGGAGTAAGACTCCAACTCAAAAGAAATATATATATATATATATATATATATAAAAACCATTCATATATTACCATTTACTTTTACATTGTGTAATACCAGTTTTGAATGTAAATGTAAGAGTATTTAACAGTTCATATTTTGTAGGTTGCACACGCATTTACATTTCATTCTTACCAGAGCAGTGAAAACACTACACAAAAGTAACTCACCAGCTTTTTTTTTTTTTTTTTTGAGTTGGAGTCTCACTCCATCGCCCAGACTGGAGTGCAGTGGTATGCTCTCAGTCACTGCAGCCTCAACCCACTGAGCTCCGGTGATCCTTCCGCCTCAGCCTTCCAAGTAGCTGGAACTACAGGCACGCGCTACCACGCCCGGCTAGTTTTTGATTTATTGTAGAGATGAGGTCTTGCCAAGTTGCCCGGGCGGGTCTCGAACCTGCAGCCTCAGGCAATCCACTCACTTCGGCCTCCCAAAGTGCTGGGATTGCAGGCTGAGCCACCAAGCCCAGCCCTCACCTGCTTTTATATGTGCACATTCTACCAACATTTTCTACTTTTGGCTCACTGATGAACAAAGAAGGACTTTAAAAGACATTTAAAGAAGGACAGTGATGAGTAAAGAGAAAACAAAACGAAACTACGGGTTGCCCTACTATCTTTTCTTTTCTTTTTCTTTTTTTTTTTTTTTTTTTTTGAGTTGGAGTCTCACTCTGTTGCCCAGACTGGAGTGTAGTGGCCGCTCCCAGCCACCACAGCCTCGACCTGCTGGGCTCCGGCGATCCTTCCACCTCAGCCTTCCGAGTAGCCGGAATTACAGGCCCGCGCTACCACGCCCGGCTGATTTTTTGATTTATTATAGAGATGAGGTCTCGCTGCCCAGGCGGGTCTCGAACCCGCGGGCTCAGGCAATCCACTCACCTCAGCCTCCCAAAGGCGCGGGATTACAGGCTGAGCCACCGAGCCCGGCTCCATCTTTTCTTATATGCCATCATTTTTGGCATACATAGTTGGCTAATACAGGAAATAACACAGGTAAGCAAGGATATGATAGGGTTCCTTGTTTTGCTGTGTGTCTTAAAGTGCCATTGCCGTCTTTCTGTGTCGTCACCAAGATAACAGAAAGCATGGCAGAGCCTCTGCTTACTCAGCCACAGAGGTAACATACTTGAATTGTACTTAATTTGAATCTGTTATGCATTGTGGGTCTACTGGAATTCTGTGCTCATGAAGCATCTTGAATGCTCTATGCACATGGGGAGGCAAGGATGAAAAGATTATGTCTTTGTTGTCTGCTGATGCATATGACTCATTGTTCCATTTGAGAGTCTTTTGCAGACCAGGTTATTTTAAAAAAAAAATCCTTTTGAAGCTGTACTGTTTTACCTTTTACATTTATTCTTTTATTTTTTAATTTAATCTTATTTTAGATTCAGGGGGTACATGTGCAGTTTTGTTACATAGGTATATTGCGTGATGGTGAGGTAATGAACATGGTTCGTGACGGGTGGTGCTCCAGCGATCCTTCCGCCTCAGCCTTCCAAGTAGCTGGAACTACAGGCACGCGCTACCACGCCTGGCTAATTTTTTATTTATTGTCGAGATGAGGTCTCGCCAAGTTGCCCAGGTGGGTCTCGAACCCACGGGCTCAGGCAATCCACTCACCTCAGCCTCCCAAAGGTGCGGAATTACAGGCTGAGCCACTGAGCCCGGCTCTTTTTTTTATTATCGCTCCTTCCCTCTCCCCTCTGGTAGTCCTCACTGTCTTTGTGACCATATGTGCCCAGGGTTTAGCTAGTACATACTGTACTCAGTTTTCTGTTTGTGTGATAATTTGCTTAGAATGATGGCCTCCAGCTGTATCCATGTTGCTGTCAATGACACAATTTCATTCTTTTTCATGGCCATGTAGTATTCCATGGTGAAAATGTACTACATTTTCTTTATCCAGTACACTACTGATGGACACCTAGGTTGGTTTCATGTTTTTGCTATTGTGGATAGTGCTGCAATAAACATGCAAGTGCAGATTTCCTTTTTATTTTATAGAACAATGTATGCTCCTTTGGGTACATACCCAGGAGTGAAATTGCTGGGTCTAGTGGCAAGTTTACTTTTAATTCTTTGAGAAATCTCTAAACCACTTTCTACAGGGGATTGGACTAGCTTACATTCCAACCAACAGTGTATGAACCTTCCCTTTTTTCCTCAAAAGAAAATTTAATTATAGCCATTCTGACTGATATGAGATGGTATCTCATGCGGTTTTGATTTGCATTTCTCTGATGGTTAGTGATGTTGAGTATTTTTTCATATGTTTGTTGGTCACTTGTATGTCTTCCTTTGGGAAGTGTCTGTTCATGTTCTTTCCCATTTTTTAAATGGAGTTATTTGTTTTTTTCCCCTGTCAATTTATTTGAGTTCCTTACAGGTTCTGGATATTAAGCCTTTGTAGGATGAACAGTTTGCAAATTTTTGCTCTCATTCTATATGTTGTCTTTTTACTCTGTTGATGGTTTCTTTTGCTGTGCAGAATCTTTTTAACTTGATAAATTCCCACTTGTCAATGTTAGTTTTCACTGCCTTTACTTGTGAGGACTTGGTCATTAATTCATTGCCTAGGTCAATGTCCAAGAGAATGTTTTCTAGATTTTCTTCTAAGTTTTTTTTTTTTTTTTTTTGAGTCAGGATCTCACTCTATCACCCAGGCTGGGGTTCAGTGGCACAACCTCCTGGGTTCACCTCAGCCTTCCGAGTAGCAAGATCTACAAGCACATGCCAGGCTGATTCTTTTTTTTTTTGAGTTGGAGTCTCACTCTGTCGCCCAGACTGGAGTGCAGTGGCCGCTCCCGACAACTGCAGCCTCGACCTGCTGAGCTCCAGCAATCCTTCCGCCTCAGCCTTCCAAGTAGCTGGAACTACAGGCGCGCGCTACCACGCCTGGCTGATTTTTGGTTTATTGTAGAGATGAGGCCTTACCAAGTTGCCCAGGCGGGTCTCGAACCCACGGGCTCAGGCAATCCACTCACCTCAGCCTCCCAAAGGCGCAGGATTACAGGCTGAGCCACCAAGCCCGGCTCTTTTTAAATTTTTTTGCAGAGATGAGGTCTCACTATGTTGCCCAGACTGGTTTCAAATTCCTGGGCTAAGTGATCCTCCTGCCTTGGTCTCCCAAAGTGCTGAGATTATAAGTGTGAACCACTGTGCCCAGGCTTCTAAGTTTTTTATAGTTTGGGGTCTTATGTTTAAGTCTTTAATCATTTTTGAGTTAACTTTGGTATATGGTGAAAAGTAGGTATCCAACTTTATCCTTTTGCATATATATGGTTAGCCAGTTTTCTCAACACCATTTGTTGAAGAGGGCTTCCTTTCCCCAATGTTCGTTTTTTTTCAGCTTTGTCAAAGGTGAGTTGGTTGTGGGTCAGTGGCTTTATTATTTCTGGGTTCTCTATTCTGTTCTATTGCTCTGTGTGTCTATTTTTGCTGTCTTGGTTACCAGTAGCCTTGTAGCAAAGTTTGAAGTCTGGCAGTGTGATGCCTCCAGCTTTGTTCTTTTTGCTTAGGGTTGCTTTGGTTATTTGGGTTCCTTTTGGTTCCACATGAATTTAAATATTGTCTTTCCTAGTCTGTGAAAAATGATGCTGGTAGTTTAATAGGGTTGTGTTTAATCTGTAGATTGCTTTAGGCAGTTTGGAGATCTTAATGATGTTGATTCTTTCAATCCATGAGCATGAGATGTTTTTTCACTTGTTTATGTCATCTTTGATTTCTTTCAGCAGTGCTTTGTAGTTATTGTTATAAAGATCTTGCGCCACTTTGATTAGATATGTTCCAAGGTATTTTTGTGTGTGTGGCTATTGTAAATGGGATTGTGTTTTTAATTTGGTTTTCTGCCTGCTTGTTGTTGGTGTATAGACATGCAACTGATTTTGGAGCATTGAGTTTGCATCCCAAGACTTTTCTGAAGTCATTTATCAGTGCTAGGAGTTTTTTGGTGGAATCTTTTGGGTGTTCTAGGTACAGAATCATATCACTCACAAAGATAACTAATTTCACTTTTTCTTTTCCTATTTAAAGACCTCTTATTTCTTTCTCTTGCCTGATTACTCTGGCAAGATCTTCTAGTACTATGCTAAATAGGAGTGTAGAAGTTTTCATTTTAACGTAGTATAGCTTATCAATTACTTCTTTTTTTTTTTTTTTGAGTTGGAGTCTCACTCTGTCGCCCAGACTGGAGTGCAGTGGCCGCTCCCAGCCACCGCAGCCTCGACCTGCTGGGCTCCAGCGATCATTCTGCCTCAGCCTTCCGAGCAGCTGGAACTACAGACACGCGCTACCAAGCTCGGCTAATTTTTTTATTTATTGTAGAGATGAGGCCTTGCCAAGTTGCCCAGGCCGGTCTCGAACCTGTGGGCTCAGACAATCCACTCACCTCAGCCTCCCAAAGCGCGGGATTACAGGCTGAGCCACCGAGCCCGGCTATCAATTATTTCTTTCACAGATCATGCCTTTGGTGTTGTATCTAAAAAAGCATTACCATATCCAAGATCATCTCTTTTCTATATTATCTTCTAGTAGTTTTATAGTTTTGTGTTTACATTTAGGTCTGTGATCCATTTTGAGTTAATTTTTGTGAAGGGTTTAAAAGCTATGTCTAGGTTCTTCTTTTTCTTCTCATGTAGTTGCTAAGTTGTTCAGCATTATTTATTGAAAATATATTTGCTTCATTACATTGTTCATAGCTGGTATACAGGAAAGCAAGTAACTTTTGCATATTAACCTTGTTCTCTACAACCTTGCTATAATATTAGTTCCAGATTTTTTGTTGGCTCTTTTGGATTTTTCACATGGATAATCATGTAATCTGTGAACAGAGACAGTTTTGTTTCTTTCTTCCAGATCTGTATTTTTTTCAATTTCCCTTTTTTCTTGTTGCATTAGCTAGTGCTTCCAGTACAATGATGAAAAAGAGTAGTGAGAGTGACATCTTTACCTTGTTCCTGATCTTAGTGGGAAAGCCTCTAGTTTCTATCCATTAATTACAGTGTTAGCTATAGGATTTTGTGGATATTCTTTACCAAGTTGAAGAATTTCTCTTCTATTTCTCATTTACTGAGCATTTTTTGTTATTGATAGGTAATGAACTTTGTCAACTGCTTTTTCTACATCCATCGCTATAATTGTGATTTTTATTTTTAGGCTATTGATGTGATGGATTACCATAACTGATTTTCAAGTGTTAAACAAACCCTGCATACCAGTGATAATTCCACTTGGCCATGGTATAGGATTCTTTTCATGCACAGTTGAAGATAATTTGCTAGTATTTTACTGAGAATTTGTGCACCTATCTTCATATGGGATATTGCTCTGTAGTTTTTCTTTTATGTGATATTTTCATCTTGTTTTGGTATTAGAGTAATGGCCTCATAGAATGAGTTAAAAAGTATTTCCTCTCCTTCGATCCTCTGAAAGAAATTATAGAGAACTGGTATAATTCCTTCCTTAAAAATTTAATAAATTCACCAGTCTTAAATTCTAGGCCTGATCCTTTCAATATTGGAAGGTTATTAAATTATTGATTCTGTTTCTTCAATAGATATAAGCCTATTCAGGTGGCATATTTTTCCCTGTGTTTTGGCAAATTGGATCTTTCAAGGAATTGGTCTGTTTCATCTAGGTTATCAAATTTGTGGGCATGCAGTTGTTCTCAGTATTCCTTTATTATCCTTCCAATGTGCATAAGATCTCTAATGATGTCCTTGCTTTCATTTCTGGTGTTAGTAATTCATTTTCTCTCTCTTTTTTTCCTTAGTTAGCTTGTGTAGAGGCTTATCAATTGAATTGGTCTTTTCAGTGAGCAAACTTTTGGTTTCATTGATATTCAATATTGATTTTCTGTTTTAAATTTTATTGAATTCTGCTGTAATTCTTATTATTTCTTTTCTTCTGCTTACTTTGGATTTAATTTGCTCTTCTTTTTCTGGTTTCCTTGGATGAAAATGTATTACTGATTTTAAGTATTTCTTCTTTTCTTTTCTATTTTTTTTCTTTTCTAATGTATGCATTAAACACTATAGGCTGGTTGCAGTGACTCAAGCTTGTAATCCCAGCACTTTGGAAGGCCAAGGTGAGAGGATTGCCTAGACCTAGGTTCAAGAACAGCCTGGGTAACTTGGCGAGGTCTTATCTCTACAATAAATCAAAAAATTAGCTGGGCATGGTAGCACGCACCTGTAGTTCTGGCTGCTTGGAAGGCTGAGGCAGAAGGATTGCCTGAGCCCAGCAGATCAAAGCTGGGGTGGCCGTGAGCATGCCACTGCACTCCAGCCTGGGTGACGGAGTGAAACTCCAACTCAAAACAGCAGCAACAACAACAACAACAACAACAACAACAAAAACACTATAAATTTCTCTCTAAGCACTGATTTCACTACATCCCACAAATGTTGATAGATTTTCATTTTTATTACGTTTAAAATACTTTAAAATTTCTCTTGAAATGTCTTCTTTGACCCAAAAGTTATTTAGAAATGTACCTAATTGGGTAACCCACTCAGGTCCCCTCCCACTGTGGGAGCTTTTCTGGCCTCAATAAATCTTCCTTAAAAAAAAATTGTCTGAGTCCGCGGGTTCGAGACCCGCCTGGGCAGCGAGACCTCATCTCTACAATAAATCAAAAAATCAGCCGGGCGTGGTGGCGCATGCCTGTAATTCCGGCTACTCGGAAGGCTGAGGCCGAAGGATCGCCGGAGCCCAGCGGGTCGAGGCTGCGGTGGCCAGGAGCGGCCACTGCACTCCAGTCTGGGCGACAGAGTGAGACTCCAACTCAAAAAAAAAAAAAAAGAAAAAGAAAAAAAGAAATGTGCTTAATCTCCACATGTTTTGGGATCTTTCTGTTATTGATTTCTTGTTTAATTCCATTGTAGTCTAGAGTGCGGACATTGTATGATTTTTTTTTTTTAATTTGGTAAGGTGCGTTTTATAGCCCAATATGTGGTCTATCTTGGCAAATATTCCATGTGAGCTTGTCTTGAACTCCTGGCCTCAAGTGATCCTCTTGCCTTATAATATCCCAGCAGATTAGACTCTGGTTAAATGGTTTCTCTTGAGGGCAAGCCTGGTTAAGAACAGCATGCTACGACATATTTCAAAATGGTTGCTTTCCCCCTTCCCTTATTGAAATCACAAGAGGAGTTTTCTTCTCTATTTACCATGGGAACCTGGTTCAGCTCCTAGAGGTAAATCTCACAATTAAGATTCCATGACTAGGTCCCCTTGGGGTTTTTAACTCTTAGCCTTGTCCTCTCTGCGCCTCTAGCAATTCACCAATTACAGGTTTTTCTACTAGGTACTGGTTCCAGGCAGTGGCTTCCATTTATGAGTCTCTGCTCCGGTAAGCCATAACTCCCTGTATTCCCTGTCTCTCCAGTCTTAAAGATAGTGGCTAGCCCTGCATCCTCATCGCTTACAGATCCAAGAAAAGTTGTTTATTTTTTAGTCTATTTGTCTTTTTACTTGATATTATGATGGGGTGGCTATTTTCAAGCTCTTTACATGCAGAACTGGAAAATAGACATAGATATTATTTTTAAAATATCAATTTTGTCCTTCCCTCTAACTATAAATCCCTCAGAGCACAGGGTTGTTTCTGTGATTACTCAGCTCTTCTATAGCACTTGAATAGTATACTGCATTTGGTGTTCAATTAACACTTTGGGAGGGGGGGTCAAGTATATAAGGTATAATTTACATAAGTGAATGACCTTCCTTTTCAAGTGTTCAGTGAGTTTGCCAAATGTATACAGCTGCATAGCTGTGGCCACAGTCGAGCTCTAGAACACCACTTCTACCTTGGAAGGTTTCTTGTGCCTCTTTACAGTCAATCTCTTCCCCTATTCCTAGCTTTTGGCAACCCCTGGTCTTATTTCTGTCCCGACAATTTTGCTTTGTCCAGAATTTTATATAAATGGAACCAAACAATATGTAGCCCTTTGTATCTGACTTCCTGCACTTAGCATAATGCTTGTGAGAGTCCATATATTTGTGTGTATCAGTGGTTTGTTTCCACTGTGTGGCTGTACCAGTTTGTTTATCCATTTACCCATTGAAGAGCATTTGGGTATTTTCAGTTTGGGGCTATTATAAACAAGGCTTATATGAACATTCATGAGCAGGTCTTTGCTATTAACATTCACATATAGGTCTTTTGTATGGACACATGCTCATTTCTCCTGGATAAATACTTTGGTGTAAGATTGCTGGGTAATACAGTAAGTGTATGTATAACTTTATAGGAAATGGTTTGATTGCTTTTCCAGAGTAGCTATACTATTTTTTTATTCCCATCAACAAACTATAAAATTTCTCGTTGCTCTGCATCCTCACCAGAACTTGGTACTATCAGTCTTTAAAATTTAATCTCAGCTGTTCCATAGGTGTGTAATGTTATCCCATTATGGTTTAAATGTGTATTTCTTTCTGAAAAATGATGTTGAATATCTCTTTGTGTGCTGATTTCCATGGGTATGTCCTCTTTGGTGAAGTAGCTGTTCAAATCTTACCCATTAAAAAAATTTTTTTTGGTTTTTCTTATTATTGTGTCAAAAGGTATAAAAATATATGTATTCCAGATATCCTTTGTCAAATGTTTTGCAAATATTTTCTCCCAGTCTGTGACTTACATTTTCATTTTCTTAACAGTATCTTTTAAGATACTGTTTTAAGGAGCAGAAATGTTCAATTTTGATGAAGGCTAGTTTATCAATATTTTCTTTTCTGGTCCATACTTTTTGTGACTTTTCTAAGAAACCTTTGTCTAACTCAAGGTCACAAGGATTTTACTCCTATATTTTCTTATAGAAAGTGTATAGTGTTAGCTCTAATATTTAGGTCTGTGATCCATCTCTAGTTAATTTTTGCATACAATTAAGCAAACATATACTACTTGATGTGTACCTAAGTCTCTCAGAATACAACCCTCAAGCCTCTAACTCAGGAACAAAAGAATACATTTTATAGAATGCAGACCAGGGCCTTCAAGGAAAGCTTGAAATTGTTTCTTGGAGAAACCTTATAGAACGTGTCTTTTACCACGTTCTAAATTGGCACAGCTTTGTTATTTAAAGATTTGTATTTAAATAATTAAATAATTTAAAGATTTGTATTTAAATAAATTTTGAAATTTCAGATCACAGATGCTATATGAGAGTTAAATCAGTTGTACATTGAATATTCTTGATTAACTTGATGAATGTTGAGAAAACTACAAACCTGTTTCATTATCTGAGAAGTGGGTGTAATCATACTTGACACAAAGCTCCTTTACAGGCTTGTGTAAAGTGATTGAGAAATTGTGTAGAGGGGCCAGATAGGGATCCCAAATTTAATTGTGATTATTGCTAATTATACTAATTCTTAATTAAAACTGCTGCCAGAAAGCCTACAGATGACATCATTAATAAGGGGTCCACTAATTTGCATGTGTTGTCAGCACGTTAATCGTAATTATTGCTTTGGCAGCCATAGTGTCTAACTCCATAGGTGTTTATTCCGTTAGTGATTCATTATTTTCAAAGTATTATTCTGGTAATGATGAGTCTATGTTACAGACAAGGCGCTCTGTGATGAAATATCATGATTTTGTGGAATTTGTGACTCCTCTCGCATGGGCGGCAACCTCAACATGTCATGTCCTTCGCACATGGCAGCCTGGGTTAAAGCTGCCATGGGAGAAAATGATTTCAGTTCAAATGCTGGAATTTTTTGTTTTCCACCCTGGGAGCAGGTGCCTTCCCATAAATATTTTCCTGAAATGGGAGTTGCCATGGGAAGTGGGTGGGTGGTCTAGATATCAGAATAAGGGCCTGGCAGTCAGGGGTCTGGATCTATCTTTGTGTCTAAAGGCCCAGGGCAATGGCAATAAATACACAAGTCCAAAGGAGTGATGTGGCCCTGAGCCTGAACTCAGCAAAAAGATAAAGAGAACTGCCTTCCAATGATATTGTTAAACACTTAGCACTTTGTGTTTGTGACGTGCTTTCAACCTTTACTTACTCTTCACTGCAGTCCTGTGAGTTAGGGCAGGACTCAGTCGGCTCACGGGGAGAAAACAGCCACCAGGAGGTGGTAATCAGGGCTTCTCTTTGCTGGGTCTTTTCAGCTGGTCTCCGCTAACATTTTGAATTACAAGTATTTAGTAGTCAAAGGCCTTAGTTTTTTCGGTCAAGTTTTCCCCTCTTAACTTTTTCATATGAAAAGTATGTAAAATATTCAAAAGTAGAAGGGAAAGTTTAATAAACTCCTATGCATTCATCTCTAACAACTACAAAGACATGACCAACTCTAATTTTATCTAAGGCTCGCTCACTTTCCCCTCCACCCTGCTGAATTATTTTAGAGCAAATCCCAGGCCTCATGTCTTTGACCTGTAAATATCTTGATACCTATCTCTAAAAGGTAAGGATTTTCCCTCAAAACAGAAATTATCACACTTAAAAAAAATCAATAAATCCTTTATATCCAGTTACCCCAGATAGCTCATAAATGTTTTTCCTTCCGTTTCTTTATTAGAATCAGGATTCAAGTTAAATTCCACACATTACTATTAAAAGATTCTTTAAATACAGGGGATCCCTTTTTGCTTTTTTTTCTCACAGTTTATTTATTTTTTAAAAAATTTGTTTTTCTTGTGAGAGTTTGTCCTACATTTTGCTGATTGAATCTCCAGAATAGTTTTTAGTATTTTCATTTGTCCCTTGTGTTTTCTACAAATTGGTGGTTGGATCTGGAGACTTGATCAGATTAGATTTGATATTTTCCCCCCAAGAATCCATCACAGTGTTGTAAACTTCCTTCAGAAGCACATGGTTGTCTCTTTTTTCATCAACATCCATTAATGACTGTTGCCTGGACCTATTAATTTATTGGGGGTTTCAAAATGGTGATATTCTTTCATGTATTAGCTCAAACACTTCTATAATGAGAAAGTTCCCCTCACCTACATTTTGGTTACCCAGTAATTATAGTTTACATAGAAAAAGCACAATAAATGCTTGATTCTTTCCTTATACTTTATCAAAATATTAAATATCTAGTATCCTCCAAAGTTATTCAATTAGGTGTTGTGTGTGTGTGTGTGTGTGTGTGTGTGTGTGTGTGTGTGTGTATGCAACCATATGATTTTTTTGATTTTTTTTTTTTTTTTTTGAGTTGGAGTCTCACTCTGTCACCCAGACTGTAGTGCAGTGGCTGCTCCCGGCCACCTCAGTCTTGAACTGCTGGGCTCCGGCGATCCTTCTGCCTCAGCCTTCCAAGTAGCTGGAACTACAGGTGCGTGCTACCATGCCCGGCTAATTTTTTGAATCATTGTAGAGGTGAGGTCTCACCAAGTGCCCAGGCGGGTCTCGAACCCGCGGGCTCAGGCAATCCACTCACCTCAGCCTCCCAGAGCACTGGGATTACAGACTGAGCCACCGAGCCTGGCTGATTTTTTAGATTTAAACAAGTTTGTTCCTTTCACTTTATTAGAATTATTTTCATTGTTGATGCCCAACAATATAGCCACCAGTCTGTATTATACAGACACCAGTCATTGGATTGGGGCCCACTTCTAGTCCAGTGTCACCTCATTTTAACTGATTACATCTGTAAAGACTCTATTTCCAAATAAGGTCACATCCACGGGTACCCGGAGTTAGACCTTGAACATATATTTTGTGTGTATACAATTCAACCCTCAACAACTGTACAACTGATCTTTGATTAGTTTATTGCTTTCTGGTAAGACAAAATGTTGCAGACTCACCTTTTATATTTCTTGTTACAGACCCAGAATTGTTCATTTTAAGTTGTAAATAATATTTAGGGATCACAATCTTAGCACTAGGAGTGGTCATTGTTACTGGATTAGTCATTAGTCCTAGGCCTTTTCAAAGGACAGAGATTGAAAATGATTTAATTTCTTACAGATAACATACATTATAAGTTCAAAACACACTTCAAACTCAAATTCAAGTCTTTAAAACTTAACTCCATTAACCCATTACGGATTTCTTTTTTCTCCTATTGGAAAGTCCTGGTTCTCAATGACATAATACAATTACTCTTTTCTGCTAGGTGCAATGGTGCTGGTACTCTCAGCTACTCAGTAGGCTGAGTCAGCAAGGTTGCTTGAGTCCAGGAGTTTGAGCCCAACCTGCACAATATAGCAAGACCCTGTCTCTCTCTCTCTCTCTTTTTTTTTTTTGAGTTGGAGTCTCACTCTGTCACCCAGACTGGAGTGCAGTGGCTGCTCCCGGCCACCGCAACCTCGACCTGCTGGGCTCTGGCAATCCTTCAGCCTCAGCCTTCTGAATAGCCAGAATTACAGGCATGCGCTACCATGCCCGGCTGATTGTTTGATTTATTGTAAAGATGAGGTCTCGCCAAGTTGCTCAGGCGGGTCTCGAACTCGCAGGCTCAGGCAATCCACTCACCTCAGCCTCCCAAAGGTGTGGGATTACAGGCTGAGCCACTGAGTCCGGCCTAACCCTGTCTCTCTTAAAAAGTAAAAGGAATACTCTTTTATTTCATAATATATACATAACTGTCTCAAAATAACAAAACTAAGACTAATACCAGCAATACGATTACTAAAATGATTTCACTCAGGATAGACCTTGAAATTACTGCATATTCATGTTATCAAAAGTTTTCTGTGAGTAGCTATGCTACCAGTTTGGTGCACAGTTAGGGTCAATTGTTTTAATTTATTTTCAATTTTTTTTCCAGGTGTTCTGGAGTTTATTGGGGGCTGGGAGACCCTATTTTCAAATTTTAGCAATTGTCTTTTTTTAATAGACTTTATTTTTTAGAACAGTTTTAGGTTCACAGAAAAATTGATAGGAAGGCACAGAGATTTCCCATATAACCCTGTCCTTACACATACATAGCTTTTCTCATTATCAATACCCTCCCCCACTAGAGTGGTATATTTGTTACAATTGATGAACCTACATTGACACGTCATCATCCAATCATGGTTTATATTAGGGTTTACTCTTAGTGTTAAACATTTTATGAATTTGGGCAAGTGAATAATGACATGTATCCAGAGGGTTGTCTTTTTAAATTCAATTTTATCTTTATAAATATGTAGAATATTTTGGGAAGCTTAGAGTTTCAAAGTCTACAATGCAAGGTGTAATCATAGAAATCTAGCTTCTATGCCTGTCCTCTGTACCTTGTTCCCTCCTTCCCTTAGAGATGATCATTAAAATGTTTTATCCTCCCATTTTTGCATACTAGTCTGAGCTTATATATTCGTTCTAATCACTTTTGACTGTATTCCTTAAGACTTTCTGGATACAAGATTATGATATCTGTGAATAGTGTTTTACTTCTTCCTTTCTAATTTGTATATCTTTTATTTCCTTTTTCTCTTTTTTGGCCTACTTGCTCTGGTTAAAATCTCCAGTATAGTCTCAAGAAGAAGTGGCAAGAACAGACGTTCTTGTCTTGTCCCTGATCTTAGGGGAAAACTTTCGGTCTTTCACTATTAAGTATGATGCTGGCTGAAGGTTTTTCACAGATGTTCTTTATCATGTTGAGGAAGTTCCTTTCTATTTCTAGTTTGTTGAGTATTTTTCTCTCAAAAGAGTGTTGGATTTTGTCAAATGCTTTCTGTATCTATTGAGATGGTTAAGTAGTTTTGATTTTGTTCTACTGATATGGTGTATTAGGTTGATTTTCAGGTGTTAAACCAACCGTGCATCACTGGGCTAAATACAATTTGGTCATGGTGCATAATTCTTTTTATGTTTTTTGGGGTTTTATTTACTAATATTTGTTGAGGATTTTTGTGTTAATAGTCTAATGTCTGTAGTTTTCTTTTCTAATAAACTTTCTTTTCTAATAATACCTTTGTTGTTTTTTTGTATCAAGGCAATACTATTTTCTTTTTTTAATTATTATTTATTTATTTATTTTTCTATTGTGGAGTACAGTTAAGGGTTAGGTATACAAATATGCAATACTATTTTCATAGAATGATTTGGGAAATATTTCCTTCTCTTTAATTTTTTGGGAGAATGTTTCCATTTTATAGTATACCAAAATATATGTATATATTTTTGTGTTCTCATTCCCTTTTATAGCTTTATAGTACCCTATTGAGTGGATGTATAAATGTTTATTCAACAAGTCCTTTATTTGAATTGTTTACAGCATTTTGCTATTAAAATACATACTGCACTGAATTAAATTATATTTATTTATTATATATTAAATTATTTATTTAATATATAATATAAATATATTATATATAATATATATAAATTATTATTAAATTATTTATTATATATTAAATTATTTATTATATATTAAAATACATACTGCACTGAATTATTATATTTATATTGCACTGAATTACCATAATAATGTATCTTTTCATATTTTTGCCTTTTTATCTAGGGTATAGATTCCCAGAATTAAGATTGATGAGTCAAAGGTAAACACATGTGGAACTTTGCTAGACATCACCAAATTCCTTTCTATAGAGATTGAACCATTTTGCATTTTGGAAAAAAGAGTCATAGCTTCATCAACAAAATATCTTGTCTAACTTTTTTTCCTACCATTCTAGTAGCCATATTTATTGGGAAATAGTAACTCTGTATTATTTAAATTTGAATTTACTTCAATATGAGTGAATTTAAACATCTTTTCATATGTCCAACTGCTAAATCTGTCTTTATGAGTTATCTCCTCATATCTGTAGCCTATTTATCTATAAGAATGTTTTTTTCTGTTTTTGAAATTTTATATATTAATGATATCGCAAATGTTTTCTGTGGTTTAAATTGTATACCTTTTTCCCAATTTAACTATGTCTTTTTACTGTTCTGATGGCATTCTTTTTTACTGTGCAAAAGTGTTTTGATTTTTTTTTTTTGCAATATATTCTCTAGGTTTTATTTCTGAACCAAGTACAGGCATAGTATTTATTTACAAAGAAAGAACACTCATTCAGAGCAGCCCAAGTCCAAGGAAATCACTAGCTGAATGCTCAGATACCTCAAAAACATTCTCCAAAAAAAGTAAAGAGAAGGAAATACTTCCCAAAGCATTCTATAAAGAAAGCTAATGCCCAGTTTTCTTCCTTATTATTATTAACACAATTATTTCCAGATAAATCACAGATTTCTAAGTAAGACTTCTTCCTTCAACTTAAAATCTATTTTTTTTCCCACAGAGCTTTTATTGAATTGGGTGGATGAAAGTGATAATGTGACAGTGTGGACAAGGAGGAGGATCCTGAGAGAGAGAAAGCTTCACATAAAGCTGAGAAGCTCTGAACACTGCAAAATGTGGCCGACAAATGTATTTCCCTTTAAAGCCACTGTCATGAGAACAGAGAGATGTTTTTTAAAACTCATATCCTTCTTCTTAGAAACTACTTGTGGCTTTCATCAGAACTTCTTTTGCAGAATAAAGCAAACACATTGGGTCTTGAAAATGTCTGGGAGAGAATTTCACAGTGTGGTGGATAATGTTGCATTTCTTTTATTTTTATAGACCTAAAGGCAGTGGACATCCTAACTATTATATAAAGGCAATCGCACAATAGTATGCATTTCCCTCCCTTCACATGTCCCATTTTCATGGCAGATGAGCTCAGCCAAATGAACTGTATTTATTTCACACATTTGGGTGAACTTGTTTACTTCCTACTTATTTTTTAAAAATTAAATTATAATTTAAAATTGAAATAATTTCAAATACTTAGAAAGTAACACAGCAGTAACCATGTACCAACTGCCCATCCTTTAACCCAAATCTCTTTATGAGGCACATGTTTTAGAATTAAACTTCAAATATTGGCTTTGAGCAACTCTCTCTACATAACAGTAAGTTATATAAATTTATATAAAATGTGTTTATACATATGTTTGTATAAATATACAGTTCTTGTCCATATCGGTTTAAATAAAGTTGGTAGGGTACTTAAGGCTGTTGTTGCTACAGTAAGTTATATAAATTTATATAAAATGTGTCTATACATATGTATGTATAAATATACAGTTTCTTCCATATTGGTCTAAATAAAGTTGGTAGGGTGCTTTAGGCTGTTGCTACAATAAGTAGTATAAATTTATGTAAAATGTGTCTATACATGCGTATTTATAATTATACAGTTTTTTCCATATAGGTTTGAATAATGCTTTGGGCTATTGATAATTTGTTCCTGATAATTGGTTCCTATCCTATATCTCTGCAGAGCCTGTCATTTTTCCTTCATTTTATGACTTGTGATGGAGGATACATTGGGCCTAATTTCTTTACTTAATTGTCCCCAAACGTGCAGTTGGTTCAGGAACAATGTCAAACAGTACCCAACGTGGAAGACAAAGAAAGGGTCCTATATCTGATTATAATTTAGAAGTGGTCCCATTAACTCATATACTCCTCGCTACTGGGTTGTGTTGAACTTCCAGGAATCTGGGCTTTATCTTTATATAAGAATTTAGACAGATAGTTCAAAAGTTGCAAGCAGGTTACAATTTCAACAAATTAGTTCCTAATTATTTGGCTCTAGGCTCTGCCCATGTTGCATGCAGAGCAGCCCTTTACTAGGACACTTGAAGAGTTTTGTAGCTCAAACTGATTTAATTTAAAACAAATGGATCCATGTGATTATCTCAACCACAAATACGTAACCCAATGTGTAATATATTTAAAAGGCAAGAGGAAATTTAGTAATGGAATTTTAAAACTGTTTGAAAGAAAGGAACTTTGGGAAGAAAGAGAGGAAGAAGGGGATTGGTGACGCCAGTTTGATTATTTTCAAATACCACAACTGGACTTGAATTTGTACAGTAAGAGTTCGTGGAGTTGTAACGGACACCAGCAGAAATCTAAGCTCTGAAATACCACATGGAGGAACAAATGACAAGGCTTCAGACACCCAGAAAATTGCAAAATTCATTCACTCTTAATTTTCTATAGGAAAATTTCATGTCTTACTTGATCTATCAGGGAAATATCTAGGTACTAAAACAGTCTTTGTTTTTATCACTTTACTCATTTACTTAGTTTCTGTTGCTGGCTACTCCTATACTTATTGCTGTTCCAACATCTGTGCGTTCCATATAGACTAAATACTATAGTAGTAATAAAAAACAGTTAACATTCTTTGAACTCTTAGTATGTCCTGAACATTGTTTTGAGCACCGTATTACCTTATTTAATCCCTACAACAACACTTTGAGACAGATATGAGTATGGTTTTGCTCTTGCAGATGAAGAAGAAAGAGAAATTAACTAACTTCCCTAAGTTACGTACCTAGAAAGTCATTCTTAACCATTTGTATGATACTGTCCTTTTAAGCATCCCAAACATCTTGTGACAAATATCTTGTGTCGTGAAAGGACTTCCAAAGACCAGCTGATTTTGAACGAAATATGTAGGACTAAATATTTCAGAACTGTAAACATAAATGAGGTTCTTAATAAAATGTGATGGCAGGTTTTTAAAGTATTCATTTAGATGTGTGAATTTTAATACATCTGTTTAAAAGTCAACCCTTTTAAAATAGACATACATACTATAATAAATTTATTAGGCTGAAATGGACAAAAGTGCTCATAGTTGACTTTTTTTGACCTGTGAAAATTGACATTTCAACTGATTCCATCTAATTCTTTTGCCACTATTGGAAAGACTATATTTCTTTCTTTTTTTCCTTTTCTTTTCCTGCAGTAGAATATCTGAATGCTTCCTAGGAAAGATGATATTTGTTAAGGATCTTAGCCGTTTGTTTGTCCATATATCTAGCAAGAGTTATTGAGGGTTAACTGTACTAAGCACTGTGTCAGTCCTAGGGTCACAAGTCACAGAGACATAGATGTTGCCCCCAAGAAATTCTGTCTTTAATGGGAACAGAGACGTACACAAATAATTAAAATTAAGATTAATGCAATCCTGAAGTTCTGTATAAAATGTCTTGGGATATTAAGAAAAGGACAAGTCTAGAGAAGGCAGGGTGGTCTTCACACAGAAACGGCGCATCTGACTGAGATATAATGAGTAAGTAGAAGTTTGCCACCACTACTTACTACTGAAAACAACATGAAAAACATCCAATGAACAAAGCTTTCAAAGATGAAAAATGACATTTCTTTTTCTTTCTATTTTTTAGAGACGGAGTCTTGCTGTGTTGCCCGGGCTGGTCTTAAACTCCTGGGCTCAAGCTATTCTCTTGCCTCAGCTCCTGAATACCCAAGACTATAGGTGTGTATCACCACATCCAGCTAAGAATGACAATTCTTTAGTGTTGTTTCCACATCGCTTAAAAGCTTTATGTCGGCCGGGTGTGGTGACTCAAGCCTGTAATCCCAGCACTTTGGGAGGCCAAGGAGAAAGGATTGTCTGAGCCCAGGGATTTGAGACCAGCCTGGACAACTTGATGAGTTCTCGTCTCTACAATATATCAAAAAATTAGCTGGGCTTGGTAGTGAGTGCCTGGAATTCCGGATACTTGGAAGGCTGAGGTGGAGGGATTGCCTGAACCCAGTAGGTCAACGCTGGGGTGGCTGTGAGCCAGCCACTGTACTCCAGCCTGGGCAACAGAGTGAGACTCTGACTCAAAAAAAAAAAAAAAAAAAGAAAAAGAAAAAAAAGCTTTATGTCTTGGGACAAGTTACTTCATCAATTTTCTTATCTATAAAGTTGAGATATTAATACCTGACTTATACAGTTATTATGAAGATCAATTACAGAATGAGTATAAGTTAAAAGCTCAGCAAAATCATGTATGCCAAGTACTTAACAAATGATGACTATTTTTATAATTGTTGCTCATCTTGCTTCTTTGTTAACCAGCATATCACTAGACCATCATCAGGGAAATGAAATTCTATTTTTTTATGAAAGCCATTGACTATGTGGGTGGGTGGGTGCAGGTATTCCACTGGTAGGTGATACATAACCTTGAAAAGATTGTGGCATTTTTGTCAGGCCATAATGTGGCAATGAATTTTCCCAGAAGTCATGGTATCTGCTTGTCATCATGCAAGTGTGGTGTGGTGTGTGTGTGTGTGTGTGTGTGTGTGTGTGTGTGTGTGTGTGTGTGTGAGCTTCAAGAGCAAGCTTTTCAGCACACAAAAGTTCCCAGATGGCTTTTTCAAGGACTTTTGATCTCTGCAGTCTTTGATTTGAATGTTCCCCAGAGATCTGAAAGCAGATTTCTTGTGGCATCTTTAAACATGGTTATGCAAAATTGAGCAAATAATTGGCCCAGTTTAGCTCATCTTGTTTAATGACCAATGGATTTGTGGCAGAAAGAACAATCTCACATCTGATATCATTGGCTGAACCATGATCCGCTGGCCTTGGGAGGTCTGCAAACTTCTCAGTAGAGCCTTGAAAGAGGCCAGCCAGGTGTCGACCTGTGGTCCGCTGAAATGAAAGTTCTAATTGCAGAATCTTGCCTGTAAAATGGGTGCCAGATTTTGTCCTGCTGCAGTCAACTGTCTTGATTCTTGGGTAGTTTTATTAGCTTCACCCACAAGCTGTAATAGATTCGAAATGACAGTTTAGGAGCTGCAAATATTGAGGTCCTGGAACACAAGCTCACAGTAAAAGTCAACCGCAATAAAACAGGGCTTAGTACAACATGCCTCCCTGGACTGGCTTCCTGCAGAGAATAGAGGCCAAAAGGAAGGCTATCTTCGCCTCTGCTTGGTGGGCCCTTAGCCACAGGCAGGAAAGCAGGGCCTGAGTCTTAAGACCTGCGGTACAACAAAAAATAGGGTTTGGCTATCAGAGATCCTGTCGTAAAAATGGCAGACACTACAAAACATGTACACAGCCTCAATTCAGGGCATACAATTGCTTTTGTTTGCTATTTTTGTCTCAATATTTTAAAACACTATGCAAAAGTCTCAATGCTTACATTGTACCAAGGGTTAACTACAGATTCACTTTGGGAGAAAAATGTGTTTTAGCTGCTCCAAAGCCTCTTCCCTTACGGCTGTGTTCTGATATAACCTTAGTGCCATCCAAAGCAATAAATAGCAAAGGAGTTGGGGTAAATCCAATTATTTGTCCACAGCATCTTTCATTGTAAGTATGCCGGATTTTAAAAAATGAGACTCCATAAACCACATCATCACAGAGTCCTTTTGCCATCTCTGGGGGGTTCTGGAGTTCCAAATGCTTGCCTTTTTGGATGTTGCATTGATGTGGACCTGGGGACAGGTTAGAGTGACTAAAAACAATCCTGGCACCGGATCACCTTGTGGCTGAGGTGAAATGGGGATCTTGTTTTCAAGAAGTTGGAGGAGAAGAACTCAGGGGAAAGGACCTGAGAGGGGCCACTCGTTCTTTGGGGCTTAGGAAAGATTGACCCTTGACCTTCACAATCTTCAGACCTCAGAATCTCCTCACTGGTCACACACGTTCACATCCATTTTGGCAGCCCCAAACCCCCTACGTCCTTGGAAATTCCTAGAAGTGTAAAGACCAAATCAGCCCTCGGATGTTGGCAGGATTCAGTGTGTTACTAAAAATGGGCCCTTGTGGATGGAGATTTAAGGGTTTTAAGTGAAAAAAGAAAATAAAATTTATGTAATTATTAGTGACTCCAGTGACTTCATTTGTTCCGAAATGGTTCATTACCAAAGATTGCAACAAGGTCATAGGAACAGGGCTTCCCAATGAAGGAGAAGTTCTGCAGCCCCTACTCCTTATCCTTATAGCAGCCAAGAGTGGCACTTGGGAATACGTCAGAAAACTGTCCATAGGCGTTTGGATTTACAAGCTTCATAACTGTTCTCTTAATGCCACAACCCACCTTTGCAGTGATTCCCAGCTCCCTGCCTCCCAGCTAATGTTGGGTCATTTCCCAAACACTAAATTACGGGCTGGGAAGAGAAGACAGTTTCTTTTCCAAAGTGCAGAGGCGGAAGGCTGGATGACTGTGTTCTCTGAGTCTGAGCCTAACTCCAGCCCCCTGGCTGATACCTACTCTGGGGCAGTGTGCGAAGGCTAAGGCCTGGATGGAGCTGGGAGGCCGGGGGGCGGTTTTCCGTGACAGCCTGCCTTATTCACGGCCATCCGCTCTCAGCCAAAACTGTATTTCCTGGTACCTCTCTCGGGGTTGCAAACAAGCAGCAGTTGGATCATTTGATTAGCTTTTTCCCAGAACAAGGAGCCTCCCATCTCTGTTTATTTCCCAGTGAGTGAACGAGGAGGCCCAGGAACGGGGCGCCTTCTGGGGCTGCTCCCGAAACAGAAACCGTCCCAGAGTCAGCCTGGGTTTTGCTAAATGTGTCATTTTTCTCATCAGGTAGATATCTGCTGACCCTTTCCACCCTCTCCAATCCTGGGTGGTCCCATTCCAGCTGTCCTCACTCCTTGCTCCTCATAGACCACCTATCTGGGTTTTTGGGTTAACTGTGGTAAAAAAAAATGCACGACATAAAATTTACCATCTTAACTATTTTTAAATGTACAGCTCATAGTGTTGACTATATTCACGTTATTGTATGGTGGATCTCTAGAACTTTTTCATCTTGCAAAACTGAAACTCTATACTCATTGAACAACTGCCCATGTTCCCCTCCCTGTAACCCCTGACAAACACCATTCTACTTTCTACAGTAATTCTCTGAGTTTAGCTACTTTAGCTACCTCACAGAAATGTAATCACATAACATTCATCTTCTTGTGATTGGCTTATTTCACTTAGTATAATGTCCCCAGGGTTCACCCATGTTGTAATATGTGAAAGGGTTTTCTTCTTTTTTTTTGGCATCTCACTCTGTCACCCAGACTGGAGAACAGTGGCATGCTCCCAGCCACTGCAGTCTCAACCTGCTGAGCTCCAGCAATCCTTCCACCTCAGCCTTCCAAGTAGCCAGAACTACAGGTGCACACTACCACGCCTGGCTAATTTTTGATTTATTATAGAGACGAGGTCTCGCCAAGTTGCCCAGGAGGGTCTGAAACCCGCAGGCTCAGACAATCCACTCGCCTCAGCCTCCCAAAGTGCTGGGATAACAGGCCGAGCCACTGAGCCCGGCCTCATTTTTAAGGTTAAATACGATTCCATTGTGTCTACGTATCACACTGTGTTCATTCACCTGTCGATGGAGATTTAAGTTGCTTCCATCTCTTGATTAGTGTGAATAATACTGCAGTGAACATGGATGTGTAAACATCTCTTCAAGATCCTGCTTTCAAAAATTCTTTTGAAAGTATACTCAGAAGTGGGATTGCTGGATCTTATAGTCATATGATAATTCTATTTTTAGTTTTGTGAGGAACCTCCATACCCAGAGGTGGGATTGCTGTATCTTATAATCATATGATAATTCTATTTTTAGTTTTCCATAGCAGCTGTATAATTTCACATTATCTGGAGATAATTTTAAAGTGCCATGGGAAAAACTTCAGGCCTTAGAGTTCTACCTTTGGATTCACTTTTTTTTTTAAGTTGGGGGTCTCATTCTGTTGTCCAGGCTAAAGTGCAGTGACACAATCATGGCTCACTGCAGCCTCTACCTCCTGGCTAATTTTTTGGTTTTTTTTTTTTTCTGTAAAGTTGAGGTCTTGCTATATTGCCCAGGCTGGGGATCCACTTTTGATATTCCTACATCCTTCCCACACCAATCACCCACAGCCATAGTTGTAGAATGTAACCTTCTCCCAAGATCAATCCCACTGCACAGGGAACCAACAGCAGGCCTTGCCCCAGTCCCAAATGAAAGTAAAACACGGACTTTTCATTTCCAGTCTCTGTTGCTACACTGGGTCCTTGCTATCAGCAGACAAACGCAAGCACTCAGCTCTGTCACCCCCATCCTCCCATAGACCTTCCTGAAGTCTCTAGCACTTCCTTCTGTGCAGGGTGAGGTACCACTGCTCTCTAGTCAGTATCATTTTCCTGGAACTGATCAGGCTTCCATCCTCAGACCTATGTTAAAGGTAGGCTGGCATCTCTGGCTGTCTTCTCTGTGGGGCATGGCTCATTAAGTGCAGCTTGGTGACTCCTGCTACACAGTCTGGCAGTTGAGGAAGGACAGCGGTTTGCTGGCTGCTCACCCAGGTTGAAGTGCTCTGATCTTTTGTAAGAGGAGTCCATCTCTTTTATGCTATATTTGCAGGCTAATTTTAGGACTGATTCCTATTTCTTGCCTGGCTCTGGGTGACGTGGTGTTCTAGTCTAGGGGCTTATACCTTTGATGAGGTGTGTTTCTCCTGTTGTCCTAGTCCCCAACTCAGATACCCACTTAGCCAACTCTAAAGCACACACACACACAAGCACACACAGAAGTGCCAAAGGATCTTGTCCACTCCAGCCTATGACTTGCCTTCCAATCATTCTTTTTCCATTCCCAACCTCTCATTTGGAATTTGGGCCTCCGAAAAAAGGAGGTGAAAGATAAAATTCCTTAAGATTGACTGCTAAAAAAGTACTCAGAATTTTGTCATTCTATTTTGTATTCACTTATTCATCAAGGTCACTTCTGGTATTATATGTATGAAGGGGGACCCCCCATAATGGAATTTATTTATTTAAAAAGTGTATTTATTTATATATGTTTAAGTTTCAGTCATCTTCAAAGTACTCTCTGATGCAACACACTTACTGAGATGTTTTTTTCCACTGCTCAAAATAGTTTTTGAACTCATCAATTTTGATGCCTTTTAGGGCTTGTGCCATTTTTTGATTCATCTCTTCCACAACAGCAAAATATTTCCCTTTGAGGACTTTTTTCATTGGGGAAACAAACAAACAAAATCACTCATGGCGAGATCAGGTGAATAAGGAGGGTAGGGCACTGGGGTCATGCTGTTTTTGGTCAAAAACTGCTGAATGCTCAGCACAGTGTGGGTAGGTGCACTTGTAAATTATCCATCATGAAATAGGCAGATGTGTTGAAAGAATGTCCAAAAAAAAAAATTTACTAAAGCTGCAGGCAGCCTCTCATAACATTAGCTGGTACACTGGTGTCAATGGGTTCCTAGAACACTTATCTAGCGGGTGAAGCCTTCAGTACAAGGGGCCCACCCTCCAAAAAATAATTCCAGTTTTTTGTGAGTCCCCCCTCATAAGAGGAGAAATTTTCACAAAATTAGAAATCCCCCCAAATAGCTCCTCTACCAATTTGCATTGGTGCAAAAAGCCAACATTAGAGAATAATTTCTTTGGTTTTGAATTGTACTATCTAGGTTTTGTAAGAATGTAAATATACCTAATAGAAGTACAAATTGTCACTAACGCTTCACTGTAATTTAGTTTGTCAGATGGCTTTCCTCTGAGCAAAGTGGGTAGGTAAATATGGAGGCTCAAAACGGGAGAAAAACGTGGAAAGCGAAGTTGGAGAAACATTAACAAATTCCATTTATTTCCCAATTTCCCCTAGAATAAGCTCTGTATAAGTTTCAGCTAGAATTTCACAAATCTTTGTGTTTCAGCACTTGTCTATTTCAGGAAAAACTGAGTGAGCATGTTAGCCAAATCATTCTTGACATCCCAATTTTACAGGCTGGTACCACATTATGAAATATCATATGAGAAGGAGGCATCCCCAAATGTTTATCTGTTTGTCTCTTGTCCTAATTAAGTCCATGTGGATCCCATGTGATTTCAAAGTGTGGGAACCATGTTTTCTTTTACCCTCTTTTTTTTGGGGGGGGACTATTTTCTTTAATGTACTGCTTTAATTAGAGAAAGAACAAATCAGCATTTGGATTTGAAGGCTAGGTACAGAAGGGAAATTGGCCTGTACACTATTGAGAGAATATTTGAGCTCTAAAATCATCAAAAAGATATTTCCTGGTATTGGTTCAGACACTTTTGGATGAAATAAATAGAAATCAATTTGAGCTAGCTTAAGCAAAATGTGGAGTGTGGTACGTGGATAAGAGGTGTCTTATGAAGCCCAAGAGCGGGAATATTGCCCATCCTAAGGAAATAAAGCATGGGAAACTTGTGAACAACCCAGGAACAGACAGCCTCTTGTTTTTGCTGCTCTCAGAACATCTCCGTTGTCTTTTCTCTTTCTCTATAGACCAGCGTTCTCTGGTTTTCTGGTCACATTGCAAAATATGGCTGCACCAAGGCTCCTGGATCAACATATTACCTTCCCAGACACATGGCAATTAACTAACTATTAATTAGTCCTAATTCTTGGGAGAAAGAACCTAATTGATCCAACTCAATTCAGTGTCTACAGTGGCCGAATGAACTATGGACAAAGGGCCAATGTCACATCCTACAAATGTAGCTGCTGGCGGCTTACCAGGGAGTCAGAGACACTTATTCAGACAAGAATTATGGTCCACATACTGAGTATCAGTCTCAGTTCTAAAAGAAAGCCGACCAGAGTTTTCTGACTTTACTGTTTATAACCTGAATATCCCAGGTCTCGTTAGCTAGGGGCATAGAGTCATGTTTACAGCACCAGAATAGTAGAGGACTTCACACTTTGCACAAATGCCGTGAACGGTTTTCTTGAGTGTTCATCTGAGCACATAAATGATCCACTCCAGCTAGGTTCACCACCCCTTAGCAGGTACCTCAGTTCCCCGCCATTACGGTCCCTGTGGCCGTTTGTTGGGTACAACCACAACGCACATACCAAACTAGATCCTTCCCTAGGATAGCCATATATTTCTAGCCTATGCCTGTTGCCCTGGTATAATTGTTACATAGCACCCTTTTTCATTCTCAGAAAAGCACGGGTTTTTACAATGGTCCAAGGCAAGGAGGTTTTGGGGAATCTGCCATTAGAGAAGCTCCTGAACGGTGCAGTTTGTGCTCCCAACATTTTATAGTGACAGAGAAACTCAATTTCTCCTTTAAAAATATAAATTAATGAAATTGAGGAGTGTTTAATGGTTGATATAACCAAACTAGGGAGGGCAGAGGATAGAGCTTTACTCAGCAACCACTAGATTCAGAATCTCAGGCATTAGGGAACTTACTCTTGTCTCCATTTATTGTCTCTGTTTCTCTATGTTAATTAACTTTACTTCCTTAAACTTGTCCCCATGAGACTGGAAGAAGTTTGGACAGTAAAACCAGCCCTGGTCCTATGTCCTCAAAGCTTCACAACCATAGAACTCAGAGAACTCCTGTTGGGAATATCTTGGGAAGAATTTGTTGCCTACGGTTGGGTCATATGCTCATCGCTGGACCATTCACTGTGGCCAAGGGATGAGGGACCGTAGTTGTCAGCTCCACAAGAATCCTGTTAAAAGGAAGGCTGTGCTGTTCCAGACAGACAAAATAGCAACTGCCTACCACATAGATCTCTTTCAGTGTTCACCATCAGTCAATTTTTCCCAAAGCTGAGACCTGAATTGAGTAGAGGCCAGACCATGAAATAAGTGAGTGATCCAATCTCTCTTTCCTTCTGCAATAAAGATTTTCTGACTGAGAAAAGCTCGTTCTGATCCTTGTTCTCTTCACTCATCCAGTTCCACAGTTCTAATGCATGTAGGCTTGGTTAGTCTGCCCTTAGCTGCTCATAAAAAGCCCAGCAGTGGACACAGTGTAGGCACAAGCCTAAAGATATCATTTCACATATTAGCAAAATCAGACAGGATTAGGGAAACTTGTACATTACATACTAGCACAACCCTGAGTAAGTTCTTACAATTAAACGAAACAGCTTCATAGACCTACAGTTTGCATTCTGAAGACAACTCAGTGAGATTTATATTCATGGTAAGAATCAATCTCTCTCTCTCTCTCTCTTTCTGTGTGTGTGTGTGTGTGTGTGTGTGTGTGTGTATGTTTCAGATATAGCAAAGTGTTTATAAACCAGGACTTGAATAGTACATTTGCTGGCTTCAGGCCCAAATGTTATTCACAGAAGAGAAAAGCTGATTTCTGCTCTGATATAAACTTGAATATTATTTTCTCTGTTCATGGAAAATTTCCACTTTTCTTTAGTATTGTTAATTAACCAGAAGACTTTTAAAAAATGCAGCAGTACTTTGAAGTTCTCAGTGAAGGTGAGCAATTTCAGACCTGTTCAAGAGTGGGTTGTATGCCCATGTGTGTTTCCATGTCTGCAGGGGATCTGCAACAAGGGTGCTGCACTGGTCAACATTTAGGGTCCTTTCACCCTTTTCCTTCTAACTTCCTTGGGTACACAGATGAAGCCAATTCAGTTTGCATTTGAGATCTACCTAGTTTACAATTTTCTTTCATCTCCTTTCAAACGTATTTGGGAAAATCATTGCAAACCAAGAGATTAATAGGAAGCTTGGAAACTGTACTGACACAAACTGCTGGATGTCCAGAAGTTTTTAGAGGCGAGAGTATTGTAGGTCCATTAAGCTTGGGAAACAGTGGCCCGGACTATGTTTGTGGGCTGGTGAAGCACCCCCTCCCTGGGGAGCAGCAAGCACCCATCCTTGAGGCCATTTGCATACTCTGTACCTTTCTGAACCCTAGTTCCGTTCCAAGTGCCAAGTTCAAAGTGAGTCAGCAGACTAACTATATGTGCCATATGGTAAATCTGTCTGAGAACCATCCTTCTACTGAAGGACACACACCAGGGCATGACTTGTCTAAAACTATACAACCTCTGCTGACAGATGATTTTTCCACAGCTTTTAAAAAATATGATGCAAGTTTTGTGCCGTGAAAAGTTCCCAGTTTCAATTTAAGTATTTTTGTTCAAAGGGATGAAAGGAAAGAAAACAAGCACAAACGCCCAAACACAGGGCCTGTTCATAGCAGTGGATCAGGCAGATCTCTCTCCCCTTACTACATCCATGACTGCTTGTAACTACAACAATTAGTTTAAAGGGGCCGCAGGTCCACTTGGTAAACAACCTTACCTTCTGCAATTAATTATATAGAATAGTTACTCAGCCTCCATTTTTCTGCACACTCATGGTACTGACGTTCCATTTACTTTTCATTTTCATTTTTAGAAAATGCATTCTTTTGAAACTTACACCTATTGACTTTGAGGATGCTTCTAGGAAATTATTGGAATATCTTTAAAACCAAAGATTTCTATACTTTTGCTAATTTTCCAAAGAGGAGCCCAAGTCTGGGAGAGACAGAAACCCAACTCTAATTATATCTGTGGTGCCTGGGAGACATCCCCAGCTTAGATGAGTAAATGCAAAAAGAGAAAACAATCATGGGCAATTAGCTGGGTCTTGGCTAAATGTCAGCAATGTATCCACTGTGAACCCCACGCCCTCCCGCTCTGTGGGCACCAGCCTCCCTCCCTTCCTCCCTCAGCTACATTTCCAGACAGAAAAGCAGAGAGAGCCTCTGATTCGCATTGTTTCTCTGGAATTAGGCTCGGCAGTCTTTTCAAGTGACTTCTTCAAAGTCCGTCCCTTCTCGAGGTCATCATTGTATTCTTCCTCCCCGCCTCCCTCTTTAAATCACTTTACTGGAAAACTGTTTGGCACCGAGCACTTCTCTCAGTTATAGCAGCTTCAAAGTCTCATTGGCCCACACATAATGCCGCTGGCCGAATGTGACTAAGTGCGAGGGAAATATATTTATTTTAAAACACTCCACATTTCTACTGAAAAGGGGGACCAAGAGAACCCTCTCCAAGTGCATCACATCCGGTGAAACCATTGACCGACGGCGCTCTCGGGTGGCCTCCCAGCGGCTCCGGCTTTGAAAAGACCGCGGCACAGCAGGGAGAGCCTGATTGGCTGGCCGTGTGATCACTGGCTCTCCGAGGACCAATCAGGATCTGCAGCCCAGCTGCCGGCCTTTGAGGAACCCTAGGCAGGATGGCTGCTGCCCGCCAGGAGGCGTCATTTGCGAGTCCCCACCTGGGCCCTACCATAGGACGTTTTGCTGCCACCTCTTTTTCTGCTGGGAAGATGACCTGCTCTCTTCTCGTCCTGCTGCTCTGGTTGGTGAATTTGGAATGGACAACTGGACACAAGCAGTCCAGCCGCATCCACTCTCATTTTCTAAGAAGCCTCCTCAAGACCACATTTCTCTATTTCTGGAAGTTTTCTGCGGAAACTGGATTTTGCCTTGGCAGAGGCGAGGCCTGCAGTTTGCTTGGGAAATGTCAGATAGGGCTGTGGGAGACGTCTTAGGTGCCGACTGGGACTCTCCAGGCTAACTTTATCAGCAGTAGAGCAGACATTCTTGGCTCCAGCTCAGAGCCCCGGCCGCCTATGTCTATGTGGCAATTGCTTTGGGGCTTGGCGCAGAAAAGAAGGGAAGTAATTAATAGTCACCCTCTAACTCCAGCACTGCCTTCAGGAATGAAGAGAGGAGCCAGGGAACTCCTGCGGGAATTCCCTGAGAAGACCACATAAAAGATAACGAAGTGATATGGGGGGAAAAGGGGATAGCTTGCATGAAGATTGAGGAAGAGACTCAGAAGAATACAAGAGAGCTGAATCTTATATTTTCTCCTAGGGAATTCCTCTCACATGTGAAGTAGGAAGACTTTGACAAGGTTTCTTCAGGGCAAGGGCACCTCAAAGTTTTCTTTTTTAAATAATGACAATTTTCAGAATTAGTTTCATGGCAAAAATTGCAAAGGAGAATCATCTGTCAGTGCACTCTCAAGTTATTAGTAGACTTTTCTTAGAATATTACCCAGGAGCTGCTAGAATTTTATTTACACAAGTGTTCTTGTGCTCATTGGGAATATGGTAGGTGCTTGAAGAGATGTTAGGAATTTAACTAGAGTCTTTTAGATACAAGAGATAGACCTGCAGCAGAAGTAAGAATTTAGTAGGAAGGGGAGGCGGAGAGCATCCTTTATTTTAAGAGCTCATCTAGGTCAGTAGTTTTCCATCCATTAGAATTACCTAAGAAAGTGGTAAACAGTTCCAATGCTTGAGTTCCTTCCTATATCATTCAAACCAAACACTCTGGAGGTGGAACAGGGTGTCAGTATTGTCAAAAACTGCCCAGTGATTCTGGTGTGCAGCTGGGTCTGAGAAACAGTGTCCTAAGCTGAGAGGACATGTGTCTTTTTGGGGAGAGCAGCCACAGGTAGGATGGTGGTGGTGAATGGGAAGTTTACATACTCTTTTTTCTCCAATGAATCTAAAGTTTTGCTACTTAAAGAGTGGTCACTGGCCCAGCTGCATTTATATCACCTGGGACCTTATTCAAAAATACAGATTTTTGAGCCACACCCTAGACCTATTGAATCAGAATTGTAGTAGGGAAATGCTTCTTAAACTTTAATGTGCATAGGAAACACCTGGGATCTTGTTAAAACTGTAGTTCCAGCTACTTGGAAGGCTGAGATGGAAGGCTCGCCGGAGCCCAGCAGGTCGAGGCTGCGGTGGCTGGGAGTGGCCACTGCACTCCAGTCTGGGCGACAGAGTGAAACTACAACTCAAAAAAAAAAAAAAAATTGCAGATTCTGTTTCAGTAAGTCTGGAGTGCAGTCCAAAATCCAGCATTTCTAATAAGCTTCCAAGTGATTCCAAAGTTTTCAATCCATGGACTACACTTTGAGTCAAAAGGCAGCAAAGGAGTTGGAGCAACCCAAATGGAAGTTGCTCAAAGAGCAGTGCTCCAGCTTTGGACTGCTCCTTAGGAATGGTGCTGAAAATGTTGCATGGAGCATCTTCAGAGACATAAAAGACACAGAAAATTTTATGGGAGTGGCTGCCATTCCCAGAGATAGCCAGTAGTAATTATTACAATCAGGAGATGCTGTTGCTGGGAGCTTCCAGAAATTGCCAATTGGAGCTGACACCAAGGGAAGCTACAAGGGGAGAATCAAGTTAACAAGACTGCTTAGCAAGTTGGAACCCTCTTTGTGTCCCAGCCCAATTCACACTTAAGAATGAGAGAACTGGTTGTTTTTATCACTTTGCTATCTGGAGAAGAAAACGAGTCTTTTGATATTCAAATTGGGATTAGAAAATAATTTTTCATTGAGATTCCTCATGAGCCTTATATATTCCTTTACTCCACAAATATTATTGAGCACCTACTTTGTACCAGGTACTATGCTAAGGCTTAGATTTGGATGTCTAGAAACTGCATGGGGCTCCAGCCAGCAGTAGAGATCAGAACTGCAGCTCAGCCCTCATTGGAGAGGACACTGTGGCTTGAGCAAAGGTTATACTGGGATGATATTCATAAACATCTTAGCTATTATATAAATCCCAGGTCTAACATGTCAATTTCAGAAATAAGATCATATATAATTCATTTGGAATCAGGCATTGGAAAAGTCAATGCTATTACTGGAAGGAATTTTACACCACTGAGCTACTCCAGGATAAAGGCTAACTACACAATATTTTGGAATGAAATGGCAGCTATAGAAGATATTATATGACTGCACTGGTACTATGATCATTTTGAGAATTTGGGAAAGGTGTGGTTCTAGGCAGGGATATAAGTGAGAGCTTGAACCGGGCTGTAGTCTTCCTCCCCATACAGAAAAGTTTTGCTTGTGTCATTTGGGAGGTCCTTTCCAATCCGACCCTTTAAACCACTGTGCTCAGAAGAGGTATCGCTGGCTTCCAGAGCTCTCAATCACTCCGTAGGCAATGTTTCTTGTAACTTGTCTCAACCCAGGGGCTTCCTATTTAAAGAGCTGTGCTCACCTGATGTCACATAAGGAAGACATGTCAGACAATATTTACTCTAATGACCCAGGGGAAAGGGAATGTTGAATCAAAAACAAAAAAAAAAAAAAAGAAGAAGAAGAAGAAGAAAAATCTCTGATGAGAAGCTCTGAAACCTCAGCTGAGCAAAGAGCACAATATGATCTCATTATTAGCAGTAGCGATCTGGAACCCTGTGGGGAAGCCATTATACTCCCCCACCACAGCTCACTGATGTTAAATGACTTGTATAAAGTCACAGGGTAGTAGATGTAAGGAGAAGAACAGAGGTTTCTGACTTCCAGTACCAGGGAAATGAGAAGTAATTAAGAAACAGAAACTACGGAAGAAAAAACCTGTCATTATAGTTGGGGGGTGTGTATGCAAAAGGAAACATATAATCATCTCAATTTGAGGGGCCTCCATGTGTGGGCACATACAACAGACTGAGAAGTTACAAAGGAAATGGAAGACTGGGTCCCTCTGGTCAAAGGAGCATGCAGCATAACTGTGGAAATAGGACAATATAATGAATATACAAGGTAACATAAGTAACATAAGCTCAACATGTATACCTAAGCGATGACAGCTGTATGAGGAATCAGGAGGCATGGAGGTGAGAAAAAGGCTTGGGGCGGTAATTGAAAAAGTGTGTGGGTAGAAAGGAAATTAATAGAAAGTAGTGGTATTTGCATCTACCTGAGGAAAGGCATTCACTGCTGAGACAAGTTTAAGTAAGCTCCCTGGGGCCAGGATAGAGCCCTCCAAAGGGCTCTGAGGTTCTAGGACTAGAGAAAGACAGTAAGATTTCCTCTCAGGCACAAACTGGTTGGGAAGAGAGGATGAGAAATAAGGGAAAACTCCATTGTAATATACAGAAAGAAAGACAAGTTAAAGGAATGGTCTGAAACCATATGTATATTGAAACACAATTGTGAGAACAACTGGGTAAAAAGAGTTCATTTTCCTACCTTCACATTTTCCTCCTTTAAAATGCATCCTGCATTCCATTTGGGATTATTTATGATAAATTTCCATTCTACTGAATGTGCTATCTATCTAGTAGCAACTGATGCTGCCTCTCTTAGTTTCCAACTTGATAAAAATATTTGTGAAAGCCCAAATACAGACGAAAATGCACGGAGTCAGATTCTTCTTATTCAAAGAACAAAGCTCTACTGCTGGGGGCTGAGAGGCGTTTTTAATATAACGGATGAACCCAAATCGAAGAGGGAAATAATCCAGCAAATTATCCATAAGAAAGTTGTAACATAAGGTAGTTCCATTCACTTACCTGAGACAGGGGAGGAAGACCTATGCATTGTTCTCTACTTTCTTTTACACTTTGTTCAGAAACACATGATGTATATTCCCCGCTGATCATGGAATCCCTGTTCCTTTCATAGATGTGGGGTCCCTTCTCCACCTCAACATGTTTATTCTGGTAGGACCCTGCTGGGGACTGACAGCATTGCTTATTTAGGTTCCTCACATAAAGCACTGTAGATGGGCTGGAGACAAAAACCTCTGGTAGCATGCTTGCAGAGAATGAGATCCCTTGGTTTAATTGGTTTAGCATGTCAGAGATCAAGGCCTGGGAAATAGGGGGGAAAATTTATTTCTCTTTTCAGCAGAGCCAATGTAATGCATGCCTTTGACCAAAAATTGTGCTGTGTGCTGTGCACACTTGTCTCATAGACCTAAAGTGATGGAGCCTGCCCTCCAGTGGACCATGGACCACTTGGGTTCTGGGAACCATCTCCATCAGCATGGTCTGCTGCATCAGTATTTCTCATGATGGAGTCAGAAATCAACTCACACATTCCCCAGATAATTCTGATACCTTTAGAATTAATGACTTAGAAGAACTGCACAGTGATGGAAGTGACTTACTGTAAGAATACATTTTAAGAAAACTGTTAGCATCTTCAGTAATACATGATCTTAATGAAATAGGAACAAAAAAGCCATAGTTGAGAACATTCTGAAGTGAAGGGCTAACAATCAATAAGCAGATCACATGATATAATGTAAAATGAAAATGTTGGGAAGAAAAGGAAACTGGGAGTGATAAGCTAGGACTGTAAGGGAACAGTATTTATAATAGCACAGTTAGGCTGGGCTCGGTGGCTCAGCCTGTAATCCCAGTACTTTGGGAGACCGAGGTGAGCGGATTACCTGAGCCCGCGGGTTTGAGACCTACTGGGGCAACTTGGCGAGACCTCGTCTCCACAATAAATCAAAAATTAGCCGGACGTGATAGCACGCGCCTATAGTTCTGGCTATTTGGAAGGCTGAGGCAGAGGGATTGCCAGAGCCCAGCAGGTTGAGGCTGCGGTGGCCGGGAGTGGCCACTGCACTCCAGTCTGAGTGACAGAGTGAGACTCCAACTCAAAAAAAAAAAAAAAGATCCCTTGGTTTAGCTAAAAATTATTCTGAAAAAACTTCTAGCAAAACCTTGAATTAGAAGGATAAGTGAATAAGTCTGCATGCGTCTAGCCAGAAAAATATAACCACGGGGCAAAATCAGACAAACTTTCAACTAGTTTTTGCAACTGTAAATGCCAGAGAAATAATGGTACTGTGTTTACAAAATTTTGAAGGAAAACTTTATAAACCAGAAACACATACTCATTGTTTTTCGCCTGTTAAGGCAACAGAAATACAATTCTAGACAAAGATTTCCTATGTATCTTGGAAAAAATTTGAGGATGTACTCCAGCTGACTAAATGGTGAATCAAAATTAAGATCCCAAGAACAAAGAAGTAAATCCTAGCATAAAAGACTGGCAGATTGGGCTTCTTGTATCTGGATGTTTAAATCTCCGGGGAAGAAAAAAAAAAAAAAGACTGGCAGAGGAAACTGAAAATGGTAAAGCAGAGAGTAAATCTGTAGAATAGCAGTAAATGAGTTGAAGCTCCACTCCACAGAATGCTGCCTTCAGTCTTCAGGTGTAGAGGATCTGGTATGCTAAAGATGCAAATTAGTTCTCCCTGAACTGCAAGCTGTGAGAGAGCAAGGGCCATACCATCTTCTTCACCACTTTACCTCCTGTGTCCATCCCTAGCCTGTGGTGACGCTTAGTATCACCATTTTGGACTTTCTGTAAGGGTGTGCACTTAAATTATGGTCATATATTTGACCATATGTATTTATTTATTCATTGACTCAGACTTTTCTCAGCATATAGGCTTATGAATTCTAGAATTCTGACTGGGGAATGAAAGATTTTGGACAACAAAATGAGGGAAGAGAAATATTATAAAACTTTTAGAGGATGAGAACAAACTCCCCAACTGAGCCCCGTCATCTTGCCCTCTTCTTTTTGTATCCAAGAAACAGTAGTTCTGAGTGAAACTCAGATGACCATGTGCCTGTTTTGTTTGTTTTGTTTAGAAGCACGGTCCACTATTTTATTTGATTTGTGTTTTATAGATCTTTTATTGAAATCGCTTTCTTCTGGGTTTGTACTGGCTTGTCATTACTCCTCTTTGTAAAAAATTTTACTTTAGATTCAGGGGGTACATATGCATGTTTATTACATGGACATATGAGGTCTGGCAATCAAGTTTGTGAACTCATTCTAGAAAAAGTGCTACATACCTCATTGCTGAATACCACTATGATCACCTTCAAAGTATTCCCCTTGGGAAGCTATGTACTGACACCAGCACCTAGTCCACCCATCAAAGCAATTCTGGAACTCTTTTTCTGGAATGGCTGTCAGAGCTATTGCAAGTATGTCAGAGTTTGAATTAGAGCAGCAAACATTAGATTTCTTGCTAAACTTGGGAAGAATGGAAGTGAAATTAGGGACATGTTAGTCCAAGTTTATGGGGATAATGCCATAAATAAAATGGCTGTATACAAATGGATTAAACATTTCTCTGAGGGGAGAGAAATCGTCACTAATGAAGAGAGGTCAGGGTGGCCAGTAACAAGCAAAACTGAAAAAACATTTTAAAAATGCGTCAACTTGTGCATCAGAATCATTGGCTGACTGTGAGAAGCATAGCAGACCAAATAAACATCAATAGAGAATCAGAAAAATCTTAACTGAAAATCTTAGCATGAGAAAGGTGTGTGCAAAAATGGTCCCAAAGGAGCTCTTACATCATGACAATGCACTAGCTCACACCGTGCTGCGTGTGAGGGAGTTTTTAGCCAATAAGCAGATAACTGTGTTGGAACACTACTCACCTAATCTGGTGACTTTATTTATTTATTTTTACCTGAAGATAAAAGAAATATTGAAAGGAAAGACATTTCTAATGACATTTAGGACATCAAGGGTGATACGATGACAGCTCTGATGACCATTTCAGAAAAAGAGTTCCAAAATTGCTTGATGGTAGACTAGGCATTGATGTCAGCGCATAGCTTCCCAAGGGGAGTACTTCAAAGGTGTCCATAGCGATATTCAGCAATGAGGTATGTAGCACTTTTTCTAGGATGAGTGTGTGAACTTAATTGTCAGTTCACGCATTGTGTAGTAGTGGGGATTGAGTCTCAGTCCCAAACATTGCATGTTCTCACTCATATGTGGGAACTAAACAGTCATAAAGATGGAAATAATAGACACTGGGGACACCAACAAAGGGGAATGTGGGGAAGGGGGTCAGCGATAAGAAGCTGACCATTTTTTATAGGAACCAGAAGTAGTAAGGTCCAGTTCTGTTCCCGTGAGAATGGGAATGGAGATAATTCAGCTATCTCTAAACAGGACAGCTATCAAGCCTCTGGCTGCTTCTCAGCTTTGGAAGGGACTAAGGGCATGGGAAAAGTGTAGGGAATGGTTCCGAACCCAGAGTGGTCCAGGGAGTGGAACGCTCCTCTCCTGCAGACGCTAAGAGTCCATTGTTTAACTACCTATCTACAGGCTCAAGGCCATGAATCCTTGGCAGTTTCTGGAAAACAAACCCCATATCCTGGGGGAAGTGAGGTCGAAAGGTATTAGTGGTGTTAGGTGTGAAATGATTTTTTACCATTTTTTTCAGCAAGTTATTCTTGTGAATGGTCTCCATACTAAAAGAAGGATTCCCAAGCCTTGAAGTCAGGGAAAAGGAAAGATGTGCATGTGTGGAAGGAAGAGAGCAAGAAGAACAGTGCTGTGTGTACCTTTCCCTCAGTGTACTTAAGGAAATGGGCTAATGATAGAGCAGAGGAGAATTACAGAGAACCAGGCCCAGGCTGGGAGCAGGTTCCAGGAGTTCCACTTAAGGGCATTTGAGTGGTCATTGCCTTCCACACCTGGTTTCACTTGGTCAGAACGTGCAGTCTCACAGAAGCAGAGATGCAGGTGGAAGGGAATAAACTTGAGAGGGTATGCCAGACCTAAGGAGACCTTGGAGACAGGCACAGAAGGATGCTTGTTAGAAAGTGCTCACTTTGAGCTGAAAAATTTAGTCCAGTGAGCCAAGGTGTGAGAGATATAACCACCCGGTTTCATTCTTGGGAACTCAAAGCCAAGGGCAGCAGACAAGGTCACAAAGAGAACTGACTCAGAAATCTGAGCAGTGGCAGCTTGAAGGAGCTTCGAGTGGGAATGTGGGACTCAACTGAGGTCTCAAGGGATTCCTTTGCACACAGTAACCCTCCCAGTAGCCTCTGCGATCTGTCCTTTGAAAACAACACAAATTTAATGTCTTCATTTTAGACCTAAAATTCAGCCTAGAAGCTGAAGATTAATATTGAGGATGAATGCCACTTATTGCAGTGGTTCTTGATCCTGGAGGCACATTAGAATAACCTGAGACATTAACAAAACAAACAAACAAAATCCAATGCCTGGGCCCACCCCCAATAATATAATCAAAATTTCTGAGTATGCAGATTGGATATTGGTATATTTTTAAGACACTCCCCAGCTAATTCTAATATCCACTACTGTAATGGACAGAAACTTGGAAGCAGGCAGGGGCCT
Source organism: Cephalopachus bancanus (assembly GCA_027257055.1). NCBI lineage: Eukaryota > Metazoa > Chordata > Mammalia > Primates > Tarsiidae > Cephalopachus > Cephalopachus bancanus. The sequence goes on along the minus strand of JAPVLO010000121.1, from coordinate 3,276,547 downwards.
TGCTGCAGAAGTGTGGTCTGCATGCCAGCATCACCTGGAAGCTTGCTGGAAATATGGCATCTCAGGCTCCACACCAGATCTACTGGACTGGAATCCACATCTTAACAATATCCTCAGAGCATTTGTAAGCTCTTTACAATTTAAGTATCACTGATAGAGGGAACACAGCTGTGACTTGTTAATATACCCAAGAATCGGACAGCTAGAAGCCATACTCATCACTGAATTCAGATATCCTAATCTCTCCACAGGAATAAGGTAGAACAGTGAAAGAGTCAGGCAGGCCTGCCACCCCAACAGGTCACCACATGGGCCCTAAAGACTCTAAACAAAGTAGGAGAAAATCGGGAGTAGTAAGGACTGAGGGGAAGAGCACACAGCCTCATTAGGAAGGAAATCTGTGACTCAGCTCCAGCTGCGATTGTGCTGTGGTTATGACTTGGCTCCAGCTGTCTACTCTATGAAATCTTCTGTTCTTTAAATGTTGGCAATCATTTAATACCCTTAAAAAATGTTGGCAATTAACTCATGTTGAAAATGTTTCTTTTCTATAGGTGTGATGGTTAATTTTTGGTGTCAGTTTTCTGGATTAAGGGATACCTAGATAGCTGGAAAAGCATTATCTGGCTATGTCTGTGATTGTGTTTCTGGAAGAGATTTTGGCATTTGAATGAATTAACTGAGTAAGGAAGATTCACCCTCATTCAGTGTGAGCGGGCACTATCCAATCTGTCGAGGGCTCAGATGGAACAAAAAGGCAAAGAACAGGTGAATTCACTCTGTGTTGGAGGTGGGTCATTCATCTTCTCCTGCTCTTGGACATCAGAACTCCAGGTTCTCAAGCCTTCAGGCTCTGGGACTTATTCCAGTGGGCCCCTAGAGTCGCAGGCCTTCAACCTCAGACTGAGAGTTACACCATCATCTTTGCTGGTTCTCAGGCCTTTGGACTCAGACTGAATTCCATCACTAGCTTCTCCAGCTTGCAGATGGCATATCATGGGACTTCTCTACCTCCATAATCACATGAGTCAATTCCCATAATAAATCCCCGTGTGTGTGTGTGTGTGTGTGTGTGTGTGTGTGTGTGTGTGCGCGTGTGTGTGCGCGTGTGTGTGTGTACAGGAGAGAAGCCAAAAAAAAAAAAAAAAACGCATCTTAAGAGCTGTTATCTATGTATTACTTTTCAAAGTTGAATTAAATTATGGTAGCAATGTGTAGTATGACTTTCACTCAACTGAGCTTCCTTCATTTTTTTTTTGACTGCCTGTCACATAGTGATGCTAACATTCATTTGATTAACACCATCTTTTGAGAAAACGTCATACTTAAAATGTGTGTACATTTTTTTGGCACCCCGTGTGTGTGTGTGTATTTATATCTGATTTGTTCTGTTTCTCTGGAGAACACTGACTCATAGGCAAAATACAACACACTATATATAGGACAGATTATACCCGTGGAACACCACTCATTTAAACCAGTTCTTTCATATTACAGGTAAAGAACCTGAGTTCAGTTTTCTAGTCATCAAGTTCTGAGACAGAATGACTCTAGTTTAAGCATCATTTTAATTTTCCACTTTTGTTTTAGGTAATAGGGAGCTGCTGTCTTAAGGCACTGCAGGTGGAAGTGGCTCTGAGGGGGGTTGGGAGGTTTCTCTGGAAAGGCAATGAAGAAGCTCAGATTCAATATCCAGATGTGTCAAGTGTTTTGTAAGCCCTGTGTAATCTGCCAGAGGGGCAGACCAAATTCTTTCAGTTGACATTTCCTTCAACACCAGGCTTGTTTTGGGAGTCTGGGCCAGGTGACAATGATGGCACTAAGAGCTTGTTTTCCCAATTAGAGTCCAAACATTTGCTGAACAGCCCAATAAATTGGCTAGACGAAAGTAAATAGGAAGGAGAGACATGGGAAAGGTGAGGTGACCATACGGTCCTGGGTGAAAAGAAAGCTGGAGGAAAGCACCCTGCAAAAAAGACAGCAGAGAGACAGGATGCAGGGATGGTTGGGCCAGCCAGTTAGTCAACATTCAGCATTCATTTGTTCATCAACAGGTACTTATTAAACACCAAATATGTGCCAGGCACAGCTGTAAATACAAGGATATGATAATGAACAAGATTGATCAAGTTCCTGCCCTCATAGGGCTCCCACAATTCTTCATGTGAGCATCCTAACATCCCTGCATCTTTATATCGTCACCTCCCATCTGCACGTCAAGTCAACATCCTATTTTTAAACTATATTGCTACAATCTATTCACATCTTGTATCATTATCACATTAACTATCCTAAACCCAGGAGATCTTGACAGAATTTACTCTCTTCAGAAGCTTGGAAAATCAGAGACCCTAATCCCATCACTGTAATGACCAAACTTAACAGTCCTGTGTAGTATGTAGTTTATCTATTATGCTCAGTATTTGTTTCAGATCGTACTCTCAGGAAAGTTGGAATGTATCAAGAAATTTATTTTATTGTCTTCTTCACCTTAAATGAAATTGTTGTATGTTGTTTCATTTCAAATTTTAACCCTCGATGACTCCTACATTTACCTTGGAGTAGAAGTAATCATCTTTAGTGTGTGAACTTTCTCTTGGTTGGGCTTCTCATTTCATAGTATCCCAGTTAAAACACATTTACATGGTAGATAATAACTGCATCCTAGCCATATAAGCATTTTAGTCTGTTACAAAAGATAATTGCAGTTCCCACAAGAACAATTAATAATTATTGGTTTGTGTGATAGAATCTTTGTTCAGTTCATTTTCTTTACCAAGAAAGAAAATGAAGAGAAGTAGTGGTTTGTGACTGACTAGACGCCTTAGCAAATTTTCATTGTTTACATCTGTAGAGGTAAATTTCTCTGGACAATGCTATTAATTATTATTGCATGGGTGAATGTTTGCATCCATATGAGCAGCAGTAAATTACTTAAATAATTCACCCACTGGGCATTAATAATAGATGTGGTTATTTTTTCCAGAAATTCACTTTATTTTCCCCTTTAGTATTTCTAGTTTATTCAAATAACTTTTAACTATAGTAACAATAGCAAAATTGTATCGTGTCTGCTTAATCTAATATACATACAAAGCCCCAAAATGTCTGCTAAATAAGGGCTCATGTTGTCAACACTTTGTTTCTTATAGGGTCTAAGGTTGTTTAAACTGATTCTTTATGTGTTACCAATGCCTTCCAAGGAAAGTCAGTGCAAACCCAATTTCATGTCCCACTCCTGATTCTGTGCTTGCTTTCTTTCTCTTTTCATTCTCTCTCTCTCTCTCTCTCTCTCTCTCTCTCTCTCTCTCTCTCTGTGTGTGTGTGTGTGTGTGTGTGTGTGTGTGTGTGTTGGAGTCTCACTCTATTGCCCAGGCTGCACTGCAATCCCATGATCACTGCTCACCTCAGCCTTCCCAGTAGCTGAGATTACAGGCTTGCCACCATGACTGGCTAATTTTTTTATTTTTATTTTTGTAGAGACAAGATCTCACTATTTTGCAGAGGCTAGTCTGTGCTTTCTTATGTACATCATTGCTCATCTCTCCAAGAACTACACCCACTTCCCTTCAGTCTTTACCCAATTTGTTTCTTGTCCTCCTTTAAGACTTTCTTATGTCTTATATTATCCCAAAGAAATACTACCAGTATTTTGCTGAAGAGCAGGAATTTGAACCCAACTCATAGTTGTAGAATGGGACAGACACTGCTGGCCTTGTCCGTTAGTAAGAAGAACCACAGATGTGAACATCAAAACAGAGTGCCTCTGGGCCCTGGTCAGCTAAGGGGGACAGCTAAGAGACTGTCTGCCTCTAAGAGGCCTTCTGCCTCTCTGCTGTGGCCAACTAGCTATAATCGCTACTGTGCAGCCAGAAGCCCAAATCATCTAACAGTCTTGGAGTTCTAGACTTGTTGATTCTAGCTCTCATAACAGAATATTCCCAGGCAAATTCATGATTTCTAAGGGCAGAGACTATGACCTATCTCCTTAATATTTGGTTTGGTATGCTATCTGGCACATCAAGAGCCCTCAATAGGCATTTGCAAAACCCTTTACTAGGTAGGGTTTTGTCCATCTCTTCTTTTCACCACACACAGCCTGTGGGATAGTCGGCATCTGTCCATTTATGCCACAGGAAGCAGAACTGATAAGCCATCATCACTTTGAAGTTTGAAGCTCCTTCTTGGAGCCTTTTTTTGTGTCTGAGGAGACAATTTTTAAAGTAAACACTAGGAGCCCTTGTTTAACAGACATTTTGGAATTTTGTTAGGTATATTTTTAAGTTCCGTTTCTTCAATAGGACAAATATCCACAGGGACCAGACAGTTGAATTCTCTATGTGTCTTTCCTTGTAGGAAACTTTCATGTTGTGGTAGATACTTTTGATTGCACTCGGTATGCACTGGCCATATCCTCAGGATTTTTGTGTTAATAGAATTCTGATACATTCCCATGTGATCCTCTGCTTTAGGAATGCTGGGTCTTGATTCGTCTAAGTTGATCATGGTGATTGCATTCCCCTTGCCAAAACTGGCTCAGGAAAAAGTGTGGAAACAATTATGATCAATAAGGTATGAAGGAAAGGTTTTTGAGAAGGGCGGAGAGAGGGCTGGGGAAGTTTTATCGTTTACAAACAAATATATGGACTTCACATTTTGATGTGTAAGGATGTTAGAGTTAAGGTTGTTACCACCATCTTTTGACCATGAGGCAAATAGCTAGAGGACTGAAACCAACAACAAAAAAAGTGGGGCAGACTTATGAAAAAAAATCTGGTTCTTGATGATAAAGTTGAGTCTCTAAATTTACCAACTCCAGACCTGCTATGCTGCTCAACCCTGGAGAAAATAATAATCTTTATTGTGTAAGCCAATTTTGGTCAAGTCTTTTGTTGCTTACAGCTAAAAACATAAACATGAGAAAGTCAACTCTGATTGCCAGGTGTGCAAAGATTCAAAGTGAAGGAAGTCAATTGAATACTTTAAGTGGTAAATAATAGCCCACGGATGTCTGATATATCCATTTTTTTCATAGACATCATACAATGGAGTCTTCCAGTGAGCTGCCACTTTACCTAACTCTCTGAGGTAAACACTGCCAAATTTGAACTCCATTTTGGGGAAATTAGGAATCTTTTGAGGTGGACTTAAGTTCTGAGGAACAAAGGACTTCTGCCAGTCGTCTAAAATCACAATCTATTTGGGATCCCCACCTCTAGCCAGTGGCTGCCCTGGCCGGAGTTCTGACATCGATTTCTTCCCAGTTTTCCACACTGCTGGGTAGGGAGGCACGTGAAAGGCTGAGGGAGAGGCGCCTCTCCCTCAACTGCCCACCTCGGGGCTACTGAGATGCCCTGGACTGTCAGCTGGTGGCATTAGTTGTACATAGAAGCTTTCTTGGAAGAGAAATATTTTTCTCTCTTTCCCTCTGACAGATTTCATTTCAATTTGTCTCACTAAGCCGGGCTGGGTGGCTCAGCCTATAATCCCGCGCCTTTGGGAGGCTGAGGTGAGTGGATTTGCCTGAGCCCACAGGTTCGAGACCCGCCTGGGCAGGCGAGACCTCATCTCTACAATAAATAAAAAAAAAATTAGCCGGGCGTGGCAGCGCGCACCTGTAGTTCCAGCTACTTGGAAGGCTGAGGCAGAAGGATTGCCGGAGTCCAGCAGGTCGAGGCTGCGGTGGCCGGGAGCGGCCGCTGCACTCCAGTCTGGGCAACAGAGTGAGACTCCAACTCAAAAAAAAAAAAAAATGATAAATAAATAAATAAATAAATCTGTCTCACTATGTTTAAGATTTTTTTCACTACTGGGAAGGCAACTGGTAGTTTCAGACACTCTATTTGCACTTCTAACTCACTCTATATGCCTTCTCCATATAAACTCTTTTAGGGGTCTTTCATTAGTTGCAAATGGATAAGAGTAAGCTATCCTTCCCAGAAAAATCTTTGTTGATATCAGATAAGGTAAGACTAGGTAGGAAACATCCTTTAGGATCTGAACAGGAAAACACTAGCACTTCCCATGATGGGTGTGGGCTCATTGAAGATAGCCCTCCTAGAGGTGGAAAATTAAATCAGTATATCATACACAAGTGAAGACACATAAAGGCATCTTAAAGAGGAAAAAGGAATGTCTGGTTTGGTAATCACATATAGGTGTTACAAGGCAAAGAAGAGTCTAACAAAAGGGATGTTGGTCAATTATGGAAGTGGATATAGTAGGGAACTATGCTGAGATACCAAGAAATCACCATTCCCTGGGCAGCATCGATGTCCTGTTTCAGGGAGAGAATAGATGTGATCTAAGATAAAGAAATAATGGCCCACCTCTGAGTTTCACAGTAGTTTTTTGGTTCATAGAAGAGATAGCAATCTAAAGGCCAAAGTGCCTTGACCTTTTATTTTCAAGAAGCAGGCTTTCTTGAGAGAGTTTCTTCTGGGATTCAAAAATGTAGCTTTTTATGTACATCAAGAGAAAAGGTAGAGAACTGGTCATATAACATTTACAGTAGGGAAGAATGTACATGTACGGTTTACATAAAAAGATAAAACTCTCCTCTGGGTAGATGAAGAGGTTGGGAGAAGGTGGAAAGAAGAGAGACCATTTTGATGCTGGTATTAAGCCATGTTCCCTGTCAGCCATGTAATTCAACAAACTCAGGATGAAACCCTAAGGGTAAAAACAGAAAGCATGATAAATGGTATATTCTAGATTCACACAGTCAACAAACATTTCAGTGCCTTCAAAGTACCTGGCACTGTTCTAGGCACTTGAGATATATTTGTGTACAAAACAGACAATGAAGCCCGCCCTCCTGGAGCTCATATTCTAACTGGGGAAGACTGACATAACCAGTAAACATAGTAAGTTATTTAATATGATTTGGTGATAGAAGACAAAGTAGAAGGTAAATATTCAAAGCTAGATTGGAATTCAGAACCTATACTCACTACATTGAAGTTTTCTATCACAGTTTTTTGACAATGAGAAATATACAAAGAAACTTTTCGTTAGTGATACTAAGCAATTGGGCCTGAACCTTCTCTGAGTTGAGAGACACACACATGTGTAACATGTCTTGAACATAATGAGAATCACCCATGAAAATACTTATAAAGATGGGAAAACTGACCCCAGGGGGGACCACAACTCAGCAGTGCATCCTGGAGCCTTAAGTTTCCTCTATGTTCTAAATTCTGCTTTTGGAAAAGGAAGAGACACCCTTAAATTAAATCCAAACATCCAAAAAATGGCCTGAAGAATGAGCAATGGCATACAGCTGATTTACACCCATGTTGGCTCCCCAGGAGGTCTGACCCTAGCTAGAGCAGACCTTTATTCTGTAGGATTTGGCCATTTGCAAATGCAAATCCACTACTGGCCTTTTCCCATCAGTCACTGCCGGATGTTGTAGGGGCTTCCCGAAACATTCGTTTGTGTTTTCTTGTTCTCTTTTCTAAACTTACAACCAAGAAAATATTCAATAAGTAAAATTACCCATGACATATAATTTTATCCGCATTTCTTACAAAGGTTGTCCCCTCCAGACTTCAACAACTAGCTGAAGCCATCGGGAAGGGATTACTGTTGTTAGGAAATGTGTAAACAATTGATTGTATGAGATTCTCATTAGTCTTGGCATCTGGCAGGCTCCTCATGTTCTGAGGGTTCTTGTGCATACACATACACAGAACATGGAAAGAGATAAATAGGCAAGTGCCTCCCACAGAGTAGGTGATCAGCAAATGCAGAATTGTCAACTGTATTGGCCTCACTTTTCAGCCTAAAAAGACTGTCTCACCATGGAAAGAGAATAAATGGCTGTAGATAAGTAGCCTATGTATGGATTTGAGGGGGGGAGGTGGGGTTGAAGAGTGGGAGTCTGGTTTATCCTCCTCTCACAGATAGGGCAGATAATCCAGGCCTGGACAATGATTGTAATTCCATCCCTCTGGCCGTAGGATTGGCTTAGAGATGAACACACGATCTTTGCTGAGCGAATGAGAGTCTTTCCCAGGACTTTAGTTGGTACCATCCAGAAAGAGGTTTGCTCATCTACCTGGACTTCTAAACTGGTGGAATGTGAACCTGGAGCTTTGACATCTTTGCCTTCACAAGTGGAAAGTCAACCAGGGGATGAAGCCAGGAGATGAAGCCGGACTCAGTGTCCTGAGAGGTCACTTGAGTCTCTGGTTTTTGCTGCTACTGAAGCTAGATGAACCTCTCAGTGATATGAACTAATACATTTTCTTCTTTGCTTTAACCAGATTAAACTAAGCTTCTGTCACTTGAAACCAAATCAGTGCTAATACACTCAGGATTGTAAAAATGTGCAACCACTCGTTGAGTGTCTACCATGTGCTCAGCATAGTACTGGGTACTTCACATAGAGCATCTCATTAACTTCTTACACTTAGGCTCTCAGTTGGATAATGCTCTGTTTTGGAACAGGAAAGTAAGAACAAGACAGTAAGATGAAGCAATCTGCACCAAGTTACAAGGTTAACAAGTGGTCTAGGCACCCAAGTCCATGTTCTTTTTACCCTATCCTGAAACTAGGCACCAGCCATATCATGGTAGGAAGTAGACTTAGCATCAGAAGACTAAGTCACTCAGTAGTAACACTTTGGTATCCCTTTACTTATTTATTAATTGGAGTAACAATACCTCATGAAATAAAGAATCTCAGCAAGACTGGCAAACTATGTTTATACCAATATTTATTTATTTTTGTTTCATAAATATTTATTGAATAAATTTGTAAATAAAAAAGCAACAAAGTCAGCTTTGTAAACTTCTAGTCACATTCACTCCAGTAAGAAATGGATGACTTATTCCTTCCCTCCTTATCTAGCTTTTTTTATTTTTTATTTATTTTCATTTTTAATTTTTTTGAGTTGGAGTCTCACTCCTTCGCCCAGGCTGGAGTACAGTGGCACGCACGCTCACAGCCACCGCAGCATCGACCTGCTGGGCTCCAGCGATCCTTCCACCTCAACCTTCCAAGTAGCCGGAACTACAGACGTGCACTACCACTCCTGGTTATTTTTTATTTTATTGTAGAGACGAAGTCTCACCAAGTTGCCTGGGTTGGTCTCGAACCCATGGGCTCAGGCAATCCACTTGCCTCGGCCTCCCAAAGTGCTGGGATTATAGGCTGAGCCACCAAGTCCGGCCGTTTTTTAAAATTTTTTACAAAAAAAACCCCCAGCTTTATGGAACTATAATCCACATACCATACAATTCATCTACTTAAAGTGTACAGTTCTATGGTGATTAGCATATTCATAGATAATTGCTGTCCTCACTACAGTCAATTTTAGAACATGTTCAACATGTCAAAAACTCTGCACCCTTTTCGTTGCTCTTTCTCCTTATCCTCCACCCCCAACTTAGCCTAAGCAGCCACTAATCTACTTTCTGTGTCTATAGATTTCCCTGTTCTGGAGTTGCATATGAATGGAAACATATAGTATATGGTCTTTTGTGATTGGCTGCTTTTTGCTTAGCATAGTGTTTTCAAGGTTCATCTATGTTGTAGTATGTATCTGTACTTCATTCCTTTTTATTATATCAATGATTCTTGACCTCTTTTGGGATTAAAGGGTCCTTTGAGAATCTGTTGAAGACTAAACATCCTCCCCTAACTCGGAAAACATATATATGTAACAGTTTCCAAGACTTCCTAGATCCCCTGAATCCCATTCAGAGAACTCAGCATAAATGTAAGGATCGGTAAAAGTCAGACAAGACTTTAAGCGGGACTTCTTTTCAGTGTGCTGTACTCCCTATGCCTGTGTAACTCTGACCAAATTAGGCCCCACTAAAGCAGTATCTGTAAGGAGATAGCTCGTCTGGGAGCCTAGTCCAAGAAGGACCACTGGGTACATACCACCATCACTTACAACAGCTGCAGAGATTCTTTCAGGACTTTATGAAGATACAAAAGGATTAAATGAGAATGACTAAATACACTATGAAATAAGAACTGTGTGTTGTTTACCGGATAATAAACTTAGACATGTATAGTATGTTTATATAATAGGCTGTAAATGATATTACAGAGGGTTCTGGTAAGAGTTTCTAATTCCTCCTCACTAGTTACTGGTGAAATCTTATCAGGTGTGGCTGAGAAAATAGTCTCTTTTCTGGATGAGTTGGGGTTCTGATGATCTTTGGTTTCTCACAGTCTTTGAAACTAGCAACCTGTTGTTGGATTGTATGGGTTTCTCATACCAGGGTTCTTAGTACCATGGTAGTAGCCTTCTTATCCAATAGTTAGAATGGTGGCTAATCAGATAATTGAAAAAATTGGTTTAAGAGCAAGACTTCATATGAAAAATGTACATATGTACCTTTAGCATTTTATTTTTACTTAAAACATACCTTAGGTTTATGTAAGCATATTAAATTGCTGATTTTCAACAATTTCTGACATTAAAGTAGTGCTTTTTGATTTACAACCACAAACAGATGTTCATATCATACCAGTTTTCAAACTATTTTTCTTGCATCAGCTACTCATAATGCATCACCTACAATTTTTGTTTTTGTTTCATTGAAGTGGACCAAAACTTAAAGGCTCTAGAATCTGAATACAGAATATATTTCTAAGTTTTTTTTCCTTCTCTAATCCTTTATAGTTGTCCATATCTAATTTGATAGTAACTTTTTTTAGAGTCTCACTTTTGTTGAATTTTCAAATTAACTTTTTTTTTTTTGAGTCAGAGTCTCACTCTCTCACCTAGGCTGGAGTGTAGTAGCACTACCACAGCTCACTGCAGCCTTGATCTCCAGGGCTTAAGCAGTTCTCCTGCCTCAGCTTCCCAAGTAACTGGAACTACAGGCGTGCTGCACCACGCCCTGAGAATTTTTTCATTTTTTTTTTATAGAGACAAGGTCTCACTATGTTGTCCACACTGGTCTTGAGCTCCTGGACTTGAGTAATCCTCCCACCTCAACCTCCTAAAGTGCTGGAATTATAGGCATGAGCTACATGACACAGCTTTCATAGAAACAGCTACCATTCTGCCCTCATGTTTCATTTGTATAATATTCAAATATGTTACATTATCATAGTAACAAAGCCAAGCCTTAGAGTCTAAGAATGAACTCTTAGAAAGTCTACAGTTCAGCTGGTAGACCCGGAAGTAGAGAATTATGGTAGGAAAAAAGCCTACTAGCTACTGTATTAAGAGATGGAATGGAATATATATGTGAAATATATATTTATATATATTATAGGTATACATAACAGTCATTTATAGGGCTTTGAATTTTATACATATGTACAGCTGTTCTGTGGAGCTATGTAATAGGTAGGTTTCTGAACGGATGCATATAAACTAGACTTCATTAAGTCATTTCATATTTGAAATATCTACAAGCTCCCCTTTAAAGGAAGACTTTGCAGTATTCTTTTCCACTATAACTAAATTCCTTCTGACATAACTATTATCATAGCTACTAAAAATCATGAATTTGTTCAGTTATCTTCAGTGCTTTTCTCCTAACTACCTGCCTCATTCCCTCACTGCCCCGTGTGGTCAGACCCATCAGGGATGTATGTGCTAATACTTCCCTTCTCAGGACAAGATGAGATCTTCACATGGCTCTCTTACTTGCCTCTGCCCTGTCTCTGGGTCCTGAAGTGTCTTCACTGTGAATTTGTCTACAGGTGTTAGAATATGCCTGCTGCTTTTCAGTCTTGCTGCCACCATCTTGGGCCAGTCCACTCAGATTTTTGAAGACTTCCTGTTTCCTGGAATCCTGCCTGAGTCAGTCCAACACATTTTTCATACAGCAGTTACAGCGGATCTTTCTGAAGTACGAATCTGATCATGTCACTTTCTTTTTTAAGTAGATTCCTCAGTGGCTTCCAATTCTCTTAGAATAGAGACCAGACTTTCCAGCAGTAACCTCAAGATCCCTTATGACATGGCCTGGCCTACCCTTCCAGCTTCCTTCATGTCACACCATTCTTCCCTCACTCTTTATGCTCTAGAGTTTTTGTCTTCTCATCTTGTGCATGCTACACTGTTCCCTGCGTCCAGGTCTAAACTCCCACAGCATCTTTAACCATTCCTTTTTGTTCTTCAAATATATAGTTACTAGTCCAGCATCTGACTCCCCCACTAGACTTTAAGATCTGTGAGGGCAAGAACTATGTTTATTGTGCTCATTGCTGTATCCCCAATACAGTATCTGGCACACATTAGATGCTTAAAATTCAAATTATTTGTTGAATCAGTGAACATATATGCACTCTTCTTAGTTATTTGTCTTTGAATGGGGACTCTGAATAATACACAACCCTAACCCTAAAGCACCCATATAGGACAATTAGTAAGGTATTTGTGGACAGGGGAGCCTTTTTATGAACTCACTAGATTATATCATAGTTGGGAAATGAAGAACTTCGCATGCCATCGAGAACACATTTTGAATTCATTTCCTCCCAGTTCTCTTATCATCTTTTTTTTTTTTTTTTTTGAGTTAGGGTCTCACTCTGTCTCCTAGGCTGGAGTGCAGTGGCACGATCATAGCTCATCACAGCCTTGACCTCCTAGGCTCAGACAATCCGTCTGCCTCAGCTTCCTGAGTAGCTGGAACTACAAGGCACACAATACTATGCCCGGCTGATTTTTTTGTAGAAATTCTCACGATCTTACTATGTTGCCCAGGCTGGTCTCAAACAATCCTGGACTCAAGCAGTTCTCATGCCTCAGCCTCCCAAAGTGCTGGGATTACAGACATGAGGCACCATGCCTGGCCCTCTTATCATCTTTATGTTTCAGACTTATCAACCTGTGTAAAGAGTCCTGGGTTCATTCTCTTGAAAAGGTTTTGGGGGAAATCACATAATTTAATTTACATTTCTATTTGCCATCTGTAGAGTCCATTAAAGATAAAATAACAGTGGCAAAAACATGGCCATGGAGGGGAAAAAAAAGCAAAAAACCTGTTTCAAATAGCTCAAACAAGGTTGAAAAATAGTGTCCGCGGCCAATCACCAGGAAAAATGACCTTTTCTGTCTAGTAGTCTCTCCCATTTCGGTTCCTTGTATTAGTATATAAATTTTCTTCCTTTCCTCTCACTTTTTGATGTTCATGAAACCTGCACCCAATACCCTTCTATGCTCTCTGGCCAACTACTCCCCAGTCTTCTGAGAACACAGCCTTGCTTGGGAAGAACAGGGAAGCATTGACCATCTCTCTCTACTCCCCTGTCATGCAAACTGGCTTCAGTCTCCTCAACATAATTTCAGTCAGCTCTAGTCTTATGCTTTGACACAATATGAGGCTGTGTCTTTAAAAGAGAGAGAAAGCCACAAAATAAAGTGTAGTCTCATATTTGCAGTGACTGTTGAAATGAGGTTGCCAAGGTATAGTGAAGACTCATTTTCCATTTTAGGGCACATCAGTAACTTCCTGTATTTTCTTTTAAGTAGATATCCTTGATCAGAGAGGAGAAACTGGCAATTTAAAAATAGTCAGAGATCTAGTGCTATTTCAAAGGCATAATAGAGAGACCTGTGACACCTTGCTGTGGTGTTGGGCTCAGTTTATGTCTTCCATCTTCCTTAGGCAGTCAGAAGAATTAGTCTGGTTTATGATGAGTTTTATATATGTTTACTATAAAATGTTCTGCTTTAAAGAGACCTTTCACCTCAGCCAAAAGCACATTGCAGGAAAATGCTCTGTATAGACCTGTATGTGCTTGTAATGTGGCAAATTTCAGACATGGGAAAATGTGGCTTTCTCTCGTGTTTGAAATCACAGTGAGTTTTATTCGTTCCCAGATGCCAGGCTAAGGACGATTAATATATAGTCTGTTGGCTTCAGTCAACCCTGACTATTCATCACCTGATCATACAGTCAACCCTGCTCATAAGTTTAAAGAAACAGAAAATGATAAAAGGCTAAGGGAAAATGATCTGAAATACAACAATGGAAGTTCATTTCTGATTGGAGCTATTATTTAGGTTTATGACAGGTTCCTCATAAACCTTATGTGTGTGTAAGATGCATCAGAGTTTCTTACATCAAACCAAACTAGTCCAGACACAGCTATGTCACACAGTAACCACAACAACATTCTTATCTTTTGAATATGAGGAGCCAACCTATAACATCCTCTGCAAACGCTGTTGTTTTATCTATTCTTTCTCCTTTGACACTTGGCATTTAGCCTGAATGGCTTCTTTTATATGTTCAGTGACAAGACAGGATGTAGAAAGCATCATTTGGTTTTAAATTTCTGTTCCTGGTAGCTAGTTTGGATGTAAAACAGTAATTCAGCCTTATTTATTTGGGACATGTATGCAGGCAAATTGGTACATTTGGAGTTTTTTTTCCCCCTCCTTCCTTTCCCTGTCCACACTGTGCTTGTAGATCTATTTTTCTGGAGATCCATCTACTAGGCCAACAGATTAAGCAGGAACCTCTAGCTTACGAATAGTAAAAAAGACCATGTAGTTAAAAACAAAAAAAGCTGACGAGCAATAAGAATGTGTACGTGGCATGAGTCTGTGCTGAACGGAACAGGAAGATCGTGGCCAGGGAAGTTGTAACCACACCAGGGATATGGCAGGAGCATCCACCACAGGATGGTTGTGTCTGTTGGGGTCACTAATTATTTTGCAGTCAGAAAGTTCCTGATGAAAGGCTTAAAGGAGAAATTCAATGCAGTTTCCTTTTATCTGACTCTCCAACTGATGTCTATACAGAGCAAGCAGGGCTCCCCAAACACGCCAGTCTGTTTCAGATACACAAGATTAAGTAGCTAGTGACATTCAAGACCAATCGGCCCACCCAGGAGGACTGAAACCAGCGGAAAAGCTGTCAGATTTCGCCTTTTCTCCATTAATCTTAAAGCTTTTCAGTGGTGCCAGGTCGCATCTCCATCAGACAAGCTGAGAAGAGTGTCCGGCAACTTTCTTCAACTTTCTGTCCGACCCTCACAACCAGAGAGTAACCCCTTCATTGCTGAGCTGGTCTCTCAGGATTTAGGGGTTTCTTTTCAGGGCCAGAAACAGATCCTCACAGGCCTCATTGCTTTACAACACTAGGGAAATCTGGAAGTAGATGGCAGGGTCCTTCCTTATAAGTCCATAGCTGATCCGTTCGCTGGAGGCTATGCCACACAGATTTCAGAAGTCAGCTGCTCTGGAGAGGAGATGGCTTTAGGGATAACTGTGGGAGAACTAAGGGAACAGGCATTCCCCAGAAGTCTGGAAGCTTCGCCTATGTCACCCAACACAGAGTGCATGGAAGGTGGAGGGGGAAGCCAAGGGAAAGAATATAGGGGAAGATGAGAGGGAGAAGAAGAAAAAAGACACAAATAAAGGGAAATGAAACCTGAATTTATAACGGTCCTTTCCCCCACACCTCATTTTAAATCTCTTTGGAAACAGATGATGACCTGGCCAAGGGGTCACCAGTAAGAGCAAAGAGAATCTGTCTGCCGTGCTTAAGCAAAAGCACCTGCAGCATCCAAATTTCCAAGATCTCCCAGCAAAGTGCCTGGCTGGGGAATGTATGTGCTGAGCCACGAGACAGGCAAGACTGAGGACACAGGCAGGGTTTCTGAGTGCAGTCAGGGGTGGAAGATGCCTCTGGCTTCCAGACACCCTGCTTTGCCTTTGAAGATGGGACGTAGAGAACTGCTGGCTGGAGGGGGCCAGAGTCTTTTCCTCCTTTCTACTTACCCTAAGAGCCTTTTCTATGGTGTTTATATCACGTCAGTCTATCCCCAACAATAGGTGTCTGAGAAAGCTGTGGGCCCGATTCCTTCAGCTGGGAGTGATTTATGCCAGCAGGGATAGACTGATCTTCCTCAAAAATGAAACTCTGGCCTCCACTAAAATCTTTCTTTCTTTTCTTTTTTTCTTTTGATTTATTGTAGAGATGAGGTCTCACCAAGTTGCCCAGGCAGGTCACGAACCCGCGGCCTCAGGCAGTTCACTCACCTCGGCCTCCCAAAGCGCGGGATTACAGGCTGAGCCACCGAGCCCAGCCAATCTTTCACAGTTTATATAGTTTTAACACACACACACACACACACAGTCTTAGTCACAAAATACCCATTCTTGAGTCGCATAGATCACTCTCTGGATGGGTTATCTCTTTCCCATTAATAGGTGTGTGCTTCTCACAGCTCCCTCCTCACCCCAGATGGCTGCTGGCAGCAAGCCCTCAGCCTTTTCCCTGCAGGGATTATAAAATAGACCTCTGGATGGCTCCTCTTAGGACAACTTTCTGCACAGTCCCTAGACTCACTTAAATAACTTTTGTCGCATCCAAGAACTCACCCTCTGCACCAGTCCTAGCGAACCAGGCTATCACTCAGAATTACAGCATCACTTAATTAGATTACAATGCCAATAAGCATAAAACTATGCAAAGGTAGACTTATCAGCCTCACCTAACCTATAGGGAACAGATATGTCATTGTTGTGTATATTAATATCTTTTCTCAAAGGAATATTAGCCTCTAAGGAAACAAATTATAACCATCATTATGTCTAGGGATAATAACACAAATATTGAATACTAACTTTGTCTGTATTATGTGGATATGTTTATTGAAGTCTTTGATAAAGAAATAGTCATGAATAAAAGGGTGTCTAGCACAGAACATGCATGGAGTTGATTGATGCTCAATTATTTTAAAAAATTTATTATATGCATGTCTTGACTAATGCATTCGGTATCCAAAGCACTTAGGTATTTGTACGGAATGCAAATTTCTAGCATCAGGATGATCTAACCTCTAATATTACAGTTAGGAAAAAGATAAGGACTCCCATAAAGGGAACTTAAGCCCCCTAGGGCAGGTGTTTTGTCTAGGAATTTAACAAACAGAGGCTTTGTGTGGTCAAGGTCTCTCTAGGAAGGGCCAGCAGTGAAGATTGTAATCGCCCTTTGTGGCTGGAGTCCAGCCTGGGTGGCTGGGCCAGCAGATCATGCTGCTTAACACCCACTCCTTAGCACCTGCCAAACTCTGAGGACATGGGAGATCTGGGACAGGCAACTGGTAAAGAGATTGAATGAGAGTTTGTGAAGGTAACCAGACTGGCCACAGCTGGCCAGCAGGGTATGTCCACTGGAGCAGCCTCTACTACCTTCTCCTTCCTTTAAAAGTGGGAGCACCAAGGGTACCTGCACAACGAACATTTGTATACCCTGAATTATACCTCACATCTTTAAAATAAAAAATTTTTTTATAAAGTGGGAGCACACCTCTGTGTACAAGATAGATACAAGATAGATACAATTCGGCTTTGTTATGAAAAGAAAAAAAAAATGTAAGCAATTTCGATTTAGAAATAAAGCGGTTGTGGCAAAGTCAGCAGCCCAGCTTCACTTGTTTAAGACTCTTTCTATGATTGTGAAGAGCCTGTACTTTTCCAGAACTTACCTCTTTTCCGTTCATCTCACCTTGCTGTATTTTTTTAACCTTTTTTGATAACACCCTCTGCCTTCTTTACATTCTATCTTGTATGGGTAGGAGCCCGTTTCAGCCAGATCCAGAATCACTTGGCTCCTTCTCTTTCTGGACTTCCTTTACTTTATAGGTTATTCCTAGTGTGTGTCACTACACAGCTCCATTCCTACCTGTTCCTAATCATAGTCACCAGACGATCATCGTCATGAAGAACTTCTACATTTTAATTACATTGAAATATGCAATTACATCCCGCTGGTTAATTCTTAATAAATCTCCTCTATGAGTTGACTTATTTTGCACATAACTTTGCTAATGGCTTCATCAGATAAGCAGTTCATTTACGATAAAATATACTGGGAACATTTGGAAACTATCCCTGCCCTCGGTATCTTCCAGGCCAGGTCTTGACTCCCGTGTTTCATCATATACAAGTCAAGCATTTCAACCGATGAGTTATTGCAAGAGGAACAGACTAGGTAGAATTTCCAGAAAAAAAGACCTTAACCAGCCTAGTGGCTGGAACCTGGGTCCTCTGTGAGGATGCTAATATAAGTTAGCTTGTTTACTGCTAACATGAAACATGCTTTTACAGTTTACACACTGGGCCTCTGCAGCAGTGGGTCTCCAATCAACAACCCGAGGGGGTTGTTTGGGAATTTGTTAGGTGCCTCAAATTTGTATTTGTTGGCAAAATGACTTCTGCCAAAAGTCAGGATGAGGCAAGGGATATTCTTGAGAAATGGTTTGATGCAGTGGAGGTGATCTTCAACATTTCAAAAAGTGTTTTGGAAATGAAACATTTGTTCATAATAAGGCATGAACATTTGAAAACATTTAAAAGCACATTTGTCAGCAAAAGCTTTCAAATAATTGACTTGGTTGTGTCTGGAGAACCTAATAAAAGGGGGTTTGAGTGGTGGATATACTCAATCTGAAACACAGGGTGACTTTGGGAGCCTGCAAATGCTATCACTATATTCACTATATATCACTATATCTCTATATTCACTATCACTTCATTTTTGGATCACATTTCTCTGGACTCCCCCAGAGAATCTCCTTTACAGAGTCAGTCTTGAAATACTTCAGATAAGCTGTGGAGGAGAAAGGGAGGCAATACAAGAAAGCCATGACACTGTGTGTGTGTGTGTGTGTGTTGTGTGTGTGTGTGTGTGTGTGTGTGTGTTCGAAACTGCTTTTATTGAAGTTGCTTACTGTCTCATACATAAGAACAGCTCAGGAGCAAGAAGAAGTTTGTCTAATTTCCTCTGAGTAGACAGCAAAAATTATGTAACTCACGGGGTTTTCACTTAAATTTGACTTGCTAGATTCTAAGACCACGATTTGGGATCCATTGCAGTCAGGATGAGGCAAGGGATATTCTTCCTTTTGCCAGTGCTTCTTGGTATAATTTTTCCCCTTGAGCTCATTCTTTGTCATGCCAAGGTACTGATATATCTGTTCCAACGCTCGTAGTGACCTTAATCAAGACTGCATACTGTCTGTTCTTAAAGCTAAAGTAAACGTGCTAGAAAGTGTTCGGCTGGAGTTGGAAGGATTTTGAAACCTTTTCTTTTGCTTTAAACCAAAAAGGACCTAAAACCTTGAGGCCCTCTCCTGGGTGCTCTGGAGTACCTGGAGAACCTTCCAGAGGCCCACACAGAGAGGGCTTTTGTTTTGGTCCCAGGAACTGTTGTCAGCATATAACAGTCCCTGCCTTTTTGGCTGCTCTGCTTCTTTGACTCACTTCCTGACCCGGACTTCCGTTCAGAAAGGAATCCCATATTCCTGGTTGCTTCTCAACAGGCTGCTCTGTCTGCTTGGCTGTTTAAAGATGTGGTGCTTTGTGATTTGTTGCATCTCAGGGCATCTTTGAGACATTTCTCCTGACCACCCTGCTTGCAGCTGCCCACTTCCTCTCCCTTCCAACAGCTGGTCTGGTATCCTGCTGTCATCCTCTGTATACAGCAGACAAGCAGTCTCGCTGCTGCTAGCATCCATCCTGTCAGTGTTGGTAGGCTGGCCGTATTCCAGGACATGGGTAGACAGATACAAGAAAACAAGCTTGGGAACCAAATGTTGGCAAGGGGATGGCATGAACACAAAGCCCTTTGCTAGTGATCATCAAGGAGGGGTGATTGGAGCATCTTCTTCCTCACTTGATGACCTTTTAATTCTCAGTCTCTGGAAGAGCTTTGCATCCAGAGAACCTTTGTGTGATAGTATCCTCTAAAGGCACATGTTTTCTTTAAGGGAGTGTTTGCAAACTTGGAAAGGTTTCTACCAACCCCAATAAGCCTGTGGCTTCCCAGCAACCTGGACCCAAACCCTATATATCCCAAAAGCGGTGATTGTAGAATTTGGTAAGCAAAAGAAGCTAACTTGACAATGCATACAGTTTGCAAGCATGTGTTAAACTTCAGAGTAAGGAATGTGGAAAAGCAGAGAAGAAAAATGGCAGCTTACACCTTCCTAGCCCATCTGTCGGGATGAACTGGGAGTGATGATGTTTCTTTCTTTTCCTGGCACAGGGAAAATTTTGGAGAAGGAACTGGAAGCTGTGCCACAGACTCTGAGCTGAGAAACCACATGCTGAGGCTGAAGTAGGAGCTCAGAGCCTGGATTCCCAGGACATTCTGTGTGGGAGGCAAAGAGGACGTTGTGATGGTGCTTGTTTTCAAGAAACAGGAGGGAGGATCAGGACAAAGAATGGGGAGACAAATGAAATTGACATTTGTCATTTTTGGCTATCATCGTATATGAGCTACCTTTCTGTGTTTGAGAAATTTCTTCCCTAAATGCCAGGCAACTTCTTTCCTGACCGTCCTGGCAGTTCAAGTTTAGGCACGTGACCTAGGGTGGACACCTGAAGTGCATCACACCGACCTTTGAACAGGGAGCCAATGGCACAAAGAGGCAGAAGCAGGACAAATGTCATCTGCTAATGGTGGTGGCTGCAGCACCAACATGCAGCTCCCTGTATTCCTTGAGGGCTGGAGACCCTCACCAGACTAGGTCTGCATTCCTCTCTGTTCTATGGGCCCAGTGTTCTTGGAGAGTTTGTGAGTTACCTCCTATCCTTTTCTGCATAAGTTGGTTTCTGTTGCTTGCAAAGTGAGACTTCATGTGGGATAACACCATACCTGCCTCTAATTCTTCACTCCACATATTCAACATTTTGGATCAAATTTAGATTCCTTATGATAGCAGACTCCTGACACTCAGGCCTCAGCTCTGCTCTGTTTATAGAAAGGGGACCAAAGAAGGTAAAGAGGACAGGGGTGAGGAGAAGGGTAGGTAGCAGGGACAGGTGATCTGAGCAGGGAACGGAGAACAAGGAAGTGGGAGCTCTGCTCAGATTTTGACACGGGGAGGGCTGGAGAAGACTGGGGCATGGGTACGAAGGTGGGCATGGTTTGTGACTCTCTGTCAGGTTCTGGAATGAGGGACCCACCCTTGGTTCTGTTTGCTCAGGAGGCCCAAATTGATCGAGCAGGCCAGTTCCAGATTTGATAGAGAAAAGCATGCCACTTTTCTAGACAAGGAAAGTGATGTGTTGAAATTTCTCACATTAGCCGTCCCAGTGGAAAAAAGCAAAACTATGGAAGACCATGTTCTTTTCTTCCCTATGCTTTGGTGGCTAATGTTGATAACTGAGGTCCAGCACATTAAAGAAGAAACCATACAACCCCCATCTGGAGACTCTCCTCAACTCCTCTTCAATACAGAGCCACAGGTGCACACACATGGGACCTGAAATAATCCTAATGGCACCAGATGTCTCCCCAGGAAGTAAATTAATGAGACATTACTCTAAAGGCATTATATTCCAGTTGGGGTTAAAAGTTGGTTTTGTAGTGGTGAGGGCAAAGGAAGCAAGGTTTTACTGGAATTAGAAACTAGCTGAAATTATGACACAATCCTGCAGGCTAGGTAATATTCTGGAGTTTTGTTTTAGGCTAAGGGTAGGCACTTGGCTACCCAATAGCTGGAATTAATATTCCAGCTACCTATTCAGCCCTCTAGTATTTAGAAGAATGGCCCAGGCATTAGGGAGAATATGACAGGGACTTATGGGTTTTCTAGGGGTAGCAGAAGAATTAATTTATTTATCTAGTCATTCAACAAATTAAGTGCTTTATGTGCCAGGTGCTATTGCCAGGACCTTTCTCTCTGTGATAATTGAGAGAATTCTCTCATTTAATCCACCCAATAGCCCTGAGATAGGTCCATTTGTTAACCTCATTTTAGAAATGAGGAAACTGAAGCAACTTGTTCAAATACAGGCTATCAAGAGGCACAGCTGTCGCTGGTGCTCTCAGAGCATCTTTTGGAAATATCAGCCTTACCAAGGGGAGTACAACCAATGGAAAAATAAGATTCTCTTATGTACTGCGATGGCAGTCAGTGAGCATCAAGGTTGGTTTTTATGTCCTAAAATGTCACATAGAGTTCATAGGTACTTCCAAAGGGTCAATCTAGCAAGTAATGTGTGCAGTCTATTGTGTGAGTAATCTTTTTTCAAACAGTAGAATATAGCTTGTGAGGATTTACCCACCTACCTTCAAGTCT
This sequence comes from Cephalopachus bancanus, assembly GCA_027257055.1. Lineage (NCBI taxonomy): Eukaryota > Metazoa > Chordata > Mammalia > Primates > Tarsiidae > Cephalopachus > Cephalopachus bancanus. The sequence continues at coordinate 3,254,520 of JAPVLO010000121.1, read as the reverse complement.
CTCTGAATACCTTTCCCCCTTGAGGAATGGATGAAAACATATGAATGAAATTCTTTTGATGTTCTTAAATGAAATAAATAATAAGAGCCAGCAGATAAATATGAACACTTTCTTATCCAGTGAAGTACTTCAGAAATAAATAGCTATGTAAATATGTATTAGTAGAGTTTTTTTTTAAGTAAGTACTTTGAAGGATTTTAGTTGTCCATCTCCAATTTTCTTGCTCCTAGAAAATGTTGGCCTCTTGATTACTTTGGCTTGTTGTGTTCCCTTGAAATTTTGCTTTTGCAGTAGTGTTTATTATGGTTTAGCGCCTGTCCAGTGGCAGGAAACGATATTCTTACTGGGACTAGTATACATCATCAACCAGCAGAATTCACTCATGGTTTTTCCATACTCTTCTCCCTACTGGAGAGAAGGGAATGGGAACCCCACATGGTAATCATAGATGAGGAAACTGAAGCAGCTTGATACTGGGATATCTTTGCAAAAGGAGAAGCAGCACCAGCAACTAAGTACTTTAGCTCATTTTATTTTACTTTCTCTGTGGCTCTTTGCCACTTAGCAACACCAATCAATGGATTTGGAAATGGAAACTACATTTCTATGTAATCGTCAGTTTTTCTTTTAGTAAGGACATACTTTTATCTGTTATTCCCCCATCCCCCCATTTGGCTCCTTGCAAATGTAATTTGAATCAATTCTTGAAAATTTACCTGGTTGACTGAGTTTATGGCTTATAAAGGACATATTCAAAATATATCATGAATTTCTTTTATGTTACAGATAAAACAGGACCATGAATTTCCATATGATTTTAAAAATTAATTTTAATTTTGGAATAATTTTACACTTATAGAAAAGTTGCAAAGAGGGTAAAGAGAGTTTCTGTATGCCCTTCACCTAGTTTCTCCTAATGTTAACATCTTATATAATAATGGTATCTCTTTCAAAACTGAGAAATTATTTTGCAACTAACGAAACAACAGGCTATATTCAGAGTTGAACAGTTTTTTCATTAATGACCACTTTTAGTTCCAGGATCCAGTCAGAATACCACCATGCATTTAGCTCAGATGATTTTTATTAATTATTTTTTTTAGTCTACTTTTATAATCGTGGAGTGCATGTGAGGATTTGCTACATAAGTATATTGTGTGAAGGTGAAGTTTGGGCTTCTGATAAGTCCTCCACCCCCAGTGGTGGAGATTGTACCCAATGGGTGGTTTGGTGTCTCTTATCTTTCCCCCTTCTTTTATCAGTGCCTAGCATCTGTTGTTAATGCCCTTGTGCCTGTGTGTCCACTGTTTAGTGCCTGCTTATGAGTGAGAACATGTGTTGTTCAGATTTTTGTCTCTATGATAGTTCACTTAGAATGATAGTCTCCAGCTGCATCCACGTTGTTGCAAAGGACATGATTTTATTCTTCTTTATGACTGTGTAGTACTCCATTGTGTATATGTACCACATTTTCTTTATCCAGTCTACCTTCAGTGGTCGTCTTAGTTGGTTCCATACTTTGGCTACTGTGACTAGTGCTGCAATAAACATCTCTTTGGTAGAACAATTTATGTCCTTTGGATATATACCCAGTAGTGGAATTGCTGGGTTGAATGGTGGCTCTATTTTTAGTTCTCTAAGATATCTCCAAGCTGCTTTCCACAAACATTGAATTGACTTATATTTCCACCAACAACATATGAACATTCTCTTTTCTCCACAGCCATGCCAACACCTGTTGTTTTTTACTTTCTAATGATAACTATCCTGACTGATGTTGGGTGGATCTCGTTGTAGTATTGATTTGCAATTCTCTGATGATTAGTGATGCTGAGCATTTTTCCATATGTTTGTTGGCTGTCTGTATTTCTTCCTTTAAGAAGTGTCTGTTTGTGTACTTTGCCCACTTTTTAATGAGGTTATTTGTTTTCCTGTTATTTATAACAGGATTAAATCCCAGATATTCTTATAATCCCAGATATTAACCTTTGTTGAATGCATAGCTTGCAAATATTTTTTCCCATTTTGTGGGTTGTCTCTTTACTCTCTTGATGGTTTCTTTTGCTGTGCAAAAACTTTGTAATTTAATAAGTTCCCACCTGTCAATGTTAGTCTTCACTGTCTTTTCTTTTCAGGACTTGGCCATGGATTCATTGCCTAGGCCAGTGTCCAGGAAAGATATTCCCTGGGTTTTCTTCTAAGATTCTTACAGTTTGAGGCTTCATATTAAGTCCTTGATCCACTTTGAGTTAAAATTTTTATATGGTGATAGGTAGGGGCCTAGTTTCATTCTTCTGCAGGTGGCTAGTCAGTTTTCCCGGCATCATTTACTAAATGGTTCCTTTCCCCCAGTGTTTGTTTCTGTTAGCTTTGTCAAAGATGAGTTGGCTGAAAGTCTATGGTTTTATTTCTGGATTCTCTATCAAATGATTTTTCAAACCTATTTTTATGTTTGTCCCCCTTTTCATTTCTGATGATGTTTGTTTATACTTCTTTTCTTGATCAGCATTGCCCAAAGTTTGTCTACTTAATTAATCTTAAGAATAAGAACTGATTTTATTGATTTCTATTGCTTTTGCTTTTCATTTTCTTCACTTCTCATATCTTTATTATTTCATTCCTTCTACTATCTTGGAATTTATTCGAATATTCTTTCTGAATTTTCTTGGGTTGAACACTTAGCTCACTAATTTTTACTTTTTTCTAAAATATATATTTAAGGCTATAAAATTTACTCTAAGTACTACTTTGGCTGCATCTTAAACATTTTGATATAGTTTTAATTTTTATTCATTTTTGAGATTTCCATCATGTTTTCTTCTTTGATGCTTCAATTACTTAGAAGTATATGTAAAAATTTACAGTTATTATTTTGGAGAAGCTTTTATTTTTTGCAAATGATTTATAAGCGTATTATAGGATGGTCAGAAAAATTAAGTATACATATATATGTGTATCTATTTGAGTATGTCTGTGGTGTTTATTTATACAGGTTGACTATCCTTTAACTGAAATGGTTGGGACCCGAGTGTTTTAGATTTTGGAATTTTTTAAAAATTTTGAGATATTTGCATTATAAACTGGTTCAGCATTCTTAGTCTGAAAATCTGAAATTCAGAATGCTCCAATGAGCATTTCCTTTGAGTGTCATGTTGGCAGTCAAAAAGTTTTGGGTTTTAGAACATTTTGTATTTTGTATTTTCAGATTAAGGATGCTCAATCTGTGCTTACTGTGTATATTCAAGTTTTGTAAAAGTTCCATTAATTGCTTGCTTCTGTATCTATCCATTTGGATAGCTCAGGTATTCTCTCTCTAGATGTGTGTGTGTGTGTGTGTGTGTGTGTGTGTGTGTGTGTGTATACACACACATCTCTATATATAACATATATACACACATATAAATATGCACGCATATATTCTCTATATACATGCACAAGTTTAAACTCCTTATTGTGTAATTCAGATATTACAGAGCTTTATTACTTTTTAAGAAAAATCACTCGATTTATCAGTTCATGAGAAAGATATGCTAAAATTCCCCACTATGATTGCATATTTGTAAGCTATTCCTTAAATTCTACTTATTTTACTTTATCTATGAGGGGACCCCCCCAAAAAAACCTGGAATTTATTTTAAAATTGTGTATTTATTCTCACAGGTTTAAACTTCATTCACCTTCAAAGTGCTATCCGTTTGATGCAATACACCTATTGAACCACTTTTTCCACTGCTCAGAATAGTTTTTGAACTCATCAATTTGGACACCTTTTAGTGCTCCTGCTGTTTTTTTTGTTTCACCTCTTCCACATTGGCAAAATGTTTCCCTTTGAGGGTTTTTTTAATCTGGGAAAACAGCAAAAAAAATCAGTCAGGACAATATCAGGTAAACAAGGAGGATGGGACACAGGTTCATGCTATTTTTGGTCAAAAACTGCTGAACACTCAGCGTGATGTCGGCAGGTTCACTCGTAAATCACCCATCATGAAATAGGCAAATGCATTGAAGGAATCTCCAAGAAAAAAATCACTAAGACTGAACACAGCCACTCACAGCAATGCTAGCTGGTACACTGTTGCTGATGGGTTCCTAGAACACTTATTAGGGAAAGCCTGTACTACAAGGGGCCTGTTCTCCAAAAAATAATTCATTTTTAAAATCTCCCTTGTATTTTGAAACTATGTTATTAGTGACCTATGAATTCTACATCTGGTGGATTTTCTTTTACATTTACAGTGGATCTCTTCATCATGAAGTGGTTAAAAGAATGGATGCTTGAGCCAGATTGAGTTTAAATTCCATTTGCTTTTTGTTTGTTGTCTTTTGTTTGTTTTGAATAGGTGTCTCACTCTGTCACCCATGCTGGAGACCAGTGACACCATCACTGCTTAACCTCCTGGCTCAGGAGATCCTTTTACCTCAGCCTCCTGAGTACCTGGGACTACAGGTGTGTGCCACCATGCTTGGCTCATTTTTTTGATTTTTTTTTTTGTGGAGATGAGTTTTTGCTATGTTGCCCAGACTGGTCTTGAACTCCTGGGCTCAAGCAATCCTTCTGCCTTGGTCTCCTATAGTGCCAGGATTACAAGTGTGAGTCACTGCACCTGGCCCCACTTGTAATTAGATGATTTTCTCTAGTGGTTTGTTTTGATTCCTCACTTTTTATCTTTTGTGTATCTATTAAAGGTTTTCCTCTGTGGTTACCATGAGGCTTACATAAAATATCTTATAGTTATAATAGACTGTTTCAAGATAATAACAACTTACTTTTGATTGCATAAAAATATTGTACACTTATCCCTCTTTTGTTTTTTATGTCACAATTTATATCTTTTTTAATGTTATGTATTCCTTAACCAATTAATATGGATATAGTTATTTTAAATATTTTTGTCTTTTAATCTATGTTAAAGATGTAAGCAATTTACATACCATCTTTACAGTATTAGAGTATTTTAAATTTGGTTCTTACTTTTACCAGTGAGTTTTATACTTTCATATGTTTGTGTGTTATTAACTGGCAATCTTTTTATCAGCTTGAAAAACTCCCTTTAGCATTTCTGGTAAGACAGGTCTGGTGGTGAGGAACTTCCTCAGCTCTTGGCTAGGAAAGTCATTATTACTCCTTCTTTTCTAAAGTACAGTTTTGCTGGGTAAAGTATTTTTGGTTAAGAGGGCTTTTTTTTTTTTAGTACTTTGTGTATACGTACCATCCCACTCTCTCCTGACCTATAAGGTTTCTACTGAGAAACATACTGCTAGCTTTATTGTAACTCCTTATATGTGATATGTATCTTTTCTTTTACAGTTTTTAGGATCTTCTCTTTGATTTTTGACAGTTTGATTATAAATGTCTTGGTGTAGTCTGTAGTCTTGTCTAGAGTGAATCTGATTGATGACCTTTGACTTTTCAGTAACTGGATACTCATATCTTTCCCCAGATTTGGATAGCTCTTTGCTATTATTTCTTTAAATAAGCTTTCTGGTCCTTTGTCCTTCTCTTTGCTTTCTTGAACTCCTATAATTGAAAACTGTGCACTTTTGATGCTGTCTTATAAATTCCATAGACTTTCTTTATTCCTCTTCTTTCTTTTTGTTTTTCACTTCTCTGGGTAATTTCAGACACCCTATCTTTCAGCTTACTGATTCTTTATTTTGCATGGTTGAGTCTGTTTGTTGGCACTCTCTGTGGAATTTTTCAGGTCATTTATTATGTTCTTTAACTCCAGAATTTCTATCTGATTTTTTTTAATGGTTTCTGTCTCTGTTGAACTTCAAGTTTTATTCATATATTTTTTTCCTGGTTCTGCTTAGTTGTCATCTGTATTATCTTGTAGCTACTGAACTTCTTAAAGATAATTATTTTTAATTATATATCTGGCAGTTCATAAAACTCCATTTCTTTAGAGTCAGTTTTCTCTGGTGCTTTATTTTGCTCCCTTGGTAGTATCATGTTTCCCTGATCCTGATTTTTCTGATTATGCACTGGTGTCTGTGCATTTGAAGATGTAGGGACTTATTTTACTTTCTGTAGACTGGCTTTGTCTGGGAAATCCCTTCACCAGTCAGTCTGTCCTGACTGACATTCTGGACAGGCCTTCTGACATGGAATGCAAATAGGTTTGCTATTGGAGTCCTCAGATAGGTTAGCTTTGGTGCCTGGGTTAACAAGTGCCTGGGCCTGGTGCCTGGGCCTGCAGGGTTGGTCCTGAAGTCTAGACTCACTAAGATGGACCTGTTGATTGACTCTTCAGGTCTAGACCTGGACCTGTGTTTGTGAGAGTGGGCCTGGAACCTGTATCTATGGGGGCTGGCCTGAAGCCTGGCTATGCAGGAACCCTGAAGCCTGAGTGTGCAGATTGCCAGCCCGAAGCCTAGGATAATGCTGATCGGCTCAGTGCTTGGGTTGGTTTGCAGCATGGGCCCCCTGGGGCTGGCTTGGCCTTTGGGTGATCTGAGCCTGAGTCTGTGGGAGCTGGCCTGGTGCTGGAGTGGGCCAGGGTTGGGATCAGGGCTGCTTGGATCAGTCTGGGACTTCTGGGGGAAGCCTGGTAGTGGCAGAGGCTTAGAGGCTTAGTCTGTGGGCACTGGCCTGAAGTCTGGGGCCACAGGGACCTGCCTAGCGATGGACTTTACTGGGATATATCCACGGTTAGGGTCTAAGGCAAAGTCTACTGCTCTCTTTCCTCTCCTCTCCAAGCAGACAGTTATCTCTCTCCACACTGTGTTGCTTGGGGTTAGGGGAGGGTTGATGAGGGTAATGTTTAATTGTCTTTCTTACTCTCTTCAGTGTCTCTTTTCTTATTTCTGTGCTACACCTAGATGCTGTAATCTTTCCTTAGCTCCTGTGAAGATATTTTTATGCATGAATAGTTGCTCAAATTGATGATTCTGCGGTATGGGGGATGTATGTTAGAAGTCCTATTCTGCTATTTTGCTGATGTCTGGACTCCTATTTTGTTCGTTAACTGTTTATTTTTAAATTTTATTTTGTGCGATTTTTTAAAACCTTTTTTTTTTTTTGAGTTGGAGTCTCACTCTGTCACCTAGGCTGGAGTGCAGTGGCACGTTTCCAGTCACTGCAGCCTCGACCGGCTGGGCTCCGACAATTTTTCCACCTCAGCCTTCCAAGTAGCCTGAACTACAGGCACGCACTACCATGCCCAGCTAGTTTTTTGATTTATTGTAGAGACGAGGTCTCGCCAAGTTGCCTGGGAGTGTCTCAAACCCACGGACTCAGGCAATCCACTCGCCTTGGCCTCCCAAAGCACTGGGCTGAGCCACTGAGTTCGACCTATTTTGTGAGATTTTATACGCACTTTTTTTGTTCTTTCTTGCTGTCCGTTGGATTCATTAAATTTTTCTTATTCTGCTTTTTCTCTCTCTGATGGTTTAGAAATTCTCTCTTTTCATTCTTACACTATTGTTCAGTTTTAAAAGTACATACATGTCTTAATAAAGTCTAAAGTTAACCAAAATTGCTACTCTCCTCCTGAGAGCTAAACTTTCTTCACCAATCCCCATCTTCCATGTTGTTATTGTATGATGTGGTTGTTGTGTCTTGTTTTCAACCATCTCAAATTAGTCCTTGTCATTATTGTTTGTTTGTGCTTAGCAGTCAATACTTATTCATATATACTTACATTTTAAAATTTATTGATTTATCATTGCTACTTTCTTCTTTCTTCTTGGTTCAATATCTTTCTTAGAAAAGGTCAGCATTACTTGTTTTTTCAGAAAATGATTTTCAAACCTTGCTTGAAAATGTATTCATTTTTCTTCAGTGTTGACTGATAAGTATAGAATGTTAGAAAGTTATATTTTATTATTATTTTGAAGATATTATTATATTATCTCCTGACCTTTGATGTTGCAAACAAAATCTGCTTTTATTTTAATAATTTTCTTTTTTTAGGTAAAAAAAAAATCCATCTTTTTCTTCTAGTTTTTAAAAGATATTTGTAGCCGGGCTTGGTGGCTCAACCTGTAATCCCGCGCCTTTGGGAGGCTGAGTTGAGTGGATTGCCTGAGCCTGCGGGTTCGAGACCCGCCTGGGCAGCAAGACCTCATCTCTGCAATAAATAAAAAAATCAGCCGGGCGTGGTAGTGCATGCCTGTAATTCCAGCTACTTGGAAGGCTGAGGCGGAAGGATCGCCGGAGCCCAGCAGGTCGAGGCTGCGGTGGCCGGGAGCAGCCACTGCACTCCAGTCTGAGCGACAGAGTGAGACTCCGACTCAAAAAAAAAATAAATAAATAAAATAAAATAAAATAAATAAAAAGATATTTGTTGCCCTTTCACATGTTTAAATGTGAATTTGTTTTTATTTGTCCCATTCAAGATCTAGTCTTCTTTAAATTAAGGGTATATCTTTTAATCATTCTGAAAAAATATCAAATAATTCTCAAATATTTTATTCTCTCTTTCTGTAACTCCTGTTGTATATATGTTGGGTCCTTTAAATCTTTAATTTCTCTTAATAGTCTTTTTTATTGTCAATATCTTTACATTCTACTTCATTTTGCATAATTTCCTCAGATCTATCAAACAGTTCACCAATTCTTTTTTTCAGCTTGTCTGATATGATATTTAATCTTCCTATAAATGTTTTTTCATTGTTTTGAAGACTTTATTTTTCATTTATAAAAGTTATACTGGGTTCTCTTTCACATCATTCTATTTTTGTACATAATATCGTTTTTTGGAGTTTTCCTTCCTTTAAAAAATCACCTTAGTAATTTTAAATAGTTATTTTATATTTTCTTTCAGAATATTCTATTTTCTTTAGGAAAGTTAATGCTCATCCTTGTGTTTCTTGTATCTTTTTATACTGTGTGCTTTACATTGAACCATATCATCATATCATTTCATTTCTTTTCATTTTGAGTATACCTTTATCAGTGATCTGTTGGGGATGTCATTATTTCATGGAAAAGGTAGTTTTTCCAGGGTTTTTTGTTTGTTTGTTTGTTTGTTTTGGAGACAAGATCTTGCTCTATGGCCCAGGCTGGAGTGCAGTGGTGTGATCCTAGATCACTGCAGCCTTGACCTCCTGAACTCCACAATCCTCCTGCTTCAGCCTCTCTAGTAGATGGGACTACAGGTGTGTGTCACCATGCCCAGCTAATTTTTTATTTTTATTTTTTATAGAAACAAGGTCTAGCAATGTTGCCCAGGGTGGTCATGAATTTCTGGCCTCGAGCAATCCTCCTGCCTCAGCCTTCCAAAGTGCTGTGGTTACAGGCATGAGTCACTGTGCCTCACCCAGTCTTTCCAGAGTTGAAGGGAGTAAATTTTACATTTCCATCATCTATAGGCCCACAATTCCATCTCTTCCTTTATGGGCACTAATACGCTCCCCTAGCATCCTACATGAGTGAATCCTAGCCATCACTAGGATAACTCAGCTGTAAGTTCCTTTTTTTGTTTTTGGCTGGGGACTCTGTGTTTTTCACTCAACTAGGTAGTCAATTTTTTTTTTTTTTTTAGTTGGAGTCTCACTCTGTCACCCAGACTGGAGTGCAGTGGCACGCTCCTGGCCACCGCATCCTCGGCCTGCTGGGCTCCGGCGATCCTTCTGCCTCAGCCTTCCAAGTAGCTGGAACTACAGGTGCATGCTACCACGCCTGGCTAATTTTTTTTTGGATTTATTGTAGAGATGAGGTCTCACCTTAGCCTCCCAAGGCCCTAGGATTACAGGCTGAGCCACCAAGCCCAGCTAGGTAGTCAATTAAAAAAAAAAAATTCTGTTCTGTTTATATGTTTTTAGCTGAAAAAGGATCTCTATTATCTCAATCTGTATGCTGTGGAAACTGGAAATTCCATAATTGCATATGTATGAGTCTTACCTCTTTTGAAAAAATTTAATAATCAGATTATTCCTGAAATCTCTAAATCTCCATGAAGACTTTCAAGGTTGTTCAAAAGAGAGATTAAGAAATAGCTAACATTTGAACATGTATCACAATACTTTAAGAAAGGGATTTGTGGTAGCAGGGCACAGCCAGGGGAGGGAAGGGAGGGAACATAACATCAATAAGGCTACCTGATCCTGAACCAGGCAAAAAGAGGACCAGTGGGAGGCCCAAACTTCACCTATACATTGACCACTTATGTACCTAATCCTGAATTGTACCCCACATCTTTCTTTTTTTGTTAGAGTCGCACTCTGTCACCCAGACTGGAGTGCAGTGGCCGCTCCCGTCCACTGCAGCCTCGACCTGCTGGGCTCCGGCGATCCTTCCAAGTAGCTGGAAGTACAGCCGGGTGCTACCATGCCCGGCTAATTTTTGATTTATTGTAGAGATGAGGTCTCGCCAATTGGCCCAGGTGGGTCTTGAACCGGTGGGCTCAAGCAATCCACTCACCTCGGCCTCTCAAAGCGCGGGATTACAGGCTGAGCCACCGAGCCCGGCCTGTACCCCACATCTTTAAAATAAAATAACACTTAAAAAGGTGGCTCAGTCTGTAATCCCGCGCCTTTGGGAGGCTGAGGTGAGTGGATTGCCTGAGCCCGCGGGTTCGAGACCTGTCTGGACAGCGAGACCTCATCTCTACAATAAATCAAAAAATCAGCCGGGCGTGGTAGCGCGCGCCTGTAGTTCTGGCTACTGGGAAGGCTGAGGTGGAAGGATCGCTGGAGCCCAGCAGGTCGAGGCTGCGGTGGCCGGGAGCGGCCTCTGCACTCCAGTCTGGGCGACAGAGTGAGACTCGAACTCAAAAAAAAAAAAAAAAAAAAACCACAAAAAATAAATAAATAGGCTGGGCTCGGTGGCTCAAGTCTGTAATCCCAGCACTTTGGGAGGCCGAGAAGAGAGGATTGTCTGAGCCTGCGGGTTCAAGACCAGCCTGGGCAACATGGTGAGACCTCGTCTCTACAATAAATCAAAAAATCAACCAGGTGTGGTAGTGTGTGCCTGTAGTTCCAGCTGCTTGGAAGGTTGAGGTGGAAGGATCCAGAGCCCAGCAGGTTGACGCTGGTGTGGCTGTGAGCATGCCACTGCACTACAACCTGGGCAATGCAGTGAGACTCCAACTCAAAAAAAATAAAATAAAGCAAACAAATAAATAATAGTTAACTTTTCGTGAATGCTATGTGCTAAACTAGGATCTAAGCACTCTATATATTCCATGTAATCTTCATAAAATTCTATAAGTTCATTAATACTAGTATTATACTACTTTTCAGAAAAAGATAGTGAGTCATTGAGAAAGTACAATCTTTTAGAGCTGCACAGCTATTGAGTAATGGGCACTGGGACACAAATCAAGATTGTCTGATGCCAGAGTTTATTATCTTAACCATGGGGCTATGTTGCCCTGTGCCCTGTCTCTGCTTTCTTAGATTGACTATGACTTTTTTCTTTCTCTTTCTCTCTGCCAGATCATGCTTGTTTCACACTGATTTTATGATCTCCACAGAGGAGAGTGGTCTCAGGGACCACTGCTTTTGTGCTATTATTTTTTTTCTCATTGGTAAAACTGAAAAATTGGAGATCATCTTTTAAAAGAATTTTTTAAAAACTAATTTATTCTTTTTTTTAGAGACAGAGTCTCACTATGTTGCCCTGGCTGGTCTTGAACTCCTGGACTCAAGTGAGCCTTCCCCTTTGACCTCCAAATTGTTGGTATGATACGCATGAGTCACCATGCCCAGCCCAAGATCATCTTTAAGATTCTTTCCAACTCTGTCACTTTGTATTGTAGTTTATTCAGCCAGTTGATCATTTAGAAATTTTACCCACTGCATCCTTACTGTGATTCTCCTTTTTTGCTTCTTAGATTATTAACTTCTAAAGAGCTTGGATAATGATAAGGAAAAGCTTCTAGATGAGTTCTGTACTTATGAGGACAGGATAACTGGGGCTGAGCAACACCATAAGCTCATTAGATAGGTGAGTATGAGCTTCAGCTTCAGTCTCACTTTATTTAATCCACATCAACTCCTAAAGTTTTAAGCAAGATCAGATACTCTGTGTAGGTGGGTTTGAAGATGGCGCTAGAAGGAACCTCGAAGAGATTATGCCCTTTTCTAAACACTCATTTGCAGTGTTTAGGCAAAATAGAGAAGGCAGCTTAGAAAGTATGTATTCCCAATGTATTTATTGGAAAAGTAATTTGAAAATTGTTTAATGTATTAATAAATCATGTCACCTGTCAACTAGACATAAAATACTGTTCCTATTCAATTTCTCCTAATTTTGACCATTCATATGAGATATTTTGGGGAAATATAGCATGCATTACTATCCACTTTGTGAGTTCCAGTCTTTTTTTTTTTTTTTTTGATGAGTTTGGAGTGTAGTGGCAGAATCATGGCTCCCTGCAGCCTTGACCTCCTGGGCCGAGGTGATCCTCCTGTCTCAGCCTCCCAAGTAACTGGAACTACAGATGTATGCCACCACTCCTGGCTAATTTTTTGATTTTTTAAATAGAGTTGATGTCTCACTATGTGGCCAAAGCTGGTCTGAAATTCCTGGGTTCAAGCAATCCTCCCACCTCAGCCGCCAAAGTGCAAGGATTACAGATGTGAGCCACTGTTCCCGGCCTCCAGTTTTAAGTGCATAGACAATAGAAAATAAAACTTTTTGTATATTAGCCTGTAGATAATCATAGATAATCATAGATAACGTGTAGCAAATTAAATGCAACAACATATTACTATGACACTGAAGGAATAAGCATTTATTGTTTTCAGCACCATGGGTATTGTCCTTTTCCACCACTACGGATCTTTCCTTTTCTTTTTTTTCCTACCACTGAAGAACTAATTCTTTCTTCTTTGCTTTAGCCTATTTCTAAGACACTACAATTAAGATCAAGATTTAGTTTCACAAAAGCATAGCTAGCAGAGCATTAAGCAGTTAGACTACATTTTAGGTATGTTCTAAAACCCACATATTCTCTGATTATTATAGCTCTGTTATGGGCTGAATTGTGTCCTTCCCATCCCCAAATTTGTATGTTGAAACTCTAACTCCCAATGTGACTATTTGTATTTGAAGATGGGGCCTTTAAGGAGATAATTAAGGTTAAATGAGATAATAAGGGCGGGGTCCTAGTGCAACAGGACTTTATAAAAAGAGAAAGAGACATCCGAAAAGGTTCTGTGAGGGCACAGTAAAAAAGTGGTCCCTGCGAGCCAAAGAGAGGTCCTCACCAGAAACCAACCCTGCTGGCACATTGATCTTGGAATTACAGCATCCAGAACTGTGAGAAAATAAATTCTGTTGTGCGACTTAATTTGAGGCAATTTATTATGGCAACTCTAGGTGACTAATACAAGCTTCTTTCCTTTGTATCACAAAGCATTTGTTCAGTTAATGTATAATATTCTATCTAAATAAGCAAAATACTGTTCAACCAAGTAAACGCTGAAAACAAATTACCCATCAGCCTGAATATACATACTGTGAGGAAATTTACTTCAGTGTGACATGGAACATATCAACAGCAAAGCTGGATATGTTCAAAAGCACCTAAATTATTTCTTTGTTTTTAAAGTTACATGGAAATACTTCTTCACACAGCAAGTATTCTGAAGGAATGAGAACTAGAAACTTGAACAATTTCAACATTTACAGCCAATAAAATAATTATCATTTAATAAGTCACTGAGAATTTAATAAATTCATAAAAACAAGTGAGTGTTCTCTTTTTCATTTAGGGACTAGTCCATTGTACCAATGAAGACGTTTGCCTTTAAGTGCACGCATTTTGAACAATAACTATGTGAGCAAGAATCTGACTTCTAACCAGTCCTTAGTCATGGATACCAGGCCTAACACGTGCAGAGACATTTACATCTTCCCTTCAAATCAGAGTCATTTACATTTTGTCAATTCAGTTTACCATTAAAGGAACTTTTTTCATCATAAATCAATACTTGTGTGTTCTTCAGGAGCATGAGCTTTTTCTCCCCAGAGAGTATGATTTGCTTTTCATTGAATATAGCAGAAAGGTAAAAACTCCAGTTTCTTAGTTCTAAGACCAGAATGGGATCTGAGTTGAATTTGAGTGCTGGTGTTGTGTAGCTAGAATGGAATACATGCCGGTAGCTTGCATTGGTAAATGTTCTCTGGTGAAAATGCAATTCCAGGTGAAAACATCATGCTGTGCTCACAAAGAAGGACTTTTTTTTTTCTTTTTATAAAGAATGGAAATATTTCTCCTAACCATAAATTGTCCTGAGCTTGGTACTCTCCCCTTCTCTCTGAGCTCTGTTGTGGGAGGTTCCTGGGCAAATGTTGGTCCATCTTTAACAGCACTCTTCACTTGCACTCTACCTCCCAATCCCTCTGGCTGCTCCCTGGCTTTCTCACTGTGAGCTGGTTCTCAGCAGCTCTTTCTTTCTTTTTGTTTTGAGTTGGCGTCTCTGTCGCCCAGACTAGAGTGCAGCGGCACACTCTCGACCACCACAGCCTCAACCTGCTGGGCTCCTGTAATCCTTTCACCTCAGCCTTCCAAGTAGCCAGAACTACAGGTGTGTGCTACCACGCCCAGCTAATTTTTGATTTATTGTAGAGACAAGGTCTTACCAAGTTGCCCGGGTGGGTCTCGAACCTGCGGGCTCAGGCAATCCACTCGCCTTGGCCTCCCAAAGTGCTGGGATTACAGGCTGAGCCACCAAGCCCGGCCCTCAGTAAGTTTTGTTTGTTTTGTTTTGTTTTGTCTTGTCTATGAGAGGCCATCAAGGTGCTCCTGGGTCAAGCTTACAAGACTGACCAAATGACATAATCTTGGACTCCAAGGGCTAATGGCTTGTGCCCAGTGGCCTCCAAGTCTTGAGCTACTTGGAGAAAAATGACATTTCTGTCCTTCTGAAGTGTTTACACTTGAGCATGGGCTAGTTCATTGACATGATCTCTATCTTTCCCCTCTAAAGAGTTCACACTGCAGCACTGAAATTTGTGATAGAACCAGATGTAGCTTGGAAGGGGCTATCTTTTGCTCTGAGAAAAACTTTTGGGGGGAGGTTGTGGCAAATTTCCTATGGCAGGGAGGGTTTTGAACACAAGTTCTAAATAAACCTAGACAACTAGCCTTGTAAAATATGTTGAAACTAGTTCTCTGCCAACATTCATGAATAATGAGACAGATATGTGGTATGATTTTAAAAGTACTTAAAAACTACCTAAACAAAAGTTCTAATCCACTAAACATACTGTTTTACTTGCCTCGGTGTCTAAATTTCTGCCATGAGCTGCTAGGCAATGTAGGTTGGATCATCAGAAGCCAAGTAAGGCTTAGGGTGTTTTAGACACTTATGACAGTTCAGAAAGTGGTGAGCAGATAGGTTTTTGTTTTGTTTTGTTTTTGGAGGGGAGAGGTTGAAGGTGGGGTTAGTTTGGGAAGGAAGTTAGTAGGTAGATAAGTGATAAAGAGACACAAAAAGAAAGCAGAAAAGATGTCAGCAGGGCTGGAGTAAGATCATTCAGAAATTTAAATATGGTAAATAAAAGTAAAAACAACATTTAACTGTAAAACACAAAATACATGCATATTGAAATTGAAGTAGCCATTTTCTATATGTCTGGATCTCAACACTCTGGATGAATACATCAAAACTCAGTGAACTTTTCTCATTTTTTCTGGCTCTGGGACTGGTTTAGCTTTGTGGGCGTCAGGAAGGGAGGTGCGTCTGCTGACATATAGTGCGTGGTGGAGGGCCTCTCAGGTTTCACACTGCACAACTCCAGGGGATCCCACGCACAGAGAGGCTATCACATGAGTGGGTGTCCCTGGAGTCATGTAGCTTGGAGGCCCTGGGATTCAGACTCTGATTAAGACTGACCATGATGAACAAAGTATGGTCAGACGACTCTGCCCTGGAATCAGTAGAGTACTTGTTAATATGTAGAATCCCACAACATTAGACTGGATGGAAGCGTAGAACTGGAATGTCAGTTTAAAAATAGAGTGTCTGAGCACACTGGCAACTCACGGTTAACTACCTTTAGGTGACTACCTGCTGTTTTCCCTGAGTCCCTAAGGAAAGCTCCAAATTAAAGAGGCCTGGACTTTTGCTCTGGGGCCAGTTCTGGCATGGCCTGCCCCAGCATCTAGTCAGCCACCTGCAGCCCTTTCAAACTCTGACCTAAGCCAAGGAAGCATAGCTCCCACACCAAAGAGCTCTGTCAGGAGCTCTGGAGAACACGGTTTCAAGACTTGGGCCTTAATTCCAGTTTTGCCATGAACTAATTGTGTGGTACTAGTTAAGTTTGTGAAACTTCTCTGGATGTGTGTTCTTCTGTGTTTGATTAGGGTATAAGTCGGAATTCATCTTCCAGAACTTGACCTGATCCAACTCAGCACATTCTATAGGTCCCCAATTTTGAAATTCCTGAGGCCAAATGTGTTTTGAAATTCAGTATTTGTTGGTTTCTTGAAATGTAATATGCATTTATATTATAGATTGTATAGTACTTTCAGCAGGTCTAAAGCAGGATCTTTAATTAAATATGTTAATTATTTCTATAGCAAAATGTGTGAATATTTGCACTAGTGTAATAAATAAAACTATAAATAGTCACATCAGATTTTCCTGCCAAATGAGATGTCTGTAAAACTTCAAAAGCCTTCAGAATGTTTACAATTTTGGCATTTTAGGTTAAAGGAGTGAGGACTGGTACTAATGCCAGCTCTTAGATCTTAGCTAAAGCCCATACTTTTGGTACAATGTACATTTGTGAGGTTTGAGGAGAGAGCACAGGCAAGGAAAACCGGTGTCAATGAGCCACAGCATTGCAGTTAAGAAAGCTACAGCTCAAGTTCACAAGCTCCGCCCTGTTGCTCATGAACTGTGACCTTGGGCAAGTTCATTAACCTTCTTGAGCCTCATATCCCCTGTCTGTAAGTCACAGAATGGTTGTGAGGATGAAATAATTTATTACATTTTAGGCACTTAGAAGACTGCTTGGCATACATTACTCCACAGGTGTCAGTTTTCATAATCCTAGGAATTGTGTTAACTTGTTTTATTTGCTTGTTTCTGTGTGGGGGTAGGACTGGTGAGATGAGGTAGAGAAAATGAGAAGTTATTATTTGACAGAGGCCACTGGTCCAACTGCTCGCATCCTAATTCGCCTTCCAGTCCTGCTCTAGGTACAATGTTTGGTATCTCCCTTTCTTCTACCTGTCTCTGTGCTTGACTCTCCCTCTATAAAACAGGGACTATCATCCTACTTATTGATAAAATGACGTAAAGAAAAGCAGGTGAATTTTTTAGGAAGGGAATTATTACTTTCTTGAAAAGTAAAGCTGTGTTTCTGCCACTAATTTTTTAATATGGGTTACTGGGAAAAGTTAAGCAAAGCAGGGGCCTGGAGTACCTACCCTGTGCTTTAACCATGTGTCTATTCCAAATGCATCTAGGTTAAACAATACCCTAATGAAACAGAGTGAGTTTCCATGAACTCGCTTATTCATTTTCCCCACAGTCCAGGAAATGTTTTGTATAATTTTAAAGCTTGCAGGCCAGAGGTGTGCCCATCCTCCTGAATCTGTTTTATTTGGGCTGTGATTCATGTAGCCACTGAAGGAAATCACTAATTTCCTAGAATCAAAACATGGCAAGAGCAGAATCCAGCTTCTAACCAGAGCTCTGGGTGGAAGCTACAAGCTAAACAGAGTAGTGTGTAAGCACTGGTCATAGTTTCAGTCTCATGGAGAGGATGCTTCTTCTCGGTCTGATATTTATGTGATGGAAGTTTTTCTTTTTCCTTACAAAAATGTAGTTCTCAAGCTGAGTGATTGGTAAACACCATAGTAGCAGATGTTTCAATTTATATATGCACCACAATCTAAAGCTTCATTTCTGTCATCTAGATCTTAGTCATTTGCTGGTGTCTTTCAAATTTATATTTAAAACAAAGAGGCATGTAAAGTACTGTTACTACTGAAGGGGTATTATTCTATGTGAGGAATAAGGATTGGTATAGAAAGAGATAGAAATTAGCATTTTCTTTTCTTTTTAGTAGTAAATTCCAAAGAATTTACCTACCTTCTCATTGTGAGACATGACGAGACTTTTGAAATGAAAAAAATTATTGCTGTGGTTTCAGATCAGCCATTTTTCAAACCCTCTTCACTGTCTACTTTAATTAATTTTTCCTTAGAAAGTATTTCTCTGAGCTAAATATGAAGGGGGACCACCCCAAAAGAGGACTTTCTTTATTAAAAATTGTGTATTTATTATTACATGTTTAAATTTCAGTCTCCTTCAAAGTACTCTCCATTTGATACAATACATCTACCAAGATGCTTTTTCCACTGCTCAAAACAGTTTTTGAACTCATCAATTTTGATGCTTTTTAGTCCTTCTGCTGTTTTCTGTTTCACCTTTTCCACATCGGCAAAATGTTTCCCTCTGAGGACTTTTTTCATCCAGGGAAACAAAAAAAAAGTCATTTTGGGTGAGAGAAGGTGAACAGGGAAGGGGAGGCATGTGGCTATGCCATTTTTGGTCAAAAACTGCTGAACACTCAGTGAGTTGTGGGCAGGTGCGCTTGTGAATCACCCATCATGAAATGGACAAATGTGTTGAAAGAATTTCCAAAAAAATTCACTGAAGCCTCTCACAACAATCTAACTGGTACACTAATGCTGATAGGTTCCTAGAACACTTACCTAGGGGGGAAACCTATACTACAAGGGACCTACTCTCCAAAAGATAATTCTGTGCTTTTGGGGGTCCTCCTTATATTTGTAAGCCAGTTAGTTTAGACCTCTCTCATGAAGGTATCTTCCAGTTTTAACAGGCAACCATGAAGCTAAGGTATTCTTTTAAATCTTTCCAACTCTAAGAATGGGGTGCACAGATCCTGAAGAAGAAAAAGCAAAGCCATATACACTTCCCTATAGTTAGAACTGCCACTAAGCCCTTCAAGAAAGATGGGGCTTTGCCTTGTTTTATGAATGTTTTTATTTCAGTACCATGATGATGTGTTCTTGCCAAAAATGTTGAACCTGAGTCTTACCAAACCTTAGAATTAAACTTTCAGTTTATGGAAAATATGGGAACTGGGTTTAGTGGCACACTCTCGTAATCCCAGCTACTGGGAGGCTGAGACAGGGAGGGAGGCTTTGCTCCCAAGAGCTCAGTACTGCCCAGGCAACATAGTGAGACCTCATTCCTAACAACTGATTAATTAAATGTTTAAAAATACAAAATATGGGGAACTGAGAAAGAAGATAATACCACTTGGAAACAATTAGACAAACCCAGAATGCAAAACAGTCTATCTGAAAACTTACCCAGTCACTAATAATTCATAATAGCCATATCAATGTACAGACCTTTTTCTGGATTCAAGTCCAAAACAGTAACTGTAGAAAGACACTTGGTGGTGGTAAAGCCATTGGGGAAATCTGAATATGGACTAGATTTTAGGGTACAGTAAGGGTAAAATGCTAAGGTGTTTATAATTTGCTTTGAGCTATTCGAGCAATATGCTAGCAAATATGATAACATATTCATACCAGTTTAACCTAAATAGAGCAAAGGCTCATGCCTGTAATCCCAGCACTTTGGGAGACTGATGCAAGAGGATTGGTTGAGTCCTAGATGTTGAGGTCAACCTAAGCAACATAGTGAGACCTTGTTTCTACAAAAAAAAAAAAAATTAGCCAGGTATGGTAGCATGTGCCTGGAGTCCCAGCTAATTGGGAGGCTAAGGTAGGAGGATTGCCTGAACCCAGGAGGCTGTGGTGAGCTATGATCATGCCACTACATTGCAGCCTGGGCGACAGAATGAGACCCCTGACTCAAAAAATATATATAGAGAAAACATATAGGGAATAGCAATATTAGTCTCTTTACTTTTATGATTGTTTGAAATTATCACAATAAAAACAAATATAACACATAAAAGAAAAATATGAAAGAAAAGAAAGAAAACTCTACCGCCTTCTTCAGAGACATGCTTCAATTCCTTTATAATACTTATAGTCAGGATATGTTTGTATAGGTAACCTAAATTTCATGCCATTCCCTTTTATTCTAGTTCCCATGAAGATACAGAGCAAGTAGGATTATAACTTGTGTTCTTGAAACAAACGGCCCACGGACCCCAGAGTTTCCCTGAGACCCTTTCAGGAATTCTAGGAGGCCAAAACTCTTTTGGTCATAAGAGTAAATGTCATTTGAATTTTTACTGAATTTTGCACAAAACAAGGGTGGGAAATTTGTGTTAGACAAAGTGTCAAAATAGGCTTTCCAAATAATAAAGTTTATTCAAGCACTGTTGTTACAATTAGCATTTTTTTAAAGCTAGAGGAAACACTTTTTGTGCCATTTGTAAATAAAAATGAAACACTATTCTTTGAAGAAGAGGAAAACTGCTGGTGTCTGAACTTGAGAGAGTGAAAGATTTTTTTCTGAACTATTTGAGAATAAATTTCATATGTCAAGTCCTTTACTTCTAAATACCTCAGTGTGTGTTCCCCATGAATATTCTTTCACAATTATTAGTACATTTATCAATGCCAGTAAATTTAACTTTAATTACAAGATGTTTACCTCATCTCTCTGCATTCCGAATGTATCCTATGTATAATAATACTCTTTTAAATAATTTCTTCTCTAGTCTAAAGTCAGATGTTACATTTAGTTGTCGTGTCTCTTTAGCGTCCTTCAATCTAGAACATTTTCATAGGTTTCTTTGTATTTTATGACATAGAAACTTTTGAATAAGATACCTTTCCCCTTTAATACAACATTCATCATTTTCAGTTTGTCTGATGTTTGATATTGTGGCCTCAGAGTATCACGTGTAGTAATGTCTGCTGTCCATCTGACTTTCATTGGTGATGTTAATTTTGATAATCTGATCAAGGTGTATCTGATTCTTCACTGCAACTATTGCTATGTTTTTTTCTTGCAATAAATAAGAAACCTGTGAAGAGGTAGTCTAAGACCATGCAAATATTCTTTCAGTCATCACATTTCCCCCCTAGATTTAATATACATTAAGGAATCTTGCCTGATCCAATCTTTTTCATGACTTTCCTGAGAATCTATTTTTTGTACATGCCCAATTCATTTGATTTACGACATTTACAGAGTTGCACAACAATCAACACAATCTAATTACAGAACATTTCCATCATCCCAAGTTCTTGTGTCCATTTGCATACTACTCTTTTCCCCATTGTTCTTGTTTCTTAAGATAGAAAATTAGGTTACAGTGATCTATCACAGAAACAAAGAGCTGAGTACCACATGTTCACACTCATAAGCAGACCATGAACAATTATCATAATACTTTAAGAAAGGGATTGGCAGTAATGGGAAATTTTGGGGGATGGGTACACTTCATCAATTAAGGGTACTTGATCTCAAACCAGGTGAACTGGGGACAAAAATGATGCCCAAGCTTTACCTGTACAATGACTATTTGCATAACTAACCCTGAATTGTACCACACATCTTTAAAATAAAATTTTTTTTTAAAAGTTTGGTTAGTGATTTTTAAATCTTTCTTCCTTGTAATGTAGGCATTTAGCATTTATAGCTATAAATTTCCCTCTGAAGACTATATTAGCTATATCCCATAAATTTGTTGATTGTGTTTGGTTTTTGTCCAGCTCAAAATATTTTCAGACTTCCCCTGTTATTTCTTTTTGATCCATGGGTTTTTAGACATGTGTTGTTTAATTTCCACATATTTGCAAATTCCCCAAATTTGCTTGTGCTGTTGATTTGTAATTTAATTCCACTGTGGTCAGAGAACATTCTTTGTATGGTTTCAATCCTTTTAAACTGGGACTTCTTTTTATGACCCAGCATATGGTCTATCCTGGAAAGTGTTCCATGTGCGCTTGAGAAGGACTTGTATTCTGTTATTGTGGATGAAATATTCTACAGATGTCATTTAGGTCTAGTTGGTTGATAGTACTGTTCAAATCTTTGATATACTTGCTGATTTTCTGTCAGTTGTTCTACCCATTATTAATAATGGGGTATTGAAATCTCCAGCTATTAATGTAGAATTGTTTATTTGTCCCTTCAATTCTGTCAGTTTTTGCTTCATGTATTTTGGAGCTCTGTTTTCAGGCAAATTTATAGTATGTTTATTGTAATATATTCTGATGAATTAACCCTTTTAACAGAGGCTCCCTTTGGTAACAGTTTTTATCTTAAAACCTATTTTATCTGATGTAGCCACTCCAGTTCACTTATGCCTGCTGTTTGTTTGGTATGTCTTTTTACAATCCTTTGCTTTCAACCTGCATTTTTAAAAAATCTGAAGTGTGTCTCTTGTAACACCATCAAGTTGGATCTTGTTTCTTTCTTTTTTTTTTTTTTTGTAATCTGGTCTGACAATCTCTATCTTTTCTTTGGAGTTTTTAACTTATTCACATTTAATGCTATTAATAAGTTAGATTTATGTCTTCCATTATGCTATTTGTTTCATATAGGCCTTATGTCTGTGTTCTTTTGTTTTTCCTTTATTTTGTATTATGTGATTATTTTCTAGTGTACTATTTTAATTTTTAAAACATATTTTGAGCCATTTAATATGGTTGCTCTAGATCTTATTATATATATCTTATCAGAATGTATTTGAAATTAATAGTAACTTAATTCCAGTAAAATAGGGAAAGTTGAATACCTTCACCACACTCTTGTGCTACTATAATATGTTACATCAACATATGTTATACATATAACAATACAACACTATAAACATTGTTTCAATTGGGCACAGTATCTCTTGCCTATAATATTAGCTACTCAGGAGGCTGAGATGGGAGGATTGCTTGAGGCTAGGAGGTTAAAATCAGTCTGGGCAAAACAGTAAGAACCTATCTATAAAATAATAATAATAATAATAGTAATAATAATAATAATAATAATAAAGTTGAGCATGGTTTTGCACACCTGTAGTCCAGCTACTCAGGAGGCTGAGATAAGAGGATCACTTGAGCATATGTTGAAACATCTTTGCATCCCAGGGATAAATCTCACTTCATTATAATGTAAAATCTTTTTTAATGTGCTGTTGAATTTGATTTACTACTATTTTGTTGATGATTTTAGCATTTATGCTCATCAGGGATATTGGCTTGTAATTTTCTCTTCTTATAGTGCTCATGTCTGGCTTTGGTGTCAAGTTATTGTTGGTTTATTTATTTATTTATTTATTTATTTATTTTTTTGAGTTGGAGTCTCACTCTGTCGCCCAGACTGGAGTGCAGTGGCCGCTCCCGGCCACCGCAACCTCGACCTGCTGGGCTCCAGCGATCCTTCCACCTCAGCCTTCCAAGTAGCCGGAATTATAGGCATGCATTACCATGCCCAGCTGATTTTTTTGATTTATTGTGGAGATGAGGTCTCGCTGCCCAGGCGGGTCTCGAACCCGCGGGCTCAGGCAATCCATTCACCTCAGCCTCCCAAAGGCGTGGGATTACAGGCTGAGCCACCGAGCCCGGTTTATTAATTTTTAAGAGACGGGTTCTCACTTTGTTCCCCAGGCTGGAAGGCAGAGGTGCAACTGCGGCTCACTGCAACCTTAAACTCCTAGGCTTAAGCAATTGTCCCACCTCAGCCTCCTGAGTAGCTAGAACTCACAGGCACACACCACTACACTGGATTATTTATTTGTTTGTTTGTTTATTTAGTTAGTTATTTAGTATAGATGAGGTCTCACTATGTTGCCCAGGCTTATTGCTGACTTTGCGAAATAAGTTTGGAAGTATTTCTTCCTCTTTTATTTTTGGAAGAATTTGAGACAGATTGGTGTTAATTCCTCTTTGAATGTTTGACAGACTCTCCAGCTTATCCTGGACTTTTCCTTGTTGGGAGCTTTTTGACTACTGATTTAATCTTCTTACTTACTCTTTTTTTGTTCAGATGTACTATTTTTTATGATTCAGTCTTGGTAGGTTGTATATGTATAGGAATTTATTCTTTTATCTTGGTTATCCAATTTATCGGCATATAATTGTTCATATTAATCTCTTATGATCCTTTGCATTTCAGTAGTATCAGTTGTAATGTCTCCATTTATAATTTTATTTGCTTGAGTGTTCTTTTTCTCTTAGTCTGTTAGGTATTTGTAATTTACTTATATTTAAAGAAAATAACTCTTTTTGAGCTTTTCTTTTTTTGGTCTCTATTTTATTTATTTCTACTCTAGTCTCATTATTTTCTTTCTTTTGCTAAATCTGAGCTTAGTTTGTACTTCTTTTTCTAGTTCCTTGAGGTGTAAAGTTAGATTGCATGTTTGAGATCTTTTTTCTTAATGTTAGCATTTATCACTATAAACTTTTCCCTTAGAACTGTTTTCACCACTTCCCATAGGTTTTGGTATGTCAGGTTTTCATTCTTATTTGTCTCAATATATTTTTAAATTTTCATTTTGACCCATTTTTTATTCAGGAATGTGATAATGTCTACATATTTGTGATTTTTAAAATTTTCCTCCTGTTATTAATTTCTAGTTTCATGCCGTTGTGGTCAAAAAGATATTTGATATGATTTCCATTCTCTTCAATTTGTTAAGATTTGTTTTGTAGCATAATATGTGATTTATCCTGCAGAATGTACTATATGTACTTGGAGAACATGTGTTTCATGCTGCTGTTGAATGGAATGTTTTATATGTTTCTGTTAGGTTCATTTGGCTTCTAGTGTTGTTCAAGGCTGCTGTTTCTTATTGATTTTTCTGTCTGGATGTTCAGTCCATTGTTAAAAGTAGAGTATTGAAGTTTCTTACAATTATTGTATTGCTTTCTATGGTATTTCTCCCTTCAGTTCTATTTATTTGCTTTATGTATTTAGGTGATCTAATGTTGAGTCCATATATATTTACAAGTGTTATATCTTCTTAATGAATGAACTTCTTTAGTGTTATATTATTCCCTTCTTTGTCTTTTGTGAGAGTATATTGCCTGAGCCCGCAGGTTCGAGACCCACCTGGGCAACTTGGTGAGACCTCATCTCTACAATAAATCAAAAATTAGCCGGGTGTGGTAGCGCACGCCTGTAGTTCTAGCTACTTGGAAGGCTGAGGCAGAAGAGCCATCGGAGCCCAGGAGGTTGAGGCTGTAGTGACTGGGAGTGTGCCACTACACTCCAGTCTGAGCAACGGAGTGAGACTCCAACTAAAATAAAATAAAATAAAATAAAATAAAATAAAATAAAATAAAATAAAATAAAATAAAATGAAATAAAATAAAATAAAATAAAATAAGCCGGGCTCGGTAGCTCAACCTGTAATACCGCACCTTTGGGAGGCTGAGGTGAGTGGATTGCCTGAGCCCGCGGGTTCGAGACTCACCTGGGCAGCGAGACCTCATCTCTACAAAAAATCAGCCGGGCGTGGTAGCGCATGCCTATAATTCTGGCTATTTGGAAGGCTGAGGCGGAAGGATCACCGGAGCCCAGCAGGTCGAGGCTGCGGTGGCCGGGAGCGGCCACTGCACTCCAGTCTGGGCGACAGAATGAGACTCCAACTCAAGAAAAAAATAAAAATAAAAATAAAATAAAATAAAATAAAGTACTTATGGATAAGTAAGAACTTAAAACTGCCATTTTATTAATGGCTTTCTGACTCTTTTGTAATTCTCTTGATCATTTCTTCTTCTTATGCTGTCTTGCTTCATGATTTGATAATGTTTTTTGAAGTGTTTTGTTTTTCTTTTAATATTTCATATGTCTACTACAGGTTTTGTCTTTGTGATTACCATGAGGCTCACATAAAACATCATATAACTGGCTATTTTAATCTGGCAACAACCTAACTTTGCTCAAAAATCCTCTACATTTCTTCCCCTGTTTTGTTTTTGTCATCATCTTTCACATGTTTTATATTTTGTATCCATTCACAAATTATTGTGGCTAGAGTTATTTTTAATGTTTTGTCTTTTGATATTTATACTAGCTAAAAATGATTACACACCACCATTAAAGTATTAGAATATTCAGAATTTGACTTATACCTACTTTTACAGGTGAGTTTTGTACTGTTATAAGTTTTCATGTTCTTTAGCATCCCTTTATTTCAAGATTGCATGTTTGAGATCTTTTTTTTTAATGTTGGCGTTTGTCACTATAAACTTTTCCCTTAGAACTGCTTTCACCACATCCCATAAATTTTTGTATGTTGGCACATCTAGTGATGATGAACTTTTGCTTGTCTTGGAAAAGTTTTTTGCTCCTTCATTTCAGAAGGTCAGCTTTGCTACAAAAAGTATTCTTGGTTGACAGGGTTTTGTTTTTCCTTTTATCACTTTGAATATAGCATCCCACTCTGCCAGTCTGTAAGATTTCTATTTTGAAATCTGCTTATAATTTTACAGGAATTTCCCTTTCATGTGACAATCTGCTTTTCTCTTGTTGCTTTCAAAATTTTCTTTTTCATTGACTTTTGACAATTTGTTTATAAAGTGTCTTTGAAAAAACTTCATGTTCAATCTATTTGGAGTTCTTTTTGCGCCATGGATCTGAATGTTAGTTTACCTCCCCAGATTTGAGAATTTTGTGTCATTTAAAAAAAAAATAAGCTTTCTATTATTTTTCTTTCTTTGCTTCATCTAAAAATCTCATAATGGATATATTGGTTCAATTTATTTGGTCTCATAAACCCCAGAGGTTTTCTGCACTGTTTTTCTTTTCTTTTTTTTTTTTTTGTTCCTCTGACTGGAATAATTTCAAATTATCTGTCTTTGAGTTTGCTAATTATTTCTTCTGGTTGATTGAGTCTGCTGTTGAAACTCTCTATTATACTTTTTAATCTAGTCACTGTACTTTTCAGCTCAAGAATTTGTTTGGTTCTTTTTCTGGTTTATATTTATTTGTTGAGCAAACTTTTTTCATGTATTGTGTTCTTGATTTCTGTAGTTGTTTGTGATTTCCTGTAGCTCACTGAAATTTTTAAAGATAATTATTTTGAATTATTTGTCCAATAAGTCATAGATTTCCATTTCTTTGGGATTAGCCACTGGAGCTTATTTTGTTTCTTTGGTGGTATCATGTTTCCTTGCTTTTGTGTATGTGTGTTCCTTGAAACTTGAGTTGCTGTCTTTGCGTTTGTTTGTTTTTATTTAATTTTTTTATTTTAAAGAAGTGCGGTACAGTTCAGGATTAGATATGCAAGGGATCATTGTACAGGTAAAGTTGGGGCCTCTCTTTGGTCCCCACTTTGCCTGGTTTGAGATCAGGCACCTTTATTGATGTTAGTGCTTTCTGTCCCTTCCCTGGCAGTTTCCTGCTATTGCCAATCCCTTTCTTATAGTATTATGGTAAATGTTCAGGGTCTACTTATGAATGAGAACATGTGATACTCAGTTTTTTGTTTCTGTGATAAATCACTGAGTATTATCGACTCTAAATTAATCCAAGTTGCTGTGAAGTCCATATGTTTACCTTCTTTGTGGCTGTGTAATATTCCACAGTGTATATGTACCACATTTTTTAAATCCAGTCCAGTTTTGATGAGCAGCACAACTGGTTCCATGCTTTTGCTAATGTGAATAGTGCTGCAATATATATGCATGTGCAGGTATCTTTTTGGTAGAATGATTTGAGTTCCTCTGGGTATATTCCCGGTAGGGGGATTACTGGGTCATATGGAAGGTCAATTTTTAGTTCTTTTAGAAGTTGCCACACTGTTTTCCATAGTGTTGAACTACTTTGCATTCCCACCAGCAGTGGTGAAACATTCCCTTTTCTCTGCATCCTCACCAGTATCTGTCTCTGCATTTGAAGAAGCACTCGCCTCCTCTGGCTTCAGGAAAGAAAGACTTCTGAGGCCTTTTATATGGATGTGCCCACTCTACCCCTCTTGATCCCTCTTGAAGAGAAAAATCAGGATTACGTGCCTTCTCTCAATCCTGCAAATCCAGACTGAGTGCTGAACACTTCCTGCTTATTTTTTGTAGGACAGTGCCCTAGAATGCTTGGTTTTGTGCCTTTTCCCAACTCAGCAGTTGAGTTGGCTGTTCATATTCACATGCAATCTGTGGAGGATTGCACATGCTGGCTATTGGAGAAGTGAGGGTCATGGGGCAAAGTGGTACACAGTGCTGGGGGCAATTGTTGGATAGTTGGGGGTGGTAATCTACATGTAAGGTGTCTAAGAGTTCATGGTTAGGCTCTTAGTGGAGTCCATGAACCTGTTAGTAGAATCTATGTGGGTTGATGAGGTCTGCATGTTAGTACAGAATTTCATTAGCATGGAGATGAGGAGCAATCCCTAGCATAAATGATGCTGGCTCCCAGTTTTCTTACAGAGATACAGCAGATTTTCTTGAGCAAATGCTTTTCAATTTGTTGTATACCCTTAGGTCAATTTCCAGAGACTTCTTTTATTTTTATTAATTCATGTATTTATCCAATTTTGTCACTGTTTCTCTGAGAAGAGGATCTGTCAAGTTTATCATGTAGACATTTTTAGAAATTCTACTGCTTAATCAAATCTTGCCTATAATGTCTGCAAACGGCTGATTTTTCAATTCCAGCATTCTTTCCAAATTTACCACTCAGCATTTGGCATTCTCCTATAAGCAAGAACCCTCTATTTCCCCACATTCTTAATATCTATTTATTATAAGTATGGATTAATAAGCACCTATTTTTCCCTCCAATGGTTTATATTTCATTACTATACAGAAATGTTTCTGTTAAATTTGTTCAGATATGATCAGTGGCAATCCCTTTAAGCTGGATCCTGTGTTCTTGTTTATCATCTTTTTGTAGTGCTTCTTACTTTTTTGATATATCAAGGTGTTTGAGACTTATTGGCATTTACCCAGTCTCAGCCCTTGATTCGGTCATTTTTCTAAGAAGCTTTAATTCATCTCAGGGAGAAAAAACTGTTACAGACCCAGGGGTTGATGCTAAGTGTGCCAGAGTTATGCTGAAGTGTCATTGCTATTGCACTTGAGGGGACACAATTAGGAAACTTTTATATATGTAAATATGCAAATATACAGACACACATATACATATTTTAGAAATTATGAGCTTATAGTGATACCTCCAATTCCAGTTCATCTCACAAAATGTCTTTCTTTCCTTTCTCCATTCCATATTTGTATATCTCTTCTTCCTCAATAAAAACTTTGGCTCTCAAAATATCAATACTTTTTTATTCATTTGCTCAGTCTTACCATACATTTAAATTTGTTTAAGAATTTTGTCACCCATACCACTGCATTAAAAAATACTACAAAAAAGTTAAGGATTTGTTTGAAATTCTTTCCCACTATCTTACCAAGACTGTGGGTATAAAGTAAAATACTGGGTTCAGAGTAACTTGGCTAAGTTCTTCCTTCCTTCCTTCCTTCCTTCTTTCTTTCCTTCCTTCCTTCCTTTCTCCTTTAGTATGTTTTATAGTACTCATTTAAAATACATGTGGAATCATTTGTTTCAGTTTGCTCTACACTTTTGAACTTTTTTCTTCTTATCTTTATGGATTTAATTTTTTGAAACATGTAGAATATTAGTATGCTTCCAAGAGCCAAAACACTACTAAAAGATGTACTTAGAGAGGTATCACTTACTCCCATACCCCTTCCACTTGGCTCTCTCATCCTGTGTAGATAAAGAGTTTCATTATTTTCTGTTTTTTCTTTTTTGCTACACACACACACACACACACACACACACACATACACACTGTATATATAGTAGTATATACTATGTTATACACATATATTATATAGTATACTATGCCTATGTGTATATATATATATATATATACTATGTATGTAGTATACTATACATATGTATATCTAGACAGTACTATATGTGTGTGTGTATATATATATATATACACTATACTATACGTGTACTGTGTATGTATATATATATATGCATATTATATACAAACTGTTTTGCATTTGTTTTATCGATAAACAATGTCTCCTGGAAATCACTCTATATCATTTCATACAAAAGTTTACTATGCTTTTTTTTTTTTGAGTTGGAGTCTCACTCTGTCACCCAGACTGGAATGCAGTGGCCGCTTCTGGCCACCACAGCCTCAACCTGCTGGGCTCTGGTGATCCTTCCGCCTCAGCCTTCCAAATAGCTGGAACTACAGGCATGCGCTACCACGCCCGGCTAGCTTTTTTTTTTTTTTTTAAGCAGCTATATAATACTCAGTTTTGTGAATGTTTCATAGTTTATTAATCCGGCTTCTTAGGCTAAGATATTTAGATAGTTTCTAATATTTTCAATTACGTTTAATGCTGTACTTAATCAGTTTGTGTGTATGTATGCATTTTTATATCTGTCGGAGTTGTATTTTAATATATGTTGGAGTTGTGTCTTTAAGATAAACTCCTACAAATATGATTACTGGGTCTGAGAGTAAATACATATGTAGTTTTTAGATATTGATAGGGGTTGTGTCATTTAACATTCCCACCAACAATGTAGTCTTAACAACAACAAATTATATTGTTAAGCTTTTGAATATTTGCCCATCAGATTGGTGAAAAAAGGAATCTCAAGGTACTTTTTTTTTTGAGTTGGAGTCTCACTCCATCACCCAGGCTGGAGTGCAGGGGCACACTCACAGCCACTGCAGCCTCGACCTGCTGGATTTAGGTGATTCTTCAGTCTCAGCCTTCCAAGTAGCTGGAACTACAGACGCGCACCACCATGTTCAGCTAGTTTTTGTGATTTATTGTAGAGATGAGGTCTCACTAATTTGCCCAGGCTGGTCTCCAACCCCTGGGCTCAGGCAATCTTCTAGCCTTATCCTCCCAATGTGCTGGGATTACAGGCTGAGCCACCGTACCTGGCCTCAAGGTACTTTTAAATAGCATTTTCCTTTATTATGATTACAATTACATTTTTACATATATTTGAAGGCCATTTTAATTTCTTTTCCTATGAATTATCTGTTTGTGACTTTTGTTCATTTTTCTATAAGATTTCTTATTACTTCTTCCTTCAATTTTTTTTTCTTCCCTCACTTCAATTCTTGAAAATCCTTAGTACATTAAGAACTAGTGATTTAACTGTGGTATATATTACAAATATTTTCTCCCAGTTTATTTGCTTTTTAATCCTGCTTATGGTTTACAATTCCAAATCTTTATGTGTTCATGCAAATTGTCATTTATTATATCTGAATTTTGAGTCATAGTTAAAAAGCCTTGAATTATAGCTAAAAACACCTATCTTATTGAGGCTATAGAGAAACTTACCCATGTTTTCTTCCAGAACTTACATAATTCCTTCCTTCCTCCTTTTCTTTTTTCTTCTTTAGATCTCGGATCCATCAATACATTTGGAGCTTATTCTTATGTACAGTGTGAGAAATGTATCAAACTCTGTCTTTTTCAGTTGTCCCAACACCCTTTATTTAAAAGATCATCTTAGTCCAAAGTGCTATGAGATATTTCTTTTACCACATACTAATTTTTATATGTAGTTGATCTATTTCTGAATTTTCTATTCTATCTCATTAGCTCATCTACACATGCTCCAGTACCAAACTGTTTTAATTATAGAGGCTTTGTAGCATATTGATGTATCTGGTAGGGGTATATTCCCTCTCAGACTTTTTTCTTTTCTGTATTTTTTGAAGTTATTATTTTGTGTTTTTACACGTAAGCTTTAGGATCAAATCTATGAGAAAGATTATTGAAATTTTTACTGGAATCAGATTAAATTTAATTAACAACTTTATGATATTGAGTTTTCCTATCAAAAAACAAAGAATATTTTCTTATTTGTTTCAGTCTATTTTTGTGTTTTTCAGGAATGTTTCATAATTTCTTTATAGAAGGTTTGGATATTTCTTTTTATTTTCTTCTTTGAGAGGGAGTCCCAGTCTGTCACCAGGCTGGAATGCAATCACACAGTCACAGCCCCTGCAGCCTTGACCTGCTGGGCTTAGGGGATCCTTCTATTTTAGCTTTCCAAGTGAACTGGAACCACAGGTGCATGCCACCATACCCAGCTAATTTTTAAAAATTTATTCTAGAGATGAGTTCTCGCCATGTTACTCAGGCTGATCTTTTTTTTTTTTCACCTTTACATTTTTAATTTTAAAATTGTGGGGTACAATTCAGGGTTAGGTGTACAAATATTCATTGTTCAGGTACCCTTGTTGATAAGGTGTGCCCCCCCTTCCCGAGGCAGATTCCCACTACTGCCAATCCCATCCCACCATTCCCCCATCCCCCCCGCAGTTTCCCGCTACTGTCAATCCTTTTCTTATAGTATTACAATAGTTGTTCAAGGTCCACTTATGAGTGAGAACATGTGATACTCAGTTCTTTGTTTCTGTGAAAGATCACTCAGGCCGGGCTCGGTGGCTCAGCCTGTAGTCCCGCGCCTTTGGGCGGCTGAGGTGAGTGGATTGCCTGAGCCCACGGGTTCGAAACCCGCCTGGGCAACTTGGCGAGACCTCATCTCTACAATAAATCAAAAAATTAGCCGGGCGTGGTAGTGCGTGCTTGTAGTTCCAGCTACTTGGAAGGCTGAGGTGGAAGAATCGCCGGAGCCCAGTAGGTCGAGGCTGCGGTGCCCTGGAGCGGTCACTGCACTTCAGTCTGGCGGACAGAGTGAGACTCCAACTCAAAAAAAAAAAACAAAAAAAACCACTCAGTATTATAGACTCTCAGTTCATCCTGGTTGCTGCAAAGTTCATGATTTTGTTCTTTGTGGTGGTGTAATATTCCCCTGGGTGTATGTATCACATTTTTTTAAATCCAGTCCTCTTTTGATGGGCAACATGGTTGGTTCCATGTTCTTGCTATTGTGAATAATGCTGCGATAAACATACTTGTGCAGGTGTCTTTTTTATACAGTGATTTGAGTTCTTCCGGGTATATTTCCAGTAGGGTGTTGCAGGGTCATACGGCAGGTCAATTTTTTAGAACTTTTAGGAGTCGCCACAGTTTTCCACAGAGGTTGTCCTAGTTTACACTCCCACCAACAGTGCAGAAGTGTTCCCTTTTCGCCATCTTCTCCAGCATCTGTTATTTTTTGAATTATTGATGATGGCCATTCTGACTGGAGTTAGGTGGTATCTCATTGTAGTTTTAATTTGCATTTCTTTGATGACTAGTGAGACTGAACATTTTTTCATGTACCTGTTGGCTGCTCGTATGTCTTCTTTTGAGAACTGTCTATTCATATCTTTTGCCCACTTTGTAATGGGGCTGTTTGGTTTTTCTTTTTGACACTTTTTTTTTTTTTTTCCCTGAGTTGGAGTCTCACTCTGTCACCCAGACTGGAGTGCAGTGGCCGCTCGCAGCCACCGCAGCCTCGGCCTGCTGGGCGCCGGTGATCCTTCCGCCTCAGCCTTCCGAGTAGCCGGAATT
This sequence comes from Cephalopachus bancanus, assembly GCA_027257055.1. Lineage (NCBI taxonomy): Eukaryota > Metazoa > Chordata > Mammalia > Primates > Tarsiidae > Cephalopachus > Cephalopachus bancanus. The sequence continues at coordinate 3,221,230 of JAPVLO010000121.1, read as the reverse complement.
ACAGGCGCACGTTACCACGCCCAGCTAATTTTTTGATTTATCGTAGAGATGAGGTCTCGCCTGCCCAGGCGGGTCTCGAACCCGCGGGCTCAGGCAATCCACTCACCTCAGCCTCCCAAAGGCGCGGGATTAAAAGTGTAGAGATGTCTTGAGATCAAACTATTTGAGACCACTGCCTTTTGCAATTACCAAATTCTCCTTTTCAAAACTTTTAATTTAAAAAATATACAAACTAACTTGTAGCATTTGGCTATTGCTCTTTACTTCTTTGGAATTCCATCATTCTCACCTTATAGCTCTTTGAGGCTGTATTCCAAAGCAAAATGTAATGTGGAATTACTCCTTCAGGAGCTTAATTGAAGCAGTTCTTCACTTCTAGTTATTCCTTAATGTGCAGTGACATTGCATGGTGTACTCCTCAAGGTCCTTCCATACTTTTACATATTTACTTGCTTCCTACTCATTTGATGGCCCTCTACGACCCTTCTTTTCCTAATTTCTAGCAATTTTCTTCTGTCTTGTGTAAAGCTCAATCATTTTTCGTCTTGCATTTGTATAATTTATATTTCTCAAGTGCACTGCCCTGTGTGTCCTTTGATGAAATGCCATTTGTAGGCAGAACTGAAGCATACCATTAACTGTGGCACATAATACTTTAGACTCATGGAAATCCCTAAAAATCATTTGATAGTTTTATATTTTCAAAATGTTTACCCATTTAAGGATTAGAGACTGATATTATGAACACTTTTGTTAGGTTTTCATAGTTGTAGGCTTTACTTGAAATGTTATTAACACTTTTAAATTAGTTGGCTCATGTTTTTTGTCAATTATTCTTATAATTACAAGAAAATAATTTATTAAAGAAGGTATAATACAAACCTCTGATTTATCATCATAGAGAGATACTAAAATTCAACCATTTGTGAATTCTATCACTGTTAGGAAGACCAAAAAATAATATTCATCCTGAAGAGGTGACTTTAAATGATAAATTAAGCACTACGTTGTGACTACCTTTGATTTTATTTACTTATTTATTTTGAGTTTGAGTTCGTTCCTTCTCCCAGGCTGGAGTGCAGTGGCATGCATGATCACAGTCACCACAGTGTCAATCTCCTGGCCTCCAGCGTTTCTTCTGCCTCAGATGTGCATTACCATGCCCAGCTATTTTTTTATTTTATTGTAGAGATGAGGTCTCGCCAGGTTGCCCGGGCTGGTCTTAAACCCTCAAGCTTAGGCCTGGGCCTCCAAAGTGCTGGGATTACAGGCTGAGTCATTAAGCTTGGCCCTTCTTTGATTTTAAACAAAATATAATTTCCTCGTTCTTACATACTTTATCATTTCAAGATTTACAAAATTTTCAAATTAAAACTCTTAAACTTTTAGGAACTGATGGCTATATAGTGATACTGAAGAATGTTGGCAGATAGTACATTGCAACCTATTATCATTGGCAACTTTCTTTAGATATAAAGATTTCACTTAGGAGCAAATTTGAGTTAGAGGCTATTAACAAAATGAACTATACCATATCATTCTCTATCCATATGTTGTTTCCAACTCATTGCTTACCCATAGAACAATAAATTAATTCAAGAATTTACAACAGGTCAATTAGGTTCTCTTTATCTCAACTGTAAGTACAACCTTAATTAAGTGTTAAACTATACAATATTTCCCCTAAATTCTTTTCATGCCTGTAGGCATCTAGTTTTATTTTTCCATCTCACATAATAAGGTTTTTAAAATTTCTAAAATAGAAATTGTAGCAGGTACACATACATTTAGTTTTAATGCCTGGCCATTAAAACTAAATGTATGTGGTAGAGAGTCACATGTATCTGGTAGAGAGTCACATAATATTTAATGAATGATGTAAATTTCCATGAAAGAGGAATGTCTAACATTTATTAAATACCTATCAAGTTCTTATTTATTCAATGTCATTTGATAAGGACACTAAGTCTCTGATTCGTTAAGTATAAATGGCACAACTGAGATTTGATTTAAGGATTTTCTTGCTTTACAATGCCATGTTTTTGGCTCTCCCCCAAAGGGGAAATTAAATCTGATAAATTTACTTATTCGCTTATTTATTCTAGATGTTTCTTGGCTCAAGCAGGCTTCACTTTGTCACAACAAGGTCAAAATGGGCATGTAACCATTCTAGAGTACTAATGGAAAGGACAGATGGAATGAAGTCTCATTTTTATGAAAAGATTGGTTTTGTGAACTTGTACAAGTTACTCCCTGTTCCACAACTTTAAATTAAATCTCTTAAGTTACCTTTCAAGGACCCTCTTAAAAAAAATGTTTCATATAAATGCTGATAAGTATGCCACCACCAAATACACTTGGCAAACAGATTTGCAGCTTAAAGAGTTATGTGGTTCTGGAAACTTTTCATGGTTTTATTTCTCCACAGTTTAGATGATCTGAATGGGTCCTAAATGTGTCACAACAAATGTCCTTATGAAAGGAGGGTACGGGCTTGGTGGCTCAGCCTGTAATCCCAGCACTTTGGGAGGCCGAGGCGAGTAGATTGCCTGAGCCCGCAAGTTTGAGACCAGCCCGGGCAACTTGGAGGGACCTCATCTCTACAATAAATAAAAAAAAATTAGCTGGGTGTGGTAGTGCGCACCTGTAGTTCCAGATACTTGGAAGGCTGAGGCGGGAGGATTGCTAGAACCCAGCAGGTCAATGCTGGGATGGCCACGAGCATGCCACTGCACTCCAGCCTGGGCAATGGAGTGACTCCAACTCAAAAATAAATAAATAAATAAAATTAATAAAATTTAAAAAAAAGAAAGAAAGAAAGAAAAAGAAAGAAAGAAAGAAAAGAAAGAAAGAAAGGAGGGTAGAGGGAGTTTGACCTCAGGAGAGGAAAGTTATTGGAAGACTGAAGCAAGATGCTGCTGACTGAGAAAATGGAGGAATTTTTGCAGTTTTATTAGTTATAATGTCAACAAAAAGAAAAAAGAAAAGAAAATGGAGGAAGGGGCCACAAGCCGAGGAATGCAGCTCTAGAAGCCGAAAAAGATAAGGAAATAGATTCTCTCCTAGGGCCCCTGGAGGCAGTGAAGCCCCCTTGGCCAGATTTTAGACTTCTGACCTTTAAAACCATAGAATAAATGTCTTAAGTCACAAGTTTGTTGTGATTTGTTACAGCAGCCACAAGAAACTAATACAAAGACTAAACAAACCATATACTTACTAGCAGAACTACATTGTCTTTATGAAGTTGCATCTAATTTTACTCTACTTCCATTTCTAATATTCTAGTAATCTTGATCCTAAGCACTGCGGGGGTGAAAATGTAATATATTTTCCTTACCCATCACAAGGACCATGACCAACACCTTATAGTCAAACAGATTATAAGAGAAAGGTCTAAAAACGTTAGCAAAGTTTTATGGGACATGAAAGCCTTCAGAAATGAAGACCCAAAGAACCAGGGAAATCTGTGTACTTGTATGCTAAATCTGATGAAAGAAATAGACAACTGTGGAGGAATATGACTGGGCAAATAGGGTATGATCTAATGGTAACAACTGGGGGGAATTTAGTGAGGCCTTTTGCTCAGATTCTTCTTGGATTCTTTGTGCCACATTCCTTTCCTGTGGGTATCGGGCAGGGCACCTGTCACAAAAGGATCTTATACCTACTTTCAGGGCAAGTAGATCAGAGGGTGGCCTTTCTGGGTTTCATGACTTGCTTTGGAGGAGAGGATGTCTAGTTTCTATTACTCAGGGAACAAGAATTCTAGTTTCTAGGACATGCCTTGAGAAAGAAAGGAGGGTGGAGGAAGTAAAGCAGAATTTGCTTCTGAGGCCCTTCCGATCTTCTTCAGTTCAAAACACTCAGCATGCTGAGGTGCCATACTTGGGGTATCATTCTCTGAGCCCTGGCAGCACCCAGCAATCTATAAAGAGGTGTGTATCCTGTGAGCCTAAAGACAACTCTTTTCATCTAAAGATCCTTTATTGGGCTCCTCTGTCCCTTATCCACCACCTTCTCTTCTTCATTTACCAGAAATGTTTTTCCCCCAAGGGACTCGCCTTAGCCTCTCCCATCTCTTCCTTATAATCTTGCCATTATTGCCCTATGCACTGTCATAGCTTTAATTATTACTGTACAGCCAGTGCTCCTGACCAGTTTGCTAAGCTCCAGACTTACATTTCCTATTGTCTGTTATGCATCTTCTGCTGGATAGTTCATTGGTATCTTGCAGTCAATAACACTAAACATGAATTTATCTTCCCATGCATTGATTTACAAACGAAAAACCAAATCACACCGGAAAACAAATGTTTCCTCAAATAAGGTATGCTAAGAATTTTGTTTTGTTTTGTTTTACACAATAATGGAAAACTAAAGTGTCTTGTTCTTTGGTTTTTGCAGATGTCAACTCTGAGTAATATTTCTCCCAGCATTTCTTCACTTTGCCTTAATCCACATGGTTCGTCCTGGTTATGGTACAAATGACTTCAGGAATGGAAAATCTGACTTAGATTACTCTGTATGTGAAATTCTCACAATACAATCTTCTCAAGCAAGTAACCATTTAATTCGAGTAGCTTGTGACACAGTACTCTGACTTTATCTCCTCTATAGTGTTTTCTTTTCTGAAGGCAAAAAGAATTGTGAAAAAGTCTTGAAACTTTACCTGCTAATGGTATTAGAGAAGTAATTTTAAACCATTTTGTGTGTATTGGTGGGATAGAGCAAATGAGTAAATACACTGATATTAGAAACCAGGATTCTCACTGTGGGGAAGAATGATGAAATTTGAAATGGAGGAGAAGATGGAAGGCAGAGGATGAACTCTTTGAGCAACCAGACTGGAGGTGGACATTATCGTGATACAAAATGTGTGTGTGAACATGGGTCTATAAGTGTAGCAATGAGAACATATAGACCTCCAATACTGATTTCTAAATCACATTTCCAACTAAAAGGAAACACAGCTCCTTCAGAAAATGACTGATTCCAAGTCTGAGAAGGGAATATACAAGATAAACTTAAAAGATATTGTTCCAGAAATCAAAGACGTGTTAAAAAATGGTTGCACATAAGACACAGAAACCAGTTTGAAGGAGCTCCCAATGACCAAATCTGGGACATTAAATATTATGACAAGAATGAATATAAAATTTTAAAAGTCCACGAGTCAACAGTAATTGAAGGCAATGATGGCAGCACCAGAAAACTAGTGAGTCCAGCTGGTGTGCAAAAGAAATGATAGCATGGAAAAATCACCATTTTACAACCTTCAGTGTAATAGCTAATTAAGGAAAGGATAATCAAAAGATGCTAAAACAATTTGGTGAAGGTTTGTGGAAAAACAGGATTCATGCAATCTCTTTCAAAGCATTGACCCTGAGATTATGTACTTTATGGTAGAGAAACCTGGTATATACCACCTTACCTGAGTGATCAGACTTGGTAGGAGCAATAATTAGATGGTGTTTTTCCATGTCCCCAGAAGTGACTCTTTAAGAGAGACATAATATTACATATATAATATTCTTACCCCCCCCAAATTTTTTTTTTTTTTGAGTTGGAGTCACTCTGTCGCTGAGACTGGAGTGCAGTGGCTGCTCCTGGCCACCGCAGCCTCGACCTGCTGGGCTCCGGTGATCCTTCTGTCTCAGCCTTCCAAGTAGCCGGGACTACAGGCACGCGCTACCATGCCCGGCTAATTTTTTGATTTATTGTAGAGATGAGGTCTTGCCAAGTTGCCCAGGCAGGTCTCGAACCCGCAGGCTCAGGCAATCCACTCACCTCGGCCTCCCAAAGCGCGGGATTACAGGCTGAGCCACCGAGCCCGGCTACCAAAAATGTTTAACTTGAATTAATCATGTAGAAACAACCAGAAACATCCAAATTGTGGAACAGTCTATAAAGTGACTAACTTTGGATACTTAAAAACTGCCTAACATGATGAAAGACAAAAATAGCAGGTGAAGCCTGGCTCTGTGATTGATTGGATTATTATTTTTTTGCATCTTCATAAGTTTTACTAAATAATAACTTACAGACTATAAAATCACCATCTTAAAGTATACAGTGCAGAGTTTTGTTTGTTTGTTTTGTTGTGGGTTTTTTTTTTAGTTGGAGTCTCACTCCATCACCCAAGCTGGAGTGCAGTGGCACGCTCATGGACACCCCAACCTCACCTGCTGGGCTCCGGCGACCCTTTTGCCTCAACTTTCCAAGTAGCCAGAACTACAGGTGCAAACTACCACACCCGGCTAATTTTTTGATTCATTGTGGAGACGAGGTCTCACTATGTTGCCCCGGCTGGTCTCGAACTCATGGGCTCAGGCAATCCTCTCGCCTCAGCCTCCCAAAGTGGTTGTTAGTGTATTCATAAAGTTATGCAACCATCATCATTACCTTATTTTGGAACATTTTATTATCCCCCAAAAGAAGTCCCATACCCATTAACTATACGACCATTAACATTTGCTTCCCATTGCTCCTACAACCTATCCTCTGGCAAACATTTACTTTCTGTATCTGGAAATTGTCCTACTTGGGAAATTCTTAAGATGGAATAATACAATATGTGATCTTTTATGTCTGTCTTCTTTCACAGGGTTTTCATTTCATCTATGTGGTAGCGTGTATCTGTACTTCATTTGCTTTTATTACCAAATAATATTTCACTATGTGGATACAACACACTTTATCCATTTATCAGTTGATGGACATTTAAGTTGCTATCACTTTTTGGCTATTATGAATAATGCTGAACATTGAATTCCAGATTTTAAAAAATCAGTATATAAATAGTTTAGGGACAGACAGGGGACATTTATTCATTTCTTAAAAATTGTCACAAGCCGAACTCGGTCGCTCAGCCTGTAATCCCGTGCCTTGGGAGGCTGTGGTGAGTGGATTGCCTAAGCCCGCGGGTTCATGACCCGCCTGGGCAGCGAGACCTCATTTCTACAATAAATCAAAAAATTAGCTGGGCGTGGTAGCACATGCCTGTAATTCCAGCTACTTGGAAGGCTGAGGTGGAAGGATCGCCGGAGCCCAGCAGGTTGAGGCTGTGGTGGCCAGGAGCGGCCACTTCACTCCAGTCTGGGTGACAGAGTGAGACTCCAACTCAAAAAAAAAAAAAAATTGTGACAATGCTATTGTAGTAAATAAAGAATAATGTCTTTTTTTCTGAAAAGATATATCCTGAACTATGTAGAAACAAAATCATGGTGGCTGCACCTTGCTTTTATATGGTAGAAGAATAGGAATGTGAGAGCAAGTGTGTACAGAGAGAGAGGGAGAGTGGGAGGGAAGGTAAATGTGATAACGTGTTAACTAGTAAATTTAAGTGAGAAATGAGTTGTTCGTTTACAGTCTTTCCATTTTTATGATAAAAATTTGGAAAAAATTCTGCAATCAGTAGCCCTTAGATAATGGAGAAAATCTATTGTTATGTTATTATTACCAAGTGCCGTTTTGACGCACTTTGTTCACAGAATCAGTATAACGTGCTTCTTACAATCATGAAATCTCCTGGGCTTATTCTTGTTTAATGCCTTGATAACTGGAGACATGGAAGCTTCTCATCATCTTCCTGGAGTTGCCATAAATCCCAACATTCAATTTCTTCAGCCTAGATCCAGCCCCAGTGGAATTTAAAAACAAATGTAATCATCTCTATATTTATGGGTGATCAATTAAATCACAAATCAGAAACTATTTTATCTGTTTAATTTTGCAATTAAATCTTTTGTGATTTGAATTCATTTGAGATTTATCTTCAAATAAATGTACTCTAATAATTGTACAATCAACGATTTTTTCGGAATTTATGTGAGATTATTATTATTAGTATTTGAGTTGGAGTCTCAGTCTGTCGCCCAGGCTGGAGTGCAGTGGCACACTCACAGTCACCCCAGCATCGACCTGCTGTGCTCCAGTGATACTTCAGCCTCAACCTTTCAAACAGCCAGAACTACAGGAATGCGCCACCATGTCCAGCTAATTTTTTATTTATTGTAGAGATGAGGTCTCACCAAGTTGCCTCAGCTGGTCTCAAACCCGCAGGCACAGGCAATCCACTCACCTCAGTCTCCCAAAGTGCTGAGATTATAGGCTGAGCCACCGAGTCCAGCTGAGATTATTTTAAATTTAAGATGGGACTCATGATTTTTAAAATTGAGTTCTAAAATTAAGAAAAATCAATACAAAAATAACTTGAGTGCCTAGTATTATTTTTAGATGAGTGTAAACAACATCAACTTAAGCAGCTATTGAAAAGAGTCCCAGTAAACATAATAGTTTCAATGACATGTCAGCTGGAAAGCAGAGGAGAATGGGACATACCGGCTGTGTAAGTATATGTCAGAGTCATCTAAGCCATCAGTCAAAGCATTGCTTACTGAGCTTTCTTATGAGTGAGGCTTTGTGAAAGACTGAGAAAGAAACTACAACCCTCACTCTTCTAGTCATTTATAGTCTAGCTGGAGAGGTAACAGTTATATTTATTAACATATAAAAGCAAAAACACTAGAAATAATCTAAATGTCAGGAAATGAAAGATTAAATTGTCTGATCGTTAAATTCCATGCTGTAGAACAATGTCCTGGGAAACACAATGTACTAAGTAAAATAAGTGTTCAATATCAGTGTAATTTTGTTTTTTTAAAAGTATAATGTTATTGCAATTTTGTTTTATAAAAGCAAAAAAATATGTACGTAGGAATAGAACAAATTGCCAGAAGTACCAATTGTGTAACTATGGTTATGCTGGAGTGGTAGAATTTGTGATGATATTCTTTTTATGGGTTTCAATAACTAACTAATGTTTGTATAATACTTTTATTATCAGAACACATATATTGTTAAAAAAATTAAAACATAATTTATAATACAAAACAGTATACACAAAACGACAAACAAATTATCCTGTTAGCTCTGTAAGACCAGCATAAGGATCACCAAACTAATAAGTGGTTGAACCAGAATTCGAACCCAAGTAGTCTAACTGAATCTTTACTCATATTCAATTTTAGCTAACAATCACTTGCAGAATATAAACTCCCTCTGCAGGTCTATTGGTTACATGAGAACAGGGACCTTGTCAGGTCTTGTTCTACTGTGATCCCAGGGTGTAACAGCACATAGTAATTATCAGATAAAAACTTATTCCAGTAATGAATAGGTCACTTTTTTTTGTCACTGTGGTTTACAACCAAAAATCAGCATCACTTAAATCTGAGGTTCAGATTCATTCAACAGAGATAATAGCTTGATACCTGTGGAAGTGATCAAAGTATTAGCATTAACATTTTTTTAGTTAGTGTGGAAGATTAAGACAGATGATGTTAAAGGCCATCAAAGCATTTTGTGTTCACATACTACTTCAGCACTATTGGTGAAATATTTGTTTTTTGACTAAGAAAATTTACCTTATACTATCTCTTAGCATAAGACAGATACTATAAAAATTAGAGCTGTAGAGGTTATTCTCTTTCTTTTTGGATGTGTTATATTTGCCCCAAAATATCCAGAAGGTAAAAATATATTCCAAAACAACAAGTGGAGACCATTTATACTTACCTTACAAAATTACAAATGACACTAACCATGAACATAAAGACATTCCATTGGCAGCATTCAAAGTAGTGAGAGTAGCATTCTATAGCAGTAAGAGAGATGAAAACAACTAAGAAACAGTTGGAGGTTGATTGATGATGTAAATAAGAACCAGATACTATAAGAGAATACAGCAGTTCTGAATTTTTCAAGCAAGCATGAGTTTGTTTTGTAAGTTATTTATATAAGAGTAACACCAGAAATAAAATGAGTATTACATTTTATATTAAAAACCAAAGTGAAGATAAACTTAAATCACTTTTTGAAGACAGCTTACTTGTATGATTTGCCTTATTGCATGCTGATTCAAGTAGGCTGTTTTTTGCTGAAATTTAAACTTATTCTCTTTGAAATATCTGTGGAACTACTACTTTCTTTTTCTTTTTGGCTTAAACAACACAAGTTTATTTCTCATAGGTCTAGAAGCTGGGAAGTCCAAGATCAAAAACGCCAGCTGATTCAGGTTCTAATCGGAGCTCTCCTCCTGGCTTTTAGAAAGTTGTGTCTTCATATGTTAAAGAGAAAGAGGCCACAGTCCTGTCATATCAGGGCCCCACCTGAATGACTTTATTTGATATTTTTCTACCTTTAACAAATTTTATTTTTAAATTGACTCACAAAAAAGTGTATATATTTGTTGTATACAATATGTTTTGAAATATGTATACATTGTGAAATATTTGTATATTTCACAAACATACAAATGAAATGGCTAAATCAAGCTAATTAATATATGCATTACCTCACATACTTGTGATTTTTCATGGTGTGATAACTTAACCCTTTGAACTTGAATGTCCCTTGGGACATCGTAACTCTAGCAAACCACTCTGATGACCCCTCTCACAGGACATAAAGAGATTGTTGATGATTATACAAGACAAACTTATACAAGCATATATTTTCAAAAATGTACATTTCCTTGATCAAATTGCACAAAAAAGCAAAGAGATGGAATATATATTGAGTTATACATTTAAAAAAATCAACTGGCATACTGTAGAAAGAGAATACGTGGAGTGCTTTCACAGTGGTGCCAACACTTCTTTGTAATGGGAGGTAGTGATAAACAGCATTTGTATATGAAGGGCAGCGGTGGGTATACCCTTTGTATCCATATGGCATAACTTGAAAAGATAAATAAGCGAGTTACTGTAGCCTTAAAAGATAAGAGACTTTTGAAGTTGAAGGCAGATCTCTTGAAATATCAGGCTGCACAGATAGAATGTATCTACTTGCACTAAGTCAGAAAAGTAAAATTGGAAAAGTAATATTCTTTTGATAAGTTTCATTTTGTGATTTTGTAACTTACAATTAGAAATTTTTTGGCCGTTAATTTAGTTTGCAGAACAATGACAAAACAAAAAGACAAAAGTGAGAGGCACAACACAAACAGAAGCAAGGATGAGTTAGATTTAGACTCATCTTCGTGGTTTTCATGAATCACAAGTGTGTCCCTCTATATCATCTTCAAACAACAGATCAGACAATAAATTATATATTATTGTCTTTATCTTTTTATTTATATATTTACATTTTTATTGGAATTATTCAGAACTGTCAACAACTGGACAACATATCAGGAAATAAAACATGAAACACCAACAGTCTTTAAACTCACACAGCTTACATGTTTACATATAAAGTTACTACATATATAAATATTTTCAAGGACTCATGGGCTTGGAAATATTCAAAAGACATTATTGTCATATTTCAATATTTACAAAGAAAGTCACAAAATAATTTCAAACATTAAGCCACTGCAAAGAAATATCTGACACAAGAAAAAATTATTAAAAAATAAACTTTCAAGAATATCCAAGACAAAACTTTAAATGAAGCACTTCCCCCCCCGTAATCAAAGTCAATAGAAACGCAAACTAATCGTTCAAAGTATGGCAGACAGCAAAAATCTCAGGTGACAACACCCTGAAACCTGTTGGCTTTGGAAAGAAGCAAGTGCACAGGACAGGATGCCAGTGCAAGCGGGACTTCTGGCAATGGCCATGGGGCCCTGCATGCTGTCTTGGGCACGAGGAGGGGACAGGAAGGCAACACAGACTCAGAGGGTGGCGACGGGCCCCGCATGTCATCTGGGGATGAAGAGGGGACAGGAAGGCAACTCAGCATAATAGATTGTGTCATGTGCAATTTACCTATTAATTGGGCAATGAGAAAGGGGGATTAAAAAAAAAGGTGAACCTTGATCCAGGCCACAGTGTAAGGGGCACACCGTAAGCACATGCCCATGGACAGTGGCATAACGGGGGTCTCAGGGGCGGGTACAGGTGTGAACTCTCACAGCAGAGCACCTTAAGTGCAGACGCATTCTCACACACAGGTGTGGCCCCTGCATATATATGTCCCGCTATGCGGGCTTCCAGATGGTTCCTTAGACAGCCATGTGAAAACTAGCAAGGGCACTACGATGGCATGGCAGAAGCCAGCACTTCCTTGGGGTTGGGGACCCTCCAGGACTCAGGGCAGAACACCCCCCAACACCTGCTTGAATGCCGACCTCTTGAGAGGGCTGGCATCCCAGCAGGTCCTCACAACCCCAAACCTGTCAGGGGGCAAGTGCTCTGGGTTGAGCATGCTGATGCCTCCGAGATCATCCCGTAGAACTTGGAGTCCAGGGCCAGGCCGGGGTAGGGGCTGTTTCCTAGAGAGAGCAGCTCCTACAGAAAGATGCCGGGACCAGACGTCCCTCCCGAACGTGTACACACAGTTGAAGATGCTCTCGGGCACCATCCACTTCTGGAGACTCGGGCATTTATTTCCTTTAAACATAATTGGAGTCATGCTTGATGTCTCCGGCTAGACCAACGTCGCGAGTTTTTGTGATTCGACAATGAGTCAGGAGGGTGTTCCTAGCTGCTGAGTCTGTGAATACAGTTATTGGAGGCGAGGCATGCCCCGCCCTTGGCCACCTGGTACGAGCAGCTCAGCAGGTCCAGGGCCAGCTCGTCTTCCTTGATGACGGCGAGGGACACGTCCCACTCCACGTGCAAGCCTACTCTCGCGGACCTCCTTCCTGTCGGCCTTGGTTGGGACAACGTGGGAGATGTCAGACTTCATGTCCATGTACTCGTTAGTGCGGTCACACGAGGACTCCTTTGAATGCAAAAGGTTCTTATAAAGGGCCGCTTCTGCTTGATCTTTCTGCTTGGAGCAAATACATGAATCACGTTTTCTTCTCGAAACATTCAGAAGATCACCATAGCATGTACAACATACCGTAATGGCCAGGGTAGGCCCAGCCACGGTGCACGCCCCGAGGGGATTCACGGTGTTCATGTGATTGCTGAGGTAACTCAGGACCTTCGGTCCAGACATTAGGGCTTTCCGCTGTTAGATGGGCGCTGGCTTGAGCATCTTCACAGCAACGGTCATGGCCGCGTCTGACTTGATCAGGCCGTAAGAAGCGGCCCCCACAACCTTCCGAGAGCTCATCCTGTTCCTGGAGAACTCCCACTTGTGGTCCTAAGGAAGCCGGGTCGGTCGATGTACACGTAGTTATTGCGGTTTATCGCCTCCACGACCTTCCGCTGCCACTGCACCTCGTATATGGGCTTCTCCAATTACATATTATTAAGGTGGGAGGAAGAAAAGGAGACTGCATTGTCTGCTGGAATAGAAAAACACCAGGTGGAATATGTCAAACAAATTACTATTGTCCTACAACATGTATCAATGAACCTGCAATGCATGTCGGTGACTGTTTTACATGTTATCATGCATTAGAAAAATATAAGATATAAAATTTTGATTTTTTCTCATAACTAAGTTCCTCAATGTCCAAAATTCCATTAAGCCTAATATCATTACAATAAAATAATGGTCCCAATGCTATACTATTTAATATGAAGTGATTCGTTTTTCACTATTTAGTAAAAAAGTGCAGTCGAGTTGTTGGTAGTTGCTGGTAGGTGATCTGCCAGACACTGCAAGTGCAAAGAGGTTGAAATCTACTCTTTTAGCTATTTTCAAGAATACAATACATTGTATTCTTACCATGGTATACAAGAGATATTTTGTACTCAATACTATCTGAAATTTTGTATCCTTTGACCAACTTCTCACTAGCTCCTTGTAACCAGCACAGCCCTCTCTACTTCCATGAGATCAACTTTTCAATTTTATTTCATTAAAAAAAATTAGTGTAGAAAAACATAGAAACACATGAAAGCAAGAGTCATCCTCTAAATAAATACATACAAACATAAATTCTATTGTGTATAGTTAAGGAACATAGAATGGTTATAGAATACATATAGATAATAAAAAGATTACTATGCTCTAGCAAATTAATGTATCTATCATCTCACATAGTTACCCCCTAAGAGCAGCTAAAAATCTACTCATTTAGCATAAATCTCATATGCAATACAATTTCATTAACTACTCATGTTGTACATTAGATGTTTAGATGAGTTCATCCTACACATTTGCTGTTTTGGATCCTCTGACCTACATCTCCCAACTTTCTCCCCTATTCACTACCCCTGGAAACCAATGTTTTGTTCTTTTCTCTGTGTATGTATGTAAACAATCCATACATTGGGGGGCTTCAAAAATATATTTAAGTTTAATACAAATTTTATACAAAGTGTGAAAAAAAATACTTCCATATGCTAAAAGCAATCATGCTTCACAAATAATGCCAGCTAGGCAGTTTTTATGATGACCGCAATTCACAAATGTTCTTTCTCTCCAGTTTTCTTCTAATACTGTCTTTTTTTTTTCTCTCTCTCTAATATGGGTAGAAACGGTACAGTTCACATCCTCTTATCAACAATGAAGAGAAAGTAAATGAGACTATAATGTACAAAAAGATGTTCTGGCATGATATTGTGTAATTAATTTGCCATATACATACGTTAACTTTTGCTTTGGTCAATGCAGCATACATAGTATAATAGACAGCATGATGTGTCTTGCTTTTTCTTACACTGCCTTTGTTTCATGCTGATATAAAATGTAATTTTTATCATATAAAGTAATACATAATACCCCCCAAACAGAAATTTATACAACATTGTGTATTTATTCTTATACATTTAGACTTCAGTCACCTTCAAAGTACTCTTCATTTGATACTATACATCTATCAAGATGCCTTTTCTACTGCTCAAAATGGTTTTTGAATTCATCAATTTTGATGCCCCTTAATGCTTCTGCCATTTTTTGTTTCACTTCTTCCACAATGGCAAAACATTTCCCTTTGAGGACTTTTTTCATCTAGGGAAACAAAAAAAATCACTTGGGGCAAGATTGGGTAAACAGGGAGTGTGGGGCATGGAAGTCCTGGCATTTTTGGTCAGAAACTGTTGAACACTCGGTGTGGTTTGGGCAGATGCATTTTGATGGAAGGACCAATCACCTGTTTGCCACAACTTGGGATATTTCTTCCACAAATCGTGATGCCACCTTCTCAAAACTTCCAGATAAAAATTTTGGTTGACTGCTTGATACAGAGGAACAAATTCTGAGTGTACTTCATGAGGTCACCCTCCAAAAGATAATTCCAGTTTTTAAAAATACTCCTTGTACATGCTTCATCCCAGACCCAAACATCTACTGTGTGTGACTTACTTTTGGGTTATTGCTTTTGAGAAGCATGGTCTCTCTTTCTCAAGTATGTATGTGTTTAAAGGAATTACAAAGTAAAGATTTCTCTGTTTCAGAGTTGATGACGCTACATTCTCTTCTGCAGTTGAACTGTGAGACTTGTTTCTGTTTCTCTTCAATAATCTAGGACTTCCCCGGTCCCCCTTTTACGAGTAGAGTCATCATATAAATCACATAAAATAAACTAGCTTCTTGCTGTGGCCTTCTGGTCTGGAAAACTTGTGTTTTATAATATCATAACATAGTATTTGAAAGGAGCCAATGGGTTGGTGGATGTGCCCACAACAGCACAGAGTCTCTGCTGAAACTCCTGATCTCAACATGCTGTCTTCAAACATGTGAGTGAAAATGGCTCACTTTCCCCCAGGTATCCAGGGATGGGAACATGAGTGGACAGCAGTCCCTGGGCCTAGGCTTCATTCCGCTGTGTGACTGAGGAGCTGACTAATCACCCCTTCTTCAGCATCAAAGCATTCTTTCACTGCTTGGTTTAAAAAAATTGTTTTTAAAAAATAAATTTGAGTAATATGAAATATGAGTATCTCATATCAAATATGAAAGAGGGAAGTTATAACAGGTTTTTCATATATAGGTATGACATCCACAAATTGTACATGATTTACATCTAAAACATGCAGCTCGTGGTTAGACAGCTCTGTCAACGCTAATGCTAGACTCAGTGTAGGCTGCCCTTGCACCAGGCCAAGTCTAAATGTTCAGAATTCTCAAGTCTGAAGGGGGCTGTTTCTTGTCTTTGCGTTTCCTGTTTTCCTGGTATCTGAGTATTTCCCCCCATTGGGAGGTGGCTTGTGTCACAATTTGCTCCAGTCCCAGAGGGTGTCCAGCTGAGCCTCTTTGTCCTGGGTATTTGTGTGCTCCAAATGTACCAATCCTTGCTTCTCATCACTGCGGCTGCAACTGGATTCACTACACCAGGAATGGTCAGAACCTTGGTTGGAGCCTTGGAGAATGGAGGAGGGTGTCTCTCTGGAGCCAGAAGGGTTGAGTGTTGAACCACTGTCCTTGCTTTTCTCTGCTGATGCATCCTTCTCTTCCAAAGTGCTGGCTATTTCTGAAGGCATTGATTGAGGGATGACTTGTTTAATGTTTCTGTGTTCACCTTGGTGTCTTGCTGAGGGGCGGTAACTGCCTGAATGCAGGACTTCATGTACTCAGGCCAGTGAGGCAGCCGGCAGGGGTAGTCACAGTAAGTGGTGTTTCAGCAGCAGTTGAAGATGACCTCTTTCTTACAGTTGGGGCACCAGTGCTTTTTCCTTGGTCTCATCCACCAACTGCTGCTTCTCCAGCTCCAACTGTTTCTTCCCCTTGGGGATGAGCCAGTCCCACTGCTGCTCCAGGCTTTGCTGTATCTCCACCATGGTCAGTTCTGAGTTGTGCTTCATTTCAGAGAGCTCTTGCTGCTGCAGCCACTGAAGCTTCTCTATCTCAGTCCTCAGCCTGCAAATCTCAACTATTGTGCTTCCAGTAGTTTTGAGAGAGATCATTATATATTTCTACCATTGTTCCTTTTATCACATCTGTCCCTTTGCCGGTGTACTTGGCGATATCTGCAGTGACATTGGCTGAGGCAGCAGCGATGATCAGATAAGCAGTGACTGGAGACGTGAAGGGGCTCATGGCCTGCAGTGACAATTGTGTGCAGTTCACCAGGGTAATGGTGAGCATGGACAAGCTCTGAGTGATCTCCTTTGGCTGGACAGCTTTTACGGCCTATCTAGTCTGATATCTCATCCCTGGGAAGACTAAAGCTGTTGCTGCAGGTGTTGCTGTTAGTGTTGGGGCTGCACCTTCTGTATATGCCTATTTTGGGAGAATGTTTGAAACTTACTGAATGACTTCCACATAACCTGCTTGTATGTCCAGGGGAGTCTCCTTCACTAAAAGTGGCTTCTGCCTTTTCACCAAGCTTCCTGCGGTGGTAGTGGCTACGACCATGAATGACCTGCTGGTGGCAGTTGGGACACCAGTTTTGGGAGTTTGGGCAGAAGAGCGGGTAAGCACTGGCATTTTGGTGGGAGATTGGCTGCCTGCAGTAGTGGATAGCAGAGCTTTACCTACAATATCCTTTGGGAGGATGGTTCTTTGGGCTCTTTCTTATTTTCTCAATCCTCTAGTCCAGAATAGTCTTCTCCTAAGTAGATGACAAGTTCACTCTTTGAATTGGAGTCCAGGACCAAAGGTACTGTTGGAGAATCAGTCTCATCTTTTCCCTCAGTTTATCCTTTGTGGGATGAGGTAACAGCTTTGCTTTTTCTGAAAAGTCCTTCTCAGGGTCAGGACTGGCCTTGTCCTCGATTCTCCCGGATATGTTTTCTTGCTGGTTGGCCTCCTTAATCTCCAGTGGGTTTGTGGGTCTGGGTTTTGTTTGTCTGTTTTTGTTTTGTTTTTTGACAGCAGATGACTGTGTCTATCTGGCTATCCTCTTTGTCTTCTGGCTCATTCTTGGGCTATTGCTCATCATCAATATCCCCACTATCTGGCTTCTCAGAATCCTCTAAATTATTGTGCTTTTTGACTGTATAAATATCTTCTAAGATTTTGTTTATGCCTAATTGTGATCTACAACTCTCAATGGTCTTGTTAACATTTAGTTGGAACCTGTGACAAACGTGCTGCTTGGGATAGATGAACGGAACAGGGGTTAACTATTGCTGGACTAACTCACTATGCTTTTTCCAATTCATCTTGGCTTTGCTTAGATCCAGGCTAAGTAAGGTTCAGGATGTTTCCAGTGGTGAGTGTTTGGTCTGTTTTTATTGTGATTGGAGTTGATGGTTGAGGGGAGAAAAGCTTCAAGCTGCTGGATAAACTCCTTGCTTGTCCCATCTTTGTGGAGGCTGGTGAAGCTGTGCTCTTACTGAGAGGTCCATGGACTCCTCGCTCACACTAAAGTGGCTAGATTTGGCCTTCTTGGCATGCTGCTTCATGTCAGAGCCCATGAGCATAGAAGTTTGTTCTCATGGGGGAACATGGCATTTGTGACAAGGAAATCCTGTGGCTTATGCTCCCTCCCACTCAGCGTGGGCTTGCTCATCCAAATCTTGGGGGATGCCATCATGTCAAAGTTCAGCTTGACCTTTTCCTGCTTGCTATCTTGGCAGTGCCAGCACCGGAGGTGGTGCGATTGAGCAGCAGTTGGTACTGTGTGCTGGGCACATAGAGTGTCTTAAAAGAAGAGTAATTAAAACCCCCAAACTTCCTGTGGCTGTCCTCCACGTGAACCTCCATCTTTTGCATGACACTATTAAAGATGCTTTTAGTTTCTTTCACAGAAAAGAGAATTTCTTTAGATATGAGGTCCATGAGATGGAAAATGTATTCCGTGTAGTCAAGATGCTATTCCAGTAGAACAGGTTTCTGGAATGTGGCCGTCCTTGGCTGTTTTATTTTCTGACTGAAAAACTTGAGTAGGTAGGATAGTTGCTTAATGGTGAGTGTTGTCATGGCTATAACCTGGGTCTTGATGTATTCTGCCACTGTAATTTTCTCACATTCAGTGCAAACCAGCCCCCTCTGGTTCCAGTGTCAGTCTCAGACACTTAGCCTGATAAACCCAGGGACAGAACTCACAGCAAGTGACTTGGCCTTCCCAGTGACAAACCCAGCAGTAGAAATTATTCTGTCCATCTGTGGTACAATATCAACAGGGTTTGTGGTGAGTACCTGCTTCAAGTGGTAAAGCAGACTAGGTTCGGACTGCCAGGTTTCCTTTTTTTAAAAAAAAAAAAAATAATAATGCTTGTTGATGTGTCCTGTGATGAGTGGTCACTGGAAGTGGGGGTGGGGGAGGGGAAGGGGCTTTATTTTCTGTGCTGTTCTCTCTGTAGATACAGGATCTCTGTGGATGCATTAACACTGTAATGTCAGCACTTATAAAACATGGAGGACAGCCTCTTAGTTCTCACAGAAAAAGAGTCTGGCACATCGACTGACGATCTGTCCTCCTAATAAAAGCTCATCCCTCACTGGTTGCCTCAGCACATAGAAGTATAAAGTCGTCTCAAATTGGCCTAAACAATTCCTGAGTGATTATCTTTGTGAGGCTTGGGTAAGCAAGAGTCATTCTGGAGAAAAGCCAAATGTGTTCCCAGCAGGCCACATCCCTGGATCTACAAACCTCACCATTGGGATTTTGACAGGGATTGCACTGAGTCTGTATATAGTTTTGGGTAGTGTGGACACTTTAATAATATTGATTCTCCAATCCATGAGCACAGGGTATCTTTCCATTTATTTATGTTTTCTTCAATTTCTTTCATTCATATTTTGTAGTTTCCAATATATGGATTTTTCTTTCACTTCTTTGGTTAATTGTATTCATAGGTATTTTGATTTTTTTGATGCTATAGTAAGTTGAATTGTTTTCTTGATTTCTTTTTCGGTTAGATAATTATTAATATAAAAAAGTGCTAGCTGCTTACTTTTGTGTGTTAATTTGGTATTCTTCAGCTTTACTTAATTTATTTATTAGTTCTAAAAGTTTGTTTTTGTTTTTGGTATGTATTTGAACTCTTTGGGGTTGTTTACATACAGGATCATACCATCTGCAGTTATAGAAAATTTTTCTGATTTGGATGCCCTTTATTTTTCTTGTCTGACTGCTCCTGCTAGTACTATGTTGAATAGAAGTGGCAAGAATGGGCATCCTTGCCTTATAAGCTTTTAGTTTTGCTCCAGTGATTATGTTAACTGTGGGTTTTTCATTTTCATAAATGACCTTTTATTATGTTGAACAACTTTCCTTCTATACTAAACTGTTGAAGAGTTTTCATCAAGAAAAAAATGTTGTACTTTGTTGAATGTCTTTTCTGCATCAATTAGGATGATCACAGGGTTTTAATCTTTCATTCTGTTAATGTAATATATCCTATTGATTTTGTGTATGACAATAAAATGTGTTTGGAAATATTTTCTCTAGCTTTATTTTTTAGAAGAGTTTGGAAGTATTGGCATTAACTCTTCTTTGAAGGTTGGGTAGAATTTAGATGTGAAACTGCTTGGTCCTAGGCTTTTCTTTGTTGGGAAATTGTTAATCACTTCTTTAGTTACTTTGTTATTGGCCTGTTTGGGCTATTACTTCCTGTGTCAATTTTGGCAAGTTGTATTTTTCTAGGGATTTATCTATTTCTTGTAGATATTCCAATTCACTGGCATATAATTGTTTATAATAGGCCTGTGTCCTTTTATTTCTGAGAAACCTATTGTAATTTCTTCATTTTCTTTTTTTTGAGTTGGAGATTCACTCTGTCGCCCAGACTGGAGTGCAGTGGCCACTCCCGGCCACTGCAGCCTCGACCTGCTGGGCTCCGGCGATCCTTCCGCCTCAGCCTTCCAAGTAGCTGGAACTACAGGCACGCGCTACCACACCTGGCTAATTTTTTGATTTATTGTAGAGATGAGTCTCGTCAAGTTGCCCAGGCAGGTCTTGAACCCGTGGGCTCAGGCAATCCACTCACCTCAGCCTCCCAAGGCGCAGGATTACAGGCTGAGCCACCGAGTCCGGCCTCATTTTGATTTTTAACGTTACTTGAGCCTTCCCTCTGCTTTTCTTAGACTAGCTAAGGGATTATCAATTTTGGTTATTTTTTTTTCAAAAAAAACAACTCTTAGTGTCATTGATTCTATATTTGGATTTTCTATTTCTGTTCTAATTTTTATTATTTCTTTTCTTCAGGTAAATTTGTGATTAGTTTGTTTTTCTTTTTCTAGTTCCTTGAGGTGTAATGTTAGGTCATTTATATGGGATCTTTTTATAATGTAGGCATTTATTGCTAGAAATTTCCCCTTAGAAATGTTTTTGCTGCTTCTATAGATTCTGATATGTTGTGTTTCCATTGTTTGTCTCAAGATAATTCAAAATTTGTTTTGATTTCTTATTTGACCCACTGATTGTTCAGAAGCATGTTGTTTAATATCCACATATTTGTGATTTTCCAGTAGGAATTGCTGTTATTGATTTCTAGTTCCATATCATTGTGGTCTGAAGTGAAAAATAGATACATGAATCTTCTTCAGTTAGTTAAGACTGTTTAGTGGCCTAACATTTGGTCTATCATGGAAAATTTAAATGTACCATGAAGAAAAACCATGTAAATTCTGCTACTGCTGGATGGGAAGTTCATTATATGTCTGTTAGATCCATTTGGTCAAAAGTACAATGCAAGTTCAGCTTTTCTTTATTAATTTTGTGTGGCTGATCTTTCCATTCTTAAATGTTGGGTTGAAGTCCTCTACTTTTATTGTATGATAACAATTTCTCCATTCAAATCCATGTTTTATGCATTTAGGTGCTCCAGTGTTGGGTGCATTTATAATGGTTATTTTCATTTGGTGAAGCAACCCCTTTATCATTAAATAATGACTTTGTCTCTTGTGACACTTTTTGACTTGAAGTCTATTTTATCACATATGAGTTTGGTCACCTCTGTTCTCTTTTGCTTACTATTTGCATGGAATATCTTCCTCCATCCTTTCACTTTCAAACTATGTATGTCCTTAAAGTGTAAATGAATCTCTTCTAGACAGCATATATTTGGATCTTGTTTTTGTTTTAATCCATTTGGCCACTGTATGTCTTTTCATTGAATAATTTAATCCATTTGCATTCAAGGTTATTATCAATAAGTAACAACTTACCACTTCTGGTTGTTTTGTAGCTCTTTTGTTCCCCTTCTTCCTTTGTTGTCTTTGTCTTTTGATGTCACACTTTACATCTCTATTGTGTGTTCTTTGGCAATTTATTATGCCTTTAGTTATTTCTGACCATTTTGACTTTTAACCTTCATACTAAAGTTCTGTATAACTTACATACCACTATTATTCTGCATTTGGCTATGTATTTATCAATACCAGTGTGCCTTACACTTTCACATGTACTCATCATAGTATCATCCTTTCATTCCACTTGAAAAATTCCTTTAACCATTTCTTGTAAGGTAGGTCTAGTGGTAATAAATTCCCTCAGCTGTTGCTTGTCTGTGAAAAACGATTTTTCTTTTATTTCTAAAGGACAGCTTTGCTGGATATAGTGTTCCTGGCTAGCACTTTTCTTTTCTTTTTTCGTTAGCACTTTGAATATATTCATCCGATTCTTTCCTGGTCTGCAAGGTTTGTGCTGAAAAATGCACTGAAAGTCTAATAGAGATTCCCTTTATGTGGCTTAACATTTTTCTCTTTCTGCTTTTAAAATTCTCTTTGACTTTTTGACAGTTTGATTATAATGTGCCTTGGAGAGGATCTCGTTCAGTTCAATCTATTTGGGAACTGTTGAACTTCATGGAACTGGATGTCTATATAACTTCCAAGACTTGGGAAGCTTTCAGCAATTATTTCATTAAATAAACCTTCTGTTCCTTTGTTTTGTGTCCTTCTGAAACTCTCATAATGCAGATATTTATGTGCGTAGTGATAACACTACACATCCTGAAGACTGTCTTCACTTTTTTTTCTTCTGAATTATTTCAAAAGACCTGTCTTCAAATGCAGATTCTTTTCTTTCTTATGCTTGATCTAGTCTGCTATTGAAGCTATCAACCATATTTTTATTTTGCTAATTGAGTTCTTCAGCACCACGATTTCTATTTGGTTCTTTTTAATGTTAGCTATCTCTTTGTTAAGTTTCTCATTCAGATCATGAACTAATTTCTGAATTTCAATAAACTGATATTTGATAATGATAATAAGCAAATATATTACTGGATAGTGTATTATACTATACTTTTTATTACTTTAGAATATACTCCTACTTATTTTAAAAAATTAACTGTAAAACATCCTCAGGCAGGTCTCCTTCAGGTATTGCAGCCTCCTTCAGGAGGTATTGCAGAAGAAGGCATTGTTGTCACAGGAAATGGTGGATTCATGTGTGTTACTGCACCTAAAGACATTCCAGTGGGGCAAGATGTGGAGGTGGAAGACAGTGATATTGATAGTCTTTGCCTTGTGTAGGATAATGTGTGTCTTCAATTTTAACCAAAAAGTTGAAAAAGCAAAGAAAAAATAAAACAACTTAATAAAAACTTATAAAATATCCTAAAGAAAATATTTTTTGTACAAGTTCTATAGTGAGTTGTTTTAAGCTAAGTGCTGTTAAAAAAGAGTCAAAGTTTTAAAAAATTTTAAAAGCTTAAAAAGTAAAAAAGTTACAATAAGCTAAGGTTAATTTATTGTTGAAAAAGAAAGTGTCAGGCTGGACTCGGTGGCTCAGCCTGTAATCCCGCGCTTTGGGAGGCCGAGGTGAGTGGATTGCCTGAGCCCACGGGTTTGTGACCCGCCTGGGCAACTTGGTGAGACCTCATCTCTACAATAAATCAAAAACTAACTGGGTGTAGTAGCGTGCACCTGTAGTTCCAGCTACTTGGAAGGCTGAGTGGAAGGACGGCCAGAGCCCAGCAGGTCAAAGCTGCGGTGGCCGGAAGCATGCCACTGCACTCCAGTCTGGGCGACAGAGTGAGACTTCAACTCAAAAAAAGAAAAAGAAAAGAAAAAGAAAGTATCTTTTTATAAATTTAGCGTAGCCTAAGTGTACAGCATTTATAAAGTCTATGATAGTGTACAGACCTTCACAATGGCCCAGGCCTTCACAATCACTCACCACTTACTCACTGACTCACTCAGAAAAGCTTCCAGACCTGCAATCTCCATTCATTAAGTGCCTTATACATGTGTACATTTTCTTTTATGCTGTATTTTTCTATAACTTTTTGTGCATACATATGTTTAGATACACAAACACAACTGTGTTATAACTGCCTGCAGTATTCAGTACAGTAACATGCTATACCAGTTTATAAGCTCAGAGTAATAGGCTATAGCCTAGGTTATATAGTAGGCTATACCACTTAGGTTTGTGTAAGTACACTCTATGATGTCCACACAACTCTGAAATTGCCTAATGATGTATTTCTCAGAACATATCCCCATTATGAAGCAACACATAACTGTTTACTTATATGTATGCTATATATGCACACAGTCTGTAAACAGGGACAATTTAACGTCTTCCTTTCCAATTTGGATACCTTTTAGTTCTTTCTCTTGCCTAGCTGCTCTGGCTAGAAATTTCAGTACTATGTTGAATAGAAGCAGCAAAGGTAAACATCCTTGTTTCATTTCTGATCTAAGAAAGAAAAAATAAGAGATGCAGGTCTGTGGATCCCAGGGCATGAAGTTCCAAAAGGGCTTGGTTTATTTTTCTCCATTATGTGTTAGCTTTGGGGTTGTCATATACGGCCTTTAATATGTAGCGGTACATTCCTTCTGCATATCTAATTTGTTGAGTTTTTAATATTGAACAAATGTAATATTTTTCAAATGTTTTTCTACATCTCTGGAGACAATTATGTGATTTTCTCTTCTGTTAATGTTGTGCATAACATTTTTAGGTTTGTATAAGTTGAACCATTCTTGCATCCCAGGGATAAATCCCACTTAATCATGGCTTACAATATTTTTAATTTGCTGGGTTTTTTTTTTTGCAGCAAAAAGCTTTATTTTCATTTGGTTCAGGGCTTGGGAGAGGACTCCGGAGTGGTTAAAAAGCTGCCTGGAGGGGGAGGCTGAGGCAGAAGAAGCCCTGATACTTTTAGAGGGGTCCCCAGAGGCCACTGGGCTCCTAGTCGTGCTTGAAGGTGAGCCTTTCGAAGAGATACTCATCGAGTGCAGGCTCGGCCCTGCCAGCCTGTGAAGATTGGTCAGGTGGTTACCCAACCTCTTGATGAGTTTCACTTCCTCATCTAGGAGGTGGTTCTCCAGGAAGTCACAGAGATGTGGGTCTGTGGATCCCAGGGCATGAAGTTCCAAAAGGTTTAGGCTCTCCTCCAAGGTCATGGCGACTTTCATGGCATCCATGGTTTTACCCCATTCATTTTGAGAGGGCTTTTGGGTATCCTGGAAGAGGGCTTGGCCGCCATGCTGGTTTTGCATCTTCAGATGCTCGGCATCCTCGCGCTTCTCCTCCACCAATTTGCGGAAGAAATGGCCTACACCTTCCAGAGCCACATCGTCAGGGTTGAAACAGAAGCCCTGAGAGAGGTAGGTGTAGGAGGCCCACAGATGCAAACTGACCATGCAGTTGATGGCTGCCTTCACCTTGGTGGAATAATTCTGGTGAACCTGGGAGCTCATGTTTGGTTGGCAAGAAGGTGCTCATGGCAAAAACAGTGGTTGCAGGTCTCAGAAACAGGAGGTGGCCAGAAGGTGGTCTCCACGGTTGCAAGTGGAGAGATCGGAGGGCAGTGGGAGGCTGGAAGAGAGGGAGTCCCCGGGTCTGTTCCATCCAAACATTGTTGAAGACAGAGAGATCTGTGATACTGCCGAAAGCACTGTCTCATTTGCTGTTTGAATTCAGTTTGCAAGTATTTTGTTGAGGATTTTTAGCATCTATATTCATTACAGATACTGGCCTGTAATTTTCTTTTCTTCAGTACCCTTATCTGGCTTTGGTATTAGGGTAATGCTGGTCTTGTAAAATGAGTGCAAGTATTCTCTGCTGTTCAGTTTTTTGAAAGCTGGAGAAGTATTTGTTTTAGTTCTTTAAATGTTTGATAGAATTCAGTAGTAAATCCATCAGATACTAGATTCTTCTTTGACTGGAGACTTTATTACCTCCTTATTCATGATTGATTTGTCTAGTTTTCCTATTTCTTCATGATTCAGTCTTGGTAGGTTGTATGTGTCCAGGAACTTACCCATTTCTTCTAGATTATCCAATTTGTTGACATATGACTATTCATAGTAGTCTTTTATGGTCCTTTGTATTTCTGTAATTTTAATGTCTCCTCTTTCAAATATAATTTTGAGACTTCTTTTTCTTAGACTAAGAACTTGTCCATTTTTATTTTTTCAAAAAACCAACTCTTAGCTTTGTTCTTTTTTTGTTTTTCTAGTCTCTACTTCAAGTATTTCTGTTCTGATTTTTATTATTTCCTTCTTTCTGTTATCTTTTGGCTTATTTTCTTCTTATTTTCAGTTCCCTGAGGTGTCACTGTGTTATTTGAGATCTTTCTTCCTTTTTGATGTAGGTATTTATTGCTATACACCTCCATCTTAGAACTGATTTTGTTGTATGCTATGTTCAGTAAGTTTATGTCCAATTTCAATTTGAAGATATTTTAAAATTTTCCTTTTAATTTGTTCTTTGACCCATTGCTTGTTCAGGATCATGTTGTTTAATTTCCATGTATTTGTGACTTTTCCAAAACTGGGAAACTTAACAACGTTATTTTATCATTTCTTTACCTTTCATCTGAGATAAAATTCTAAAATAGTAGGTAGCTATTAAAATATATTTTCAAATGAAGCTTAAGATGGCCCACATGTGAAATGTAGTAGGCTTTCTTCATATGTGTGTATATATAATTATGAAAATAATTCATCTGCACAGTAATATATTCAAACAGTGTATTAAAAGTTAAAATGAATGTGAAAGACCTCCCCTTTTCCCACAACCAATGGTACCCATTAAAATCACTACCAAAATTTTTTAAAAAAATAAATTCACTTTATTTTAAATATCTGGGGTATAATTCAGGATTAGGTATACAAGTGGTCACCGTACAGGTGAAGTCTGGGCCTTCCTTTAGTCCCCATTTCACCTGGTTTGAGATCAGATACCCTCACTGATGTTGTGTGCCCCCCCTTCTGCTGGCAGTTTCCTGCTATTGCCAATCTCTTTCTTATAGTATTATGATAAATGTTCAGGGTCCACTTATGAGTGAGAACATGTGGTAATCAGTTTTTTGTTTCTGTGATAGATCACTGAGTATGAAGGACTCTAAATCCATCCACGTTGCTGCAAAGTCCTTAATTTTGTCCTTCTTTATGGCTGTGTAATATTCTATCATGCATATGTATCATATTTTAAAAAATTCAGTTCACTTTTGATGGGCAGCACAGTTGGTTCCATGTTTTTGCTATTGTGAATGGTGCTGCAATAAACATGCATGTGCAGGTACCTTTTTTATAGAAATACTTGAGTTCCTCCAGGTATATTTCCAGGAGCGGGACTGCTGGGTCATGTGGAAGGCCAATTTTCAGAGTTTTTAGGAATTGCCACACTATTTTCTGCAGAGGTTGTACTAGTTTACACTCCCATCAAATGTTTTCTGAAATATTCTGGGTACATATATGTAAACATTTACTACTTTACCTAACCCCACATTATCTATTGTTCTTTTTTTTCACTTAGCAATATGTCTTGAACATCATTCCAGAAAGCTATTGCATATATTTTTATAGCTGTATAATATTCTTTAACACTATTACCCTCTTAATAAATATTTGATTGTTTCAACTATCAGAAAGAATTCTGTAATACACATATTTGTACATTTACCTCTGTGTATACCCACATGTTATTTGCTTAGAAGTGTATTTTTCAAATTAAATGGAATATGAAGTTAACATTTTGAAAAAGGATTGCCAATATATTCTCCAAAATGAGACTGTACACATTTATACTTGAATGTACCTTCTTGTTGAGATACATCAATGTGCTATTAGTGTTCTGTGAAATGCAGTTGTGAGAAAATGTGTATTTAGTATAAAACCTTTGAAACATCAAACAACATATTAAAAATCCTAATAGATTATATGCCATTAATCAAAATTACTACTTTATAGCCAAAAATAAGAGTACGGGTTTTGAAGATAGACATGAGTTCAAGTTCCAACTTCTTTGACATTTAGGAACTGTGTGATTTTTTTTTTTTTTTTTTTTTTCATTTTTAAAGAGACAGAGTCTTGCTCTTTTGCCCTGGCTGGAGTGCAGTGGCATGATGAAAGCTCACTGCAGACTCAAATCTCTGGACTCAAGTGATCCTTTCGCTTCAGCCTCCCAAGTAGCTGGGACAACAGGCTCAAGTCAATGCCTGACCTGTGTGATCTTAAGTAGGTTACTTGATCTTTTTAAGTCTTAATTTATGATTTTTCTTTCCCAAGTGGGAAAAATAATAATGTTTGTTCACAAGAGTTATTGTGAGGTTTGGTATACAAAGTGTTTACTGAATAGCTCAACAAAAGTATGTGTCTTATGACACTATGACCTAAATGATTAACAAACAACAAAGTATAAATCTACTTGCATTTCCAAAAAAATAGTAAATACTAAAAATCCCCACCAATGAACTGATTTTCATTTTCTTTGAGTCTTTCAATTCTTAAGACCTGAATTCCTGATAATCATGAGTGTTGATTTCTGGGCAGACATTAGTATGAAATATAATTCATTCAGGCTCAAAGAAGCTTGGTGAATATAAAATTCTAATTAAAGAAGAAAACAGTAAGGAGATTTGGGTTTAGGTTTATAAGATTGCAATGTTATCATGTACTTTACCTATGATAAGACAGAATTTCTAAGATAGCATTTTAATAACGATGACATGGTTTATAAACATGATTAAGAATGGCTATATAAAAACAAATGTAAAACTTGAATGTTGATTTCAAGCATTCCTTTTAATAGATTCTAAGTACCAAGATTTCCTAGAGGTATGATCACCTCAGAACTCTATATATAGCAAATTGTAACATGTTCAATTTGAGACATCAAAAACATTTAAAATAGACACTGCAAAATTTATCTGTAGTTTAAAGGTCAAATTTATTAGGAGATTAAGAGATGTATTATACAGGGACTATAAATACTGCACAGCTGACTTTATTCACAGTCAAGCAGACAGATACAGTCAGTACCTATTTTGTGGATACTCTTGTTCTTTTGTTCCAAGAAAAGTTTGCGCCATATGACTTGGACTTGGGTTTTGGAACCTTCCTCTCTTCAACGTCATAGCTCCATCCTGGGGGAAGGGGACAAAACAAACCCACAGGAGTAGAATTAAAGAGGATACCTAAGAACACAAAAAACAGAGGCTAGCTTTTATAATTTAATGTTAATTTGTCATCAAGAGTATATGTCAACACACCTGAATATAAATACTTAGCAATTTGTTCCCTTATAATCCTGTGTGAGAAGTGGGTCCAAAAGATTGCCCGAAGATGATATATCATTACTCAAATTAAAGATGTAGCCCATGATTCAATTTCTCCTTGCACAATTACTAATTTCTGTGTATTATGTAAAAATTTCCATCCCCATGTGAAGGTGAACATATAACTTCTTAATATCTACATCAGGGAGCACTGAACAAAATGATCAATCTCACTTCTTCTAAAAGTCAGCATTTTTATAATAGTTTGAAACTCTTCTGAAAGGATACAGAAAAAGTCTGTCTGTCTGTCTGCCTGTGTCTGTCTGTCTACCTACCTACCTACCTACCTATCTATCTCACATAGAGTAGAACATGAGAGATGACCTGGTTTGGTCCTCTGGACTTTGACAGGCTGATTAAACTTAAAGTTTTTCAACATGTGCTTCAAAGGCTCTCTGCATTAGCTGGAATTACATGGGAGTACTTGACAACAATGCAAATTCTTAGTTCTGAACAAAGGCCCACGGGATCAGAGTATCTAGTGAGGGTCTGGGAATGCATATTTTAACTATCAACTCAGAGATTTTTGTGCACAGAAAATTGAGCACCACTGGTCAAAACTGACTATTCTCTTCTGAGTATTTATATCTCTTCTCTAAGAGTTTTAGAGTTTTTCAGTGTTTTATAATTTTGAAAACTACTGCATCTTCTGTTTTAAGTCCTATTCTTCAGTTCTCTTAAAATATGGGAAACAACTGAATCAATACCTCCTCTTAAAAAATATAATTAAGTCACTCTTTTATTACCTTTACTAGACAATAATGTCATTTTTTTTTCATAATGTCCATTTTTCCTATCCTGTAATTTATTATTCTTTTCTCTCAGTACTTTCTTCAAATAATTCTTCTGGAAATGCCTGATTCATAGCTGTATCATGCAGTCATGTACAAAATGTCCAAAGTGAGTATCATATAGTCTAATTAAGTGAGCTTCTTGATCTTGGTGACTATAGCATTTGCTGCCACAAAGCTTCTATCTCAATAGTTTCTTAATTAGGACTCATTTTACCATAAAAGTAAAGCCTATGACACTCAAGTCAGTGTACTACTGCCATTGTCTTAAGAGGGAATATAATATTTAACAGAGTACTTTAAAATCAAACTTTTAATCTACTTTATCCATAACAGAAAATTACATTCACACTGCTAGAACTCCATTCAGTTTCAGAGAAAGCCCAATTAACTACAGCGACATGGGGAAGCAAGAAGGCACACGAAACACCTTAATGAACACCAAAGAGCATTTTAGGTGGGGTAGGCAGAGGAGTCCACCTTCCCTCAGAAGGTAATGTTTGAGTAAACACCTGAAGTATGTCAAGGAATAAGCTGGTCAAAAAAGAGCTTCCAGGCAAAGAGAAGAGCAACTGCAAAGGCCCTGAGGCAGAAGCATACCTGGTGTAAAATTTTAATAAAAATGCATCTAAAGCCCTTAGCCCAGAGCCTAGCACACAAAACACAGTAAGTGTTCTAGGCTCTGGGCTAAGGCTTTAGATGCATTTTTATTAAAATTTTACTTACTGAGTTTACATTACATATACTCACATACCTTAATTTTATATTAACGTATAAGGGGGAAAAAGCATAGAGAAAATAAACAAGCAGCCTAAAGTTACAGGGCTAGTAAGTAGCGGAGCCAGGATTTTAACCCAGGTTGACTTTAAAGCTATGCACCTAACTACTTAATAATAAAACTGTATCTCTTTAAAAATATCCTGAAATTGCAATTTTTATCTATTTCATTTTATTTCTCTTTATTCCATGTGATCTTGTAACTATTTTTGTTTTACTTTAAAAATGTTGAAAATACTTTTAAGAATCCTTGGAAAATAAGTCTATGTCCCCCCCCTCCTCCTCCCAATTGTGAGAAAGAAAATGGTTTCTAGTGTACATTCTGTATTCAGTTATAATGATCTTTGGCAAATTACCTACCTCCATGAACTTTTCTTGCTAAACAGTGGGTTCTCTTCTCCCCTCACTATCTCCCAATACACACTTTCTAGTTCAATAAGGACATTATAAAAGAAACTGCAGATAAAAAAACAAGGAACCACTTGGAAATATTTAGGAACTAATACTATACAAACATATATCTGATAACCACTCTTTCGAATTCACTCAGTTACTCTTTCGGCCACCAGGGAGAAAAACAATTCTTTTTTATTACAACAGAACTCAGACATAGATCTATTATCTGTTCTGGTTATGGAGTTTCAAAATGCTGTCAGGGTCACCGCAATGTGAGAAGACTGAAGTTATATGAACATAAAAGAACAACTGGTTTGGGTTTTCTCCTAGTAACTAAGGAGTGAGCTGGCTCCTGGGAATTGTGAGCCAGATTATAGCTGCTGTTGATGGTGATAACAAAAATAAATAGAAGAATCATGATAGGGATAGGAATGTGGATGGGCAAAGCACCCTCTAAAAAACAAACACAAATACACATGGAAGAGACTTACATTTGCTAATAGGATCCATCTCCATATAATTATGCTACCACAACCACTCATGATAGTTAGGATGTACAGGGAAAATTTTCCTACCCTCTCACTTTTCTGTGGAAAACAAATTTGCTTCCAAAGTTGTGCAAGCAACTGTGCTTCTCTAACTAAAAGCAAAGAAAGGTATGAGGAAGTCTGATGACAATTCACAAGAGACTGAAACTAAAGTCAGAATCCACATAAATCTCTATTTGAATTTTCTATCCATTATTCAGAATACTTTTCTACTATGAAAGGCTGTCATTATAATACAATTTTGCTATTTTTTGGGATACTGTTAAGACTCTAATCACATTTCTAGCATCTTCCTCCACTGTTTACTTTATAGTGCATGGATGAACAAATTTATTGGTCCCACATATTTCAACATAAAGGTTACTTGGGCAAACAGTGAATTTTAGCTAAAAAGACAAAGTAACCAAAAGAGATAACACTTTAAAGGACATTAAATATGTACTTAACAATGGGTAAGACAAATGAATTATACTCATCTTTTTTGCTTCTCATTTGAAACCTGTTTCTAAAGAAAAGGAATGCGGTGTATCTTTCAAGAGCTAGAATATAGAAATTTTGGAATGAAATTTTACTAGCAAAATGCTTAAATTTCTACAAGAATTTTTTTTTAAATCTCTAAAATAAGTTTTTTGTTTTTGTAAAAGTAAGAACCCAAACTTGTCTTTCTGGATGGGACCATTGAAGTAAAAAACCTTGCCTCT
This sequence comes from Cephalopachus bancanus, assembly GCA_027257055.1. Taxonomy (NCBI): domain Eukaryota; kingdom Metazoa; phylum Chordata; class Mammalia; order Primates; family Tarsiidae; genus Cephalopachus; species Cephalopachus bancanus. The sequence continues at coordinate 3,188,762 of JAPVLO010000121.1, read as the reverse complement.
CTAAAGAATGCTTATATAAAATGAAGGTGTAGAATACAATGACAATGGTCCCATTTGCTGTCCTATTACTATACTGAAAACCAGCCCTCACTCTTTCCAGCTGTGCAGCAGAAGATCAAAGCAACTGAGTCCAAGGCAGCTGCCCCAGGGATGGGGTGAAACTCCCAAGGCTGCATCACTTCCCAGAGGAGAGTAGCCATATGGCACGGATTAGCCACAAATCCAACTACCAGCACCTAAATGATGAGGAGTTGACTCCTCTTGCTGTTTCATGTTTCACACACTGGAACACTTTCACAAAAATATTGTGACCCTTAAGTCCTTTAACTTTAGTATCAGAGAAGTACCTTTGGCAAATGCTCTAGTAAACTTAAAATGTAATCCTTAATATCCAATGCCCCAATTTTTTCCTTGAAATATGCCAATTTATTTTGTAGATCTCTACACATTGTGTAGGATATTCTATTTCCTATTACATGAATGGTTGTCGTAATCTTTCCAAGTGAAAAAAAAAAAAAAAAGCCTCTGACCAAAACAAACCACAACAATTAACTTATGAATTCAAACTATAAGACAGAAAAAAGAAATTAATTCCACTTATTTTTATTTACAGAACCATTTCATGTACGGTTCAATAATACAAAAACAGAGAAACATCCATCTGTTCCTTTATTGCTTGTGAAATGTTTTACCGCTAGTAACCTTGATTCACATCCTATGAAAGGCCTTTCTCCTCTAATACCCTAATCTCAAACTGACATTAGTTCTGAAGTGAACAGTTTAATGATTTTTTTTCTACTCTGCATTTGTGCACAGAAAAAGAACCACCACATAATTTGGCACAAAATGACATAACTGGCAGTCACTACTAACTAAGGCATGGGATCAGAATAGCAAAGCTTTGGGAATCCAAAGCGAGGTCCACTGGTTACTTGAAAGGTTTCAAGATTCCTCACCAGGCTATGTATACACATTATACCTGGTTGACAACAAACCAGAACCTTTTTTTTTTTTTGAGTTGGAGTCTCACTCTGTCACCCAGACTGGAGTGCAGTGGCCGCTCCCGGCCACTGCAGCCTCGACCTGCTGGGCTCCAGCCATCCTTCCGTCTCAGCCTTCCAAGTAGCTGGAACTCCGAGGGCTCACCAAGTTGCCCAGGTGGGTCTCGAACTCTCGGGCTCAGGCAATCCACTCGCCTTGGCCTCCCAAAGTGCTGGGATTACAGGTTGAGCCACCGAGCCCAGGCCCAAAGCAGAAACTGAACATAATTTTAAGTGTGTGTGTGTGTGGGGGGGGGTTTAAAAAAATACCTTTCCAGGAATTTCACTTTAAAAGTCCCTCCACAATTAAAAAAAAAAAAAAAAGTCCCTCCACTGTGAAATTACCAAGTACATATCTAATATGGGGTGGTGGTGGGGAAAAGGTTCAGAATAATTTAAAAGTATCTTAGATCTTATTTGGAAAATACTACAGAGAAGAAATAATAGGGTTTGGATATACTAGCGAAACTATTCTTTCCATGAAAATTATATAAAATGACTTAAACAAGCAAATAAGGTGAAAACATGAGGCACCTGAAACAGTTATTAGATTAGTAATACCCTACACCTGCTACAGCTGCAAAACCTCAACCCAAAAAACAAACACAAAGAACCACTTCTATGTGATGGTCAATAGCCCCTTAAATTTTATCTTTTCAAATAATATACTTGCTGTAGATTATTATTACTATTTCCAAAACAGTAATTGGAACCACACTATTCAGAATTTGCCACAAAATGAACCAGGATATTAATCAATTACTCCAGCTTTTGTGTTCCAAAAGTACATTTGAAAATCAGTCATTAGAAATTTAGAACACATTTTTCTGGAGAAAGAAACTACACAAATAGCCAAAAATCACTCCCAGAGATTTTGATGTAATTGGTCTGGGATGTGTGCTACTCACAGGGTTTCCCAGAATCCTATTTAACCCATAATATATTAGGAACCTCACTAAGCCACCATGCATAATACTACCACTATGAGAAAAATTCCAGAGTTCCAACTAGGGATCTAAGGAATAAATCACTCTTTCTCTCTCTCTCTTCTTCCCCGCCCCTCTCTTTTGCATTTTTGTACTTCTTAGTGATTTCACTATTTCAAATGGCCCCCAAGCATAATGCTGAAGGGCTGTCTAGTGTTCCTAAGAATAAGAAGACTGTGATGTGCTGATAGGTATGGTAGATAAGCTTTGTTCAGGTATAAGCTGGAGTGCTGTTGGCTGTGAGTTTAATGTTGATAGACCAAAAATATGCATTTAATAAAGTATCTTTAAACAGAAATACACATCGGTGTACCACCTAGTGCTTTTGTGAGAGGCTGAGTGTGACTTCAGTTAATTTTTTTTACAGATTCTTTCAACACATTTGTCCACTTCATGATGGGTGATTTATGAGCATACTTGCCCATACCATGGTGAGTGTTCAGCAGTTTTTGACTAAAAACAGAGTGACCACCATGCCCCACCCTCCCTATTCACCTCATCTCACCCCCAGTGCCTTTCTTTGTATTTCCCAGGTAAAAAAAAGTCCTCAAAAGGAAATAAATGGTTGCCAACGTGGAAAAGGTGGCAAATGGCAGAAGCATTGAAAGGCATCAAAACTGATAATTTCAAAAACTGTTTTAAGCAGTGGAAAAAGCATCTCGATAGGTTATTGCATCAAATGGAGAGTACTTTGAAGGTGACTGAAGTTTAAGCATGTAAGAATATACAATTTTTTATACATAAATTGTTTTTTGCCTCTCCTCCCACCCTTTTATAAGTTCTGTCTCATAGCTTCAACTCCTTCCCCAACGCAGTCCTGGTAAAACCAGTTTTGTCTCCATTTGCAATTCATTTCAACGTTTCTTTACTCCATAAAAATCTGTGCTTGTCCTTTGACCTGGTTATAACATCTGCCTGGCTCTCTCATATGGGTAAAATAAATTCTTCAATACATGTTTATTTTATATCTATGTCAGAGTTGTCATATTTTTTTCTGGAAATTTTCTTTTAACATCTTTGGAGGTCCTACTGAGACCTCCAATAGATTCACTAAGCAACCAAACCAGGTAAACTTCACTAAAGAAATGGTGCACCTTATGCTTAAGTCCGCATACCTCTTTTCTTGGCTGTAAGAAGTGAATCCAAGACTCTCTGTTTTTCTAATTTTAATTTTGCTGTCTTCTAATTCTGGGAATTGGTTTTGCAATCTGACCATTTGATGATCCTTGTAAATGGATTAATGGTTTTAAGAGGCCCATTCTCTGTTGGGTGAGAAAAGACAGAAGAATCTAGTCTGATAATCTTCTCTATTTTGAGCTCAAATCAATTAAGAGTTTGCACTCACTGAGAACAGATTTATGATATGGACCAGTCAATTTCATAATTTTGTGTTTATTATTAACCTATGGCTGAAATTTTAGAATTGAAGTTATAAGCTTTCTGTGTGACTGTATGTCTATCAACATATCTGTATTCAGAAAAGCCTTACTTAACTTGTGTGTGTAGTTAATGTTTTTCTACCTCCAGATGGTATTAATGAATTAGATTATAAAGTAATTTTAAGGAACTCTGTTCTGATTAGCTTAAAGAGAAAAATAAGTGCTTATATACATTGAATAATCCTAAAAATTTCAGAAAACAAGAAAACAACTTCTAATATTTCAATATGCTAGATTTAAAAAGTATTCTTAAGGAACTAAAACTCAAACATTTTAAAAATTCAAGTTCATATAAGTAAATCTGTGACAAGTAAGATGAGTAACTTAGGTTTTATAAAAATAGCTATGCTTTCTCTGATTTATCAGTGTTAAGTATAATACAAAAGATGACTGCACATGCATGTTTACTGCATTATTTATAACAGCAAAAACATGGAACCAACCGTGCTGCTTATTGAAAGAGGAATGGATAAAAAAAAAATGTGGTACATATACACAATGAAATATTATGTAGCCATAAAGAAGGACAAAATTAAGAACTTCGCAGCAAGCTGGATGGACTTAGAGGCTATAATAGAGTGATCTATCACAGAAACAAAGAACTGAGTATCACATGTTCTCACTCACAAGCAGACCTTGAACAACTATTATTATAAGAAAGGGATTGGCGGTAGTGGGAAACTGCTAGGGAAAGTTGGGGTGGGACTGACAATAGTGGGAAACTGCCGGGGAGGGGGAGGCACACCTCCTCAACAAGGGTACCTGCATCATGAACATTTGTATACCTAACCCTGAATTGTACCCCACATATTTAAAATTTAAAAAAGTATAATACAAGCACACATTTTTGTTCCACTTGGATATGTTTTGTGTAAAGTTATTTATGTTTATTGATCAACTAAGTTAGCATTACTTCTGTTTAATGTTTACAGTCATGAAAAATAGAAATTTGTGTTTAACCAAATTGATTCATTATTCTAACAGTTTTATTCTAACAATAATCATGTTTTATAGTATGCTACCTTGAAAATTAATTTCCAAGATCATCAGCTAACTTTAAAACGTAGACAATAATAATGGATACTTATTAGATACCCAGATCTGTTCTAGGTGGGGTCTAGTACAGGCTATTCCAAAACATGGCACCTTGGCATTTGAGAAAATAATAGAAACAGGAAGGCCATGCTTTCCTTCTATCACCCTTGCTCCTTGAAGTAGGCCAAGAAAATATTCTCCAATCTCCCCCTATGAAAGAGGTCACAACACCCTAATGTGTCATATATCCAGAGGAAGGAAATATTATAGAGGGGGACGAAGAATCTGAACAAATAGGCCTAGCTAAGTTCCCTCCACTTTATTACCATTAGATTATACCCTCAGTGACCAATAATACTGTACAACTATGAACTTTTTCATCAAATTTAGTACAAAATACACAGGTTTTCTTGTTTTTGTTGTTGTTTGAGTAAGGGTCTCATTCTGTCACACAGGTTGGAATGCAGTGACATGATCATGACTCACTGTAGCCTCAAACTCCTGGACTCAAGCAATCCTCCTGCCTCAGCCTTCCAAGTAGCAAGGACTACAGGCATGTGCCAACATGCCCAGAGAATTTCTTTGTTTTTTGTAGAGACAAGGTCTCATCATGTTGCCTAGGCTGGTCTCAAACTCCTGGGCTCAAACAATCCTCCTGCCTCAGATTACTGGTATAAGTCCCTGTGCCTGGCTTGCTGTTTCTTTAGGTCTGTTTCTGAAGGCTCTCGTGTCACATACAAATTATATTAAGTAAATCTGTGTGTTCTTCTATTTTTAACTGTCTTGTAATACATAGGGAACTCACCCAGGAACCTAGCAATGCGTGAGAAATCTTTCCCCCTTATAATTACAAGCAAAAAGTTAAGCTTATATACTTTTGCTGCTTATTTTGATATGCTACAGAGAGTCTGTGTCTTTGGGTTTGTTAATGTTGATACATTCACATTTGCCACTTGGAGAAGAGGAGTATTAGGGATGTTGATAGCTGAATGCATGTAGTTGTGGTCTGTGTATTTAGAGCTCTGCCACTCTACTAAAATGCTGGTATGTAACAGTTTTCAATTATCCATCAGCCGGTTCTCTATGAAATCAAAGTAACTCTGGTTAAAAGATGTAATATATGAAACTCTACGAGGAGTAATAGTAGCAGAGAGGTGGATGGAACTCTGTAGCAAAGTAACGTGTCTTTGTTCATTTAGGGAAAAAAGAATAATTATGTCCTAAAGTAAAATTGTGCCAGAATGAGAAAAGAATGGTAAAAGACACCTGATTGAATATAGGAAGTTATATAAGATTTACAGAAAGAAAATTTTATTTGCCTTGGATTAGTGTATGAGCAAGAGTCCAAAAAAGCTATAAAATATGTTAAAATCTAAACAAAGTTTGCTCAGTTTTGATGGGCTTGTCCCATTATATATTATGTATCATTTTTTATATCTAAAATGTCTAGAATGCAAAGGTTCTGTGGTTTATAAGAATAACCTTATAAGCTTTATACTAAGTCCTTGGTCACTTACGTAAGAGGTAAGGTTCTTTACAGACATATTGCTTTCTATGTTTATTTTTCTAAGTTTTATTGTGACTATTAAGTAAGCAGCCAAATATCATTTCTCAGGCACTTGTGATCCTATACCTACCATAAGTGTTCACATTTCCTGACAGCTTTTGATTTTTGCCTTCTAAAAAATGAATCCTAAATGTAAAATGAAATAATTCTTTCAGGATCTCTTTCTACCTTGAATTATCTTTGAGATTCCTTATGGGGCCTCTGGGAAATCACTAAGATATAGCCTTTCATTTTGTAAGAAGAGAGGTACTAGAAATAATTTTTATTTGATGTGCTAATATAAATGAGCTGCTTGAGAAGAGTTGTCAAGTATGTGAAGAGTTATCAAGTTTGGCAAGAGTTGCCAAGTCAGAAGAGATGCTTAGCCATCCTGAGGCTAAATTTGGTGGGTAAAATGTTAATATAAATAATTACAAACTTGTGTGTTTTACGGTCAATTCCTAGAGACATCAATTCCATGATATGTTCTATTTATTGGAGCCCTTGTGCTGCTTTGCCTGATAGTAGACAATTTACAGTATAGTTTATGAGTCATTATTTTAAAAAAATATTAGCTTGGTCACACTGTTATTTCTGTAGTTTAAATCTTGCATCTTCTAGGCCAGTAAATATCAACTAAGTATCCAAATTACTGATCTCTGCTTAAATAATATACAGGTATTTAGAACATACTCCAGAGTTACTGAATCCTTTTACTTGATATTTTTGGTATAGTCTCACTATTTGCCTGGCCTATTAAAGGTATATTATGTTTCAGAATTATTATGCCATATTTTAAAAAAATCTTTCTTTGTAAAAAGTATGTTTATCCATTTTTATAAATTAGATGAACATTCATGGTCTTTGAAAATAGGCTACAATTATTACATTTACAGATATTTTGTTTATAACTCTTTTTGGACTGACTTTAAGTTACATTATTCTTATGAACTCGTTATGTATTTCACTTTTGAAAATTATCAGTAATGTTAACTACAGCCATTTTAAGTCTTTTATCTTCTACAAATAGTTTTATTTTTTTGTTTTTCCCTGATGCTTCTCTTGCAATCAGCTACAGGAAGAGTGCTTTATTTTCAACAAAATATTGTCTTAGAGCTCTGTGGAAAAGGACTATGCCAGGTACCTTGGGGTATAGGCATTTTGATGCCATCACTTAAACAAATTTTAAGATCATGCTAGTAGAATGAGTTAGGATTTTCAAAACTCTAGTTGGAAAGCAGATATATTTATGATCCATAAATTATGTTGATTTATAAGTAACAAGAATTACTTATATAGGACTGAATGAACTGATGAAGAAGGACTGTAATTTATGTTTGGATTATTATTGATATTGTCTTAATGTTCTATTCTTTGGACATATAAGAAAGTCCTCTTTCCTCTTAAGGTATCTATAGCTCATTACAATTTAGTTCAGTCAGCTTTTAAAAATGATATGAAATATTTGTAAATAATATCTCATCCTCCCCATGTGACCCCCTCTGAGATTCTGAAAAGTAATTCTTACTGAGTATTCTTATTTTCATGACAATATAGCTATGTGCCTATGTTTAGTAACACCTTTTTTATTGGGACATAACTGGAAGCATTGATTATACAACCAAGGCCTTACCTGGAATGACATATTTGAGAATGATTTTCATTTCTTCCAATATGAACAGACACTTTTAAAGAACAACAACAACAAAAAAAAACGTTGACTTTATGGAGCCAATGCTTACAAAGTCCTTCCAGGAAAAGTGGTCTGGCATTTGGCTTATAGGGTTCCGAGTTCTATAAGTATTAAGGATCCTTATGATATTTTGGGGATCTTGAGAAGGGAAGAATTTGTCCAAACTAATAGGTACTGTCAAATAAATCTGGTGGCAAGTTCTTGGCTTGGCTTCCTAGTCTCAACAGACTGTAAGGTCCAATCTGAGATTTCTTATATAAACTTTCAACAAAAAACAAAGCTTACATGGCAAATTGAAATTCTTGCTACACCTATGTAAATAATCAGGCCACATATCAGACCAATCTTATGTTGTGATCATGAATAATTTCTCTGAGATTATTTCCTCATTAAAAAGGGGAGGGAAGGTTGAGGTGAGAGGATTGCCTGAGCCCGTGGGTTCAAGACCAGCCTGGGCAACACAGTGAGACCTCGTTTCTACAATAAATCGAAAAATTAGCCAGGCATGGTAATGTGCACCTGTAGTTCCAGTTACTTGGAAGGCTGAGGTGGAAGGATCGCTGGAGCCCAGCAGGTCGACGTTGGGGTAGCAGTGAGTGTGCCACTGCACTGCAGCCTGGGCAGCAGAATGGGACTCCAACTTAAAAAAAAAAAAAAAAGTGGGGTGGGGGGAAGGAGTAGAAAAATAATTTATTTTAATGGAAATTATGCATCTTCTCTAGCACAACCTTCCCCTTCTAGGTTATTAGATTTTAGCTCAGTTCCTTGTCTTTCAGCTATTTGACAACTCTTTTTAAGTTGTACACAACTGATACACATGCAAATTCTGTCCTGTATCATACTTAACTCACCACTCCCTCAAACAAAAACAGTTTTGTCTCCATCTACAGTTCACCACAATGCTTCTTTATGCTACATGAATTAGTGCTGTTTTAACTTTTACTTTGAACTGGTTGTAATATCTGCCTTTTCCCCTTATATCATGAGTAAAATTAATTTTTTTAACTTGTATTTTACATCTGTATGAAAGTCATTATCCTTACCTTCATTTTGAATGTTGAGATGTTAAGTTAGGTCAGAGTCCAGACCTTACTGATGGTGTCCACTTTTGGGATAATTCTAAGCTGTTTCTCCAATTGCTTCTTTATTTTCCTGGATCCAGGATCAGACCTGTCTTTTCCTTCTCTACTTCTACCTTCTATTACTTCAGAGGAGGGTTTTCCACCCCATAGACCACTATGAACAGAATGCAGTTTCAAAGCTTGTCCTCGGCTCTCCTATTCCTGAGAAAAACTCTCCTTTATTTTGAGAATTTCAAAGAGTTTTTACAGCTAACAACAAGAAAAACACAGGGGGTAAAATGACATACCAGAGAAAAGTCACAAAGTTTCAAATCAGATCAAATGGTGAAAAAAAAAAGCCATTTCTGGTTTTCATTAGCATGTAAATGGTAGTAGACCCTAGTCTTCCACTACCCAAATTTTCCACAGCTGTCTTCCACCTCCTCTCTTCAAGATGCAGCTTCCTCCTCCTCCCCATCCTTCCACCCCATCACAGATCACATAACACAAGGAAAGACAAAAGCCACTAGGGTGAGAAAGGTGGGTCTTTTCAGTACACAAAGAACTGAAATAAGCTTCATCTACATTTCAGAGGAAACCCCAGATATTCTTTTCCCCTCTTTACAAAGAAAGGTTATCTTTGAAGAGTTTCTCTGCAATAGATAGTAAGCTTAAAGGGAGATGCTTAGGTTGAGACCCTGGGGTTAAGGCCAAAAGACACAGGGTATTTATATTTTCTTTGTTTTGTGTGTATGTTGAGGGGGAGTGGTTGTGGGAGTGAGAACTGAGAGAGAAAGAAGTCATAGGGAGCATTCAGTCTTTTCTTCTTTCTCACTCCCCAATTTCAGAGAAATAGCCTTCCACAGGAAGTGAGGTATGGTAAGAAAACAGCTATGCAAAAAAGACAGAAACTGAGGGAGCAGCTGCAGGAATTATCTACAGCAGAAGGAAGAGAACTTCTTTTAGTCTCAGATATGAGGGTATTATATAAAAAGATGAGCCTGCTCAATACCTTAATGGTTAAGAAACTGAAAACAGGTGATCAACAGGGGATTTTGTGATATAATACAGGTCTCTTAACTTTTAATTTTATTATTATATGTAATAAGACTTTCTACTTATTCTTGATTCATACTAAGTAAGAGTATCTGAAGAATAGAACTGTATTTCTTAAAAAGTATTTTAAGTTGGATAAAATTTTCTATTTCTCATATTCACAATAGGATATGTATCTATAAAATATTTAGAATATGTATATAATGTGTATCCTGTATACTTGCCAAATACTCTAGACCAATACTGTTCAATAGAAACATAATACAATGTAAAAGTTTCTAGTAGTCACATTAAATAAGTAAATAGAAGGAAACGTGAAATTTATTTTAATTACATATTTTACTTAGCCCAATATATGCAGAATATTATCATTTCAACACATAATAAAAATTATTAATGAGAGATTTTGTTTTTTCATACTAAGCCTTTAAAATCCAGTGTATATATTATGTTTACAGCAGATCTCAATTCTTGAAATTCACAATTCAAGAGTTAAAGTCACAGCACGTAGCTAGTGGCTCCCATATTGAATAGTGTAGATCTAGATGATTAATTTTTAAGAACTATCAGAATTACTGTATCACAGAAAAAACACTAGACTTGGAATCTAGAAACTTGGGTCCTATCAGCTAGGAGCTATGTGATTATCTAGGGCTTGTTTTGTTAACTTCTTTAGATTTCAGTATCCTTAGCAAAGGGAGAGTTTAAAACAAAAAACATAGTTTGGAAAAAACTCTAATATTATAAAGCAATCATCTTAAGTACACTGCAATACACTCTGGGGTGTTAACCTTTAGTAACTCAAGAAAAACTCCAAATTAATTAGACAAAAAAAAATTTACTAGCTGTACATACTAAAATGTAGGAAATTGCTAATCGTTCTACTATTGATTTCTTTTTGAGTACAAAAACTATTCCTTAATTAACTATCTATCCTCAGTGCCTAGGCATACAGAGCTGGCATATTACAGGGTGCTCAACATATTTCTGATTGAATGCAGTACCAAGAAAGTGAAATATAAATCTATACTATAAGAGCTGTAAAGAAGGAACAAATTATTGTGTAAGTTAAAAGGAAGAGAGAGCTCATTCAGTGGGAGGTGGGAAAAGGAAGTGGGGGAGGGGAAAGCAAAAGGAATAAGAAAAGGGATCCAGAAAGGAGACAGCATATAAAGTAGATTTTGAAGACTAGGTTGGAGTTTCATAGGCTGGAATAAGGATGAGAAAGGGAACAGTATAACTGAGGTTGTATATGGAGTGAAGTATTTACCAGGTTTATGATAGAAGGGCAGAAATAAGAGTTGAAACTAGTAAGATACAGCTTGTTAGTGCTTTGATGATAAGTTAGTGTTTACATTAAGAACTTTGAATTATCAGTGGAGTGTGTCTATTAAACACAGACCCTTGAAGATGCTTGAATAAAGACTATTTTTGGATTTATAAAACTGTCAGAGTATTGAGGCAGTATATATATAATGGTTTAGACTAGGGGTCAGCTAACATTTTCTGAGGACCAAGTAGTAATTATTTTAGGCAATGGAGGCCATTTGGTCTCTATTAAAACTACTTTTCTACCACTGTAGCTAAAAAGTAGTCAAAGACAACATATAAATGAATAAATATTACTGTGTTCACATGAAACTTGTTCATCTACTTATAAGTATGTGACCTTGATACTTAATGCTATTTAATATCTCTAAACCTCAGTTTCCTTGAACAATAAGATGGACATAATAACTGTTCCTGCTTCATAGAGTTGTAGTGAGGATTAAATTAGAGTGAATGAAGAGCACTTGGCATAGTGTCTAGACCATGAGTTAGTGTTTATAAATGTTAGCTTTTGTAATGATGATACTTATTACCTGAGTCTCTTTAATCAGAAACATTAAATACGTTTTCTACAAAAACTGAATCTGAAAATCTTACTTCTTGTTGTACCGATTCTCTACCATTTTTTATGTCAAGGGAAATGATGACAGTGACTTTTCTTTCATTTAACATTTAAAAAAAGGGAAATGAAAAAACTAAAAAAGAGATGAAAGGCAGGTTGTTATTTTCAGAATCATCCGAGTATACAAATGACCTTCCTTTGTGTGCCAGTTTTACCCTAACATCTTATTTCCAGATACTTTCGGAAGGCAATCATTTAATAAATCCATAGCCTTTGCCAGGTGTCAGGATCAACACAAAATCACCTGTATCAACAAAAACATATTTTTCCCTACAGCATATAATAAGTAGGGCATTAAGTTAGATAGCAAAGAAATTAAGATATACATAAGCTGGTCCATGGGCTTTAACATCCTAAGTCTACAGTTTTTGAGCATTACTCAATCCAGCTTCTCATTTCAAAAATGAAGAAACATGTTTATCAAGGGCTAAATGTAGCGAAGCATGACTTGTTTAAGCTCTCCTGTGAGATAGACAACTGTGGAATTAGAATCCCAGTTACCAGACTCTTAATCCAGTAGTCTTTACATATTAGTGCTTTTGAACCATTTTTTAAAATGCCTTAATGTACCAGAATGTTGGTTTACCCAACCTTCAATAGTACTAGCTCACAGCAAAATGATGTTAGAGCTGTGTAGGGTGGGGAGATCCATTTGTATGTCCCTCATCACTATTTACCTACCCGAGAAAGGCAAATCAGAATGCAGGAGATACTATGGAATTTGGAAAAGATCCCTCCCCCATACTGAAACACTTCGATGATGTTTATTTAGATCTTGCTTCCACTACAGCTGAAGAAACAGAATTTGAAGATATATAATGCTAAATGTTAAATAAATGAGGCAGCTCATAAGTACTTTAGTGAATTCAAGAATGGAATAATCATTAATGACTTTCCTAGGAGAGGAGTGGCTTCAAATTCTTGAGTAGAATAATATGCTTTAGAAAGACACTGATTTCACTAGATAATGAGTATCTTTTATACATTAAGTTTTATGCTAGGCGTTGGGCATAAAGCAATGACCAAGAAAAGGCAGAGTTCCTGCTATCCTGTAGATTAAAATTCCTGACTCACTGTTAGCATACAGTGTTATAAGTCACTATCCTCTAAGCTTCTTCGAGTCATACTTTCTATTGACTTTGATAGTGTTCTTAATTTTCTCTCCTGGAGAGGCACTTGACTTCAATAGCAGCAGTGGCTACTTCACACCTGCAATTCACATGGCAACAGTATTTGTGACCACTTAGAAAGAGACTAATCAGGGATTTAACAGTTTAATTAGATTTCCCATTATTAAACTCACGTTACAGACCTCAAGTGAATAATTTTCAAGGTGTCAGACATGAAATATGGTAGGCTGAAAAGATGAAAAACAGTAATAGAACTGTTTTTCATAACTATGCTACAGTTTAATTAAAAAGAGAACAATGATATTTTAAATCAAAATAATATTTTAAAAGATAATTTTAAGAATAATTATGTAATTAAGGAACATGGAACTTGCCAAGAAAGTGTTAATAAGAAATTGCATTTAAGAAACCTTTTTAAAAATGTTTTTAAAAGTCTATTACTAATAACATGATAGGATATACTTATATACTTTTATATACTTACTATATTTCAGACCCTATTCTAAGTGCTTTAATTTTATTAATTTATTTAATCCTCATAGCAATTCCCAACGCACATATGAGAAACCGGAAATATAAAGTCATACAAACAGTAAGTGACCCAACATGGATTCAAACCCAGGTAGTTTGACTTCAGACTTTTAATCATAAGCTATATAATACTAAGTGGGGAATAAAAGCAAATATATTAGATCATAATAACCTTTTTAGTGCGTTCAAATTTATATGCCAGATGTTAGGTAACATTAATAATCTTTTACATTTATAAGCTGCCTTACAGTAACAATACACTTAAATGGACATTACACCATTTGAATTTATAACCAGTGCATTTAAATCTTAGGGAGACAAACAGCAGAAATGTCAGTTGGAGGCGATGAATGTCAGAACTAATAGTTACTGAGTGTCTATTATGTAACAGGTCTCACCCACTTCATGAGATAAGCACCCTTATTTCAATTATGAAGAAATATTAAACCCATTATGAAATTAATCCAAAATCATATAGCTTCAAAGATTAGACTCCAGACTAGTCTGATTACAAAACCTTCTTTCACTGCACTGTATTGGCTTAACAGCAGAAAATGAAGAAAAGAAAAAAAATTGTACTTTTGTTGCAAGATCAACATAAACCAATGGTTTAGGTAGCTGCCCCTAAAGCTAATAAACTCTAAGGCTGCATTAATAGACCTGCATTTATTAGACCTATCATAACTAGAAAAGTGGCAAATGTAGACATTTAGGCTTAAATGACATTTTAGAGAGAATATGATAACTACTTTCAAGTAATTGAAGATTATTAAATAAAATACCAGATTTTGGCTCAAAGTAAGAAAGAGCTTAATGATAAACAGAAGAAAACTGGAATAGAGTGCCTTATATGTTCAACTAAAGTTTAACCAAATGTTAGTGATTTTGCAGAGGAATTCCTAATCAAGGAAGGAGTTAGATAAGTAGTTTTATTCACTGCCTCTATTTCAAATTAGAGCAGTTTGTCTTTTACATGTTACATTCTGTTTTAGATTTTTTTTTTTGGAGGGGTTGTTCTGATGTAGTAAAAATGTCTAAAAACCACTAAATTAACGCATTAAAGATTTCTTTCAACCCAAATTCTATATCTCTTAATTAAGGTTAAGAACACAAAAATCACATCTTGAGTTTATTTGTCAAAAACTAAAACAAACTTACCATTTTTTTCTGCAAAGGAAACTGCATCTTCTTTAGCACTGAATGTTAGGACCATGTTGGACAAAGGATCAGCCCTGCAAAAACAATTTTTTTCCAGGATTTAACATTAAGCTTGGCTGAAAAAAGTATCAATTTTTAAAATAAGATGTTTAGAAAATAAAAATCATTACAATATCAAATAAGCACAGTATTGATGGAATGTTTTATTTATAATAATCTGTTAATAATTTGAATGGCTTTTGCTGCGTTAAATTTGGGAGATTTTCTAACATGTATTGGTAAACAGAAAATATATAATTGCAAAGACATTCATCTAGTCTTTAATAAAATCATTTTATTCAACTCTTAAAAGAAGAATTAGAGTTGAATTAAAAAAAAAAACCCAAGAGGATTCTCAAACTGACCTTAAAATTCAGTATCAGTAAGATTATCAATGTGTACAATTGCTAGTTCTATCATTACCTCTCAAATTAGATGGCAACTGCACCCACACTTCTTAACTAACCTTCCACCATTTAACCACATTCTTTCAAAGCATAAAAAAATAAATATCCAAGACCTGACATCCACTGGAGTTCTTTGTTCTAGAGTAGTGTTAATGTTTATAAATCTACTAGGCTTTTTACAAAATACTATTTCAGAAATGTCACTTTTATTTTTATGTTTATATAAAGGTAGAACACTGCTACAAATGTTTATTGTGAATCTCTCAGAGGTGAACATAGTATTTTGTGAAAAATTCATTAGAAATGTGTAAATAAAAAATACAGAAAGGAAGGTTCAGGAAGTAGTCTGAATAGTGGAAAGATGAGATATACAAAGAAGAGAATACACGGGAAGTACCTCTTATTGATGTGAAGACCCACAAATTGCTGTTGCTAAAGTTCTGGTCATAGATTATGGTTGCTATTCTGGTACAGAATTCCTTGAGATCCCTATACTTACCTGTATTTTTATCATAACCCCTCAATCCTATAAGCAAAAGGGCTTCACATGGTTGGCTACATTAATACTAACAAATAGCAAATGATCACTTTATATTGGCTCCTTTTCAGGGCACACATAATTTTTCAGTTAATAGCTCAATAAACTATACTGAGAATAGAAGTGTTAAAATAAATATGATCTGGTAGTCTGAGGAGTGTTGATAGGCATACTGGCTTAGTTGAGAATAAGAAACAATACAGAAAAAATTGTAAGAAAAACTCAGGAGCCAGGAGAACAGAGCTCTATTTCTTGCAAAGGTGGTACAGCCTTAATTAGTATCCTCACATTATTTACGAAGACATACATATATGAATTAAATAGTAGCAACTTATATCAATAAGTCACCATTTTTCCAGCCACTGGATTTCTACCATTCTCATTCTCCTTCATTACATATATTTTGCAGTTTTCTTCTAGGTATGCTACCACCACCGGCTTATACCCTTTTAAATTCTTCCCTGAACTACTGTAACACCTTCCTAATTAATCTTTCTGCTTGTTTTCTTTACTCCAATCCACCCTTAACCATGTTGCCAGATTAGTCTTTCCAAAGTTCAACTCCCAAACTCATTGCCAAGTTCAAAAACGCCAAAGAGTTTCCACTGTCTTCCACATTAACGTCAATCTCCTACCCTGGCATTTAAGCACTTCTATAATATGGACAGAACTACTGTCTAGTCTTCTTTTTAATTATTCCTCTGAGAATAAGCCAACTAGTCAAATAGCTAACTGTTCTTATAAATGTAGCCTACACTTTCCTACCAGTCCATTTTATTCCTCCTTTTTGGGGTGTAGGAACTTGTGAGGTACAGGAAATGCTCTGTTTCATGGGTTTGTTTAGGTTGTAAAAATTTACAAAGCGGTATACTTCTGATCTATACATTTTTCTGAATATATGTTATATTTCAATTAAAAAATTTTAAAGCAGTATTAAGCTTGGTAAAATAATATATTGTGTTTATTCAGAGCTCCAAGGTTGAGTTTAGATTTTATTCCTCCAATCATATCATTTTAATGTACTTTACTAAATATAATGAACACCAATAAACCAACAAAATTAATATAGAAAATAGTTCATCATTAATTATAATGTCCAACATTTATTGGCAGATTGCCCTTTGTTCTATATCATGACATGAAACAGACTTCATGAAGATATCTACCAATTGAGAATTTCAGTTATTATTTTCTGCTTATGAGCATTTAAGATTATTCAAAATAGATCTAAGTATCAATCAACACAAAATAAGAATTAGTATTATATACAAGTAACTCAAGACTTTACCTAAGAGAATTATAACTATAAAAAAGATATTTGTGAAACATTTTGGTGTTGAGAATTTTTTAATGCTCTCTGAAAGGCAGAGAATAGCAAGTGAAGGAGTTTCTACTTTGTGAACTTAGTTTACTTTTTTCAGTTTAAGTAGCAACAACTGTTGCTTTGATAACAACTTATCGCCATTTAGAAAGGTCATCTTTCTGCAAATAAGAGAGATATATAGTGAAGACTACAAAGAAAAAAATATACCTAAAATCAATATTTTAATAAATACTTTTGTTGTAATTTTAAAATATTTCTGAAGTAAGGAATGTCAAAGAGCTGGGCAATGGTAAAAATTAAAATAATATTGTGCTGTAGGATAGTGTGCCCACTCCAACTTCCACTAACTCAGTCAATCCCACTAGTTGATTAAATGCAAAAATGTTAAATACAATTAATAAACCAAATCAAACATTATTCCTAAAAATAGTAAATCAGTGTCCGATTAGAAAATATATACGTGGATCAGAAAATACACAAAGAAATTCACAACATGTCAACAGATTAAAGGAGAAAACCCCTTTAAATAAATATTGGAAATACTTTAATAAAATTCAATGCCTAATTCCTAATTTAAAAAAATTATCGGTAAGCCAAGATTAGAACTGTGTCCATTTTACTACACAAGAAATATTTCTGTTAAAGAAAGAAAGAGGCAATGAGGAAGCTAGGTGACACCGCTAACATTGATTATCTGCAAATTCTGCAGATATCTGCAGATTCGAGCTAATGCAACAAGGTATGAAAAAGATATTAGCCCTAAGTACAAGAAAAAACTGCCATTATTTTTAGATTATATAATTAACCAAAGTGAATCCCTTGAAAAACCATGAGAACTAAAAAGACAGTACATAAGATGGCTTATATGTAAAATCAACTTTAAATATTAGCAATACTCAACTAGAAAATGTAATGAAAAACACTATCGAAAACAATAAAAATGAAACTATCTAGGAATCATTTTAATAAAAATTGTGAAAGTTTACTGTTAAGAAAAATCATCAAATTTTACCAAAAGACATATAAAGTTGCATATAAATACACTGGAAAGATAATCAGTAATTCCCCTACAAACAAACCTTCAAATTGTGAACTTGCATTCACATGTCCAACCATGTAAGTTAATTCACATGTCTAGCTTACAGTGTCACATGTGTGTATCCTTTACAAGTGGTTGTACTTTTGTGTATTTTACCACTGTACTTTTCAAGGTGCAGTACTGTTAGATTAAAAATGTTTTATTTATTTTTTTAATGTTTTATTTGTGTGAAAAGTATCATAAACGTATTACAGTATACAGTACTATATAGTTGACTGTTAGCTGGGTACTTAGGCTAACTTTTAACTTACAAACAAATTGGACTTAACTGCATGCTCTTTGAACAACACTTGTTCATATGTAGGGGACTTACTGTATACCAAATTGTTGTCAGGGTTTACTTCTATGGAGAGAGTGGGTATGTTGGCAAGAGGTGGTAAGGGAAAAGAGAGAGGAGTAACTGGTAACTTTCATGGCTTATTCTACATATGTCTATATTGTTTAAATTTACAACACAAATACTCATTTACTTGTTCAATAAAGTCAATAATGAGAATAGTAAACAGAATCCTTACTAGTTAAATTAAAAAAAAATTAAATCATCTGATTAAAGCAAATTAAAAAGTACCGCTGCAATGTGGTAGAGCAGTGTGAGAAAAAAAGTGGTATAGATAATACTTCAATTTGCTACTTATTCATAAGCAGAAGAACTATCTGCAAGTCTAAGTATGATGTCCACTTTGATGACTTATTAAGACTTGAGGATCAAGTATACTAAGTGCATGTTTATGTGATGAGGGAATTCGCAACATCTAAATTAGAGCACACAATGCTTAAATTAGTTGACCTTCTAAGTCCATGATGGCATGGAACAAATCCTTGTTTCCAAAAGCTGAATGACAGATTCATAATTCTCCAATGAAAAATTACTTTAAAAATTTAACATAGAAGTCATATTTTTATAATATGATGAAATTAACACAGAAAGTATTGAGTCTAATAGTCAGTGAGTTTCAATAGCCAACGTACATTAATATAACCAAGGAAAAATAAATATGTTTAGGTTTTATTAAAATTAAAGTCCTGCTTATAGAAAAAAATGAAAAGTAAGTTTTTACCAATCTAACAAATAAAAGATTGTCAAGAAATAAGTGAGATTAATAACTAGTAGTAATCTTTGGCAGCTAGCTATAGTATTAAACAAGGATGAGTCACCCCTTTTCATCTTTACTAGATCAAGGAGATTTAAATGGTAAAAAAAACTTAGGTCAAACCCAAGGGATGATTTTTGCATCTTAAAATATTTTTCACATTTACACAAAGATAAACCTTTTATCTTTGAGTTTTAACATGTAGAGATTCTGGTAATTAAAAGAGCATAAGGAAATTTCTACTTTGGATGAGAAAAGTAGTGTAAATATAGTATTTTAAATATGAATTTAACAATCTAAAAACAAAGATCAAGCACATTTATCTTCAAATTCTACATGTGAACAAAAATGGCCTTTCAAAATGAAACACTGTAGATAAACAGGTAACAATGACATTCGCTCTGTATTTTTAAAAAAATAAAACCATGTTCATAGTCATAAAATCTACTTTCACAATGACAACCCTTCCCTTCAATGCCCTCTGGAAAACATATGCAAAAACTTAAGATTTTACATTTCTGTCACAAAATTATCACAGTAACTCTGTAAAATTACCTTTCCCATTAGCACTACCTCTACTGCTCAATGATGGAAGTGTCCTTTTCTAGCTGTGTATTTAATAGCAAGTCTGTGAAAAACCATCCAAAGATATACAAAGATAATTTCTGTAGTTGTTATACTTGTCACATTTCTTATGCTATGCACTTCTAACCCTCTGTAACAGTCTTATATCATCAGGGTTAGATATCTGTTAAATCCTCCAAGCGATCCCATCCATATGGTAGATTCTAGCCAGAAGTAATCTATCAGCTAGAAGATATGAATTTTAGCCAGAAGTAATCTGTCAGCTAGAAGATATGAATTTAGTTAAACCCCAGATCCCCTGTATAAATACAGGGGAAACTTTGTGGATTTGGAAACAAATATGTTTCAGATATAGGATGGATAGTTATTTCTCTTTTGACATATCCCAAAATCATTCCTTTACTCAACAGCAAAAATCACCGGGCTCGGTGGTTCAGCCTGTAATCCCGCGCCTTTGGGAGGCTGAGGTGAGTGGATTGACTGAGCCCGCGGGTTCAAGACCCGCCTGGGCAGGCGAGACCTCATCTCTACAATAAAAATCAAAAAATTAGCCGGGTGTGGTAGCATGCGCCTGTAATTCCGGCTACTCGGAAGGCTGAGGAGGAAGGATCGCCGGAGCCCAGCAGGTTGAGGCTGCGGTGGCTGGCAGCGGCCACTGCACTCCAGTCTGGGCGACAGAGTGAGACTCCAACTCAAAAAAAAAAAAAAAAAAAAAAACCAGCAAAAATCACATTAAAATATTAATATTTTCTTTTTCTTATGAAATACAGTAGTTCTCCTAATTAAAAAAAATACAAATCTAGATATGGACACATATAGCCAGGTTTTAAGTATTTTTCCTATACTCTACATATTAGTATTAGATATATAATCATAAAATGAAATATAAGCAGACTGAGAACAAACTATAGTCATGTCATTAAGTTATCTGGAACACAGGTTTATATCTTAGCTAAATGATAAAATTTAATTGGATGCTCATGAAAAATCTTACAATTTAAACAATTTTATTTAAAAAGCTTAAAATATTTCACAAAAGGAAGTCAGAATTCAATGTGTCCAGGTAACAATCAATATTACATACTATATTTTGTATCATTAAAATGCTGAAGGAGGCCAGGCACATGAATGCTGTAATCCCAGTATTTCGGGAGGCCAAGGCAGGAGAACTGCTTGAGCCCAGGGGGTTTGAGACCAGCCTGGCAACATAGTGAGACTCATCTCTACAAAAAATTAAAAATTAACCAGGCGTGATAGTGCATGCCTATAGTCCCAGCTACTTGGGAAGATGAGGCAGGAGGATCACGTAGGAAAAGGTTGAGGCTACAGTGAGCTGGGATCTTGCCATTGCACTCCAGCCTGGGAGATAGAGAATTTGTCTCAAAAAAAAAAGAGCTACAGAAGAAAAAATCAAGTATAGCCCTGGTACTAGTATTGGCAAATATGGCAAAAAGAATCCCTAATAAATTTTTTTTAAAAATTATAGTCAAAATTTTTTTCTTATTGTATTTTTTCATGCTAAGTGGCTGTTTCTTAATATCAAAACAAAGAGAAGTAATGAGTTGTTTCCTAATACTCAAGATTAAAAACAATGCCTCAGACAAACCAATTGCAGACAGGGTCTATTGTTTCAAAAAAAAAAAAACACACACACACAACTTTTTACTTTGGCAAAACTACATTTTGAAAATAACTTTACCACCCAAACACATCTCATTTTCAATGAATATGAAATAAAACAGAACTTCCATATTCATGCACAATAGTAGGATATAGTCTTGCCCTTAAAGCAAGGTATTCAATCACCAAAATTTAAATTCAAAATTAAATTTAAATTTCAAAATTTAATTATGATATTTCTATACTAAACAATACTATAATAATGATTGTGTGAACTTATAGCAAAGTAAAATTTATTTTTTTAAACAGTCCATTAGTGGGGTTTAGAATACACTAAAGCCAAAATATGGCATTAGAAAACAGCAGGAACAAGAAAATCTCTCTGAAGTAGGACATAACAGAATTCTCTGACCCTCTTCTGAAGTAGATCTAAGACTGTCATTCCAGAGATGACATCTAATACCTGGAGAAAAGAAATGTCCTTATCTCTGAAGACACAGGGACACTGACAAGAATCAGCCACAGGCCTGGTCAAGTATCCCCCAGTCTTTTACCATTAGATCTCGCCCTCTTTATCCAATCATCCTTCTGTATGACTATCCACTCTTCCTCAAACCTAAGAATAAAAATATACAGGTTTTCCTTTTTCTTTGTGTCTTCATTTATAAAGGCTCCTGTACTACATTTATGAAGTACTCCTGTACCACTAAATGAATTTGTATGCTCTCATTAATCTTTTTTTTTTTTAATTGGTGCCTCAGTCAAGAACTTTGCAACAGATGTGAGGAAAAGATAATACTTTTTCTCTTCTATACCAGGCTAACTTATATTCTTATATATAAAAGTGTTTTACCCAGTAACAATTTAGATTACTTAAGGTGCAACTACTCCAATAACAACTTATTACTGAATGTTGCTGGATTGTATTACTACAGCAAGTCTAGGGTATAGATAAACATGTTAAAATTTCATGTGATTCAAAGAGTAATCACTAACATTTCAATCACTGAATAGGAACACAGTTTTTCCTTTAATCTCTAGAAATATATGATATACAGAAAGACTCTATATATTTCATGAAACATTAAATCTAAACGATACCAAAATACTTAAAAAATTGTGCCTATATATCATTTCCCTAATAAAATATACTTCTATTTAAATTGCAACCTGGCAGAAGTTTAAAAAAAAAAATTATTCCAGGTAATCAACAGGAAATGTTGACTATTATACTTTTCTAAAATAAGACAGTTTAAATTCTCTAATTTAAAATGGTAACTATTGGGCTCAGTGGCTCAGTCTGATCCCAGCACTTTGGGAGGCCAATGCAAGTGGACTGCCTGAACCTGTGGATCCGAGACCCACCCAGGCAACTTGGCGAGACCTCATCTCTACAATGAATCAAAAATTAGCCGGGTGTGATAGTGTGCGCCTGTAATTCCAGCTACTTGGAAGGCTGAGGTGGAAGGATCACTGGAGTCCAACAGGTTGAGGCTGCAGTGGCTGGGAGTGTGCCACTGTATTCCAGTCTGGGCAACAGAGTGAGACTCCAACTCAAAAAAATTGAAATAAAATAAAATAAAATGATAACTACATTTAACTGAAGATTGGACACATAAACTGTTTTGGGAGTCTCAATAAGAATGAAAATTTTCTAGCTTATCTGTCTAATGTTTTCTCTAGTATTAGCTTCTATTATTTAACTAGAGGCAGCCCTGCTATTTAATATTTGGGCCTTATTCCATCATAGAGATTTAGGTCACTGATTTCATTAGTGCCTTTCAAGAATTTATTTCAATGCACTGTTAAAAAGTAATTTATTAATCACAAGATCTTAGAACTTGTAAGATTTCCTGAAATTAGCTAATTCCTAAACTTACCTATTCCCACTCTCTCTTAAAAACAAAATATGTACCATAAAAAAGTTTTATATATTTCAGTTTAAAAACAAGTTAAAGTGCCACTAAATTATTAACATCAATCACACAGTAAGTGTCTTAGACTACTACAGTAGTCCCCCTTCATGTGAGGGAGATAAGTTCCAAGATCCTCAGTGGATGCTTAAAACCACAGATAGTACCAAACTCTACACTATGTCTTTTCCTATACACACATACCTATGATAAAGTTTAATTTATAAATCAGACACAGTAAGAGATTAACAACAATAACTAGCAATAAAATAGAAGAATTATAACAATATACTCTAACAAAAGTTATATGAGTGTGGGTGGTCTGTCTCTCTCTCCCTTTCTCTGTCTCTCCCAAAATATCTTTATTGTAAGGTACTTCGGATGACTGAAGCCACAGAAAGTGAGACTACTATACATGTAGCTTAGGTGCCATGCTAACAATGCACTCAAAGTGTCAGTCATTTTTATCCAACAAATAGTAACAATCTTTGAAAAAGATTGTTTCTTTGGTTTATTGCACTGAGCCACACATGTGACTATATATAAATATATATAATTTATGTCTTTGAGCATAGTGATATTTAATAGTCTCAAAAAATATTTTCATAAGCATGATGTACATGAGAACATTTGAAAATCATTATATTTAAAAGAAAAATCAACATAGAAAAAGAGAGCTGAAAACAAAACTTATGTTAAACCAAAGTACTCACGTTGATGCCCAACCCATCAAAGGATTTTCCCATCGCTCCCTGGTATCAAATTCCATCTTCCATTTCTTTGTGTTATTTACTCCAGACTGCATGTTATTACGAGCAGGAACAAAGATCCTGACCTTTCTAGTTTTTATATGCTCTTCTGGAACACCAGTTAAAGTAGTGATATCCTACAGAAAAACAAGCAACAAAACATTTCAAATAGCCCACATACTCACTAATTTACTTTTGTTTTCCCTATAGTCAATTCTATTCAGATTTGTTTATAAATTTCTGACTTATTTCACTACTACTCTGAGATTTTACCAGATAAACAGCTATTTGAATATCTGTAAATGGTATCTTTAATTGGGGGGTTGGTGTTTGGACAGTAAAAAAGGATAATAAAAAAATTTTAGGCCCCTCTGACCAAAAAAGTATTGGTAATTTCTGAAGAGGCTGTTTCCTGGTAGAAGGGCCTATATTCAGTACACTCTTCTTATTGTGTAAGTATAACTAGCCAGAGAAAAAACCGTAAGGGGAATATTAAGTGAGCAGATATTTTTAATAAAAATAACTAAATTTTAAAAGAATCTATTACCAGTAGTTTCTGAGTCAAACTGCTTATCCCAAGGCATTCCTTTCAGAGGGAGGCTTGACCTTTTTTGTGAACAATTAAAATCAATTAACAACTTTGGTTAGGTGCCTGTAATTCCAGCACTTTGGGAGGCTGAGGAGAGAGGATCACTTGAGGCCATGAGTTAAAGACCAGCCTGGGCAATATAGCAAGACCTCATCTTTACAAAAAAATCAAAAAATTAGCTGGACATGGTAGTGCATGCCTATAGTTCCAGCTATTTGGGAGGCTGAGTGTAAGGATAATGTGAACCTAGGAGTTAGAGGCTTCTGTGAACTGTGAGTGTGCCACTGCACCCAGCCTAGGCAACAGAGAGAGACTTTGACTCAAAAAATAATAATAATAATTCAGTAATAACATTAATTAGTATTTTGATTTATCTCCCTTTGATGAAACCTACTAAAGAGAGAATAAAATAATCAAATCTATTCTGTACAGGTAGGCCCCAAAATTCGCATGTTTTGCAAAAATATGAGATGAAAACATTTAACTTTCTTAATTCTTTTGTAACACTTGTATCCAGTAACAAATGCTCAAGTGGCAAAAACATAGAATTCTGATAACCCTACATCAGTTATATTTAACAATATAGTGGCAGTCAGGACACAAGAAAGTAAATCAGAGTTTAAGTTTCCATTTTGTAATGGCAAAATAGTCTAAAAAAGTAAAATTTTAGGGTTAACTATATCATTCTTATTAATGAAACATTTTAAAATCATTGTTCACTTACCAAAGTAAGTTTGAATAACTGGTTAAAAACAACAGAGAGTTAACATACAATGACTACACCAAACTTGTGAAAACTATAAATTTAACACATTTTGTGAATTTTCATTTCATTATATCCCCTAATGAAGGCTAATGTTTATTTGTAGTTCCAGTCTACCAGTGCTATAAGCTAAAGAATTAGCATAAATACTTAGTGCTGCAATATGTACTGGGAAGAACACTAAGCACATTTCTCACTTGGCTTAGTCTTTCTACTCACAAGATTAAAAAAAAATTCTTTAAGGTTATTTTAGTTGGCAACCAACCTTCTGTTTAACACAATACCTTTCCACCTGCACCAATAATTAGGTGTGGCTACTTTGTCACAGCTTGTCTGTTTAGAGAAACTATCAAAATGATCATATATTTATGCAAATAGACACTTCTAATATGTGCCTACATTTACTTTTTAAAAATTTTCTTTACATCTAGGTTAAAGTAAAAACAAAATGACCACAATTGGCACATGATTTTTAAAGGTGTGAATTTAGGTTTATTTGGCAACTTTAAATATCAGATTCAAGTTTCAAAAAAAGTAATTTTAAGTATTATGACATTTATTGACTTTCTAAAGCATATGCCTCTACTTAAGAGTTTGACATGGCTCAGCTCCTGGGGAAGTCCTCAATACTTGTTTTCCTATTTGAATTAACTATTATATTTATAATCTGCCATATTAGTCTATTATTTGTTATTATGTATCTTTAGATTAATATGTTCCATTTTCTCAGCTATAGTTGAAGCAAGGTGTAAACTAACACTATAAGCATTTTACAAAATATGGAATGGGACATCTTTTCCAAATTTCCAAAGCAATCCCTCCAGTCTGTGCTGGGTTCATAAAACCTGAACTGACTCTGCTTTAGATTAATTATATGATAGGAAACAGTAAACTCTTAACACTAGTTAACTCAGGAAAATTAGAGGAGATAGGTTTACTTTCTTTTTACCTACTTCTATACTGTGATGCAAAAAAACAATAAAGCTGTAAAAAATTGAAATAGTATTTCTTGATTTGTACTATAAAGTATTATTTGATATAGAAAATAGAAAATGGCTGAATGAATTCTAAGATCTCTTTAAATTGTCTACACAATGTTGCTATGCTCTTTATATTTTGAACTCATTATTCTTCTCAAATTATAGCAGTTATTTATTGACATATTCCCCCAATTTAAAGTTGGCATTTGAATGGATTTCTGTATTTGGAAATCCAAGTGGTCCTGAGATAACCACTGTTTGAGCCTGCAGAAGACATGTAAGGTATTGCAGCCCAGCTAAGCTGCTGCCAAAGACAAAGAATAAAAAGGCTGGGCATCTCTCATATACTTTACACCTAAAGGGCACAGAAGCTCTAAAATTCCTAGTCCCCGTAGGCACACTCTCAGTCGAGACAACCTGATTTCTCACACTTTAAAAATGCATCCCGACACTCTATTGTTATCATTTCATCCACACAGCTCCAGCTAGTGACAGAAGAACCTGTTCTATAAGCGACATTTCAATGGGTTAAAGTTCCCACTCCAAGATTCCATTAAAACAATGAAACACTTGAAAAGAACTATGAGGTATTATGTTGAAACTCTACTTGTATCTTCCATGCTTTGCTTTCCCCTAAATTCTCACTGAGGTACCTGTGACTCAACTTTTACCAAAACAAAAAACGGTAACAATTTGAACTATATTGAACTAATGATATTCTCTATAGATGTCTACTTCTATATTGAAATATGGATCATCTACAATTTTTAACCTACTTATAAAAGCTAGAAATGCTTTGAAGAAGAATTATCAATACTGTCTTATACATACTTCTCATTTTATTGGTAAAAACCAAGATAATTTATAATAACTCATAAATTTTCTGATTACAAAAAGCTGAAGCACTGAAGGTATGAGAAGCCTTCAAGCTGGTACTTGAAGAACCTCAAGACTCACCAGTTAATAATTATAAATAAATTCTAATAAAACAAACTGCCCTATAAGAAAATATACAGATTTACTCAATTCAAAAACTTAATTGTTGAACAATTAGGTCAAGAATGAAATCTATATTCCTATTATTAAAGAATGTCATTATCCTAAATAAAGTTTCAGAAACACAACCTTATGTACAATAATACTATTTTAAAAAATGCTAAGTCAACCATAATTCACAGATTAATGGCATTCAAATCAAAATTTGATGACAAGATGCATGTCATAATTCCAAAGTTTACTCTTTCAACACCATCTCTTCCATAGTTTTAAATTTTGAAGGAGATGACAGCTGACCTTCCATTTGACAAGTCTAGATTAAATGACTAGGAATTTTAAAAATCATCATGAAGGTCCATGCTAGTATATGTACATGAACATTATTCTTTCAAATACCAATTTCCATTATAAAATATTAGTTTTTGATATAAAAACTGTATGATTCGGTTATCAACTATCTCCATTTATCTTGTGTGAATTCAACTTTTTTTTTTAACAAAGGAAGCAGGGAACAAGCAATGGGAAGTTGGTGTCAAAATGCAGAAAAACCTCCCAGCAAGCTTCTTGCAACCACCCAGGATTTAGTGTCTTGCTGGCCGCTCTCTTTTCAATACCAGAATTTCACACATTTCAATGACTATTATGACTTCAAAGAATCAAATTTTCATCATTGTCCGTCATCTGCCGGTTGATTTGTATAAAGGAGTTCTTCTGCAGGCACTCCAAACAAAAGCCTCCTTACTTTTGTGGCTATATATCAAGTTTAAAAGTTTTGTTTGTGACAGTTGTGTCTTTGGTAAATTAGGGTAACACTGAAGGAGTGCAGCTGCTCTGCAGGAACCTCCTTTTTGGCACCATTTCGCTTAAATAAAAACTGAATAATTAGCTTCTGCCTTTATTAAACCACAAAAATGCCACTGGCCTTAGTAATTACTTCCGGTTGCCCCACCCACTTAACCTTAACAGTTTACACTTGCCATAAAGAGAAATAAATGAAACGTTTTGGCGCTTTTGGAGAAATTTTTGCTAGATTTCTCGGTATACCTAGAAAAGTCAAAATTGTTACCAGGCTTTCTGGTAATAAGTTCACTAAATTGCATGTTATTATGGATCAATGTTGAAAAGTTTTAACAGAATACATATTGGAACACTAAGGAAAAATATTGCTTATAGACTTGTTCTATTGCAAACCAATTATGTGTTTAGATTTATCTTAGAGCTAAAACTGATTTAAATTTTTTTTTTTTTTTTTTGAGTTGGAGTCTCACTCGGTTACCCAGACTGGAGTGCAGTGGCCGCTCCCGGCCACCGCAGCCTCGCCTGCTGGGCTCCAGCGATCCTTCCGCCTCAGCCTTCCGAGTAGCCGGAATTACAGGCATGCGCTACCACGCCCAGCTGATTTTTTGATTTATTGTAGAGATGAGGTCTCGCTGCCCAGGCGGGTCTTGAACCCGCGGGCTCAGGCAATCCACTCACCTCAGCCTCCCAAGGCGCGGGATTACAGGCTGAGTCACCGAACCCGGCTAAACTGACTTAAATTTGATGACTGTGTTTATATTCTACATCAATCATGAAAGATGTTAAAAGAAAAATAAGTCTCAGATCTGTAATAAAAACTTCTTTTCAAGTAACTCAGATACTCAAAACAAGAAACTCATTAAAGTTTTCACAAATAATTAAGGACATTTTGCAAAATAAATTTTACAGTTTTAAAAATACAGAATTGGTAGATAGCATAATCATATTTATTTACTTTCCGTGGAAGAACTTAAACACTTCTAAAAAGTTTGTGGCTACAGAGGTTCAAAAATATAAGAAATGTAAAATTAAATTTGAGTTGTGCCAGGAGAACCAATTTTTGTTTGTTGGTTAAAACAACAAATTGATATGGGAGTCCTGTTGGGTTATAAAGCAAGTGTTAGAATGTGACATCTGTCATATTCTGTTTCCTGGGCAAAACTATCATGGAACCAAATGTGTGGTTTTAAATGAAATTATGTTTATACTCTAACAGGAATAGGTCATCTAAATGATACTAATTACATAAAGAGTAAAAAACTAAGAATTAGAGACATATTGTTCAATCTCAAATTATTTTTACTACTTCTAGATACCTTTAAGCAGGACAGAGTAGAGCAATGCCTAAAAGTAAAGGGCTGAGTCAAAACTGGACTGGAATCTAAACTCTCAATTTAGGCAAGTTAATAGCCTTCTCCTGTTTCACCATCTACAAAGTCAGTTTACTATGCCAAAATAAGGATGAAATAATGTGTGTAAAGTGTTTTCCTTGGGCAGCAAAAAAACATTTCTCATTTATAATTTTTTAGCACCCACCGTGTATTAGACGCTGAACACAATGCTCAATAGTGCACACATGAACTCAGTTCTTAGGAAACATTTTTTAAAAGGACAGAGTAAGCTAACTAATAAGAAGCTGGTATCAAAATGCAGAAAAATATCCCATCTTCTTTGAAAACTATGAGTTAGTAATTAAAATATTCTGCAAAGAAAGAATTTTATAACTAAAGTCAGTAAGTTGCTTCAAGTCTAAAGGAGAGAAAAGCCTAGCTTTTCTTTAATAATTAGGACCAAATACTCTATTTCTTATATATGTCAAAAACACTGAGTGTAATATATGTTAAGTAACTTTAAATATACAGTCATATACCGAAATAAAATGCATATGACAATCATGAAAGTGAAGAAATAAGGTAAAATTTACCTTTGTTTTCCTTTTCAAAAGGAAAGATAATACTATGCCAAGTTAACTATCCTAGGGGTGACAAAGGATATGAAGATTTCATTCCTTAATTTAAGAAATCTATAATCTGTGCACACGTAGGGTGGGAAAGGGTTAAGATAATGAAATAATTATACTGTCAAATACAGTATTGGTTAATGTGCTAGAAAATACTTGACCAAGAAGGAAGGGAGAAAATAGTTCTTTAAATTTCTCTTTATACTCATTTTATGATTTTAAAATGATACTATTAAAACATTACAGCAGCATTGAAATAAATTTTAAAAAATAAGTCCATATGCTTAATTTCCTAGTAACTGTTTTCTCATCAGTATTAACAACCAACAATTATTCATATACATATCCATTTTTACACAGTTATAATAGCTATTTTGCACTGATTATTTTGAAGCAATATCACATTTTCTATGTATTTACCCAGTCTTCATATTTCTTGTTTTAATAGACATTAATAATCTATAAAGTTGATATGACATGTTTCTTAAAATTAAAAGACAAATTGTTTTAATCGCTTTTCAAATATAGATTACTATAATAATGAAAATCTTAGTAATTTAATTATTTTAAGGTTAATCACTGGGACTAGAATTAACTGAGTCAACGGTTATAAGGATTTCCATGGTCCCTGACATGTTATGAAATTACTTTCCAAAAGTGAGGTAAATTTTTATATTGCTACCAACCAGGTACTATAAGTAGGCCAATTTTTCTTTATACTTTCAAGACACAGAAAAACAAGTATGTACTGATTAGTTCAGCATTATTTAATATGTATCATTCCACACAAAACTATAAAGGAGAGAATGAGTTTGATTTTTGACATGTAAAAACATTAAAAAATAAACAAAAATTTCTAAAAATTGACCCAACTAATACATTCTTTTGTAAGAGCTGCTACCAGAAGAAATAGGCATGCAATGGAATCCCTAAAAGCTGATTAACTGATCAAAATATAACTCTGGGGCATCATATACATGTGTATAAGAATGGAAAATGTTTTAAGATTTTTACTGTATGAAGGCTACAGTTTGCAGCACTGGGGCTCAGAACATACCATCCCAAAATATGGTACCTTGGTCACTCTTTAACCTGCTTCTCTTCCTTGAAGCATGATCATAAGAAAATTATGACTTACCTTACCCTGAAAGAAGGTCATAAGACTCTCTTTCCAGAGAAGTTCTGCCCTATATCCAAAGACCAAGAAAAATCTGAACAAAGAGACTTTGCTAAGTTCTCCCCAAATTAATTACTATTAGATCACACCACTATTTTTATCTAGTCACATTTCCACACATCTGTTCATTCTTTATCAAACCCAAGCATAAAAATAGACAATTTTTCCTGGGTCTCTGAGTCTTCATTTCTGAAGGCTCTCTGTAAAGTAAAATTTTGGTTAAAAAAAGTTATGTTTTTCTCTTGTGATTCTGTCTTTTGTTATGGTGTCAGCTATGAACCTAGTGATAAGTAAGTAAAAGATATTACTTTTTCTCTCTTAAGGTTTCTGGCACCCAATGTGAGCAACTGAGGGGTCCCACTTGGTCCAGAACCTGCAGGCGAGATCCTGGGACAACTGGCAAAGGTTTTGCTATTTACCTATAAGTTGGAGTGGATCCTAGTTTCCACCAATATCTGGCTACAACTCTCCAAACTAATATTTCTAACTGTCTCCCATCCTTCTGACTTGGAATTACTGAAATTAAAACTGCCATTTTCTTGATGCCTTACACACTGAAGCTCCTGGATGAATTGATATACACTTCAGAGAAATCACCGTAATAACTCATATGCAGACAACCTTTAGGACATTCAGACTGCAAACCAGAAAAATCTACCAGATTGCCACTGGTAATTTCGGTTAAAAAAATTTGTTAGCCAGGCACAGTGACAGGAGCCTGTGATACTGCTCAGTAAGGTAAAGTGGGAGGATTGCTGGTGTTCACGGGTTTGAGACCAGCCTGCGCAACACAGTAAGATCTCATATCTTTAAAAAATTTAAAATAACTAAATAAGCATGTTATGCTTTTGTTAATGTCTTTTGTTATAGCAGTGCCAGCCATGAAGATAGGTGAAAAGATACCACTTTTTCTTCCCTACAGCAGGAAATGATTTGATGTATGTCATAGCCAAATCAAATCTACTAAGAAGCTAGTTAATGGTAGAATACAATTTAAAAATACATTAAAATACATACAATATTTTCCCCCAAATCAGAAAAATCTACTGAAATACTTTTTTTCCACTTTCATAAAGAAACATTTATAATAATCTTTTTTTTTTTTTACTAACTTTGGAAGAACTGAAAGTGAGGATGTTAAAAAACATTATGTTTAACAAATAAATGAAAAGACAATACTTCCTCAATGAAAACCAGTAAGCTTAAAAGAAGTATATTGGAAATTACTAAACTAATTTTAACACTTACAATGACAAAATATAACATTTGATAATGATCAACTTTTTAATGGCCCAAATGGTTTATTTCTTTGCTTTTTAATCCAAAAATCCCAGGTTTTTTTTGATTTTTTTTTTTTTTTTGAGTTGGAGTCTCACTCTGTCACCCAGACTGCAGTGCAGTGGCTGCTCCCAGCCACCATAGCCTAGACCTGCTGGGCTCCGGAGATCCTTCCGCTTCAGCCTTCCGAGTAACCAGAATTACAGGTGCATGCTACCATGCCCGGCTAATTTTTTGATTTTATTGTAGAGATGAGGTTTCACCTGCCCAGGCGGGTCTTGAACCCGCGGGCTCAGGTAATCCACTCACCTGAGCCAAATCATGAAGTCATGTAGCTATCTTATCTTAGGACACCTGGTTCTTTCCAGAAGTTGTAATAAAAGGAGGAAAAAAGTGTTTTACCACAAGGTACTTGGAACTTATATGACAATACATTTTGAAAAGAACCATCTACACTGGACAAAGTGGCAGATGCCTGCAGTCTCAGCTACTTGGAAGGCTTATGTGAAAGGATTGCTTGAGCCCAGAAGTTTGAGACCAGCCTGGGTAACATAGCAATACTTCATTTCTAAAAAGAAAGAAAATAATCAATCTGTTATTTCTTAATCAAACAGCACTTCTCATTTCCTGATAATAAATTAAAAGGCTGACAAACACATTAAATACATTAAGAGTTATAAAAACAAAAGGCATGACAGCTAAGACCTAAAAATGAAATAATTGTTAAATAAACATCAGGCTAAGGTACAGAACATAAATAAACTTCCTAAAATCAAGTGATGGTTTAAGCAATAAATGAAATGAATTATATCTGACAAGGAAACTGCAAATAACTTAATGGATCAAAAGCTGAAAGCTTCTGATTTAATACAGAAATATTCATGAGGCAATCATGTGCAAGTCAAACTAGGAACAAGAAGGAACATTTAAAAAGTATAAGGCAATTCTCTGTCAATTTAGCATAAGAATAAAAATTAAACTCTGCAATAGAAGTTTCCTTTTTGTTGTTAGGAACTGATATTAGGTCAGTTACTGGAATGCATTAGTAAAAGCAGGGCAACACTAAGTCATAAACACATGCATGTGTGAACATATACATGTACCTTAAAAACAGTAGTATAACACAAAAAGTATACATGTGCATTCTTTTAATAATTTCTGATATATGGCAATGCCTATTCTTTGAGTATATGACAGGGGAGCCCACCAAAAACCAGAATTTATTTATAAAAATAGTATATTTATTCTTACATGTTTATACTTCAGTCACCTTCAAAGGACTCCATGTTTGATGCAATACATCAAGACGCCTTTTCCACTGCTCAGTTTTTTTGATGCTTTTTAATGCTCCTGCCATTTTTTGTTTCACCTCTTCCACTTCAGCAAAATGTTTCCCTTTGAGAACTTTTTTCATCCAGGAAACAAAAAACAAGTCACTGAAGGCGAGACTATGTTCATAGGGAGAGTAGGGCATGGGGGTCATGCTGTTTTTGGTCAAAAACTGCTGAACACTCAGTGCGGTGCGGGCAAGTGTGCTTGTAAATCATCATAAAAGGGACATCATGAAATTGACAAACAAACAAACAAAAAAATTAACTGAAGCCAAATGCAGCCTCTCACAAAAACACTAGATGGTACACGATGCAGATGAGTTCCTAGAACACTTTCCTAGTGGGGGAAACAGACTATGAGGGGCACCCTCCAAAATATAATCTCAGTTTTTTGTGGGTCCCCCTCACATATGGCTTAATTAAGGCTCCATTTTAGTATACTGCCAGACTTCTGTTCTCAGTCATTGAGTCATATGCTTTAGCCAAGTCAGCTTATTTCCGTATCTGTCTCTGCTAGCTGGTATGTAGTATGCCAAGGTTGTTAGTAAGCATGTTTTACAAAGAGAACTAAGAGCATAAATAACAGAGCAAAGTATTAAAGGCCAGTTAAAAAAGTAAAGATTCATTCACAAAGCCATTATTGCAAAAGAACTGTCATAACGTTGTGCATGGAATACCACTGCCATCCACAATGGGAGAGCAGGCACAAGACTACCATTCTTGCCATATATAATCATAAAACTGAGAAAATTACCTTAAGTAATTATTTTCGGATACTGGACAATCTGAAAACAAAGCATAGTACTGTGATCTTGGCAAGAAGGAAAGCTCAAGATGTGGTTCTACAGTTGTCTCAGCTTTACATCTGGGGACACATTTCAGACTATGATGTAGAGAGGTAAAGGCCAAGAAAAGCACAGCAGCGTCACTGAGCAGAAAAGGTAGGAATTGAAGTTCAGGGGTGCTAGGCAACTGATATTTGTTAGGTTCAGTTTTGAAGAGGAGGAGTTAAGCAAAAATGGAGCTTCAAAAATCTGCACAGTCATTGTATAAAATGAGACTCTGTGAAGCAGGATAGGAAATGCAAAGTTCTACCAGCCCAGAGTAGAGAGACTGCTGAAAACTCCAGGCATTCAATTGAGACACAAGAAAGATCAAATCTGAGAAGCAGAGCAATTCTATGACCACATTTGAAGACAGGGCAATAGAAACACCCATACAGTGCTTACTATCAAACACTAAAGGATCAAGTTGATCAAACAATAACTGAAAGCTAAAGAAATTAAAACACTGTGGCATTGGTATAAGATAGACATAAAGGCCAATGGAATAGAATATTGAGCCTAGAAATAAACCCTCACACATATAGTCAATTGCTTTTTTAAAAAGAGTGCCAGGATCATTCAGTGGGGAAAGTACCAACAAATGGTGCTGGGAAAACTGGATATCCAATGCAAGTGGGTACTTACCTTACATAATATACAATAGTTAACTCAAAATGGATCAAAGACCTAAATGTAACAGCTAAAACTATAAAACCCCTGGAAGACAACACAGAGGGAAATTTTATTGACATTAAATTGCAAAGAATTCTTGCATATGACAACAAAAGCACATGCAACAAAATTAAAAAGATAAATTAGATTTTCATCAAAACTGACATTTGTGTGCAGCAAAGGGCATCTAATAGAGGATGAATATCCAGAATATATAGAAAACTCTTACAACTCAACCACAAAAACAACCCCAAAACTCAATTCAAAATGTGCAAATAATTTGAGTAGACACTTCTTCAAAGAAGATATACAAATAGACAGCAAGCACATGAAAAGATACTCAGACTCACTAGTCATGAAGAACATGCAAATCAGGCTGGGTGCAATGGCTCTCACACCTGTAATCCCAGTACTCTGGGAGGCTGAGGCAGAAGGATTGTTTGAGCCTAGGAGTTCCAGACCAGCCTGGGCAACATAGCAAGACCTTATCTCATTAGCTGGGCACGGTGGTACATGTCTGTAGTCTGAGGCAGAGGGATTGCCTGAGTCCTATAGGTCCTAGCAGTGGAGCGCCGTGATCGTGCCACTGCACTCCAGCCTGGGTAACAGAATGAGACCTCAACTCAAAACAAAACAATCAACAACAAAAGAACATGCAAATCAAGACCAAATTACAATACTACTTCATGCCCATTAGGTTGGCAATTATTTTTTTAAATGGAAAATAATAAGTGTCAGTGAGAACGTGGAGAAACTGGAAACTTTGTCCATTGATGCAGTAATATAAAACGGTGCAGCCAATATGGAAAACAGAATGGCAGTCCTCAGAATGTTAAACATACAATAACCACATGAGATAACAATTCTACTTTGAGTCAACTACCCAACAACTTGAAAGCAGGAATTTGAACAAATATTTGGACTTCCATATTCACAGAAACATTATTCACAACAGCCAACAAGTGAAAACAGTCCAAGTGTCCATCTACAGAAGAATGGAAAAACCAAATGTGATATATACATAAATGGAAAATTATATATAGCCTTTAAAAGGAATAAAATTCTGACACATGCTATATAACATGGATGATCCTTAAAAATATTAAGATAAATGATATGAGCCAGTCACAAATATTATATGATTCTGCTTACATAATGTACCTTGCGTAGGCAAATTAATAGAAACAAAAAGTATAATAGATGTTATAAGGGACTTGTGGAGAGCATAATTAAGAGTTATTATTTAATGGGTACAGAGTTTGTTTGGAATGATGAAAAAGCTGAAAGTGGATAGTGGTGATGATTGTACAACACTGTAAATATGGTTAATGACACTGAATTGTACACTTAAAATGGTTAGAATGGCAAATTTTGTGTAATGTATATTTTATCACATTTTTTAAAAAAAGAAACTGGAATGACATTTTAAAAGTGTTAAAGTAAAAACCATCAAACTAGAATTATGTATCCAGTTCTCTGTGGAATCCTATTTCCAATCTATATTCTATATCCAATTCTCTATAGAATTCTATATCCAGGTCTGTATGAACTGAATGTTTGTATACTCCCAAAATTCATATAGTGTAACCCTGGCACCTAATGTGATGGTATTTGGAAATGGAATCTTTGGGAAGCAATTAGGGTTAGATGAAATCATGAGGATGAGGACTCATAAAAAGAGACACTGGAAAGCTAACTCGCTTTCTTTTTCTCTCTCCAGTCACATAAAGACACAACAAGAAGGTGGCCTTCTACGAGGGTAGAAGAGAGTGCTCAACAGCAGTGGACATGCTGCCACCTTGTCCTTAGAATTCTAGCATTCAGAACTGAGAAAATAAGTGAGAAAATAAATTATTGTTTTTCAAGACACTCAGGTTATGGTATTTTCTTATAGCAGTCTTTCAAAAATGGAGGCAAAATAAAGGTATTTTCAGATAAATAAAAGCTGAGAGATTTTTGTCCCAACAGACCAGCATTATGAGAAGTAATTAAGAGCAACAGAAATGATAAATTTGTAAGTAAATATAAAATATTTTTCTTCTCATTTCCAAATTTCTTTAAAAGATAACAGTTTCAAGCAAAAATAATAAATTACAGTGAGGTTTATAACAGATGTGGAAGTAATAAAAATGTATGTCAACATTAACACAAATGACTAGAGTGATAAGTGAAAGTATTGTTTTAAGGTTCTTACCATATATAAAGTAATATATTACTAGTTCATGGTAAACTATAAAAAATTAAGGATGCTACTGTAATCCCTAAAGCAATTGCTAAAAAAAAAAAGAAAAACAAATGATACGAGCTAAACAGAAAACAAACAGCAAGATGGTAAATTTAAACAGTCATATCAATAAATAAGTTCCACGCAATCTTTTAAACACTAAAACGACAGTGGTTATCAAACCTGTAAAATGACCACTTATGTACCTAACCCTGAATTATACCCACATCTTTAAAATACAATTTTAAAAAATCAAACTAGATAAACAAGTAAGACTCAAATATATGCACAAGTCAACCTTTAAATATAAACTCACAAATGGGTTAAAAGAATGAGATAAGATGGACCACACAAAACTAAGAATAAAAAAACTAGAGCAGCTATATAATATCATCAGAGTAGACTTCAATATAAGGAAGAGCAACAGGATAAAGAAGGATATCACACAAGGATAAAGCATCAACTTGTCAAGAATACACAATAATTTCCAGTGTTTATGCACCTAATTGTAGAGTTCTAAAATAAGTGAAGCAAAAAAGTGATCCAACTAACAAAAGACACAAATTATAACTTGAGATGTTAACACTTCTCTCTCAGGAACTGACAGAAAATGTACACAAAAATATCTGTAAGGACACAGAAAACTTGAATAACACTATTAACCAACTTAAAACTTAGTTGAAACTTTTAGAACACCAAACCCCCAAAATGGAGAATGCATTTTCTTTCCATGAAACCAGTCAAGATAGATGATAGTCTAGGTGACTTTTTTTAAATCTCAAGAAATTTCAAAATTGAAATCATACCAAGTATGTTGTAGGCTGCAATAAAATTAATTCAGACATCAGTAATAATGTAGTTCACCAAATTAATGATGAAGATAAGTACTGTAAATATTTTAGAGGATGATGTTCACTTTGCATTGTTTTGGAAAGGCTTTCTAATAAAAAAGAATATAGACTTATATGAAAGAATAGGAAGAAAGTTTTATAACTTCCTCACATACATTCTTTATATACCACACACTTTGCTACAATGCATTATAAATAGTACTAGTAGTAGTACTACTGTAGTAGCAGCAGCAAAAGTTAACACTTACATAGCACCAATGGCTATCTATTGGCCTAATATTTTACGTATGTTTATGACAGAAATCTCATCAACCAGCGATATCCACATTTATGATAGAATGACAGTTATGTTCATAAAGTTGATCTTTAGGATCTACTAAGCCTTGAAGTACTACTAATTCAATGTTCCATCATTATGTATTATGTGTATTTACTGTTTCCTAATTCTTAAATATATGGTATTTATCTATTAGGTAGAATTTGCTATATCCCATGTGTCAGATTTGAAAGGCATCCACAGTCTATGTATATTAAAAATAAAACAGAAGCCATGAAAAGCCATATCTCTAAAATTATACAGAGGCAGTTGGTGAAACTTCTCTAAAGTATTTTGTATCAACAATCTCTAGGCATCAAAAAATATTTAAAATGTTGATACTAAGCTTTTTGATTTCGTAACCCCACTTAAAAAAAAATTCGATCCTAAAATGAAGATATCATTAAAGACTAATCTTTGATTAGGTATAAAGATGTTTATTTTAGCTTTGTATACAATTGTGAAAAATCATAAACAATCTGCAGTAAACAACCTTTCATATTAATCTATGTTCTTTTTTGTTATAGAGACTTTCCAGAACAATGTAAAATAAACATCATCCTCTGAAATATCTACAATACTTATCTTCAACTGCGCAATGGTTGATGCATTATGGCATAGCCATATAAATGGGAGATCATATATTCATAATTATGCTTTTAACTAATTTTAAAGACAGAAAGATATCCACAATATAATGCAAATAAAGTGAAAACACAGGATATAAAACTATAAAACATTATTTATGTTATATATAAATGTTAGATATTAGTGTGTTTAAATATTCATATAGGCTGGGCTTGGTGGCTCAGCATGTAATCCCAGCACTTTGGGAGGCCGAGGCGAGTGGATTGCCTGAGTTTACATGTTCGAGATCAGCCGGGGCAACTTGGCGAGACCTTGTCTCTACAATAAGTAAAAAATTAGCCAGGCGTGGTAGTGCGTGCTTCTAGTTCTGGCTACTTGGAAGGCTGAGGTGGAAGGATCGCCTGAACCTAGCAGGTCAATGGCCGTGAACGTGCATGCCACGCACTCCAGCCTGGGTGACAGTGTGAGACTCCAATTAAAAAAAAAAAATCATATAAAAAAGTAAATTCACCAAGACTGTGAGATTAAAGATGATTTTAATTTTCTTCTTTATACTTCATCATTCCCAAATTAATGTTTCCACAATGTGCAAGTCTTTTTTTTTTAATTGGCAAGTAAAATTGAACATATTTATGGTGTACAATGTGATTTTTATATGTCTATGTAATACTATTAAAATCAGTAAATTTTAAAAAAATTACATCCAGTTTAATGACCAAATATAACAATATTTAAATAATGCCTTTGAACTTTGCAGTAATACAGTTTCAAATTTCCACTACTAAAAATAAGATTAGAAATGACTAAAGAAATGTCTCAATGGAAGAATAATTATATAGCAATACATCTACCAGTTAAATAATTACATGATCGACAGAAACTGTATAATGAGAAAATAACATAATAGATGATAGTACCATAGGCTATTAGAAAAGGCAAGTTACATGACAAATATCATTACCAACTATACATACATATACAAATGAACACTCAAGACTGATATAAGACCCCTATAAGTGAGGCCAACATATTGCTCAAAGATCCCCTAGAACTCAGAATCTACAGAACAAATGTGACTCAGAAGAAGGGCCTTCACAATTAATTCAGAATCAATTAAAAACAACAATTATAATTCCAAGTTCTTCTCTCTCCATATTAACAACTTCAAGTAGCAAAAAAAGGGAGGACAAAACCTGAATTGTACCCCACATTAAAAAAATTTGTTTTAGCTGGGCTCGGTGGCTCAGCCTGTAATCCCGCGCCTTTGGGAGGCTGAGGTGAGTGAATTGCCTGGGCCCGTGGGTTTGAGACCCACCTGGGCAGCGAGACCTCATCTCTACAATAAATAAAAAAATCAGCCGGGCGTGGTAGCGCATGCCTGTAATTCTGGCTACATGGAAGGCTGAGGCGGACGGATCGCCGGAGCCCAGCAGGTCGAGGCTGCGGTGGCCGGGAGCGGCCACTGCACTCCAGTCTGGGCGACCCAGTGAGACTCCAACTCAAAAAAAAAAAAAAAAAAATTTTGTTTTAAAAGGGAGGACAAAAACTTTTATTGAATAATAAAAATAAATAAGACACAGTGTTCTCCTGCTGTTTAATGTAGGAATTCTCAACCTTCAAAATTAATCTAAAAAGGTATTATATTCATTTTATAAGACGAGGACACTCACAGAGGTTGAATAACTTGCCTAAGGTTATACAGCTAAAAGAGGGGATTAAAGACCTAAGGCTGTAACTATAATTAGTCCATGATCTTTCCACTATCCCTTGTA
Source organism: Cephalopachus bancanus (assembly GCA_027257055.1). Lineage (NCBI taxonomy): Eukaryota > Metazoa > Chordata > Mammalia > Primates > Tarsiidae > Cephalopachus > Cephalopachus bancanus. The sequence continues at coordinate 3,147,652 of JAPVLO010000121.1, read as the reverse complement.
TTTCATTAGAGCAAAATCTTCAAATATAATGTAATAGAGGACAGGGTCATCTCAGTCTATCCCTTCTAGTTCTGACGTAGCTCCCTAGTCATTTTGGGAAAGTGAGAGGAGGAAAGAAGAAAAAGGATGAAAGGAACAGAAGTGGGGAAGAAAAGAAAAGAAGAAAGAACACAAGGGGAGTAGAAGAGACAGGAGAGTGGAAAAAAAGAATGGAGATGGCAAAAAAATGAGTCATAGAGCTAAAAACAGAGAGAGAAAGGAAAGCAGAGAAAAGGAAAAGAGAGAGAGAAAAGAAAAAAGAAAGAAAGAGAAAAAGAAATGGGAGTGAATAAGGGAGAAGGGGGCAAACATGCCAGAAAGGAAGAGAGAGAGGACTTATGGCTGCATCGTTAGCAAAAGATAGTGAGTCACAAAGACAGAGGGAAAGCACAATACAAATTGTGAGAAAAGAGAAAAATTCCAAGAAGCAGAGAGAAAAAGAGAGAAAGGAAAGGCAGAGAAAAGGAAACAGAATCAAAGTTAAGACAAAGACAGAGTACTATCACTACCAGTCTATGTCACTACCAATGTGCAAACCTTAAATGTATTTGGGACTTGTCAGCACCTACTTGGTGGACAGCAGCTCCATCAATTTTGTATCTTCCTTTACCACTATGACATACTGCCACTGACACTTCCCCGCTTTGGGGAGGGAGACACAAGAAGAGGGTCATGGGAGAGGAGAATTAGAGAAGGGTGATGAATTTATTTCTCCAGGTCCCAATACAACCCTCATCAAAGTAATATCAAATTTAGTAATAGAAAATTCATCAAACTGTATATAAAATAAAATCTAAAGTGCAAAGATAAAAACTGGGTTCCTTTACATAAAAATGGCAACAAGAAATCCTTTATTTTGAGCTGTTTTAAAGGGACCCTTAACCATAAGAGCTCAGCAATTCTCCAGTCTTTTTGATCAATAAATCTGATCAAACCACTTTTGTACTTAAAATCCTATAAAGGATTTCCATTATAATTAAGATAAAATTCAAACTTCTTACCACAGACCTAAGGGGCCTTCTTACCTGGTTCAGCCCCTGCCTACCTCTCTGATCTCATTTTATGTCTTTCTCTTCCTTTCTTATTATGTCACAGCTTTCTCTCAGTTCTTAAAATACTATCAGCCAGTTTACACTTTTGGTCATTAGCTTTTTCCTCTATCTGAAATGCTCTTACTTTGGACTCAAACATAGCAAGTTATTTCTCATCATTCAGATCTTAGTTCACACATCACACTATCTCAAAATGGCTTTCCTTGACTGCCCTATTTAAATAACTCCTATCCCACCCAATTACCAGCTAGTCTCTATCCCATTACCTAGCTTTATCTTTTTCTATAACATTCATTATCTATAAATAATATTTAACTTATGAATAAGCTAGCATGTGCTTTACATATAAGGATATAAGCTCTAAGGACAGAATGTTGTCCTTTGTTCATGACTCTATCCCCAGGGCCTAGAATATGGTATAGAGAAGGTGCTCAAAAAATTGAATGAATGAATTATATATGAGACAAGTAAAAAATCTCTTGAACAATCTTCACAAACAACTGCAGATTATCTTAGCTGAAAACCACTAGCCCTACTGGAGTTTTAATCTTTGCACATTGTAAGCACAGATTATACCAGCCATATTTGAATGTTTAATATATTATGATACTTGTTTTAATCCTTTGGATGTCAAATATCAAACTACTCAATTAGGTTTAAAAATACTCTAATTGATAGATTTAAATTATAACAATATATACTCAGTAGTTCTTGTAATAGAAGCACAAATCAGTACACTAATCAAATCCTCGGTTCTTTGACTTAAATTCGTATTCTCAGCCCAACAGTTTGGTATATCTCTGTATCTCATATGCTGCATTAAAAAGCTAAGATTATTTTTCATGTCTATTTTATTGGAGGCATTATAATTTGAAAAATCCTCATCAACTAACTTGCAATATGCTGAAAGTTTTTGGAAGTAAAGTATTAAACATGAAGCAGCAACTGAAAGCCTGTTCACCCAGTTCTAGAAAAGTATGCCTTAAAAGAAGCAATTTTGTGAAGATAATAGTATTCTGCATGCAGTTAAAGCTACCATATTACTGCCCTATTTTTTAAACATTTTCATCTTGTAAAGCATGAATATTTGCAAGCTTGCAGGCGGTATTTTGAAGAGTAGAATCCAAGCAGAGACTAGGCCTTATAAAATTAGAAAGCCTGAACACAGAAAAAGAATCAGAGTTTGCTAGTCTCAAATTTTGAGGTCTGTATTCCCCTATCCTTTGCTCTAATTCCATTCTCTGGGAAACATGATATAAAAAGAAAAAAGTAATTGTCACCAAAAGTTGCTACTCCTATCTCTTTACCTCTTCTCACTCCTACTTTCATTGAGAACTTATTACAGAATGAGGTTTTAAGAAGTTTAAGTATTTGGATGAATCCTTGAGTTCTGTGATTATCTTCCAAGTTGGCCACTTAAAAAGTTATAACTTTAAAAACAAAATACTCTTTACTACCAAAAAGATCAAAACAAAACAACTCCCCCAAAAACTTACATTCAAATACAGCATAAAATAAAGCATCAAGTATCTATATACTCTAACATAAATTTGATGATTCATTTACAATTATATTCAAATAAAAAAATTAAATGAAAACAATTAGACAAGCTATTTTGAAGACGATAATATAGTTTATGTACCTTGAATTCATTAGACAACAACAGATTAATAATGCATTTTCACATATAAATGGAAAAATCTGTAAAATATGACAAAAAAACTTTAACACAAAATTCAAACAAATAAAATAGTATCAATTCAACTTTATGGAGAGCCAAAGCTCCTACATAATAACATGCAAGAATTTTAAATTCTTGAAAGCAAGTGTCAAGTACTATACACAATTTCCATACACAGCAGGTAGTAAAGCAAGAAAAGAACTGACATAGTTACTCTCCTTAAAAGAGACATACAATGGAGAACTGTTATACAGCGCTAGCATACTACAGGTCTATGCATTAAAGATGTTGTGGCTATTAACAGTTTAAACCTTTACTGTATTTTGCTAATTGGTACATAGAACTTTAAAGCTTTTGAAAGATAAAACATTCCAGTCAGTTCAATCCTCCAGCATTGTTCAAGTATTCCAAGTAGGAACAAAGAGGAAAATAAATCTGCTTTAATTGCTGAAGAATCACAGATAATAGAGATGGCTGAATACTCTAGAGGAAAGATCTTTTGTTCCTTAAACAATTTAAATATAGAAAGATCATTCTCTATTTTAAGTTTTAATGGTGTCTGTCTGCATATAAAAACTGTTATTTTTTTAACAATCATTTCCTCTGTGATATTTAATAAGTGTAAGTTTTTATATAGCTTGATATATAAAAATAACATTTTGATGGGCATATATTTTAAGAAACAAAGTTCTGTACTTATCTAGAGAATTTACTTAGAAATAATTATATATGACAAATAATCTGACTTGCTTTAATGATTGGCACAGTTAAATGTTAGAATTAACTGAAGTTGTTTTAAACCTGTTGTGTCATTGATGAGTAGAAACATTTCTATATTAAATGATCAAAAACTCTATTTAGATACATTTTCAATAATTTATATTTTACCCATAGACAAAATAAACTATTTTAATATTAGTTAATATGTTTATTATATATCATGTTAGGAATATGAAGTACAATGTAATAATCTTCTAAACACATAAGCAATCACTTATTAAATGATTAATGTCATTGGTATATAACATATTTACTGATTAATTTATGCAAAAAGTACAGAAAGAAGAACTTTTCCTTTTAGCTTTACTAATAAGTCTTAACATTTTTCATCGAGTCTGTATTTGTCACAATTTCTCTCACACACACATACATGACAAGACTAAAAAAAAGACTAATTAAATGGCCATTTCACTATAAAAATTTACACTTCCAAAACTATTAGTCATTACTTCTTCCTTAGAATTTTAAGCAGTGTATTGCTGCAATCTTAAAGACTATTCATTCATTTTTCTTCAATAGCTTGTGGGTAGTGCAAAAACCAACACAGAAGTACACTGTAAAGAACTACAAAAGCTTCTAAAACATAAAATATGTTGTAAACTAATATTTATTTTTAGTCAATGCTTTTTCTCTTTTTGTTAAAAGTCTCATCTAAGTAGAAGAATATAAATAAGCATGTGTAGGCTGAAAAACTTGAAAAAACATTATCCATATTTAGTGAAAGTCTTAAAGAAAAAAAATCCCACATGCTAAACTGCCACCATGGTAGGTTCTCAAAGGCTGCTATTCTTTGATGTAAAATGAAATACTACTTAGTGAATAAAACATAGAAAAAACTCCTGTCTACCCTTCAAAGAGACATATCCTTTGACCCAGTGCTCCAGACTAAAGCCTTGAAATTTTTGCACAAGAATGCTGCGTGAGTAAAGTCCAGACAAAACAGACACTTGAGATGCTAGAGGGCTGTATAACCCCAATCGCAGACACTACTCCTTCCAATAATCTAGCAGAGATAGCGCTGCCACACAGCAAAAGAAAGTAATCTCACCAAAAGAAAACTGACCCCGTAGGGAGAAAAAAAAAGCAAACAGTCAAAGCAAAAGTAAGCCTTTAACTTAGGTTTATCTTTTTTGTGCAGGTCACCTCTTAATGACCACTTTTTAATTCAAGTTTGCAGACTTATAAAAAGTCTTCATCTATAAACTTTTAATATGTTAGAAAGGAAAAACAAAACAAATAAATATTTGTATAGCAAATATTGTTTTATCTTTGAAGGCTTGCAAAAACCATTCAATTTTACAAATTTCTTAGAACAAGTTGAAGAATGAAAAACATTTAAAAACCATTAGAGTAACAAAAATTTCTATTAAATAACTTGTGGCTGCCTACAGAATTCTAAAACAGCATGCTCATTGGTTGAGCATGCTACCAGTACCATGTGCTTATTAATCAAATAGTAATTATTTCTGATAAGTATTGGCAAGTATCAAAGCTTTAGCCGGTGTTTTATGGCTAAAGCTATAAATTGCCAACTAGTAAAATGCAAAAATTTGGCAACATTCAGAACACTATTATTTGTTTTATATGCACATCTAATTTTTAAATAAAGATATTAGTAGAGAATACCAAAGATGTCCAAAATATTAAGATTTTACATCAATGGCAGTGCACTATAAAGTGATTTCTCTAAAGTTTTGAAATAATAGCTGTCCTTCCCCATACCACATACCCCCAAAAGATTTAAGCATAACAGACTGCTAAATAAAAAGTTTCACTTTTCACATGCATTTAAATTGAGAATGTATATCTAACTAACAATAACACCTTTGTAAAAGTTAAAACAGTTGATGCTTAATAGTTTTTAAATAAAACAAGCACATGAATAAAAACAAACAATCTGAAGTGTCAATATAAATAATGAAGCATAGTGTCTGGCACATGTAAGTGCTCAGTGTTATTGAATAAATAAATGAAGAATGAAGGGAAGATGGCAGCCAACATAATTTATACAAAAGTAGCATATTAATGTCCAAACAATTATAAAGTTTATTTTGTATTATTCTTATCCATAAAGTGAAATTATTCCTATGTTTTCTGAAGGTGTTTTCTATTTTTTGTATTAATTTGTTAACTGTAGTAGTAAATAGTTATATGAGGTATTTGTGACAAAGAATCAGTATGTAAAAAACAGGTAATAAAAATGATTACAAGCAAATTAAAAGTATATCTATGTAAGTCTAATTTATGCTTTGGTTGTTTTGGGGGGGCGCACCCACTAAAAATCTTTTAAAGAGCACTGCAAATTTAACTTCTTTCTTTTGTAAAGTTGAAGTGAATATAAAAAAGACAACATGTTCATTGGACTTGGGTATTCATCAAATGTCCTGAAAGGAGATTGGGTGGGGGAGGCATAAAGGAAAAAAAGTTACCCTCATAATAAAGCACAAAGGCAAAGACATTCTTCACCAAACCTCCATGGCACAGCTCTTTCTGCAACAAAAACCAAGGGCCAAGCAAACAACCATTTATAAGCTTTCCTTATTATCTGTAGGAAGTATCACATATTTGGAAATAATAATGGTGCAACCTACAGAAAGTGTTTTTAAACACTGTGCTTCTAAACATTAAAGGATTATTTTAAGATGCTGTCATCTACTCTTTTGATATTTAAATTCTTATTAGTTCTGAGAGTAAACAAAACGGTTAGCAGTTTATATACAACAAAAGAGGAGACAGTCTTAAAATCGACGAATTAGAAACTTACTATGTACTCTGATACTAAATTCTTTATTAACAATAATCCAGAAATTATCACAGTTTAATTATCTGAAGATTTACATTCTGACAATGTCAACATAATTCCAAAATTAGAGAATGAATTATTTGCACTAAAAAACACTAAGCAGACATTTCCCTTCTACATTGTATACCTAAAAGGAGGATAGGATACATGTCAATATACAATTGATGCCCAGGAAAAAAGTCTTTCTTTGTATTTATATTGATACTATGAACATTCCTTTAGTTTATTATATACTATATATTAAATTCAGCTGTAAGATGCAGCAGTAAAACAAAACAAAACAAAACAAAAAACAAAAACCAGCTTTACTGGGTAACATGTCCTTTGAGTGAATCAGAATAAGCTAAATATAATGAATAACATACACTCAAGATGGATGGAAATAAACATGACTTGATAAAGCACACATAAAAAAAGAATGTGAGGTTTTAGCTCTCTGCGAAATCCACATACGAAGTATGAAAACCTAAATTTAAAGTTGCCTTACTAGAACTCATATTATTAACAGGAATAAAGGCAATAAACCTACCACAACCTACACCACATCTGCAGTATGAAAAATTCTGGCAACAACATTATAAAAGAGATTCAGTCAAACTGAATGGTAATCAAGATGATTAATTACCTTAATTCATGTGAAATAAATCAAAGCCTCGCAGATGTTTAAGTCAGAAAAGAGAAGACATAAGAGAATGATTCTCAAACTTCCTGGTCTTAGGAATCCTTTAGAATATTAAAATAATGCAATAAAGTTTTCTTTATATAAGATACGTACATGTCTTATTTTATTGTTTCACTTTATTCACCTCCACAGATATTGGTGGGGTTTTTTTTGTTTGTTTTTTATTTACAAATTTAAGGTTCAGTCTGGCGAGTTTGGGTTGAGAAGTCTTGGGTACCATTTTTCCAATACTGTGAGCTCATTTCATGACTGTGTCACATTTTGCTTATTCTTTCAAATTTTCAAACTTTTTCATTATTATAATATCTGTTATGGTGATCTGTGATAATTATCTTAGAAGTTACCATTGTAACCTGTGACGCTATGAACTGTGCCCATATGAGACAGAAAACTTAATTGACATACGTGTGTGTGTGTGTGTATGTGCGTGTGTGTGTTCGCCAAGATGTGAATGCAAAGGAAAAGCTCTTGAGGATATTAAAAGTGCTATTCCAGTAAACTATGAATGATAAGAAAGCTAAACAGCCTTATTGCCAATATGGAGAAAGTTTCAGTGGTCTGGACAGAAGATCAAAGCAGCTACAAATTCCCTTCAGACAAAGCCTACTCTAGAACAAGGCCCTACTCTGCAATTCAAACAAACATACACACAAAAACTGGAAGCTAGCAGAGATGGGTTCATGAGGTTTAAGGAAAGAAGCTGTCTCCATGACATGAAAGGGCAAGGTGAAGTGGCAAGTACTGATGGAGAAGCCTCAGATCTAGCTAGGATAAAGGCAGCTACACTAAATAACAGATTTTTCAACATATATAAAACAGCCTTATCTCAGAAGAAGATGCCATCTAGGACTTTTCACAGCTAAAAAAGGAGAAGTCAATGCTTGGCTTCAAAGCTTCAAAGGACAGGCTGAATCTCATTAGGGGTTAATGCAGTGGTGACTTCAAGTTGAAGCCAGTGCTCACTGACCATTCTGAAGATCTTAGGGTCCTAAAGAATTATGCTAACTCTATCTGCCTCTGATCTATAAATGGAACAACAAAGCCTGAATGGCAACACATCTGTTTACAGCATGGTTTACTAAGTATTTTAAGCCCACTGTTGAGACCTACTAGATTCCTTTCAACATATTTCTGTTCATTGACAATGCACCTGGTCACCCAAGAGCTCTGATGCACAGGAATATTAAAGTTGTTTTCTTGACTTCTAACACAACATGCATCCTGCAACCCATTGTCAAGGAGTAATTCAGACTTTCAAGTCTTACTATTTAAGAAATATATTTCATAAGGCTAGGGCTGCTGTAGGCAGTGATTCCTCTGATGGATCTGGGCAAAGTAATTGAAAACCTTCTGGAAGGATTCACTACTCTAGATGCCATTAAGAACATCTGTCAGTCAAGCGCAGTGGTGAGTACCTATAGTCCCAGCTACTGTGGAGGCTGTGGTGGGAGGATTGCTTGTGGCCGGGAGGTCAAAGCTGCAGTGAGCCAGGGTCATGCCACTGCACTCCAGCCTGGGAGATAGAGTGAGACCCTGTCTCACAAAAAGAAGAACATCTGTACATTTGTGATTCATGACTTCAATGGAAGAATTCAATGCAGATGTGATGGGAACAGCAAGAGAACTAGAATTAAAACAGCAAGAGAACTAGAAATAGAAGAACTCGAAGAATGTGACTAAATTGCTGAAATCTCATGAAAAAATTGAAACATATGAGAAGTTGCTTCTTATGAATGAGCAAAGTAAGTAGTTTCTTGAGATGGACTCTACTCCTGGTGAACACATTATGAACATTGTTGAAAAGACAGCAAAGGATTTAGATTATTCCAAAAACTTAGTTGATAAAGCAGCAGTAGGGTTTGCTACAGAGAAATCTTTCTTGAAAGAAACAATCTATGTGGAAAACTTCACTGTTGTCTGATTTTAAGAAACTGCCACAGCTTCGCCAACCTTCAGCAACCACCACTCTGATCAGTCAGCAACATCAACATCAAGGTAAAACCCTCCACCAGCAAAAACATTATGAGTTGCTAAAGGCTCAGAGGATCCTGTCAGCCTTTTTGAGTAATAAAGTGGTTTTTTTTTGTTTGTTTGTTTGGAGTCTCACTCTTTGTTGCCCAGGTTGGAGTGCAGTGGCATGCTCACGGCACCAGCAGCTTCGACCTGCTGGGCTTAGGTGATCCTTCTGCCTCAGTCTTCCAAGTAGCTGGAACTACAGATGCACGCCACCACGCCCAGCTAGTTTTTTGTGATTTATTGTAGAGATGAGGTCTCACCAAGTTACCCAGGCTGGTCTCAAATCCCCGGTCTCAGGCAATCCTCTCTCCTCGGCCTCCCAAAGTGCTGGGATTACAGGTTGAGCCACCACACCCAGCCAATAAAGTGTTTTAAGTTAAGGTATATACATTGCATTTTTAGACATAATGCTACTGCACACTTAATAAACTAGTGTGGTGGAAATATAGCTTTTATAGGCACTGGGAAAACAACAAAATGAGTGATTCACTTTATTGTGATATTTGCTCTACTGTGGTGGTCTGAAACCAAATTTGCTATATCTCCATGGTATCCCTGTATATCTGTGGATATTTATCATATATATAATAAATTACAGTGCAGAAAAAAATTTAAATATAAACTTAATTTAGAATAACAAGCCAATTGTGTAATATAATCATTTTAATTTTAAAACCTTTCTTTCTTATTATTAAAAATATATTTTTTAGATTCAAGGGGTACCTGTACAGATTTGTTACATGGGTATTGGGGATGATGGTGAAGTTTGGGTTCTTCTATTAAGCCCATCATCGAAATGGCATGCATGCCACCCAATGGGTAGTTTTTCAATCCTTACTCCTCTCCCTCCTTCACCCCTTTAGGAGTCCCCAGTGCCTGTTGCTCTCATCTTTATGTTCATGCATATTCAATGTTAGCTCCCACCAATAAGCAAAAATATGCAATATTCAGTTTTCTGTTTCCGTGTTAGTTCACTTAGAATAATGGTCTTCAGCTGCAGCATCACATTACCACAAAGGACATAAATTTATTCTTCCTTATGGTTACAGAGTACACCATAAGGTATATGTACCACATTTTCTTTTTTCAGTCCACCATTAATGGGCACTTCAGTTGGTTCCATGGTTTTGCCATTGTGAATAGTATTGCAATAGACATACAAGGAGAGATGTCTTTTTGGCAGAACAATTTATTCTCCTTTGAGTATACAACCAGTAGTGAGATTGTTGGTTCAAATGGTAAGTCTATTTTTAGTTCTTTGATAAATCTCCAAAGTGCTTTCCATAGGGGCTAAATTAGCTTACATTCCCACCAACAGTGTATGCGCATTCCCTTTTCTCCACATCACCAACACCTCTTGTTTAAAAAAGTATCTTTTCAAAAACTAAAATGTGAAAAGAGTGGCACTCATTTTTGAAAATCACTTTAATGTCTAGCTTAATAGAGGATTGTTGAATTCTAACATCTGTTCCTCCATTCAAATTGTTGTGATGGGTTGTTTTATTGCAATATATGAAGAAAATTCATTGTCATACAGATAAGCGGTTAGAAAAAGAAGCAATATCTTAATAACATTAAAACTTTCATACTTGATTACAGTAAAATCCATTGTTCTATTCTGCACTTTAAAGGAAACATTTACCCATGTATGATTTGATAACATAATGCATTGGTTCACAGATGAACCAATCTTTTAAATGTTAACATATTTCATTACAAAACATCAAAAAGACTCATCACTTATGTCATCACCAATCCCATTAGAACAGTCTTAAGTACTTGAAAGATGTCAAGTTCAATCAGATCAGTGGCACAATTAAGTTCTATAAAAATTCTAATTTTCACTTAAAAGCTTGAAGGTTATCATAGGCAACACTTCCTTGAAGTGACAAGTTCATTTTAGAGAAAACGCCTGCCATGTATCAAAAACTGAATATCCATAGCTTGTCACATTATTGTTTTTTCAATTAAAAGTTGTACTATGAAAAAAGTGACTGGTTCAGTTTTCAAAAGCAACTCAACCATACAAAAGCTTTTCCTTAAGACAATCATTATATGTTAATGTGTAGCAGGAGTGTTTTATACATATTTCTGTTTTGATACATGAAACATAAGAGGATGTATACACAGGGTTGAGATACTTAAAATTTAAAAGTTTTCACTGCTTCATTGAGAACATTAGGTAAAGCTAACTTTTAAAAAAACCCTTACATAGCCAGGCATAGTAGCGCATGTCTGTAGTTCCAGCTATTCGGAAGGCTGAGGCAGAAGGATTGCTGGAACCCAGAAGGTCAATCCTACGGTGGCTATGAGCGTGTGTGCCACTGCACCCCAGCCTGGGCAAAGGAGTGAGACTCCAACTTAAACAAAAACAAAAACAAAAACACCTTAACTGCAAGAAAGTGAAGAATACAGTGACTAGTGCACAGTTTGGGTCCACTGCCTTATTTGTGCTAGGGTGCCAACAGCTTTACCACAACTGTTTTATACCATCATGTAAATGTCAGCACAGAAGGGCAAATAAAGACTTAGTGTACTTATGAAAATAGTTTGTGTGGACCTCCCAAAAATGTCTCGGGCATCCCTGTATGCCACCCTATGAGAACCACTGATTGAAAAAAATCAAAGAGTTGGTTTCAAATATACAGAAAGCTCTCATGTAGAAAACAGCAAGCCCTGTATAGTATTAGGGCAGACCTTTAATCAACAAACAAGTTATAAAGAAGTACATGAACATCAAATTAAAAAACACATTTTTCACACTTAATGTCCTCATGTCCCTTAGTTAACCCCTCCTTTCACATTCAGCCCAAACAACCCCGTATTACTGGTACGTAGAAACAAGAAGACATGAAACCTCATCAGCATTATGTTACCTATAAGATTACTTAATACTTTAATTTAAAAATAAACATAAATTAATGGCTAAAATTCAGGTATGAAAATTACCTACAGGCTTCCGTTATCCATATTAAATATTACTTTAACAATTACGAAAATTATACATAAGATTTCAAGTGGCTGAAATACCATACTGTCATTTTAACTGATATACAGTCAGCTCTTTGTATTACTGGGTTCCACATACATGGAGTCAAACAATTGTAGATCAAAGGTAGTTGGAAAAATAAAAAATGTATGGTTACATCTGCACTGAACATGTACAGGTTTTTTTCTTATCATTATTCTCTAAATAATATAGTATAACAATTATTTACATAGAATTTAAATTCTATTATAGGTATTCTAGGGGACCTAGAGATGATTTAAGGTCTCTAGGAGGATATGCATAGGCTATAAGCAAATACTACACCATTTTATACAAGGGACTTAAGCATCTATGGATATTAGCATCCAAGGGGAGTGCTGTAACCAATGCCCCTACAGATACTAAGAGACAACTATATTTCAAGACAGATACAATATAGCTGGAGGAAATCTATATGGGGCAACAAAATTCATCAAAATTATGCAACCAACTTTATGACATATTAAATTAAAAACACCAAGTTAAACCAGTTTATATAACTCTGTGGTATGCTTCAGAGAACTTTGTTTAGAGAAAGAAATTACTGCTGACTCATTTTTCAAGTTAGATAGAAGAGAATCTTGAAGAGTTATTAATACACTGTACAAAACTTGAAAACTTTATAGAGAGTAAACCATAATACTAGAACAAGAAGGGAAACGCTTGGGGCTTAAAAGAGATGGCCGTAGGAAAAATTAAAATAACAGTACTTTAATTAATGGACACATGGGACGTGAAAATCATCCTCCTCTCAAACACACATAACAGCTTCATTTCTTCTATACATGACTAAGCAAGTGGTGTTTGATTAACATTTGAAGAGTAAGTAGAAGACTAGATGAAGACCTAGGGGTTGATAAAAAGCATCCAAGTAGAGTGAACAGGACACTGCATGGAAAAAAATCCAGCAAGTTCCAGGCTTGATGTGGCTGGAACACTGTGAAACACAGTGGTACAAGATAATCCTAAAGAGGAAGACAAGACCTAAACCATATAAGGCCTCAAAGGCCAAATAAGGATTTTAATGTCTACTCTAAGGTCAAAAGGAAGCACCAAAGGATTTTACACAAGAGGGTAGCAAAAACAGCATTTTTAAAAAGACTATTCTGGCTATCCTGTGGAAAATGAATGAGAGGATGACTAAAGAGTCTGGGGAGATCAGTTAAGAATGACTGTAGCAATCTAGGTAAAAGATAATGTAGTCTAGACCAGTATGGTGGCAATGTCAGTGTGCAGACCTAAGAGATCATTTTAAGATAAAACCAGTTAGCCTGAGGCTTAAGATGTGAATTTTCCAAATTACCTCTGTTTACTTACCTATTTAATTCTCTGTATCTTTAATGGTGCAAATAGAAATTTAAGTGTGACCTATTACTTAAATTATGCTTATAGGCTCAAAGTTGAGTAATAAAATACTGTATAATACAGAAAGGGCATAGTTTAGAAACACAACCAAATATAATAATTGTAAAGCAACTATAAAATGAAAAGTATGCTTACATTATTACATATTTCTATCAGAAGTCTTGAAAACATTATAAAATGTAAGCTATTGTACAAAATAAGCATAAAGATCAAGTTGCATCTAAAGAAACAGATCACACACTAAAACATTTTATAAGTGATAGATGTCAAAAATTCTATTTGCTACTGATTAACAGAAGCTTATTATTCGTGTGTTGCTAACTGTAATCTCTTATACATATGAAGAAATGAGATGCACATGTGCGTGTGTGTGTGTGTGTGTGTGTGTGTGTATGTATATACAGTAACAGTAGCAATACATAGTTCCAGGAAAATCAATATATACTAATTTTAGATAGTACTAGTTTACTTCTTACAACTTGATTAAATAGAAGTGTAACTGAAAAAATAAAAATACATTCATTGCAAAAAAATAAAAGTTTCTAATTGTTACTTATGTATGCAAAAGTGGAAGCCCTTCATAATTTCAATTTCTTAATATTTGCATGACTTAATATTTGTATATAATGCTTATACAAATTATCTTTATCTTTCTGTGACAAATATTTCTTCTTAAAATTTATGCACAATATAGAAATTCAAATTCAAATCACTTTTCTAGAAAAACTCAGAATACCACACTGAATATCTATTGTACAAAAATAACCCTGAAGGCAGAATCATAACAGTGTGTAATAGAAAATCCTTACCAATTTTTCATCAACCGTTATGAGTTGCATGTCTTGAGTTTGGTCCTGTGCCAAATTCCATGTGGAAGTGCTCAACGACCTGCAGTGCAAGACTTTAAGTTAAAAAAATGATCCATGCAATGAAAAAAGAGAGTCAAATAAATCTTACAGAAACAAGCTATTTAACAATATCTGTCTTATAAAAGGAAAAAAATGAAAAGGAAAGAAAGGGAAGAGGGGATAAAAGTCCTTTTTCTCCCCAATTAGTTCTGTCTGCTGAGTTTTTGGCAGACTCTCACTTGACAGTTCACAACAGGCTACACTTTATGTCAGTCTACAGGCTCTTTATCACAGAAAGGCCACCAGTAAGAAATACTGTACTGCTCTCTGTGACTATACAGTGGTTGGTTTGTCATGACCAGGCAGAAACAAGCAAAGCTATACCAAACTGTTCTAAAATGCTGATTCCTGAATGGATAGCATCAGAAAGGAAACAAAACAAAACAACAACAAAAAAAACCTCAATGATAATAAAAAGTCTCTTTATTCTGATTTCAAACCAAAAGTAGTTTAAGTAGGAATGATTTCTATGACTATTTTAACTAATGTTATTAAGTTTAGTCCTTTATCTCATTCACAAAATCGAATAAAGTCCAAATGGTCAAGATAAAAATATGTTGGAAGTAAAACAGACACAGTGTCTAACTCCTTTATATTAGCATTTTCCCACTTTCATTCCAAAGAAATTACTTAAAGTTAACAGACTTTTGATTTCACGCACATGTTTATACTAACAAATGCCATACCTGTCCCTGCCTGTGACATTTTAGCAGTTTAGAATTTTCCAAACTATTAAAGTCTCTTATTAGATTTTTTCAAAATCCAAATATACAGCATTCAGTTCTTTTTTTAAGCACAATTTAATCACTATTACAATTCCAGTGCAACATAATCGTCACTGCAAAACTTTGTGCTAAAAGTTCAACTTTCAATATGTACAGTTTTATAGAAAACCTATTTACTAATTATAATTTAAAGATAACATAAAAGGCTTTATTACTTTATGAATATATATATTTTTAAATATGTCAATTATTTCCCAAATTTAAGATATTTTGTAATTCTTTATCATTATGAATGCCTCTCTAAGAAACAAGATATACTGACATGAAAATAATTTTAAATTACTTACACAGTTAAAATATTGTTGCTATAATAGTAAAGTATAATGATATAATATGTAAATATAATTATGAGTTATATAAATATATATAAATTATGATCAATAACATGACAACAAAAAATTTTGAATACTTTTAACCAAATCCACATATTACAAGAAAAACATTAGGCAATGGTAACTCATAAGAACTTGAAATATTAGAAAATGTACATTTTCTACATACAGTAGTCCCTCTTTATCCTCAGGAGATACATTTCAAGTCTGCCAGTGGATGCCTAAAACTGTAGATAGTACTGAACCCTACATACACTGGTTTTTCCTATACGAACATACCTACAATAAAATTTAATTTATAAATTAAGGACAGTAAGAGATTAACAATAACTAATAACAAAATAGAACAATTAAGAAAATAAGGGTTAAACACAAGCACTATGATACTGCAATAGTAGTTCTAATCACCAAGATGGCTACTAAGTGACAAATGGATGAGCAGGTAGCCTATACAACCTGGATAAGGTAGACAAAGGAATAATTCACATCCTGGGAAGGACAGAGCTAGATGGCATGAGATTTCATCACACTACTCAGAATGGTACAGAATTTAAAACTCATTTAAAACTCACTGTTAATTTCTGGAATTTTCCACTTATATTTTGGCACTGCAATTAAGTGCGGGCAACTAAAAACACAAAATAGTAAAACTGTGGATAAGAGGGACAATTGTATTTTCTCAAATGAAGAGACTTGTTACATGAAAATAGTGCAAACTATTCAATACAATAAAATTCTATACCCATTTGGCTATGCAATTTTATTGTAGCTTTAATTTAAACAATTGTCTTTTAGTCTAGTAAAATTTTGAAGTAGCCGGGCTCGGTGGCTCAGCTTGTAATCCTGCGCCTTGGGAGGCTGAGGTGAGTGAATTGCCTGAGCCCGCGGGTTCGAGACCCACCTGGGCAACTTGGAGAGCCCTCATCTCTGCAATAAATCAAAAATTAGCCGGGCGTGGTAGCGTGCGCCTGTAGTTCCAGCTACTCAGAAGGCTGAGGCGGAAGGATCACTGGAGCCCAGCAGGTCGAGGCTGTGGTGGCCGGGAGCGGCCACTGCCCTCCAGTCTGGGTGACGGAGTGAGACTCCAACTCAAAAAAAAAAAAAAAAAAAAATTGAAGTAAACTAAGTGTAACCCAAAGTACATATCTCAATTTGTAAAACCATATATATAACTTTTTTTTTTTTTCTTTTTTTTGAGTTGGAGTCTCACCCTGTCGCCCAGACTGGAGTGCAGTGGCCGCTCCCGGCCACCGCAGCCTCGACCTGCTGGGCTCCGGCGATGCTTCCGCCTCAGCCTTCCGAGTAGCCAGAATTACAGGCGCGTGCTACCACGCCCGGCTGATTTTTTGTTTTATTGTAGAGATGAGGTCTCGCTGCCCAGGCGGGTCTCGAACCCGTGGGCTCAGGCAATCCACTCACCTCAGCCTCCCAAACATATATATAACTTAAAGGATAAGATATATTCAAAGAATTTTAGATTTATGTCCAATTAATTATAATAAAGTTATATAACATATTTTGCAAACATGTGAATTATTTATTATAAATAAATACACAGATAAAAATTTATACCATATTTTTATCAAGCTGTAAGTAAAAGATAACAATTTTTAAAAGACAAGATGTTCAGTAAAACAATCCTATGAAAAGTTTAAAAATTACAATTAAAAATTTTTTTAAAAAACAACTTTTAAGATAGGCTAGATTGCAAAGAAACCGTAAATAGGAATTTTAATTTAAAACAATATTAAAATTTTAAAAGTAAAATACTTTTTTGTGGAGCACATTAAGCTTTTTAAAAAATAAAAAGCCAGCCGGGCTCGGTGGCTCAGCCTGTAATCTTGCACCTTTGGGAGGCTGAGGTGAGTGGATTGCCTGAGCCCGCAGGTTCGAGACCCGCCTGGGCAGCGACACCTCATCTCTACAATAAATAAAAAAATCAGCCGGGCGTGGTAGCGCATGCCTGTAATTCCGGCTACTTGGAAGGCTGAGGCGGAAGGATCGCCGGAGCCCAGCAGGTCGAGGCTGCAGTGACCTGGAGCGGCCACTGCACTCCAGTCTGGGCGACAGAGTGAGACTCCAACTCAAAAAAAAAAGAAAAGAAAAAACCAATATGGTCATATAATATACTAAAAAAAAAATTTGCCTAGATTAAAAAGCACATATAAGTGTTTCTGTAAATTATGTCATCTGATAAATAACTACCCCCTAAACAAGAGCAATTATTAAAGGAATCAATCTCAGATGTGGAGAAAAATTTTCCCACAATTCTAGTTAAGACAGCAACAAAGGTCCAGGGTCAATTGTGAACACAGAATTTAATAAATTATACCTACAACATATAATCAAAGTAAAACTTAGACTAATTATATAGCAAATATCTATTTGCTGATTAGGCTGTAAGGAATGTCACATCAGTGAAATGGTAGAAGTAAAGAAAATACTTTAATATTAGAGTACAAAAACCGTGTTAAACAAAAAGATAAAACCTAGAAAACATAAAGGAAAAAAGACAGACGCTATTACATAAAACCAAAAACTTTGAAAGCAAACATAAGTGAAGTGTAACACAGACAACAAGGAGAAAATATTTACGACATAGAAGACTAAAGGATCAATATTCAAAATATATAAAAGAGCTCCTTACTAATTGGTAAGCAGGGGATAATTTCCAAGCTTTTATTTTTTAAAAAAGAAAAGCTTATTTAAAAGTAAATTAGAGAGAAAAGGGAGAAAAGATTCACCTCCCCAAGGTGGGGGAGGGGACCAAAGCCAGCTCAAAGGGCACATGGCCACACCAAAGTCTAGCAAGGCAATGGCCAACTTCTAAGTTTTTAAAAACAGAATCAAACAACAACAAAACAACCCAATTAAAAATGGGAAAAAGAATTCAATAGACATTTATCCAAAAAAAGATATTAGAATGGCCAATAAGCACAAGAAAAGAGACTCAGCAGAAACGCAAATCAAAATATGAGACATCCTCCCATTAGGATGCCCATCAAAACCAGAAAATAAGTGTTAACAGGGATGCAGAGAAATGGGAACTTTTGAGGGAATGCAAAATGATGTAGCCATTGTGAAAAATAATATGGCTGTTTCACAAAAAATTAAAACGTAGAATGACCATATGATCCAGCAATTCCATTACCCAAAAGAATTGAAAGTGGAGACTTGAATGGATATTTGTATACCAATGTTCATAGCAGCATTATTCAGAATAGCCAAAATAAAAAAATGGCCAAAATATTAATAATCATATTTTACTGGGCAATTATCATAACTCTAGGAAGTTAAGAGAAGGTGTAGAATCAATGAATAATGTGTAGTCATTAGAAAATAAATGACAATTTTACTTATTCTGCTATTTAGTACTCATGTTTGAGGAACTTAGGAAAGTTCTGCATGCTTCATGGGTTTGCCTTTATTGCAGTCCATCTATTTGTTTTGTTAACTGGCCTGTTCACATTTCCAGGTTTCCAAGGTATCAACCTTAATTCTGAGGGCTGTGATTGTTATCATCAATTACCATTATTAATCATGGTAATTATAAGCATACAAGCCATCTATTCTATTTAGTTTTCTGTATAGTTTTCTGTAAGAAAAAGAGAAATCCTAGAGATGAACATAAATAGACCCTATTTCTAACCCAGGTTTCATCACTTATGAGCTGTCTATGAGCAAACTCCTTAACTTTTCTGCCTCTATATTTCAAGCTTTGAAAACTTGTAAAATGAAGAACCTGCTGCTCTAAAGTTTCTTTTAGTACAGATAGTATGTGATTCTAATAAGTAAAATTGAGTATAGTTCCAGTTTGTTTTAATAATCCCCCAAGGACATACAATTTCTGTTTTTCTTTAAAAATGTATGCAGTTACAACTTTTTTTAAAGCTTTCAAACAAAGCTTATTAGAAAAAGAAGGGAGAAAAGAAATGAAGATATGCCAGAGTAGCGTGGGCAAAAGAAACCGCCTGCTACAACTTTCAAAACCATATCTTTCTCTACCTACCTACCTACCTATCTATACACGCACACACAGACAGACACACACACGGGTACGGGCACACATTTTCTTTATTCATTCATCCATCGATAGATACTTGCATAATTTTTGCTAAAAACATTTATGTGTAAGTTTTTGTGTGGACATTAAGTTTGCCACTCATTTGAGTAAAACACTCAGAAGCACAATTACTGATCACGTTAAGACTGTGTTTCACCTTTGTAAGCAAGTGCCAGTGCTGTATCCTTTTGCACTGTCACCAGCAATAAATGAGACTTCTTGTTCTCTTTATTCCTGACAGCATTTGGTGTGGCCAGTGTTTTGGATTTCAGCCATTCTAATAGGTGTGTAGTGCTATCTAATTGTTGTTTTAATTTGTAATTCCCTAATGACATATGCTGTTCAGCACCTTTTCATATACTTGTTATCTGTAGATCTTCTTTAATGAGGTATCTGATTAGATCTTTTACCTACTTTTTAATTGGGTTGTTTGTTTTCTTATTGTTGAATTTTAAGAATTCTTTAATATTGTAGATATAGTTCTTTACTAGATATATGTGCTTTGCAAATATTGCTACCTAGTCTGTGGCTTGTCTTTTTACTTCTTAACAGTATCTATCCTTCACAGAGCAGAAGCTTTTCATCTTAATGAAGTCCAACTGATCCATTTTTTAAGTTCATGGATCATGCTTCCGGTGTCTTCCTATCCATGTATCCATCGGAATCTTCTTGTATTTCCTTTGTCACAGTTTTCTAATTTTTTTCATATAGATCTTGTAAATAGCTTGTAAACATCTTGTTTTTAATACTTCAAATTATTTTTCCAAAAGTCCCATGTAGTGAAAAAAATAAAAAGAAATTATTTTCACCCAAAGATAGTATCTGAATAAGAATAACATCACTGGCTCAAAGTACTAAAACTATTCCCCCCTTTGAAACAAATTATCCTTATCAACTAAGATAATTTAGTAAAATTCCCACATCCTTTGCAGTGGTTTAAAAATGTGGTTCCACATTTCTATGACACTCTTCCCTCCCATTAAGAACTGACATCTACATTCTCTTTCTCAGAATCTGAGCTCTGTGATTGCTTGGTTAAAGTGAGATTGTGGGTTTTTCCAGGATGAGTCCTTAAGAAACTAGCAGTTTCCACTTGCTGACTCTTAGAACATTGTTTCTGAGGACATTTCTGTTTTGGAACCCCATGCTGTAAGGAAGACCAAGCTGTCCCACAGAGAGGCCCATGTAAAGAGGAACTGATAGGCAATACCACCCCGCTAGTCATGTGAGTGAGCTATGCTAGACACAAACCTCTAGTCTGAGTTGAGCTATCTCAGCAGACACCACATGGAACAGTCAAGCTCCCCTGACAAAACCTGCCCAAACTGCAAACTTGTGAGCAAAACAGAAGACCACTGATGTTTTAAGCAATTGAGTATTGGCCTGATTTATGTCTAGATATAGATTTTTACAATCCCTATAAATAACTGAATATAGTTTTATAAGGATTAAAATTCAACCATTAATTTCAACGGGCCAGAAAAGTTTTGTTGGACTTTTAGACAAAGTAAAATTCCTAATTCCTAAAAGTCATTATGGAACCAATTAGTCCTTAATTTTTTGATTAGAATGAATTATGTTTGTTGTCAACTTATTATAAATTGAATTAATCAAAATTCACTTAAATCAGCAAGTATTTAGTTCCCTGCTAACCCATAAGGAAATATTACCATTTCCCATAAGAAAAATGATAAAGTAATATATACATATTCTCCATGCCACAATAGTTATCTCAGGCCTAAAATATGTATTAAGCCTTTGAAAACCTTCAAGTTAATGATTTTGAAGATTTTCAAGATCTTGAATCAAAAAAGAAAACTTAAACTGTCTTCAGCATACCATATTCACAAGATAGAACCAATTAGTAATGGGAAAATTAAAGATATTGAGTCAAAGGACCATTTCAATATTCTAGAAAAATAAGTGGAGTAAAAGAAAAAGCAAAGATCCAACAAATACTTTGGTTAAGTTACATAAAATAACAGTGAAGATAATTTGTCTATAATCTCTTTAGAAACCCCTAAATTATTTTATTCTAATTCAGATTTATTGCAATAATTTATAATCTGTATCTACAGCACTTAATATTATCTTAAAATATTCAACAGGTCAAATCAGTAAAAAGTAAAGATCTCCTGCTCACAGGTGTCCTTTTTCCCATTCTTCTGAGGCAGGTAGAACTTGTGGGAGGAACTAACAGCAGTTGTGCCTCTGGACACAACTCAAGCCAAAACTTGAAACTAATCCTTTAAGAGTCGTCCAACAGATTAAGGAAAGATTTGTGCAAGAGGGATAAGGGTAATCATGCTTACATACCAGAGTTTGAAATGGAATCGAGGAGTAATAAGGAGGAGAATGTGAGCAAGGTATTGGACGACGGTAACAAAGAAACTGGAAAGCACGATGAAAAATGTAAAGAAGAACTATATCCAAATTTATAGCAATAGGTTACCAAAATAAATACACATGAGCTGAAAATAAGAAGAATAATCAAGAAATAAAGAGGTCATGGTAATGATAGTGATTGCACATAAAACACAAAGAACATACGAAAAGTTATTTAGGAATATCAAATCGCTGAACTACACTGGGCACACAAGAATAAATCTACTGGTTTGGAATTCCTTAAAGGAAGTAATTGTGTTGCATACTTCGGCATGTTTTATAAATAATTAGAAGCAAGATCACCACGAAGGTGTCAATTATTAATCTATAAAGTAAATACAATAGTCATAAAAATCTTAACAACATTCTTTTAAAATTAGATGATTCTCATCAGGAAGACAAAATTTGCAAAAATAACCAAGAAAATGTTAAAAAACAACATTAAAGCCTTCCTTGCCAGATAATATATTACAGTAATTTAAACACCATGGAATTAGCACAGGCACAGACACATATATCAAACAAATAGTACAGATTAGAGTATAAAGACAGACTATGTAGATCTGTCGACTTATTATATAATAAATTACAATTTCAAATAAGTGGAGAAAGGCTCGACTATTCAATAAATAATAATGAGACAACTGGCTATCCTTTCATGGAAGAAAAATGTTTGAATCCTCTTCTAAAATAGTTACATCATATACTAAAGAATTCCAGGTGGATTTTAAAACACATGCATACACACAAACACATACAAATATGCACACACAATGTGTGTGTAAAAAATACTGGAATGAAATAAAAGAAGTCTTTTTTTTTTGAGTCGGAGTCTCACTCTGTTGCTCAGGATGGAGTGCAGTGGCACACTCACGGTTCCTGCAGCCTCAACCTGCTGGACTCAGGCGATCCTTCCACCTCAGCCTTCCAAGCAGCTGGAACTACAGGCACACACCACCACACCCAGCTAATTTTTTTATTTACTGTAGAGATGAAGTCTTGCCAAGTTGTCCAGGCTGGTGTCAAATCCCTGGGCTCAAGCAATCCTCTCACCTTGGCCTCCCAAAGTTCTGGGACTATAGGCTTGAGTCACTGCACCTGGCCTTTTTTTTCTTTTTTGAGTTTGAGTCTTATTCCGTCACCCATGCTGGAGTGTAGTAGCCCGCTCATGGCCACCCCAGTGTTGATTTGTTGGGCTCAGGCGATCCTTCCGCCTCAGCCTTCCAAGTGGCTGGAACTACGGGAGCATGTTACCATGCCCGTTAATTTTTTGATTTATTGTAGAGATGTGGTCTTGCCAAGTTGCCCAGGCTATTCTCAAACCCATGGGCTCAGGCAATCCACTCACCTAGGCCTCCCAAACTGCAGGGATTACAGGTTTGAGTCACTGCACCTGGCCAAGAAGTTTGTAAAAACAACTTTTAAGTGGATAAAGTCTTCCAAATCAAGACAAAATACCCACAAAATCATGAAAGAAAAATAAGTTATGAACAACAAAAGGCATACAAACTAAATTAAAATTTAAAAATATCGACGATAGTAAGTAAAACATATAGCAAATAAAAGACTAATATTTAGAATATTTTTTAAATTCTTGCAAAACAAAAATCACCCCCAAAAAGTAGAGGGAACACAGATGATATGAGTACAATAGATATATGAATACCAACTGTGTCAATAATCACTTTAAATGTGAGCGATCTAAATATATCAATTACAAGAGAGTCAGAATGGATGAAAAGATAGGGCCCAAAATATGTTACGTAAACTAAACCAATTTTAAATATAAAGACACCGGTAGATTAAAAGCAAAGGGATGGGCCGGGCTTGGTGGCTCACTTTGGGAGGCCGAGGTGAGTGGATTGCCTGAGTCCGTGGGTTAGAGACCCGCCGGGAAACTTGGCTAGACCTCATCTCTACAATAAATTTTTAAAAAGTCAGCTGGGCATGGTAGCACGTGCCTGTAATTCCAGCTACTCAGAGGCTGAGGCGGAAGGATCACCAGAACACAGCAGGTCGAGGCTGCAGTGGCCGGGAGCGTGCCACTGCATTCCAGTCTGGGTGACGGAGTGAGACTCCAACTCAAAAAAAATAAAAATAAAAAAAGCAAAGGGATGGAAAAAAGCAATCAAATCTTGTTGCAGTAGCTATTTTAATGTCAGATAAAGAAGACTTCAGAACAAGAAAATTTGTTAGGGATAAAGAGAGTATTACATAATGATAAAGGGGTTAATTTTCCAACAAGACATAACTACTGTTAATGTGTATGCATCTGACAAGAGAATGTCAAAATATGCTAGGCAAAAACTGACAGAACAGCAAGGAGAAATCCATTATTATGGCTGAAGACTTCGACATCTCTAATAGTAATTGACAGAGCCAGCAAGCAGAGTATTCGTAAGAATATAGATCAACTAGAGAGCACAATGATTACCTAGATAAAATTGGCATCTATCAACTACTTAATCCCACAATGGCAGAACACACAATCTTCTCAACCTCAGGTGAAATATATGTCAAGATGGGCCACATTCTGAGACATAAAACATACCTTAACAATGTAAAAGAATAGAAATCACACAACGTATGTGCTTATCAACAAAGGAGTTAAACTAGAAACCAGGGACAAAAATACTGGAAAACCTCCAATTACTTGGAGATCAAACAACACACTTCTAAATAACCCACAGGTCAAAGAAGTTCAAGATAAATTTTAAAATATTTTGAACTAAGTGAAAATGAAAATGCAACTTTCAAAATTTGTGAGATGCATCAAAAGCAGTGTTTGGAGAATTTATAACACTGAATACACATATCTGAAAAGAGGGAAGGTGTAAATTCAATAATCTAAACTTCCACCATATATATTCTTTTATGAAAAAAGAATAATATATAGTATATAGACACTAATGAAATTGTAAATAGAAAATTAGTAAAGAAAAATAATCAAAACCAAAGGCTACTCTTTGAAAAGATAGTAAAATTGATAAACCTCTAACTAGGTTAACAACAACAATAAACAGAGAGACAGAGAGAAACACACACCAATATATAAAATGAAACAGGTCTCATCACTATTGATACCACAGACTTAAAGGTAACAGGTATTATTAGCAAATCTATGTCCACAAATATAACAACTTAGATGAAATGGACTAATTATTTGAAAAATACAAAAAATACAAACTACTAAAACTCACACAAAAGAAAACTAAACTGAACAGGTCTATACCTATTAAAGATATTGAATCAATAATTAATAAACTTCCAAAAAAGAAAGCACAAGGTCCAAATGGTTTCTTAATGAATTCTACCAAACATTTAAAGAAGAAATGACACTAAATCTCTACAATGTCTTCCAGGAAATAGAAGCATGTACTAACTCATTCTATAGAAACAGCATTACCTAAAAATCAAAACTAGATAAAGGCATTACAAAAATCTGTATGCAATTTTCTTATAAATATAGATGCAAAAATCTTCAACAAATATTAGCACATTAAATCCAATGATATAAAAAAAGATTTATACACCACAATCAAGTGGGATTTATTCTAGGTGTGATTCTAAAATTAATACAGAAAGACAAAAAACTCAAAAAAGCCAACACAATACTGAAGAATAATGAAGTCAGAGGACTGATACTACCTGACTTTAAAACATAGCTATAGTAATAAATACAGAGTGGTAATAGCTAAAGAATAAACAAATAGATGAATGGAACAAAATTGATAGCCTGGAAAATTAAGCAAAGTAATCCAATAGAGAAAAAACAGTGTTTTCAAAAAATGGTACTGGAACAATCAGGCACCCACATGAAAAAAATTAATCTACTCAGTGACCTTACTCTTTTAAAAAAATTAACTCAAAAGGGATCATAGACTTACAAGAAGCAAAACTATCAAACTTCTTTTTTTTTTTTTTTGAGTTGGAATCTCACTCAGTCGCCCAGACTGGAGTGCAGTGGCTGCTTCTGGCCACCGCAGCCTCGACCTGCTGGGCTCCAGCAATCCTTCTGCCTCAGACCAACCAAGTGGCTGGAACTACAGGCACGTGCTACCACGCCTGGCTAATTTTTTTGATTTATTGTAGAGATGAGGTCTTGCCAAGTTGCCCAGGCGGGTCCTGAACCTGTGGGCTCAGGCATTTCACTCACCTCCGTCTCCCAACCCGTGGGATTACAGGCTGAGCCACCGAGCCCAACCATCAAACTTCTGAAAGACAACATAAGAGAAAATCTAAGTGACCTTGGGTTTGGTGCTGAGTTTTTAGATACAATGCCAAAAGAATGATCCATGAAAAACAAAATGAGTAAGTTGGACTTCATAAAAATTAAAAGCTTCTGTTCTGTGAAAGATACTATTAAGAGAATAAAAAGACAAGCCACAGACTGGGAGAAAATATTTGCAAAACATATATCTGATAAAAAAATTGTATCCACAATAAACAAAGAACTCTTAGAACTCAACAATAAGAAAACAAATAGCTGGGCTCGGTGGCTCAGCCTGTAATCCCACGCCTTTGGGAGGCTGAGGTGAGTGGATTGCCCAAGACCGTGGGCTCGAGACCTGCCTGGGCAGGCAAGACCTCATCTCTACAATAAAATCAAAAAATTAGCCAGGCGTGGTAGCACGCACCTGTAATTCCGGCTACTTGGAAGGCTGAGGCAGAAGGATCGCTGGAGCCCAGCAGGTCGAGGCTGCGGTGGCCGGGAGCAGCCACTGCTCTCCAATCTGGGCGACAGAGTGAGACTCCAACTCAAAAAAAAAAAAAAAAAAAAAAAAAAAAAAACAAATAACCTAATTAAAAAGTCGGCTCTAAACAGACACTTCACCAAAGAAGATATACAGATGACAAACAGGCATTTGAAAAGTGCTCAACAGCATATGTCATTAGGGAATTACTAATCAAAACAACAATGAGATAGCATTATACACCTATTAGAATGGCTACAATCCAATACCACACCACATGCTGGCAAGGATGAAGAGAACAAAAATTCTCATTCATTACTGATGGATATGCAAAATGATATAGACAATTCGGAAAACAATCTAGCTGTTTCTTACAAAGCTAAAATATACTCAGCATATGATCAGCAATTGTGCTTCCAGGTATTTATCCAAATTAGCTGAAATCATATGTCCACACAAAACATGCATTAAAATATTAGGGAAATAAAAAGAAAAACCATGAGATAACCACTTCATACTCATTAAGATGGCTATTATCACCCTGCACCCCCAACCAAAAAAAGAAAAAAAAAAACCTACACACAAAAACCAAGAAAGTAGTGTTGGCAAGGATGTGAAGAAACTGAAACTCTTGTTCACTGCTGATGGGAATGTAAAATGATATAGTCGCTATGGAAAACAATATGGGAATTCTTCAGAATATTTAATATAAAATTACTATATAATCCAACAACTTCACTTTGAGATATACTCAAACAAACTGAAATCAGTAACTCAAAACAGATATTTGTACACCCATGATTATAGCAGCAGTATTCACAGTAGCCAAAAGATGGAAGTACTTCTAGTGTCCACTGATGGATGAATAAGTAAACAAATGTAACATACACACACAATAGACTATTATTATTATTATTATTATTTTGAAAGCAGGATTTATTGAGAGGCCAGAAAAGCTCCCACAGTAGGAGGGGACCCAAAAGGGTTACCCAATAGACTGTTATTTAGCCTTAAAAAGGAAGCAGATTATGCTATATGATATACCATGGATGAACCATGAAGATGTTATGGTAAGCAAAATAAGCCAATCACAAAAGATCAAAGATTTATTCCACATATATAAGATATCTAGAAGTCAAACTCATAGAAATAGAAAGTAAAATGGTGTCTGCAGTAGCTAAGGGAAGAGGATAGAGAGTTACTGTTTAATGGGAACAGAGTTTCAGTTTTAAAAATGAAAAAGTTATGGAGGTATATGGTGGTGATGGTCACCCAACAATGTGAATATATTTAGTGTCAATGAATTATATCTAAAAATAATTAAAATGGCAAATTTTGTATACATATATTTCACTATAATTTTTATTTTTTGAGTCAGAGTCTCACTTTGCCGCCCAGGCTAGAGCATGATCATGGCTACCATAGCCTCCACCTGCTGGGTCCAGGTGACCTTTCCGCCTCAGCCTTCCAAGTAGTTGGGACTACAGGCACCACGCCTGGCTTTTTTTTTTTTTATTGTAGAGATGAGGTCTCATCATGTTGCCAAGGTTGGTCTCAAATTCCTGAGCTCAGGCAATCCTCTCACCTCAGCCTTCCAAAGTGCTGGGATTACAGGTGTGAGCCACCACACCTGGCTTCCACTATAACGTTTTAAAAAAGAGTATGCTGGCTGAGTTCTTTTTTATTTTAAAATATTAAATATTTAAAATAAAATAAAAAGCAAATAAAATTACAGAAAATATGCTGAAAGTATAAGATGTGATATTTCATCAGCTATATTACATCAAAGGGAAAACTAGTTGGTACAAGTTGCTTTATTCTTCATTTCAAAGATAAAGTAAGTGTTGGTCCATCAACAAATCTGCCACTCTTGGTCATACTACTTTTTTAAGGCTAATAATCATATGATGAATAATAATAAATACATTAGAAGTAAAAAATCACTAACATTCATATTTTTTTGCTTTGTGAAACAAATTGAATAACAGTCCAGTAGTGACTTAGTCATCAGACATGTTAAAATTCCAAATCTGTCACTTAAGAGCAAAATGATTACTTCACAACTCTGCACTTCAATTTCTTCCTTTGCAAAAATAAGGTTAATAATACTTCAAAGAGTTACCAGTAGAATTAAATAACATATTAAGCAATTAGCATGAAGTGCATGGTGTAGAGAGAAAAAAATTACTACTACTACTTTTGTCTTCATTTCCTTCCACCTGGACTAACATCACATTTTATTGTGCTTCACTTTATTGTACTTTCTAGATAATAAGTTTTTTATAAATTTTAAGATTGTAAAGTCTTGTGCCCATATGAGATAGAAAACTTAATTGATAAATGTGTGTATGGCCGGGCTCGGTGGTTCAGCCTGTAATCCCGCGCCTTTGGGAGGCTGAGGTGAGTGGATTGCCTGAGCCCGCAGGTTCGAGACCCGCCTGGGCAGGCGAGACCTCATCTCTACAATAAATCAAAAAATTGGCCGGGCGTGGTAGCGCATGCCTGTAGTTCCAGCTACTTGGAAGGCTGAGGCAGAAGGATCACCAGAGCCCAGCAGGTCGAGGCTGCGGTGGCCAGAAGCAGCCACTGCACTCCAGTCTGGGCAATAGTGAGACTCCAACTCAAAAAAAAAAAAAAAAATTGTGTGTATGTTCCAACTCCTCCACTGACCAGCAAGTTCCCTGGATCTCCCCATCTCCTTGAGCCTTCCCATTCCCTAAAAAAGAACAGTGTTAAAATTAGGCCAATTAATAGCCCTATAGTGACCTCTAAGTGTTCAAGTGAAAGCAGAGTCTCATTTCTCTCTCTTTAAATCAAAAGCTAGGAATGATTAAGGTCAGTGATGAAGGCATGTTGAAAGCAGATATGGGCCAAAGTTAGGCCTCTTGTGGTAACCTGCCAGACAAGTTGTGAATACAAAGGAAAAGTTACTAAAGAAAATTAAAAGTGGTATCCCAGTGAACTATGAATGATAAGAAAGCTAAACAGCCTTATTGCTATATGGAAACAGTTTCAGTGGTCTGGACAGAAGACCAAGGCAGCTACAAATTCCCTTAAGACAAAGCCTACTCTAGAACAAGGCCCTACTCTGCAATTCAAACAAACATACACACACAAAAACTGGAAGCTAGCAGAGATGGGTTCATGAGGTTTAAGGAAAGAAGCTGTCTCCATAACATGAAAGGGTAAGGTGAAGTGGCAAGTACTGATGGAGAAGCCTCAGATCTAGCTAGGATAAAGGCAGCTACACTAAATAACAGATTTTTCAACATATATAAAACAACCTTATCTCAGAAGAAGATGCCATCTAGAACTTTTCACAGCTAAAAAAGAAGTCAATGCTTGGCTTCAAAGCTTCAAAGGACAGGCTGAATCTCATTAGGGGCTAATGCAGCGGTGACTTCAAGTTGAAGCCAGTGCTCATTGACCATTCTGAAGATCGTAGGGCCCTAAAGAATTATGCTAACTCTACTCTGCTTCTGATCTATAAATGGAACGACAAAGCCTGGATGGCAACACATCTGTTTACAGCATGGTTTACTAAGTATTTTAAGCCCACTGTTGAGACCTACTAGATTCAACATATTTCTGTTCATTGACAATGCACCTGGTCACCCAAGAGCTCTCTGATGCACAGGAAGATTAAAGTTGTTTTCTTGACTTCTAACACAACATGCATTCTGCAACCCATTGTCAAGGGGCAATTTAGACTTTCTTTTATTTTTTTGAGTTGGAGTCTCACTCTGTTGCCCAGACTGGAGTACAGTGGTAGCTCCCGGCCACCACAGCCTCGACCTGCTGGGCTCCGGCGATCCTTCCGCCTCAGCCTTCCAAGTAGCTGGAACTACAGGTACGCGCTACCACGCCTGGCTAATTTTTGATGTATTGTAGAGATGAGGTCTCGCCAAGTTGCCCAGGCGGGTCTCGAACCGGCAGGCTCAGGCAATCCACTCACCTCAGCCTCCCAAAGCGCTGGGATTACAGGCTGAGCCACCGAGCCCGGCTCAATTTAGACCTTCAAGTCTTACTATTTAAGAAATATATTTCATAAGGCTAAAGCTGCTGTAGGCAGTGATTCCTCTGATGGATCTGGGCAAAGTAATTGAAAATCTTCTGGAAAGGATTCACTATTCCAGATACCATTAAGAAAATCTGTCAGCCTAGGCAACATAATAAAATCTCACCTCTACAAAAGATTAAAAAAATTAGCTGAGTGTAGTGGTGTGCACCTGTAGACCCAGCTACTGTGGAGGCTGTGGTGGGAGGATTGCTTGTGCCCAGGAGGTCAAGGCTGCAGTGAGCCAGGTTCATGCCACTGCATTCCAACCTCGAAGATAGAATGAGACCCTGTCTCACAAAAAGAAGAACATTTGTGATTCATGACTTCAATGGAAGAATTCAATGCAGATGTAATGGGAACAGCAAGAGAACTAGAATTAGAAGTGGACCTCGAAGAATGTGACTAAATTGATGAAATCTCATGAAAAAACTGAAACACATGAGAAGTTGCTTCTTATGAATGAGCAAAGTAAGTAGTTTCTTGAGATAGACTCTACTCCTAGTGAACACATTATGAACATTGTTGAAAAGACAGCAAAGGATTTAGATTATTCCATAAACTTAGTCGATAAAGCAGCAGTAGGGTCTGCTACAGAGAAATCTTTCTTGAAAGAAACAATCTATGTGGAAAACTTCAATGTTGTCTGATTTTAAGAAACTGCCACAGCTTCCCCAACCTTCAGCAACCACCACCCTGATCAGTCAGCAACATCAACATCAAGGTAAAACCCTCCACCAGCAAAAACATTATGAGTTGCTGAAGGCTCAGAGGATCCTGTTAGCATTTTTGAGCAAAAAAGTGTTTTTAAGGAATGAACTTTTTAATAATAGACAATGCTATTTATTGCACACTTAATAGACTACCGTGTAGTGGAGATGTAACTTTCATATGCACTAGAAAACCAGATAATGAGTGTGACTCACTTTATTGTTATATGTCTTATTGTGGTGCCTAGGCCTGAACCTACAATACCGCCAATACCTGTTGTACAGGTATGCCTATATAACAATCACTTAATTGACTTCTCTGCCTCTAGTATTATCTTCTTCAAAGACGTTTTGTACCTAGTCAAGTAATTACACCCAATCATACCATGCCTTTGCTTAAATTCTTCACTTTCTGGGTGGTAATTTACCTTTAAAAAAAAGAGAAAGTATTTAGGGATGGGGCACTGTGGTATGTATAACTTACTTTCAAATAGCTTAGGTAAAAATAAATATATGTATATACCTTTTGCTCATATATATGTATATGCATAAATACTCACATATATGCATTTTTTTCATGTATATACATACACATGTAAATAAACAAAAATAACAAAGTACTAACCAATATTAGATCTCGGGGGTAGGTTTACAGATTCACTGTCCTCTAGTAATATCTTTACATATATGAAAATGTTAATAAAAAGTTGAAAAATTGAAAGCAAAATGGGCCAGGCTCGGTGGCTCAGCCTGTAATCCCAGTGCTTTGGGAGGCCGAGGTGAGTGAATTGCCTGAGCCCACGGGTTGGAGACCCACCTGGGCAACTTGGCGAGACCTAATCTCTATAATAAATCAAAAATTAGCTGGGCGTGGTAGCACGTGCCTGTAGTTTCAGCTACTTGGAAGGCTGAGGTGGAAGGATGGCTGGAGCCCAGCAGGCCGAGGCTGCAGTGGCCAGAAGCGGCCACTGCACTCCAGTCTGGGTGACAGAGTGAGACTCCAACTCACAAAAAAAAAAAAAAGCAAGCAAAATGAAAATGATTGGTATGCCTCCTTTGTGGAAAAATTGGGAATATAAATGTGTTTCCTTGAATATGCATATATAACTCCAAGCATAAGAAACTAATACTAATTTTGGGGGGGTGGGTGGTGGGGTGAGCAGTTATAAATGAGCAGATGGGAGGAAAAAGATGAGAAGAAGATGCTAACATAAATTTTATTATATATACATGACTATGCTGTATTAGTTATTGAAAATATTACATTGAAAAGTAATGCTGACCATATTTTTACTTATAACATTTGGTTACTGTGAGAATTAAATCAGACAATGTATATAAAACCTTAGTAAGTGCTTGGCACTTGGTCAAGGCTAAATAAATATTAGTTAATCCAGTTGTTGAAGAAAAAAAAAACCTTCAGTATTAAAAGTACTATTTGTGGTGTACAAGTCAATTTTAATCAACTCCTAGGAATTGCTAGTTACACTCTCCAGAAGTGGCTATTTACAAACATGAACATCAAATATCATTATCAAAATTTATATCAAAGGGTTTTTTTGATTGGTCTCAATCAATATTGAAATTGTTTTTTTCTTGATGAAATGAGTGGTATTTGGTTAGCTAGAAAAACTATGTATACCACTGGACAAGTTTTCACAATTTAATAAGCTCAACAGCCTGCTTTTTGAGTAACACACAATGTTTAGAACTCCATTTGGGCTTAAGATTTCCTACTTGGTGAAAGACACTGTTACCTGACCTGACCAGTTCTGCGATCAGATTATTGCTGTTATTTAGCTTTTAGTAAACTAAGATTCTCATCACAGGATCTGCAAACCACATTTTCCTAAGGATACCATAGCCTGACTTGACTAGATAGGTAACCATTCTGGTCATCAGAATACATTACTGTCTATTCTACCTTTAGTGAACCAAGGCATCATCTCATAGAGCTACCGAAAAAATTAAATGAAATATAAATGTTAGTCTCAGTTTCTGACATATTCCAAGAAAAATTATTAGCACTAATCATTACTATTTTTCAGAAACTATAGTTGCTAGATTTATGATTAAATTCCATTTAGAAATTTTAAGGGTTTTTTGTTGTTGTTGATTTGTTTTGTTTTTTTAGTCAGCGTCTCACTCTATCACCCAGGCTGAAGTGACTGGCAGGCTCACAGCTACCACCGCTTTGACCTGCTGTGCTCAGCCGATGCTTCCGCCTCAGTCTTCCAAGTTGCTAGAACTACAGGCATACGCCACCACACCTGGCTAATTTTTCTGATTTATTGTGGAGATGAGGTCTCAACAAGTTGGTCAAGCTGATCTTGAACCCCTGGGCTCAGGCAGTACTTTTGCCTCCATCTCCCAATGCTGGGATTACAGGCGTGAGACACCGTGCCCAATCTAGAAAGTGTAAGTTTTTATTGATTTAATCTCTAAAATTCACACCAACTCTAATAAAAGGGTTCAATTTTTTAAAGTTCAGATTAAAAATAACTAAACAACAATTCGTTTTCCTAAACAGCTACAATAAATACTGGCTACCTATGGCCTGCTCTAGAGCAACTTCTTTTTTTAATCAGACACAAATCAAAGAAAGATTCAGTAATAAATTACTGTAACTAGAAGCGACTTGCTAATAAAAGAAAAACTGAAAATATACTGTACTAGTCAGAAAAGCAGTGCCATTTTGAAATACTATGTTTTTTTTTAATAATGCATGTCTGTAAACTTAATGGACCTATTATTTTGCCTAAAAATTAAAATAAAACTCCAACAGAATTTTAAAACAAAAATAAAAAATACAATCTAGACTATCACCTCAGAAATGTAACACAACAAAATATATGTGCATAAAAGTACAAAAGGCCCCATATAAACTACAACACACATGGGCACACACACACACAACTTCGTAATGGTTTGCTTAATTTATATTCTTACAGGCCTTCATATCATTTAGGAAAAACTCAAGAATCATTAAGATTCATCAAAATCCAACCAATAAGACCGAAGACTAAGACTACTAGACCTGGACACAGCAAATAAAACATCTACTGACTTCCCTTAAAATTACAGAAACAAAGAACTGAGTACCACATATTCTCACTCATAAGTGGACCCTGAACAATGATCATAATACTATAAGAAAGGGATTGGCAGTAGTGGGGATGGGAGAGCACACTTCATCAATAAGGGTAGCTGACTCGAACCAGGTGAAGTAGGGACCAAAGGAAAGTCAAAACTTTACCTGTACCATGACCACTCGTATACCTAATCCTGAATTGTGCCGCTCACCTTTAAAATAAAAAAATAAATTACTTAACTAAAAGCCTAAATCAATGACTTTCTAATAAGTACTATCAGAATTGTATATGCAATTTGATTTTAATCACAAAACCAATCTAATCAAGAAGAAAATGAGACACAAAAACAGTACTTCTTCCACTGACTTTTCATAATATTCCTTCATTTTTAAAAAGATGTTTAACTTTAAAATATTTTTAGATACGTTGGCAAGTATCCAGGCAATAAAATTCTCTGAATAGAAGTTCAAAAGACCTGACAAGACTTAACCATGTATAATTGAGAATGTATACAAAGATTCAAATTCTCATTCTCAATTCACAAACATATGTTGAAATATCTACTGTTTTATGTACAATGCTAGACCCAACAGCTGGTTTTCAAGATTTTTATAGTTTATTGGGCGAAGACAGACAAATAAACAATAATTTCAATGTCAATAATCTGTATGCAAATAGTAATTTCTACAGTAAAGGTGAGGTGTTTATATGAGGTGTTTCCTGTATGTGGAGAAACATGTGACTTAGGTAGTGAAAGGTATAGTAGGAAGCAGCAGGACTGCCAGGAAAAACTTCTGTAATAGTGTTGCCGGTAACCTCCAGGGTAATTTTGTTTTCATTGAGCATCCAATGACTCAGGATTGAGAAGGGAATTTTAAAATGTTTAGTATATTAATTGAATTCATTCATATTTAGTACCTATTATGTGTGATACAGTTTTGGCAATCACATTCATAATTTATTTTAAAATGTTCAGTATAGCACCACCTAACGAGTAGTTTAAATTTTGGTTGAAAAGTCATGAATTCTTCAACCTCCCAAATATATTTCCACCAGTGGTTATTCTGCCACCCATCAACTCTCTTCCAGTATCTTAAGTAAAATGTAACAATATCTATAATATTCAAAAATGCCTTAAACCCTACTAGATTCCATCTTTGAACTGCTTTTATTTTTAAAATAAATAGGCTGAACAAATTTAACTAAATAAAATCATGTGGTTTGTTTAATGTGGACTACAACAATAGAACATATAATTTTCAATTTCAAAAGGCAGGGTTTATTCTGCATATCAAGCATTTTACACTTAAAATCTATAACATAATAGCTATACAGCTATTTATTACAGAAAAAACTACTTTACTATGGCAATTATTTAGATTTGTAATATATTTCCATTCTTCCATAAGAAAACTTTACAGTTATAATAAAAACCCAAATCACACAAAAATAAAATTTTAAAAATCAGTCTTTGTGACAGAATTCAACTTACACATTTTGGTAAATATTATCTTTTTTTTTTTTTAATAGTAGGATTTTTTGAGAAGACAGTAAAGCTTCCACAGTAGGAGGGGACCCAAGGGGATTGCCTGGTAAATATTATCTTACAATAAAGTCTGCAATATATTATTCAATTATATGAAGGAAGCAAGAAGCAGCATAAAGCTACAAAAGTCATCATTTTTCGGTAATCTGTTATATTGTCCATGGTGGATGCATTTAAAACCCAAATAGTTATTTCATAAGAAAAACAAAACAAAACAAACTAAAATGCTATACTGCTTACAGAGATGGTGCTGTGCAATATTTTAAAATTTTTATATTATTCCATAATCCAATGAATCCACAGATGTTTACCAAGTATCTATTATATGCTAAGCACAGTGTTATGCTGTGAAAGCACATGATAAACAAACAGTTCCTGATCTCAAAGAACTTAAGTCTAGAGGGAAACACAGACAGGTAAATAGGCCACCTCAATGAAGCACAGTTAAGTACAACAGGTTCCTGAATAAAGTTGATTCATTCAATCAATATCGTTTCATTATAACATGGATGAGGGGAAAAAAAAATCAATTCCCAGCTGAGGGAGAGTTTGCTCATTCTCCCCAGGTTCATGTGGGTTCTCTCTGGGTACTAATTTCCTCCCTCATCCCAAAGACGTGCACATGTGTGTCTATAAGGTCCCAGTGTCAGGGATTGTAGACATGTGTGAGTATGCCCTGCCATGGGATGGGATTCTGTCCAGGGCTGGTTCCTGCCTGATGCCCTGAGCTGCTGGCACAGGCTCCAACCATTCTTAACCTGAACTTGAATAAATGGGTAAATCCTTATCTTACTTGTTTTTATTAATCTTTCTTAACTGTATTATAGCTCATGCTTATCTCAATGTTTAATATTAGAAGTGTTTGGGTCTGTATTTAGATGTTTCTGTAACCAGAAATACGCCATAGGAACTTAATTCTTGTTTATATCAATTAGCCTATGGTAAAACTGGTTTTGTTATACACCATTTTGCTTTAAATTGCGGTTTCCAAGAACCTCTGGAGGATGTTAAGTGAAGACTTTCTGTACTAGAAAGACATAAGAGGTAAGAACAGGAAGCTTGTGAGTTCAAATAATGCTCTCCAAAGGATGTGATATTTAAACTGCCACCTGAAGGATGAACAGGGCTTAAATGGGCAAGGAGTGTTGGGAGGGCAGAGGCAGAGAAGACACAAAGGGCAAAGCAGAAGAAACTGACTAGGCAGATAGAACCTTAATTATAAAAGAGCAAGAACACATTTAGTGATTGCAAGCAAATCAATAAACACTAAAATATAGAGTTTAAGTATGGCTGGAGAATGGGTCGGGAGACTGATGAAAGTATGAAGACCAAAAATGAAGTGAGGATTATTAAAAACAAAGAAGATAAGGATTTACCCATTTATTCAAATGAAGTGAGGACTCTGTGTCATGCTGAGAAGTTTGGACTTTATCCTGTGTGCAACTCGGTGACAAATGAGACAGATGGCATGGTAGAGACCACTTAGGAAGTAGGATGATAGTGGTTACAGGAGTAGCAAAGATGAAAATTGAATAAGAGTTAGGAAAATGAAAACTAGGATTTAATGACTAGTTAATATGAGGCCTAAGAGAAGGAAGAGACAAGAACAGTACATAGGCTTCTCGCTTAGATCACTAGCTGGGTGTTGGTGACAATTACCAAGAAGGAAAATGAGTGGAGTGGTGGAGGAAATTATCATCATAAATTTTAGATATGCTGCGTTTGAGATGCCCCCAAAGTAGAGATGTCCTGGTTAAAGATCTTACACAGAGAATTGGTCCTAACGTCAGTGTCAGGCACTGACTAAAAAACTGCAAACAGTAAACACTGTCCTTATAAATTCTAATTTAGGAAGTCCCTCTCCTCCAATGGAGACCTACATATCATATTAATAAGTCAGTACTCTAGACTAGAATAAATGACTGTTTCTTTAGTACTAAATGGTCACTAAGTAGGATAATGAGTACATGAACTTGCATTTTAACTGCTTTTTAAAAACTCTGTATAACATTTTGTAGTTACCATGTATATGTGTTGAATTTCATGAGTAAAAAGTGCATATATACTACACTTAACTCCAGTCAGAATGGCATTATCAATAACTCAAAAAATAACAGAAGCCAGAGAGGATGTGGTGAAAAGGGAACACTTCTACACTGTTGGTGGGAGTGTAAACTAGTGCAACCTCTGTGGAAAGCAGTGTGGTGATTCCTAAAAGCTCTAAATATCGACCTCCCATATGATCCCACAATCCCCCTACTGGGAATATACCCTGAAGAACTCAAATCACTCTATAAAAAAGATACCTGCACACGTATGTTTATCGCAGCATTGTTCACAATAGCAAGAACATGGAACCAACCATGTTGTCCATCAAAAGAGGACTGGGTTAAAAAAATGTGGTACATATATACGATGTAATTCTATGCAGCCATAAAAAAGAACAAAATCATGAACTTCACAGCAACCTGGATGGAACTAGAGTTTATAATACTGAGTGATCTCTCACAGAAACAAAGATCTGAGTACCACATGTTCTCACTCATAAGTGGACCTTGAACATCTATCGTAATACTATAAGAAAAGAATTGACAGTGGCAGGAAACTATGGGGGGGCAGGGAGGTGAAGGGAGGTGGGATTAACGGTAGTCAATATCTGTCTGGGGATGGGGGGACACCCCTTATCAACAAGGGTGCATGAATAATGCATACTTGTACACCTAACCCCTAACTGCACCCCACAATTTTAAAATAAAAAATATGTTTTAAAAAAGTACATATGATATAAATGAACTATACATATTTAGGCTGTAGTAAAGACAGTAAATTAAGTCATAGTAGATAATGAGATATAAAGAGAGTATATTAAGTTTCCTATAGCTGAATAACAAGTTACCACAGAGTTGGTGGATTACAACAACACAAATTTATTCTCTTACAGTTCTAGAAGTCAGAAGTCAGAAATAAGTCTCACAGCGCTAATATCAATGCATCAGTAAGATACTCCAGGGAGAATCTGTTCCCTGTTTCTTCTAGCTTTTAGAGATTGCTGGCATTTCTTGGCATATGGTCACATCACTCCAGTCTCTGCTTCCAATTCTACAATGCCTTCTCCTCTGACTCTTCCAGCATCCTTCTTATAAGGACCATTGTGATTACACCGGACCCACCAGGATACTCTTCCCATCTCAAAACCCTCAACTTAATCATCTGCAAAGGAGGAGACTGACTCACTCTGTCACTCTGGCTGGAGTGCAGTGGTACAACCATAGCCCACTGCAGTCTCGAGATCCTGGGATCAAGCAATCCTCCCGACTCAGCCTCCCAAGTAGCTGGAACTACAGGCACACACCTCCAAGCCTGGCTAATTTTTAAAATATTTTTTTAGAGATGGGGTCTTGCTATGTTGTCTAGGCTTGCAAAATTCTTTTTGTCATAAGGTAACTTCCACAGGTTCTGGGGATTAGGACGTGAACATATTTGGGGTGGTCAGTATTCAGCCTATCAGAGAATATACAAAGAATAAAGGCAATAATGGTAATTCTCCAGTTCTTAAACTGGATGTTGGGTTCACAAGAATTCATTTTGCTATTATGCTTCCTAACATATATATGATATGTACATTAATGTGTATACTAAATATTATATAATTTAAAATTATATATTTTATGAATTACAAAATACATAATTATAAAATTATATCATTAAAAAGATCTATAAGTCAAACTAACACAGTTGAACAATGACAGTTCAATGAGTGGACAAAAGATCATATGTATCCAAGGGAAGTGAGAAAAAAAGCCAAAACAGAAGTCAAAGGAAGAACCTTTTAAGAATGAAAAAGGCATCTTTTTGGATTGCAAGTAAGATAAGGACTGGGAATAGTCTATTCAATTAAGCAACAGGGTCACTGCTGACTTGGATGAAAGCTATTTCAGTGGAATGGTGGATGCCAAAGATAGATTGCTTTGGGATGGAAAGTGCATGGGAGGTCACAATCTGGAAAAAGTCAAGTGCACAAATTAATTTCATATATTCATGAAGAAAATGCTGTAAATAATTAAGACAAAAATCCCGGATGGGAAACTGGAATCTAGGTAACTTTTACAATTAATTTAAGCAATTAGATCATCTATTAAAAAAAAAATCCTGTAGGTTAATCTTTGTTTTCTGAGATGTTATACACAGTCCCTGATCAACTACCCTGGCATATAGTATAGGAATATTCTGCTGTCATGAATTCTTTAAACATAAAGTCGTATAGAAGAAACCACATTTCCCACAAGAACTTTTATTATTTATAGTTAACTGAGTTGTAAGATCTCAATTTCTAAATCCTTTGTCATGACCTTCTGAATAGGTGAATAAAACAAATTCCAATAAGGGTGAATTATTTTACAGCCCTAGGAAAGTATCAAAATATAATATGATCACCAACAGATTATCTAAAATGAGACTGCTCACTTTAATGAGATGAAATTAACATACCGAAAGCAATTATCTCAGTGCCTAATAAACAATAGCTATTAGAGTCCTTATTATTAGCACATGCACAAAAAAAGCAGATTACAGACCCCTGAGTTATAAGGAAGCCTGTAACAACTGTGGTGATCATGTCACATTCCATTGGCCCATTTGTTATATCAGTCATAGCTGTAGGAGCCCAGACTCCTGTCATCTACATGCATCCTACCTCAAATGAACCCATCATGTCTCTGGGTCTTCAGAAGCACAAGTACAGCCCAAAGTACTGAAGAGTTGACACCTTTAGCCAAAGGGGAATGAGAGTTTATGGATCAATGCTCAAGCTCTCCACTGTTCAAATGCGCAACACTGAGAAGTATTCTGTATGCTTCTCAGGAGGTTCCTCTACTACTCACAGTAACAACTGCAATATCACAATTTTTTCTTCATTCTCTTGTCTCACTCACAGGCTTCTCACGCCTACTTCCCAGATCAACTCTCAAGTAAATTACCTACGCTCATGTCCTGGTCTCAGACTCTACCTTAAAAGAAGTAAAACCAAGACAAAGCCCTCAGAAGACAAGATCCTCAGAAATGAGTATCCAGCCTTTGCTTGAACACTGCTAAACCTCAAAGCAGATATTCCAAGAGCATATATCCTAGAAATGTCTAGAAATGCTGCCTTTTGAAACTAGAAAAGAATTATAAACATGAAAAAACTTAAGCCAAGTCTCAGAGTTTATTAGGAAAAAAGGTAGGAGATCTGCCTATACAATATATACAAACTATCTGTTAACTAAAGATATCGCTATTTTCACTATATAAAATACTACTGTTTCAATTTCTGACAGGGAGGGGGGCAGCTTTTATTATATCTGGCTTCCGAGGTTCCTATGATCTACATTCATAAGATACAGCAATATAAGTAGTACCACAAACACTAAGTATTTTAGAGTAAAACCTTAGTCTGTTTAATCTGACTCAAATCAAGTATTTTCCCAGTATTACTTGGTATCAGAGAATGAAATTTTCAGTCCTTCCCTGGTGATAAAGCTAAGAGATATAAACCTGAAAAAGCTTTCATCAGCTATGATATCTGCCACACAGAAAAAAAAATCTGAAGTAGAATCTGTCACTCAGAAAAAACAGAGACAAATTAGAATAAGGGAGCTTGCTAGTTTTCTAGTGCTTGTCCCTGAGACTAGCTAGCTGCACCCTTGCCCTTCCCATTACTTGGTACTATTAACCAATTACCTCTTCTTGCCTAAGCTAGTCATTCGAGTCTCTAGGTTTCTGTCACTTGTGGTAAAGATCTAACACAAGAACTGATATAAAGAAAACATTATATAAGACCTAATACTATCTATAGAAGGGCTACAAAACCTAGGATTCCAAGTCTGATTATATATGTATGAGCTTACATATTTCTACAGAGAAGTCTCAAAACTTCTACCAGCTACTCAAAATAGATCTCTGACCTTCATCTCCTTTCAAAGAAGTTAAGATTTACTGTGTGACAGTCTAAACCTATGACTATGAGTTTTTCTGCTTCTACACCACTTACATGGGTAAGAAACTTCCATCTTTTATTAAATGCCATGATTTTCAACCATGAATACAAGTATTCTGAAACACTTTCTCTGTCCCATTTCTAGGATTCTCGTATGTGAATCTCTCCTTCCACCACAGTTGAGAATCAACTTGTTAAGAATATGATCATTTAAAAAAATTTTTTTGTCCAGGCGCAGTAGCCCAGGCTGTAATCCCAGCACTTGGGAGGCTGAGGTGAGAGGATTGCCTGAGCCCAGAGGTTCAAGACCAGCCTGGGCATCTTGGTAAGACTTCGTCTCTATAATAAATCACAAAAAAGCAAAACAAAAAAAACTAGTCGGGCGTGGTGGTGTGCATCTATAGTTCCAGCCACTTGGAAGGCTGAGGCGAAAGGATTGGCTAAGTCCAGCAGGTTGAGGCTGTGGTGGCCGTGAGCATACACTGCACTCCAGCCTAGGTGACAGAGTGAGACTCCAACTCAAAAAAAAAAAAATTTTTTTTGAGTCATTTTAGATTATTTAAATTCACTCAGATGTGTAAAGATACAAGAAATAATAGAATGTAGCTTTACAAATAACCCACCATAGAATGGCTAGTTCTAGGTAAGATGTAGCAAGAAAGAAGAAAAAAGATATAGCAAGCACACTCTACCCTGTATCTTCTAATGCAACCATAAAATCTGGACAGGATACATAGAACTACTATTTGAAGGCTCTAAAAGGGAAATAGCAGGCAGATCAGGGAAGTTTATCAGAATTCGCAGGATCACTA
This sequence comes from Cephalopachus bancanus, assembly GCA_027257055.1. NCBI lineage: Eukaryota > Metazoa > Chordata > Mammalia > Primates > Tarsiidae > Cephalopachus > Cephalopachus bancanus. The sequence goes on along the minus strand of JAPVLO010000121.1, from coordinate 3,104,848 downwards.
AACCAGCAGTGAATTTGCCATATTCTTTCTCTTGAATGAGCCCAGCCTGAACTTAATGCAGGTGGAAAGTCCAAGTAAGCACTTCAGGAGAAACACTCTGCCCCAAGGAGCATGAAAGGAAACGAATGCTCAGAGAAATTATGGAAATTGCCCATTATGCTAAGTGAAAGAAGACTGTCACAAAAGACCACATATTCTATGACTCCATTTGTATGAAATGACCAGAACAGTCAAATCTATAGAGACAAAAAGCAGATTAGTCATTACTTAGAGCTGGGGGGAAAGGAGAAATGGGGGGTGACTGCTAATAGGTATGGGATTTCTCTCTGGAGTGATGAAAATGTTCTAAAATTGACTGTGGTTACGGTTGTACAACACTGAATATTCAAAAAACCACCAAATTGTATACTTTACATGAGTGAAATTTACAATAATGCTATTCTAAAATAAAAACCCATAGTGATACCATTCCACACCTATTACAATGACTGGAATAAAAAAATAATGACAATATCAATGTTAATGAGGATGCAAAACAACTGAAACTCTCATATACTACTGGTAGAAAGCAAAATTCTTGTAAATGGGTTATTTGTAAATATACTTATCAATGACCCAGGAATTTCCCTCCCAGGAATCTAGTCTAGAGAATCCAAATCATGTTAGTATAAAATCCTGTAAATAAATGTTTCTAATAGCTCTATTTACAGCTGCCAAAAACTAGAAATAATCCAGATGTCCTTCAATAGATGAACGGATAAACAAATGTGGCACATCCACACAGTGGACGACTACTTAGCAGTAAAAAAGAATGACACACAACTTATATAAAGTTGAAAGGCATTATGCTGAATAAAAGAAGTCAGTCTTAAAAGGCTGTATATATTGCATGACTGCATTTACATTACAGTCTAAAAATTACAAAACTATGAAGAATGAAGATGAAGAAAAGATAACTGTGGCCAGGGATTACAGGGGTCAGGGAGAAATAACATGAGAAAGTAGTCTTGGGGTGATGAAGTCTTTTGGCATTCTGTAGCCTGAAGCAATACAGTATAACAGCTACTTACAAAGCATTACATTGTGTTCTGTAGTTAACTTTTTTCCTTCATTCCAGTCTTAGCTCACTAAACCATCATCTCTTATAATCTCATTTAATTAAAAAATACAGTATATAGTTCAAAGAAAGATGCTAGAAAAATGACAAACATCCTAAGGAATACCAAGAGGTAGTAAAGCACCAGAAAATCTGGTCACTAATAAAAAGAAAACAAACTGGAGATGCTAAGCCTGCAGCACAGACTTGCATGCAGGGAGAAGAATGATGACAAGTGCCTTCAATTATCTGAAGGGCTGACAAGTGCATATAGGGTTAGACTAGTTCTATATAGTTTCAAAGAAAAACATCATTTATCAGTGAGTCCAAACATATAGTTTTCTAGTACTACCAGAAATTTACCATAACTCCTTAACAGCTAAATAATAAAGAAACAGGAAGTTCTAGAAATTCTTGCATTAAATAAAAGGCATTTTCTACCAACTCATTATATGAAGCTAGAAAGTATAACTCTAGAGTTCACCTACAAATGTAGAAGGCATTTAATATCTAAAAAGGTATCCTTTCCTGCCAAAATATCACTTTTTATTGCACAAAAGTAAATATTATATAAAGCACTGTTTCATATTTTTACAAGGTTGTATAAATACAAAATCTTAACAAAATCCATATTATGAGATGTATTTTATTTCTCCAAATCTCATTTGTACTAAGATGTTAAAATTAAACTCAAATTACTAATACCTAATTAAGTCTAATTTCATTAAACTTAAAAGACAAAAGTTATAATTTTCATGCAAATGTTTATAAGTATATTGAAGAAATCTCTTGAAAAAGAAGTACTCTTTCCATACAAAGAGTGATAGTCCGCAAAAGAGCCAAAACATCTGTATTCACTTTAAAGCTCATCAAGACAGACTGACATTTTTAGGAGAAGCATATGGCTTGCTGAACAGTCATCTAGAACAGAATCTTTTGTCTAGTAAGCCATATTATTCAAAGATCATTTACTTATGTATGAAGAGGCTGAATAAAAGGAAAGAAAATATTTTTGAGTCCTAGGAAACACAAAGAAATAAACTCTTCATCTAGCTTTGTTTAAGAATATAGCAAAACATTGCAAAAGCAGCAAGATCTTTACTCTGGGAGACAGTGCTCTTTACATTTGAAACAATTCTAAGAAATCACTGAAACAAAGAAACTCTAGAGAAGCATGAAACTTTCTTAGAGAACTACATCCAGCCAAAGACCACCTCCCTATAAAAGTCTTTTCCATTTTAAAGGATAAAACACTTTCTTCTTAAAAATTTGAAGGGCAGAGTTCAACAGCTGTGCTATATTAATCCTGAGCCCTTCCAAAAGGAAGAACAAGAGTCTCTAGAGAGGGAGTAACATGGCCTGCTTTCTCCAAAATTATCGAAATGCCTTCTTTGCCTCTAAGGAAAATTTCTCCAAGAAAATGCCTCTACATAGTGCATGGGTGAAAAGCATAAAACTTAATTCAGGTTAGGAAAATATGCAAAATTGAAAGTATTTTTGCTGCCAAGGAAAAATGCATTTCTGAAGTCTTTCAAGATACAGTATGGAAACTTTTTTTTTAAAATCAGAAGTTTTCGGCTCTAGCTTCTCATTAGAATCACCCTGGAGCTAAGACTCAACCTAAATTTACTCAATCAATATAGATTAGAGTCAAGGCATTTGAATTTTTTAGGCACACAACAGGTGATTTTGATACACAGCAAGGGTTTAAAAACCACCAAACTGGAAAATGATCCCATAAAGAAAAAATTAAGTCTAATGAGTCCAGACAAGAAAAAAAGGTCACATTTGAGCAACTGACTAGTTCTAAAGAACCCAAGGTTGCATTTATCTATTATGATACTCAATAACAGAAAACAAAATAGAGTTTGAAACAGGAATTATGATTTGCTTTGCCATTACTTAAAGGAAAAAAGACTTATTTAAATATTCTAATATTTAGATGTAAGGCAGTATAAAGAATGTGGCCACTGCTTCATTCAGGGACAATAAGATTTCATCAGAATCTTTGAACTCTGCAAACTAAAAATGAAAAGCTGTAAGAGCTCATATATGAAATGTAATTATCTGTTAACCTTAAAAGAGTTCAACACTTTCTAAACGCCCCATCACCTGATCAGTGGATAATAAAATACATATGCTATGGAATACTATTCAGTCATAAAAAAGAATGCAATGTCTTTTGCAGCAACTTGGATAGAACTGGAGAATATCATCTTAAGTGAACTAAAAGTAACAGAAAACAAAACACCACAAGTTCTCACTCTTATAAACGAATGATCTACAAAAGCACACAAAAAAATATGTTCAGTATACCTCGCTTAATACATGCATTATATATATTTTGTTTAAAGGGCTAAAAAAGTATAATAAGGTCACCTACAGAACATCTCTCATCCAAAATAATTACAAAATTTAGGGGAAAAAACCTTTAGCTAAAAACAATAAACTCTCACTGTACAAAAGGAATGATGAGGAAAAGTAAAAATAAGAGTAGCAGATAATCTCTCAAATAATGAACACACCTTGCTAAAAGTCAGAAAAAAGAGAAGACATTGAGGTTTTATTACTATCAGACATAACATTCCTCACTGCAAAAGTCAACACATTCATTTAGACTGTTAAATCACACGGTAGTCAACCCTTCTGTGTCTGGAGATTCCACATAATGAATTCAACCAACCTCAGATCAAAGATATCTGGCAAAAAACAAAACTGTGTCTGTAGTTTGTGCAGACTTTTTTTGGTCATTATTCCCTAAGCAATATAGCATAACAACTATTTACAAAGCACTTGCATTGTACTAAGTACTATAAGTAATGTCGAGATGATTAAAAGTACATAAAAGGGTATGCATAGATGATACGCAAATACTATACCATTTTTATATCGGGGACTTGAGGATCCTCAGATTTTAGTATCTAAGGAGAATCCTGAAACCAATACCCTCAGACACCAAGGGATGACCATATTTCGTAGTGATGTAAACTTAAGTAATTTCACTTATGTGTCTGTTTTCTCATCTGAAAAATGAGGATAAGAATACCTGAGTTTCATAGGACTACTGTAGGAAACACGTGACAATAATGTAGGTGAAATCCTTGGCATAATAGCGTCTACCAAAGAAGATATTTTTAAAGTTTGTCCATTTGAAATTGCTTGTATCTAGTATAGACAATATGTATTGTCTGAATTCTGTATTCACTCCACCCCCAAACCTGTTAGACCTCTTCTGACAGGATTACACAGGAACCAAATTGCCCCATCTTTCTCCATTAAGCCCATGTATTATTAATTCATAAAACCTTCGGATAAAGTTATTCTTATTCCAAAAAAAGTCTAATGTTTTACTGGATAGTCTTTTCCAAATAAATTCTTTTCTACCTATAAACAAAAGGGTTGTCAGGACACTTGTCAAAGTGTATGAATACAAAAACTACTCATTAGACAACTTCAGTCAAAGTATTAGGTGAATATCCCAAATTCAGACCATTGCAAATAATTAGAAAGACTGTGTTGTAGATATTTATATTCACATTGATGTAGGTTAGTGCCTACTGGGCTTTCATCGATAAAGTCATTAATAGAACGACTGTCTATGACGTCCTGCTTTTCCTCACATTCACTCATCTCTAATATGTTTTTACTCAAATATATGATAAGCATTTTCCCTGATATGTGCAATACTTTACGCTAGGTGTCACAAAGCACACAAAAATAAATAAAAATGTCGTCGTGTCTTCAAAAAGCCTGTGACCTCACTTCTGATATAATAGCCCATGTGCTAAAACCTGCTCTCTTACAAATGTGTGTAAAAGAGTATAGGTTGTTATGTTGAGGTAACCAACAATCCAAACATCTTTGTGGCTTACAACAAAGGTTTATTTCTCACTCAATTTACATTTTATTCAACCTTGTAAAAAGCATCGGTGTCTGCTTTGCTCCATGTTGTCTTCATTCCAGGATCTGGGCTAAAGAGAAGACCTCACCTTGAATATGCCCATCTCACATTAGAGGGAAAAGGAACATGTCAAAATACAGAACAGCTCTTAAAGCTTCTGTTTGACCTGGTGTATCAATTCCAAACATTTCACTGGCTAAAAGCAAGTCATGTGGCCAATAGTTAGGAATGTTTAATTCTGTAACGGGGAAAGATAGTGAATATTTTATTTTATTTTATTTTTTTCCGAGTTGGAGTCTCACTCTGTTGCCCAGACTGGAGTGCAGTGGCCGCTCCTGGCCACCGCAGCCTTGACCTGCTGGGCTCTGGCGATCCTTCCGCCTCAGTCTTCCAAGTAGCTGGAACTACAGGCGCGCACTACCACGCCCGGCTAATTTTTTGATTTATTGTAGAGATGAGGTCTCGCCAAGTTGCCCAGGTGGGTCTCAAACCCACGGGCTCAGGCAATCCACTCACCTCAGCCTCCCAAAGCACTGGAATTACAGGCTGAGCCACTGAGCCCGGCGATAGTGAATACTTTAAACAATCTATCACAATACCTATGACCAAGAGTAAAGAAAAAATATTCAAGCTATTCAAACCAATAATAAATTAACATTTATCTATGGAAGGCTTTCTATGTGCCAGACACCATTCTCATATTTATAATATTAAAATATTTAATCTTCCTAACACAAATTCAGCAAAGATTCAACTACTGATGAAAGCTGACCAAGTCTGAGTATTTGGTAATTAGGAAAATAAGCAAAACAAAGAAACCTATTAGAAGACAGTTTCGGAACATTTCAAGCTCTCAAAAACGAGGCTTTCATGTGTTACAAAGACAGCAAAAGCAATTGTCCCTCGGACAGGAATTTGTTTATCCAGTTTATCAGCATGGAAGCCAACCTACTGGTCTTAAATGTCCTAAATGTTTCTCAAATTTGGGCTGAGCCTGTTTACCAGAAAGGAAATAATACACAGGCCTCTTGTCAATCTTAAGAACCACTTACTAATTGAAGGTCCCTGCAGACTCAATTTCATGCTGGCTTATCTAATGCTGAAAAAGGAAATAGAGCAACAGAATAAAGCCAGGGAATGGAGCACAAAATAGGCCTCACAAAGACGTCCCATACGCTCAGTACCCACCAGTCATTAATTAACACCCTGTAGGATTTACCACCCTAAAGACCTATGCTTGAGGAAAACACAAGACCGAGTAAAATTAAGAAGTGATGATATAGAGCTCAATGAGATCAAGTAGACACAAATGTGTTTAAATAAATAAATAAAAATATCACTGCATCAATATTCTAAGTCCAAAATATTGCTATTTTGAAATAGTGTGCCATTTTATCTGGGTAATAGATTTTAAATAGTTAAATTTACCTTAGAAAACCCCTGAGCAAAGTCAGGGAAAGTAAGGACAGATGTTGATGATTTATCTGGTTTTCTCCCCTTTCATGTTCAGTCCAGAAAAATGAGAAGCGCATGGAAACTGAGATTCGCTCTAGAGCACAAGCTTAGTACTACATCAGCAGAATCACCTACGCTATTTAAATATTTTCTTCTCTCTCTTGTGTGTATATGTTGTTGGGTTCTTTTTTTGCTTCTTGTTTTTTACTAATATACTATAAATGAACTTATATAAGCTAATGTAGCAGTTAATGGCATCCTTCCATTAATAGTTCCTTTTCTTCTGTTCCTTACTCTCCTCCTTACCAAATGTGTCTTACAGATCCCACTTTCCATATTTTACTGAAGTGATCTTAAATGTTACAACATTTGCAAATGTTTTTCTAAGCATTACAAAATGAATTTTAGATGTAGATTTCCCTATTAACTGATTCTTTCTACTCGCCAGTTTCAGATCCTCATTACTCTCAAATTATAATGGAAAAAGAGTGCTTAAGGATAAAAAGCAAATAATATGTAAGAAGGAAGGCCTATAAATTTCCCTCAAATTGAGATGAGCATGATAAGCTCTTTGGGTAAAAATGTGCTGCAGAAAACAAATAAATGTGGTAACGGGTATTTAAAAATTGTTTTCCAGCCGGGCATAGTGGCTCAGCCTGTAATCCCGGGCCTTTGGGAGGCTGAGGTGAGTGGATTGCCTGAGCCCGCGGGTTCCAGACCTGCCTGGGCAACTTGGCGAGACCTCATCTCTACAATAAATCAAAATGAGCCGGGCATGGTAGGGCGCGCCTGTAGTTCCAGCTACTCGGAAGGCTGAGGCGGAAGGATCGCCGGAGCCCAGCAGGTCGAGGCTGCAGTGGCCGGCAGCGGCCACTGCACTCCAGTCTGGGAGACAGAGTGAGACTCCAACTCAAAAAAAAAAAAAAAAAAAAATTGTTTTCCTTGGCTTTTACGTTTTTTAAGATGTGAAAAAAAAGATCACCATATATTATTTATTTTTCAGTCTCTTACTACACATTTGCAAGCAGAAACTCATGTTTGGATAATAATAATTATCATCAGAGTTTCCAAACTCAAATATCATCTTAACTTCAGTTACTATAACTGCTGACAAAATGGCTGTAACTTAAAAACTTAGGTATACAGCCATGTTTTGATTAGGCATGCATCAGCACTCCCTTCAAGCTTGTTTTCAGTGCTGAGGCTACCATAGGTACATTATTACTTGAGAACGCAAATTAATCTCTACAATGTCTACTAGTCCTAAGTTAACTAGTGGCGTATTTTACCTTAAAGAAATACTTTCCGTACGTAAAACACTTGATTACAAACTTATTATTTATCTTTCCCCAGTCTTGGCACCTTTATTTTCTAGTGACTATGTACTATGTATGTATGGCTCTACTGTGGCCTTCAAGCCATTTCATAAATCACTGACCCTTCCCAGTATACCCTCTTCTTTCCCACCCAACACTCATTATTTGAACCCTTAATAAAACTCATCTTTAAAAATTATTTCTAATTAACTCGTCCTAATGTTCTGCATTCCTTTTAAATTTACTTCATATAACACTAAATTAGCATTCTATTAGACTTTTTATCTATTTTTAACTACCTACATTCCTCCTATCCCCTTCACATCTCTCCATCCTGCCTTTCCATCTTTGTTCTAATTTATGTGTTTGAGTGTATTTACAGTATTTGTACTATAATAAATTCAGGAAAATTATGTAAACTGAGGATTAACAGTCGAAAAATACCACCACAAAAATGCTTCAAGGAAAAACAGTAACAACAATCCCTGAATCATTGTGAGGCTTTAATAAAACTGTAGATGAAAAACCTCCCGGCATTACCATCAGCCTTTTAAAAATTACCTTTCAATATTATTAACAATGATACCTTTACTAACACTGAATTCCAGACACGTTTTCCTCCCAAGCAGGCTAAAGAATAAAGCAATCTTTCTGTTCAGACCTCGATCAAAACCACTCAAAGCCTTGGAAGGGAGACAGGGATTTAAAACCCTCCAGTAAGGACTGGTGGGCATACAGGTGACAAATGGAAGGCACAAGAAAAGTGGGGAGAGAAATCAGTGAGACTCCTCCCCTTCTCTGAGGGTTACGATTCGGCTGCAGCTCCTAGGGCAACCCCTCCCCACGGACCCTCTCCCTCGACCACAGGCCAAAAGTTTCCAAGAAACCAGAGGTCCTCCTCCCCCTCCTCGCATTCACGGCCCACTCGCCCGGCCAGAGTCCCTGGATCGCAGCTAGTCCCAAGTCCGCCTGCCCTCTCCCGAGAAAAGGGTCAGCGGAGGACGCCTTCCCCAAGGCCTCCTCCGGGACTCAGCCAGCAGACACTCAGCAAAAATGGAGAGACCTAAGAACGTTGAAGAAGGCTGACGATTCTGTTACCTGGTCGAAACCCTGGAAACGGAAATGGCAGCTTTAACCACTGCCCTTCTCCACCACAACGCCTGCCTCAGCGCCACTGACATTGAGACCGCCGCCATCTTGCTGCAGGCAAACACCAGGACGGGAGGACGGATCACCGCGAGGGACTAACTTCCTTCGTTCTCGAGACAGTGCAACCGCAACGTAACGAAGTCCTGCGGAGTTTGGGCTTATTTTTAATACCGGGGTTTAGAAAAGAGATAAAGGTTTGCTTGAAAGAGCAAGGAAAATGAATGGAAAAAAATGCAGAAGTGCATTAAATAAAAATGATTCCCATAAAGCGTATTCCTTGTTGGTTGTTAGGACTGGTTATTTACAATGATAATGAAAAGACAAAAAAAAAAACAACTTGCAAATGTAAACACCTGCAACTCATAATTTTTCAAAGAACACAGAATATTTGGGGCTGAGCCCACTGGAAAAGCCAGAGGACTCTTTGAGTTCTTGAGAGCCTAAAGTAGTACTTTTCCAAAGTATTGCCAGATTCAGTTTGCAAGCCCTCAGGACAGGGCTGTATTCAGTTTGATGTTCTGTAGTTGTAATGATCATATTTTCCAAACGAAAAATCTGGACACATGGCCTGGCAAAGGATGATTTTTTTTTTGGACGTGTAGATTTATATGAAAAATCAGTGGAACACAATATTTGATATCACTGTTTCCCTAGTAAATGCTGAATGTGTGCTCATTATCCATCGACAGAAAGAAAATGATACATGCACATAAAACAAAAATCATCTTTTGATACAAGTGTTGCAAACATGTTTGTAATATGGGCTTCTGACCTTAAAGAGCAATAATTGTGGATTATATAAAATAAAAAACAATTTAGTTTGTGGGTTTTGATTTTAAAAGAGCTAGAACTTCCCTGCTTTTAAAATTAAGCACATGAAAACGCAACCTTAATTAAATGAATAAGATTAACAGGAGGATGGAGAATAACTTAGTTCTGTATTCTGGCCACTTAAAGGAAAACCCAATCAATAAGGGAAAAGGGGAAAGAAAGAGAGAAAAAGTCATGTTCAGGGAAAGGGGAGATGTACAGGATGAAGGAAGGTGAGGGAGAAGTGCCTCAGAGGAAATTTTCTTTTAAACGTTTTTATTTTGAAATAATTATATATTCACAAGAAGTTGAAAAGATAGTACTGAGAGGTCTTGTGTACCTATCACTCAGTTTCCCACATTGATTACATCTTATATAACATCCAGTACAATATCAAAGCCAGGAAACTGACTTTTTTTTTTTTGAGTTGGATCTCACTGTCGTCCAGACTGGAGTGCAGTGCAGTGGCTGCTCCCGGCCACCGCAGCCTCGACCTGCTGGGCTCCGGCGATTCTTCCGCCTCAGCCTTACAAGTAGCCGGAATTACAGGCATGTGCTACCACGCCCGGCTGATTTTTTTTTTATTTATTGTAGAGATGAGGTCTTGCTGCCCAGGCGGGTCTGAAACCCGCGGGCTCAGGCAATTCACTCACCTCAGCCTCTCAAAGGCGCGGGATTACAGTCTGAGCCACCGAGCCCGGCTGGAAACTGACATTTATTAAAGGATTTGTATAGTTCTGTGTCATTCTACCACATATTTTATGTAACCACCACCATGATCGAGATAAAGAACAGTTCTATCACCACAAATATCTCTCTGGTGCTACTCCTTTACCTCCTAACCCCTAGTGATCCTTACTCTGTATCCATTTTTATGACGTTTTGTGAATGTTCTATAAATGGACTCATGCTGTACGTGACCTTCTGAGACTGGTTTATTTGACATAGCATAATGCTCTTGAGATCCATGCAAATTGTGTATATCAATAGTTCACTCCTTTTTATTGCTGAGTAGTATTCCATGGTAATGGATGTGCCACATTTGTCTAATCTATAATATACTATAGCCTTAAGTAGAACATTTTGGTTGTTTCCCGTTTGGGGCTATTATGAATAAAACTTCTTTGAACAAATGTGTACAGGTTTTTAAGTAGACTTAAGTGTTCACTTCTCTGAGATAAATCCCCAAAAGGGCAATTGTTGTGTCATGTGATACACGTATGCTTAATTTTTTTTTAAAGAAACTGGTGACTTTTCCAGAGTAATTGTACCATTTTACATTCTCACTAGCTATATATAGGTGACCAGTTTCTCTATATCCTCACCAGCATTTGATAGTACTGCTATCTTTATTTTAGCTAAGCTAATATAACTAATAAGTGTGTAGTGAAATCTCATCATGATCTTTTTTTATTTTTATTTGTGTTTTTTTTAGTTGGAGTCTCACTCTGTTGTCCAGACTGGAGTGCAGTGGCACTCTCCTGGCCACCACAGCCTCGACCTGCTGGGCTCCGGTGATCCTTCTGCCTCAGCCTTCCAAGTAGCCAGAACTACAGGTGCACGCTACCACGCTTGCCTAATTTTTGATATACTGTAGAAACGAGGTCTCGCCAAGTTGCTCGGGTGGGTCTCGAACCCATAGGCTCAGGCAATCCACTCGCTTCGGCCTCCAAAAGTGCTGGGATTGCAGGCTGAGCCACTGAGTCCGGCCTCATCATGGTCTTAATTTACATTCTCTTAATGGTTAATGATGTTGAATATCTTTTCATGCAGTTGTTTGCCATCTGTATATGCTATTCGGTTAAATATCGCATGTATTTTGACGATTTCTAATTGGTATTGTTTGTTTTTTTCCTATTAAATTTAGAGATTTTTTTTATATATTCCAGATATGTCTTCGTCAGATATGTGATTCACAAATATTTTCTCCCATCTGTAGCTTGTATTTTCATTTTCTTAGCAGGATCTGTCACAGACAAATGTTTTTAGTTTTGATGAAGTCCAGTTTATTCATTTTTTAAATTTCTGGATTGTGCTTTTGGTACCGTGCGTAAAATTGTCTCCTGTTTTCTTTCATGTCCTAAAGATTTTCTCCTTTTTTTTCCGTTGTTTTTGTTTGTTTGTTTCTTTGTGTTTTGTTGTTGTTGTTGTTTTACCTTTAAGTTTATGATTTATTTTGGATTCACTTTTGTATGTTTAGTTGATAAGGTGTGAGGTTTCAGTGAGGTTCAGATTTTTGCTTGTGAATATCCAGTGGTTTCAGCACGATTTTTTGAAAAGACTATCTTTCTTCCATGGAATCGCTTTTACATCAGTGTCAAAAACTCAGTTGGTCATATTGTGTTTGACTGTTTCTGGTTTCTCTATTGCAGAGGGAATCTGAATCCCAAGGGTGACTTTGGTGTTTGGGTTAAATTTTAATAAAGATTTTCTATATCAAGGAGTAGCTTATAATGTGACCCAGTGTTCCTAAGGGCAACTTACTATAGCTCTATTACTGGCCTTGTTGACCAAACCCAGCCCCTCCACCTACCACTTATTCTAGTCCCCATCTATGGATTTAAAAGGCTTCATTCTAGTCTTTTTGCCTTTCACACAGCCCATTAACCAACATCAACATTTCTAGTACTCCAGTAGAATTTCTGATTCTCTTTACTTTCTGTTGGATTCCCTCAGCTACCTGGGGCCCTTCTTGACCTTATATACAGGGTATAGGTTTGAGAATAGAACAGAAATAACTTGATGTGTGCATTTATTTATTTTTACGATTTCACCTAAGTCATAGATTCTACCATTAAGCTTAATAGAATATCTAGGTCTAAAATACCATTCATCATTTTAGTAGCTGTAGTAAAATGTGAATTGGGTTTACTTTTTGCTTGCATGTCATGCATGTTGACCTAAATCTTCCTCCTGAGCTGCTCACCATTGCTAAACAAAACCAACCCAAGACTTGTTTTATTACCAGTGAGTACTGTCTAACCTCATCTGACCCCTTGTAGTTTGACACAGCCTTTAATTCACTTAGTATGCTTAATCTCATCTCCCACATGATATTCTGGGGAGTGTAAACTATGAGAGACTTTAACAGGTATTCCTAAGGAAAAAAAAATGATTTCACATGATTAATATTTTCCTGATTTGTCTTAGTTCATTTTTTGTTGTTTATAGCAGAATACTTTAAACTGAGTAATTGATAAAGAAAGTTAATTTATTTCTTACAATTATGGAAGTTGAGAATTTCAAGGTTGAGGGGGCGTGTCTGGTGAGGGCCTCCTTGCTGATGAGGACTCTCCACAAAGTCCCAAGGTGGTACAGAGCATCAGGTTGAGTGTACTAGCTCAAGTCTCTCTCTTCTTATAAAGCCACCAGTCCCACTTTCATGATAGCCCATTAATTTATTAACCCAATAATTCATAAATGGATTAATTCATTCATGAGCACAGAGCCCTCATGAATCAATCACCTCTTACAGACCCCACCTCTCAATACTGCTACATTGGGAGTCAAGTTTCAACATAAATTTTGGAGGGGACAAAAAATGAAAATCATAGCACTTGTGTATTTATAATATCATTAGAGTCATTCTTAATTATTCTCTTTCTTTATCCTTCACCTTAATTTTCAAAATATATCCAGAATTTGACTATTTGACCTACCTCTACTGTTGCTACTCTGGTCCAAGCTACCACAACCTCTTGCATGGATTCTTGCAATGACCTTCCAGCTGCTTCCACACAACAATCAGAGCTATTGAAACAGAAGTCAGATCATGTATTCCTCTGTTCAAAACCCTTCATGGTTTCCTAGCTCATCAAAGTAAAAGCCAAAGACCTTATTATGACATTTCAAACCCTGTACAATAGAGTATCCTAAGGCTCTCTGATCTTACATATTTCCTCCTACTGTCCCTTTCCCCCATTGACCTTGATATTCTCAGAATACACCAGGCACATTCTTATCTGAAGGCCTTTGTCTAGAATGCTGTTCCTTGCATTGCATCTGGAATACTTTTCCCCTCATTCTCTCTCTCTTTTTCTGTCTCTGTCTCTCTCTCTCCTGTCTCTCTCTTATTCTCTCTCACCCTCTCTCATCTCCTTCAGGTCTTTGTTCACATTTCATCTTTCACAGTGAGGTCTTCCTGATCATTTGATCGACAATTTTGACCCCATCTCAACAGTTTCTGTACATCTTCCCTACTTTGTGTTTCCTCCATAGCATTTTGGTAAGTTTTAATACTTTATACAATTTCTATAATAAATGTGAATTATAAACTAAGGGGGAAAATTCTCTGATAAATGAAATCAATCTCCCTCCAGTTACAGACTGAAACGTTGCCTTGCCTCCATGGTAATGCTTCTTGGAACAAATGTTCTAATTCTGCAATAAATATTGATCAAATAAAGAATTTATTATTTATGATAATTAGTAAACTATACAGTTATATTTTCACTTTTACCTTGATACTTGCATGGACGCTGCTGGACTGCCATATTCATTCAGGAGTCCAATTTTATTCCATCACTTCTATAAATTCCTCCAATGGCTTATCATTGCTCTTCCCTGCCTCTTCTGTAGTAATCTTCTTTCCCCTTCAGTTCACAGCTGTATATAAACTGTGTGTTTCTAATATTTTTTCCCTCCACCTTTCTTGCTAACAGAGCTTGATTCTTATTATAAAAACTCAAATTGCAGTATACTTACTTTCTCATGAGTTCCGGTGGCTAACACATGAACATGTCCAAGGCCAGTGGGATCTGAAATCTCTTCGGAGAAAAAAGTCTTCTGGAAAAAAAAGGTGTGTGGGGGAAGACGTATAAGGAGAAATGCCTCTTCTCCTGTTGAATGCAGTTATATGAGGGCATAATGCCTAGAGTTGTGGCACCTTCTGAAGGGACAAACATAAAAACTTAGCTAACAAGGAAGAATGGAGGAGTAGAGAGAGGGAAACAGCCCATGGGTTTGATGACATCATTCATTGAGCTAACCCTGAACCAACTTCTAAACCAACCCTGATGAAAATATTGCCAGACTTCTTGTTATATGGGATAGTAAATGGCAATTGTTTAAACCTCCATTTGTTAGATATTCTGCAACCAAAAACATCTTTTCTGATGCCCTCACACAAAAAGTATTCTCTGACTTCTCTCCAGGTCAACTCTTTTTGTAAACTCTCCGAGCACTGTATCTTCGTCCTTGATCATACTTCCCACGATTCAGTTTGAAAGCAGTATAACTGTTCTTTTCTCTAATGTAAAGAATGTTATCTGAGGACAAGGCTCATTTCTGGTTTTGCTGATTATTTTCCCAGCATCTAGCCTAGTTCCTAACACACAATAGACTCCAAAGGATGTGTAGAACAAACAAGTAAGTAAATGAAGCTAACTGGGGCTTTTAAAATATCAAAAATAAGAAAAAGTATCATTTCTATTAGCTATTTTTGCTTAGGAAAAACTTGTACAAATTATGTTTAATGTGATTGTTCTCTCGGGTCTACAGATCTTATTGGTTTCTACAATTTCATCTTTGATCAAGTGCCATTTCCTGAAGACTTTGGTGGGATATCGGGGATAGGGGATCCGTGTTGCTGGCAAGAAACCTGAATGCATAAATCTACCTTTTACCAGGCTTGCATTAAAAAATTTAATAAACTCTTTCATTTCCTTATTTCTCACATTTCAAATACGAGTTGTAGACCTGAGAATGGAACAGAAATAATTTGCAATGTTCATTAACGTTTTACAATTTCACTCAAACTATAGATTCTACCAATAAGCTTAATAGCGTGTCTTAGTACAAAGACCATTTTATTATTTCAAATAGGAGTATTAAAATATGAACTGACTTTATTTTTTGCTTGCATTTCATGCAGAGTGGCCAAAGGAAACATTTTAGCTTAGACTTTCTGATGGTATGTGAAATTTACAGTGGATCTGAAGTTGTCTGTTTTTAATTTTTCCCCTTGCACATGGGTCTTTAATAAAGCATCCAGAAAAGAATAAATTAAAACCAGACATTTCTATCAGAAGTTTCACATACAATCACTACAGACATGAAAAAATTCCACCATCACTTGTTGGCTGCAAACTAATTTTCAAAATTGTATCTTATTTTTCATTGCTAATTTATTTGAAAACCCTGAATTAATACCTTATCATCTTATAAAATCATCATGACATCTGGCAGTGCTGCTGAGGCTTTGGCAAAAAAAATTAAATACGTTCTACCTATAGTAAAAAGCTGCCACTTGAAATTATTTTTGGAAAACAAATGATACAAGTAATCAAAATTTTTAAGAACTCAAAGAATTTTCCCACATAAATTTGATCACATACCCCATCACACTCTGGAGATCCAGGCTTGAATTTTCAACTGCTCATGGGTCATTCTCACACCAGACTAATTACATTCCTTCCCTTTTTTTTTTTTAGCCCCAAGAAAATCTGTTCCTCCCCTCTAGTATTCTCTGTATTGACATAATACATACTACCATCTTTCTTCCAATAGATGTCATTGACTGTGAAATGCCTCATACTTTGCTGAACGATTAGAAAGAAAAAAAATGCACCAATTGAACCATGACATAGTACCAATTATATCTCTTAATTTCAGAGAGGTAAAATGTGGGAAATACATATTTTAGAAGCAAAGAACTATAGTACAATAATTGCCTACAACAATATATTTTTCCCCTTTGTTCTTAGTAATGAACCTGTTACTTTTTTACTGACCTCTGGAATAAAGACTTTGGTTTTTAGCCTCTTTGTTGCTAGGAATAGCCACAAGGTTTTTTTTTTTTTTTTTTTTTTTGTGACTAGGTTCTGGCCAGTGAAATATAAAGGAAAGCATTATGTGACAATTTCTGGGAAACTTCCTTTAAATATAGATAACAGTAACACCTCTTTCCCCCTCCTTTTATTTATTTTATTCTGCTGCCTAGATGTAAATGTAAAAACTCAGACCATGAGGACAAGCTCTATCTTCTGTGATGAAGGACTAGTGAGGCAGAAGAAGACTGAATACTCCAACCATCATTTGATTTTATAAGAAATGCCAATTTGGCCAGGCTCGGTGGCTCAGCCTGTAATCCCAGCATGTTGGGAGGCCAAAGCGAGTGGATTGCCTGAGCCCACAGGTTCAAGACCAGCCCTGGCATCTTGGTGAGAACTCATCACTACAATAAATCAAAAAATTAGCTGGACGTGGTAGGCGCACCTGTAGTTCCAGCTACTTGGAAGGCTGAGGTAGAAGGATCGCCGGGGCCCAATGCTGGGGTGGCCATGAGTGTGTCACTGCACTCCAACCTGAGTGATGGAGTGACTCTAACTCAAAAAAAAGAAAAGAAAAGAAAAGAAATGCCAACCTATCAATCTTACCATCATTTCCCTGTTCTCCACTCCCTTGGTGAGGACTCTCCTCTCTTACCCAGACTCAATTCCATGGCCAATTATTATTATCATTTTCTTGCTTATAGTCACACTCCCTTGCCTCTTTCTCGCTCTCTTTTTTTTTTTGTACTCAGCAAAACTACCACCTAAGTTAAATCCAACTTCCTTTCTATTCTGTGTACCCATACAACTGAACATGACTGGAGAAAAGCACCAAACCTTACTGACTGATTTGTCTCACTTGACCACAAATCTCAAGTTGGCATTAATGCTACTTGACTATCATATTAAACTTCTTTTTATTCTTATCCTATTCATTTTCTGACTTTAGTAGATGGCTCTTTCACACCTTCTTCCTCCTCATACCTCTCCTATTCTTACTTCTTCCTGATGACTTTCTTACTTCTCTGAGGAAAAAAATATAGAACAATCAGAACACTTCTTTAGGCACTCACTACCATATCACTTACCAGCAGTTGCACTCACATACTCTACTTTCCCTCCTGTTATCACAGAGGAACTATTAATGCACCTATCTAAAGCTAATCCCTCTGCTTGTGCACTAGATCCCATTCCATCCAGAACAACCTCTGTTGTTTTCTTAAACACATCAAGCAGATTCTCACATTAGGGCCTTTGCATCGATCGCTCCTGCCTGGAATACACTTCCCCCACATTGCAGCATGGCTAACTCCATCCTCTCTTTAAGTCTTTGATCAAATGTCACCTTCTCAGTGAGGCTTTCCCTGACATATATGTCAGTCAATGTCCTGTCAGGAAAACAGAACCGCTTTAGATATTTCAAGCAGAGGACATTCAATTCAGGGAAATTGTTTACACAGGTGATGGAATTACTGAGGAACCAAACCAAACAAAATCATTAGGCAACTTGGATATTAGAATCTGCAGAATCGGTTATCCCCCTAAGGCTAACGCACTACAGGAAATAAGTGGTGTTACCCTAGCTCCAAAGCTGTGTTAGCCAATGGGATCTGAAACCACAGCAGAGGCTGTTCAGCAGGAGCTGGGATCAGGGAGGGAGAGTCCAACCCAAACTAAAATCATGGGGAAAAATGCAACCCTAGACAGGGATCACCTCATCCCTAAGTGGAGAAAGGGAGAATAAATACTCCCAATTTACCCTCCAATGAGGACTGAGTATTATGCTAAGTACAGGATGCACAGCTGCCTGGATCCCACTGCAGAAACCATGGCCACTGCTGTGCATGAACACTACACCCACTGCTATTACTACTGTCACCTATCTCCAAAATGAATTCTCCACTGCTCTGGGCCCTTGGTATCCATGGCTCCCTGTCAGAAATCCAGGACAAATGTGTCTGAATGCCTGAATCTGGGTCACATGCTTAGAGCCTAGCTGAAAAGGAGATGAGAAAGAGGATATAAAATTTTCAGATTTCTTGGTGAGAGGCAGTCTCCAACTCTCATCAATATTCATAAGGTGGTAATTTCCCGAACATACAAATGGGATTCGCAGCCAAAAAATTACAAATGTACACTGTATCTTTGTATGTACCCAAAAAACCATCAATCTTTCTCTTGGGTACCCTCCATGCACTCTTATCCTGTTAGAAAATTCCAGTGCTAACCTAAAGACCCAGATTAATAGTTTTTTATTTCATTTAGTGTCTGCACTCCCATCCCCCAAGCAGTATCCATCAGTCTTTCCCTTGAACCATCACTAATATTATACAAACTTCTACCATAGCACTATTAAAAATAAAAATAAAATATTATATACCTACAATGTGCTGCATAACATGCTAAGGGTTTTGTATAGTTTACTTAATCTTTAACCATTTCCAAAATGTAAGTATTATGATTTTCTTTGTGTTGCAAATGAGAATATTGTACTTTACAGGAGACAAAATAACTTCCCCAGACTGGCTACTTCTAGAAAATGACAAAGACAAAATATGAAACCTAGTACATCAGCTCCTAGAATCTAAATTTTTAACCATATGAGAGATACACTTCTTTAAAAATAAAGATGCATGTGTTTACACATAGGAAGCAAGAGTGGGAAATGTTGATAACCGTTGAAGGTGGTTGATGAGTACATGGGGGTTTATTATACTATTATCATTTTTTTATTCACAGACACACACACACAGACATACACATACGTCCTCCTCAAACTTTTTTATTTTTTTGAGTTGGAGTCTCACTTCATTGCCCAGACTGGAGTGCAGTGGCACGCTCCTGGCCACCACAGCCTCGACCTGTTGTGGTCTGGTGATCCTTCTGCCTCAGCCTTCCAAGCCTTCCACACCTTCCACGCCTTCCACGCCTTCCATGCCTTCCACGCCTTCCACGCCTTCCACGCCCGGCTAATTTTTTGATTTATTGTAGAGATGAGGTCTCGCCAAGTTGCCCAGTCGGGTCTCGAACCCATGGGCTCAGGCAATCCACTCACCTCAGCCTCCCAAAGCGCTGGGATTACAGGTTGAGCCACTGAGCCCGGCTTAAACTTTTTTTCCCCTAGAGTGTGAGGGGAAAATATATGATCAAAAAATCTTGATCATATATTTTACCTATTGATTAGCAGAAGCTTATGGAATTCACATTAGGATCCCACCATCAAAATGACTTTGTTTTGCTCAATTCCTACTTAGTAGTTTCCCAATACCAAATTCTTATGGAACAGGAATCAGACTGGCTCATCTTGAGTCGGATCTCCACCCCTGCCAATCAGCTGAATTGGGGTTAGAAATGACTGCCTAAACCCATCCCGTCTGAAGAAACTATGCTAAAGGAAAATGTGAGTGCCAGTACATGCTCCAACTTTTGCCTAAAAAATATAGATTTTATTTTTCTCCATAAAGGAAAATAAAAACTTAAAAATGTTTGTTGATAATGAACAGAATTGGGCTTATTGATCATAAATAAGGCTGATCATAAATAAGAGGTATTGATCATAAATAAGACTCTATAGTAATTTGTGAATCAGATAATGTTTATTTTTGGTACATTCTTTTTTTGTATTAGTTAATTATTGTCAATTGCTTTAAAAAAACTCTAAATTATCAGTGGTTCATTACAATAAAAGTTCATTTCTCCTATGTCAGTAAAATAAGAGTATTCCTCTAGGCTCCATCCTTCTTAAGGTCCTTGGAGATCTTTTCACTCAATAAGTGGATAAGAAATGATGCCATGCAGGTGGTGTGGAAATTTTTAATAAATTAGACTTGAAGTGGCATATATCACTTCCACTGGTCAGAATTCAGTTGTATGGTCACACTTAATAGCAAGGGTCATTCTGGGAAAAGTAGCATATCTACGTTCCTTGAAAGAAAAGAAAATGGACTTTGGTTGACATACAAAGTCTCTGCCATTGTCTGTTCTTCTGATCACCAAATATCTTTTCCCTCTTTTCTCCTTACGTATAGAAACACTCATTCTTTTCCTAAGAAAAGCAAAGCAAGGTTTCATGCAGACGCTGCATCCAGATATTTTCCACATAGCTGTTCCAACTTGAGGCCTACCAACATGAACTAAAAAGACAAGTTTTATGTCCTCCACTGCCATCCACATATTCACACAAATTGCAATGTTGGAATTGAAATAAACACTTCTGTTTGGGGAGGAAAACAATTAGAGATAACTTGCTGTCATCAATCTTTGCAATTTTGAAAGTTTGCTGGGCAGGCATTATGAAGCTTCTTAACCTTGATAAATCGCAATTCTTCTCTCTGGTAGGAAGTTCCTTATCCATTGTTCTCTATGGTTCCTAGATCTTGACCTCTGGAAAGTACTTACTTGTCCCATCCTCTGTAGATACACCTGAAGTGTGCCTTACTTCGTTGCTGCTCATTTTTACTGCTTGCTCCTGGTGTACAAGTTTGGGCTTGTGATTTTGTTGACATTTCATTTCCTTCAAAATCATAGTAGATTCCCGATCTATGTGCATTTCAGTCAGTAACCATACCCGAAAGTCCTTAAGACATAGCTCTCAAGCCTCACTTACCTCTTTGCTTCCTTGACTCCTGTGATAGTGTTCCAGGTAAATACAGGTATTAGTTGATTCCTTGTGGAGCAAAGACAAGACATGTCCACCAAACTCTTTCTCAATTGCACAAAAATCATCAGTAGATAAAGGGTTGTGCTTTAAACTAGTAAGTCTGAGGTGGTTTGTGACATGGCAATAGAGAACTATATCATGCTAAGCTTTTTTTCCTTTTTGCTATGCCATCTGATCAACTATCTTAAAGGCCCTTAGATTTTGAGTGGGAAGGCCATACCTGTAACCTAACTTTTGCCTCAGAATGAGTTCTATTAATACTATTGATATGTAGGTAGAAATAGGTACAAACTATGGCTATCCTGGGCAAGCTAGGACATACCTTACAGCCCTTTGTTACTCAAGCCCTCCCCCCCTTTTGGTCATAATCTTAATATTATTTTTTAGAATCATGAAGTACATGTGAGGATTTGTTACCTAAGTATATTATGTGAAGGTGAGATTTGGGCTTCTGATGAACATTCCTCCATCCCAGCAGTGGGCCTGGTACCCAATAGGTGGTTTCCCTCGTTCTCCCCTGCCTCCTTCCCTCCTTTAGCAATGCCCAGTGTCTGTTCTCATCCTTGTGCACATGTGTGCTCAGTGTTTCATACCCACTTATGAGTGAGAACATACAGTTTTCAATTTTTCTTTTTGTGACAATTCTCTTAGAATGATGATCTTCAGCTGCATTCAAGTTGCTGCAAAGGCAATCATTTTATTCATCTTTATGGCTACGTAGTATTCCCTTGTGTATATGTTCCACATTTTCTTTATCCAATCCACCTTCAATGGACTTCTGGGTTGGCGCCATGTTTTTGTCAAGGCCTTTTTTTCTTTTTCTTTTTTTCTATTTCAGTCTTAATTCCTATTCCCTAAATATTTAGAGGCAGTCAACTTTTCCAATACTTGGAGGAATCAAATTTCTGGACTTTCTTTATTTCCTTTTCTTTTTGTTTATAAACTGGCTGATTATTTTCTGAGCACATTTGTTGCTTGAGGTAGCTTGCTTAAAGCAGTCAGTCTTGTTTTTTCCAGTTACTTCCTCTATTGCTACAGGTTAAGTGATTCCATAGTGTTTCTTCAAGCTCTTGGAAACAATTTTACCAGGTGCTTTGAGTCTGGATACCAAGATTCTCTATCCTTCAGCCTGCAATATTAGTTTCCTCATTATTTGATGCCCAACCACTAGGCCAATGTCACAAATTTCTTATTTTCAGCAGTTCTTCACTTCCAATATAAAATGTGTAATGGTTCAAAAATAATATAAGGAAAACAGGGATACCTGGCTATCATCAATGTTTACAATAAAGTCCAACATAGGTATTCCTAATTAGTAGTTCTCCCCTAAAGTGATTTGGAATGTGTTTCAAGGCTCTATTTTGTAGCTCAACCCTCTTCATCCTAAGTTTTGAAAGTCACCATGCTCTGAACCAGGCTGGCAGATGGAGAAAGGGCATAGAAGATCATGTATGAGATACTTTTATGGGCCAGGCCTGGCAGTGAAGCACATCCTATTAATTAAATATACCCTATTAGCTGAAACTCAGTCACATAATTATACCTAACTGCAAGGGAGGCAGGCATGTGTGGTCTAGCTGTGTGCCCAGAGGAATAAAAAAAGAGAAAGAAACAGATTCTCTGAAAATCCAGCCACTCTCTGCTATCTTAGTTCAGAAGTGACAAGATATGTTCAATTCTCAGTTATTAAGCCATTAGAAATAAAAGCAAATTTGTTTATAATTTAAATGTCAGTAATCTAAAAAACATTACGCACTGAACTTTGGGAAGTATTTTCTCTCTGCATTTGAATATGTATGTGATTGATACTCTTGGAATACCTCTCTAACCAAATTGTATGCACTATATAGATCTCATTCCTGCAATGCTGGGAAATGGTTCAGTTTTGCCATCTAGTCTCATCCTTTGGAACCATTTGCAGACTAATCTAAAGTACATCACCTTACAAATCTTCTTTGGGGCTAAATGTCCTATTTCAACAAAAATACTGGTTTGTAAGTTAAATGTAGAGTAAGCATAAGACATTAAATAAGTCAGCATAGAATCAGAAATTATCTGGCCCATTTCCTTTAATTTTCAAATAATTTCTTCATGCTTATTTCATTTTACTATTGGTGCTGGCAGTTAAAGAATATTTTCAAAAAATATTAGTGCTGTACAAGTAACAGTTGACTACACCAAAAAAAGCACTACAAAATTTTTTATAGTTTAATTCAATATTGAAAAACTACTTTATAAGTCTAATTATTACTGTTTTTGGTAAAATTTTTAAAAATGAAGAACATGATAAAAGCTGTCAATACGTTCTCCAAACAGATTAGACTTGTCTTTTTAAGCTTTTAAAACCTAATTACGAGAGAAACTGGCATTTTGTTTACTGAGTCTTCTCTTTTCTCATTGCTTGGGAGTTTCACTAAGACTTCACCTCCTTTAAGGTATTAAAACATTGAGAAAGAGGAGTCAGTAGATTATATTACCAGAAGGAATATTAATTTCTGGAAGACATCAAGATTCCAAAGCTTGCCTTGAAATCATCAGTTAGTCACGTGGCCCAATTGCAACAATTGAGGAAAGCAGGATGGAGCTATCCCATGCCACTAAAAGGCTTAGCATACTAATGGCCCTTTGACACTACCAGCCATTCAGAAATCAGACTTTGTCATGCTGAAGAATAGACCACTCACCCCCAACAGGAAGCATTGGGGAGGCAAACGTGACAGTAATTCCCTGTCAGATAAAACAGGTATTGTTTTGGATTCCATCATATGTGAAAAGAATTACCCAGTCATAAATTTAAAATATTCTCTCTTTACCTGTTAGTCACTCTGTGTTAGAGTTAAGTATTTGAGAAAGATTAAGGTTAACAATTTTTAGAATCTAGGTGTTTTTGAACGGGTTGTGGAAATTGGAATACGGCCACCTGCTATAGTTTGATAATCTATTGCTAAATATTACAAATACAGCTATGGAAGAGAAAAACTAATCAAGATTCAAGTAGTTTCTACCTTTTATTAGCTAGCAGAAGGCAGAAGATAGTGTGAGAAAATAAATCATAGTAAAGAATAATCTGTTTTAGAGTTACTTTTCTCTGTATTTACATAGTTTTAAATGACCTTGTATTAACATGCAACAGGGCACTAGAAACAATTCAGGGGAAAGCCAGCATAAAAACCCAGTAATGGTCCATGGAAACTTAGGGGGGGGGCGTGGGTCACATTAACACATCAAAACTAATTTGAAGAGGATTTAATTGATCTGTGGGTTGTCAAAGGAAGACTTCTGCTTGTAAATTACAAGTGGTTGTCTGCTCATTACCTTTTTCCTTTTGAAAATAGAATGAAGAGACATAATCTTAGTGTTTTATCTGTTTGTATTTATTTATTATTTCCCACCTTAACTATGAATGCAGTACCTTATTTTGCCCAATTATCTTTTGTTTGAATCATTTTTCAAAGGGGGAAATATTTATTTCAGGGTGATTATCTCTTGCTCCATGAAAGAGGAAAAAACAGGTTCAAATCAGGGAGACTTCATCAAAGAGACTTGTAATCCCTATTGTGTCTGTGTATTCTTCCCATCAGTTTAGAGAATGTGATAAATATCTCTTTGAATCAAGCATTGGCACTTACTTTTTCAGGCTCCAACAATTTAAATGTGGTGCAAAAATAGGATATTTAGATACAGTAATTTACTACATTGAGTTGCTTTTGGATGTAAAAATAATTGCTTGTAGTTCTTTTAAAAATGCCCTTTTTACTAGAAGTAGATTGATTTTTTTCTATAATTTTTATTTTATAGCACTGTGTTTTGGGGGAAAAGAAAAATGAAATAAGATCATCCTTTGTGACTCAACACGTTTCACTGAACCCAAGAAATGAATAATTGCAAAAGAAAAAGAAGCCTTTTAAGGTTTCATTTAGCACTGAACACATTCCCCAGACTGTCAGCTCCAACTACACTCTCCTGCAAAAGCAAATATTATTTTAGAGTTTTTAAACAGCACAGGTTTATAACAATGTGAAATTTATTTTCCTTGATTGCTCAGTTACCACATATTTCAAAAGATTGATTTTTAAATTTTAATTTTGTTGTTCTGATCCTCTTGCCAAGTTTTCACATGGTTTTAATTTAATGTTCACCAATTGGTATCTTTATTATTCCATGTCTTCCTCTTCTTGAAATAGACTGGGTAATTATTTTTTTTCCTTTCAAAACAAAAACAGTGATAAAAGTTATGGGTAGCTTTTGAGTTACCTAAAGTCTTTATTATAAGTTTTTCTTTTTTAATTTTGAGGATTGTGTGAACACTTCTTAAGAGAGAAAGAATGCATGTTTTGAAGGAGAGCATTAGTATATGGTGGATAGATATATATCATACTTTTTGTTTTGTTGTCCTGGAAGAGGGAAAACACTTTATTTTAAAATTCAAGTTTATATTGTGGATGATTTATGAAGCTTATTCATTTGCTAGTAAGTATCTGTAAAAATTTTACAGAAAAAATTATAAAAATATAGTAAAGATATAATATTGACACAATATCAATAAGATCTGCACACACACAAAGTCTTAAAATAAAAAAATGTAGTTTTACCTTTGATTTTCTTTTTGATGTGCAAATGAAAGTACTTAGTGAGTCTTTAGTGGCTATGTTTTAAGCCCTACCGGTCCATATTTTACTTTTTAAATATCCTTTTAAGTTTTAGGACATGGATATTGAAAATAATGAGTCAAGTAAGTAATTTTTAAAGAAAAGGAACAGTAAATAAAATTGAACACCTTCTATGACATTCTCATCACTTGTTTTCCTCCCTGTTCTTTGATTTCCACAAGGTGCTGAGAAACCCTGGGCAATGGTGAAGCCTTGTTTCACAAGAGCAACTGATCTGTCAGGGGAAGATTTTACCCACTGATCTCTGAAGACTGACTTGCTTCTACAGCTGGAAGTGCATCCACGCCCTCAGCCTACCACACAAGTAAAACCACAAGAAAAATGTGGCCAGTTTTTTCTTGGAGCTCAGTTTTACTCCAGGATAATTAATTTTAAACCCACAGCCGGGCTCGGTGGCTCAGCCTGTAATCCCGCGCTTTGGGAGGCTGAGGTGAGTCAATTGCCTGAGCCCACCGGTTCGAGACCTGCCTGGGCAAGCAAGACCTCATCTCTACAATAAATCAAAAAATCAGCCGGGCATGGTAGCGCATGCCTGTAATTCCGGCTACTCAGAAGGCTGAGGCGGAAGGATCGCCGGAGCCCAGCAGGTCGAGGCTGTGGTGGCCAGGAGCGGCCACTGCACTCCAGTCTGGGCGACAGAGTGAGACTCCAACTCAAAAAAAAAAAGAGAGAGAAAAAGCTAACACAAGAAAACTCTATGTGAGCCTCATTTATCTGAAGAGGAAAGGGGAAAAAGGAGCCCAGAGTAAAGAAAGGAGAGCCAAATAAATAAATAAAATAAATAATAATAATAATTTTAAACCTAATTTTGCATTAAAAATACACATGTACTATGGAATACAGTGCAAGATTCTCATAATTGCTTAGGTCAAACCTAAGACATTAAGGAAATTTCAAAGTTGAGGAGCTCTTTCGAATACCTTAAGTTTACTCTCTTCTTCTGTGTCCCAAGTAGAAAAGGGCGAGAAAACCTGAGTTAAAACACAGAAATGTGAAATCTTTTTTCCTTTCTAACTTTATGATCGTTCATATATGCACCATTGTCTTTTTTTTTTTTTTTTTTTTGAGTTGGAGTCTCAGTCGCCCAGACTGGAGTGCAGTGGCTGCTCCCGGCCACCGCAGCCTCGACCTGCTGGGCTCCAGCGATCCCTCCGCCTCAGCCTTCCAAGTAGCTGGAACTACAGGCGCGCGCTACGACGCCCGGCTCATTTTTTGATTTATTGTAGAGATGAGGTTTTGCCAAATTGCCCAAGCGGGTCTCGAACCCGCGGGTTCAGGCAATTCACTTACCTCAGCCTCCCGAAGTGCTGGGATTACAGACTGAGCCACCGAGCCCGGCTCACCATTGTCTTTTTAATTTAATTTTATTTATTTTAATTTATTTTAGAGTTGTGGGATACAAGTGGGGATTTACTGAATAAGTAGGTTACATGCAAGTGTAGTTTGGGTTTCTAGCTGGCCCTCTCTTTCCTGATAGTGGACCTGGTACCCAGTGTGTTGCCATGTGTGCCCCTTCTTCTTCCCTCCCTACTTCCTTGAGCAGTGTCTAGTGTCTGCTGATCTCACCCCGTGCTAGTGTGACCAGTGTTCAGGGCCTACTTATGAGTGAGAACTTGTGGTATTCAGTTCTTTGTTTCTGTGATAGTTCACTTAGTACAATGGTCTCCAGCTGTATCCAAGTTGCTATAAAGGCCATGATTTTGTTCTTCTTTATGGCTTTGTAATATTCCATGTTTTATATGTACCACATTTTCTTTCCAGTCCACTTTTGATGGGCATCTGTGTTGGTTCCATGATTTTGCTATTGTGAATAGTGTTGCAATAGACATTTGTTGCACCATTACCTTCAATGAATTTTTCTCATCCAAATTTATCTCTGAAACTTGGACTTTCGAACAAAAGAATACCTGGAGCAACAAGATGAATGCAACTGAAATTGAAATTGAATGTTAAATAGTACTTCAAGACTATTGGATTACTTAGCCACATGCAGGGAAGTAATGATTTTTTTTTCTTTGTGTTTTGGTAAGTAAAAATATTCTTCCTACTTGTGAAGATATTTGTTTATTTGAAAAAATAAATAAAACCATATAGAAAAAGAAAAAGAAGAGATTAAAATTCACCCCAGGTCTTATCACCATGAGATTAACCCTGTTCATCAACAAACTATTGGATGTTCACAGTATGGCAGAGACATCTCTCTATACACATATATAAACATACATACATAGGAACACACCACATATATACTGTTCTGCTTTTTTATAATAAAACATAAGTCACAGACAACAAATATATGTTAATACCATTTTTTAAAAATAGTAGTCTAGTATTCCTTTATGCAGTCCTAGACAACTGATATAACTATGTGGTTATGGCCTTTCTTGATTTCTTATGCTCTCATCAATCTTTTGAGAGTGAAACTTTCTCAGGTTTACTCCAAAAATGAGTATTCCTGTCATTTCATGATTTTTAAAATGGAGAATGCAAAAGACAGTCCTCATACATATTTATAAGTTTATATATTCATATATGTATGTGTGAAATATGTATTTATTTTTTGTAGTATTTATTTTAAAATCTCATCCTCCATTCAAAATAACTCCCTCTACAGGTTATGATACGAAAACCCAAATATATTTACCAACTTCATCAAATAATAGGTTATTTGCAAATCTAGCCTTCATTAAGTGTCTGGTTTACAGCAGAGTCACTTCCTTTGACAGATGGCTTTCAGAACTGTAACCCCTGTCTTGAGGATAAATACACCTAACCAGATTTTAGCTTTCACCATAATTGCACAACTTCGGCACATCTTCCTTGGTTATTCTCCTCCCCTTCTTTGTGCTTCATCTTCTCATGGAGTTAGTCACCCAAACTGAATTTCCTCCGGGGAAACTGTATGCACATTTTCTGCATAATCTCTTGAGGTTAAAGGCTTTGAGGATCTTTATACATAATGGAAGAGGAGAGTCCTTTGAGTACAATTGTCTTAATCCTTAAGATGTTTTGTGTGTCATGAATGGGGAAGCCATCATTTCTTCTAAGGCTTCCTGAGACAGACTGCAAGATATTTACTCCTCAGTGATTTTATTGGGTAATGCATTGAGTAGATGAAGTTAATAATTACTAAATAAGCACATGCTAACTACATTAGCCATAACTATATTTTAAGGTTAATAGGTGCCCTCAGGTTATCTATAGTTATACGTGCTAACAATACAGAATAAAAAAATCATTTGTCTTGTTGAACTATGATTTTTTTTTAAGTTGATGATGAGGATTAAACATATTATTCCTATCTGGATTTGGCACATTTAAAAGTTTCTTATTCCAGAGGAAGTTTTAATTTTTTCACAACGTTTTACATAGAGATAGTCTTTCATATAACAGTTATTTTTTTCATCAATTTCTATACCTTAAACCAGAGTTCATACAGGAGTCTGTTATAAATAGAATCATAAAATAATTTTGTGCTTTACATAGTTACACTTAATATAGAATCAAAGGAACAGTCTCCCCTTTGTTTCTTAAGTTGTTCCCAAAAGAAAATTGATAGACTCACATCTCTCCTCCAGTTACTTAACCTGCAGGACATTGTCAAATATAGTTGAGATATTTAAGAACATGGAAACCCAATGGAGATATTGGATTTCTCTCTCTAAAATACTTCTTTTAAAATTCTTTAGAGTACAGTTTGCCTTTTGGTAATAAAATGTTCCCTTTAGGTAATAAAATGTCCCCTTTACTATCATAACAGGGTGGTCCTAGCATGTCATACTAGCTTCACTTATCTTTCTCAATTTATTTTGTAATTTTCCTTCCCTTCCTGCCTTCCTTCCTTCCTGGATGCAGATTTCACTGTGTTGCTTAGGCTGGAGTGCCATGACTATTCACAGGTGCAATCATAGCACATTGCAGCCTTGAACTTCTAGCCTCAAGAGATCCTCCTACCTTAGCCTCCTGAGTAACTGGGACTACAAGTAGGCACCACCATGCCCAGCTTTATTTTTAATCTTCTGCAAAGATAATTAACCCTGGCACATTTATGGGCTTAATCATAATTCCCAGAAACTTGATTTCTAGATTCTATTTTTCATTCTGTCTTGCTTTGACTCTGAGGTATAGACAAATGGGACTTTTAATATAAAAAAAATTCTCAAAGCTTCTAGGGCTAATTCCTTATTCATCAGTTGCCAATTAAACTCCAATATACATAGTATACAATTAAACTTGAAAATAAATCTAAATGATCATTAAAGTAAAACATGTTCACCCTAAAATATGAATATACTATATAGACAAGTATAAATAAGAGTAGTTCATAATGTTACAACCCAGTGATAGCCACTAGGCATTTTGATGCATTTTTTTTTCTAGTTTTTTCTCCATCATATGTAAATTTTTATACATATTTAAATTCAAGTCTTCTGTTTGTCCATATTGAAATATATTTGTCTAAAACAGATTCCTAGATGAGGGATTATTAGGCAAGAATATGAATATTTTTCATGGTCTTGATTCATGCTGTCATGTGTCTGAATAGAGTTGTGCCACTGTATATCCTTACCAGCTGTGGGTGTGTGTGTGTGTGCCTGTTTTTTGACTCTCTTGTCTCCATTAAATATTTGATTTAAAACTTTGCTGGTTTGATAGGATAGTAGGCTCTATGGTAGCCCCTCCAAAAAAGATACGTCCATATTCTAATTAGTTTCTGTGATTACTTTCTACCATAAAAGAGTGAATATTGCCCTGTATGGCAAAATATGTAATGAAGTTAAAGATCTTGAGAGGAGTGTTTACCCTGGATTATCTGGGTGGGCTCTAAATGCGATTGCATGCATTCTTATGAGAGAGGCAAAGTAAGTTTTGGGACAGACATGTAGAGAAGGCAATGTGAATTCGACAGCAGAGATTAGAGTGATGACACCACAAGCCCAGGGATGTCATGCGTGAAGTTCCCAGAAAATACAGGACGTAAGAAATGGATTTTTTCCTAAAGCCCCCAGAGGGAGTATGGCCCTCCCAGTTCCTTGATTTTGGACTTCTGGCCTCCGGGCATGTGAGAGGATACATTTCTGTTGTTTTAAGACACTAAGTTATGGCAATTTGTTATAGCAACCACAGGAAGTGGATATAACAGGTAAAAATTACATTTCACTATTGTTTTAATCTGCATTTCCCTCACCAGAGATATGGTTATTTTAAATTTTATTTATTTAATTAGCAGTGAGAATGAATGAAGACGGAACATAAAGCAGAAAGGAGGGAAGCCAATTTGGAGGCTGTTGCAATATTTTAGAAGAGAAAAATGCCATGATTTAAAATGAGTGTCAGTGAGGGTGAAAACAGCAGGTTGGGGAGATCATTGAAGTTTAAAAACATAGGACTTAGTGATTGATTATACAGGATTATAGAGAAGGAAGAGATGAGGACAGTGGACACCTGGTTGGGCAGCCATGCCATTCACTGAGATAGAAAATACTGGAGGGAAGGAAGTGGGTTTGGAGGAAAAATAAAGAATTCCATTAGGACTAATGCCTGTGAGGCATGGCTATGAAGATGGTTGTTGGCTACTTGGATTCAGAGCTTAAGACCAGTTCTTGGCTAGAACCATGCATTTGTAAGTCATTGGCATTTTGAAATTATCAAGACCTATGAGAGTTTTCTAGATAGAGTATGGAGAGTACGAAAAGAGCAAAGCCTGAGACAAAGCCTTGAGGAGCAACATATGTGGGGTGATCAGAGAAAGCAAATCCTTCAAGGGTGATTGAGAGGAAACTGATAGAGTGATAGGGGAGAATCAGAGAAGAATGGTTTTTAAGGACAACGATATCAACAGTGTAAAAGACTGCAGAAAGGTTTCTTTCTTTTTTTTAAAAATGAGGGCCCAAAATATTTTTATTTATTTTTATTTTTTTATTTTAAAGATGTAGGGTGCAATTCAGGGTTAGGTATATAAACATTGATTATTCAAGTACCCTTGTTGATGAGGTGTACCCCTTCCTCCCCTAGCAGTTTCCCTCAACTGCCAGTCCCACCCCCTTTCCCTGGCAGCTCCCCACTACTGCCAACCCCTTTCTTACAGTATTATGATAATTGTTCAAGGTCTGCTTATGAGTGAGAACATATGGTACTCTGTTCTTTGTTTCTGTGATAGATCACTGAGTATGATCAACTCTAAATCCATCCATGTTGCTGCGAAGTCCATATGTTTGTCCTTTTTTATGACTGCATAATATTCCGTGGTGTATATGTACCACATTTTAAAAATCCAGTCCAGCTTCAATGGGCAGCATGGTTCGTTCCATGTTTTTGCTATTGCGAATAGAGCTGCAGCAAACCTAAGTGTGCAGATAACTTTTTTGTAGAATGAGCTGAGTTCCTCTGGATATATTCCCAATAGGGAAATTGCTGGGTCATATGGAAGGTCAAATTCTAGTTATTTCAGAAATCAACACACTGTCTTCCAAAGAGGTTGCATTAGTTTGCATTCTCACCAGCAGTATAGAAGCATTCCTTTTTCTCTGCATCCTTGCCAGCACCTGTTGTTGTTTGTTTACTTAATGATGGCCATTCTTACTGGAGTTAGGTGGTATCTCAATGGGTTTTGATTTGCATTTCTCTGATGATGAGTGAGGCTGAGAACTTCTTCATGTCTGTTGGTTGCCCATTTATCTTCTTTTGAGAAGTGTCTATTCATGTCTTTTGCCCACTTTTTAATGAGGCTGTTTCTTTTTTTCTTTTCAGCATGTTTGAGTTCCTTGTAGATCCTAGATATTAGGCCGTTGTCAGATATACAGTTGGCAAATATTTTTTCCCATTCTGTGGGCTGTCACCCTGCTCTCTTGAAAGTTTCTTTTGCTTTGCAGAAGCTTGTCAGTTTGATGAGGTCCCACTTGTCTATCTTATTTCTTATGGTATGGGCACTTGGGGTTTTGATCAGGAGTTGGTTGCCAGTTCCAATTTCCATAAGGGTGTCTCCTGCATTTTCTAAGATTCTTATAGTCTGAGGTTTTACATTTAGGTCTTTGATCCATTTACAGTTAATTTTTGTGTATAGTGAAAGGTAGGGGTCCTGTTTCAATCTTCTGCATATGATCAGCCAGTTTTGCCAGCACCATTTACTGAACAGGTTCCCCTCTCCTGGTGGTTGTTGTCAGAGGCTTTGTCAACGATGAGTTGGTTGAGAAATTGAGGCTTTGCTTCTGGAAACCCTATCCTGTTCCATTGGTCTATATGCCTGTTCTTGTACCAATACAAGGCTGTTTTGATTACTGTAGCCTTACAGTAAAGTTTGAAGTCTGGAAGTGTGATACCTCCTTCTTTGCTTCTTTTGCTAAGGATTGTTTTGGCGATTTGTGGTTGTTTATGTTTTCACATTAATTCCTGTATTTTCATTTCCAGGTCTGAGAAGAATGATGTTGATAATTTAATGGGTATTGCGTTAAATCTGTAGATAGCCTTTGGTAGAAAGGACACTTTAACAATGTTGATTCTTCCTATCCATGAGCATGGAATATTTTCCCACTTGTTTGTGTCTTCTTGGATTGCTTTGAGCAGTGTTTTGTAGTTCTCATTGTAAAGGTCTTTAATTTCTCTGGTTAGGAAGATGCTGAGGTATTTTGGATTTTTTTGTGGCTATTGTGAATGGGATCGTGCTTTTTATTTGGGTCTCTGCCTGTTTATTGTTAGTGTATAGGAATGCAACTGTCTTTTGCACATTTATTTTGTACCACAAAACTTTGCCAAAGTCCTTTATTAGTACAAGCAGGTTTTTGACAAATTCTCTTGGATTTTCAAGATATAGGATCATATCATCAGCAAAGAGGGATAATTTGACTTCTTTTCCTATTTAGATACCCCTTATTTCCTTCTCTTGTCTAATTGTCCTAGCTAGGACTTCCAACACAACGTTGAACAAGAGGGGTGATAGTGGGTAGCCTTGTCTTGTTCCGGTTTTCAGGGGAAATGTTTCCAGTTTCTGTCCATTTAGCAATATGCTAGCTGTGGATTTATTGTAGATGGTACTTACTATTTTAGGTATTCTCCTTCTACCTAGATGTTTGAAGATTTTTATCAAGAAGGGATGCTGAATTTTATCAAAAGCTTTTTCTGCATCTAATGGTATAATCATGTGGTTCTTGTTTTTACATCTGTTGATATAGTTAATTATATTTATGGTCTTGTGAATGTTGAACCAGCCCTGCATCCTGAGGATGAAGCCTACTTGGTCATCACGGATAATCCAAAATATTTTTTTGTTTTTGAGTTGGAATCTCACTCTGTCACCCAGACTGGAGTGCAGTGGCCGCTCCCGGCCACCGCAGTCTCGACCTGCTGGTCTCCGGCGATCCTTCCGCCTCAGCCTTCCAAGTAGCCGAATTACAGGCATGCGCTACCACACCCGGCTGATTTTTCTGATTTATTGTAGAGATGAGGTCTCGCTGCCCAGGCGGGTCTCGAACCCACGGGCTCAGGCAATCCACTCACCTCAGCCTCCCAAAGGTGCGGGATTACAGGCTGAACCACCGAGCCTGGCCCAAAATATTTTTTTACAAGAATAACAAAAAAGTTTTTGGTGGCTGCAGCAGCCATGAAAAGAATATCTCTCCAATTTCCCTTCAAGATGGAACTGGGAAATTACTAGAAATGTAGTGCCCTGGCAGAGTCTAGTTGTTAGTACCCTTTGAATCTGCCGCAGCTTTCAGACTGAGGCCAACTTCTTTCTGGGTGGCCCCCAGACAATGATGGAGCATGACAGGAGCATCAAGTGAGAACATTTCTGTCCAACACAGGTTTCCTCTAGGGAACAATCTTTGCCGTAGAGTGTCCTATTGGATTAGCTGCAAATTTTTCAGATTTGCATCACCATCTGAAGGATTTCCATGTTCAAATCTTACTTCTTCCCCTTTTACATTTCACAAGTACTATTCCCAAATAATCCTATTGCACTGTCTGCTCTATTTCTGAGTGACACAGTGATCTTACCCTAGCAGTTTCCATGGAGTTACAAGAAATAGAGGAGGTGGAAGATCAAATGGACAGTAAAATTCAAGACACTTGATGAAGAAGAAGAAAAGAGAGGACAAAATCTGGAGAGAGAGTTGAGTCAATGGAGACTTCTTTAATATGATAAGATAGGTATGAAATGTTTCAATTTGGTAACTTGGGGTCAATAGAAAAAAGGAAAATGACCCAAGATCCTAGAGAAAAATGCAGAAGGAGAAATGGCTTTTCCACTGTGAGGAGAGGGAAGGAAGAAAGGATGTGCAGTTAAGTTTGCAGGTGTTGTAGCAGGAAGATTAGGAAGTTCCCATTGGATAACTCTGATCTTATCTACAAAGTAGCAGGTAAGATGATCTGCTGGGACGGAGTACAGAAGTGGTGAAATAAGTGTTCAAGGATAGTATAGATGGCTTAATGTAGTTATAGTTTAGAAAAGTTAAATTGGAATGCTTCTAGTGTTTTTAACTGTTCCAGTTTAATATTTATGTCATTAATTTCTTTTAAGATTTTTTTTTAATTTTAAATATATGGGGTACATTTCAGGGTTAAGTGCACAAATGTTCATTATGCAGGGATCCTTGTGGATGACGTGTGTTCACCCTCCCCCAGTAGAATCCCATTACTGCCAATCCCATCCCTCTCTAGCAATTTCCCATATTGACAGACTTTTTCTTATAGTATTATGATAATTGTTGAAGACCCACTTATGAGTTACTACATGTGATACTCAGTTCTTTGTTTCTGTGAAAGATCACTAAGTATTATAGACTTTAAGTCATCCAAGTTGTTATGAAATTCATAGTTTAAAATATTCTTATAACATTGAATATTATTAATGATTAAGAAAATACTGTAAAAAGTTCATAACACATGCTAAAGAATTGTAGCTATAATGTACAAATGAATAAATCTATAAAAAATAATTCAACAAAAAATTCAGTGATAGACTTTAGCAGGTGAGTGGTAGATGAAGAAATACAAGTGACAAATAAATGAGGAAATATAGTCAAGTTTATTAATAATAAGAGAAGTTTAGTAACTGAAAACAACTGTAAATATAATTTCCACAGCTATAAAGTTTTAAAAGATTAAAACAACCCATTATTGTAGGAGGTGAAAGAAAAAAGATTCTGTCATTTGCTGTGAATGTTTAAATCAATGCAATCTTTCTAGAAAGGAGTTTGTTACAACGTATCAAAGTATAAAAGATTCTATAGGTTGTAACTCATATTCTAACTTCTAGAAACTTATTCCAAAGGGATAACAGTTCAAATGCAAAGTGACATATGTATTAAGATAGCTACTCAAGTTTCATTTATGTTAGCATCCTCCTTTCCCATTTCATTAATATGGAGCTGCACAAGAAAATTAGAGTACAATCCTACAATGGAATACTCTGTGACCATTAAAAATTCATATATGATTCTATATGAATTCATGAGAAAATATATCCACAAGATGCTATCTGTTAAAAAGAAAGCATATGTAGATTATGATTCCATTTATTTAAAATGTATTACTTCGTATAGTAATCTGGAAAATAGTGCCTGAAAAGATATTCACAAAATTGCTAGCAGCAGTTGTCATTAGGTGTTGGTTTTGGTTCTTTAAAAATTTGACTTTTTCTGTACTTTTTAATATGTACAATTTTTATAATTCTTTTATGTTTTATAATATTAAAGCGGACATTAAATTTTACAAAAATGGATAGCCAGTTATCTTTAACATATAATAAAGAAAAGGATGAAATAGTTTACATGAAGATTAGAAGCAATTGCTATGTAGGGAATTATAGGATTTTAGGAAAAACGAATAGTCCAGGCAAAACTGGAAATCATGCATTTATTATATCACCATTGCTGGTGATGATTAGGTATCCAGTAGTTAGTCATTCTCCAGTAGTACTATGTGACTCTGTATTCTCTGCGTTAGACACTCTCCTCTGAATAGCAAAGGCCAAATCTCATGAACTTGGATTATAGAGTTTTACCATAACCTGTAGTGTAAAGAGCATAAAGAACAAGATGGAAGGGAATTACTTGTTAGAAAGAAAGAGGACAAAGAAATTGTATATGGTGGGAGAAGAGACAACTAGGAAGGTCTGCTTGCATCCCAGAGAGATGCAAGCAGAGAGAAGACAAGCATTAACTGGATCCCTGAATAGGGATTTGGTGGGCCATCACTCTGGGCCTTGGGCAGAGGGTGGGGTTGGGTTGGGGAGGGTGGCAGTGTGTAGCAAGACAACAGTAACCCAGATAGCCTGGGGAGAATCTGAGGCCATCCAGCTTTGTACTCTGCTTTCCTGCTCTCTCCATAACTCTGGAAGGGTACATTAGCAAAAGCAGAAGGAGGATTCTAGAGAGATGGGCCTGAGATGTTGTCTGCAGCATATGACCTTTATGGTCTACTTAGTGATAGGAAGCGGAGATGCTACAAAGACTGACAGACGAATTGGTTTGGGCTGGAGAAAGAAAACTGGAGTTGGTGGAGAACTTACATTGGAGGCCATGGTGAGAATGGCAGTCATCAGCAGAGGTAACCATGCAGCAGAAGACAGTTCTCAGCTGATACCAGTGCCCACTGCTGAGGTAACAGACTAGCTGCTCTGCATTGGAGACAGGGAAAGACCTGGAGCAGCACTGTCCAATGGAAATATAGTGCAAGCTACTTCTGTGATTTAAAATTGTCTGGTAATCACATTTAAAAAGGAAAAAAAAAAAAAACCAGTTGGGAATGGCACCTGTAATTCCTGCACTTTGGGAGGCCAAGATGGGAGGATCACTTGAGACCAGGAATGTGAGACCAACCTGGGAAACATAGTGAGACCCTCTGCCAAATAAAAATTAGCTGGATGTGGTGATATGTTTCTGTAGTCCTAGCTACTTGGGAGACTCAGGAAGGAAGATCCCTTGAGCCCTGGAATTTGAGGCTGCAGCAAAGTATAATGGAGCCACTGCACCCTATCCTGGGCAACAGAGCAAGATTCTGTCTCTAAAAAAAAAAAAAAGTTACATCCCCCCTCAAAAAAAAAAACACATTTTCACGTACTTAGTAGCTGTATGTGACTAATGTCTACTGTACTGGACAGCCCAGATCAAGAGAACACATAGACTGGCATAGATCAATGGTCCTTCTCCATTCCACCATCATAAATACACAGAAGCTTCCTTCTCTAATCAGAAACAATGGTTGCAAAGGAGAGTAGGAGAAGAGATCCTTCCAGCAATAAGAAATAGCTTTGATAGATAGGTAAATAAATGAATGAATTTTTTTTTTTTTGAGTCGGAGTCTCACTTTGTTACTCAGACTGGAGTGCAGTGGCCGCTCCCGGCCATCACAGCCTAGACCTGCTGGGCTTTGGTGATCCTTCCGCCTCAGCCTTCCAAGTAGCTGGAACTACAGGCGCGCGCTCCCACACCCAGCTAATTTTTGATTTATTGTAGAGATGAGGTCTTGTCAAGTTGCCCAGCGTGGGCTCAGGCAATTCACTCACCTCGGCCTCCCAAAGTGT
The DNA here is from genome assembly GCA_027257055.1 of Cephalopachus bancanus. Taxonomy (NCBI): domain Eukaryota; kingdom Metazoa; phylum Chordata; class Mammalia; order Primates; family Tarsiidae; genus Cephalopachus; species Cephalopachus bancanus. The sequence continues at coordinate 3,066,501 of JAPVLO010000121.1, read as the reverse complement.
TGGGATTACAGGCTGAGTCACCGAGCCCGGCCTAAATGAATGAATTTTAGCTAGAGGGGACAGAATTTTAACTAGACACTAAGTTTTTCTTCAGTTATCACTGGCAGTGGGGACTCAAGTACAAGATGAGATCATTAAAAATAAAGAAATGTATCATTCATGCACATCTAGGTGCTACTGGGTACATTTCAACCCTTTTTGCAAACATTTGAAGAGTTGTTTTTATTGTGAGGGGACCCAGCAATTACTAAGTATATTGTTAAGTCACTGTGCCTTCCACTATATTTAAGCATTGTTTCCAGAAGTTGTCAGTATTGCTCAAACCCTTCAAATGCTTGTAACCTAAAGCCAAGACTCCACAACACTAGAGTTTCTTGGGATACAGGAACTTCATGTAATTATATTTCAAGCAACTTGTCAGCACTACTACAATGCTTTAGCAAAGCTCTTCTAGCTGTTTTTATTACTGTGCAGTATCCATCAGGCTCACTCTCACTTCTCCTCCTTTGTTTTTTTAAGACTATTCTTTAGAGGAGTTCTAGGTTCACAACAAAACTGAAAGGAAGGTACAGAAATTTCCCACATGCTTCCTCCCCTGACACATGCACAGCCTCCCTCATTATCAGCACTCACCACCAGAGTGGTACATTTTTTGCAACTGATGGACCCACATTGACACATTATTATTACCCAAAGTCCACAGTTAACACTGGGGTTTACTCTTGGTGTTGTACCTTCTATGGTTTTGGATGAATGTATTATGACATGTGTCTGTCTTTATAGTATTATATAGAATATTTTCACTGCCCTAAAAGTCCTCTGGTCTCTGCCTGCTAATCCCTCCTCTCCCCGTCCCCCAGACACCCTCTGGCAACCACTGATCTTTTTACTGTCTCCTTACTTTGCCTTTTCCAGAATTTCATGTAGTTAAATTACACAGTATATAGCCTTTTCAGATCGGCCTTCTGGGAAGTGTTTGAGTCATGAAGTTTCTGCCCTTGTGATGGTTTAATGCCATTATAAAAATGGCTTGCAGGAGTAGGTTCTCTTCTGCTTTTCTACCATGTGAGAATATAATGTTCCTTCTCTCCAGAGGACACAGCAACAAGGTACCATCTTGGAACTAGAGACTGTATCTACTTGTGCCTTGATCTTGGACTTCCCAGCCTGCAGAACTGTGGGAGAATTTATATAATTTTTACTTACCCAGTCTGTGATATTCTGTTGTAACAGTTCAAAATGGCAAAAACATCCATACTTCAAGTACTAATTTAAGTACTGTCCTGGTTGTAAACCGTACCTGTATTCATTCAATATAAATAGAACTTAGTGTGTGTTTCACATTAAAAGACTTTGCTTTTTTTTTTTAAATCAGGAGCACATGCGAAAATTTGTTCCATGGGTATATTGTACGTGAAGGCAAGGTTTGGTCTTCTGAAGTGTCTGCCCCTTCCTTCCCTGCCCCAGGATGAGCATGGGTAGTTTTGCATTCCTTATTCCCCCTCCTTCTTTCTCTCTTTAGTAGTGCCCAGTGTCTGTTGTTCTCATCGCTGTGCCTGGGTGTACCCCGTGTTTAGTACCCACTTGTGAGTGAGAACATGCAGCATTCAGTTTTCTGTTTCTGTGCCAATTGCTTAGAATGATGGCCTCCAGCTGCATCCATGTTCTGCAAATGTCATCATTTCATTCTTTTTATGGCTGTATAGTGTTTCATAGTGCAAATTTTCTTTATCCAGTCCACTGGTGATGGATATCTGGGTCGGTTCTATGTTTTTGCTGTACTCTCGAAGAAAACAACTGGAAAATAAAACAAACTTAAATGGCTTAGGGTTAGATACTCTTGTGTTAAATACTCTTGTTTTATTTTCCACTTGTATTTGTTGAGAGTTTCTTATTTCACCTTATGCTCTACACATGGGAAAAAACTTTTATGTCCTTTATATACCTAATGCATTCAGCAAACTGCTAGGTTTGAGATTATTCCTAAAAAACAAAACAAAACAAAAAAAAACTTTTCTTGAAATAGTCAAATAAGGAGTCTGTAATGATTCAATTTGAAAATCAAAACTGCCAAAATGTAGCCATTTTAATGTGGTTATATTAGAATAAGTATGCAGTTATAGAAAGGGAAGTGCTAACTATAAACAGATACTTATTTGGAATTACATTCTGAACATTGTATCGACAGTTTTTATTTTATCTTCTTCAAATAGCCTGAGGCCAGGAAATGTTCCTGACCTTGTGTTCATCCAGCCCCTGTTCATAGAACTGCTGGTCATTTCTTCTTGGCTGCAGTGAGGTAAAGGATGATTACTATCCTTAAATGACTCTATATATTCCATGTATTTCTTCTACTAGTTTCTAGAAGGTAGTCATCCTCCTAAAACACTTTACCATTGAAAAAGAGTCTCATGCTCAATTCTTTTGCGGCACCTTCAGTTTTACATCTTTTGTCAATGACTGGGCTGAAACTATTATCCAAAACATAAAATAGAGGCTTACTTCCAATTTTTTGCCTTTACTTTCACTATGCTGAAGTAACAAATTAGCATGCCACTCAGATGGAAGCACAATTGGTACGGTGCTTGATCATGTACTATTAGTTGATTTATCAGTAAAAAAATAATTACCAAAGTGGTATTCTGTGTGTGTTTTACACACACACACACACACACACACACACACACACACACACACAGAGTTTTAATATTAAATACTTAAAAAACAACAGCAGTATAATATATAAGTGCCATTCAAAGCAGTGTCAAAGAAGTATGCTTCTGGTACTCCAGGAAGTCATTTTAGTGCTTCTGGCTTATTATAAGACAATAAAGATATCTAAATAAGGTTATGGCCTCAGTTTTGATTTTGGATGACTTCATACAACCTTGAGTTCATCATTTGTTTTTAATCAGAGTCCTTTAACATTTGTCAGACATATGGCTTTTTCTCCAGTCCCCCTTTCTGGGGAATTTTGATGTTGATATTCTGTTGTTTAAACCATCTTTATGTTCTTCATTTTGTGTTTCGGTCGAAATCATAATCCTCTGACCAAAAAGTCTTCTTTACTTTATTAAGGTATTCAGTTCGAAAGGTATTTTACTTGTTTAAAGAAATAGTCTAATTTAGTAATTATGAGTTCCATGAACCCACAAATTTAAAATAGGAGTTCTCAGAGACTTCTAGGGATGATCTAAGATGAATAATTTCCTTATGTGTAGGTTCAGTGATGAGAAAATAGTGTGAATTAATGGATTTGATTGGCGGGAATATGGTAATTCTTAGAAGTGAAAAATTATGTACAAGAAAATCTGTGTAATGATGGATTATGTCAAAACTGAGTGTATCTATTCATTTAACAAATATCTGTTAAAGGCTTACTATGTGCCAGGAACTGTCTTAAAGTGGTATGTCAGTTGTAATGAACAACATAGACATTATTTATAAACTTAGAAATTTAGGATCCAACAGATATTTATTGATCATAGAATGGATGAGATGAATTTATTATTATCTCATGTGAGCAGAGATTTGCCGATACAAGTAATGTTCCTTACAGTGATGCCAAATAAAACATTAATTTAGTTTACTTTTTTATATTCTATATTAAAAATAAGTCAAGTTCGGGGTCAGATTTCATGTCCCATAACATTTAGCTCCACTTCAAAGGAAGCATAAAATCTCAAATTCTTGACTGGTTTATACGTTTAAAGTGCAGACTGATGGCTTGAAGCTTTCTCTGAATTTCTTTTTAGCCTAAATAAAGTTTTATAATGGATGGATCTTTTTTTAAAGTTGTCAAAATTAGGTTTTGGGAAAGTGGCATTCTCTTTCTTATATCTATCTTATCCTTCACACATTTCCAGAGGCATGAAATAAAATTTTAAGTACTGAGAAAATATGTGATTTTCAAGAAAATGTCTTGATTATTTGACTGATACCCTTGGAAAACTAAAGTGCTAAGATTAGGACAAACTATGGGGTTGAGGGAGCATGCTGTTATGTTTATACAATAACTAAATAACAAGTATCTCATAAAAGTGTTGCAAGTTCTATAAACTCTTCTATAGTTAGATAAAACTCCGTGGATATGACCTTTATTTGAATCTGAAGCATGTTGCAAATCAGCATAGAGAAGGGAGGCTTGAATAAATTTAAACATTTAGAATTTTTAAAATAAAATCTCCCCTCTTCACAAAAAAAAAGAAAAAAAATTGCTTTGAAATCTTTTTTAAAAATGTGCTCCATATAGAATAAAGTCTTAAAAAATAAAGAAGAAGCCAAATGGAACGAACATCAGTAAGTGTATAATAAAGCATAAATGGTTGGGAAAATGGTTGATTAGGAGGCACCAGGAATCTGTCTCTCCATTAAATAACAGTTGCACTGACAAAATTTGTCTTTTTTTTTTTTTAAGTTGGAGTCTCACTCTGGCGCCCAGATTGGAGTGCAGTGGCATGCTCCTGGCCACCGCAGCCTCAACCTGCTGGGCTCTGGCGATTCTTCCGCCTCAGCCTTCCAAGTAGCTGGAACTACAGGTGCACACTACCATGCACGGCTTATTTTTGATTTATTGTAGAGATGAGGTCTCGCCAAGTTGCCCAGGCAGGTCTCGAACTCACAGGCTGGCAATTCACTCGCCTCGGCCTCTCGAAGTGCTGGGATTACAGGCTGAGCCACCAAGCCCGGCTGACTTGCAACTTTCAAGAGGAAGGTTTGGACAGTAAGTTATGGTTACTTTCCATCAATTTCAGCTCTTACTATAGTGGTAGCTACCCATGCCCCACACACAGCTGGAGGAAGGCACCTGTGCACTTGTTCTTGGAGAAATCTGAACATAACTTGTAGACGCCAGGGTGGGCAAAAAGTCCATGTCCCCCAAATATCAAGGATCTGTGTCCTGATTACTGATGACTTATTATCACAGATGCAGAAAAAAGAGAGGTAGACAGTCATTGATGTTACACTTTCCCCTTTGCTGCAAGCCTTTCTTCCATCCATTGGTGACTGTCGGGATTTAAAAAGACTGTATCCTTTTGCCTACCTTTATTTTTATCCTTTTCCACTTTGGGGAGTCAGCCATTAAAGACTAGGGTAATCAAAAACACCCATGGGGAAAATTAGAAAGTGACAGTATGTGTGGGGAAAGGCACAGGGTCAGATAAGATCTTCAGTTTATACCTCAGACTGATCCTTGACACAGAAACAGCAGACAATTATAAACTGAAAACAATAAGCAAAACAATAATAACAAAAAATGGCAAACCTTGAGAAAGGGGTAAAATCTGATTTCCAGAGTTACCATATCACTAGATTCAAATGTCCAGTTTTCAACAACAACAACAACAAAATCACAAAGCATACAAAGAAACAAGGAAGTATGACTCATTCAAAGGAAAACAAAAATACGTCAATAGAAACTACTAGAAACAGACCTACTAGAAAAAAAACTTTAAAACATTGTCTTAAAGATGCTCAAAGACCTAAAGGAAGATGTGCAGAAAGCTACATATAACCAAAATGAAAATATTAATAATGTGATAGAAATCTAAAACCAAAATGAAGTTCCGGAGCTTAATATTTGCTTATTGTTTTCATGTTATTATTGCCTGCTGTTTCTGTGTCAAGGATCAGCCTGAGGTATAAACTGAAGATCATATCTGACCCTATGCCTTTCCTCATGCATACTGTCACCTTCTAATTTTCCCCATGTGTGCTTTTGATTACCCTAGTCTTTAATGTCTGGAAAGCACACTAACAGAAATGAAAAATACACTAGAGGAAGTCAAAGGCGGAGCTGAGCAGGCAAAGGAAAGAATCAGTGAATTTGAAGATAAAAGCATAAACATGATTAAGTCTGAAAAAAATAAAGAAAAAATATTGAAGAAAAGCGAACAGAACCTAAGGAACTTGTGGAATACCATCAAACAGACCAATATATGCATTGTGATATTTTGAGAGAGAAAAGAGAGAAAGAGGCAGAGAAAATACTTGAAGAAATCTTGGCTGATACTTCCCTAATTTGATAAAACACATTAGTAAAACAGCTAAGAAGTAGCTGGGTGTGGTGGTTCATGCCTGTAGTCCCAGCACTTTGGGAAGGATTGCTTGAGCCCAGGAGTTTGAGACCAGCCTAAGCAACATAGTGAGACCTCATCTCTACAACAATTAAAAAGAAAAGTTAGCCAGATATAGTGGCATGTGCCTGTATTCCCAGCTACTTGAGAAGCTGAGACAGAAGGGATTGCCTGAGTCCAGATCACACCACTGTACACCAGCCTGGGCAACAGAGTGAGACCCTGACTCAAAAAAATAAAAAATAAAAAAAAATCCAAGAGGCTCAATTAATTCCAAGTAAGATGAACTCAGAGATCTACACCAAGATACAGTATAATCAAACTTTTAAAAAGGAAAGACTGAGGTTAAGTAAGAAAAGAGAGGACAACATAATAAACCTACTAGATCTAATAGACATATACAACATATTCTACCCAAGAATACAGGATAAACATCCCTAAGTGAACATGGGTTGTTTTCCAGGATACACCATATGTTAAACCACAAGTCTCAATAGGTTTAAAATGAAAGATGTCATAGAAAATTTTTTTTTATTATAACAGGATAAAGTTAGAAATCAATAACAGAAGTAAAACCAGAAAATTCACACATTTTAAGCAACCAGTGAATCAAAGAAGACATCACAAAGGACATTAGAAAATAATTAGATGCAAATGAAAATGAAAACACAACATACCAAAACTTATGGGATACAGTGAAAACAGTGTCAAGGTGAAAATTTAGAACCAAAGGCTTTTATAAAAACATAAGTAGAATCTCAAATCAACTATTTAACTTTATAACTTAAGAAACTAGAAAAAGAGGGGAAAATGAAGCCCAAAGCTAGAGAAGGAAAGAAATTACCAAGATTAGAACAGAGATAGATAAATAGAGAATAGAAAAACAATAGAGTAAATCAATGAAACCAAAAATTGATTCTTTCAACACAACTGACAAACATTTAGATAAGATAACTGAACTAAGAAAAAGAGAGAAAAGCCTCAAATTTTAATACTCACAAATGAAAGTGTGGCTATTACTACTGATTCTGCAGAAATAAAGAGGATTTTAAGTACTGTGAACAATTATATGACAACAAATTAGATAACCTAGATTAAATGGACAAGTTCCTAGAAACACAAAACTTACCAAGTCTAAATTACAAAGAAACAACGCATTTGAACAGACCTGTAATTTACATAAGTATATAAGGAAGTACCAAAAGAATTTGAATCAGTAGTCAAAAGTCTCCTGACAAAGGAAAGCCCTGAATCTCTCATGGTGAATTCTACCAAACATTTAAAGAACTAATACCACTTTTTCCTCATACTTTCAAAAAAATTGAAGAGGAGGAATACTTTCTAACTCATACTTGAGGCAAGAATTACACTGATACCAAAGCCAAAGACACTACAAGAACACTGCAGACTAATATCTCTCATGAACATGCATGCAAAAATCCTCAACATAATACTAGCAAACTGAATGCAGCAGCAAATCACAAGTATTACCCATCATAACAAATGGAATTTATTGCTGAAATGCAAGGATGGGTCAACATATGAAAATTGATCAATGTAATACCACACATTAACAGAATGAAGAAAATAAATTACCTAATTACCTCAATTGTTATAGAAAAAGCAATTGGTAGCATTTAACATGATAAAAAACACTCAACAAACAAAGAATTAAGAGATATTACCTCAACGTAATAAAACCCATATGAAAACATGTCAAATATTATACTTGATAGTGAAATTCTGAAAGTTTTTCCTCTGAGATCAGGAACAAGACAAGGATTTCTGCTTATACCATTTCTATTCAGTAGAGTACTGAAAGTTCTAGCCAGAACAGTTAGGCAAGATAAAGAAATAGAAAAGGCATGCAAATTGAAAAGGAAGAAGTAAAATAATCTGCTCCTTGGTAATATAATTTTACCTGACAAAAACTCTAAGGATTTCACGCACAAATAAACCTGTTAGAACCCATGAATGAATTCAGCAAAGTATAGTAGCATGGCGAAAAGTTAACACAAAAAAATCAGTTGCATTTTTGTACATGGTTAACAATCTGAAAAGGAAATTATAAAAATGATGTATTTACAATAGCGTGAAAAAGAATAAAATATAAACTAACCTAATCAAGAAGGTGAAAAACTTATACAATGAAAATTTCAAAACAATGCTGAAAGAAATGAAAGAAGACATAAATAAAAACATTCCAGCCGGGCTCGGTGGCTCAGCCTATAATCCTGCGCCTTTGGGAGGCTGAGGTGAGCGGACTGCCTGAGCCCACGGGTTCGAGACCCGCCTGGGCAGCAAGACCTCATCTCTACAATAAATCAAAAAATCAGCCGGACGTGGTAGTGCATGCCTGTAATTCCAGCTACTTGGAAGGCTGAGGCGGAAGGATCGCCGGAGCCCAGCAGGTCGAGGCTGCGGTGGCCGGGAGCAGCTACTGCACTCCAGTCTGGGCGACAGAGTGAGACTCCAACTCAAAAAAAAAAAAAAAAAAAAAAAATCCATGATCATGGATTGAAAGGCTTAATATTATTAAGATGGCAACACTACCAAAAGCAATCCACAGATTCAATGTAATTCTTATCAAAAGAAAAATATATTTTCACAGAAATAGAACAATTCATTCCAAAATTCATTTGGAATCTCAGTGGATTCTCAGTAGCCAAAGCAATCTTGAAAATGAACAATGCTGGAAGTCTCACATTTCCTGATTTCAAAAGTTTCTACAAAGCTACGGTGATCAAAACAGTGTGGTACTGGTATAAAGACAGACATACAGACCAAAGGAATAAAATAGAAAGCCCAGAAATAAACTCTTGCATGTATGGTTAAATGATTCTTGACAAGGGTGGGAAAAAATAGGGGGAAAAAAATTCTTTTCCACTAATGTTTCTGAGAAACTGCATATCTACATGCAAAAGCATAAAGTTAGGCCCTTATCTAACACCATATAAATAATTGACTCAAAATGGGTCAAAGACTTACAGGCAAAACCTGAAACTATGAAAGTAATGATTTTTTGGATATGACACTAAAGAAATAGACAAATTGGACTTCATCAAAATGAAAACAATTTATGCATCAAAAGACAATATTAGCAAAATACAAAGTAACCCACTGAATAGTAGAACATATTTGCAAATTATATATCTGATGAGGGCTTAATATCCAGAATATATAAAGAACTCTTCAACTCAACAACAGAAAATCAAATCATCTGATTAAAAAGTGGGCAACATGCCATAAGAGATAAGATAGACAAGTGGGACCTCATCAAACTGAATAGCTTCTGCAAAGCAAAAGAAACCATCAAGAGAGCAGGGAGACAACCCACAGAATGTGGAAAAATATTTGCCAATTGTCTATCTGACAAATGCCTAACATCCAGAATCTACAAGGAACTCAAACGTGCCAAAAGGAAAAAAACAGCCCCATTAAAAAGTGGACAAAAGACATGAATAGACATTTCTCAAAAGAAGATATACGAGCAGGCACCAGACACATGAAAAAGTGCCCAGCCTCACTAATCATCGGAGAAATACAAATCAAAACCACTTTGAGATACCGCCTAACCCCAGTAAGAATGACTATCATTAATAAAACAAACAACAACAGATGCTGGCCAGGATGTGGAGAAAAGGGAAAACTTTTACACTCCTGGTGGGAGTGCAAACTAGTACAACCTCTTTGGAAAACAGTGTGGCAATCTCTAAAAAAACTAGACATCGACTTTCCATATGACCCAACAATCCCCCCTCTGGGAATATATCTGGAGGAACTAAAATCATTCTGCAAAAAAGTTACCTGCACACGCACGTTTATTGCAGCACTAACATGGAACAAATCGTGCTGCCCATTAAAACTGGACTGGATAAAAAAAATGTGGTACATATACACAATGGAATATTACATAGACATAAAGAAAGACAAACATATGGACTTTGCAGCAACTTGAATGGATTTAGAGTCTATCATACTCAGTGATCTATCACAAAAACACAGAGTTCCACATGTTCTCACTCATAAGCGGACCCTTAACATTTACCATAATATTATAAGAAAAGGATTGGCAGTAGCAAGATACTGCCAGTGTGGGGGTGGGCATAACATCAACGAGGGTATCTGATCTCAAACAAGGCAAAGTGGGGAACAAAGGGAGGCCCAAATTTTACCTGTACAATAACTACTTGTATACCTAATCCTGAATTGTACCTCACATCTTCAAAATAAAATTTAAAAAATTTTTAAAAATGGGCAAATGACTTGAATAGACATTTTTCTAAAGAAGACATGCAAAAGGTCAGTAAGCACACAAAAAGATATTCAACATCACCAATCATTAGGAAAATAAAAATCAAATCTGCAAGGAGATATCAACTCACACCCATTAGAATGGCTACTATAAAAAAAAGTAACAAGTGTTGGCAACGATGTGGAGAAATTGGAAAGAAAGTTTGAGCAAGAACAGTTAGTGCCCTGTTGGTAGGAATAGTGTAAAGTGGTACAGCTGATGTAGAAAACAGTATGACGAGCCTTAAAAATTAAAAATAAAATGACTATTGATCAGGCAATTCCACTTCTGAGTATATGTCTAAGACATTTGACATCAACCTGGAAGATATATTTGTACACTCATGTTCTTAGCAGCATTATTCTCAATAGCTAAAATATGAAAGCAAAACCCAAGTGTATATTGATGGAAGAATGAAAAAGCAAAATGTGGAGTGGAATATTATTCAGCTTTAAAAAGGGAGGACATTCTGACAAATGCTACAGTATGAACGAACCTTGAGGACATTATGATAAATGAAATAAGCCAGTTCCAAAAAGACATATAATGTACAATTTCACTTATATGAGGTACTTAGAGTAGTCAAAAAAATAGAGACAGAAAGTAGAATGATGTTTGCTGGGGTCTTAAGAAAGAGGAGAATGAGAAGTTATTGCTTAAAGATTTTGAATTTCAATTTTACAAGATGAAAAAATTGTGGAAATGGATGGTGTTGATGGTGGCATAACATTTTGAATGTATTTAATACTCTTGGATTTTACAGTTAAAAATGGTTAAGACAGTTGCCAGGGTCTGCTAAAGTCTCTCAAATTTAATGTGTTGAAACTTAATCCCCATTGTGATGGTATTAAGAGGTGGGTCTTTTGGAAAGTGATTAAGTCATGAGGGCTTTGCCCTCATAAATGGATTAGTGTCTTATAAAAGAACTGGAAGGAACTAGCTGAGGCCCTTTTACCCTTCTGTCTCTTCTACCATGTGAGAACAGCTTTTGTCCCTTCCTGGACACACCACCAAGGTACTATCATGGAAGAAGGGAGAGCATTCCTTACCAGGCACTAAATTTTTGATATCTTGATCTTGGACTTCCCAGTATTCAAAACTGTGAAAAATAGATTTCTATTATTTATACATGACCCAGTCTGTATGTGTGGTTTTTAAAAAAATATAACAGCATGAACAGACTAATACAATGATAAATTTCACATGTATTTTACCGCAATTAAGAAATTTGAAAATGAAAATCAAATCTACAATGAAATATCAACTCACGCTCCAAAAAATGAACATCAACTGTTTGTCTTTGTCAAAGTCAAAGGGATCTGAGTCTAGTGAGCAATGCTCTCCAGTCAATGGAAATAAGATAGTGGAAGCCACCACAGGTACGTTTATGACTGACTCTTGGGGGCCAAGGAAACACAAATGAGAACAGTGAGAATCTACAAAGAAGATCTCACTTTTTAATATATTTACTTGGCTTGCACTTTCTCCAAAGGGAAAAACAGAGAAGTTCCTTGAGCATCTTAGAGTATGATTGGCAGGGGACAGCAATCTTCTTTGTAGTGAGAACACAGGGAGGTGGCAAGGTTTTTAAAATAGCCAAAAGCATAGTCGATAGTGGTTGAGTGTGTGATGGAAGCCAACATCAGATACCTCCTCCAGGACTAAGTCACTTTCATCTTCACTCTGGACCATAGCAATGGTCTGTAACTGGCCATATTCCCCTTCTTCCCTTTTCCTCAATTGACTTACGACACAGTAAACAGAAAATGTGTTTTCAAATTAATCTGATGACATCCTTGCCCTGCTTGAACTCTTCAATGGCTTCCATTTGCACTTTGAATAAAATTTAAAATCCTACAACTTTTTGTATGATATGGGCCCTGCCAACCTTTCCAGCTTTACTTACTACGTTTCTCTCTTCACCGAGTTTTAAACTCAATGGCTTAATTGCTATTTCTCAAACAAACCAAACTCTTTGATCCCTTATAGTGTTGGCACAAGCAGTCTCTGACTGCCTGGAAAAATATTCATTGACACCCCAGCCCAATACAGGCCACTGTTGCTTTCTCCTCAACATCCAAGTCTGAATTTCCAGTCTAGATTATATTATATATTATTATAGTATCCTATACTTTGTCTTTACACATATTATTCAGACCAATAGTAATTTTAATAGAAATATGATTCTTTATTGTCTTTCTCCATGAGGGCAAAGACTGTGTCTATCTTGTTTATTTCTGAATTCTGCATATATTGTGCCTGACTCATAATTGGTGCTTAATACATATCTGTAGACTGTAAATGTAGACATGACAGAACTCAAAGAGAAACATGGTTATTATCTCCATGCTTGATTTGAACCAGGACTCAGCTTTCCCCCCCACTAAACATCAAATCTAAATTATCTAGGAAATAACAAATGTCATAGATTTTAAAAAATACTTTTTTGGGGAGATGAAGAGGAGAATGACATCACTCATCATTGAATCAAGTTTAATTAAAAATCCCTGTTAGGTCTCTGTTCTTCCCCTGCAAAGTACCTTTTGGTCTGTTGTCTGACTCTTGGCCCTCCAGGCAGCCTCTCTAGGTTCACAGATCATGGCCTTTACCATCCCCATATCAACATGCCAACAAGGGTTCTCTCTATTCCTTTTTTTTTTAATGTACAGCATTTTAGTTTTAGCCTTTTATTAGTTTGGTAGAACTGTTGTGCCAAAGTACCGCAAACTTGGTGGCTTAAAGAACAGAAATCTGTTGTTTCATAGTTCTGAGATCAAGAAGTCCAAAATCAAAGTATTGGCAAGGTTGGTTCCTTCTGAGGGCTGTGAAAGAGAATCTCTTCAATGCCTCTTGTCTAGGGTGGTTTGCTGGCAAGCTTTGGCATTCCTTGGCTTTTAGAACCATTACCCCAATCTCTGCCTTCATCTTCACATGATGTCTTCCCTGTATGTGTCTGTGCTAAAATTTCCCTTTTGTGTAATCACACAGGTTATATTGGATTAGGGACCACCCTCAGTGACCTCTTCTTAACTAATTACATTTGTAACAACCTCACTTCCAAATAAGATCACATTCTGAGGTATTGAGAATGAGGATGTCAACATATATATTTTCAGGGGGACACAATTCAAACCCACAACACAATCCTCCTGCTCCTTATCCCGAATTCTCCATAAAGAAAAGAGTCTTTTTTAAACTTTATGTTACCTTCAAAAAATATTGGAGAGGACTGCAAGTGAGGGGGATTGTATATAGTGAATACTTTTTTAAATTTTTTTTTTTTTGAGTTGGAGTCTCACTCTGTCGCCCAGACTGGAGTGCAGTGACTGCTCCTGCCATCGCAGCCTCGACCTGCTGGGCTCTGGCGATCCTTCCGCCTCAGCCTTCCGAGTAGCTGAAATTACAGGTGCACGCTGACACGCCCGGCTAATTTTATTTATTTATTTATTTATTTATTTATTTTTATTGTAGAGATGAGGTCTCACCTGCCCAGGCGGGTCTCGAACCCACAGGCTCAGGCATTCCACTCACCTCAGCCTCCCAAAGGCGCGGGATTACAGGCTGAGCCACCGAGCCCGGCTGTGAATACTTTTTATTGGTTCTAAATAATTTTCTCCTACAAATTATTAAAACTGAGAAAGCAGTCAATTTTTTGTCTACAGACTTATCTTCCAAAAATATACTTCAGGTGACATCGTTCTCCTGCTCAAAGACCCGGGTAGGAAATGCCTTGTCTCTTTTATTGACTATTGCATCTCTCGTACCTGACTCGCTCCTAGGCATAGAGTACATGTTTGTAGATATTAAATGAATGCAGATGAAAACATTAATGGCTGCTTTTGACTTAAAAATTAATCAGCCTAACCCACGTCAATTTAAATGCAGCCTGTCTTTCTAGCTTAGCCCACTACTCCACTCCCTACAACCATATACCTTATGCTTTAGCCATAAAAATCAGTCTGCTGTGGTTTTCTGAATACACTCTTCACTTTCAGCCTTGTTCTTTAATTCAAACCTTGCCCTTTGCCTGAAATGTGTTTCTTCCTCCCAACTAGCCAGCTCAACTCAGCTGGTTCCCACGTCTTCCAATGTTAACTTTTCTTCTTTTTCCTTTAACCAAAATTAATCTCTTTCTCAGATAGCTTCAGAGCACTTTAAGTATTTATCACGAGGTAGAGTTATTTAGAATTATATCTGTCTCCCAAGTAGATTAGAATTCTCGAGGGACCAAAAACATGTTATATTTATGTTGTTATTCCTCCTCACAAAGCCAAGCACACTACCTTTGTTGATTCTCAACAGATGCGATGTTAATTAGTGGGTTTTAAAGTTAAATTCAATTGATTTTTCGACTTGTTCTTCTAGGCTAACTTTTTAATTTTTTCCAGTCTGAGAACTCCTTTACAACATGCGTTTTTGAAAACCATATAATAACAAACAAAATGTTTCTATAAATTCAATGATATCTTAAAATAAATTTGTGTTTTATTTATCATTAAGGCATCCACAGACATAGGAAAAAATGGGTGTTTATAAGTTACCAGAGATGTTACAATGTTTGGTGGGTATGCAGATTCTTTGCAAACTTAGTAGCTTACTAACTGCAAATGCATTTCTAGAAAACAGGGACCCATTTGAAAGCTTTTGATTGGGTAATGAGAAAGGAAAGTTGAACCACATAAAAATGAGATAAATTTTTTTCTTTTCTTTTCTTTTCTTTTCTTTTTGAGTTGGAGTCTCCCTCTGTCGCCCAGCCTGAAGTGCAGTGGCACACTCCCGGCCACCGCAGCCTCGACCTCCTGGGCTCCAGTGATCCTTCTGCCCAGCCTTCCAAGTAGTTGGAACTACAGGTGTGCGCTACCATGCCCGGCTAATTTTTTTGATTTATTGTAGAGATGAGGTTTCGCCAAGTTGCCCAGGTGGGTCTTGAACCTGCCGGCTCAGGCAATTCACTCACCTCGGCCTCCCAAAGCACGGGATTATAGGCTGAGCCACCGAACCTGGCCATAAATTCTTTTTCAAAATACTCTTCCCTGCATTCTTTTCAAAATTCATTTATTCTTTCATTATTTGTTCAGCATCTAGTCTGTGCTAGGCAACATTCTAGGTAACAGGAATACAGGAATGAGCAGTCACTACTTTCATGGAACTCACATTCTGTGTGGGGAGAGAGACAATAGATAAATAAATAATAAATAAATAAAGGTGTAAAAACATATTTTGTGAGATTGTGATACACTACCATCCTATGGAAGGAAAGAAAGTGGTGGTGGGGGGGTTACTTTTTTATTTGGAGAGATCATAGAGGGCAATATTGCTAAGGTACCATTTGAGCAGAGTCCTGATGGAGATGAGAGACCGAGCAGGTGTTTATCCAGGAAGGAGCATTCCAGATAGCAGGGATACCAAATGTAAAGGCTCTGAGGAAGTACAATTCTTGGTGTGTTCAAGGAATAGCAGGGAGGCATGAGGCTGGAACAGGGTTAGTGAGGGACAGGGTAAGTTGTAAAAAGAAAGGTCAGAGAAGTAGCAGAGGGTCAGAAAATAGTGATTAGGCACAGATAGTAGTCATTATGGGCACTTTGGTTTTTCCTCGGAACAAGATTCAAAGCCATATATAGGAATGAGGAATTTTTACCAGGTGTAATGCAATCTGACATATTTGAAAAGATCTGTCTGCTGCTATGCTGAGAAATAGATTAGAAGGCAAGAATGAAAGCAGAGAGAACAGTTAGGAGGCTAATTACTAGGAGAAAATGATGGCAGGTAACTTGGATTCGGCTGGTATTGGTGGAATTAGTGAGAAGTAGTTAGATTTTGAATGTGTTTTGAAAGTAGAGCTAACACAGAATAGATAAACAGATTAGATGAGGTATATCAGAGAAAGTAAAGAGTCATTCTGAATCTTCTCTGATGTACACATTGTCCCTTTCTCTCTTGTTTTATTTTTCTGTTCAGCTAGAATCTATCTTTGCCTGTAAAAGTCCATAGGGTAAGTGGCATTAAAGTTCATCCCATCAGAAAGTATCTGTTTCTACAACTGTGTATAGTTGGGTTTGAATTCTTCTGATATTTGGCATTATTTTGCAAAGTTACAAATTGCAAAATCAACATGTTAACTGGCCACATTGCAAATTAGAAGGTTTGTAAGAAGATGATTGTATGTTAACTTTTTTTTTTAATTTTAAGGCTCTACATACTTTAAATATTTGGTTCACCTTGTTTCATCTATGTTATTTTTCCTAATTTATCACACCCTCCCTTTGAGTATGATAAGGAAGAAGTATATATATATGAAATTTTTTAAAGGGGAAAATTGTTTTTTAAATAGCCTCACTTTCTCTTTATTTTTTCTGCCATGGTAGTAAATGTTACACATAAATTTTTAAAATGCATGAAGAAACTTGAATAAAATATGCTTTCTAATAAAGGATATGTTTGTGTGAATAATCCCAAAATTTGGGGAGACAAGTAGAATGTTTCAAGTAAAAAAAGAAAGGGAGAGGATGAGAGAAGAAGCAAAAAAGCATGATCTCTGAGAATATAACTTGTTTCTTATCTGATTTTGTATCTTAAGCAAACATGATAAATTATGAAATTATAGTGATATCTCAAATAATTACAAATAAATACCTTTTAATCTTTAAAATAAATTCTGTTATGTGGTGGACAAAATTCTAAGATAACCTCTTTCTTAGTTCATTAGGGATACTATAGAAAATTATCACATAATTTGCTGGAAACTGGAAGTCCAAAATCAGGGTGCTAGTATGGTCAGGTTCTGGGGAAGGCCATCTTCTGGGTTTTAGATAGCCACCTTCTCATTATATCCTCATATGATGGAAAGAGAGCAAGAAATCTCTTTGGTGTCTCTCTCTCTCTCTCTTTCTCTCCCATCCCTCTGTTTTTTACATTCTTTCCTCTAAAATTTAAGTGGCTAGATAGAATCTGTTTCATAAGGGCACTAATTCCATTCATGAGGACTTCACCATTTTGGCCAAATCACTTCCCAAAAGTCCTACCTCCTAATACCATCACACTGGGATTAGGGTTTCAACCTATGAATTTTAGGAGGACACAAAGATTCAGTCTGTTGCAGCCCACAAGAGTCCTAGTCCGTGGTAATAGACAGGCTTTCTCTCAGTAATTCAATAAAACATTTATCCATGTACTGCTGTGAAGGGATTTTGCAGATGTCACTAAATTCCCAAATCAGTTGACTTTAAAATAAGGAGATTACCTAGGTGGACCTGACCTAATAAACCCTTTAAATCTGGGTCTAGGGGTCAGAGACAGAGGAATTTAAGTTTGAAGTGTGAATCAACCCTAGAGAGAGTCCCTGTTGCTGCCTCTGCAGCTGGAAGGGGCCACGCAGCCACAGATAGGAAGCAGAAAGCAGCCTCTGGCTGACCGCCAGCAAGGAAATGGGGACCGAGTCCTATAGCCTCAGGGAAATGGGTTCTGTAAATACCATGTGAGATTGGAAGGGGACCCTGAGCTCCAGATGAGAACAGACACTGTACAGCATCTTGGTTTCAACCTTATAAAACCCTGAGGACAGAATCTAGCCATGTCACGCCTGAACTTCTGACCTACAGAACTGTGAGCAAATAAATCAGGGTTGTTTTAAGCTGCTGCATTTGTGCTACTTTGTTATGTAGCAATGCATAGTACTAATAATTCTGTAAAATTGATAAACTTCCTCAAAATATTCATTTTTCCAAAAAAAGAATTGCTTGCAAAAACAATTCTAATTTCATTTGAAATAGAAAGTCCCTATTTATTTATTTACAATATATTGTTACAATACTCCTCTCTACCCATCCATTTTATAAATACTCTTCAGACTATGTGGTCATTTTAAAAACCATGATTTTGAATTACTCTGCCTAAATTGACTTCACTACATTAGGCGGGACTGAATGAAACATTCATACAGAACTATTTTTGGTTACTCTAGTGGCCCTTAATTATCTTTTAAGATTTCTGTATTATTATTATTCTCATTCTCAAACCAAATTAATCCTGCTGATTATACTAGTTTGTCTCTGGTTAACAATTAAAAGCTTACAATCATAAAACAAATGTTTGTGCTGCTAATTTTATTTATTTAAACACATTTAGATTTTGAATTCCAGTAGATTTTCCTGCCTTAAATCTTTACTTTAACATGTATTAAATCTCTAACATGTAGTTCCACTGTGAAAATGTAGAAGCCGGGCTCGGTGGCTCAGCATGTAATCCCGCGCCTTGGGAGGCTGAGGTGAGTGAATTGCCTGAGTCCGTGAGTTCGAGACCCACCTTGGCAACTTGGCGAGACCTCATCTCTACAATAAATAAAAAAACTAGCCAGGTGTGGTAGCGCGCGCCTGTAGTTCCAGCTACTTGGAAGGCTGAGGAGGAAGGATCACCGGAGCTCAGGAGGTGGAGGCTGCGGTGGCCGGGAGCGGCCACTGCACTCCAGTCTGGGCGACAGAGTGAGACTCCAACTCAAAAAAAAAAAAGAAAGAAAGAAAAAGAAAAGAAAATGTAGAGTACACCTATCCTTTAACTCAGAAGCTATTGTCCTAGGAATTAATTCTAATATATGTATATGTATTACAGCATATAGCACGTTACATTGGTGGCTCAGTCTGTAATCCCAGCAATTTGGAAGGCATAGGTGAGAGGATTGCCTGAACCCAGGGGGTTTGAGACCAGCCTGAGTGACTGGGTGAGACCTCATCTCTACAATAAATCACAAAAACTAGCCGGTGGTGGCGTGCATCTGTAGTTCCAGCTACTTGGAAGGCTGAGGCAGAAGGATTACCTAAACCCAGCGGGTTGAGGTTGAGGTGGCTGGGAGCATGCTACTGCACTCCAGTCTGGGCAACAAGAGTGAGACTCCAACTCCAACTCAAAAAAAAAAAAAAAAAAAATACTGGAAACAATCTAAATGTCTATAAGTAGACTAAGTTGCAATTTAACTATGTATCTTTACTTTAAAAATTAGCCATCTCTATACTGATGTGGAACAATCTATAAGATATAAATAGTGGACAAGCAAACTGCATAATAGAATTTCTATTATGTTACCATTTATGCAAAACAAAACAAAAACACAAGTATATGCTTGCTTATTCTCTGAGTATTTCTGAGAAATACAAAGGAAACTGGTAATTAGTTAGGTGCTTCTGAGGAGGGAAACTTGATGGTCAGGGCATGGGAGTAGGAGAGAAGCATACTTTTCCCTAGGTATTCTTTTGTTCCTTTTCAATTTTATAATCACATGTATGCATTCCCTATTCAAATCAAATGAGTGGGCCCTTTTTTCTTTTAATTAAGTGCTAATGTTCAGTGGTTTTAGGAGCACAAATGTGTTCAGTCTACGGTAGGAGAAGGAGCAAATCTCTTCCACTTTACACAAATTTTGTCTCTTTTAAGCACAATTATGTTTCTTATATATGTTTTTTTTTAAAGTAAGAGCAAAGAATCTTCTGCAGCTTCTACATACAAGGATATTTTTGTTGTTGTTGTTAACAATTGTAAAGCTAGGCTTATCTCTTTTCCTTTCCTTTTCTTTTTTTTTTTTTTTTGAAAGTCAGGGATTTTGCTTAGTTGCTCAGGCTGGAGTGCGGTGGCATGATATAGCTCACTGCAGCCTCGAAATCTTTTTTTTTTTTTTTTTACAGTATTTATTTTCATTTTAAAGATGTGGGGTATGATTCAGGATTAGGTAAGCTTCAAACTCTTGTGCTCAAATTATTCTCCCGCCTCAGTCTGCCAAGTTCCTGGAATTACAGGTGTGAGTCACCACACCTGGCAAGGCTATGTTAATCTCCAAGCATGTTTAGCTATATTATAAGAAACTATGTGTTGGATAGTTATACAATATTATATTTATTTCACTGAAAGTAATAAATGTTTGGCTTAGCAACTTGAACTTATTAACTTATCTTGTGATAATTAACACACTGACTATGCTCTTGCTGATCTCATTATCATTTTTATTTTTTAGAGATGGGGATCTCACAGTTCTGTCCTGGCTGGCCTTGAACTCCTGGGCTCAAGGGATCCTCCTACCTCACCCTCCAGAATAACTGAGATTATAGGCATACTCCGCCACACCAGACTTTCTCCCCATTATATAAACAGGATAAGTTTCTCTGTTAATTAAAAAATGTAGCAGTTTCTGAGTCTACAGTTCTTTTCTCAGTTGTACAAGAAGATAAAACAGTGCTTATAACAGATTAACATAAAAAATGCGACTGAAAACTTGTGTTCAAACAAATTGGTACTGTGGTTCTGGAAACACGTCTGGACAGAGGGAAGATGAAATAGATTGCTTTAGTCCTAAAATCAGATTTTACCAAAGTAGAAGGGATAGTTTTGGTTCTACTTGGTTATTAACACAGTCAATCTTGAAGCAATTAATTATGTTATAACATGTTTTTATTGATGTGCTGCAAATTTCTATCGTCACAAAAGTTAATTTTTCTCTTTTGTGTGTAAAATAATGCTGGAAAAGAGAATTATTTGTATGTAATAGTTTAAAGTAATATTCTAGTTTTACTTATTATACTTCACATTAGAAATGAAAAGTATGCAACTTTTTTTGCAAATCTGTTTACACACACTTATTTTTCTGGTAAGAAAATTATTCTTTCTTTTGTGTGTTGATATAAATGATTGAATAGGCCTCCTGAAACCACATTTTGATTTTCAGTGGAAGCTGCCTGTCTTTTCTATCAATTTCCTATTTGAGAAACTGTTGTATTGGGTATATTGGGAAAGGATTCAAAATTTAGAAGAAGAGTTAGCAAAAGTGGTGTTCTTTTTAATGGCATGATATGAGGCTGATCAAACTAAGAAACAGTCATATCAAGCTGTGGTAGAGAAACTATTCACTCCCTAAGTGTTTTCTCCCACCTTTTTTCTAAATGAATTAAGGCTTGATCACCCCAGATCAGGTCTGAATATTGGAAGTCTTTAGATGGCTCCTGTATTAGGCAGAGTTCTAGCAGGGAATAGAATTCACCCCAGATAGGCTAAGAAGAACTCACATTCATGGCTGAGCTGCTTACAGAGTCTCACAAAGGATGTGAGGCATCTGAAGACAACAGAAAGTCTTACTTTTCCAAGAGAGGAAGGGGTGGGGACAAAAGTTCTGGAGCTTAAAAGAGCTGGGGCTTTTAGATGGGATTGCCCTGCATCTCTTGGGTAGTCATGGAGGAAAGCAGCTACTGCTAGAGAGGTGGAGCTGAAACTGAGAGGGAGTAAGGAATATATACCCCTCCTCCCTCTCCTCCATCATCTGCTCTCTTCTCAACAGCCTGGCCAAATCTAGAAGGAAATCAATGGCCTGGCCAAATCTAGAAAGAAATCAATCAGTCTCCGGGGCTCAGCCTTCCAGGGAACAGAGTGAAAGATGGAGAATGGATGGGGAGTGGAAGTGCAAAAAGAAAATCAGCACACTCAGCATCACATTACATGTATTAAAATCCTTGGGGCAAATCCCAATAAGGAGCAACATGTATGTGTTTCTCTGCCAGGTAGGCGGCCATTAGTTTGTCCAAACCGCAACTGGCTTTGGGTGATTATGGGAACACTATGTGAACCGAGGTGGGGTTTTAAGGAAAATTTTTTTTGGATATTTGTTCATTAAACATGCGTATGCATAATTGCCATAGTATGTTGCATATCATATCCTGAGATGTATAATTAATATTCTAGATAGATAACAAAGTGCTTGCATAAATTTTCAAGTTTTTCCCTCCTCAGAGGAATTAAATTAACAAATTAAAATCTGAAAAAAGTACACATTCAACATTAAAGAATAAGAATCTGAGTGTGATTGGAGGATATTGTGAAAGATTGTGTTAAGGAGAAAAGATATAGTTAATTCTTTTCTCCTTTCACATTCTGTAAGGGAAAGCTGTCATTTTAAAACTGTAATTGGTGAAAATAATTTAAATTAGTTAAATAAAATTAACTTTCACATGGTAGGATCTAATTTGCTAATTAATTTCTAAGTGGAAAATAATGCATATTTATTTTAGGTGTGAAATTTTTTTTTTTTTTGGAGTTGGAGTCTCATTCTGTCGCCCAGACTGGAGTGCAGCGGCCGCTCCCGGCCACCGCAGCCTCGACCTTCTGGGCTCTGGCGATCCTACCGCCTCAGCCTTCCAAGTAGCTGGAACTACAGGCGCGCGCTACCACCCCTGGTTAATTTTTGATTTTTATTGTAGAGATGAGGTCTCGCCAAGTTGCCCAGGCAGATCTCGAACTCGCGGCCTCAGGCAATCCACTCACCTCAGCCTCCCAAAGGCGCGGGATTGCAGGCTGAGCCACCGAGCCCCGGCTGAAATTTATTCTTACAGAAGGAATAATTTTCTCTTACCAGAAAAAAATAAGTGTGTGTAAATATATTTGCAAAAAAGTTGCATACTTTTCATTTCTAATGTGAAATATAATAAGTAAAACTAAAATATTACTTTAAACTGTTAGATATGAATAATTCTCTTTTCCAGCATTATTTTACAGCAAAAGAGAAAAATTAACTTTTGTGATAATAGAAATTTGCAGCACATCAATAAAAACATGTTATAACATAATTAATTGCTTCAAGATTTACTGTGCTAATAACCAAGTAGAACCCAAATTATCCCTTCTACTTTGGTAAAATTTTCATACAGATTTGGATATTTTAATTTTGTGGTAAAAGCTTTTAGTATAAAAGTAGTATATGATAAGTATATATTAAAATGTGACATTTTTCTTTTTTTTTTTTTGAGGTGGAGTCTCACTTTGTCACCCAGATTGGAATGTAGAGGCCGCTCCCGGCCACCTCAGCCTCGACCTGCTGGGCTCCGGCGATTCTTCTGCCTCAGCCTTCCAAGTAGCTGGAACTACAAGTGTGCGCTACCACGCCTGGGTAATTTTTAATTTATTGTAGAGATGAGGTTTCGCCTGCCCAGGCGGGTCTTGAACCTGTGGGCTCAGGCAATCCACTCATCTCGGCCTCCCAAAGTGCTGGGATTACAGTCTGAGCCACCGAGCCCGACCAAAATGTGACATTTTTCTAATTTGAGAATTTTTTTAGTGCTACTTATAGAAGTGTACATTGGTGAATTGCCTTTTTTTCCTTATAATTCTGACTCCTTTCTCCAACAGCTCTGTGGCAATAGTGCTGTTATTTCTGTAATAAAACTAGGATAAACCATGGTATATTTTTAATCCATGAAAAGATTCTATTTTTTTCCTACTGATGCTAAAATGTCTAATTTTTGTACAGCTGTAATTTCAAGGCTTAGTTTATATCTGCCACCATCAAAACCAGTATTTAAGGGCGTAGATATCAAAAGTAAATATGGGAGTGCAATTAGAAATGTTAAAATGTAAATAATGCATGTATTTTATAAACAGGTTTTTGTAAAATTACAACCAAATTTAGATGAAGCTATGAAATTCTTTCATTTGAGCTATCTGGATAACTTTTTAAAAGATCTTTATTGATATGTAATTTACATACCATACAATGTATTCATCTAAAGTGTACAATTCAATAGTGATTATATAGTCACAGAATTGTGGACCATTACAGTCATCAATTTTAGAACATGTTCATTTCCCTAAGGAGAAATCCTGTACCCATTAGCAGTCAGTCACTCACAATTTCTACCCCATTCCTTTAGCCCCTGGCAATCATGACTCTTCCTGTCTCTAGAGATTTGTCTCTTCCTGTCTCTAGAGATTTGTCTATCTAGGCAAATTTTTAGAAGTGCAATCTTTCTCTGACAATTCTTAATTTTATATTGATTTATAACATTTTGATACAAATTTATTTGTATTTTCTTCCTAATTGACTATTAATTTAACACTCAGGATATATATAAGAATTTTGAAAATATTACAGTTGATCCCCCAATTGCTATCATAAAATACAAATAATGACACCTGTGGGTTTTTGTTTAGGTGTAATTTTCTTTCATAAGATATAAAGCACTTTGGGATAATTTTTAACAGATAATCAATCAATCAATTAAACAATGTAATCCTCACGATGCTACATTAATCTGTATTCATAACCTCTGTCCCTAAAGGGTGGTGAAGGGAAATGTTGATTCTGATCTAGTCCTTTTTGTCTTCTAGATCTCTGGCACATGTCATCAGCACTGGAGACCTGACTTTCCCATAGAAGTTTCTTTATTATTGTCAGAGAATTCTTACTTTCCCACTAGCCCTTGCTTGAGATTACGTTCAGACTCCTCAATGACGTATTTCTAAACACTAGCTACTGCACTGATCTGTGAGAGGCTGGAGTTCAGGAAGCTTTTGTTTGCACAACATTCTGCCAAATGCTGATTGTCATTGTTTGTTATTTAGGAAATTGCTTCTCTCTGTGTTTTCCTGCTCTTGTTGTTTTCTGCTCTCTCTGCCCTCCTCATGTTCCTCTGAATTTTGTTGAAACAATGCAGTGTTTGGAGGCTGCCATCTCATTGGATGGAGCATTTTACTTGTAGTAGATTGTGAAAAGCTTGTTTGTTAAGAGTTTCTGAGAAAATAATCTCGAATCTGGCTGATATTGCTGAATTTTATTCTTTCCTTTTGCTTGCAGCCACTCACAGTCCTACTTTTAACCATTTTATACTTATCTTTTATTTGACTTACTGAGGAATGTGTACCTGTCACCGTGGTTGCTGAGATCTTTGGCATACCTCTTTACCGCTTAATGCTTTTCTAGGCTAAATTCCACTTCCCAACTTAGAACTTAAGTGGATCTACATTTCCCAGCTTCCCCTGAAGGGACTTATTTTCACTAGTCAGATGTACTCCTGTAAGATTTTGGTTTGGAAGAAACTTATGTGAAGAAACAAGCAGGATGAGGGGCATCCCTTAGTCAAATAGAGTAGGTTCTACGGGTCTGTTGTAGAGGTGCAGTTTCCTGATCGTACAATAGGAAGTGTGATCAGAAGCTCAGTATAATACCAGAGTTGGACATAAAGATCTGCAGTTGCTAGCATATGGAGTGTAGTTAAAACCTTGATGATATCATGAATACTGAGACATGAGACTGTGTAGATTGAAAAGCAAAGGAATGGAGAATGGAACTGTTGGTGTACAAAAGTGCAACCAGGAAATGTGAAGCAAACCAGGCAAAGGACAGTAGGAAAATGAGCAGTGCAATGAACTAAGGGGGCTTATCCTAACTGCAGGAGAGAGCTGCTGTTTGCAATGGTGCTGTGTGGTATTTCTGGCCCAGCAATGCCCAGTTCTCAGATTTTTTTCAAGAGAAAGTAGAAATCCAGATTGGGGGTAAATTTTCTAAGTTTTATACATTGCCAACGAATTCAGAAATTATTTTGCAGGTTTGTGTGACCCAATAAAAGTTAGATTCAGCTTATGGGTTGCTGGCTTTTGATCCTTGCTTTACTGGTGAGAAGAACATGACATCACAAAGAAGATCTATAAGAAACAGTGAGACAGGAGAGTGTGGGAATACAAAAGTCAGGGAAATTGACAAGAGGGGAGCCTGGTTAGTACTGTACAACTCAGAAAGAGGTCCTGTTAGATAAGGATTAAATGTCTCCATTGTATTTAGTAGTGTGGAATTCATTGGTGCCCTTTGTCAAACCACTTCAGAAGAATAGGAGAAAAGACCAAGTTGCGGTGGATTGAGGAATGAGAGACAGAGAGGTGAGACAGTGGAGACTACTCCAAGGGCTATGTCTAAAAGAAGATAAAAGAAGTTTTTTTTAAAATGTGTAGTCTAGCCTAGAGAGAAAGAAAGAGAGAGAGAGAGAGAGAGAGAGAGAGAGAGAGAGAGAGAGAGAATACTTTGAATTAGGCAAACTTTGCTAATTATATTATTTTGATTTCCTATCATCTTATTTTAAAAATTTTATGAAGCATATTAATAGTCTCAGATAATTAAAACCACTATACAGGGAGAATTTAATATGATGAAGGGAAAGCTGCTGATTGAGTGAGTTTCTGGGGGAGAAGGGAGGGAGTGTGGCAGAAAACAGGAGGGAGGGCAACCCCCTTGGGCCCCTCACCTGAGAAGTGGGCATTTTCTGAGCTTTTCTGTCATCTCAATAAATCCTACTTTAAAAAAAGGGGGGTTGGGGGGAGAAAAAGAAAACAGGATTCTTTGAGATTATAGCTTCTCTGAGACTTAGACAAGGTATGAAATTGGGAAAACTTACAATTAATGATGGCATTTGGAGGAAGCTGAGGTAATTCTTTTCTAGTTGGGTAGATAAGCCAAGGTTCACTGATATTGGGGGCAATGGGAGTGAATAGTCTGCTTGAGGAGAGTGGAGAAGGTTTGGAAATATGAGTGAGGGTAATGGGAACAAGAAATGTATGTAAAATACTGCTTAGGAGGTTGACACACTCCATTGAGATTAGATCCCATACTTGTGTAGAGGCACCAAGATGTGCTTCTAGAGGATTTCTTTGTTGCTTAGCAGCATGGGTATGTGTGGAGAGTGGATTTCACTGATCTCAGGTTAGGGTTTTGGCCAGAGGGTGTGGGTGTGGGGAATTCACAGAACCAAGTTTCTGGAGAGATTAGTTGAAATGACTGAAGTAGGAAATGATATGAGGTCTGGAGGGGTAGAATGACAAAAAATGGAGAGAGAGAGAGAGAGATCCTTTTACTTTTAGGTCAGGCTATGGACTATGGGAATTGTGGCAGTTGGATGCATTCCTTGGAGGATTTCTCACACAATTGTTTTGAGCCTTCTTTTCTCAGCTGGTTGCTGAGATCTCCCTGATCTTAGAATAACAGCTTTGGTTTCCAGACCCATGGATGAGGCTGAAGTACTACCCTAAGAGATGATAAAGAACTACTGGAAGAAGTTGTACCCAAGTGCCAGGGAAGGGAAGTGGAGAAATATCAAATAAGGAAAAACTAGAGTTCAAATGTCACCACTTTTCATTCAAAATTCCATTCTCCTCTTGACAAACATACCACCTCATACATATGACTGGAAGGAATGGTGGAAGTAAGTCCACAGCTCCTAGTCTTTGCCCACCTTAAGTCTCACTGGGAAGATAGGGGAGAGCAAGAGTATTCTGTTAGGAAAAATATGCCTTGTGATGTCTATGACTAAGTGCCTTTATTACCACCAGGTACACTCCAGCAGCAGAGACCAAATCATATGTGAGAATTCTAGTCAGTTCTGGCTGGGGAAACAGGGCTGAACATGGCTTCCTGGACGCATGTTCAGAGACGCATGCATGGATATTCTGGTTACCTTTGGAACATCAGGGAGCTAGGGCTCACTCAGATCTTTAAATGAACCTAGGTCAGTAGTTAAACATTAACATGCATTCAGATCACTTGAAGACCTTATTAAAACATAGATTCTTGGACCCTACCCTAGCGATTTTGGTTCAGTGGTTCTGTGGTAGTGCTCAAGAACTTGTGTTTCTGACAAGCTCCCAGGCTATGCTTAGGAGTCCCAGGTATTGCTGTCTTTTGAGTAATCCAACCCCTCTGCCACCTGCTGTCATTGAGCCATAAACCCATAGCAATCTCAACAAACTACAGAGACTGACCTGACCTTCATCTTGGTCTTTCATAGTCATCACTGCTCATTGGCTGCACCATGACCATGAAATCATTCCATTCCATTGATTTTTTGGGGGATGGTGGGGATCTAAAAAATATACAGATCTATTGAAATCTCTTTTTTGAACTGGAATCAGTGTGGAGCCTCTTCTTTCTCACCAGGATGTGTCTGTTGTCTCTAACTTCTTTCTAGGGTCCCAAATTCTTGAGAAAAGTGAATACTTGCTCTTTTGCCAGAGACCTGAGTCCTTGGGGGAATGAATACAAGAGACAGTTGGTGGAAGCATATCTGGCTCCCAACCTTGCCAGTTGGTTCTCTGACCATATTCTTAAAATAGAAAAATGACAAATTACAGCTCTGCCAGGACTACATTTGGTCTAATCCAGAGAATATGTTCTTAAGTGTCCGAAGGACTCTGCCACAGGAATCTTGTTGGTACCAGCCAAGATATCTGAGGTCTAAGGATGGCAAACCCCAGGGACCATCCAATACTCATGGGGGGATTCCAGTAAAATAGAAGCTGGGATTTGGACATGTCTGGGCAGGTCCACTGAATACGTAGGGCAGGCATGCCTGGTATCTATTTACGTGACAACTTTTGGCTGAAGAAGGATTGTGTGGTGCTTTGAATGGAAAATGGAATGGGAAGAACAGATATGTGTCAGTCTTAGGATCCAGGCTTTAAAAAAATCTTCTTTAATAAACAAGTCTATTAATTATATAATATATGTATCTTTTATATCTGATAATCCTACAATTTATATTAGGATTTTTATACTTTGGAAATACCTTATTACTATCTTTAGGTATCTATATTCCTCATGTAAGATATTGTATCAAAATTCAAGAAGACTGATTTAATTTATTTTACTACGAGGAAATGTGTTGGTTTTATGAATTAAAAAAAGACACATTTTGTGGCTTTGGAAATGTTGGCGGGTGAGTAAACTTTTTCTACATTTCCATGGGAAATAATGCATATAAACCTGTTATTTTGAGTGGTACATTTTTGCTTTACCACCTAGAACTTCATGAAGTTTTGTTAAGTATTAGTATGGCTAAAATACTTTACAAGTAATGTTTCCCTTCCATTTAAAAAACTGTTTACACTTGTGCTTCTGGTCTTGGTTGGTACCATTTCTCACTCATATTTTTCAAAGTAAGATTTGATTAATGAGTCATTATACCACCTTTTTTTCTTTAATTGGTAATAATTATAATAGGACAAGAGGACACTTATTTGCCATTTTTTTATGTGCCAGGCAATAATCTAAGCATTTAATATATCTTATCACTTTTAATCCTCACAACATTGTTATGAGAGAGGGACTTTCACTATTCTGATTACATAGGTGAGGAAACTGACATTCTTGTCAAAAATACATAGCAAGCAGTAGGGAGAATAGGGATGTTGGGTGTTTGGGGTGTTACAGTGAAGGTACTAATCACTCTAAATTTTAAGATGATTATAGAAAAGGCTTTTTCTCAGTTTGGGTATGGTTTAGGTGTCAGGAATTCTCTCACTGCCAATTTTAATTCCCTAAATAGTCTTGCTAAAGTCACCGGAATCATTTTCCAGTCTCTTGGTCATACAAAATGATTTTTAAAAATGACTCTGGTATTTCATTCCTTCCCCAGACAATGAAGAGAAGCAGTTTACTGTACACCTCTCCTTCTTGGAAATGATTTTTTAAAAATTTAACTTTTCACTTGGATGTATAGTAATTACAAACATACAGAAAAAGTGCAAAAAGAAAGTACTAAAAATACCATATACTTTTTATTCAGATCTGTTATTGTTAACATTTTACTCCACTCCCTGTATCATTTGTACACTTTCTCTTTGAATATATGTGAAAAATTGGTAAAACCTGTACTATTTTTTCTTCTAAATCATTGAAGAGTAACTTTCATACATTGTGGCCCTTTCTCCAAAATACTTCATGTATTTCCTGAGTTGAAGAATATTCTTTCACATTACCAGTACAGTAATCAGTTTTAGTAGTTTTAACACTGATGCAACACTTTAATCTTTGGACAGCATTCTGATTTTGTCATATGGCCCAAAACTGTTGGTTTATGGCATTGTCTCCCTTAGGTCCAGGATCCAGTCTAAGATCAGGAACTGCACTTAGCTGTCCTGTTTGAGAACAATTTTAATTATGCCAGACTTTATTTTTCTATGTTCGAGAAACTAGATAGTATATAAAAATCTTAGTTTAAATTAGACTTCTGATCAGGTATGGTGGCTTACTCATGTCATTCCAGCACTATGGGATGCTGAAGTGGGAGGATTGTTATAGCCCAGGAGTTCGAAACCAGCCTAGCCAACATAGCAAGATCTCATCTCCAAAAAAAAAAAAAAAAAAAAAAAGCCAGGTGTGGTGGCAGGTATCTATAATCCCAGTTGAGGCTGAGGCAGAAGGATCACCTGAGCCCAGGAGGTTGAGGCTGCAGTAAACCATGATTGTGCCACTGCACTCTAGCCTGGGTGACAGAGTGAGACTCTAATTAAAAAAAAAAAAAACTGATAGATTTTTCATTAGCAACTGTTTCTACTAATAACATTATATGAATAAGTGAATTAGACTTCTTTTGGGTAATAGTTGAAATTTAAACAGTAGTCCAGTGATATTAATCTACTTTTGATATTAAAAAAATACTTCTACTTTTCTTGGTACCAATTAGCCTAAAGCAAGATAACTGGAAAAGTAGGAAACACCAAGAAGGAAAATGAAATACTTTCTGGTTTTTTAAGAAGAATGATTGATGCTGACAAATTTGGAATAAAAATTTTAAATAAATAATCTGGATGTTTTTTAAAAGGCAAGCTGTTGATTTTATCACTCCCCCTTGCCAAGACACACATCAGTGCCTGTTAAATTTGACGTTTTTACTCTGATCATCAATGGCAGTTTTAAAGCATCTGTAGCATCCCAGGACCAAGTAACAAATCAAATCCAGGAAGGGCTGTGAAACTGTATCTGCCCAGCCCTCTTTCCTTTCCTGAGAGCCTCTCCCTAGTGGCACACCAGTAGCTCATCTGCACTGGAGAAGTTATGACCCTTGTCTTCTTGTGGTTAATGGCAGCCTGTTTGTTTTCTGCACCTCCCTTTCCCCTTTCTCTGGGAACCCGGGGCTGAAAGGTAACAAAACCCAACAGGCCATAATCATTATACAAATTCTGTCTACTGAAGAGGCTCCTCTGTCTCCACCAAATTTCTCATTTGGTGATCACAGTTGAGAGTCAATGGTCTCCAGTGATTATTTTAAATAATTATTCATGTTAAAGAGAGTTTTTTACAGAAGGGATGAACTTTTAGAAAAGAACTTGAGTCATTTTTGAAAGAAAGAACATGCTTATCTATTTAGCAATGTTGGTGACTGTTTTTTGTGCTTCCCCCTCATAGTCCTGATACTCACTTCTTTATATCTTATATTTCTTTGATGTTTTTAATCCACGTAGACTTTGAATATGTAAGCACACTATGAATTGGAAACTTGTGTTGATGATCTAGTTACATACCTATATATTACAGTATATCTCAGGGACCACTGATTGATTCCCCAAATGCCATTCTGAGGCTTGCATATTGCACTTTGATACTTTTAATATACTTAGTCTTTGAATATGTAACACACAAGGAATTGGAAACTTCTGTTGATGATCTAGTTATGTATTTCTAAGTATTACAAGGACCACTGCTTGGTGCCCTAAACACCATTCTGAAGCTCTAATAGTTAATAGTGTCTAATGTAAACTGCAAAATGTTGACACACTTTCTCTTACCTTGAAAGTGTTTAATCTCATGAACCACAGACATCATTGTGAAATCTACCTCCACCATCAACCTTACTCACCAAGTCCCTAAAATTACAACACTATAATGCCTATTTCTGCAGTTGATATTCTGATTTCTAGACTGTGCTTGTCAAATATTATCAGTCTGCTTTCATTTTTCCTTGTGATGTATGTTGCTTTTTTAGAGATAGGAAAGGAGGATATAGGGTGTCCCTTGATATGGTAATGAGCTTGCAACAGGGACAGCTAAAAATATTGTTATTATTTATTCATATTTTTAAAGAGGAAACACTAGGCTTGCTATGTTACAGGGAAGAACCCACATCTACAGCCTATTCCTTCTATGGTTAGTGACAGGTATATGTCACTCCTACAAAGGAGTTGCTGGACCTCAGATCTCTTTGTCTTTCAAACTCCACTGAGGTGATTTGTAACTAACCTCACTTTCAAGCTTCTACTGCCTTGGCCACTTAGTTTCAGTGATAACCATTTTCCGCAGCAAATGTACCATATGCATTTTTACTCAAAAGCCCAAACAACTTATTTTGCATCATCAGGCATTGAGACCATTGGCTTTTTAAAATTTTTTTATTTTTTCACTCATCATTTATTTACAAATACACATTATAACTTTTATATACATTGCACATTTACATGGTAGAAAAGTACAAAACTATATATTTAAATGAATTTATATTTAACTTGCCATGTTTGAAAATATAAAATTGCATCAGAAAAAAGTATTATGAAAAGCAAGAAACTTGAACTGATAAAGCTTTGATATAACTTTTAGTGACACATTGTTTGAAAAAGAACTAATTTAAAATGTACAGCTGAATAGCTTCAAGGAAACACCTTGCAAAAGGTTGAATGTGTAGCCTTCACCTTTCTTTAGTCTCCTGACACCCACTTCACTTCATTTCTTTGGAACTGCAACATCTTAAAAGTACGTTACTGAAATTCGAACACTGCTATCATTTCCTGTCTCACAAACGTCTTCATCATAACAAGAGAACAGAAGTAGGAGTTTCCTCAAAGATGCATATCCTCTGTACTTTGTATTTGAGTCAGAGTTATAACGCCTTTTGGTCAGTCAAGGTTCCTTGTAAACAAAACCCGAGGGATCATGTATGTACAGATCAGGCAGCAGAAAATCCAATAAATAAACATGACAGAAACTGATATGCAAGTGTGTTAAAGGTGTAAAAGAGTCTAATGACAGTGAAATGAGGGGAGACAGATGAGCGAGTGAATAGCAAGGAATGGACTTAAATGGTTTACAAGGAAAAAAAAGCTTTTACTTTACAAGCAAGAGACTTCACAATAAATAACAACTGCTCTTCCTTTCACGAATAAATTTCTTCAAAAACAAGGTGTACAGTCAACCAGACATTTTATGTATAAATTATAAAACATGACACAGTATAAATAAATGTCTACAAGTCTCAACTATGGGCCTCATCCAGTAGACCTCACAATGACCGCCTCTCCGTGTCCAATGAGTAACAAGGTGGCCTGGGAGAGAGCTTTAGGACAAAGGTCCTTTAATGTATAGTTTTCCCCCCAAATAAATAAGCATACACTTATTTACAGTATGGACAATATATTTTTTCTTCCTTTTTTCTTTTTTTTTCTTTTTTTCTTTTTTTTTTTTTTTTTTTGCCCAAAGGCTATGTCAACACTGAACACTTGTGGAGGGTTTACCACTCTAGAATAGAAGATATAGGAAAGCTGTAGTCCTGGTCTTCATCTTCCTCCTCTTCCTCGGTGTCTTCCGAAATGGCTAGATGGGGGAATACAGGGGAGCTGTTGTTTAAATATGGACAACAACAGCGCAGAAGCAGCTCAGTGTATGTTTTCAAAGCCCTCTGATACAGCCATATTACAGCGTTGCATTTTTATGTGACTTGCAGTGAGATGCTTTTTTGTTTGTTTTTGGCATCTGCTGTTATGCAATAAGTTTTAAAATTTTTTAAAAAATAAACATAATCTATGAAGTCAAAAACTGCAGAAAGTTCTGAAGAATCAATGGCTCAGGTTTTACGGGCAGATTCCTGAAATTAGATAAAAAGCGCTCTTGTGTTCTAGGTATAACTGCTTTGGGTCCTTAATTCAGAGTTAGTAGAGGCAACTGCAAAAAGCAGCAGCCTGTGTGTGATAATATAAAGCTGTCTTTGGAATAAAAACAAAAACAAAAAACTTTTGAAGCAGTTAGTTTAGACTCAAGTGTTAATAAAGCAAACAGCAAAGCACATTAACCAAGAATTAACCAAAGAATTAAGGACAAACAACTGGAAACAGACTTTTTAGAGGCAACCCCGTTGATGATCACCGGATAAGTCCTAAAAGCCAGGAAACATTGCAGAGTATTTTTCTTTGGATCACTGAATTGCTGGTGATATTTAGCAGCTACCTAACTTGAACAGAAATGGGTTTACGTGGGGAGGTTTGCGTGCCTTCTAAGTGTCCATTCTCTAGGGCTTGCCTGGGAAAGCCTTAAATTGCAGCAAGGTTAAAAATCACACTTACAGTTGCAAGATCCGGAGTGCTTTACTTCCAGCAACACGCCTGAGGAGCAGGCAGCTTCCTTCATGGCACACTCACTGGCATAAGTGGCATTGTCACTGGCACAGACAGGCTCATCGGATTTACTTTCAGGGCATAGCTCATCACAGAGGGAACACCGGCCTCTCCCAACCTTGAAATCCCATAAACATTTTTTTCCACCAGTGCACTGGATATCTTCACAGGACTTTGCTTCTAGGATATAATACATCTGTGATAAGTCAACTGATTTCCCCCATTTGCCCCTTTTCTCCCTTTCTCTAGACCCCTGTCAATAAATATAAACATAACTTATATCTTATTACTTACTTATGGGGGTAATGGAGAGATTGTGCAAAAATGCTTGACAATAAAACTGACATTCTCTCGCTCGCGCGCTCACACACACACACACACACACACACAGACCACAGTTGCTTAGGTACTATATTCATGCATGAAAACAGTAATTTTTGGAATTGGATTTCATAATGTTCAGTTTAGTTAAATATGTATCTTACTGGGACCTTTTACAAGAGAAAATAATTCTATCAATTACTGGAATCTGATAACAGATTTTAGGAACCGCTAAGTAATTATTTTTTGCTTTCAGCAAGTCTGGCACTTCAAAAATGTGTAAAATTGAGTGAGTTCTAAGTTTTCTAAAATGGAATATTGCTTCTTGCTGGCATTTGAATATATATGTCAATGCCTCCGGAAGACAACGGTTTTCATGAGGGATGCTGTGGTCACAACAGTTTACCCATACTGAAGAGTATTCCTCCCTCTGGTGAAACCAGTTTGGGGAGGCCTTGGGCTTCATTTATTGGTTAACCCCACAGTTTTAACACTAGAACTAGCCTGTCTTCTTTTTCCTTCTTCAATTCAGAATACCTACTGATACACTTTCCCTCATAGGCTAATCCAATAGATCTGCCCAGCAGGCAGGTAGCCTTCCTCAGGTGGCAGGCACTGGAGTAGGTAACGCCATCGTTCCCACAGAGGTATTGCTCAGAGGAAGTGGGCTCCGGGCAGATCCGATTACATGTCACACAGTAGGCATTATTGGTCTGGTCCACCACACATGTGGAGCTGCCTGGACAGAAAACATCCCGACAAGTCTCTGAAACAAAGAGGAAAACACAAATGAATAGGTGCCTTCTGGTCCTTAGGGAACGAGCATTTGATATTATCAAGGAAACCACAAAGAGGAAGTATCCAGCTTTTAAAAGGGAATTTGGGGGCGCTGTGGTTTTCAAGAGAAAATCTACGACTCTAGGTTGGTCCCTTTGGCGTTCTTAAAGAGTCTTTAGAAGTTAGAAAAGAACTCCTTTATTTCCTTTCACTATTATTATCATTTAGGCTCGTACTGTGGCATGCAGCCGTCCCCCAAGGGGTCTTCTAGTGGGTGTACTTCAGGTGCCAAGTCGGAGGAGGGGTCAGCAGGGTTTTGCTTAAAAGGGGAGGCCTTACTTTTACATTTGCCTTGGTACTGGACTTCCAGTTCCGGCTGCTCTTTACATCTGGCCTTGAGAAGTGCACATTCGTTGCGGTAGGTTTTCCCATCCAACCCGCAGACTGGACCCTTCCAGGTGATATTGGAACAATCCGGGGCGCAGACACAGCGGGGCTTGTTCTTCTTGTTCATTCGGCATTTTTTCCCGGGTCCGCAGTCCACGTTCTCACACGTTTCTATGAGTTGGAAAGAGGCATGGATGAAAACCGGAGCCACGCAGTTTGCGGGTCGGCCAGGAAGGCTGCGGGCCCCTCGAGCCGTCGCGCGCCCTGAGTTCGCGCCGGGGGGGGGCCCAGGCTCTCCCCCAGAAGACCGGAGGGGGCGAAAAGGCGCGGGCCGTGGGCTGTACCCCAGACCCATCGCTTCCCTTGCTGAGAAGTCGGGCGTGTTTCGCCTGCAGCCGGTAACAGGCAGAATTCGGATCCGAACGAACCGCTCACTAGGGCCAGGGGCAGGAAGGGGAAGCCCACGAACAAAGCTCTCCTACCCTCCAAGCCCAGCCAGGTAGTGAGGAAGCTGAGGCTAAGACGCCCCCTGCTGAGGGCCTGCAAGTTGAGGAAGGAAGAGTCCTACCTTTACAGGGGATGCAGTTGGGGGCGCCCCCGTTGAAAATCATCCACTTGAAGAGGGTGTTGTCATTCACGTCCTCCTCAGTCCACGAGGTGCTCAGGCGGCCGGTGCTGCAGCACTCCTCCTTGCTCAGTTCGGTCTTGTACAGGACCTGGCAGCGGCCGTTCTTCGCTTGGCGGAGCCAGCAATTCCCAGCTGGGAAGAGACCAGGGTGGGGGGTGGGGGGGGCGGACGAGTGAGCCGCGGCGGGGCCGGGGGAGGGAGGCGGCTCGCGAAGGAGACCCGGCGGGACCGGGTGGGGGTGCGCGTGGAGGAGGGGGAGCCAGACAGACGCTGGAGAAAAGTAGAAAATAGATCGAGGGGGGGGTGGGGGGGCGCAAAAAGGGGGGTAGGGAAGCCCTGATCACAGAGGTGGGAGGTGGGGGAGGGGGAGGGAAAGCGAGAAGAAGCCGGAGCGCCCCAGCCATATCAATGTCAGTTACCAGTGACCCAGACACAACACGTGCAGCTTGCATTGACTTTTACTAGACTGTTTACTTTTATTCGTCCCATTTCATAACCTGCAGCGACTCGAAGAGCAGATTAAAGAACCTGACAAAAACAGGATGCGACGGATGTTTTTACATGTTGGTTTCATGTAGGCGGTACGGAATTATTTGTGACAGGGGTGAAGAAAGAACGGTACACACACGCGCGCGCGCGCGCGCGCCACACACACACACACACACACACACACACACACACACACACGACATACACACGCAGGAACAGATCAAGCAAAAGGCACTTGAGAAAAATGAAAGCAAAAAAGGAGCCCGGCCCAGCCCGCGCGGCCTCGAGGAGCCGCGCGCCCGACGGGCCCGTTTTGCAATCCGCCAGACCCGAGCACGCCCGCGGCCACCGCGGTCTTTCGAAATCTGCGAAGGCGGCTCTCCCCGGCGCCCACGTCCCGGACGGAGCCCGGGCAGCGCCTGGCCCCGCCAAGCCGGCAGCCCAGCGCGGCGCGGTGCGGACGGCGAGGGCAGTGCCCGGGAGGGCACTTTGCGACACACTTACAATGTTCACGCGAACGCGGGGAAAGTAACACGTTCAAGGGGCGAGGCTTCCGCCCATTTCCCGGTTACTTACTTGTACCTAGATCGCCTACCTCCCGAGACATCTTTGCAAGTGATTTCTCCCCCCTTCCCTCTTTTTCACGTTCGTATTTGGATCCTTCTCGTGCACCCCCAATAGGACTTTAACAATACTTGGATCGCAAGCTGCTATTATTATTGTTTTTTAGTTCTGCCTACAGATGAATTGAAATAAACTAATCTATTTTTAAAAGACAAACTTTAGAAACCTGTCCTTAATCCAACGCAGAATTTAAATCAGTTATGGGCTGCTCACGGTTTTACAGAAAGTTAAGTCAGAAGAATGAAGCAAAAGGGGGAAGAAAAGCTGTAAAGTACGCCAAACACTTCGGTATAATATTTTGGCTTTTTGTGTTTTTTGCGGGGCCGGGGGAGGGGGATTGGAAGAAGCATCCACTAAGCAGAAAGCTACTTCCTTCTAAAAAATTTTCAGCACCCACATTTCCAAGTTTGGGCAAAGTTTCTGAAACCAAGTCCCCCGGCCACCGAAGAAAATTCAGTATCTTTCCCCGCAAGCCATTTTTAAAAAGTATCCCAAAGATGTGGGAGGGAGAGAGGTTAGATTGCAAATCGGTCGGCTGAAATCTCCAGGCTGATAATTCTCGTTCCCTCCTTCAGAGCCAGCAGAGGAGATAACATCTAAACTCATCATGGCCAGAACTTAGAGCCTCTAGTCCCAACTACTGAGAGACTCCAGCTCGCTCCCTTTCCTTTTTAAGGATAACACAGCTCCAAACTCCAGTCCCCGTCCTAAAGTGTCACTGCCTTGAGCGTTCCCACTCCTCTCCATCCCGGAGTCGCCAAGCGGGTCCAACATCTTCCGGGAGGGCAGCGTTGCCCAGAGCAGACCAAGTGGAGACGACGGAAAAGTGGAGAAGCCCGTGCCCTCCGAGCCTCCCCGGCGCGTCGCCCCCGGCTTACCCTGGGCGCTGCGGTCCTCCATGAACTGGCAGAGCAGCAGCAGCAGCAGGCAGAGCCCGCCGGGCTGGTGCCTCGCGCGGACCATCGTGGGGGCAGGCGCGGGGCGCGGGGCGCGGCGGGCGGGGAGCCGGCGCGGCGGCGGGTGGCTGGGGCGAGCGGCGCGCGTCGCAGAGGCCCGCGGCGGAGGGCACAGGGATCCCGGCGCAGCCCCGCGCTCGCTGCCGGCCGCCCGCGCGATTCAATGGACGTCAGAAGCCGGGCGCAGCCGCGCTTTAAATCTAGACGGGGGTCTCCGCGGTGTGCGGTGGGCGGTCTCCCAGGGTGTGGGGCTGTGGGAGGGCGGCCGCGAGCGAGGGTGTGCGCGGCTCCTTGGGGGTGGGGAGCTTTTAAAAGTTCAGTGTGAATCAGGTGACATTTCCCACCTTCTGGAAACCCTTCCCAATTATCTGTCGGAGGTGCCCGAAATCCAAACGGCAGGAGGGGAATCGCTGAGTTCTTATTTGCGTAGGAGCGAGAGGGAGGGGGAAGGCGACCGGGGCGGGGGGGTGGGGGCGACGCTTCGGGGGTGGGGAGCGGGGGAGAACACCCACTTCAAGTCCTACACGCCGCCGCTCGCCCGCAACGCCGGCGCGCCCGGGGTGGCGGGTGTGTGTGTGTGTGTGTGTGTGTGTGTGTGTGTTTGAGTGTGTGTGTGCGCGCGCGCGCGAGTTGGAGAGGGAGGGCGCGGCGGGGCGCGCGGGGGGAACCCGGGAGCTTGTCTCCGCACTGCCGCTCCAGAGGGACTTTGCAAACACCCGGAGCGTCCCGAGTTGCTGAAATATCCCGCCTGGGGTCGGGTCGGAGCGCGCTGGCCTCGGGACAGCTTCAGGCCACCGCAGCACTGGCGCGGGACCCGGCGGGGTTTTGTGTCTGGGTCTGTGCGTGCCTTCCTCGCCGGCCACCCCCAGCCTGGAGTCGTTGCTAGGGACCCCGGCCCCGGCACCTTCCACCCTGGCTGAGCGCGGCGGAGACGCGGCCCTTCGTCTGTCCGGACGAGTCAGAAGCAAACAAAAATGTTTAACACCTCAGGCCCGGTCTCCCCCGCCACCCCCCCACCCCCGGGCACAGTCTCGCCCTCTCCTTTTCTTTTCTCCCCTTTCACGTCGCCGCGTCTGGAGTCGGAGCCCCGAGCGGGGGCGCCGACGTAGGCGGTCTGACCCCCCCCCCTCGGCTCGGAGACTCCCCAGTTTCTGTCCTGTGTGTCTCTGTCTGTCTCCGTCTGTCTCCTCGGCTCCGATCCCTCTCTCTCTCTCTCTCTCCTCTCTCTCTCTCTCTCTCTCTCTCTCTCTCTCTCTCTCTCTCTCTCTCTCTGTCTCTCCGCGGAATAATAAAAAAAAAAAGATTGCAACATCGATAATGAACTTCTGTAGCTTCAGTTTATTAAGTACAGTGCCTGGCATTCTTCGCTGAAAGTTGGCGGGTCTCTCATTTATAACATTTTTGGCACCGCTGAATGAAACTGAGGCGGTGATATTTCCTTTTATATAAAACGATTACTTCACGGAAAATGCTATATTGTTTATTCCAAAGCTGCCTTTTAAATTTCTATTCTTTTCGCTTCTGAAGCCCAAACGACAACAGACAGCGAAGTATGCAGACAAAATTCTTGGACATTCGCAGGGTCACTGGGGTTTGTTCTCCTACGGATTTCAAATCCGCCTTTCTTGGTCCCCCCCCCACCGCCGGCCCCCCTCCCCTCGACCCTCCTCCCGGTCCTCCCGCCCCCCCATCTTCCATCAACCCCCCCTCCTACCCCCTCCACAACTGCAAATAACTCAGTGATAACAGATTTTTTTCCACCAACTGCAGGAGATAGTGCTAATCTTTTAATAAAAGATCCCATTACAATGGGATCTGTCTGGACAGACTATAATAGATCCCGAAATACAGCCGTGCTAATATTAGAAGACAGTTGTTTGGGTGCCTCTCAGACGGGCCCAAGCCCCCCTTTGAAAGTGGGCATGAATCACAAAGCACCGCGGCCGCAGCACCTGCACCGCGCGCATTCGGTGCAGCAGGCTGGTAAAAACGGGTGACCTCGCCGCCGCTTTTCGCTTTATAATTACCGTCGTGAGGACGCGAGGGGAGGGGCGCGGGCGGCCTGGGAGAGGCTGGCTTTTTGCTCACTTCAGACGGCTCTGGGGGCTCCACATCCTTCTTAATCTTTCCAGATTCATTTAGTCTCTCTGTCTCTCTGTCAGTCTCTCTTCCCTGCTCTCTTGCCCTGCTACCCTCCCACCCCTTCCCTCTTCCCTCTTTCCCTACCCCTTCTCTTCTCACTTTCCCTCCCTTTAACCGACTCTGCCCGTACTCTCCCCCCCTTTTCTCCCTCTCCTCTTTCTTTTCCGTCCCCTTTTCTCTCTTCCCTCCAATGCAGTAATGTAGAGTTGTTTAGTGCCCTCTAATGGCAGACGACATTAACAATTAATAGCAAACTGTCCCCTTTGCAGGAGCCGCCGCTCAATGGCAGAGTTCCAAAGTTGAATTTATTTCTTCTTTATTCAGAGATGGATATAGTGCTTATACAGTGATGTGCTGGAGGGAAACTATTTTCTCTCCTTCAAGGCTCCCCCTCACCCCATCCCGGAAAACAGTTAAAAGAAAAAGGAAAGCTCACAATTCTTGTTACTTGACTTTTTTTTTTTTTCTGTACAAATTTGTCTTTTAATGACAGCAAACGACACAACTTCTGTTTTAGCTAGGTTTCTCAAACTGTCTATCCAAGAATGGAAAATAAATTACACATTCTAAATGAGTAAAAAATCTTAGATGGTAGATGGTTATATCTTAAGGCAGTGCTATATTAAACATTAAAACATTTTTAAGACCCAAACATAATTACACGATTTTACATTTGTTCCCACTTAAATACATTTAATGGCCCTTAATCTGTCCATAGCCTCTGGAAGCTGAGGTCTTTTTCTTAGACTTTACACCCTAAGACCATATAAAATACTTAAATTTTATTTATTCTCAGTTGTATATAAAGCCATCTTGCCTAGAGAAATATAGAGTCGTATTTTAATCCACAGTTTATTTTTTCAGTACCTTTGGGAAGATTTGTTTTAAAGTCCATAGTTTCCTCATATTTAATAACCCCATAGCAATGGAAATAGTGATGTAACTTGCACTTTCTTATTCTAACTTTGCTCATTTACATATGCACATATAATATGTTGGTGTAAAAATGTCATACAGATATACATACATATTTCTTTTTGGGGGGAGGATTATGTGACTGAATGGCAATTAGAATATAAGCAATTTTGGGGATAATAAAAACATGTTTGGACATTTGAACAAAAATAGTTGGACTATCCAGATAGTTATTTTAGTTTACGTATGTAGAAAGAACTGGTATCATAAAAACTTTCTAAATTAATTTGATCTAATATGTACCCATACAATTTCAGTATGATTGGACAAAAGTAAAAATTCTATTTCTATTTAATTTTTTGTCTGTATAATGCCAACTACTCAGATCAGTCATTTGACTACACTGACTGCGTTGACTAGTTGTTTTGGCATCATACAACTGTCCTGGAGAGGCAAAGCAGACACAGTAGCTTTCATTGTAAAAAATGCCACCACTCATAGGAGTCCTTCCCTACCAGAGGCAGACCTAATACACCTTCTCGCCCTAGAGAAGGTGGCCCTACAGGTCAGGGTTGAGGTCACTGGCAAACACACTGTGGAAAACACAAGTGCTGTGTTGCTTTTGCCCTTGTGAATAAGCAGTTTGGTGTTTGTTTAATGATACAAGCTCATCCTGTTTTTCAGCTGCACCTTGGATAGTATTGATCTGTTTGGGAGAGAATGTCTGCTCCAAATCTGCACAAATCAGTCACTAGGACTCTTGTCATCCCAGGTTATTTTCTGGCCATAATGGAGAAACTAAGACACAGGTCAATACTGGTTCCATATGGGCCTTCTGTGGGCATTTGCAAGAGAACCATCCGAATTCTGTGGTATGAAATGGTACCACACCTGTTCGGTGACATCACAGAAAAACAGCTGCTATTTCTTTTGCTGTCTTATCTCCTATAAATGTTAAATATTGGGTTTGTAGATATCTAAATGTCAAGGGGACATTTTAAAATAAAAATGCCTTCTTTCATTTTTGTTGTATGCCTCCAAGTTTGACTTCTTATTTTTTTCCTTTCTGTTCTGCCAAAAAAGTAAATGTAAATTATGAGAAACACAATAGGACCACTTTGTAACTGAATTTCTGGGCAACACACAAAAAGACTACTGTTCTCCGATTGTTTTTTGTCAGCTTCAAAAGCTATCTTCCTGCTGAAGTTTATAAATTGAAAATATTAGAGTTTAGCAAATGATTCAATCTAGCTCTCAAGATAGCTATTTAAAGTCATGTGAAATTGTCGTTTGAACTAGAACTGACCTGGTTAAATTTCAGTCCCTAAAAGGAGAATACGGAGGGAGCAGGATGAGGATATGTATGGAAAATTTGAGAGTGATAAACTGAGCAACTTTTACTTTCTTTGCCAAATTAAATGGCAAGCTTTTTTGAAGTTAGGTGTTTTACCAAATGAATATATTTTTCAATGCAAATAACAAATTAAGTAAACAATTAAATAACAAAATTCAAGTATTTAAGAAATAGGCTGAAGTGATTTTAAAACCAGATTTTGTTCTTCTAGGTACAAAACAGTTACTTAATGCGTCATGGTCTTTGGCATTGTGCAACTTCACAAACTATAATAAGGATCTGAGCAGTGGTGGGGATGGTAATACTTGCGTATCGGCTGAATTGTTGCAGAACTAAAAAGTTAAGAAATGTGAGTACATAAAAGCAATGTTTATCTAAGCTGTCCAAACCACAAGTTGATTAAGTTTTTTTTTAAAAAAACAAAACTAGAAAATATTTTTTTTATATAGTGCTGAGGAAACAATGATTACTTAAACGTTTATCTTTTCAGTGTTGCTTTGGCGTTATTGCCGAGTCCATAAATTGTGGAAAGATCTTTTTTTAAAAAAATATCACTTGTAACATTTTTATTGCCTTATTTTCCCCTCCAATTTTAGAAATGTTTTGGGTTTCCAGAAGTCAACTAAGATATGTGGCACAAAGTCACTTAAACTAGCTATATCAGCGTATTCAAGTTCAGCATAATTAAGTCATGAAAATTAACCTTAGTAAAGAATTCAAATTATGCTTTAGGATAGGAATGTCGGAATGTTATATGGGATTAATAGAAAGTTCTAAAGTGTTTTAGGTCACTTTGACAATATAAATGATTCATATATTTGGATATGACAGAAAATATCAGTGTATGACCTTTAGCACTTTAAACCCTGATTCCATTTACACTTTCAACTACATAGAAAGTGTGAGGGAAGCAAGCCAGGATTTGCTATTCTGTTTTCCTACTTTAGGTTAGAAACAGTATGTCAGTCAAAGTAAGAGCTACCTTTCTGGACTCTTCATTGGTTGAAGGTGAGTGGTATGCTGGAATTACTTTTTCATATTTTGGTTTTTCCTATCTCATTTTAGCTTTCCATATAGTAGCAATGGTCTGCATACTTAATAATTGTTTCTTTTCTAAGTGTTTGCCTATTCAATATTGCAATTAGTAATTGATACAATTACTGTTTGATCGTCTACCAAACTGTCACCAATTTTTAATTTGACATGAATCCTGTCCAATTTCAGCTGCCTAATTCACCTAAGAAGTGAAATATTATGTT
The DNA here is from genome assembly GCA_027257055.1 of Cephalopachus bancanus. Classification (NCBI taxonomy): domain Eukaryota; kingdom Metazoa; phylum Chordata; class Mammalia; order Primates; family Tarsiidae; genus Cephalopachus; species Cephalopachus bancanus. The sequence continues at coordinate 3,022,335 of JAPVLO010000121.1, read as the reverse complement.
TATAATATAATATACAGTTAGATATGACTTTAGACATCCTATTGTGTCATCTTGCAGGTTTTTCAGCTGATCTTGGAAACATCTTGAAAGCAGAGAGTGAGCTTTACCAGACATTGAGTCTGCTGGCACCTTGATCTTAGACTTCCCAGCGTCTATAACTATCGGCAATACATTTCTGATGTCTATGAATTATCTAGTCTAAGGTATTTTGTTTTAGCAGCAGCCTGGGCTAAGACAGTTATTATTCATTAAAGGGGAATTCTTTGTAAAAAATCAAGTAGCCTTATAAGTGTGGACCTATTTATGGATTCTCTGTTTTGTTCTATTGATTGATTTGTTGATCCTTTGTTAGTATCATACTATCTTGATTAGTATGACTTTATAGTAAGTAATGAAGCCAGGTAGCATAATTTCTACAATTTTTTCTTCTTTTTCAGGATCTCTTGGATATTCTCATTGTATTTTCACATAACTTTTGGAATATGCTTGATTTCTACAAAACAACAACAACGATGAAAAACCAGTATGGGATTCTCAATATGGGAAGAATTGACATTTATTAAGTCTTAAGAACCACGAACATGATATGTCTCTGCATTTACTTAGGTTTTCTTTAATTTTTCTCAACTATGGTTTATAGGTGTATTTTGTATTTTGACTGTTCTTGAAAAACATTTTGAAGTAAGAATATTATAGTTTCCAGTTCTGTATCTCAAAGGAACTCATTGTCTTAGAAAGATTTCATGGTGCAGGCTGATACTTGTCTTTATACTTCCTAAGGCTGATGTCTATGGACTGTCAACAAGAATGTATTGAGCACACTTTCCAGGAATGGTGTGCTAACTCATCAAAATCTCTTGTATTCTTTTGGTGTTTCTTTTAGGCCATAGTCACCCCTTTAAATGAGTAATGTTCATCACTATGAGATTTATACTCAGTGAGTGTTAAAAATAATCCTCTATTGGTTAGTGTTTTGTTGAATATTACTTCATTATTTTCATGTAAGTAGACTCCTACTCAAAACAATCCATTATTGTGCTAAAGTTTTGAGAGATGGAAGCATGCAGTTTCCATCATGCCAAGATTTGGATGGCAGTTACTTTCTACCTTTATTCTTTATTGGGGAGTTATGGCATCTTTTCAGTTGTCATTGTTCTCCTTGATTCATTCATCCTCCCTGTTAGTGTCCCTTTCCCCTATTTCATTTTCCATCCACCAGAAGGGTTAGTGCTACAGCCTACATCTGTACCTTTTGCAGCATGCATTGGCTTATTTTTTTCATGTAAATGACACATTCAAAGGCAAACAATACTTTGTATTGTTTATCCAACAGTACTATTAAATATTTAACAATGGATTGAGGTCAAATGCTGATGACACAACATGTGGAAATATGGGACGGATGATGCATCGAGTGTTGAAATAAATTATTTTAACACATGGTGAGCTTTGCTATATTTTTGGACTAGAATATTTACAATATATACATATATAATATAGACATATGTTGTATGTATATATACAACGAAAACTAGTAGATGGATGACTTAGAGGCAATCTTGGTCAATCTCCCATAAATAGTCACTTTTTATCAATATAAAATTGTTAGTGTTTATATAGGAGGTTCATTTATTTGGTTTTCCAATACATTAGATAAATGATTCTTTTGAACTGGTCTCAATGCAATTTCCTTGCAAATAAGGATATGAAAATCATCAACAGGAAACATGTGTTAATGGCTCACATGCTGGGCAGATGGAAACATAGTGTAGAAGAACCATTTAGTTGAGATCATTTTGGCCCCAAGACTTCTAATTTTTGCTTCAGCAGAAAACATTGCTTTGGCCAACCAGATGACACAACAGTCACGTTGTCAACATTTTCATGTTTGCCAGAGCACCAGATTTCTTGAAGAAACCGTTAGGCAGTGATTCTTAACTTTTCCTTGCTCATTGTCCCTCTGAGAAACTATTGAAAGATATGGACCACCTCGCCAGAATAGTACACAGACACAAACGCATACAGCCACATAACATTTTCAATTCATTTTTAAGGAGATCATAGAACTCTAAAATCCATGCATCTGTCTATTATTTTGTTCTATAACAACAGCTATCACGTACTGAGTGCCTACCCCATGTAACATACATGAAATATATCACTTCTACTTTTCTGAACTATCCTGCCAGGTATGTATTATTGTCATTTCCTAGATAACTCCACAAAACATATGGCAAGGTTGAATAAGTAGTACTTTACAACTCAGTTTTTAGAAGGGGATTGTATTTAGACTTCCCAAGGAGTAATGAGCAAAAGAAACAACTCTATAATTACTCATATTCTAAACAACTTAAGACACTTATAAAGATAATGTTTTTCTACTGTTATTCATAAAATCTGCAGCTGAAGCACATAAAGTATGTAAGCACAAAAAGTCTATTATGTTTGCCAGAGTCTGTGATGGGGATAGAGAAGTAAACAAGACAAATTTAGTTGCAGTTTTCTTGGAAATTTTAGCATAAAACATAAGGCAGATATTAAATAAGTAAGTACTGTACAATAAATTATGATGAAGAGGGTCAGAGAATGTCTTCCCAATGAAGTGACATTTAGCTGTGATCTTTGTTTGAGTAGGGGTTAGCCGGGAGAAGGTGGTGCTTGCAGGCGGTGGTGGGAGAATGGTGGAAGAGTATTTATGAAGCCCAGGAGGCAAGAAAGAAATCATTTGAAGAGTCCAAAGAAATTTAGCAATGATGAAGTGCAGAGTTTGAGGAGAGAGGAAATTGAGGAGAAGGGAGACGCTGATGGTCCAGATTATGTAAGCTCTTGTAAAAATCTTGGGTTTGTTTGTTTATTAGAGGAAATTCATGGGAATAGTCTAAGTAGGGGAGTAGCATGAGCCCCTTTTCACTTAGAAATTCTCTATTCACTTAAACAGTGGAGACAGATGGGAATGCACTAGCAGTGGTGAAAGGGCAACTTCAAGGAAGTGATTAAGAGAATTGGGCCGGGCTCGGTGACTCAGCCTGTAATTCCAGCACTTTCGGAGACCAGGTCAAGTGGATTGCCTGAGTCTGCGGATTTGCTTTGGTGAAACACATCTCTACAATAAATAAAAAAAAATTAGCAGGGTGTGCACGCCTGTAGTTCCGGCTACTTGGAAGGCTGAGGCAGAAGGATCGCCGGAGCCCAGCGGATTGATGCTGGGATGGCCGTGAGCATGCCACTGCACTCCAACCTGGGTGACAGAGTGAGACTCCAACTCAAAAAAAAAAAAAGGAGATAGAATTGATAGGTTCTGTTGACTGAAAGTGGGGGATGAGGAAAAAGGAGGAGACAAAGACGAGTCTCAGCTATGAATAGGTGAGTGGGTATTAGGATCATTTCCTGATATAGGCAATAATGGAGGAGAGGCAGGTTTCTGTTTGGGACTTGGATTCAAGGGGCCTATGGGTGTTAAGAAATTTTTGAATGCTGTCAATCACAAGGATCACCTTTATAGATAAATCTATTGTGGGTAACACAGGTAAGTCTTCCTTTCTGATCCTGGAAATAGCCAGCTTCACCTCAATGCGACCAATTACAACCAATAACTCAGAGCACTTTGGGATAAATTAATCAAACAAATGAATGAGAATGGGTGGTTGTTTATAAACGAATACCGCCAAATACCTATTCCTCCTCATAATTTCTTTATTTTCCTCAGTTTCTCTTCTCTTTATTGCAGATGCTATAGTTTCTTGCATAAACGTGGTTGGAACGGTGGGTCAGCCTGTCACAATGCCCTGCACCTACAGAGGCGAGATCACATCCATGTGCTGGAGCGGAGGGAAATGTTCTTGGTCAGGATGCTCTCATGAACTTATCTGGACTACTGGAACCCATGTCAGTTTTCAGAGGGACAGCCGGTACTCCTTATGCTTTCTAACTTTAAAGGGTAGTAACAGCTGAAGATATAAAATGATGACTGGATGAAGAGACCCAAGGACTACACAACTGTTGGGAATCTTTGTCTTGTGTAGACTGATCTCAGTCTCCAGAAGGCCACTTAGGGTCCAAAGCCTGGAATAGGGTAAAGATAGTGGAAGATGAGAAATCCATCCCAGCTATCTCTGACATTCATTCACTCATTAAAAGTATTTATTGAGGATGTATAGTATTTATAGAGCATAATTGAGTATAATGAAGACCATTAGGGGAGTGGTTGTTGAGGAACTTGCATACCTATGTGTGTACCTGTATGGGGAAGAAATAACTTTACCTATGATGAATCATAGCCAAACGTGTAAATTGAATGAAGTCAAAATGTTAGCTCTTCTCATTTGCAGGAAATAAAATAAGTAAAAATAAAAACATTTAAAGAGAGGAAAATGAGCATTTATTCTGCCTTTTCAGTGGAAACTAGGTTTCAGAGTAATCAAGTAGCCCCAGTGATAAGTATGACAATATTTCTCTCTCTCTTTTTTTTTTTTTTTGAGTCTGAGTTTCACTCTGCTGCCCAGGCTGGAGTACAATGGCACACTCACGGGCCACTGCAACCTTGACCTGCTGGGCTCAGGCGATCCTTCTGCCTCAGCCTTTCAAGTAGCTGGGACCACGGGTGCTCGCCATCATGCCCGGCTAAGTTTTTGATTTATTGTAGAGACGAGGTCTTGCCAAGTTGCCCAGGCTGGTCTCGAATCCCTGAACTCAGCAATCCTCTCTCCTCGACCTCCCAAAGTGCTGTGATTACAGGCATGAGCCACCATGCCCAGCCTTCTCACACATTTTTATTATATATTACATATATCTCCTCTAATAGTTGAGCAGAGATCTGAGGGAAGTGAGAGGGCAAGCTAACTCTAAAGGAAAAGCTTTTTAAGTCAAAAGAGCAATAAATGCAAAGGGCCTGAGGCAGTCGCACATTTGGAGACAAGTGAACTGGCAGAGAAAGGAAGGAGAATGTGGATGAGGTCAAAGGGGCTGCAAGAAAAATGCCTAAGAGCAATGCCAAGGGTCCATCAAAACCTTTAGATCTGTCTAAATCACCTGAAAATGAGGGCCTTTCCCCCCTTCCATTAATGGATGTAAAGATCTCCTATCTTCCTCTTGAGCTCCTTCCTTTTTTGGTCCAAATATACTTCCGTATAGTGCCGATCGCAGATATTGCTAATTGGTTATGGCTTTAGAATTATTTTTGACTCTCAATACAAAAAATTGACCTATTTGTCACTTCTGCTCTATAATCTTAAGAAGCATACACATGTCATTCTTGTTCTAATTGTGCCAGAAAGCCTATGTTGTGTAAAAAATACGGTATAACTTTGTGGTCTTATTGGTTCCTAAAACGTGTTAGCAGCATTTCACTTCCTTGTGTGGATTATCCAGAAAGCAAAGCCTAAAATAAAGCTTAAATAAAGTGAAAGCTCTTTATTCGGGTGTACATTTAGGGGACAATGGTGAGAGACAGAGGAGAGAAGAAGGAAAAAGGAGCCAATACATGGATGCATTACTGAACTGGTCCCCTTCACTGTGGCTTGTTGCTCAACTGCACAGAAAACCCTGAAATTTTTCTCTGAAAGAAATGGGAAGTATTTACTTATAAGTTCATATTATTGATGATATCAGGTCAGTTGTTCTGTAGAATGACCACTTTCTGGATTTGTTTGATGACTTTCCTGTGGCTTAGTGTTCCTCCACTTTCTAAATGCCCTGTAAATGGAAAGTAAGAGCTAACATCCTGATTTTGGCAATAAAAGAACAAGATTATAGCTGATAGAAACAGAACAAGACCTTGTTTCCAAGGCTGGTGTGATGTGGTGCAGTCAAAGTTTACTGTAATCTCAAACTCCTGTGCTCAAGTGATCTTCTCCTCTGAGCTTCCAGAGTAGCTGGAACTACAGGCTCATGCCATCATGCCTGGCTGCATATTTTTAAAGTAAGATGCCAGTTGAATGACTATTTTAAATGATGTTGACAAATAGCGTTTCTTTTTGTGCTCTTTTTTTTCTTTCTCAAAGACTTGTTTTCAAAAGATACCACTTTCGAAATTTTGTAATTTTGTAATTACATTGTAATTTTGGCCAGTGAAAATCCCTTTAAAGTAGTTTCCATATCCTTTTCACACAATTCCACTAATCTTGGACAGTTTATTTGGTTTTGGCACAAATTGTCCTATACTGACTTTATAAATTTGCTGACCCATGCAAGGAAGCAGACTTTCTCCAAGAAGACTTGTTTTTCTTTTTTAATTGGGGAATTATATTACAGGTCAAAGTCTGGATCCCATGAATGCTCCCTGCTACTAGAGTGACATTACTTCTAGGAGATTTTATTTTTTAAATATTTTTATTTTTTGAGTTGGAGTCTCACTCTGTTGCCCAGACTGGAGTGCAGTGGCTGCTCCCGGCCACCGCAGCCTTCACCTGCTGGGCTCTGGTGATCCTTCCGCCTCAGCCTTCCAAGTAGCTGGAACTACAGCCGCGCGCTACCACGCCCGGCTAATTTTTGATTTATTGTAGAGAAGAGTTCTCGCCGAATTGCTCAGGCGGGTCTCGAACCCGCGGGCTCAGGCAATCCACTCACCTCAGCCTCCCAAAACGCGGGATTACAGGCTGAGCCACCGGGCCCGACTCTAGGAGATTTTAATAGTCAGAGCTAGAAAAAAACATATTTTTTTAAATTATAAATTTATTTTAATATTTCCAGATTAGTTTTTTTTAAAAAAATTATATCTTTATTGAGTTATAGTTCACATACCATAAAAACCATTCTTAAAGTGTTACAATTTAGTTTGTAGTATATTCACAAACTGTGCAACCATCATCATCAACTAATTCCAGAACATCTTTATATCCCAGAAAGAAACCCTGTACTCATGTCACTTCCCATTCTTCCTTTCCCCTATCCCCTGGCAATCTCTAACTTGCTTTCTGCTTTTATGGATTTGCTTTAGATACAGAAGTGACTTGCTCTGGACATTTCATATAAATGGAATCATACTATATGTGGCCTTTTATGATTTTGACTTTTTTGACTTTTTTCACTTAGCAAAATGTTTTCAAGGCTCATCCATGTTGTAACATGTATTGGCACTTCATTTCTTCTTTATGTCTGAATAATATGCCATTGTATGGATATACCACATTGAGCTTAACTATTCATTAGTTGATGAATATTTGAATTGTTTCTACTTTTTAGCTATTATGAATAATACTGCTATGGACATTCACATATAGGGTTTCTCAAGTTTTTGCGTGAGCATATGTTTTCATTTTTCTTGGGTACGGAGAAATGCCTAGGCGTGGCATTGCTGGATCGTATGGTAACTCTATGTTTACCTTTTTGAGGTACTATCAGACTGTTTTCCATATAGTATTTTGGAAACTGTTCGTACCATTTTACATCCCCACCAGCAAAGTATGAGTGTTTCAATTTCTTCACATCCTTGATAACACTTGTTATTACCTATCATTTCGATTATACCCATATCAATAGGTGTGAAGTAATATCTCAGTGTGGTTTATTTCATTTTTTAATTTTCCAAAGTAAGTTCTACTTAAAGCTTAAGTCATATAAAAAGATTTTGTAATAAAGAAACAAGTGACAGCAACTTGTAAATAGACTAAAGAATTAATATGCACAGCAATGAACTTTGGTACTGATTGACACAAGGGAGGGCAGTGGCTTATAGAACCTGCAATACAAATAATTCATTTTTGTTTTGTTTTGTTTTGTTTTTGTTTTTTGAGTTGGAGTCTCACTCTGTCACCCAGACTGGAGTGCAGTGGCCGCTCCAGGCCACTGCAGCCTCGATCTGCTGGGCTCCGCGATCCTTCTGCCTCAGCCTTCCAAGTGGCTGGAACTACAGACGCGCGCTACCACACCCGGCTGATTTTTGGTTTATTGTGGAGATGAGGTCTCGCCAAGTTGCCCAGGCGGGTCTTGAACCCGCGGGCTCAGGCAATCCACTCACCTCAGCCTCCCAAAGCGCAGGATTACAGGTTGAGCCACCGAGCTCAGCCAAATAATTCATTTTGTAAGAAAACACATTTTCTAGGTAGAGCAAAACCCCCAAGGTTACCAAACGGTAGTTCCCCACCAACATAGAAAGATCTGTGTCTTGCAACGAAAGCAGGGAGGAGGTGGGGGAAATGGGAAACCTACCCACAACTGACAGTTCTTTGCATAAAGTGTCCAAGGCCTTTGTCTTTTAGTGGTTTTGAATTACAATTTCCAATTCAGTTTTAACTTTATTTTAATTTAATTTTTTTGTCTTATAATTTTTAACTTAAAATTTTATTTTATCATTCTCTTGGTGCCATGAAAATCTTGATTCTTTACATCATTAATAAATCACTTATTTTATTCTATAAAGGATATGGTTTCAATACCCTGCGTTTTATCTTATAAAAGATTTAAAAACTCTTTAAAAATATTTTTCTCTTAGAATTTAGTCTTTAGATTTTTGGCTTCCTTTGTAGAGAGGAAGCTCTTTTTCAACAGGCTAGATCTGGAAAAGAGAAGAGAGCACTTACTGAAGCAGAAACACAGGGGAAGGGTAATGTTATATCTTGGTAAAGTTTTAAACAAAACACACAAAAAACTGTTTTACCCTGTGCATAAAAGTAACATGCATCATTGCAGAACATTTAGAAAATATAGTAAAGGAGAAAATTGAAATCATGTGTTTTCTTACCACCCAGAGATAATCATGATTAATGCTTTGGTGTATATCCATCCAGAGTTTTTCTATACCTAAATGCAGTGATTCAGGGGATCACCAACACCAGCAGGTCAGGCAGAATCCCACCAACAGAGATCCAGGTATTCTAGAAAATATAGGAGTTAAAACCACTTCTCACTTTTCAGGATTCTTGCCGATGTCCTGCGTTTAGCTTTGAGAAGGAAGGCTGGTAGGAAGTAGATAAGTTTCAGGAGTTTCAGCTTGCAGATTGAGTTTCAGGCAGGGGTCCTGATCTGGTTGTCAATGAAGAAGATACTGGGGACAGGATGGAAGGCTCTTGGGTCCAAGGAAAGTGACCTGTCCCTGAATTCTCTAAGAATGGTGGAGTTATGGCTATGGTGTGCTTCTTTTCCCTATTAGGGCTATCTTAGAAAAGGAGATAGACTTGGCTTCTGTAGACGGAGTTCATCAGAGGCTCCAAACTTGGGCTCTAAGGAAGAGAAAAGCAGGGAACTAAAACAAGGACTAACATTTTGCAGGTTGAAAATGAGTCAACTTATTTTCAATTATATCACACATTTTCTAAAAAAAAATCTTAAAAAATATGTTTTAACATGGTGATATTATTTTCTAGTCTAAGCTACTAGTGAGCTTAACTGAATGTTTAAAAAAGTACTATAGAGTACTCACTCACTGAGTACATCATGCTAATGACTGTTCTTAATGGAAGGAGCAGAAAATTGCATTGTATTATGGGAAGCAATTAGAGATATTTGAGGAATGTGTATTCTTGTTGCCCTTACAATAGCTAAACAGCTTTTAGCTTTCAGTCAAAGTGATTTTTTTTCCTCTAGAAAGTTCTAATAAGACGCGAGCTACACGTCGGTAGAGTGCCTGGTCCAGTCGTGGGTGTTCAATAAATATTAAACACCAACAACAATCGCTGAAATTTCCTGTTTGCCCCAGAAAGGATTTCTTCAGCAGTGCTGTGGATTAAGGATAGCCTGGGCCTGTAAGAAAGAGAGACATAGAAATTTTGCCCACAGCTCAATCCCACACACCAAAGTGTCAGAACAAAAAGATCAGTATATGGCAGTAACTCCTGCCGTCCCCCCTGCACACTGAGCTGCCTTTTCTTGCTATTGGCCTTTTATGAATAAGGAGTTGAATCAGCCTGTGATAAGGCAAGAGAAAAGTGCTGGTATTTTGAAAGGAATAACCTACAAATATGGTCTTGGATTTTACTTATATATTTACATCTCCCCAGGTCTAGCTGCAATTTGAGAAGAAACTGGAAATAAAGAGATAAGTATTCTTTGGCTTAAATGAAGGGCAGAAGTCAGTCTCCCCTCTGATCTGCAGTCTGGATCTCATATCTGTGAGTTGAATCTTTGTTGCATGAGGGACCAGTGCAGATTGTGCAACAGAGGGCCCCCTGTGTGCATCTGACAGGAGAAGTTTGTTCCGAGTGTCATAGTGTTGTTTTCATTTTGATAGACTAGCACAGTCTGTGAAATGGTTGGGGGAGGGCGCTCAGGGAAAGGAGAACTGCTCAGGTAGCTGAACAATGAAAGCTTACATGTGACATGTACAGAAATGAAAGAGAGCTCAGTGAAACCACTGGTTCGCTGAGGCAACTGAGAAAGTGGAGTGGGGATTTCAGGAAGAATAACATTTGCAAAGACTGAAAATAATCAAGGGAATCAGAAGCGTGTACTTGAAAAGTGATTGGAAATACAGTAATATGCCCATTAACCGCAGCACTCTCACCATCAATCATCTCTAGACTATGATGAGAATTCAAAACTCAAGAGAGACCTGTCTTGGCCTGTGTCGATACTTCATGTTAAAGTATTTATTTTTGTCCTTGGTATTAGTAGATGCTGCTACTGACAGCATTACTATTCATATGTGTGAGTGGGGCTCAAAGCTGCCTGATTAATGACGCACAGTCCAATCTTGTCTAAGTACACATGTAGACAGGCTGTCTGTTACCATTGGTGGCATTGCTTATTCACCTCTGGGGCCGCATGAAATCTCAGTTCACAAAAAGCTCCGCCAGGTTTGAAGTATGCAGCATTGATCTGCTGACTGCTTCGGTTTCCCAGGAGTCAGAGTATATGCCACATTGCTAACTGTTCAGCTTCTATACATTCTTCCCACTTCTCTTCAGTTGGTCCTGCTTCTAATCAAGCCCCTCTGGCTTGTGGTGGGTGCAGCTGCTGTGGTTTAGCGCACATGTCCAGGGCAGAGATTCAATGAGCAGAGCTTAACTGCCGATGGCGTGACTCTCGCTCTGTGTTTTTGGCATCCTTGTTTTTCCACTCAAGTCAATTATGACCCATGAGTGAGGTTGTGGAGACTGTGGGGAGAATCCAAGTTACTGTTGTTTGTCCTTTGAATAGATGCTTACAGTGCACAAATTTATTTCAGTTGACTGCTTGGTGCCAAGTCTTTGTTCTTTTGGAGGTGATTTTTACCAGAAGGGGGCTGTTGTGAACAAGTATCCTATTTTTTTTAGGCTGCCCATTTATCTCTGCTCAGCAAGTTTTCTAGGAGGTGGAATTTGCATATAGTTCTCTCGCCAATGGATTTGTGGAGGTTTCAAACCTCTGTGAGGGTGACTGCACCACCTCAGGTTTGGATTACATCTTTGCATTGGGATAATTTTGTATCATCTAGGACAGAATCCCATGGAATCTCATGTATTTTCTTGTGCTTTGGTTTAGCAGTAGAGTCACTGAATATATAGAAGTTCCTGAATGATTGCACCAACGTTGCATGATACTGCCTTCTGTGCTGGCTTGATTTTTAAGAGAATGCTGGGCATAGTCTGATTCTGGCTTTTAGAAACATGGTTTTGTCTAGCACGCTGCACAAATAGATGTACCCGAATTCAACCGGTGGTGGAGAGCAGATTTCATAGCTTTAGCAAAGTCTGCCATCGATTCTAACATGCTGGCTTCATCATAATTTTAGGAGTTTAGGGAAATTCTCTTGTCAAGATACCTACTTGTCAGGAATCTGGTGTAAGAGTATGAGTTGGGTTAACATAGAACATTGAATCAATAGTATCAAAGATGTGGAAATAAAGTGGGTCAAGATGAAGTTTAAAGTTTAAGATTAAGTTCAGTGCTTTTTGAGGATCGTCTCTGATACCCCAGAACTTGGTTTCCTTAGTTGAGGTAAAAATTATATATGTGAGACAGATGTGAAATTTGAGTGCTTGTTTTCCTTACCATATTCCGTGTTCAAGGTTCTGCTTCTTACCAAGACTTCTCTTTCCAAACAGGTTTATATGGCTTAATAAAAATAAAAATAAAAGAGATGATGTACATATACATTAGAAGATTTATATTACTTACCAAGTAGAATGGTTGATATAAATTCATGTATGTAAAGATTAGAAAAAGTATGTATTTAATATATATGAGATATTTAGTACATATAGGCATGGGAAGATGTCATATATAAAATATGTAATATATGGATATATTAGAAGATTAAGGAGGAATTTGGTTTTCTGCTTTTTAGTAATATTTGAATTTTTGTTCAGTATATTAATTTTGTAAAGAAAAAATACATACGCTTTGTGGTCAACTTTGGCTGTCTTTGAGGAGATCCTAATCCCTCTATAAGTGAAACCACATATTTATTTATTTATTTATTGAGTTGGAGTCTCACTCTGTCACCCAGACTGGAGTCCAGTGCCTGGCCACCGCAGCCTCGACCGGCTGGGCTCCGGCGATCCTTCCGCCTCAACCTTTCAAACAGCCAGAACTACAGGCATGCACCACCATATCCAGCTAATATTTTATTTATTGTAGAGATGAGGTCTCACCAAGTTGCCTCAGCTGGTCTCGACCCCGCAGGCACAGGCAATCCACTCACCTCAGCCTCCCAAAGTGCTGGAATTACAGGCTGAGCCACCAAGTCCATCCGAAACAACATATTTAAATGAAATGTTTTTTCTTAACTGCATGAAGATAAAAGATAATTCAGGTAGGTTCTTGATCAGATGAGAGAAACTTGAGTCCTGGCAATTCTCAGAGGAAAAAATGGAAGAGAATGAACACTATCATATTCAAATAAATAATGAAGGTTATAAATACATGGATATTCACTTCATTATATACAGCTCCTATGACTGGTACTTTTGACTCACATGAAAGAAGAGATATTAATAGATGTGATTATATCTCTTAAGGAGTGTCTAGTTAAGGTACAGAATAAAGACATGAAACAGTAATGGACTGATCCCAAAGCAACCTCAACCCACATGAGTGATAGTGTGGTATAAGTGGTATCTACAGTATCTAAGGCAATTCAAGATAGAAAAATATTCTGTGTGACTCTGTTGGCTCTGGTAATCATGGTCATTCTGTTTTCAAGAAAGGATGCTTTGAAACCAGTAAATCCAATTCAAAAAATAAGTATGAAAATGAATAAATCATACCTAGTACTCCCCAGAAGATTATAATTTTTATGGCTAAAATGCTATGGGAGAATGAAAGAACAAACAATTCTTTCTGAAAAAATAGGAGAATTGCTCATAACATATGAAAAAGAACTCAAAAGATGAGAATTATTTTATTATGGGAAGAATGAATAGAAGAATATTCCAGGCAGAAGCATAAGAAAAAGCATTAAAGTATAAAGAGTGTTCAGTTGTGGGGCAGGAAATTGATGAGTCTAGGAAGATTAAATTGTGCAGGTCCTAGAATAATGTCTTAAGACATTGAGACTTGATCTTTTAGATAATGTAAAGCTGATAAGGTCACAGAACATGACTAGATCTGTACTTATGAAATGCACACAAAAATTATAATTAGGAAATTAGGATAACACGTGAAATAAAAAAAACTAATGAAATAAGCTTATAGCTTCTCAAACAGACGCTGTTGACATTTCGGGCATACCTATTTAGCTAATCATCCATCTATGGTTATGACCAAAAGATATTACAATGAATACAGTCTTTGATACTAAAAACTTTCCTATGTAATGCTGAAGCAATAATAGTTTTGCTTGCAGTTGGATCTTTTGGCTAAATGTCGTACAACAAGTAAAGTCTCAAAAATAACAACAAAAACTCCAGAAAACATAAGGAACAAGAAATTCACAATTTTGCTTAAGAGCCTTATTGGCTTCCCACTACTGTTACTACTACTACTAACAGTTGCTAACTAATGTTTTATTGACTGCCTCCTACAGGCTGCATATTTTTCTAAATGCTTTACCTACAATAACATTTACATTTTTTTCAAATCCTAGTATTTATGTTTGCAATAAACCCTACTTTAGAGTAGATTTAGATTTACAGAAAAGTTCTAAAGAAAATACAGAAAGTTCCATATACCCTGCACTCAATTTCCCCTATTATGAACAACCCACATTGGTATGGTACATTTGTTATTTGTCACAATTTATGAATCAATATTGATACAATTTTATTAAGAAAAGTCCATACTTTATGCAAATTTCTTTAGTTAAAAAATTTTTTTTTCTGATTCAAATCTATCCAAAATACTGCATTGCCTTGGTCATCATATTTCCTAGACTGCTTTTGGCTGTGACAGTTAATAGTGGTACTTTTAATCATCATAATAATTCCATTATATTATAGCTATTTTTATTTTTATTTTTTGAGTTGGAGTCTCACTCCATTGCCCGGATTGGAGTGCAGTGGCACACTTCTGGTCACTGCAGCCTCGACCTACTGGGCTCCGGGGGTTCCTTCCACCTCAACCTTCCAAGTAGCTGGAACTACAGGCGCGCGCGACCACACCCGGCTAATTTTTTTGATTTTTTGTAGAGATGAGGTCTCGCCAATTTGCCCGGGCAGGTCTCAAACCCGCGGGCTCAGGCAATCCACTCACCTCGGCCTCACAAAGCACTGGGATTACAGGCTGAGCCACCGAGCCCAGCCTTATAACTTTTCTTTAGACAGAAATTTGAAACACAGTCAGGATATGGTGGTCACATAGACATGGGAGTCAACTCCAGAAATCTGAACTGGAGCTCCTTCTCCGAATCTCTGCACTTTACTGTTTCTAATACATTGAGTACTTATTAAAAGTACACATATGCACTACTGTACACTTGAACTCATGACATAAGGAGACATGTGGTAAGTGTTTTAAAGTCCCCAAAGGTAAGGATTATTTATACCTTGGAGAAGTTTAGTGAAACTTGTGAAATATTACAATGAGATGAAATTTGAGCTAGAGCCAGAGAATTGGAAGGAATAATTGCATAATACTTTATAATTCTTTTCAAATATGTTAAAATTCTTATCTCAACTCATTTTATATCATCTTCAGGAATAGGTGAATTTTTTTTGTTGTTTTTTTGAGACAAGGTCTTGCTTTGTTCAGTCTGGAGTGCAGTGGGTCAATCACTGCTCACCACAGTCTCAAATTTCCTGATCCTTCCACCTCAGCTTCCTGAGTATCTGGGACTACAGGTGTGTGCCACTCCTCCTGGCTAACTTTTTGGTCTTTGTGAAGATGAGATCTTGCAACGTTGCCTAAGCTAGTCTCAAACTCCTGGGCTCAAGCAATCCTCCTGCCTCAGCTTCCCAAAGTGATAGGATTATAGGTGTGAGCCACCATGCCCGGTGTAGGTGAATTGTCTTGTTTTAGAGTGAATGGCTTGAGACCAATAATCTTTGGGTCATGGTTTAATAAACTTTTAAAGTCCAAGAAAAGTCATGTTATAGAAGTTTTTATTTCCAAGTGGAGAGTACCTTTTTAAAATCTGTTTTTTAACCTACTAAAAATAAGTCTGAAAATTAGCTTGTTCACATTCCCGAACTCTTTTCCAATCAATTGAAGAGGAGAATGAAGTCAATTTTGTTTGATTAACGCATTGCTGATTCTTTTGCACTCTTCTTGCACATAGAAAGTAATGAATAAATATTTGTTGAATGAATGGAAGAGCCCTGATTCAATTCAAAGAATTGGTAAAGATTTCTTGGCAGTACTGAGGGTAAGTAGAGGCTCTACAGGGTTCTCATTTTCAAATGCAAACATTGTTAGGGTAGTCCTAACATTTTTAAACACATACGCTTGTCCGGATCCTCTGGCATCTGTAAAAAGAAGAATCAGAGTTTTTATCCTTTCCTCTTCCCGTTAACTTACTCAACCAGAACTCTATCTTCCTGAATTTGAAAAAAAAAAAAAAAATTCTCAGAACGTTCTTCAATGTTTACAACTTTTCTAAAAAGTAAGGGGTAGTTCTTAGAATTTTAAGCTTATTTATTGGAAATTTCCTCTACTGAAAAATTATTTTAAAATGTCAACCAGCAGTTTTACTTATGTATAAATTAACTATGTTACATGGTGCAAAAATTAAGCAATTCGTGATTGGTTTTATAAGGTAGTAACTAACATATGTTAAAACTGCATTCTGCTTCCCCATCTCTGAACCCTCTGAATCACCTGGAGGGTCTGTTAAAAACGCTGTTGAAAACTCACGTATCATATATTTGATCTTTAGAAGTTTTTAGAAAATACCACAATTTTCAAATTTGGAACATGGTACTTGTATCAATAATAGGTAGCACTGAAAAGATGCCCTTTGGATTATGGCTCTCTACCTGATGCCCTCTCCTTTCCCCAGCTAATGGGATAAGTTTGAAAAAGGAAGACTAACCAATTGGAAGTAGTCCCAGCAGATTAATTCTAGCCTTGCAAGAACCTGGAAAACTGCCCTCTAGTGGAGCTTATTAAAATTTAGGCCTTGGGGTGTCCAAGAGAGATATGCCTTTGGGTCAAGTGTTGAATGAAAATCCATATTGTTTCTCAGATTTCTCTGAAGCAATGATGGACATGGCAATTTAAAATGGAAAGAGTGAAGATCAAATGTGACCTATAGAATATACATTTATCATTTTACTATTCTTTCCTTTTGAATATCAGCTCATGTTAGTAATGGCTGTTTTACAAGGTAGTTATAAATGTGTAAAAAAAGATTTTATAACCCCAAATAAAACTAATACGAAAAGAAAAAAGTAGGCAGAATAATTAAACCCATGAAAAATAGATGCATGATTATTTACTATGAGGTGATATTTGGTTTTGACTGTTACTCTGACAAAAATGGCAACATCTTTAAATTCAAATGATATATTTCATTTTCTGTGTAATTATGTGGATTGCTTGAAGATATTTAGATGATTCTGTGAATTTATCCAGACAATCAAGTCAGAAATATATATTGGTACTATGAGAGCTGTAGTTGGGCAGGGAGGGAAGCTCAAAGGGTCAACCTTATGAGTAGGTGAGTAACTGTCTCTTACACAGTTTGATTTGAGCTCTATGCTTATAGGCTGAATAATTTATTTTATTTTATTTTTTAAGTCGGAGTCTCACTCCTTCGCCCAGGATGGAGTGCAGTGGCATGCATGCTCACGGCCACCGCAGCCTCGACCTTCTGGGCTGCAGCCATCTTTCCGCCTCAGCTTTCCGAGTAGCCGAAACTACAGACGCGTGCTACCCTGCCCGGCTATTTTTTATTTTATTGTAGAGATGAGGTCTAGCTAAGCTGCCCAGGCTGGTCTCAAACCCGTGGGCTCAGGCAATCCACTCGCCTTGGCCTCCCAAAGTGCTGGGATTACAGGCTGAGCCACCAAGCCTGGCCAGGCTGAATATTTTTAAAAAATAGTTTGTAATTTTATTTTCATTCTATAATGTGTGGGAAACAGCTTTCTCTGTGATCTTAATCATGATTTAATCATGATTTTTAATGACTACATCAGTTGCATTAAAGCTGGTCAGTGGAATGATGTAAAATGTTTCTGGTTGCTACACAGAAAGACTGCATGATTTCCTTCTTTTAGGATGAATGATGTTGAATGAGAGAGCCCTAGAGATAATCTGCCTTTCAAATATCCATTCTCTAGTCAACACTCCACCACTGGAGGTGCATATCTTCAGCTTTACATACTTCCTGTCAAGAATTCTTTGTTAAAACCTAAGCCACTGAGGCGGAAGGATCGCTGGAGCCCAGCAGGTCGAGGCTGCGGTGGCCGGGAGCGGCCACTGCACTCCAGTCTGGGCGACAGAGTGAGACTCCAACTCAAAAACAAAAACAAAAACAAAAACCTAAGCCATTATCAGCAAATACTTAAATTATCAACAAACACCCTAATGCAGTTTCCCCATCTCTGAATCCTCAGAATCACCTGGAGAGTCTGTTAGAAACACTGTTGAAAACCCAGATACCCCAGAATTTTTAGGTGGAATGATAGGTGAACCAGGGTGATCCTTATACCCAATGACATTCTAGAATCACATTTTATACCCAATGAGGTTCTCAATGATAAATTGAGAGCTCTCTGAGAAAAAATAAACTCTTTAGAATATAGGGTAGGCAACGAAGGAGGCAGGGAAGATTATGTCAAGATGGAGACAGGAGATGGAAACTAGAGATGCCAGAACTGAGGCTTGCTTCTTTCATGATTTTGCCCAGGGCCAGTCCCTAGAAGAGATAGTGGCTCTATGACTAATCTCCCTCATCAGGAAAATGGGAGACTCCAAAAAATTCTTTTGAAAATGACAGTGCCAGACCACAAGAATGCATGAAAGACAAAGAATTATCAGAGATAAACTCCATTAACTTAACTGAGACCCTAGGGGTAGAGGCTTTTCATTTGTGCTGGCCCCAGTGGCATGTGGTGTAGATCCAGATATGTCCTGGGTCTTGTGATCACAGTCTTTCTTTTGAAAACAGTTGCTGACAATCTGTCACTCCTTTGTGTTAGAGCTCAGCCCGTTTGAAAATGCAGGGTATCAGCTGCTGTTGCTGTAGGTCCATTTCTGTTTTCCAGCAGGTGGGTGTGTCTGTTTCTTTCCTTTCATCTCCATCCAGGCTTTCTTCTTTCAGGCACTTTCCGGTTTGTCGAGCCAAGTATGCCTGTCATGTTGGAACCCAGCCCCGGGACGCTCACCAACTCCTCTTTGTGTTAGTATCTCCCTTGACTGTGTTCCCACTCTTCCTTATCATCCTAAAGCCTATCAGTCCATTCACATGGTCACCTACTGTCCTATTCTCTTTATTGTAGATGCTCAAAAACTGCCAGATAACCTTGCAGCTTTACCTCCTTGGACTTTTTTCTTCATCAAGACTTTCCTTGTGCTTTTCTACTGGGTCACCCTGGCCATTTCCTCGTGTCTTCTTCCTATTATTTTCTATATAGTCATACTAAGTGCGTCAGTAGCTCCCCTGAAATGAAGCATAGGAGTTCAGGAGAAAGAGGGTGGCTTTCAGATTCAGGCTAGGATTTGAATTCTCTTTTTACTACTTCCTGGTAGCTCTGAGAACAAGATTAAATAGGTAATGTAGAAATATGCCAAGTGCAGCACCTTTAACAATAGATGCTCAATAGATGGTTGCCATTATTATTCTTATTATTTTTATATGAAGTATTTCCATACTACTGTAGTCCACAATGCTATCTCCTCCATATATAGATTTTCTTGAGTCTGTGGTTCCAAGAGAAGTGGGAGGCCAGAATGTGTGGCCTCAACCATGAGACCCAAGAATAAGGGCACTCATGAGTAGGAAGAGTTGTGACCCACAAGCATCTGTATCTACTGCTTTCTTCATAGGCAGGGGTTTCTCTCAGGACCAGTCCCCTGTTGGTCTTTGCCTGAGTGTTGAATTGGTTTATTCTTTAAGCACAAACCACATCCAGGGGAATTTTCTTGCTGTAAGGCACATGGTTCTCTTAGTGTCATTTTGTTGAGTTAAAGCCTTGGAGTACCAACTGGAACAGCTCAGAAGGTCCTAGGTAAATCCTACCCAGTTAGACCATGGGGCCTCCACCATGTTATGGGTTTTTGCTATGTCCTAGCTCCAGTCCCAACATAATTTTCTAGTCCCTGATATGCTTCTCATTGGTAGCAATTTCTGTTATTTGGTGCTGCTCAAGAATTCTCTAGAGTGAGGAGGTTACAGACAATAATGCCCTGGCTCATTAATGTTTGAGACCCCCCAAAATGAGCTTCTGGTACAGTCTATTCTTCCTTCCTTTTCTGAACTTTCAAACTACACTATACGTATAAACATCTTATACCTAGGAATCTCTGATTGGTCATCCTACAAGTCACAATCTCTCATATGTACTGTGATCCAGGGATTCACAAAGTGATGCCACACAGGGAAGCCTTTTCCATGAAATTCTTCTATGTCCTACTCTGTCTCCAATCTCTGTATTAAAAGTTACTGCTGATACCTCTAATGGCCTTTAGGATTGTTGGGAAGGGGCAAAGACTGATAACTCTTTGATAGGATTAGAAATATATTTCTTAAAACTCGAAAAGACCTGCCAGAGCACAAAATATGGTTTTTATTTCTGCTTCTTACTTCTACCCCAAACATTTCAGTTAACCAGATAAAAATATATCTGAAAGCCAACCAATGAACCAACCAACCAAAAACTTCATCCTCCCCTGAAATCCCTAAAACCCTTCAAAAGGCAAAAAGTCCCATTCTTTCTTCTCTTCTCTGTTCATTCTTGGACTACATGTCCCGTGAACTTCCCCTTACCCATCGTTGGCAGCTATGTCTCTGTGTTCCTGGCTACACCCAGATTCCAGCTCTCCTCAAGGACCAATTTTTTTGTCCTTCATTTGATGCAGACCACATATTACTTAGTAGCTGTGTCTTTTTACAATTATTATCAAGATTGTATGTCTCCTGAGGGTACAGAAGCTGATCTCTTATATCGAAGGTAGCACAATAATTTCCAAAAAGCGTAGGAGTTCAGTAGAAGGAGGGTGGCTTTCAGATTCCCTCTGGTTATTGATTTTTGCTAGTTATATTTCACAATTTTCCTGCTTACCAAATCTGCTTCTAGCCAACGTAGGATTATAAGTGGCACCTGGGACAAAGATGGCATGGAGAATTAAACCTAGAGATAATCCTATAAGCTCACTGAGAACAAAGGTTTAATTATCCCCCTATCAACTGAGTCTTTTATCTGAGTTAAGTTGCAGTAAGTAACAAATTGGTGAGTTTCCTCTGCTTGGCTTGCTTTGGCCACTATGAATAGCATAAGGACACAAGTCAGAATGAAGGAGAAGCAATGGATCTGCACAGGACATTCCCTTGGTCAGAGAGCAACATGTGTTAAGGGCATCATTGAACAAGTCTTTGACCTTTCTATGTGGGAATCAAACGTGGAACAATTTGTTTCATGATAATTGGAACTAGTCTGGGAATGTTACCTACTTTCTAATGTTGTAATTTTCCTCATTGTAAACCAAAAGTCTAAGTGGTGCTGTTCTTGGAGATGGAGGTGGCCAAGTGCCAGTGGGGGGAAATAGAAATATGAAAGAGGGTGAGGACTTCCCAGCATGGCCTTTTTTTGCTGCTAAACAAGTGGGCTCTTGCTCCTCCCTCCCGTGCCCTCACTACTTCTACCCACCTCAGGTAAACAACCAGAGAAAATTGGTGATGAGTGGTAAAGCCTGTTGGCATTCTGAAAGTGTAGCAATTCTACCTCCCAGAAACTTCTTTGATCCCCCCTCCCCCTCTCTTCATTACTACCTCCCTAGCAGTGGGTTTATAGTGAAAATACTCAATAACTGGTATGGCACAAAGTACTGACCTATAAGGATGTAAGCTGGTTATAAATAACCAAGATGACCAAACTAGTAAGCCTTGCTCTTTGAAATTTAAGGTCCAATTGCCTCTGGCCTGGACCCTGTAAGGGCCTCCTAAGTGGATTCTCTAGTGCACCCTAATCCACAGCACAATAGCCAAAGTGACCTTTTTCAAATGCAAAATACTCTTTGGTCATCCCCTTCCCCTCTTAAAACCCTTCCATGGCCCTCCACAACTCTTAAGATAAAGAGAACCTTCTTAAGATGGCCTTTAAAGTCTCACATCATTTATCACCTATCTGCCTGTGATATAATTGATAGCCCATCTCCTACACAAAGCTGTAAGCTCCATGAGCAGAGGGGCCATATTTGTTTCTTCTACACACAATTATTTCCCCAGAGCAGGAGCATGATGTAGAGCAGGAGCTTATTAAATATTCTTTGAGTGAATAAATAAATCATGAAACAACTTCAACTTTTCCAACGTGTATTTTCATATCTAGTCCAGAATTTTTATTGTATATACATGTGAATGTGTTTTTAATAAACAACTGCATGGAAGATACTTGTCCATGTTTTTTATATTGTTGAACAGCAACAGCATTCTCCTGGTGGTGGGTGTCAGACATCTGGAAGCTATTGTAGGTCTTCCTCTTTGTGTTTCGCCCTCACCCTCCTATATCTGAACAGTTATGTGGTATTATCAGTTTCAGTTCCCAAATGACTTTCCCAATTGTTCCTTCTTCTTCAATCTTCGGCTGTCCTTGGTTCAGGTCTCATTACTTCTTGCAGTTATTTCCAACCTGGTGTCTTTAATTTCTTTCTTTCTCTCCCACAGTCCATCTTCTGCAGAGCTATTAGGGGAGAGTTTCTAAAACTCAAGCCTTGTCATGACGCTCTTGCTTAAAATTCTTCAGAGTGCCCCACAGAGGATCAAGTCTTAGCACAACCTATAAAACTCCTCATAATTTGGGACTTGTCTACTTTTCGGGAGCTTACTCTTTTAATAAATATTTACTGAGCACCTACTTTGTCCCAGGGGATCTACTGGAAATACAATGGTCAACAAGGTAATACTTTCTTGTCTCTTATTGAAAATATTGTCTAATGATGGATTCACTTTTTGGGACAAATATGCATAGATCCTATATGTGGTTCCCAGAAACTGTCACCTCTTTATATTTCTTTGCAATGACTAGGGTGCCCCTCTTATTTCTCACCCCTACCCGTATCCACCTGACAAATTATTTATTTTTCAAAACTTAATGTAAGAATGCTTTTTCTTGGGAAACTTTGGTTAATTTTCCGAGGAAGAATTTGATGTTCTTTCACTTTCCACTACCAGTCACACTTTATATTTCTTTATCTTTCTTCATAATAATTTATAGACTTCACATGACATATTTTGTCTTAGTCATTATCATCTCTTTAGAGAATAGATGGGTACCTGTTAAGTGGTAAACAGGCACTCAGTAAATATTTGTTGACCAGAAAGAAGGTTTTCTTGGAATATGAGACCCAGGGATATGTAGTTAATATCATGGGCCCTTTTATACCAGATTTTAAGATCTTAGAAAATCATAATTTATAACAGTAATTTACTGATAGATTTTAAGATTTGGTATACTTTAAAATGTAGATTTCATTTTATTCAATATCCTTTGTTCAAATGGAATCCATTTGTAATCTGTTTTTAAAACTTATAATCAACTATAATGAAAAATTAACTTGTATAATTTGAATGATATATATATATGCACACACCTATGACAACTTGTATAACTTGAATGATACACATACACACACACACACACACACACACACACACACACACACACCCTATGACAAATCTCAACAATAAAAATTTTTCACTTTACCCTTTTTTACTTGGATTTATGATGGACTTTGTCATGATTTGGTATGGTAAATGTTGATATTATCCCTCCTGGAATTCACCAAACTTTCTTTCTACTGATGGGGATAGACATTTTAGCAATTCATCTTCAAGCTTGGTCCCTCAGCCATCTCATTTTCCCCAGGACACCCATTTTATTTCCAGTTCTTGGTTCTCCTTAAGTGTAAAGTCAACATTAACTACTTCCTGTGACAGCATATCCTGGTTAGAGCTCCCTGGGGTATGAGGTTTCCAATAAAGAGTTGTCTGAGATGGGACTACTAGGGATTGGTCTTGTCAATGCACATATATTTATTAAGCACCTGCTCTGTGCCCTACTCTCTGGTCAGGTATAATTATTCTTGACCTGTTCACCTATTCACTATATTTCTAATACCTCAGAAATTCCTGATGAATATCTTTAATGAACAAATTATTAGAAGATATGGAGGCTGCTCTTGGGCAGGGAGAGGGTGGTTGGGAAAAAGAGTAGGGAGAGAACTGTCAACCATGCTCCTACGATGTGCCAGACTCTGTGTTTACACTTTCTACATGTTACAAGTTTTACGAGAACACTTTGAGGTAGATGTGGTTATTTTATTTTCCATGTTTTTTCAGTTGCAGAGACAAGGAGTAAAATTGAAATCACATAAACAGTATCATTGTGTTCCTAGTTCTGTTCTTTTGCTGTCTCTATGATAGACTATATCTCTTCCAAAGTTCCCCTTAGTTATTGTGGAAAATATCTGGAAGTGTCCCGCATAAACTCATGAAAGCAATCTTTGCATTTACCACTGCCCTTCTATTTTCCACACTGTGCCTACCATTTTCTTGCTCCACAAGCCTGCTTCCATGAATGTTTCCGCCTGTAGATTTCCCTGGGGGTTGAGCTGTGCAACACCCCATGGTTCCAAGGCTGCTCCATTGCCACATTGTGGTCTATTTGGTCCAGAGATGATGCCACAGTGTCATGGGACTATGAGAAAAACAACTTGGAGACCAGATTATCTGTCTCTGGCAGAGAACAAAGCATCTGGAGGAAAGGGCTGGCACAGACAATGCACTCATCTGAGGTACTCCTCCAATGATGTGGAAGCTGGAGGCATGAACATCATTGCTATGTTGAGGGTAGAGGACGTGTAGCAGGAACATCAGGCTAGAGAGGCCACTGTCTGGCTAAATTCACCCACAATAATGTTTTCTGTTAAAATCCCAAACCCATAGGAGAATAATAAAGGTTGGTGAGGTTTGGGATCCAATGGGGAATGCTCCTGGAAAAACACATAGTATTTTTTGCTATTTTAGAGACCCTTCAAGGTTTAAGTAGAAAGAAAGTCTGTCAGGGACAAAAATTTTTACTTTTTAGAAACTGATAGCTTTCCCCTTTCTCTGCCTCTGAAGGAGGAAGAGTCATCTTTGTTTAGTTCCAAAACTAGGATTTTGTTCGGGTTAAAGAAAAATAAAGCAAGGGGGAAGAAGGGGAATAATGAGCTGGGGTGTAAGTGAGGGGATTGCAATGATAAATAATTGAGGGAGGCCCCAAAATTCCAATTGACATACAAAAGTCAGAGCAGAGAGCTATTCCTTAAATAATAAATTTAGTCTTGAGAGGTAAGGGGATAATGAAAGAAATAAAAAAGCAGTGTGGACTAGAATTTTAAGGCTAAAAAAATATGTGAGAAGTAGAGAGAAGAATGATTATTGAGCAGCTGTTATGAAGACTTCAGAGATGATGATGGAAAAAGGGGAGCTTTAGGATATTTGCTTTGTCTCTGAAAAATATCAGTAAACATTTGGGATACTTTCAAATGTATGTTTCGGTTTTGGACGTATGTTTCTGTTGAGTACAGCACTGATCTTAGACTGATAACGATAATGGTTCAGCTTTCCTTGTATTATTATTTTATCAAAGAGCCAAGGTAAAGCCATGAAACCTTTGACCAACAGAGTGATGGATTGTGAGGTTCTGACCATATGTGTTTCCAGGGACCAAGCAAAGCAGGTATCACTATAGGCTGTGGTAGTTGGTGAAAGTTTCAAAGAATCCAATGAAACATAGTTGGAAATTAGGTCTTAAAAATATATAGAATTAGAATAAATGCAGAGAAAGATGAATATTTAGCTAGTGGAACTATCCTAAGTGAAGGCATCGAAGTAGAAGTGAACATTGCCTGGAAGGGAGATAGTCAGTTCAACCTAAGTATAAGAGAAAGAGACATGATGAATAGTAGTTGGGAATTAGAATGCATCTGGGGTCAGATTATGGAGGGCTTTAGATTCTGTAGAGTAATAAGAGCTAAGGTTTTAGAAAGGTTCATCTGGAGGAATTGGCTGAAACGGAGGGATCCTGGTGACTTATTTTAAATGCATGCACGAAGCATTTAGAGTTTGGGCTTTGTGGGGAGGAAACATTGAAAGGATAAATCACAGGACTTTGTAACTGATTAGATGTTCAGGGCAGATGTGAGACCAGATTCATATGTAATTCTAGTTTTTCTGATCTAGAAGTTTTGGAGCACTGTAGCTTCACCCTTTCTTTTCTTTTTTTTTTGGAGAAAGCAGTATATATTGGGAGGGAACCCAAGGGAGTTGCCTGGCTTTATCCTTTTATGTATCCATTTATGCTTTCATTCATTCAGGAAATATTTGTTGAGTACCTATTGTGAGATACAGCAAACAAAGACATTGAAAACTCCCTGACCTCATGGAGTTTTTATTTAGGTGGATAGAAAAATGAAAATATAGTAAGTAAAATATATAACATATGAGCTAATAAGTTTTTTGAAGAAAAATAAAGCAAGGGGGAAGAAGGGGAATAATGAGTTTGGGGAGTAGGTGAAAGGGTTACAATGATAAATAATTGAAGTAGGGAGCTGGAAAAGAAGCTTGTTGTCAGAGAAAGATGAGGTTTCGACACATTGGTGACATTATTTCCTGGAAATGTAGGCCAATCTTTTTTTTTTTTTTTTTTTTTGAGTTGGAGTCTCACTCTGTCGGCCAGACTGGAGTGCAGTGGCCGCTCCTGGCCACCGCAGCCTCGACCCACTGGGCTCCAGCGATCCTTCCGCCTCAGCCTTCCAAGTAGCCAGAATTACAGGCGCGCCACCACGCCCGGCTGACTTTTTGATTTATTGTAGAGATGAGGTCTCGCCAAGTTGCCCAGGCGGGTCTCGAACCCACGGGCTCAGGCAATCCACTCACCTCAGCCTCCCAAAGCGCGGGATTACAGGCTGAGTCACCAAGCCCGGCTTTTTTTTTTTTTTTTAATTGGAGTCTCACTCTGTCGCCCAGGCTGGAGTGCAGTGTCACACTCATGGCCACCCCAGCGTCGACCTGCTGGGCTCAGGAGATCCTTCGGCCTCAGGCGATCATTCCGCCTCAGTCTTCCAAGTAGCTGGAACTATAGGCGTGCGCTACCATGCCCCGCTAATTTTTGATTTATTGTAAGGACGAGGTCTTGTCAAGTTGCCCCGGCTGGTCTCAAGCCCATGGGCTCAGGCAATTCACTCGCTTCGGCCTCCCAAAGTGCTGGGATTACAGGCTGAGCCACCAAGCCCCGCCGGCCAAGAAGTCTTATGGGGTGCTAGGTTTGGAAATAGACATTTGGGAGCCACCAGCATAGCTGTGGTCATTGAAAGATCCCCGAGAGAAGTAGGAATTGATACAAACCTGAAGACTCAACCATGGAGGCTGCCCATTTTTAGAAGATTTTTTTTTTGGAAAAAGGAAGAAGACCTAGAGAGGGAAGAACATTATTCATGATGTCAGCAGAGTTAGAAAGAGAGTTAGGAAAGGAAAATAACTTAGTCCTTAAGGATGTTTTCACTGTTTATTCAGATGTTTTATCCAGGTGATAACCAAAAGATATGTCATCAATTTTTCCTGTACCCACAGTCTTGATCTTCCTATGGTAATACTCTAAGACGGTATCTGAAAGCCTGATAATTGAAAAGGCAATGAATCACTTTGTTCATTAAATAACCAAAGTAAAATTTGTTTTTATGTGTGAAACTAAAATGAACCACTAAAATGATAGCACCCAAACAGTGAGTACCTTATGAGTACTAATGATTTTGTAGAAATATTTATTTCACAACTAACTCATTCACTCACTCTCTGTAAAGCAGTTATAATATGTCTTTCTATGCCATAGTCTGATCTTGAGGTTTTATGATCCTAAATATAAATTATACATCAATGTGGCATAGTATGAAGGCTATTTAGGGAAAAACCTATAAGCAAATATAATATACGAGATAAAAATTATGTAGGGAGGTGAATTATATTGTCACCTAAAGTGCATGACTTACCTATTAGGCAATGGTGCCTTTTACAAGGTAATGTTACTAATTCCTTCCAATAACGTCAAGGCTGCTCACATACCTGCTATTTGTTCCTGCTGCATTTGAATCTTTCGCTGGCCATTGCTTTACTAAACTCTGGTCTGTCCATGTGGTTCTTTGAGCTATGGTGGCCACGTTTTCCCAGCTTTGGTCCCCTCCCCTACCTTGGGTAGGCGAATCTTTTCTATCTTTCTCTCTAATTTCTAAATGAACTATATTTTCCAATCTAAAAAAAAAGATTGCTAAGATATACAAATGAAACAAGAATGTTCTGGGACTCAGAGCATTGAATTATGAGTCTTAGTCTGTGAATTGTAAGGCATCCTGCTAACAGTCTTCTGTGAATTTGCAGGCTGGCATAATAAACAACATTATGATATACAACAACAACAACCACCACCACCTAATCCCATGAGACTTTAAATGATTGTCACCAACATTTCACATTACTTAATATTAACGATCTCTTGTAAAATCAATGTATATTCGAGTGCATATAAATTTAGTAAGAAAAAATTGAATGGAACTTAACATTTGTCAAAGCCCTTAAGACACTGATTTAGAAAATTAGTTTACTACCTCTTTGTCCCATTCATTAAATTGCAAGGGAATTAATCAAAAATGATGGCAGTGACTGCAAGAAAAACTCCTTGTAACAATGCCACATGGAACTCTTAGAGGCTGAAAAGATTTGTTTCTATCCTTTTATTACAAAGACCATCTTTCAGCAATGGAAAGAAATAAACGATCACCTTTAGTATTTTTTTTTTTTTGAGTCAGGGTCTTACTTTGGAGTGCAGTAGCTTGATCATGGCTTACCACAGCCTCGACCTTCTGACCTTCTGGGCTTAGACGATCCTTCTGCCTCAGCCTTCCGAGTAGCTGGGACTACAAGTGTGTGCCACCATGTGTTGCAAGTGATTTTGATTTTTTTGTAGAGACAAGGTCTCACTGTGTTACCTAGGCTTTTTTCAAACTCCTGGGCTCAAGCAATCCTCTTGCCTTAGCCTTCCAAAGTGCTGGGATTACAGGTGTGAGTCACAGTGCCCAGTCCATCTTTAGTCCTAATGTTTATGAATTATAACTCATTCTCAGTTTGGGAACCTGGGATGGCTGAATTTCATTATCTCTGACTTGTAAGTTTGTGTTTTGCTATTGGAAACAAATGCTACCATTTCTACCCTCTCCTCTGCCTCTTTCTTTCTAAAGTTCAGGACTAAAACAATTTCAATTGGAATATTTAAAAATTTTTGCTTTTTCTACATATAGTAGCATAATATCACCATTCTTGAACTTACAATGACAGATATTTGAGGGCCATTGATTTTAGTTGTCTGTTTTTTTGTCAGAGTAGATATTTCTATACTAAATTTGACTCAGTTTTGTGTCTTTGTTGTTTTCCTTGTTTTAAGAAAGGAATGATTACTTTCATAAATAAATTAAAATATATTTAAAAATTAATATATATCATCCCAATACCAATCTCAGTATAATATTTAAAATAGCTTAAATATTGTTTTAGTTGTGAAGTTCTGTGACCCTATATTGATAAATAGACCAAGGCAAAGCCAAGGAAACAGTAGTTAAGCTGATCTTCATAATCCTTCTTTCATGGGATCATATGGGATATATTAAAAACTTCTTCCCTTTGCCTTACCATAAAATTTAAGGGGGAAATAAATATTTTTACAGAAGTGAATCATTCATATTTGAAGCTAGTGAAGTTGTGGGCACACTCAGATTTCTTTTCTTTTCTTTTTTGTTAAAGTAACTTGAAAGATACTTTACTGCATCGTTTAGTCTGGCCAAATAAAAGGAGAAATTGGGACCAAAATTCAAGAAAAGTATGTGTGGTGTATAATATCTGTGTTGGGATATGCTTTGAAAGACTCAGAAAAAACTTTACATATATTCCAACATATCACATATCTTTACATATTATTAGCATCTTAAAAAGCTGGACATAAAATGAAATGTGTAAAAGCCAACATTATGTCATGAGGAACAAAAAAGAAAAGAAGCAGACATTACAAGCTTTCTTATATGCTTTACCAAAATTCTTAAAAAAATCAAAAAAACAAAAACTAGAATGTGGCTTGCAGCCATAGGTGTAAAATAGATTATAAATTAATTTGATAGCAGGTGTTTCCATGGTTGTGGGAAAAACAATGCCAACTGAACATTTTTCATAGCATTAAAAGAGCAGACTATGGTTTTGCTTACAACAGGCAAGAAAGAGAAATAAGATCATAATCCTGGAACATATTCCTCACTTTCTGAAACAAAACCTGGAGCCATAAATGCTGCAGCTGGAAGAGTTTTGTAGGAGTTTTGATCTTGGTGGGCGAATTCAGCATTAACATTTTTAACTCAGACGCATAGCTTGCAATAAAACCCGTATCCATGAGATATTTTCTATTCCCAACTGTGAAGTTTCTGTTCTTTCTTTTTCTTTTAAAAAGAAATAAACAAAGACCAAAAATTATTGTATTTGTTAAACTTCAATTTGTCATTTCTTGGAGCAAGTAAAGTTGCAAAACAGAAATCCTCAAGCCAGTCATATATATAGTTATGGTATTATTATTCTTTAAATTCACTGGCACAGAGTCCTGTTCCATTAGTGAGCTGTGCTGAAGGATAATGTCTAGGCTTCCATGGGCAATATTTTCCTCTGATAAGAAGTGTGTTTCCATTTGATCATAGGCTCTGTGTAACAAAACCTATTAGTTTTCCAACACCCAGTTCTAGCAACTTCCATCCCCCTTTTACATTTTAGGGTGAGGAAAAAGATCTGATACAGAACTCAGTTGTCATTTTATCCCCTGGCTTTGGCTGAACGACAACTGTGACATCTTTTTCATTCTACTTTCCATAGACCTTGGACATATAGCGGGGTACCTATATACATGTTAAAAAGAACATGTTATCTGGTCTTCCTGATAACCACTTGCTTGACAATTAATGGGACTGCTATGTAGTACCTTTGATTTCATAATTAAAACATGCATACAGTTAATATATGCATGTAAGTTTTAAAGATGTAAAGAAAGTACAGTTGATTTTGTCTTGTTTTAGTGATAACTTTAGTACCTGCTTGCATTTTTATTAACTTTAAACTACTAGGCAAAAAAAGAATCATGCAAACAGTTGTTTCTACCATCCTCCTCAAATTGAGTAACTATCTACTGAATTCTCTGGTTATTGACATATGGTTGAATCATATGGCATTCTTATTTCCACAGGTCTAAAACAGTTGAATATTAGCAACGTCATATACTTTAACCTAATAAATCCAAGTTCAGTCACCAATCATGTGCTTCCCTTTGCTGGTTTCAACTGAAAATATTTGGACCAGGAATCTTTCTACTTTGTGCTTTCACTGGAAGGGCTTCCCCCCTTCTGTTCTAACATATATCCTTGCTTGCTCTTCAAAGATTCCATTTTCTCTGCTTCCATATTCTTTTCCCTCTTTTTACAGTCCCTTCCTTGGTATTTTCTCTTTTGTCTTTCTTCTAGAACCCTAATCTTTTCAGTGTATTGCTCTCCCCCTCCTAAGTGTTCCTGCAGTCTACAACTGCAGAACCTCTTCCTCAGTTAGTTGATCACTCAGTTAACAGCATTACAGACTGAATGTAGCAAATTATAATAATAGAAATTAAAGGGAGAATACAAAGGAAAAAGTCCCATTGCTAATTTTAAGGTGTTTTTATTCTAGTGGGTGCAATCAAAACTGCAATTATAAAATTGCACTTATAAAATTGATTGAATTAAGCAAATGAAACAATACTTTAAATACATACAGTAAGTTGGGACCATAAGCATTAGGGGAGCAAGAAGTTATCTGGTGCAACCTACAAAATAGAATCGATTTTGGCTGACAATGAAAATTATTTTCAATGACATTCTCTTGGTAGCTGGACGTCCTAAACTGGTTTCCCCATGGTCATCTGTGATATCACAGGGTCAATATTGAACTTGCTTTCTTCTCCCAGTCAGAGGTTCTGACTGTGGAAAGAATTGAAACATGTAGGAAAAAAGGAAGATTGTTTCTGGAGAGAGCGAGAGAGAGAAAGAGCATGAGCATGTAAAAGAGAGAAAAGGAACAGAGAAAGGTGGACAACAGTGGGGTGTGAACTATCTACCCATGAAATTCTTTCCAAGTCCTTCTAAAGGTCCTAAACGCAGAATATGTTTGGGTATTGGATAGTGAATAGGTTTTGCAGAAACCAGTGACCAGACTCAGCTTCCTGTTTAGATTAATGTGTTAGAACATAGAAGCAATCTTGTTTATCCTTTCAGAAAAACCAGCTTTTGGCCTCATTGATTTCTTTATATTACATTTTTGTCTTCTATGTCCTGAATTTGGGTTTTTATTTTGGTGATCTGGATTCTTCTGCTGAAGTTAGAGTTTTGGTGGTCTTGCTTTTCCAGCTTTCTTAGGTGATTTGTTTGACTGTTAACTTGTGATCTTTCCATTTTCTTCATGTGTGTTCATAGAGATATGAATTCTCCTCTTAGTTTTGTTTTCATGGCATCCCAGAGATTTTTGGAAAGATGTTTCTTCATTTTCATTTGTTTCCAGGTATCTTTTGATCTCTGTTTTGATTTCCATGTTGACCCAGGAGTTGTTTAGCATCATGCTGTTTAGTGTCCCTGTCTTTGTGAGTTTTGGGGAGTGTTGGTACAAGAACAGGCATATAGACCAATGGAACAGGATAGAGATTGCAGAAGTATAACCTCAATTTCTCAACCAACTCATCCTCAACAAAGCCTCCACCATCAACCACTGTGAAGAGGAGAACCTATTCAGTAAATGGTGCTGGGAAACCTGGCTGACCACATACAGAAAATTAAAACAAGATCCCTACTTACCACTATACACAAAAATCAACTCTAAATGGATCAAAGACCTAAATGTAAAACCTCAAACTATAAGAACCTTAGAAAATGCAAGAGACACCCTTATGGAAATTGGAACTGGCAACCAGTTCCTGATCAAAACCCCAAGTGCCTATGCCATACGAGATACAAGTGGGACCTCATCAAACTGATAAGCTTCTGCAAAACCAAAGAAACTATTGAGAGAGTGGGGAGACAGCCCACAGACTGGGAAAAATTATTTGCCAACTGTATATCTGACCAAGTCCTAACATCTAGGATCTACAAGGAACTCACTCAAACATGCTGAAAAGAAAAAAATAACCCCACTACAAAGTGGGCAAAATATATGAATAGACACTTCTCAAAAGAAGACATACAAGCAGCCAACAGATACATGAGAAAATGCTCAGCCTCACTGGTCATCAAAGAAATGCAAATTAAAACCACACTGAGATACCACCTAAATCTAGTTGGGATGGCCATCATTAATAACTCAAAAAACAGCAGATGTTGGAGAGGATGCAGCAAAAAGGGAACACTTCTACACTGTTGGTAGGAGTGTAAACTAGTATAATCTCTGTAGAAAACAGTGTGGCAATTTCTAAAAGATCTAAAAATCGACCTCCTATACGACCCTGCAATCCCCCTACTGGGAATATACCCTGAGGAGCTCAAATCAACTGAAAAAGATATCTGCACATGCATGTTTATTGCAGTATTATTTACAATAGCAAAAACATGGAACCAACTGTGCTGCCCATCAAAAGAGGACTGGATAAAAAAATGTGGTACATATACATGATGGGATATTATACAGCCATGAAGAAGTATAAAATTATGAACTTCACAGCAACTTGGATGGACTTAGAGGCTATAATACTGAGTGATCTATCACAGAAACAAAGAACCAAGTATCATGTGTTCTCACTCATAAGTGGATCTTGAACAACTATCATAATACTTTAAGAAAGGGATTGACAGTAGTGGGAAACTGCCAGGGGAGGTGGGGGTGGAATTGGCACTAGTGGGAAACTGCCAGGGGAGGAGGAAGGCACACCTCACCAATAAGGATACCTGCATAAAGGACATTTGTAACCTAACCCTGAATTGTACCCCACATATTTAAAATTAAAAACTAACAACAACATCAAAAAAGAACATAGAAGCAGAAGTCCAAGGCTGCCAGTCTCTAGTCCTGGCAGAAATCATGTGAGAACTCTGCCTTTTACAGTCTTACAGAATCTGGGATTGTTCATGTTTTAAGTTTCCAAGTTCCCATTGACATCTAATGCTACATCTTGGGGTTCTGTCTCATTTCATTTGAATGTTTGTATGGATTAAGGAACTGTATTGAACCAGGAGTACAGCCTTGTCATGACTTCCAAACTGTAGGGTGCAACATGCAGGGAAATTAGGGGCTTATTGAATATGCCAAAAATCTTGATAATTTTGGAAATTCTAGGTAAATTTAGAGTAAATTTGTAGAAATCACTTGAAGATAAACAATATAGCCTTTTGGGGAAAATGCACTGTTTAATATTGGCTACTTGGAAAGAAGCTAGGAATATATTGAATCATAACTAAGACACATGGCATATAAGAGATACAAGAACATACATAGAAGATCCTGGTTTGCAGTGTGGTTTTGATAGAGAAAAAAACATTTTGTAGTCAATTCTACTAGTAGGAAAAACCCTTGCTTTTTCAGAAATGAATGCCAGGAAGTGGGAAAGGAGCCCAAGATGTAAACTACTCTAGCACTGTGCGCAAAGGTGCTTGTATAAACACCTACTTCCTTCTTGCATGTGAATGAGGCCCTAGAGGGAGAAGCTGCAGAAAGCAGAGTACCCACTTAATAATATTCCTTCCCAGCCGTGCTTGGTGGCTCAGCCTGTAATCCTGCACCTTTGGGAGGCTGAGGTGTGTAGATTGCCTGAGCCCGCGGGTTCGAGACCCGCCTGGGCAGGCGAGACCTCATCTCTACAATAAAATCAAAAAATTAGCCGGGAGTGGTAGCGCGTGCCTGTAATTCTGGCAACTCGGAAGGCTGAGGCAGAAAAATCGCCGGAGACCAGCAGGCCATGGCTGCGGTGGCCGGGAGCGGCCACTGCACTCCAGTCTGGACGACAGAGTGAGAGCCCAACTCAAAAAAAATAGAAATAAAAATAAAAATAATTCCTTCCCAAGTTACCCTCAGAATCCAGGGAGGTCTCTCACTCTGAAGTTGAAGAAAATGTGGCGGAAGTTCCAGGTAGAGAGTTCTACCTGTTCCTGGGGCTTCCTAAAACTCTAGTGCTGTTGACTGTATTATCAACAATGCAATAGTCACAGAACTCCCTCCCTCCAGGATATTTGGAGACCTCTTCTGCCAGAGAGGATCTTGTGTGGTTGGGCTAAGTGACAAAGCTGGAAGAGGATTCTAATGGTATCTTTATAGATGGCTTTCTCTGTGACTTTTGGGGAAGGATAGGGGGACGTCAGGGCCATGGAGGGAAGAAGGACCATGGGGTAGAGGGGAACTGAATGCCAAGTCATCATCAACATGCTTTGTCTTCTTACTTTTCCCTTATGGAGAGAACTTGGTAAAAGGTATAAAAGACTGCTAATATTTCCCTTCTCACTCTCACTTAGGGGAAGTTTTTTTTTTTTTAACCACACAATTGTGATATGATTTACATATGAAAAGTACATATTTAATGTATACGGCTTGATGACTTTGGGATAAGTATACACTTGTGAAACCTTCAACACCATCTAGGCCCTAAACAAGTTTCTCCCTGCCCCCTTTTATTATTATTATTAATTTTTTTTGTGGTAAGACTATTTATTATAAGATACATTCTCTCAGCAAATGTTAGCATATGGGTATTGTTAGCTATAAATACTATGCTGCGTATTAAACTTCAGATCTTAGTTTTCTTATATAACTGAAATTTCATATTCTTTAACCATTACCTTCCCATGTTCCCCTCTCACCAGCCCTTGGCCACCACCCTTCTACTCTCTTGAGAAGATGGAGAAAATTTGCACTCACTGGAATTCAGTTGGCCAAATGTCCTGTTTGGGAAAGTGCTTGGGGTATAGAAGGAGATTTCAAGGTTATGGATGGAACTCTTTGGAGTTGGACAAGCAAAGAACTTGCTTACTTCTTGGAGTGAAGGAAGGGGCGACTAGTACTGGTGAACCCACCCAGATGACAGAAAGTCATGTACTGTACTATAAAATGCAATCTCTCTTTATGACAGCCTAAATTTGCTATCAAGGTAATAAATTCAGGAAATGCTTATACATGAGTAGATTTTAGTGGAAGCCTAAAAGCGACTTCGTGTGGGATTATGGGAGCACACAGATGGTAGAGTATGAGGTCTGATAGAAGGGTGAGAAACTCGGACATCACCCGAACTGTTCTGTGATCTCACAGTCTGTATAATTGGCAGCCAAGTCTAATCAGATCTATGATATGGTGGATATGTGTGTGTGCATGTGTGTGCGTGTGTGTGTGTGCATGTTAAGTAAAAGGAATCATGTCTTCCTGGGAATCTTCCTGGCCCCAGGACTGTATGTCCCCATGGCAGCAGGCAGCACTTTCCACACTGTATTGTAATTACAACCCTTTCGACTACTTTTTTTCCCCTTCCTGACACAGACGTTTCCAATCCACTGAACTATCACTGTTCCCTCACTCAAAGGCTCCCTTGTCTTTCTGTTTCCATAGGAAGTCCATGCAGATGAAGCAAAATCCTTTTTAATAATTCTGACCTTGTCCCCATCAGATGGATCTAATAAGACCAAAAGAAAAAGGGAGGGGGAAAATCCCCCCTTGAATCCCACATGACTGCCATACTCATTTCTACCCTCACATCTTTGTTTATCATAGCCTTCTGCTTAAATGCCTTCCTTCCACCTAAATCTTATCCATCTTTCAAGACCTGGCCAAAGACACACCTCCTCTGAACTTTTCTGTTCCTTCCAGTTGTGCTGATCTCATTTCTAGCGTTTATCTGTCTTTCCAACTCCACTGCCTCCCCTTGAGAATGAAGCATGTTTTCTGAAACCCCTGCTGTGCCTAGTACAGTGTTAAGCACATAGTAAGCACTTAACGTAAATGTATTTATTACCAGCTATGAGCAAGTGTGGTCTACTGATGAAAAATGTAAGCCCCTAGAGGGCAGGGCCTAGGACTTGCAGGTGTTTTTTTTTTAAAACAAGATTCACACATTTTAGCGTGTTATTGAACATTTAGGACAATGAAGTACTAGAAAGTTCATTACAAGTCTCCATGGGATGCATGCTTGCTCTGAGGCTTTGTGATGGATACGAAACAGCAACGAGCAGTTCTGTTGGTGCACTCTCAGTGACCAGGCGTGCCAGGAGAACAATTACCCCAATTATCACCTACTGAGATTTCAGATGATTTCCTCTGTGCAATTATTTCTGTAAGTCTTCTTAAAGGACCCAACATCCTGACTTTGAATTCATCCTGGCTTGAATAATGAATTATTATTAGTAGAAAAGACATAAGGGCAAAATATAAGTAGAAAATCAGCAGTCATTGGTCCATAGTAAGACTGGAAAAATGGAAGTAAGCCAGAGTATCTTTACTCACTCAAAGAGCTCATACCTTTCTTAAAGTCTTGTGTTATTAATAATAATAATAAAAAACTTTGTCAGCTACTTGGATGCAGAGAGCATTCCAAAACCAACAGAAATGGTTTGAAGGAGCCAAGTCTTCAGAGTTTGCACAATTGCTAAACATTGTACTTCTCAACTTTCATAAGACAAACTCATCTTCAAAATTTATTTATGAGATGAATAATTGAGCCTGAAAATTTGATTCTGACATTTCCTGTCCCTTTTGTGGACCTCTGAAGAGTTGTCTTAATCACGTTTTCAGTAGTGTCCAAGAATGACATTCTTCTGACCCTTTTTAAGCAGAAACCACAGAAATTTCTTAGCGTAAGTGATTGCTTCAATTTGGTAACCATTTCCTTTGGGGCATGCATTTCTTCCTCTTTTTCTGGTGGAATAGGTCCTGCAGAAATGGAGGAATCACATCCTTTCCCCACTCCATCAACGCTATGGAAGATTTGACTTCATAAAAAGCCATTAAGTATCATAGACAGGATTTTTCTTTTCATCCTTTGTAAAAGTTATCTTGCCCAGGGAGTCACATAGGGAAGGGTTGGGTGAGGCAGGAATGAACTGACTCATTGATATATCTCCCATGAACTCTCTGGATTGCTTTAGAGGGATGAAATCGAGCAGTTGAATGATTGTCTAAATTCCGAGGCAGGGAACTGGCTTAAGAACAACAAACACAATTTGGGCCTGCATAAAATAGAGGGCTTTCTAGGGGATCAGAAAAAACCTGTTTTGCACAGGTGTTACTCTAATTGTGATCCAGAGCTATGGAGAATTTCACAGTGTGCGGCGGTTCCTGCATTGAGATCACAGCTGTTATAATTCAAGCTCCTCCCTGCCCTGTGTGGTGGTCTTGCATTATTATATAGGACCATAATAGGATGCACAAAGAAAAATAAAGAAAGACATCAAGGCTCATGCCTAGTTTGAGTGAGTGGGGGTAGCATTGCTCCTGTAGTTAGGTTTTGATCTGTTTAACAGAACTTTGGAGAAGCAAATGTTCAAATTGAAAACTTCTCCCAGTATGTAGAACCACTTGTTTTAGTGGTTACTAAGTGAGGATTGAACATGCTTTGAAGTTAATGTGAAAGGCAGAATTAAAGGAAAAAAAAAAAAAACTCTGATGCTCCAGAGACCAACATCTAGGTCAATAGGATAAAAGTTTCTGTTAATAGGAATTTTTGGTATTACCTCTCCTAAAAGATGGTTTGATCTTGAATGTTAGTTAAGACTTTTGGGTACATTATTATCTGTTACATTTGATTCTGGGGATAAGAATAGGAAGTATTCATGCATTTTCATTATGAATTTACTTGATAGTATGTGGGTCATTTAGTGGTCTGCTTTTAAACTGGTGGTTGGGTTTCCCCAGGGATTATAATTCTGCACAATGTTGGCAGAATGTTATGAAACGTGGGGCCCAGGAGAGTCAATCAGTTTTTAAGATTGTATATCTGGTTTGTCATGCTTCCTGGGATGAGGAAACAAGGTACTTAATCTCTGTGAAGTTAACCCTTTTAAAAACATATGTCAACAATAAAAAAACTTTTCCTTAGTTACTCAAAACCCTTTATTGAACTGTCATGTTGGTGTGATTGCTTTTTAATTTTGAAAATCTTATCACTCTATCCTAAATGATTATCTCTAGTCTTACATTCTCTGTGTTGGATGCTCTTACCTCTCCTACTTCCTACAGAGCTTTTCTTTTCTCATTCGACTCTGTATAAATTGCTTTACAGTCACTTTCCCACATGACTATATTTCAGTGCTTCTTCCTTCCTGTTCCCATAGCACCTTGTATTTTATATTGGCAAAGGGATTGTAAATACCTGAAAGGATAGGAACTATTGTATTTTTATCTCCGTATCTCTAGTAATCTAAATTTATTCATTAATTCAAAAATTATTTCACATCTCTTACTTTTTCTCACAAGGCTTTTTTTTTCTTCTTAATATGCTCTCTTTTCATCATCCCACTTAGAAATATTCTTTCTTAGTAATTTTAATGCAGTGGTCTTCAACATAAGCTATGCATTGGAATCATGTAGAGAGCCTTAAGAAAATACTAATACCTGGGTCCCATCTCCAGGAATTCTGATTCAATTGGTCTGCAATGTAGTCTAGACATCGGGTTTGTGTGTATGTGTGTGTGTGAGAGAGAGAGTGTGTGTGTGTATGTGTGTTTTCCCCAAAGCTCCCTGGTGATTCTAATGTCCAGTCAAAGGTGAGGACCTCTAATGTCCTATCATGAGTTCACTTGACTTTGCACTTTTTGCAAATGTGCAGCACTTTCATCTTTGCAATGGTGTTTACTTAAAATGATAACAGTAATCATTGTTATAATAATGAACTGCTATTGAGCACTTCTTATATGGCAGACACTAAACACTTAGCAATCTATTTTGTCTCACAAAAATAACATGAGATAGAGATAGTATTGTTTCCATTTTACAAATGAAGAGATTGACACATAATGAGGGTAATTAAAATGCCCCAAGTCACATAACTAGTAAATGACAAAGCTGAGATTTCTACCCAGGAAGGTTGGCTCCAGAATCCACACTCCCAATTATGACAGTATTCTGTTGTCTGTCACACCTTCTCAGGACAATAACTCCTAATTAATAGAGATTTCAAATTACCAGAAACAATTTGTAGCCAGTCATATTGCATTTCTCTAGTTGCCTTTGTCTCTATAGCTTTGCCCTGAGTGGTATGATAAAAAAGAGATTCCTACTAAAGAGAAAATAGATCAAAATATACAACAAAACATGCTACAGAGCCACAAAAAATCTAATCCAGTGTTTTCAACAGTGACATTATTGGCCAGACAATTTTTTATTGGGGAGGGGCCTGTCTTGGTCATTGTAGGATGCTGAGCTTCTGCCTTCTAATTTCTTGATGCCAGTAACAACCTCCCCACAAGTTGGGACAAACAAAAATGTTTCCAGATGTTGCTAAATGTCCCCCCATTGAGAACCATCAATCTAATCATAACAACTTTCAAGCTAGTAACAGCAATTAAACTTAAAGTATTAAGATGTTGTGACTGATAGTGACAGCTTTTTACAAAGCAAATGTGTCCTAATCTGTTTATTCAAATAAACATCTCTCAAGTAGTCAACTTGAAAGACTATATACTTATTCCAATAACATTGCTGTTGCTCAAAACATTTTTGAAATTGTGTTCAGAGTATGTACTACAATTTTTGAATATTGTCCAGAAAAATCAATCATTCTTTAATGGTGGGTTTAATATTTAGGAAGGTCTGGAAGATATTTAGAGCCAAGTATAGTGAGTAAGGTGTATTGATGAAGTCAATACACCTTCATTGAGAGCTGTTTGTAACTCTAACAACACGGTCCTTTCTTGTGTAGCTCATAAACTGTCTTTGGTAGCAATTAAACAGGAAGAATTGAAACTCATGTTCTTATTTGTGATTCCATTTGTAGTTATCCTTCCAGAAGTTTTTTTCTCTGAAGTATAATACTGTATAACTGCTGGTTATTTTTGTTTGAAAATAAATTTCATTTTCCGAGCATCACATATCATGCATGGACTAAGAATTTGCTTGAGTGAGCAGATTCCAGTACCAGATGAAGGTGGGAAGGTTTCTAAAGGGACTTAGTTTTGAAAGGAGGAAAAAGCCATGGACTGCTGAGAAAAGTTGGGGAGAAAATCCAGATAGGGACAGTGATTTGGGCAAAGCATTGGGGGTGGGAGGGAGTTAGTTATGAGCTAGGGATGGTAAGCAAGCGCACTGAATTGGATTGGTGCACTTAGACCAAGTCTTAGACTGTAGTTCTCAATCCCTGTCACGTGTTAGCATCATCTGAGAAGTTAAAAAAAAAAAGATGGTTGCTTGAGTCCCACACTGTTAAATGAGGGTCTCTGGAGGTGGTGTCTTCAGCCTTTGTGCTTTGTTTTGAAAATCTTTACAAGATATCTTAATGCATAGGCATGTTTGAGAATCAACTTAGTAAGATATAAACTTGGTTGAGTACAGAAAAGAGAGCCTGTAATCCCATGTTTTCCATGACTCACAAAGTAAAAGAGGGCCAGGTCAGGCTTCAGAGCAGGGGAGTAATAACCTCATGCAGTTTTGTAGATATCAAGATGATGATACTGATTTAATATCAGAGAATCAAAAAAAAAAAAAGGATGAATAACTTGTCCAAGTTTATGTAGCAAGTAAGCAGAAAGTTAAGGCATATTTCCAAGACTTTTGATTTCAGTTCAGTGTTTGTGCCATGGGGGAAGTCCAGAGAAAGAATTAGGGAATTTGATGGAGAGTAGGAGTGGGAGAGAGAGGTTAGAATTATATGAAAAGTGTCTCTAAATGGAGAGGTCATGGAGATCAGGATGGAAGAAAACTGAAAATTGAATACCACCCATGTGCCAGGTTGTATCTCATTTAATCTTACCAATATCCCAACAGGGTAGTAGTGGCACATACAAGGATACTGATGCTCAAAGTGGTCAATAATTTGTCCAAGGTCACACAGACAGGAACGAAGATTAGGACTTGCACCTAGGTCTGCTGGTTCCAGAGCTTATGCTCTTTTCACTATCCTTTTTGGTCTCTCATCTGGGAGCAGTGTTTCTCAACCGAGGCCAATTTTGTCCCTCAGGGACATTTGGCAGTGTCTGGAGACATTTTGGGTTGTCAAAATTGTGTGGAGTTGAAGGCTGTTATTAGCATCTAGTGTGTAGGCCAGATATGCTGCTCTACTATGCCTAGAGCAGCCA
Source organism: Cephalopachus bancanus (assembly GCA_027257055.1). Classification (NCBI taxonomy): domain Eukaryota; kingdom Metazoa; phylum Chordata; class Mammalia; order Primates; family Tarsiidae; genus Cephalopachus; species Cephalopachus bancanus. The sequence goes on along the minus strand of JAPVLO010000121.1, from coordinate 2,980,551 downwards.
CAAAGAATTATCCAACTCAAAATGACAATAGTGTTGAGGTTGAGAAACCCCAACTTAGAAGGATGGCTGTAGCTCATTCAGGAAGTTGGAAATGAAGGACAAGTTAATGAGCAAGTTAATGAAAAAGCTCCAAACATTTCTATATTAGTTAGGCATTCAATTAAATCTAGCTGTGTCTCATCTCCTGTGCGAGTGTTACGTGAGATGTTTGCCCTGTTATATTGTAATCTAGTAATTGACTTTCTCATGCCTTCTTTACAAATCCCTCCTCCAATAACAAGGTGGGCTTACTACAGGAATAGCCTTTGTGTCAGTTTCTAACCAACTGTTATGGTGAGGAGGCTTTATGTCCCCTCATTACTTTTTTTTCTCCCTACTGTTATTATTATCATTACTTTTCTTTTTCATGGCCCATTGAGTTCTTGGCTGATCTGTTAGACATTGGCTTCAAGTTTCTCTTCTGGGCCTTTTGTCTAAGGGAGGTGGATCCTTGTTTACCAGGAGCTGAGTAGAAACTACCAAGCCCAGAGGCCACGATAAGGCAGCCATTTTTAGTCACTTTCCACCTGGGCTGAAATTGAGCCAGAAGAGAAGAGGCAAAACATATCCCATTATCAGGCCCCTAAGCTGTCTACTCCTCTGATTTCTCCCACAGATATTCTTGTTTCAAAGCCAGTAAACCCACATATTCTGCTTGTGGTGGCCTACAGCCAAAATCCAGGTGTGATATTCCAAAGCATTTTTGTAGAGGAGTTTTCAGCTGGTATTTTGTTTACCTGCATTTTTGGCCAGTCTCAATCCCTTGGGAGCCAAAAGCTCACAGAACTGTAACATCTCTAACTCTTACCATACCTATCTATCAAATATGCATGAATACAGATTTTACACAATGTATCTGTGGCCTTTGGTGACCCCTTCATCACATTTATCTTTCTTCAGGAAATTTCAAGAGACTGTGAAAAAGTCTCCTATCTAACTACTGCTCATTGAAAATCTAGTACCCTCACAAAGTACCCTGAAGTTTTTGACAAGAAGAAAGGGACTTTGTAAAATCAAGGTATATTATTCTTGGAATTTGTTTCTATAGTTTAGAGTAAGACCCTTCTTGACATGTCAAGGCAAACTTGGAGGAAAAGCATAATAAATATACTAGCCATAAATAAATACCACCCAATCCTTTCTAGAAAAAGACTTAAAAATAATCTAGATTGGGATTTTTATGTGTTTGGCTTTGGGATCACAGTCTTCCCCAATACCCTCCTCTTTGCGGTCATTGTGTTGTTCCTCTCACCTTGGGGTTGAATATGTGTGTTCTGGTTTTCTCTTTTGCTCACCTATGCAGCTGTTCTGGGCCTTATCTCTGATACCTCTGGGAATGCTGCACAGCAGGGGTTAGTAGATTAGGACTTACACTAGAGGACTTGTAGGCAACTTCTGCTTTTCTACTTTTATTGTCTCTCAGCCTTGTTTCTGTATCTATACAATGGGGATAATGTTACCCGGCTTTTTTATACCACACAGGAATTAGGAAGACTTTGTCTTGTTTACTGTATCTAGATGCTTGGTGCCTAGCAGCCACACAATAAATATATGTTGAGAGCATATCGTGTAAAAGACTCCATTTCTAAATAAATTTAAGGTATTGCTCTTTGGGAGAGGATGTTGCACTTTAAGCTAGTCTATTTTAAGTATACATAGATAAAGTAAAAATTTTTGACAATATTTCTGTCCTGACTTGTTTCTGGCTCTGGGCCATGAAACTATTGGAATAACACAGGGAATGAGGCTGTCATAGATTTTTCCATGTAAGTAGTGAGGGGTCTTTCAGAGCATGCAGTGTTTTTTCTTTGGCATGGTTTTAGTGGAACATGTTTATTATTATTTATTATGTACTTTTTAAGGGGAAATAACTGTAGAATCTTCATCTACCTTTTCCTGATCTCAGTTTTTAAAGATTTATATAAATGTGAGAACTAGATTAGGATGTAGGTTCTTACTAAGTCCACTGCACTTATATTTCCTGGTGATTCCAAAGCAAGGAGACCCCCTATCTTGGCTTACAATTCAGGAAGAGTAAAAAAAACATCTAGAATCTGTGCTTGTCTCCTGATTCACACGCATGATATACGTTTACATGCACATGGCGTGCACACACACACACTAGCGGGACAATGGCAACTCATTTAATGGCTAATGTGGGAAAAGTCAAACTTTAGTTTTTGCTTGTGCCTTTTGCTAAGATTTCCTGTTGCACTACTGTTGAATCTTAGATAACCTTAGCTTGCATATGTTTTTGTTTAAATTACTCACTTGCTCATTTTCTTCTTTGAACATCCCTATGATTAAAAATTGAAATGGTAGGCCATCTTCTGCCATTGATAATCTGCCTGATCCTTTAGTCAAAAACCTCAGGGATGCTTGAGACTTGGAATTTTTAGATCTGAGACTTTCTAGGGACTTTATATTTTTAGAAAGGCAATCAGGTGCATTTACTAGGCTATGTAACCCTAATCTGAGTCTGCACCAGCATCCATAGTCACCACTGCAATGAGATGTATGATAGTCACACTAAGGGGGATAAATTAAAACAATAAAAAGCTTCATGGAAGTTCAGGTCAGATTTTTGCCATCAAATGAATTCAGATCAAGTTTCATTTTGTTCCCAAATGAGTTTAGGAAAAAAAAAAACTTTTGGTTTTTAGAAACCTTTGGATATTTGAATTATGGAAAAAGGACTGTAGACTGGTATTTCAAAATCAGAATTACTATTGATTAGCTGAATTCTTAATAAGTCCATTAATAGAAAAAACTATTTTTTTATTTAAAAATTTTTATTTTAAAATTGTGGGATACAGTTAAGGGTTAGGTTTACAGATATGCATCGTTCAGGTACCCTTGTTGATAAGGGGTGTCTCCCCATCCCCAGACAGATATTCACTACCGTTAGTCTCACCTCCCTTCCCCTCCCTGCCCATCCCCCATAAAAACTCACTTTATTGAGAGCCTTGTGGAGAGAAGTATCTTGCCTTGAGGTACTTTGTTCCTCCCAAAGAAAGTCTACATTCTTTTTGCACATAGTCATGTGAAAACCAGCTCAATGTATTTCTTGCTGCTGGCTGTTAAAATGACTTGCATTCCACTAGAGGGCAGTTGGGCCTTATCTCAGTGGACTTTATATGGTTACAAGAACTGGTCCTGTCATAATTGGGTAATTTTGGTCACTGACTACTGTTGGGACCAGGGGAAAGCTTCCCCATCATCTTCTGAAGTTTCACTGAAAATCACTGACAAAAGACAGATTAATAGGAGAAAATGAACACATGTTTATTTGATCATAGTTTTACATGATACAGGAGACTTCAGAATGAAGACCCAGAGATATAGGGAAAATTGTCCACCTTTGTGTTTAGGTTCAATAAAGTATGGACAGCCATGTGGAAATGGGATGGGACAAAAAGGTATGATCTAATGCTAATAGACTGAGAGGGGATAGCCATCAAGGTCTTTCTGTTTACGTTCTCCTTGAACACCCTGAGCATGCATTTCTTTCTTCTGGGTTGGGGCAGAAATCTCTCAGAATAAGGGTTTTATGATCTACAACCAAACAAGGTAGGTCAGATAATTTTTTTATGGCCAATTTTTACACAGAAAAGCTCGGAGAAAGTTAGAGTAATATTTTTAGGTTTTCTGTCTGGCTTTGGGAGAAAGGGGTTCTAGTTTCTATGGTTAGCTTCAGGGGAGAATGAAGGGCCAGAGACAGGAGGACAGAAGAGCAGAGAGAGCTACTTACTTCTGAGGCCTTCATTATGGGAGATGGTTTTCTGATACCCTATGCCCCTACTCATTTCTGTTTCTATGCAGCACCCATCTGTCCCACTTGACATCATCCACACATCTATATGTCAGTGATTCCTGTGCTTATATTTCTAGCCTAAAAGCCTCTTCTGAGCACCTACTCAGAATCTCTAGTCTGTCGTTTTAAGGATTCTTCAATCTTGACCAAATGAACTCCATTGCCTGCCCTTCAGCCTATTCTTCTCTTCCAGTACTCCATGGCTTAGCAAAAGTCAACACCACCCATTTGCTCATGCAAGCCTAGGACCCTCGACTTCATTCTCAACACTCTCCTACATAATTCCTCACCACATTCTTTCTGTTTTACTTGCCAAAGATCCCTTGCAGTGTCTACTTTTTTTTTTTTTTAATATCTCTACATCTTCTTTTGCCTGGCTGTTACTCTCCTGTGGTTTCTTAGCTCTAAGCATACTTCTCTTTCTTCTTCCAAATATTTCTCTTATTTTCTGTTTCCCTTGCTGCCAACCTTTCAGTTAATCTCAGTTCCTATCTCCATGCTTACATATCCCTATCCACTATGAAATGCTGTTTTTTAAAACATGTGAAGGGCCAGTATACTGAAGATGAAGGTAGCAAGACCCAATTTTCTAAGAGGGTAGTGGGAGATCATATATACAAGTAGTCCTCACTTTGTATGGTTCCTATAAATATACATTTTAGTTATCATAGCCGAGCATGGTAGTGCATGCCTGTAGGTCCAGCTACTTGGAAGGCTGAGGCAGAAGGATTGCCTGAGCCCATCAGGTTGAGGCTGCCATGGCTGTGGGCATGCCACTGCACTTGAGCTTGGGCAACAGAGACTCCAACTTAAAAAAAAATTAGTTATCATGAGTTATTTAAATAATACCAGTTCCCCAACACCAGATTTGGAATTATGGATCATTTCCTTAAGGTTAGCTTGCCCTTGGAGATGAGGATAATAACAACAAAAAGTGAGTGCATGTACATGTGTAACTGAGAAATGTAAAGAGGTAGTACTAGAAAACAAAAACAAAAACTACTCACATCTAACGGATGGTGGTTTCCTCTGTGAAGGGAGTGAAACAGGGTGAAGAGTTGTCCATCTTTTTATTTACTCAAATATCTGTATGGCCTGAATCAAAACCAAGAAGATATCCATGTATTATATGAGTAATAAAAGAAAAAAGAAAGGAGTAAGAGTGATGAATTTCGAGTGATTTTTAAATCTTCTTTTTAAAAAATATATCTTCCTGACCTGTTCAAATTATTATTTTTAAAATACTGAAAAGACTCAATCTCCCTATACATGTCCTTCATATCAATTCCAGGCCCAGATATTTGCCATTCACTCAAGAATATTTTACTGAGGGTGCGTTGCAAACAAAACTCCATGTTAAAATTTTTTTTCTGTCTATCTTTCATAATTCCTAATTAAAATACAGATATCTCCTCGTCAACCCCCATGGCTGAGGTGTAAAACCCATTTTCAACTAATGCCTTGGGAGATTCTGCAGCTAAGAAAAAAATGGGAGCCTGGTTTTGTTCATCTAGCCATTCATTTATTTAGCTGTTATTGAGTATTCTCAGTTACTGTTGCAAGCTGAATAAATCTAATGAGTAAGACAGATCATACTCACTTAATTTACAAAAAAGAATAAAAGTTTAAAAAATTAAATTATATAACTGCATTTCATAGCTATATGTATGTATGCACTCACATCTAAAGAAAAAAAAATGAGAAAGAGAGAAAAACCACTAAAAAGCCATAAAACTGGAGGCCACTATGCAAGGGAAAGCAGTTAGTAACATCACAGTAGGACACATAAGGAGAGGAAGAATGACATACTTAGCTCGAAATCTTTTGAGTCATTATAAAGTCCCTTTCTCTGTATTCAATCATAGGCACTCTTTAATAAAGTCTATTTCACACATATATACCCTCTCCAAAAAGAGACAGAGAAAGAAAATGGAATCATGTCTTATTTATTTGTAACTTGCTTGTCTCCTTAACAAGTCTCAGAAATCTTTCAAAATGAGTAAAAAGTCTCCCTCACTCTTTTTGATGATGTCTCAGTGCTTCATAATGTGAATGTATTATCATTTATTTGCCATATCTCTATTGGTGAACATTTATTTCCTCAATTTTTTTCTAATAACAAAGATGCTTTATCAAATCTCTTACTTTTGTGCATATACTGAGTTTTTCTCTTGTGTGAATTCTTCAAAGTGGAATTACTAGATCAAAGAGTTTGCACATTTAAGTTTAGATAGATATTGTCAAATTGAATCAATTTATACCATTTGTACATGCTTGTTTCTACTTGTCAAGTCCTAACATTTAAATAATTATTTCAATTAAATGATGTTGTCTGATGGTTGAAAAATATTTCATTTTTGTTTTGGTTTGCGTTTCCCTGATGTCTGGTGTAGGTAAGCTTTAAAAAAAAATGTGTGTTTAGTGGATATATTATATTTTGGTCATGTCTTTTGTCCAGTTTTATAAACTTTTACTTTTTTAGATGAGAAGAGCTCTTTAGAGTCATTTGTTTAATGTAGTTAACAAGCATTTATCACCATTGACATTGTGCAGGCATGATGCTAGGTGTTAGGATTTCAGAGTTGGATACAGAGTCCCTGCCCTCTTAAGGGTGGGGTGGTTAGAGGGAATGTAGACTTGCAAGGAAAATAAGTGCAGTAAGATGTTACAACTGTCATGTTATACAAACTGCCTACTTAAAGAAGTTGGGTTACGGGGTGGTTACTCAGTCATCTAGGAGGAAGAAAGACTGAAAATAGCACGAAAGTTTATTTCTCCAGTACAATCCACAATGTATTGAAAATTGCTTATTATTTAAGTCAGAAATTATTGCTTTTATCACTAGGTCTGTAGGTCAGAGAACTAACAAAGACTTTAAGGTAACAGTGTTTCAGTTTTGAGGTTTTTTTTCTGTGTTTTTAATAGCAATGATGCTCTTATGCAACTGGATCAGAGATCTTTGAAAACGTCTATAACCTTCCATTGCCCACATTCAAGCAGCCATACCCAACACACACAAACAGAGCCACACAGACATAGCCAAGCCAAGCGCCATTAAGAGAAAGGGATAGACAGGAGATGACTGTGATGTAATTTAGGTAAGGACACCGAAGAAGCTCACATTCATGAGATCTCTGTTTGCCAGAGAGTTGAGATTTTACTTGCCAATTAAATCAGGGAAATTATTTAACACATAAGTGAAACAGTTTAAATAGAACTGTAGAGACCTGAGGGAAGTAGGTAGTAAGTGCTTGATTTACCACCAGTGTTTCATGGTAGGCAGTTCTATGCAAACCTACTGCTGAAGTCCAGGAAGCTGAGAGGCGGAAGAAAGAAGTTAACATTTCCAATTTCTTAGAAAGAAACATTTAGTAGGGACTTACGAACAGAAGCCATGTATGTATCTGGGGCAGAAGTGAAGCAATATGGTAGGTTTTCACACCATTTCCCCCCCAGACCCAGGGCTTCTATACTATAGAAAATGGATGATTCAGAAGAGATGTGTGGGACAATTGAAGTATGATAACATCAAGGTTGTTTGACCAAAGGGCAGGATTTACAGTACCTGCTCTTACGCAAGGAACAATAAACAGGAACTCTTAAAGGCTTTCCCAGAACTGAGACTAATCAGAAGTCAACATGGCAGATTAGCATCCAAGATGGAGTTGCTTTTGCCTCTGCATCCTGGAAGAGGTCAGATGTTTGTGTATCTTGATGGAAAATTATAAAACTCAACTTACGTGTATAAAAGTCACTGTTAATTAATTATTTTCTTCAAGTGGAAAGCAGGATGAGTGGTTCAAATTTACTGAGATTGATCTCCCCATGGATGTAGGCTGACAGAAGAGTGAGTAATCTTATTTCCTTCCTTCTTTCTTTCTTTCTTTTTTTTTTGAATCGGGATCTCACTATGTTGCCCAGATTGGGGTGTAGTGGCATGGTCACTGCTCATGCAGCCTCCACCTTCTGGGCTTAGGTGATCCTTCCGCCTCAGCCTCCCAAGAAACTGGGAGATGATGGTACATCATGCCCTGCTAATTTTTTTTTTTTTTGTGGAGGCAAGGTCTTTATATGTTTCCTAAGCTGGTTTCAAACTCCTGGGTTCAAGCAATCCTCCTGCTTGTACTTCCCAAAGTGCTGAGATTACAGGTATGAGACACTGTGCCTGGCCAGTAATCTTATTTCTCTTAAAGCACAATCCCAGTTAAACAGACTGAAAGGAAATATGGTGCAGGCAGGATTATTGGCCAAGTAAGAACAGAGAAACTCAGGAGAACTCCTTCCTGGCTCCCTAACTATATTAAGCAAGGGTCCCCAAGGCAGGGGGAAGGTGTCAGAAATATGATAAACCATGAAATACGATAGTGTGTGCAATAGCTTGTAAATTCTGAGACATAGTCACAGTGATATTATTTTTGGTGAAAATATAAATTCTACCCGTGGGCATTGAATTTCAGTTATAGAATAGGTTTATAAACAGTACTCTGGTTGGAAGAGGACTTGCCTTGAAGCTGTGTTTAAACAGTAAATACCTTGTTTTTGTTTGGATTGTAAGTGAATTGAGAAGAACAAAACCATTGTAGAATATGGGGACCTACAACACCGCATGTACCCACAAAGAGACCCTAGTGCCACCACCAATGAACCTCACAAATATTTTGTCTAGAGACACTGAAAACAAAGATAAACTATGACCGCCATCTTGTGGTGGGATCCACCATTACCAAGTCGGACTGAGTGTGAGGTGGTCATAGTGGGGGAGGGGCTGAGAAGGGGATAAAAGCCCTGGGCACATTTTTTTTTTCTTTTTCTCATTTGAGTTTTCTGGTAGAGACGATAGAAAAGAGAAAATCCCTCAGATACAAGAGTTGCCATCTGACAGGGGAGTTCCGTTACCTGAGCCTGTAGAGAAGATCTTTCCTTAATTTGATTTGGGTCCCTACAATGTGGAGAATCACTAATAGTTTTGAGAGAGCATTTGTCATTCCTTATCTCCTTGTTCCCAGATTCCTAGCTTGGGAAGGTATTTTTCTCACATTCTCCAGGGTTCAACGAGCTTACCAAACAACAGAAACTCAATATTTATTCTTCAATATTATTCCAATGTATACCACACCAGAGCACATTTGTTTTAACAACATTTAATTAGATTTCCCGGAAATGGAAAAGCCATTTGCTTCTTTATGGATTTATTATCAGTCTGAAACCTAAGAACCTTTCCAAAATTTTAATACAAACCAGTCATACTGACTTAAGTTAAAGGAATGTGTTCAAAGTAGAAATAACACCGATAAAAGAAGCTTTTGATATGTCCCGGATAGCACCCAGCCTAACAGGATGACATTTTAGCGAAAGCGAATAAGACATAGTATCCAAGGAAGCTTTTTCTTTCTTGAAATATTTAAAGCATAGTTTGCTTTCACTTGGCAGAACAACAACAACAACAACAACAATAGAAATCGCGTGGCCATTTTTCACTTTGCAAAGCATTCTTTACAGATGCCTGTCTAGTTGCTCTTGGATGACTTTATGGCACTGACACAGCATTCATCTTTTGAAAGTTCTCCACCAGGTCCAAATGGCTGTTGTTGATCCCAGGGATGAGTGAGGCACATTATGCCTTCCGATGGGCTCAGCATTTTGTTTGTCTGTAATGTAACATGCTTAGGAACAAATCTGGCTGAAGACTTTTCTTTTTCATTGTGTCTAGAACCTTACAAGACTGCAGTGTTCTATGCTTCTAATATCCAGGCAGGGAGATGATCATCACATTGTAAACTTGGCAGCAGTACCTAGCACAAGATGTGGCTGAATGTATATTCCAGGAAGAAGGATCTAGCTGTCATCTTCATACTTGGAAATATACTGAAATTCTTGTATAGATGACACAGCCCCCTCTTCTAAAACATGGTCTCAAACTTGGCCTTCTTGTCGTTTGGGGCTGGATAATTCTTTGTTGTAGGAAGCTACTGTATGCAATGTAGGATGTTTAGCAGCATCCCTGACCTCCACCCACTAGATGTCAGTAGGATGCCCCAGCTGTAAAAACCAAAATGTCTTCAGATATTGACAAATGTTTCTTAGGGGGGCAAAAATCACCCCTGGTTGCAAATCACTGCCCTAAACTGAGCATGATTATGTGGAAGAGATCTGGGCTTAAGAGTTAGTTGAGTCAGCAGTATTAAACCCTGAAATGTGATATAAGCCCAGTGGAAGTGCTCTTCTAACCAATAATACCTCGCCTGCCTGCAGTGTTCTCTAGGAAGGCTGACCATAAACATTTTATCTGGGATAGTTTTGCAGAAAGTTGAGAGCAAATGATGAGCAATCAGCCAGGGAAATGGTTCCTTTTTGTTTTAAGTAAATGAACAGTCACTTGGGAGCAATGCAGTCACTTGTAAAAAGCAGGTGTCCAAGAGACAGTGTGGTGTAAAGGGAAAAGAATTGGATAGGAAATCAGGAGACTTGCACTCTAATCCTGGCTTGGCTACTCACCAGCTGTGTCCCATGGGGGAGCTCTCTTCACTTGGCTATAACAAGGGGGTTGAGCTAAGTGACCCACAAAGTTTCTTCTTCCTCAGGTGTGAAGAAATTATGGGTGTATTTATCTCATGAATAGTCCATTATTACCTATTTTTGCAGAGGTGGAGCAGGGCTTGAAGGAGTGCAAGGCAAGAATTAGGGAAGTGAAGATTAGAAATATGGGTAGATAAATTATGGGATTTTGGGGATGCAAAGGTCTACAATGAGGGTAATGGAGTTTGTGCTAAAGGGGAATCAGAAAGTACAATTACTATGATACAAAAGCCATACATCTTTGCTGCTGCTGCTACTGCACGGGTGTGTGTGTGTGTGTGTGTGTGTGTGTGTGTGTGTGTGTGTGTATGCGTGAGGTGTGCAGGTTGGTGGTAAGGATGCAAGGTGGACCACATCTTCCCCACAGCTCCCCAGAGTGGAAGGTTTAGTCAGAACAGTCTTTCTTGCCAAATGTGAAAACCACGATCATAGGTTATTGTCAGCAACCGGTGATCTTGGATGTGTGTGAGATCTCTCATCAGAGACATTCAACTGATTCAACTGCATTCCCTTATTTTGCAGATACACATGTCAAAACAGTCCATAAATATTATGTCTTGTAGAAACCAATGTCATGATTCATTGACAAAAAAGTAAAATGGCTTGAAAGATTCTGATATTCAATAGCACAGAAACAAGGGTAGAACCTGTCTCTGACTGGATTTCAAATGTTTGAAGAGTTTTTCGGCCATTTTGGGTTTGACAGAAGAGCAAACTCATTTTTTGAAGCAGTCTTACCCTCACTTTCTAAACATGATGTGTATTTGAAAGGAAATTCTATCCATATGTTTTTGATTAATTTTACTTAAATCATCAAAATATTATTTCTTAAGAGTTGTTTGATGTCTAAGAAGCATTTAAGCCCTTTGAATAATTTAAAAAATATACATTTTTTTCTTCTTTAAAACAGGAAATCACTTATTAAAGAGTTTAGATGGGTTTGGACACAAATGAGATTCAGACTTGAAATTCTGACCCTGTAAGATTAGGGAAAGTTTGAAACTTGCCAAAATAGACTCTCCCATTCCTCCCTAAAAGTCAGTACCTTCTGATATTATATTGTCAGCAGAAATACTTGGGCATGGTCCAGCAGAGTGAAATGTTTTGTTATATTTTTCTTCCCTGTAATAGGGTTCATAACCTCAGTCAACTTTGACTCCTCTCTGTCTCTTTTGTATTGGCCTTTGTATTAGGTAAGTTGCGAAGTTCTCTACCCCTTTGGTCTGTCTCTTTTTCTTGATTTCCATTGCCTCCACCATCCTCAGGTTTTTGTTGCCTCAGACCTGGATCACAGCATTTACCATCTAGCCAACTGTCTTCCTTTGTCTAGTTTCTCCCTGCACCAATTGAATGTGTATTTGTATCCCTGTAATCGTCACTAAAATCATCAACAAATCTTTCCTAAAATCATCACCGTTTTACTGCAGAACCTCCAGTGGTCCCCAAAACCTATGGAACCTTTAGTCTGCATTCAATGGTTCTCTACAATCACTGACCCAGTGTATTTTTCCACACATATCAGCCATGGCTGGCTAGTGGAGAAGCTCTCCTCAGGATGTGTTGGTTGCTCTGTGAAATGCAATATGTGTACACAGGTCTGTGATGTCCTTTTTCCTTTTCTTCCTATTCATTCAATGAAAGACAGCCCAAGCCTTACCTCCTTTCTGATGACTCCTGCCTGTGGGATCACTCTTTCCATAGAACTCTTACACCACGTGTCCCTTTGAGCTGGTATATGTTCTTACGCCACTGCATACAATTCTTTCACTTTATACATGTTTTTGTCTTGCCTCCTCATCTGGACTGGAGAATTAGTTCTAACAGTGTTGGGTAAAGTTCTACAGCAATGTGGTCCCTGGATCATAACATCAGCATCACTTGAGAATTTGTCAGAACTGTAATTTCTAAGACTTGACCCTAGACCTGCTGAATCAGAAATTGATTCTTGGGTCATATCTATACACAGATAAAGGAGAAAGTAAATTTAACTTACTGTTTTTAAAGAAATGTAAATATTTCATTCTCCTCTACCTTCCTCCAGTTGAATTGTACATATCACTACATTTATAGACTTCAGTGCTGAAGTGAGCACTGAAGTGAGCCTTAACCCAATCATATTTTTTCTATACTCCCCAAGAAAATTGTGGGGTCAGAGATGAACCCCTGGCTCTGTTGAGTCTGTGTGTTGGGAAAACCTGTTTTGCACTGAGCCAGTCTGACAACATTCACACACATGAGTCTAGGCAGATGGTCGGGGAGCCAAGGAGTGACCCTAATTTCCATTGGCAATAGTCAGTGAGCCTTTTTTAAAAAAAATTAAAGACAACAGTTTAGCCAGTACAGCATTGGAGAAAAAGTTCGTGCTTTGAAGTTAGACAAATCTGGGTTTGAATCCCTGTTCTCCATCTTTCACTGGCCATTTGTTTCATGTTTGTTTTTCCTTTTGGAATGAAGGTCCTAACATCTATCTGTCCTGTAGGGTTGTTAGTGAGAAGTATTGACAATATATATGAAGTACATGGCCTGAGTTAGATACTCAGTAAATGAAATTATAATTGTTGGTCTCTGATAATGACTGTTTGCAATTCTTGTATTTTTCATCTCAAAGACGTAACTCAAATGAAGTAATTCCATTCCTAGCTTTTTAAATTTCAGAGAACTGCCTCTAATTTTTGTCTTCTAATAGTAATTGTGTTGCATTGATTTCAAGTGTGTTAAGCAACTTTTTCTTTTTCCTTTCTTCTGCTTTGTGTTCTTTTTTTTTTTTTACTGAAGCTGAGTCTCTTGAGTTTCTGTAAAGCAGCTGTGTAACTACAGCATACTATCATTTATTCAGAAATCAAGTCTGTCTGGACTTTCCTTCTTTTATTCAACTAGTATTTTTTCTTTTTTTGAGTTGGAGTCTCACTCTGTCACCCAGACTGGAGTGCAGTGGCCGCTCCCGCCACTGCAGCCTCAACCTGCTGGGCTCCGGCGATCCTTCGCCTCAGCCTTCCAAGTAGCTGGAACTACAGGTGCGCGCTACCACGCCCGGCTAATTTTTTTTTATTTATTGTAGAGATGAGGTCTCGCCAAGTTGCTCAGGCAGGTCTTGAACCCGCGGGCTCAGGCAATCCACTCACCTTAGCCTCCCAAAGCGTGGGATTACAGGCTGAGCCACCGAGCCCAGCTCAACTAGTATTTATTTAATGCTTATTCTGCCAGACTCTGAGGATGCACAAGTAATACACATAGAATAGTCAGGGAGCTGAAGTAAAAACTTGTTGTGACTAGAATTATCCTATTGTCCAAATTGTCCCTACAAACACAGAAGTTGTTAAAGCAGGTGTATGCCTACATGGTGAGATTTTTTTCCCCAGGATTTAATAACAGAATATTTTCCCCACCTGTTTGTTTAGACCTGATGTTTCCTTCTCTAGAGTTAGGTCTTAGTCAAGGCCTTGGCTCTTGGATTCTCTAATGAAGAAGAATGTGTGCTAGAAGCTACACTTTACCTCTGCAGCATTCTCTGAACATTAGCAAAAAGTTAACTTATCAGAGCAGCAAAGTTACACTAAGCAAAAAATAGAGAACTAAGAAAATAAAGTCATGAAAGACTTGCTTTTGATGGGGAAGCCATTTGGAGAGAACTGCCAGGACAAAGGCAGGCCAGCCAGGGTGGAAGTCAGACCAGAATGGAAAGCCTTGGTCGGTTAGGGTCTGTGGTGACCTCCAAGATGGCCCTCAATGATTCTCGCTTCCTGTTCATCACACTCTGGGTTATTATTTTCCACTTTAAGTAAGGGTTACCTTTGCAACCAACAGAGCACTGTGGAAATGATTCCCAAGTGTGACTTACAAGGCTACAACACAAAAGACATTGAGGCTTCAGCCTTCCTCACTCTAGGGGATTCCCTCAGATCAATCACTCCAGGGGAAGCCAGCTACCTTGTCATAAGGACACTCAAGCAGCATGAGAGAAGGTTCCTTGGAGTGAGGAACTGAGGCCTCCTGCAAGCAACCAGTACTAATTAGCCAGGTATGTGAGTGAGCCTCAACAGGCATCTTGTCTCCAACCTCATGAAAGACCCTGAGGTAGATCCATCAAGCTGAGTCACATCCAAATTCCTGGCCCATAGAAACTGTGTAGATAATACATGTTTATTGTTTTAGGTCACTACGTTTTTGGGTAATTTGTTAAACAGCAATAGATAACTAATACAGGGTCTAGCATGTGGTACTAGATTCCTGGAAAAAAAGAACAAAGTTAAAGACGGAGATATTAAAAGGGAAGATCAGAAAGGCCAAAGGCGGACATTTTCTTCAGATTTTTTGCCCAAAGGCAGAACTGTTTACACTTTATAAAGGGTATACAGAGATGAGGCTGGAAATGAAAGGAGAAAGTGAATTCAATACCCAATTCCCAGAGTACACGGAAGAAAGAAAAAAGGCTAAAAGATGAATGTTAGTTTGGGAAGCACTCCTGAATATGGAGACTTGGAAATGGATCTGTCTTTCAACATCACCATGTGAAGTTTTGAAAATTGTTTTTCACTCGAGTAACCCTTGGAATTCATCAAACAGTAGGACCACAGTAATGTAGGTGAAAAAGTCTCTGGGGATCATTTAGTACTTTTTTCCCCCCATCCAAGTCTAGTTAAAACTACCAGAGACTATCTTATTTTTTAAAAGTCAACATGCCAATGAAGGCAGCAGTTTCAAGGCTTGGCAAAAGGTTTCACATTCATAATAATTCTAAAATTCTCTCTAACTACATTAAACTATGAATCACTTTTGTATGTCTAGGAAGGACTTAAGCGACATAATAGCACTTAGGTTCGAAGACTTTATATTAGAGATTAAAACAATTCTTTTTAAACAAGTTGCTTTTTTTTCCTACATGATTTTGTAACTGTCAACTTTTTATGTGTTTTCAGTTGGGAAAAAGGATGAGTTTCTTTGGAAAGGGTCAAGGCAGGAAATCAGTAATGATTCATACCACTTTTTCACATGCTTCTCTGACGAGTTTTAATCACAAATCTGGGTCCACTTGTATAATAAAAACATGAAAAGAGGGCGTTTTAAACTGCGTCTTTTTATTAATCATGTATTTGGTCTTGTAAATAATACACGCAAGTACATCCTTGTTACGTCAGTTGGAAAACAGTGATTAACTAACTGTTTAACTAGGAGACAGGAGTATCTTGCAACTTTATATATGCTTCTTAAATAGCTGTGTGTTTTTCCTTGTGCTATTTAACTTCATTTAGGCAAGTATGTTAAATTTTAAAATTTCTTTAATTGATTTTTAATTTTAATAATCTTTTCTATCTTTCTTTGCATTTAATAGCAATTTTTAGGACTGCCACAATAGTCTTTTGAAAGAAGGCACATTTATTTGAAAGAAATATACTTTGTTATTTCTAATTCCCTTTGAAATCACTGAAGATGGTTTTACTTTAGCTCTCCCTTCAGCCTAATTCCTTTTCTCCTTTGTTTCTATTGGGATGAGGTAATCCTGGGTTTGTAGAGTCTTTTGTGATGGAAATGGCTATGACCACACAGACGCAGCATAATATTTACTTGGAATAAGAGAAAGAGAAATATCAATAGTGCTGCTCACCAAGCATTCAAAAATACTTGTGCCTTTCATTTCCAGAGACAAAAATGCCACTTAGCCTGTTCATTATTAATTTGGGTGACTGAAACATAGTGTGTGCATGTAAATTGTGAACCAAAAGTGAATAAGGAGAGGAGTGAAATTTAAAAATCAATTATGGCAAATGGGGAAAGTAGTCTGAAGTTATGTAGGCCAGATGCATTAACAATGAATTAATGTAAGACATTCATAAAGTAAAAAAATTACATGGAGCTGAATAAACTCAACAGATGAAAAGGGGAGAATGTGAATTCAGTACCCAGCTCAGTAGTTATAGCCTAGATTCTAGAGTAGGGGGTCAACAATCTTTTTCTGTAAAAAACCTGATAGTAAATATCTTAAGCTTGGAGACCAAAAGGTCTCTATTACAACTATCCAACTTTGAGGTCGGGGGTGGTGGCTCATGCCTGTAATCCTGACACTTTAGGAGGCCAAGACTTGAACCCAGGAGTTTGAGACTAGCCTAGGCACTAAAGGGAGACTGTATCTCTACAAAAAATAAAAAAAATTAGCTGGGTATGGTGGTACGTGCCTGTAGTTTCAGCTACTTGTAAGGCTTAGGCAGAAGGATCTCCTGAGCTCAGGAGGCTAAGGGTATAGTAGGCCATGATTGCGCCATTGCATTACCGCCTGGGTAGCAGAGTGAGACCCTGACTCAAAACAAAGAAAGAAACAAAAAACTACCCAACTCTGCAGTTGTAACAGAAAGCAGCCATAGACAATATGAAAATGAATAGATGTGGCTGTAGTTCATTGAAACTTTAGTTACAAAAACAGGCCACAGATGGTATTCGGCTTTTGGTCTATAGTTTGCTGACTTCTCTTCTACAATATATAATTTTTCTTATTTATTTATTTGTAGCTCAATTCATTGCATAAAGAGCTTGAAGCAGTTTACAAGTACAGGTTGAGCACCCCAAATCCAAAAGTCTGACATCTGAAATGCCCTCAAATCACAAAATTTCTGAATGCTGCTATGATCGTCAAAGGAATACTCATTGAAACATTTTGGATTTTGAATTTTTGTATTTGGGATGCTCAACTGGTAAGTATAATGCAAATATTCCAAAATTAAAAAAAAATCCCAAACACTTCTAGTCTCAAGCATTTCTGATAAAGTATACTCAACCTCTATCTATACAACACTGAATCCTTAAAAGTTTATGTAGCAGGGTCAAGGGGCACTGGAACATGGAGAAATTTTGTGGGTAGGAATGGAGTGGGGGCCAGCTTACACCAGATTGAGTACATCCATTGTACACATCAAAGAACCCCTTGAGAGCAAAGCTAGTGCTTGTAAACCATTCAGTTTCCATTAAATGAAGTCTGTACATAGCTTGTGCTGCGGACTTGCATAGCTGCCCTTCATGTTGGCATTGGTGAGAGTCTTCTAGACATGCAGGTGAGAGCCAGCATATCTCCTGGTGATCGTTTGAGAGAGAATATGCTCAATTAATCTCTAATTTTATAAAAATAAACCCCTTTTCAATGACACTCTTAGACATACTGAGATAGAAGGTAGGGCACTTGACTCCTAGAGGGAAGATGGTTGAAAGGAGAAATCTCCTGCATCTATACCCCAATGTGATTAAACATGCCTGGCTTACCTCCCCCTCCACTCACCAAATTGAATTGGAACACAGTCTCTTTATAAATATCCTTTGACACTATAATTCTACTTATAGTAACCCATCTTAAGGAAAACTTCAGAGAAGCTGCTGAAAATGTATACATAATAGAATTTCAGCCTCATGTATTGAACTAAAATTTGGAAAGAAACTAAATATCCTATAGTAGGAGAGAGGTAAACAAGTTCTGGTATATGCGAGATGAAATGACATATCTTTTAAAACTGTTTTTGAAGGCAACTTTATGACAGGGAATGCTCAATATAACTGTAAATGAATGTAGCAGAATGCAGTATGATCCTAATTTTGTGGAAAAAATATAGCAAAAAAGACTAAAAGAAAATATACTGTGGAGGAGACCACTAGCTGTCTACCAAAATCTCTTTTTCTCTTCTTTCTGGTATATAGCCACACTATATTTCCCAGCCTCCTTTGCAGTTGTGTGTGGCCATGTGACTAAGTTCTCTCAAACTGGATGTGAGCATAAATGATGCATTCTACTTACAGGATTGATTCATCAAAATCTCTCATGTATGTTTTTCTATGCCTTGAAATTTTTTTTTGTTTTTCCATCTTTAGTTGACTGGGATTGATTGAGATGTTGACATTCAGGGCAACCTTCAAAGTCACATTTTGAAAATACCAGGGCAGCCATCAGTTTAGGATCCTGAATGACCACAAAGAGATGAGTTGTCCTGCTGACCTGAGCACTCAGTTAGGACTGTCACTTGAGAGAAGAAATATATGTCTATAATGTTCAGCTACCTGATAGGAGGTGTCCTACCCAATAGGTAGGAGAGCAGATGCGACTGCATGTGAAATACCCACTGAGGACTTCCAGAAGCATTTGGTTGGGGGGCAGAGATGGTGTGTTTTATAGAAACCCAAAGACTTTAATAAACTAGTAACTTTTTAGCTATTATTCAAGTCACCCCTTCTACCTACATACTGATAAGGTCTGAGGAAGCTTGGGCTATATGTAGTTTTAAACATTTATACCTTAAGTATATATTTAATTGGGAGAGGTAGTAAAAATTATCAATGAATATATTATAAAATGGGAAAATAAAAATAAATTAAAAACATGGGCCAGGGAAAGCATAAATTAATATAGAAGGCAGAAGCCCAGGAAGATACAACACATGGACCACTGTGTCTGATAGTTTCTGGAAACTGAATGAAAATTTAACATTGCTTTTCCTAGAAACTAAAGTGATTAGATAAGTGAGTAACCCATATGTACAAGTATTTTCTTTAGCAATTATTTCTTATATCAAGTAATTTCTCAATGAATCTTCATATAGGAAACAATGTCCTCAGCAATATCCCTAAGAAAATACTAGAATGAGGCTGGGTGTGATGACACATACCTATAATTATGGCACTTTGTGAGGCCAAGGTGTGAGGATTGCTTGAGGTCAGGAGTTTGAAACCAGCTTGGGCAACATGGTAAGACCCTATCTCTATAAAAAATAAATATATAATTAAAAAATTTAAAAAATTAGCCAGGCTTGGTGGCTCAGCCTGTAATCCCACGCCTTGGGAGGCTGAGGTGAGTGGATTGCCTGAGCCTGCGGGTTCAAGACCCGCCTGGGCTACTTGGCGAGACCTCATCTCTACAATAAATTAAAAAAATCAGCCGGGCGTGCTAGCGCACGCCTGTAATTCTGGCTACTCAGAAGGCTGAGGCGGAAGGATTGCCGGAGCCCAGCAGGTCGAGGCTGCGGTGGCCGGGAGCAGCCACTGCACTCCAGTCTGGGTGACAGAGTGAGACTCCAACTCAAAAAAAAAAAAAAAAAAATTTAAAAAATTAAAAAAAATTTTAAATTAAAAAAAGAAAATACTAGAATGGAATTTTCAGTGCTGCCTCGAGATTAACTGAAAGGACATTGAATCAAAACCAACTGTAGGAAAAGAAAATCTTATGAGGAATAGGGAGGGGCAGCCGGACAATGGAATGGGGGTAATGATGACTCCACTTGATCCAGGAATTCAATGTGTGTCTAGAAAAATGGCTGGAATTTCTACTCTGCAGATAGTCTTTCATTAATATTTTTGTTCTTTATGAGGCTTTTTACAAGTTGAGCAGCAAGCGATTTTCAGGAGCTTTCTCACTAACTGCTATAAACGCCCATCTTCTTCCATTTGTCCACATGTCTGTTTGCACAACTGGCAGAGAATAATAGCTTCTCCTTCTCTATTGCCTTCTCAGGCATGTGAGAGTTCTTTTCACAGACAGAACTTAACTCAAAACCATAGTTAAAAGGGATTCTGGGAAATGTATTTCTGGGCTTCTCCCCTGTGATGCTGAGGAGAACATGGAAGGAAGAAGATAGGTACCAAGTGGATAACAGACCATCGGGCACACTGTGATATATGTGACACTCCAAACAGACAAGCTAGCCAAATTGATAACACAAATAATTGTGATATTATTTGTTTAAAACTCACCTTAAAAAGAAAATTACATTAGAATTTTAAGGCAAAATTCTACATAGTAGAATTCCTAAAAATGAAACTATCACTATGTAGCATACAGACTACAGTTAATAGCAATGTATTGTATACTCAAACATTGCTAAAAGAGTGGATTTTGAATGTTTCCATCACAAAATGATAAGTATGTGAAGTGATGAATATGTTAATTAGTTAGAATTTATTATTCCACAATGTACACATAATATTAAAACAGAACAGTGCACTTCATAAGTACATATAATTTAATTTATCAATTAAAAAAATTGTGAAAACCAGATACAGTGACCTCCTGAGTGTAAAAATGTAATATATTTGTCACTGATCTGTGAAATGCTTTGTACCAAGATATGGAAATGGCTATAAAAACTAAAATGTTTACTTGTGCAAAAAAAGCTATCTGTATGTAAACACATAGAAAGAAAGATAGATTGGATAGAAGTATGCCAGGGAGGGGAGTGGGGATTTGTAAGACCAAGAGAGACTTGTGTATAATACACATTATTTGAAAATTTTAAAATATGAATTTTGTGTATTACTTCCTTAACTTAAACTAAATAGATGGAGTGATACTGGGATAGTGTGTACCTTAACATAAAAGTTTAAACAAATTTCTATGAGGCTGTATTCAGTAACAGCTCCTGAAGGCAACACATGACAGAAAACTTGAGTTCTACCTCAGTGTCTGCATCAGCACTCTATGGCATGTGACTTAGGGTAAATATTTTGTGTTCCCAGGCCTCTTTCCCTAGTTGTGAAACAAGGGAATTGAGGTAGATGATTTTTAAGATTTTTAAGGCCCACAAAACCTATAATTCAATTCTAGGATTTGTTGGAAGTTAATATTAGAAGCATGGAACAGTTCTGGATGTGGAGAGAAGATACTCTAGTGAAGGTCTCTGGGAAACAAGAGAAACTGCTCGAAGCTACAAGGAATTCAGAAAATGGAAGTGTGGGTAGTGGAAGGCAACCCCGTGTATACATTAAAATTTTACTGAAGTTCAGCCCTGTCCGTGAGACACTTGAAGTCACACAGAGGCGCTTATCCTAATGTCTATGAATAGAGTTTATATTCAGCTGGTTTATAACAAAATTATTGTATGGGTTATTTATGATGGGCATCCTTTCTGATTGAGTCTCTGCTACATGGATTGTCGAAAATTAATTTTAGCTCCATATCATACTCGGGTGCATCTAAAGAGGCATACTCTTTTTTATTTGTCAGGAAGAACCTACATGTGAAGTCTTCAGGTTTCACTGTTTCTGCTATTCCAGTATCAAATTTTGCCAACAGTTTACATCAGAACAGAGGATCTACCCTTTTAGGGACCTGAAGACTGAAAGTGAAGATGCATATCCTTCAAGTAAAAGTGAAACTAGAATATTTATTTATGCAATCCAAAGAGAAAAAAATACGTAAAGACCTAACAACATATCAATTGAGAATAACCTATTAGCAAAAAGCCTATTAGTGTTACAGATGTAATGGCTTAAGTTATTTTTTATAGTACATAATATACTCTCATGCCATTTCTTTAGTAGTATTATATTAACCTATGATATTTATTATGCGTCATTAATGTCTTTCATATTGAATGTTATATAACAGAGTCTGCTAGAGATACTATTCGTAAAAGATTCCAGAAAAATCCATAGAAAGATTTAGAGCACAAGCATAAGGGTCAAAAAAGAAGTTTGTATGTTCATGAGTGGGAATAGTCAATATTCTTAAGATGTTAATTCTCCCCAAATTGACTTATAAATTCAACTCTAACCCAATCTAAATATCAGTAGACTTTTTTGATAGACTGATTATAAAATCCATGTGAAAATGCAAAGGATTTAGAAAAACTAAAACAGTTTTGAAAAAGATGAACAAAACTTGAAGACTTACACGGCCTATTTTCAAGACCTATGATAAAGCTATGATAATCAAGATAGTCTAGTATTAATGTAAAGATAGACAAATAAATCAGTGGAACAGAATAAAAGGTCCAGAAATAAAGTCACACATATACAGTGAATTGATTTTCAGAAAAGGTATCAAAGCAATCAAGAGGGAGAAGGTGATCTTTTGAGCTAATGGTGCTGGAACCATTGGATAGTTGTATACTAAGAAACAATCCTCAACACTTATGCTATATCACATACAAAAGTTAACTCAAAATGGATCGTCGACCTAAATATAGGAGTTAAACAACAAAAACATGTAAGAAAATCTTTTAGATCGTGAGCTTCTTGAGGCTAGGGACCCATACCATCATTCTTCATTTATCTGCCTCTCCTCAGTACTTGGCACACTCTTAGCTCATAGAAGTTCTTCGGGGAATGCTGGAATTCAGTGAGACCTTGTTTTGTGGCTCTGAGAGTGCTGATGAGCAGGGAACCTAGCTTTGTACTCTTGTATTTCAGATTTCTGGTGTATTCCCTCAGGGTTTGGGTTCACTTCTTTCATACTGTACTGTTGGAGAATAGGGAGTTTCACAAGCATCAAGCCCCACTAGGTAGTTTTTGATATCTGTCCCCTTGGGATTTTCCCACAGCATTTTGAAACGGAAAGATGGGAACCTCCCAATCTTGGAGCATAGTTTGGTTTTTCCTCATCTCCTAGCAGATCCCATCCTAGGTTGAATGCAGTGATGTATGTTCCCTGGCCACCCATTCTGAAACCCTGAGAAAACACAGTGAGCCAGAGTGCTGAGGCTTACCAGTGAGAGGGATCAGTTCATGGTAAAGATTGTTCCAAA
Source organism: Cephalopachus bancanus (assembly GCA_027257055.1). Lineage (NCBI taxonomy): Eukaryota > Metazoa > Chordata > Mammalia > Primates > Tarsiidae > Cephalopachus > Cephalopachus bancanus. Next base: position 2,957,634 of record JAPVLO010000121.1, on the reverse strand, counting down.
GGAATATAGTAAGTAGAGGGCACTTAAATCACTGTAAGAAAGTAAAATATTTATTTTCAAAGTATGCACAGGAAGGATGTGATACTATTTTTATAAGAGGAACAAACTCTCTTCATTTCCTGTTCTCTGAATTAGAGGCCTCCAATTTGTTTGGTTCGTAACCTAGACAAGCCCTGGGAAGAAATACTATATCTGAGAACTTTTTTGTATTTCCTCCCTCATAATGTCTCCATTTTGCTACCTATTTTGTAAGCACTAACAACGTATTCATTTAAAGTCATAACTAATCTAATCCATATTGGAGCCAGGCTAGAACCAGACACAGCTGAATCCTCATGGTAAATTGTTGTCAATTAAAACATAAGTCCTATTCACAACAGGAACATAGTTGTGGTTTTAGCAGTTAGAGCTGAATGGTTGGAGATTAAGGAGGGTCACTCTGGTAAGAAAAGCCTAAAAGCGTATACCTTGCACATCCATGAACTTTAGATACATGCCTTCTTAGTAAAATCCTAACCATCACATCTTTCTCCTTGATAGGTTTCCATTCTCTTCCACTGTGGCTTAAGCATTGATTTGTTTTATGGAGAAGGGTGTTTTATTTTCAGTGATACTTCTCTTTCCTTTATGGAACCCCAAAAGAGCACTGCCCAATAAGTAGCCTTGATTCAGGTGAATATTACTCTAAGCCAGAGGACTTCACCCAGAAGAAGGCCTGCTCTAGGGTCTAGAGTTACTCTGAATACCCTCCTATCACATTTCAGTACTTGGCTGATCTCACTTCACAAATGCTAATGATTACCTATGACAATCATTTAAGAAGAAACTGTGATAGTCACTATGTTGTTATATTGGAGGAATCCTTGGTAATCAAGTAATTTATTCCCTTCTTCAAAATGACCACACCTATCTGCTTGGACATTGTATAAAAACTTATTATATTTTGAGGGTTAAGTTAGCAAAAAGGTATGAAGGTATTTTCAAACAAGCTCTCTCTCTCTCTCTCTCTCTCTCTCTCTCTCTCTCTCTCTCTGTGCGTGTGTACACACACACACACACACACACACACACACATAAACACACATACCACTTAATGACAGGGATATGTTCTGAGAAATACATACTTAGGTGATTTTTGTCATTATGTGAACATGATAGAGAGTGTGCTTACATAAACTTAGATGGTAGAGCCTTCTACACACCTAGGCTAGATGGTTTAGCCTATACTTCTGTACTGAATACTGTAGGCAATTGTAACACAATGAGAAGTATTGTGTATCTAAACATATTCGAGAATGGAAAAGGTACAGTAAAAATACAGTCAAAAGGATAAAAAAAGGTACACCTGTATAGAGTACTTACCATAAATGGAGCTTTCAGGACTGGAGGTTGCTCTGGGTGTCAGTGAGTCAATAGTGAGTGAATGTGAAGGCCTGGGACATTGTTGTATACTACTGTAGACTTTATAAACACTGTATCCTTAGGCTATACTAAATATACACAAAGTTTCTTTTTAAATAATAAATTAACAGCTTACTATAAGTTTTTTACTTTATAAACATTAAAAAATTTTAAACTTTTAACTATTTTGTAATAACATTTAGCCTAAAACTGAAACACATTATATAGCTGTACAAAATATTTTTCCTTTATATTTCTATTCTATAAGTTTTTTTGTTGTCTATGTCCATATACCCTGAATTCACTGATCTCATCTATCACAAATTTTAAAAATACTTTTTAAACATTTAAAATAAATACTAAGACACAAACATACAGTCTAGGCCTACACAGGATCAGGATCATCAATATTGCTGTCTTCTACCTCTACATCTTGTCTCATTGGAAGATCCTTGGGGCAATAACAGGCATGAAACTGTCATCTCCTATGATAACAATATCTTCTTCTGGAATATCTCCTGAAGGATCTGCCTGACTGTTTTACAGTTAACTTATTATTATTTTTTTGTTTGTCTATTTATTTTATTTTAATTTTTTTATTGAGTTAACTTTTTAACAAGTAGACAATGTACAATCTAAAATAACAATAAAAAGTATATTATAGTAAATACACAAACCACTAGCATAGCCTTTATCATCATTACTGGGTATTATGTGCTATGCATAATTGTATGCGCTAGACTTTTATAGGACTGGCAGTACAAAAGATTTGTTTATTCCAGCATTACCATAAACACGAGAGCAATGTGTTGCACTAAGACATTAAGATAGCTACAAAATCACCAGACAATAGGGATTTTTTAGTTTCAGTATGATCTTATGAGATCACCAATGTATTCACAGTATGTTGTTGACCAAAATGTCATTAAGTGGTGCATGACTGTATATACATTCATGAAACACACAAGTATGGGTTTTTTTTGGGGGGGGAGTTATGTGTTTATTATTTTGACTTCTTTCCAGAGACTTTGTAAAAATCAGACTCTTTTTGTCTCCCCTCACTACCCACTGCTCTAACGCTTTGAGAGTAGTTGGTCTATTGGCCAAGTCAAGCAGAGGAAGGAACCTAGAAAATCCTCTCTGATGACTAAAATCTGATGAACATTTCTTCTGCCGCTGCATTCTCTACTACCACTACAACACTGAGGCTTTCTTGTATGCTATTGTTCAAAAACCACTGCTAAGAAAGCAATGCAGGTTGATAGGTTCCAGTGTGAACCAGGGACAATTCTACCTGAAGCTGGTGGTGGCTTCTGTATGCCTGACTTGTCTTCAATACTGGAGTTTTACCTTACCTTAGTCTACTAGGACTGCAATAACAAACGACTGGGTGACTTAAATGACAGACATTTGTTTCTCACAGTGCTGGAGGTTCTAAGTCCAAGATCAAGGTACCAGCATGATTTGGTTTCCAGTGAAAATTCTCTTCCTGGCTTGCAGATGGCCACCTTCTTTCTGTGTCCTTATGATGGAGAGGGTCTCTTATCTCTTCTTCTTATAAGAACAATAATCTCACTACGGGTGCTCCAACCTTATGACCTCAACTAAACCTAATTACCTCCCAAGGGCCTCACAACCTGTCCATGACATTGGAGATTAGGACTTCAACATATACATTTTATGGTGACACATTCAGTCTATAGCACACCTCTTGCCCTTAGTTGCATATGGGTTCTTTCTATGACTCTACTGAACATAAAGCATAGCTTTTCAGTAAGATTCAATTGTGCTCCTCACCCAAATAAGATTTCTTCTTTTTTTTTTTTTTTTTTTGAGTTGGTGTCTCACTCTGTTGCCCAAACTGGAGAGCAGTGGCCGCTCCCCGGCGATCCTTCCGCCTCAGCCTTCCAAGTAGCTGGAATTACAGGTGCGCGCTACTACACCCGGCTAATTTTTTGATTTTATTGTAGAGATGAGGTCTCCCCTGCCCATGCGAGTCTCGAACCCATGGGCTCAGGCAATCCACTCACCTCAGCCTCCCAAAGGTGCGGGATTACAGGCTGAGCCACCGAGCCTGGCTCAAATAAGATTTCAACTGTGCTCTTCACTATTGATTACCAGGAACAAAGAAGTGGGGTACAATTCAGGGTTAGGTACATAAAAGGTCATTGTATAGGTGGGGTTTGGGTCTCCCACTGGTCCTCATTTCACTTGGTTTGGGATCAGTACCCTTATTAATATTATGTGTCCTCCCCTCCCCTGGCAGTGATTCACTACAACCAATCTCTTTTATGTAGTATTATGATAAATGCTCAGGGCCCACTTATGAATGAGAACATGCGGTACTCAGTTCTTTGCTTCTGTGATAGGTCACTGAATATGATAGACTCTAAATCCATCCAAGTTACTGCAAAGTCCATAATTTTGTCCTTCTTTACGGCTGCATAGTATTCTATCATATGTATCACATTTTAAAAAATTCAGTCCTGTTTCAATGGGCAGCATGGTTGGTTCCATTTTTTGCTATTGTGAACAGTGCTGCAATAGACATGCATGTACGGGTATCTTTTTTGTAGAATGATTTGAGTTCCTCCAGGTATGTTCATTCCCAGAAGGGGGATTGCTGAGTTGTATGGAAGGTTGGTTTTTAAATCTTTTAGAAATTGCCACACTGTTTTCCACAGAGACTCTCTTAGTTTACACTCCTACCAATAGTGTAGAAGTGTTCCTTTTTCTCCACATCCTCTCCAGTATCTGTTATTTTTCAAGTTATTAATGACAGCCATATTGACTGGAATTAGATGGTGTCTCAGTGTGGTTTTGATTTACATTGTTTTGGTGATTAGTGAGACTGAGTATTTTTTCATGTATCTTGGCTGCTGGTATGTCTTCTTTTGAGAAGTGTCTATTCATATATTTTGCCCACTTTATAATAGGACTTTTTTTTTCTTTCATCATGTTTGAATTCCTTGTTGATCCTGGACATTAGGCCTTTGTGAGATATACAGCTGGCAAATATTTTTTCCCATTCTGTGGGCTGTCTCCCCACTCTCTTGATGGTTTCTTTTGCTTGGCAGAAGCTTTTCAGTTTGATGAGGTACCACTTATCAATCTTATCTCTTATGGCATGAGTTATTGGGGTTTTGAACAGGAATTGGTTGCCTATTCCAGTTTCTGTAAAGGTGTCTCCGGTGTTTTCTAAGATTCTTATAGTTTGAGGTTTTATGTTCAGGTCTTTGATCCATTTAGAGTTGATTTTTGTGTATGGTGATAGGTAGGGATCCTGTTTCATTCTTCTGCTGTGGTCAGCCAGATTTTTCAGCACCATTTACTGAATAGTACTCCTCTCCCCAGTGGTTGTTGGTGGAGGCTTTGTCAAAGATGAATTGGTTGAGAAATTGAGGTTTTGCTTCTGGAATTTCTATCCTGTTCCATTGTTCTATATACTTGTTCTTGTACCAGTACCAGGCTGTTTTGATTATTGTAGCCTTATAATAAAGTTTAAAGCCCAGAAGTGTGTACCTTCCATTTTTTTTCTTTTGCTGAGGATTGTTTTGGCTATTCATGATCATTTATGCTTCCATATGAATTTCTGTATTGCCATTTCCAGGTCTGACAAGAATGATATTGGTAATTTAGTGGATATTGCGTTGAATCTGTGGATTGCCTTGGGTAGGATGGACATCTTAACAACGTTGATTCTTCCAATCCATGGGCATGGAATATTTTTCCATTTGTTTGTGTCTTCTTTGATTTTTTTGAGCAGTGTTTTTTAGTTTTTGTTGTAAAGGTTTTTCTCTGGTTAGGAAGATGCCAAGGTATTTCATTTTTTGTGTGTGTGGCTATTGTGAATGGGATTGTGTTTTTTATTTGGTTCTCTGTTTGTTGTTGGTGTAAGAAAATGCAACTGTCTTTTGCACGTTGATTTTGTACCCTGAAGCTTTGCCAAAGTCCTTTATCAGTGCGAGGAGGTTTTTGACAGATTCTCTTGGGTTTTCAAGATATAGGATCATATCGTCAGTCAGCAAAGAAGGATAACTTAACTTCCTCTTTTCCTATTTAAATACCCCTGATTTCCTTCTTGTGAATTTTAATTCTTATACATTTTTCCTCAAGGGAAAGTTATGAAATTATTATTAAAATTGAGCCTCCAGAGAGGCCTATGTTAAGAGTTCCTCAAAATTAAATTTATCGGGGGATACCCTGAATAGAACATTGGCAGAAATAATATTTTGAAACTGCGTCAGGTTGGAAGGATTTTACCATTTACTTTTGGTATAAACAGATTTTATCTGGCACTTACCAACAACTTGACCTACATTTCACATGCTATAACAGAAAATTTCAGTGAAAATTAGAAACCAAGAGTACTGTATTTGAAGCCAGAAATACCTAAGAGAGGGAGTGTTTATAGGTACTTCTCTTCTATTTACTCTCTTAAAATGAATGTAGCACCAGTGAAGGTTCTAGGATTTTATTTCTGCCCACATTAAAAATGTTCTGAATAAACGCTTGTGGTTTACTTTTGTAAAATGTTTATAGAACACAGCTAAACAGCTTCTAATGTCTGGGGTTAAGCAAATATTACGCATTTTGCTGAAGTAGAGTGTGATCTCTTGAGTAAAACTGAACAGAAGGCACATTTATACTATACTTGTAAAATTTAAGCCAGTACTATTAATTCTACTGAGGGTCTAATTCATTGTTTAGTGATAACCATTTGTGATAAAGTATATTTATGGTTCTCTCATCTTTCTATTATGGGCACAGGACAGATACTGTCAGATACTTTGAAAGCCTTTGAAAGCCTTTTGGGAAAATAAGGAAGAAAGAGGTTTCTTTTCCTTCTAATAATTGCAACTCTTAGGGAAGTACGCTACATTCCTTTGGCCAAAGAACAAGCAATCCAGGGATATCCCTCATTATAGACAGTGATCACTTTTTTGGGCCTATAATCTGTTGCTTACCTCAAGGCCTAGGGAGAAAAAAGCCCAGGGGCTGAGGGTTGGAATGTTGCTTGATGCTGACTCTAAGGCTGTAGTAGGCCTTGCCTTTTCATGTAGATGTGGAGCTTTTCTTCCTAGGATTCATATTCTGCCTCAATATTCTCTACTCAAAATCACAGAAAAATGTCTTTAATTGAGTTCTTTCTTTCTTATTAGGAATATTAAGATCTAATTTGGATGTATTATCAATTAAGTTTCTAAGGATTTTATTTCTGTCCACATTAAAAATGTTCTGAATAAACACATGTGGTTTACTTTGGTAAAATATTTATAGATCACAGTTAAACAGCATCCATTTAGCTGTGGGGTTTATCATTTTACTCTAATCCTTTTAGCATTGGCCTTCCTTTGAAATATATAGGAATGGTGCTTTGACTTTAGAACTAGAAGAAAGCAGAGACAGAATGTCTTAGTTAGTTGGGATGATGTAACTGAATACCACAGACTGGGTAGCAGAAGCAACAAGCATTTATTTCTCACAGTTCTGGAGACTGGAAGTTCAAGATTAGGGTGGCAGCATTGCGGGGTTCTTGGTGATGATTCTCTTTTCGCTTTACAGATGACCATCTTCTTTTTTTCTCACATGGTAGAAATCAAGCTCTCTGGTGTCTTTTTATAAGGACACTGATTTTATTCACAAAGGATCCACCCTCATGACCTATTTACCTCCTGTAGCCTTACCTTCTACATCTACTAGCATCACAATGAGGATTAGAATTTCAACATATGAATTTTAAGGAGATACAAATATTCAGACCATGGCATAGGGTAGTAGAAGAACAGATTCCTAAATAATTGAAAATAAACATATAAAACTGAATTTAAAACACCTTACTGAGCTTTTGGTTGGGGCATCTTTGGGCTGACTTAACACATTTATCAATCTACTTGCTACGAACAAAGTCACCAGTAGGCACTGTGCTTTGCCATATCACCAGGCTGTGAGAGCTCTTGTGACATAGTTACTTAAAATCAATGTACAAAAACTAATTCTTGTGAAATCTATTAGAAAAAAAATGAGATAACTGGGGCTGAGTAAAAATCTAATTAGACTAGTTTGTAAGAACTTAGGAACATATAATTACACATGCTAATTTTCATAAGGTTTAGTGTTTATAGAATTAAATAAATATTGGCCAGCTCAAGTGCAAGCCAATTAGTTTTATAGCAAGCAAAGTCCTTCTTGGAGATGTTTCCAGATGTACCTTGGAATGCCTTTCCTGGTAATTTTTACTTAAGTGCATATAATATAGAAATAAAATCACTGAATCTTGAACTTTCACCTTCTCCTGAAAAGAAGGTGAAAAATGGGGACAGTGAAGTAAGAAATATTCTGATTTTCATTTTAGAAATTTCTTTTTTTAAACTTTATTTTATTATAAATATGTGGGGTATAAGACAGGATTAGGTACATATTTATGTGCCTAATGCAAGTGCAGGTGAAGTTTGGGCCTCCTAGACAAGTGGGACCTCATTTTGTCAAACTGAAAAGCTTTTGCAAAGCAAAAGAAACCATCAAGAGAGTGGGGAGACAATCCACAGAATGGGAAAAAATATTTGCTAATTGTGTATCTGACAAAGGTCTAACATCCAGGATCGACAGGAACTCAAATGGGCCAAAAGGAAAAAAACCAAACAGTCCTATTAAAAAATGGGCAGAGGACATGAACAGACACTTCTCAAAAGAAGACATACAAGTAGCCAACAGATACATGAAACAATGCTCAGCCTCACTAATCATCAGAGAAATTTCTTATTTTTTTGGAAGTATATCTAATTGAAACAATACTAGGACAGTGGTTACATAACTTAACGTTAGTAATATCATATTAAACTGTACAATGAACATTATTAAAAATAGTGTTGTAAATAAATATTTACTGATATAGAAATATCTTTGTGATCTATTGTTAAATTAAAAAAATCAGGTAATAAGAAAGCACATATAGTACTCATAAAGAGGTTATATGCATAAGAAGAGTATTCTTATGTGCACAGGAAAAACTCTAGATAGTACTATTCTACAGAAATATAAGCCACAAATGCAAACCACATGTCATTTTAAATTTTCTAGTTGTCATATTTCAAAAAATATAAAAAGAAACAAATGAAATTTTAATTATTTATATTTTGTTTTGCTAAATCTCTCCAAAATATTATTATTTGAGTGTAATAAATGTTATTAATGAGATATCTTGCATATTTTTGCACTATTTTTGAAATTCAGTGAGTATTTTACAATTAGAGCACATTTAAATTTGAACTGGCTATATTATTTTGTTGCTTACACATATTTTCTAGTTTTATAATATTAGAAAATTTTATAAAAACTTATGTTTAATTTAAAATATTTTATAAAAGGACTTGAGATTCTGTGGTGAAGCTTCCATTTGTTAATGCCTATAGGAAATCTAGTGGAGAAAGATGTATTCTGTTTTTTAAGGCAGCTGAAGTTTATGAATGGAGACTCATATCAGTACTACAAGCATTTCAGGGGAATGTGTTTGTGTGTGTGTGTGTGTGTGTGTGTGTGTGTGTGTGTGAGAGAGAGAGAGAGAGAGAGAGAGAGAGAGAGAGAGAGAGAGAGAGAGAAAATGGTGTGTGAAGGGCTTTCTGTAGACCCCGGCAATCCCTACAATCAAGTAGGCATAATGGCCAAGCCTTTCAATGATGATCAGAGCATGAAGTTGTAGTCTCGAGTTTTAGTCAAATCCATTTTCCTTCACCAGAGTATTTTTACATTTGTTAACCCAGAATGACCTACTGGACCGAACACAGAATCTGGGATAGATAGTTCTTGGGTTGAGTTGTAAAGGTTAAGAACGAGCATTTCAGAGCAGTTGGGGCCAGATTCCCATCAAAAACAACCCTTTGGGAATTTGGAGTACTCAAGTATTAGCCAAGTTGGGGTCTAGTTCAGTATTCTTATGAAATGACACACTGGAATTATTCTGTCAGAGGGCGCTATGGAATGTACCCCATGACATGATTAGAAAGCACTGAACTGTAAATAAACAATGGAACTGTTGGAATGCCAAGTGGAGTTACATGGAGATCAGTGAAGATCAGTGACACAATTTACATCTCAGTGGCATCACAACAAACACTATATTCATGAAAAATATGCACTTTGGGTATCTTGGCCTATGTCAATGATGGTCTACAATGAAGGCCTAAATCATTTCAATTCCCTTAGCATTTGTCATAGTAAAATTAATAATGATAAAGATCATTTAATGCCAATGCCATAAGTACTTTATCAGATTTCTACCCACAATTCATTGTTAATTTTTCAAGAGATGTCCCTGGGATGGAATTAGAATGTCCCTGGGATGGTTTTCCAAGGTTATGATTAAAGCAGTTTGAACCCGTTTGACCAAGTCACATGTGCCTGTAAGTACAGAGCACCTGCCAAGCCACATGTGCACCAGACCACTGGAATTCCTTGGCACTGGTTTACTGAGCAGGAGACTTTGGTAGTGGGGCACTCATTAAACTACTCAGTATTTCTTTCTTTTTGTTTTAAAAATAAGACATTCTTACAAAACAAGCCTTGTCGCTGGTTTCCAAACCACAAAATTCTGAAGCTGGGGTTTTCAGGAAACCACTGTACTTCTGAATGAAATGTTGCTAAGTTCCATCACCCCTTTCAATTATTGCACTCTCTTCAGTGCACTCTGATGCTCTATTATTAAAGCCATTTCACACAGGCCTTAGTGAAGATACTAACGTTGAATTAAAGAGAAATGATATAACACCTCTTCTTTATTTGGTCTACAAGAATTGATTGGCGTTTCCCAGGCCTTTTCTTTGACTCAACGGCAGAGTAGATATGATACACAACTTCTCTGTTCCCTGTTTCAGGGAACAAAACATTTGAGGAAGAATATAATAGCATTATGTGGAGTGGAAAAATTAAGCTCGCCTATGCACAGCAAGCTTATAATCTATCCGGTCTAGGATTTAGAACAACTAATCCAGTAACCTTGTTTACTAAAAATTCTGAAGATATTTTGTATCAGGTTGAGCCAATTGCTTTAACATCTAGATACAAAAGTGTATATGGCTTAAATATAATGCAAGTATATTTTTTGCCCATATACCAGTGGTGGGTAGTAGCTTTCCTTCATCCACACAGTTTTTAGGAATCTAGGTTGATGAAGGCCTTGCCAACTTCAGCATACAGATGCACCAAGATTATCCACAAGGGATTTCCCCCCACTATGAAGAAAAAAACAAGTGAAAAGAATTGCATGGACCATGAGTGAACATGGCATGTAACATGTCCACTCATTTTTGTAGGCCAGAATGCATTAATATGGGTTCATACAACTGCAAGGCATACTGGGAAATGTAGTTCCGAGCTGAGTAATCACTATTCAAAGAATCTCTACACTGTGGATGGGAGATCATGAATTGTTGATGGACAGTTGGCCACTTTTATCATGTGCTCTACCCTATTACTTTCAAGAAAATTTAGTCAGATAAAAATTAAAACTAGTGTTTGAAATGATCAGTAAAAAGAAAACGGACCATTTCCTCCCAAGAATAGCCTTAATGGTGATACCTTCACTATTGTCTCTATGATCTCCATTAAACTAGAGTAAAGGAGATTGGAGAGGAAAGAAAAATGAAAGAAAAGGAGGAAAACTCAGAGGAGGAGAATGAGAAAAGAGAGAGAAAAAAGACAAAGAGAAAGACGGGGAGGAAGTTGGTAAAAAACATGATGGCATGATATGAAAAATAAAATGGGACTACCCTGTATACACTTGGGTATTAAAAAGTCTTAACAGCATTTTACTCCTCTTGCAGTTTTCTCTTTCTCTCTTTTTTTTGAGTTGGAGTCTCCCTCTGTCACCCAGGCTGGAGGGTAGTGGCATGCCTCTTGGTCACCCCAGTGTCGACCTGCTGGGCTCTGACGCTCCTTCTGCCTCAGTCTTCCGAGTAGCCGGAACTACAGGCGCGCGCTACCACGCCCGGCTAATTTTTTGATTTATTGTAGAGATGAGGTCTCGCCAAGTTGCCCAGGCAGGTCTCGACGCCGCGGGCTCAGGCAATTCACTCACCTCGGCCTCCCAAAACCCGGATTACAGGCTGAGCCACCGAGTCCAGCTCAGTTTTCTCTCAAACTATGAGACAACTTCATATAGATTTTTTGTGGACATAGTTGGACTCTGGATCCCCTTCCCTCCAGACATGTTCTAATTTTGGTTTACTAATTTTTACCATTACGATAATGAAAAGATAATATACATGAGAATGCTTTGTAAAATACAAAGAATGATCCAACTGCAATTATTGTGGGTTTTGGCTTAGGACTATGGTTTTGAAAGGCTTAAAAATTGCTCTCATCTCTATAATAAATCAAGAAAAATTAGCTGGGCATGATGACACACATCTTGGAAGGCTAAGGCAGAAGGATTGCCTGAGCTGAGGTGGCTGTGAGGGTGCCACTGAACTCCAGCCTGGGCTCAAAAAAAAAAAAAAAAAATTGTTGCTGGTCTAAATCAGGTAATTGCAATTTGCTGCTTGTAATTCTCTTACATTTTATTTAAAAGAATATTATATCGATGCATGAACTGTGTACAGGTAAAGGTATACATGCTCATTGTGCAGACTGATGAATTTTTGCAAAGTGAACATCAGGAAACAACATTCCCAGAACACAATCTTCTCTCATGCCTGTTCCTAATCATTGCTCTCCCTTATCCCCAGAGGTAATGACTTACACTTCATATAAATGGAATTATACAGTATAAATTTGTTTTCTATGAGATTAATTTATATTGCTGTATGAAGCAGTAATTTGTTCATTTTCATTACTGTAGGAGATTCCATGGCATGAATATACTTACCTATTTTACTCTTAAAGGGTAATTTGGTTGTTTTCAGTTTTCAGCTATTATGAGTAACGCTACTGTGAACATTCTTGTTCGTGTTCTTTTGGCTGCATATGTACACATTTCTTTTGAGTATTTTACCTACAAATAAAATACAGCTAGCCAGGCTTGGTGGCTCAGCCTGTAATCCCAGTGCTTTGGGAGGCGGAGGTGAGTGGATTGCCTGAGCCTGTGGATTCAAGACCTGCCTGGGCAACTTGGTGAGACCTCATCTCTACAATAAATAAAAAAAGTAGCCAGGCATGATAGAGCCCAGCAGGTCGAGGCTGCAGTGGCTGGGAGTGTGCCACTGCACTCCAGTCTGGGCGACAAAGTGAGATTCTAACTAAAAAAAAAAAAATACAGCTGATCAGTTGTTCAAGGTGGTCATAACAACTTGCCCTTCCAGTAGCAGTGTAGGAGAGTTCCAGTTTCTCTGCATCCTAGCCAGAACTTACTATTGTTAGTCTTTTAAATTTTAGTCACTCAGATGGATATATAGTACTTTCACATTTTTCTGATGATTAATGAGCTTGAGAGTCCTTTCGTGCGTTTAGCAGTCATTTGGGTATTTTCTTTTGTGAAATGCTAGTTCATGTCTTTTGTTGAATTGTTTTTTAAAGTAAGGTTGTTGGTCTTTTTCTTATTACTCTTTAGTGATGTGCCATAGATTCTAAAATTAGACCTTTGTCAGATATCTACATTGCACGTATCTTCTCTCATTTGGTGGCTTGCCTTTTCATTCTCTTAATTATGTCTTTTTAAGGCATTTCTTGTGATTTGTTTATTCTTCATAAACACTTGTTTCCACAGTACAATTCAGAGAATAGAGGCACACAGAATTTCCACCACAATCTGCTACTGAGGAGACGTTCAGGGGGTATTGGCTTTGGAGGGTGTTTGGGTCATGGGGTAGCTGAGGCCTTGGTGAGGACCCTGCAGTAATCCTGTCAGTCATGGTCTGTCCCAGGCCTGAAGGTGAAGCCCACAGAAGAGTTACAGTGAAACAAATGCAATGAGCCAAGTGTTCTTCCTGTTCACTGCGCTCCTAGGGAGGGTTCGACTCTACCAAGACCCCAGGTGTGGAGCAAAGTCTGATCTACTGATCTACTAGGAAGAAATTGGGTTGGCCCAAGCCACCTCTACCATTCAGTTCACTCTGTGATAGGGCCTGAAGTGTCCTGAATACTCTACCCTTTGCTCTGGTGTTAGTCATGAATACAAGTTATAAGATTGCTGTGGAAATCAGTTTCTTACTTGACTGTCCTGTAAAGGAACCCTGTCCCATGTCTAAGGTAGGAGAGAGGCACAAGTGGGGATTATCTGCTGTAACTCAGTGAAGGCAGCCAACCTGGAAAGTCGAGGGAGGAGAAAACAGCACACTTACCTGATCCTTCCTGGGGAATAAGCAGACATGAACACCAGTGTGGTCAGGCAGAGTAGGAGCCTGGAGCCAAGATTCCAACCAGCGGCGAATGAAAGGGTAACATACAGAGAACCGCTGGCCTTGACCTTCACAGGCCTCCTGTACTGTCTAAGCCACTCCTATCTCTTTTCTTATTTCTCTAAGGTAGCACAAAGCACTGGCCCTAAATTGAGGCTAGACAGAATAAAGACATTCTGGATCACTTGGCAGAAAACGAAGTAAGGCTGCAGCAGGTCTTTGCTGGGTAGCCAAGGTCTCGGGGCCAGAGAGCACCAACAAGTGGGCAAAGTGCTTGTCCTCCAGCACACAGGTCTGGGGAAAGACAGACCTGCTAACAACTGCCACGGGGTCTGCTCACCAGCATCCTCAGCTCTCTTTTGCAGTCAAATTCTGGTCTGGCATGGGGGACAGGGCACAACAGCTGGCTTCTGCTCCACTGTACTGCCATCTCAGCTCAGCTCTGGTCCTTTTGTCCACACCAGTGAACCGCAGGCAGCAGCGCTGCCCGACACGTGATGGCTGGAGCCCTGCCCATCAGGTGGTGAGGTTCCTGGAGACCTGGCAGGGATCTGAGCCCCCTGGACCATGGAGGAGTGCTTCTTCGGCTGCAGAGGCTTGCTGTTCCCAAACAAACCTTCGTTGCCTGGGATTCTGTAAGAACTATCAGCAAAAGTCAGCAGTCCCAAATCATCTACTCTGCCATTTTTTGTGCTCTCTCTCTTTTTTTATTATAAAGATGTGGCGTACAATTCAGGGTTAGGTATACAAACATTGATCAACAAAGTACCCTTGTTGATGAGGTATGCTCCTCCCTCCCCTAGCAGTTTCCCTCAACTGCCAATCCCACCCCACCTCCCCTGACAGTTTTCCATTACCCAATCCCTTTCTTATAGTATTATAATTGTTCAAGGTCTGCTTATGAGTGAGAACATATGGTATTCTGTTCTTTGTTTCTGTGATAGATCATGATGATCGACTCTTAATTCATCCAAGTTGCTACGAAGTCCATATGTTTGTCCTTTACGGCTGCATGATATTCCATTGTGTATATGTACCACATTTTTAAAATCCAGTCCAGCTTTGATGGGCAACGTGGTTGATTCTATGTTTTTGCTATTGTGAATAGAGGTACTCTGCCATTTTTAAACTCCCCCTCAAAGGTCATGATGTGTAGAATGAAGACTCCGATGCCATTAAACTTTCCCTGGGCAAACTCCCCCTCCTGCCTCGAGCCATCAGAGAAGGTCAGAAGCCATTAAAAAGCCCATTCTCAGCCCTCCTGTCTGAGACTCGCCTGGGCAACTTGGTGAGGCCTCATCTCTACAATAAATCAAAAAATTAGCCGGGCGTGGTAGTGCATGCCTGTAGTTCCAGCTACTTGGAAGGCTGAAGCGGAAGGATCGCCGGAACCCAGCAGGTGGAGGCTGCGGTGGCTAGGAGTGGCCACTGCACTCCAGTCTGGGCGACAGAGTGAGACTCTAACTCAAAAAAACCCCAAAAACCCATTCTCAAAATGACCCAGGTAAGTGCCACCATCTGTAAACATCAGTTGCCCCAAACCTTGTCTGCAGCTCTCCCTCCACTTGCTGCAATATTTCTCCCCATTGAAGTAGGTGAAGGAAACTTTCGTCAGAGTCATGGTGACAGATTACAGGAGAAAGAATGAAAACTGGGCTCAGCCTTTTGGGATAAGCATACTGCCCCTCCGCAGGGCTCCAGTGGCCCAGCCCTGTGCTCTGCTGGGCTTCCCGACGCCACCTTCCTCTCCTTCTCTTGCACCAGCGTCTGCCCCACTGGACGCCGCCATCTCCAATGGCTTAATTATGTCTTCAAATGTACAAAAGTAACTAATTTTGCCAATCATTTTCCTTAAGGATAATATTTGTGTGTGTGTCTGATGTTCAAGAAGTCTTTTTTGGGGGGCTTGGAGTCTCACTCTGTCGCCCAGACTGGAGTGCAGTGGCACGCTCCCGGCCACCACAACCTCGACCTGCTAGGCTCCGGCGATCCTTCTGCCTCAGTCTTTCAGGTAGCCGAAACTACAGGTAGTGTGCACTACCACACCAGGCTAATTTCTCATTTTTGATTATATAGACGAGGTCTCGCCGGGTTGCCCAGGTGGATCTAGAACCCGTGGGCTCAGGCAATCCACTCATCTCGGACTCCCAATGTGCTGGGGTTACAGGCTGAGCCACTGAGCTCGGTCAAGAAATCTTATATTACTCTAAGAATATGAAGATAGCATACTTTTTTCTGGGGCCTTTATTGTGTCACCTATAATATGTGTATACACAATCTATCTACTTGGAATTGATGTTTTAATATGGAATGAAGAAGGATTAATATTTTATCCAGTTTTCCTAGCACTATATATGTATAAAAGATTCTCTTTTCACCCTTTTTAGTAGAGTAAATATGTCTTACCCACATCTCCATTTAACAAACCAGTACATCCATACCCCCGGATGCTGTGTGTCAACTGTCAACGATGTCAACTACTCCAGAGAATTGTCATTTTCTAACAGGAGCTCCTCCCCCACTGAAAAGTTACATCTCCCTGGAGATGGTCCTCAGTCTTTGAATGATTAATGTGAGGGCACCAAAGGCTGGATTCCTTGCCTCAAGAAGGGTCAAGCATGTAGTGTGATTTATGCTTCTGAGTCTCCCCCTGTGGATTAATCCATGGCTAGATTTTACCAGAGATGACATCCTTGTTTGACTCTTTATCTTATCCTGTTATGCTTAATTCTTTTCTTATACAGCATTTTTTTCCCCTGAAAAGCACTCTCTCAGTAAGTCACATGCACTACAAACCCCGTCCCAGGCTCTGATAATATAGTAATTTCCAGAAATGCTCCTAGGAAGCACACTCTGAGAATGGGATTCCCAAGTGGAATTTGTTTCTGGATGTAGAATAGAGTACCTCATCACTGGTTCTGATAGTCTATTGTGATGTGCAGTACAAGTACAACTGCTATGGTGAACTGGGATGGGATACAATGCAAAGCGTTGCATAGGTTTGTACAATGTCCATGGCATTTGAAACATGCCAAATAAAGTAATTATGAGAACTGTGAAATTGAGTGGTTGTTGCAGAATATTTTGAAAAGGGAAAATTATACAATCTGCCACCAATTTAAAACAAAGTGTGAGAGGGAACTGCATAGGTAGACTTCAAAGTGACCTCATTTCTTGCTATTGAAGAAGAGAGAGAGATTAGGCTCAGGACCTAAACTTTGGGTGTGGCAAACTTCAGAGAAAGGCAAATTCTCAGCTTAGGCAATTCTTCTATTTCTAAATAGGGTAAAGGAGGAATGAGGCTCCAAGACTAGATAGAAAGTTATCTGGGTAAAAGCACTTAGGCATTAATATTTGCCCTGTGTTCCCTGGTTTGCAGAAGTGGCACCAATTCTCCATTATGAGAATATAGAGTCTCCCTTTCTTGGAGACTATGAAGCAGGTAGCAATAAAATGTTGATTCTCTTCAAGATTTTCCCTTAACTCTCCTCCTGACCACTAGACCAATACTAGGATTACATTTCAACCTCAACCAGCTGGGCATGTGTTGGGAAAGCTAATGGAGGGAATGATTTTATATATATAGGCACTGTCCCATCATATAGAATTTAGCATATTGCAAGAGTCCTGGGAGATAATTCTAAAAAACTGATATATAGCTTTTGGAGCTTTATGGAAAGTCATGGCCCACATTAAATAAGCAAGAATTGTCGTGGCAGATTGTAGAAGAAGGGATCAAAAAGTTCAGAGATTCTATCTCCCGAATTTGATAACTTAGGTAGAATTGTTCAATTCCTTAAGAGACATAATCTAACAAAACTCACAGAATGAACAATAACAAATCCAAATAGATGTATATTATTAAAGAACTTAAATCAACAATTAATACCTTACAAAATAGAAAGCATCAGGGCAAGATGTTTTCATTTGTGAATTCTCCCAAACATTAAGGATGAAATTATATCAGTTACTCTATAAAATCTGAGTGAGAAAGACTTTCATTCTGAGGCCAATATTGCTTTAATACCAAAATCAGATACAAAATTACAAGAAAAGAAAACTAAAACAAATATCTCTTGTAAACATTGATGCAAAAACCTTAATCAAAATATTAGCAAATTGAATTCAATAAAATATTTATTGTTTTTTTTTTTTTTTTTTTTGAGTTGGAGTCCCACTCTGTTGCCCAGACTGGAGTGCAGTGGCTGCTCCCGGCCACTGCAGCCTCAACCTGCTGGGTTCCGGCGATCCTTCTGCCTCAGCCTTCCAAGTTGCTGGAACTACAGGCATGTGCTACCATACCCGGCTAATTTTTTTTTTTTTATTGTAGAGATGAGGTCTCGCCTGCCTAGGCAGGTTTCAGACCTGCCGGCTCAGGCATACCACTCACCTCAGCCTCCCAAAGGCACGGGATTACAGGCTGAGCCACCGAACCTGGCATATTTATTGTTTTTAAATAATTATACATCATAAAATAAAAAGGGGTCTATTTCAGGTATGCAAGGCTGGTTCAACATTTTAAATCAACAAATGTAAATCATAATCTCTGTAGTATAAAGAAGAAAAATTATATGATCATATCAGTAGATGTAGAAAAAGTATTTGACAACATCCAACACTCATTCAGGATAAAAATTCTCAATAAAGAGAAACTTCTTTAACTTGGTAAAGAACAATTATCTGGTGTGGTGGATTATGCCTATAATCCCAGCACTTTTGGAGGTCAAGATGGGAGGAGTGCTTGAACCCAGGAGCTTGTGACCAGTCTAGACAACATAGTGAGGTCTTGTCTCTACAAAATAAATTTGAAAAATTAGCCAAGCATTGTTGTATGTGCCTATAGTCCCAGTTACTTGGGAGGCTACAGTGGAAGAATTGCTTGAGTCCAGAAGTTCAAGGCTACAGTGAGCCATTATCATTAAAAGAAAAGAACATTTGCAAAAAACCTATAACTAATATCATATTTAATAATGAAAAGCTAGATATTTTTATTTAAAGATCAGAAACAAGGCAAGGATGTCTCCCCCTTCACTCCTATCCAACACTGTACTGGAAGTCCCAGCTAAGGCAATAAGACAAAAAAAAAAAAAAAAGATGTATGGATTGGAAAAAAAGAAATAAAACAATAAGAATTTTCCCACAAATGACATGAATATATATTTAAAAAACCTGAAGAATTGATTAAAAAAATAAACTCCTGGAACTACTAAATTGTTATATAAAGTCATAGGATACAAGGTTAATACATGGGTAAATTCCGTTCCCATATACTAGCAATTAACAATTTAAAACTGAAATTAAAAACCCAATATCACTTACATTATAATAAAATGCAATATTTAGATACAAATCTAACAAAATATGTACAAGATCTATAAGAAAAAGCTATAAAACTCTGATAAAAGAAATGGAGGAAGACCTAACTAAGTGTTGAGATATACCATGCTCATGGATAGAAAGCTCAATACCATAAAGGTGTTAGGTTTTTCCAAATCTGTAAAGCCAATGTAATTTCAACCAACATTTTGGTTATTTTGTGGATATTGAAAGCTGATTCTGAAGTTTACATCGAAAGGCAAAAGACCCAGAATAGTCAACACAATATTGAAGGAGAAGAACAAATTTGGAGACTAAATTTTGAAACTTTGAAACTTACAATAAAGCTATAGTGATTAAGATAGTGTGATATTGCAAAAGAATAGACAAATAGATCAAGGGAACAGAATAGAGAACCCATAAATAAGTTGACACAAATATAGTCATTTGATCTTTGATGAAGGATCAAAGATAATTCAAGGGAAAAAAAGTTTTTTTCAATGAATTGTGCTGGAATGACCAGATATCCTCAAGCAAAAATAAATTAACCTAAATACAGACCATATATCTTACACAAAAATTAACTCAAAATGGATCATAAATGCAAATGTAAAATGTAAAACCATAAAACTTCTAGAAAGTAACATAGGAAAAAACTTAGTGGCTCTGGATTTTGTTATGACTTTTAAAATACAAAACTAAAAGCACAATGCATGAGAGGAAAATTGATAGGTTGGGCTTTACTAAAACTAAAAACTTCTCTGCAAAAACACTGTCAAGAGAATGAAAAGAAAGCCACAGACTGTGAGAAAATATTTACATAACACATATCTGATAAAGGACTTTATTGAAAATGTACAAAGAAATCTTAAAGTTCAACAATAAGAAAACGACCTAATTTAAAAATGAGCAAAAGATCTGAAAAGATATCTCACTGAAGAAGAATACAGATGACAAATAAGCATATGGAAAGATATTCAGCATCATATGTCATTCGATAATTGCAAATTAAAATGACAATGAGATACTGCTACACACCCATGAGAATGCAAAAGTCCAAATCACTGACAGCACCAAATACTAGCAAGGATATGGAGAAACAGGAACTCTTTTTTTTTTTACTGTAGAGATGAGGTCTTGCCAATTTGCCCAGGCGGGTCTCGAACCCGCGGGCTCAGGCAATCCACTCACCTCAGCCTCCCAAGGCACAGGATCACAGGCTGAGCCACCGAGCCTGGCTAGGAACTCTTATTCATTGATGGTGAGAATACAAAATGGCACAGCACCTTTGGAAGACAGTTTGACAATTATTTACAAAGCTAAACATAGTCTTACCATATGATCCAGGAATTGTACTCTTACATTCTTACCCAAATGAGTTGAAAACTTATGTCCACACAAAAACCTGCACAGGAATGTTTACAGCAGCTTTATTCATAGTTGACCAAAACTAAAAGCAACCAAGATGTCTTTCAATGAATATGTGAACAAACCATGGTACATTCATACTATGGAGTCCTGTTCAGTGATAAAATTAATGAGCCATCCAGCTATGAAAAAACATGGATGCTTCTTAAATGTATATTACTAAGTGAAAAGTGTTAGAATTATGTAATATTCTGGTAAAGACAAAACTATGGATGTGGCTAACAGATCATTTATTGCCAGGATCCTACCCCTAAACTTCTGGCAATCATTGATAGCAGATGCTAAGAGTAAGGTAAGTTATTGTTGGAGTTGGAGGTTGCAGATAAGCAAGGGGGAGGAGGCTGGAATGATCAGGGGTAATGGACTAGAGTTAAAGGCATTGGTGTGAAATCATGTTTATCTTAGTATAGCTAGAGATGGGTACATACAGAAATATTTATAAATTTGTATAGACACAGATTAATATACACATATATTTTTGCTCTGTCAGTTGAGAGGTCCTAGAAGTGATGACAGCCCAGTAGCAACAAGCTCATCTATTACCAAGATCTTGGCTTCTAATATCATTCTTCAATACAGGAGCTAGGGCAGGAAATATACAAGATAAGCCTGGAGCATCTTGTGGTACTGGAAAGAAGGTAGTTCTCAGGATATAAAAACCATACAATGATAAGGATATGTTAAAGGTACATAAGAATACACTGAGCTTCCAGTGGCTGCAACTGGAAGAATTTGGGAAACAAAATAAATCCAATAGTATTTGGATTATAACACAAAGTACAGAATAAATATTCACAAGTCCATAGTGACATAAATAAATGATTAATTAAATAAATAAATAGGGACAAAGGGACAAATCTCCCATATGAAAAATTTTGAATAATTTGTGTAGTTACTCTGTCCTCAAGTAGGTGGGCATAACTCTTCACTTTTTAGGTGTGGACTGTGTATAATGACTTTTTTCCAGAAATTCAATATGGAAAGGGGGAAAATGATTTACTTTATGATGAGGAATTCTGATAAACACTACCCCAGGCAGGTAATTAGGGTTTATATAAACAGTGAAAACCATGTTAATAGTATGTGCCCTCAATATAATGTGATAAGATTGGCACTCTACCTATGTGATTTTCCTTCTCCAAACCCATAGCCTCTGTCCAATCAGAAAAACACCAGATGACTCTCCCTTGTTAAACATTCTACAAATATTCCTTGATAAAAAATAGAAGTCTCAGAAACTGTCACATTCAAGAGAAGACTAAATGTAATATGGTGTCCTTATTGGAAATTCTAGAACAGAAAAAGAACATTCGTCAGAAATTATGGAAATCTGAATAGTACAGACTTTAGCTAATAATAATATGTCAGTACAGTTCATTAATTATAACAACTGTACCATGCAGTTATAAAATGTCAATAACAGGAAAAAACTGGGTGGACCATATAGGGACTTGCTATAGTGTCTTCACAGTATTCTTACAAATCTAAAACTATTTTAAATTAAAAAGATTTTTTTTCCTACTGGTTTGACAAGGACTTGTTTATTTTGATAAAAAAGGTACCATACATCACGTGGCTCATAAAAATAACCCACAATATCATCTTTAGAAGACGAACTTTAATACTATTATTACACTAGTTATTTTTCTAGGGGTTGCATTTGACATGCCAACTCTCATTCACAAAAACACATTGTTACATTTGTGTTGAACTGCCCCACACAGCATACTTATGTGGAGGATAGCACATATATGTCTAGCTCCAAGCTACTCTCTGGTGTTAGTCAACAAAATGAGATAGATTGCCTTTGTAGTTAGGGAAGCAACTACTGAACTCATCATGAGTGAAAAAAATTGTACTCCTTGCATAACAAGAGATTATTTTGGAGACAGTTGATAAAAAATACATCCATTTAAATTGTTAAATCATAAAGATATATCAAAAGTAAAGGCAAAAATTACAGGATGAGACTTAAAACTACTAGATGTGTCAAAGGAAGTGATAATGAGACCAGGAACAGAGCAATATGAATTAATGAACACGAGAAGGACAAAGACAAGGAGAAAAGTGCACATGTTCTGAAGATTCCAGTGGAAAGGATCTGCTGGAAATTTGATTTTAGACAAACACCTGGGTAATTGGATAAGATTTCTAAACCCCACTATGTGTTTAAGAGTCATCCACGCCATTGGTGCTTTCTGTAATCCTCCCCTTTCTCAGGCTCTTTTTCATCATCCTTGATCAACTCCAACTCCTTGTCTGCTGTTCCTTTTCCATTTTTTTCCCAGTTTCTCCAGTAGATAATCCACTTTGTTTTATCTAGGTCAATTTCTTCTTACTGTCCTGAAAGTCATCTCCTTTCAACTTTCTAGACTCAGAAAAAGTCCTCACTGTCTACTCTTAGAACTGAAGTCACATTTACCCGTTTGTGAAGTGTTTCCTGTTACACACTGGCATTTCAGGGCACCAAGCCCCAGCAATAACAAGGAGGTAGAGGAGGAGGACGAAGAGGAGAAGGAGGAGGAGGAGGAGAAGGAAGAGGAGGAGGAAGAGGAGGAGGAGCAGGAAGAAAAGGAGGAGGAGGAGGAGGAGGAGAAGGAAGAGGAAGAGGAGGAAACGGAGGAAGGGGAAGAGGAAGAGGAGGAGGAAGAGGAGGAGGAGGAAGAGGAGGAGGAGGGGAAGGAGGGGAAACTGAGTAACTATAAATTCTGCCATAATAATTATATTGAAAGTCATAATCCAAGTCACAAGAGGAATTGAAAAGAGGGGACAGAGAGAAAGTTCTAGTATTGACCAGTACTCTGCTGCAGATGGTTTCATACCTGCTTTTCCTCAGTTCACTTTTGGCTCTGCAACCTGATTAATATTTAAAACCTGGTCAACAATCATTCTGCCACCCTCTCCTGCTACAGGAGCCCAAGCATGCGTCTCATTAATTTATTGAATGAAGGCAAACCTAAAATTTTGCCATACTTGGAATTATAGTAATACCAGCCATGTAGAATGAATTAGAAAGTGTTCCCATTGCTTCCATTTTCTGAAAGTAACTGTAAAAAACTGGCATCATTTCTAACTTAAGTGTTTATTAAAACTTACCATTAAGGCCATCTTGCCTGAGTTGTTTTCTCTTTTTGAAGTTTGTTCATTATTGATTTCCATTTAGCTGATATAGGGCTCTCCAGGTTACAGGTTGAGCATTTGTAATCCCAAAATCTGAAATGTGAAACTTTTTGAATTCCAACATGATGCCACAAGTGGAAAATTCTACACTTGACCTTATGTGACAGGTCATAATACAAATGCAGTCAAAATTTTGTTTCATGCACAAAATTATGAAAAATATTGTAAAAATTTACCTTCAGACTATGTGTATAAGGCATACATGAAACATAAATAAATTTATTATTTATTTATTTTTATTTTTTGTAGAGACAGAGGTCTTTCTATGTTCTCAAGGTTGGTCTTGAACTCCTGGCCTCCAGTGGTCCTTCCACCTAGGCCTCTCAAAGTGCTGGAATTATAGGTGTGAACCACCATGTCCAGCTGAATTTTGTGTTTAGACATGGGTCTTATCCCCAAGATATGTCCTTATGTATATTTAAATATTACAAAATCTGAAAAAAAATCCAGCATTCAAAACACTTCTGGTCTTAAGCATTTTGGATAGGAGATATACAACTTTTATTTTATATTGTGTGAGTTTTGGTAGTTTGTGTCTTTCAAGGAATTTTTCAGTTTCACCTAAGTTACAATCTTTACTTCTTACCCTTTTAATATCCATGGGATTAGTAGTGATGGTCCTTATTTTAATTCTGATATTCTTTGTGTCTTCCCTCTGTTTTTCTGTTAGCCTGACAATAGTTTTGTCAACTTTATTGAACTTTTAAAAACTCAGTTTTTGTTTTCACTGATTTTCTTTATTCTTCTTTTTTCAGTTTCATCAACTTATACTGTAATGTTTATTTTCTTTTTCTTGATTTTGGCCTAAATTGTTCTTCTCCCTCTGATATTTTAAGGTGAATGCTTAGGTTTTTGGTTTTAGATGTTTCTTCTCTTTATAGTATTTAATGCTATGGATTTCTTTCTGAGAACTGTTGTCACTATATCCCACAATGTTTGAAAAGTTATATTTTAATTTTCATTTAGTTCAGTATTTAAATTTTCCTTGAATTTCTTCAAGCCATATGCTATTTAAAAATATCAAATTTCCAAATATTTGAGTATTTTCCAGCTATCATTCTGTTGTTGATTTTTTTTACTTTAATTTCATTGAGAACATTCTTCATGTGATTTCTATTAAGGTGTGTTTAGTGACTCAAAAGGCGGCCTATTTTGTGAACATTCATGTAAGTTTAAAAAGAATGTGTATTCTGCTGTTGTTGGGTGGAGTAGTCTGTAAATGTCAATTAGATCCAGTTAATTGACAGTGCTTTTCAGATTGACTACATCTTTATTAAATCTCTACCTGTGTGACCTATCAGTTACTGACAGAAGGGTATAGTCTTCCATTGTAATAGGGAATTTGTTGATTTCTTCTTGCTGCTGTAATTGTTTTTGCTACATATATTTTGACACTGTTGTTAGGTGCATATATGTTTAGAATTGTTATATCTTCTTGGATAATTGACCTCTTTTTTTTGGCTATGTAATAATATACCTTTTTTTTTTTTAGTTGGAGTCTCACTCTGTTGCCCAGGCTGGAGGGCTTGCTCCCGGCCACTGCAGCCTCGACCTGCTGGGCTCATGTGATCCTTCCGCCTCAGCCTTCTAAGTAGCTGGAACTACAGGCGAGCGCTACCATGCCCGGCTAATTTTTTGATTTATTGTAGAGATGAGGTCTTGTCAAGTTGCTCAGGCAGTTCTCAAACCCGCGGGCTCAGGCAATCCATTCACCTTGGCCTTCCAAATCGCGGGATTACAGGCTGAGCCACCAAACCCAGCTGTAATATGCTTTTTATATCTGATAATTTTCTCTGTTCTGAAATCAGATTTGTCTGAAGTTAATACAGTTACTCAAGCTTGCTTTGATTAGTATTAGCATTCTTTCTCCATCTCTTTACTATTCACTTGAGTCTTTTAGTGGGTTTCTTGCAGACATGTATAATTAGGTCTTATTTTCTTTTTTAAAAATCTACTTTAACAATTGTAGTCTTAGCCGGGCTCGGTGGCTCAGCCTGTAATCCCGCGCTTTGGGAAGCTAAGGTGAGTGGATTTCCTGAACCCACTGGTTCGAGACCCACCTGGGCAACTTGGTGAGACCTCATCTCTACAATAAATCAAAAAAAAAAAAAAAAAAAAAAAAATCAGCCGGGCTTGGTAGCTTGTTCCTGTAATTCCAGCTACTTGGAAGGCTGAGGTGAAAAAATCGCCGGAGCCCAGCAAGTCGAGGCTGCAGTGGCCAAGAACGACCACTGCACTCCAGTCTGGGCGACAGAGTGAGACTCCAACTCAAAAAAAAAAAAAAAAAAAATTTGTAGACTTTTAATTGGTGTATTTATATAATTCCCACTTAAAGTGACTATTGACAGATGAATTAATATCTACTGTGTTTGTAAATGTTTTTTATTTATTGTATTTACTTTTGCCCCACCCCAGTTTTAATTGATCATTTTATATGATTTCCTTTTATCTTCTGTTTTAGCATATTGAGTATATTTCTTTAAATTTTTAAAAATGTTGCCCTAGAATTTACAATAATATTTTTTAACTACTCTTAGCCTACTTCCAAAGATCATGTGTATTGCAGGCATCTTATAACTGTGTACTGAATTTCTCTTTTCGGTCCCTGTAACATTGTAATCATTCATTTGATTTACCCATATGCTGTAATCACCCAATAAATTGTTATTATTGTTACTTTACTTATTTATCTTTTAGATGAATTAAGAGGAAGAAAAATAATAGATTTTGTCTTATCTTCATCTATTTATTCACTGATGCCCCTCTTTTCTTTTATGCATATCCAAGTTTCTGACCTATAAAGTTTCTGTCTGAAAAACTACTTTGAACATTTCTTTAGGAAAGCTTGCAGGCAATGAATTCCCTCAGTTTTTGTTGTCTATTTCTTCTTCATTTTTGAAGGATAACTTTGCTGAATATAGACTTTCTTCTCGATTGTGTAATTTATCATAAGTCCACTGCAATTTTTATCCATCTTTCTCTATAAGTAAGGATTTTTAATCCTCTGGCTTCTTTCCAGGTTTTCTCTTTGTCTTTATTGTTTTGCTGATTGAATATGATAGTCTAGGGGTGTGTGTGAGTGTGTGTGAGTGTGTGTGTGTGTGTGTGTGTGTGTGTGTGTGTGTGTGTGTGTGTGTTGATATTTATTTTGCTTGGTGTTCTCTGAGTTTCCTGATTTTGTGGTTTGGTGTCTGCTATAAGTTTTGAAAAATTCTCAGTCATTATTTCTTCAAATATTTCTTCCTTTTCTCCCTCGTTCTCTCCTTTCCTTTTCCTCCCTTTCACCCCTCCCTCCCCTTTTTTTCTTTCTTTTCTACCTCCATCTCTCCCTCTCCCTCTTTCACTCCCTTCCTCCCTTCTTTCCTTTCTTCCTTTGGTTCTTCTGGTATTTTGATTTTGCATATGTGACACCTTTTGCAATTGTCCCACAACTCTTGTATTTTCTGTTCTTCTTTTTTTTTTGGTTGTTGTTGTTCATTCTTTTTTCTATTTTTGTTTTACTCTTTGAAATCTTTGTTGATATGGCTTCAAGTTCACTGATTCTTTGCTTGGCCATGTCCAATCTACTGATGAGCCCATTAAAGGCAATCTTTGTTTCTGTTACAATTATTTTTATTTCTAGTATTTCCTTTTGATACTTTTAGAGTTTCCATCTTTCTGCTCCCATTACCCAGTTCTTCTTTCATGTTGTCTACTTTTCCTCCTAGAGTCCTTGATATATTAACTATAGCTATTATAAATTATTTGTCTAATAATTTCAAAATCTGTGTCACATCTGGATCTGGTTTTGATGCTTGGTTTGTCTTTTCAGATTATGTTTTTTATAAAAATCTTTTGTGGCTTCTGCAGTGAATCTGTCCCCTGGTGGCTGGCCGGTGCGGCCATGGAGGTCTACATCCTGTCCTTTCACTACAAGGAGAGAGACCTGGAGCTAGATACATGGTGTTGAAGATAGAAATGCTAATGAATGGAAGAAAACATTTTGTTGAAAAAAAGGTACAGTGAATTTCATGCTTTGCACAAAAAGCTTAAGAAATGTATAAAAACAGCAGAAATCCCTTCTAAACATGTTAAAAACTGGGTCCCCAAAGTCCTGGAACAAAGACGACAA
This sequence comes from Cephalopachus bancanus, assembly GCA_027257055.1. Taxonomy (NCBI): domain Eukaryota; kingdom Metazoa; phylum Chordata; class Mammalia; order Primates; family Tarsiidae; genus Cephalopachus; species Cephalopachus bancanus. The sequence continues at coordinate 2,929,869 of JAPVLO010000121.1, read as the reverse complement.
GGTTTGGAAACATACTTACAGGCTGTCATTTTAGAAAATGAAGAGCTTCCCAAACTGTTTCTTGATTTCCCGAACGTGCGACAGTTGTACTCTCTACCAAAGGCAGAAAGTTGTGGCTCTTTTGATGAGACAGAATCTGAAGAGTCAAGCAAACTGTCCCACCAGCCGGTGCTGCTGTTCCTCAAGGATCCATATGTCTTGCCTGCAGCCAGTGGGCACCTGCTGCTTCCTCCTCCTTGAACCTTCTGGTCACCTCATTCAAGTCTTTGCCAAATGAGATCTTCACACAGGGTCTTCCCTTCCCTTCCCATCCCCTGTCCCTCTTTGCCCCATGCCCTGCCTTTTTTTTCCCCCTTGCCCTTTCCTTATCACTGATTGATTGTAGAATTACCCATGGAATTTAATGTTATTTTCCTTTTTGTCCTTTCTTGCTGAACTGATTTTGTTGAATTCATTTAAGCTAAGCACGCTGGTGACATAATTTCACCGACCTTCAAATAGACCTTTATATTAGGATGGCAAAGGATAAAGCCATGTGTGTTAGTTGCATGTAGCATGTCCTATTTGGATATCTTTTCGAAAATTAATCAACAGCTCTACTCATGGCTATTGATTTTAATATCCTTCTATTTGGGAGAAAATACATTAGAAATAAAACTATCTTAGCTAAAAAAAACCTTTTATTATGACTTATAATGTGTGTGTGTGTGTGTGTGTGTGTGTGTGTGTTTAAATGCCAGACACGATGCATTGAGCAACAGGAACTGAGGTAATAGGCTTTTAGAATGAAGTTTTATGTTAATCTAGCTAGGATTTTGGCTGTGTTTAATGTTTGTTGTAGCTGTAAATAAATGCCAGAAGCTTCAAATTCTTCTAATGTCTTTGACTTTGTTTCCTCTGTTGTCTTTTGGTTTCCCTAAGAACTTCTCTTAGATTGTTTAGATATAGCCTACATATTGCAACTCATCAGCTGTTATACTGGATGGAGCCTCTTGGTGTGATAGTAAGGTCTGAAGGAGAAGTGAAATTTTATAATCTTATAATTAAATTTCAGTCTTTTAGTGTACCTGTGTCTTTGGGATGTGATCTTTACAAGAGTTTTCCAGTAGTATAACTCTTTCCCTAATTTCCTTCCATGACTGCAGGATCTATTATTTTTAAAGCTATAAACTTTATTGATTTTTTTTCTCCATCTTAGGAAAAGCAGGAATGTTAGAAGTTCATGGGTTAAAGGAATCCACTTTCTCCAGAAGAGATGAGGCTCTGGCAGGGTATTTTCCTCTTTGAGTAGATCTTTGTTAAGGAGAAGGCTCTGAGTAAATTTCACAATAACTAACCTTTCCTCACTTCACGCCAGAACCTTGTGGGGATTTTTTGGGATCTTCATTGTGATTGCCTGGTATTATTTCTGGAGTTAAAACCCATGAAAGTTAAGGGCACCCCTAAGATCAAAGCCCTCAGAACATTTTTACTTTTATAGTAGTCCATACTCATTCTTCAGTAATTCATCAAAATTTTCATTTAAGTGTTTCTATCAGTTAATAGCTCCTGTAACTTTTGCTTTAGGTAATCAGATCTCATCTATGACTTAGGATTCATTTGTTTTTCCAAATTTTGGGGTGATGATTTGACCTGAAAATTTAGTTCTTTGTTGAGTCCAAAAAAAACCACTGAAGGTTATCTGACATTATCTTGTAATAGCAAAAGTGATCATTTTTAACAATTCTTTACATGTTGGAATTGAAATTTTAATTTGACCAATGACATTTGATACAATCATGGCTATGATTGGATTTAGGTCTACTATTTTATTGTTTTATATTTTCCCTCCATTAAAAAATTGATTTTATTTATTTTAGAGTAGTCTTTTAGATTCACAGCAAAATTAGGGGGAATGTATGGATCTCCTAAATGCCCCAAACCTCCACACATGCATAATATTCCCCATTAGCAACATTCCCCACTGGAGTGGTTCATTTGTTACAACTGAACTGCACTGATGCATCATAATCACCAAAAGTCCATCCTGTAAAAGGGTTCATGTGTTATTGCACATTCTATGGGTTCAGACAAATGTGTAATGACATCTACTGTTATAGTACCACACAGAATAATTTCACTTCACTAAAAATTCTCTGTTCTTCACCTCTCTTTTTTTTCCATTTCCTCTTTTTACCTTCAAAGGGGTCACCTGAATATTTTTAGGATTCCATTTTAAATTTATTTATTGACTTCTTAGCTGTACTCTGCATTTTCTCATGGTGGTTGAAGGGGTTTACAATATGCATTCTTAACTTTTTTTAAAAAAATCATTTTCGTTGGTATAATATTGCATAATTTTGGGTAAAGAGCAGGAATATTGCAGTGATATAAGTCCATTTACAGTCCCTTTAGGTCTATTGACAATTTATTCTGTTAGTTTTCTTTCTTCTGAAAATGTCTTATTTCACCTTCATCTTTGAAGGCTACTTTGCTAAATATAGAATTCTTGACTGAGAGGTTTTTTCCTTCATTATCTCAAAGATTTTGTTCCACTGTCTTTGTCTTCCATAGTTTTAGATAAGAAGTCAAAATTATTTTTTTCTCTACATATATTGTGTGGGTTTTATATGGCTGCTTTCAATATTTTATCTTTATATTTAATTTTTAACAATTTGACTCTGATGTGCCTACTCCTGGTTTTCTTTGCATTTATCTCATAAAAATTCACAGGTCTTCTTAAATTTGTAAGCTTATACCTGCAAATTTGAAGAGTTTTTAGTAATTCTTTTTATTTATGTTGGGGGTTGCTTTTAACATTATTTATTTATTTATTTAATTTTAAAGATGTGGGGGACAGGATTAGGCATACAAGTGGTCATTGTACAGGTAAAGTTTGGGTTTCCCTTTGGTCCCCACTTTGCCTGGTTTGAGATTAGATACCCTTATTGATGTTGTGTCCCCACCCCCAACCTTAGCAGTATCCTGCTACTGCCAATCCCTTTCTTAAAGTATTATGGTAATTGTTTAGGGTCCACTTATGAATGAGACCTGTGGTACTCAGTTATTTGTTTCTGTGATAGATCACTCAGTATGATAGACTCTAAATCCACCCAAGTTGCTGTGAAGTTCATATGTTTGTCTTTCTTTATGGCTGCATAATATTCCACTGCGTATATGTACCACATTTTTTTTATCCAGTCCAATTTTGATGGGTAGCATGGTTAGGTCCAAGTTTTTGCTATTGCTAGTAATGCTGCAATAAACATGTGTGTGCAGGTATCTTTTTTGTAGTATGATTTGAGTTGTTCCAAGTATATTCCCAGTAGGAGGATTGCTGAGTCATATGGAAGGTCAATGTCTAGTATTTTTAGAAATCACCACACTGTTTTCCAAAGAGGTTGTACTGGTTTGCATTCCCACCAGCAGTATAGAAGCATTTCTTTTTCTCTGCATCCTCACCAGCATTTGTTGTTATTTGTTTTATTAATGATGGCCATTCTTACTGGGGTTAGGTGGTATCTCAATGTGATTTTGATTTGCATTTCTCTGATGATTAGTGAGGCTGAGCACTTTTTCATGTGTCTGTTGGCTGCCCTTATAGCTTCTTTTGAGAAGTGTCTATTCATGTCTTTTGCTCACTTTTTAATGGAGTTGTTTGTTTTTTTCCTTTTGACATGTTTGAGTTCCTTGTAGATCCCTGATGTTAAACCTTTGTAAAGTAAAAGCCCACATATGGGACATAGAAGAAAAAAATATCATAGAAAAAATCAACAAAACAAAAAGTTGGTTCTTTGAAGAATAAACAAGGTTGATGGACCCCTAGCCAGAATGACAGAGAAAAAGAGAGAAAAAGTCCAAATAAACACAATCAGAAATGCAAAAGATCAAATGACAACTGAGCCCAAAGAAATACAAAGATTATCAGAGATTACTATGCATATCTGTGTGGAAACAAACTTTATAACCTAAATGAAACGGAGGACTTTCTGACATCATACAACCTCCCAAGGTTTAAACAAGAAGACTTTGTTTCAAATAGACCATACAACAACTCAGGAAATTGACTCTGTCGTAAGAAAACTGTCCACAGAAAAAAAGTCCTGGACCAGATGGCTTTCCAGTGGAAATCTACAAAACATTCAAGAAGGAGCTGATACCAATTTTTTTTTTTTTTTTTAGTTGGAGTCTCATTCTGTCACCCAGACTGGAGTGCAGTGGCCGCTCCCGGCCACCGCAGCCTCGACCTGCTGGGCTCCAGTGATCCTTCCGCCTCAGCCTTCCAAGTAGCCAGAATTACAGGCATGTGCTACCATGCCCAGCTGATTTTTTTGATTTATTGTAGAGATGAGGTCTCGCTGCCCAGGCGGGTCTCGAACCCGCGGGCTCAGGCAATCCACTCACCTCAGCCTCCCAAAGGCGCGGGATTACAGGCTGAGCCACCGAGCCCGCTTGATACCAATTTTACTGAAAATATTCCAGGCAATTGAGAAAGACAAAATTCTCCCCAAATCATCTTTCGAAGCTAATATCACACTGATACTCAAACCTGTAAAGATCCAGCAAAAAAAGAGAAATATACGCCAATATCCCTAATGAACATAGATGCAAAAATTCTCAACAAGCTATTCTTTTTTCAGTTTTTTTTTTGGTTCCATTGTTTAGCTCATACAGATTGATATGGTCATGATTTGTCTTCTTTATCTTGCTGATGTGATACATTATTTGATTTTTGAATGCTGAATCAATCTTGCATACTTGGTACAAATCCTTCTTAGTTGTGTGCAATTCATTTTATACATAGCTGGATTTGATTTGCTAATATTTTGCTGAAAAATTTTTGTATTGATGTTCACAAAAGATACCAGTCTATAACTTTTTTCTTGTAATATCTTTGTCAGGTTTTGGTGTTAGTGTAATGCTGGCCTTGTATAATAAATTAGGAAGTAGTCTTTCTGCTTCTATCTTTTGGAAGACATAGTAGAGAATTGGTATCATTTTCTCTTTATATGGTTGGTAGAATTCACCAGCAAACCCATCTTGGCCTGGTGCTTTCTATTTTGGAAGGTTATTAATTATTGATTCAATTTATTTATAGATATAAGCCCATAAGGACTATTTATTTTCATGTGAGTTTTGGCAGAGTGTGTCTATAAAGGAATTGGTCAATCTTTTTTTTTTTTGAGTTGGAGTCTCACTCTGTCGCCCAGACTGGAGTGCAGTGGCCGCTCCCGGCCACCGCAGCCTCAATCTGCTGGGCTCCGGCGGTCCTTCCGCCTCAGCCTTCTGAGTAGCTGGAATTACAGGCATGCGCTACCATGCCCGGCTGATTTTTTGATTTATTGTAGAGATGAGGTCTCGCTGCCCAGGCGGGTCTCAAACCCGCGGGCTCAGGCAATCCACTCACCTCAGCCTCCCAAAGGCGCGGGATTACAGGCTGAGCCACCGAGCCCGGCAGTGCCACAGTTCTTAAATATTCTTTGTTTTTTATTTTTTTTTTCTTTTTTCCTCTTTGCTTTTCCGTTTTGGGTGCTTTTATTGTCATATCCTTAAACTCAAAGATTCTTTCCTCAGCCATCACTAGTCTACTAGTAAGCTCATTAAAGACAGTGTTTTTGATCTCTAAAATTTCTTTTAAATTATTAGAATTTTCATATCTATGATATTACCCATTTGTTCTTACATGTTGCCTACTTTTTTTATTAAAGAACTTAGCATATTAATCATGGTTGTTTTACACTTATGATCTGATAATTACAACATCTCTCCCATATCTGGGTCTGGCACAGATGCTTGTTCGTCTCTTCAAACTGTGATTTTTACCTTTTAGTATGCCTTGAAATTTTTTGTTTAAAGGTGGATGTAATTTACTGGATAAAAGAAACTATAGTAAATAAACTTTTAGTGATATGATGTGGTGGTAAGGTGTGGAGAAGGGGAGGTGGAGAAGCATTCTATAGTGCTATGATTAGGTCTGTGTCTTTTGGTGAGCCTATGCCCTGGGCTGTGAGCCCCATCATTGGTACCCAGTCCCCCTCTCTTTAGGTGGTGCAGAATGAATAGAAGAGGCTGGTTTGGGGTATTTCCTGATATTTTTCTCTGCTCTTCACTGTGATAATCTGGTAGACAGAACTCCTGGAGGTAAAACAAGTGTCGGAGCTGTCTAATGAGTAGCTTTCCTTGGAGTGTTTAACTCTCTGACTTGTTGATTCTGAACCTCCAGCAAATCATCAACCACAGTTCAGGTTTTCTTCCCCTAGTGCTTGTTCTTGCAGAGGTTTCTGCACATCAGCTTCACCCTAAGTTGTGATTTTCTGATCTAGCTTTCCAATTGGGGAGGCAGTGGATTACCTTGTGACATCACTACTCTCATGATGTATAAAAAGTTGTTAATTTTTCAGTTTGTTCAGCTGTTTACTTGTTAGGATAGAGTGGTGACTTCCAAGCTCCTTACATGCTGTACTGGAAACGAAAAGTTCTTCCTTTTTGCTCTTGAATTCCATTTATATATGTGTTTGGCTTTTGATTTTGCTCTACTTGTTTCTGAGGATTTGCTTATGAAAATTTTTTCACTTCGTCAGATTAGAAAATTTCTTATGATCTATCTTCGTTTGCTAACACTTTCTTCTACCGTTTTTGTTCTGTTGTTAGACTAATCATGCATAATTTTATTTTAAATATTTTATTTTTAAGTTTTAGAATTTGCATTTTTTCTTTTAACAGTTTTTCTTTCTCTGTTGAGATTTTTATCTTATTATTCATTAGGATTGTATTTTATTTTATCTTATTAAACATTGTTGAAATAACAGCTTTATATTACTTATTTGATAATTCCAACATCTAGTTCATCTCATTGTTGACTTTTGTTTTTTGGTTTCTTCCTTGAGAATGTGTCACATTTTCCCAGTTCTTCATATATCAATAAACTTTGGATTATATCCTGGATACTGAGAATTTTATGTTGTGTGACTTTGAAGATTGTTACAATTTTCCAAAGAGTATTTATGTTTCTGTGTTAGCAGGCAATTTACTTGGTTAGATGCAAATTGCAAACTTTCTGTTGCCTGTGGTAGGTGGCCACTTGAATATCAGTTTCACTCATTTAGTTTCAGCTGTGAGTTGCTTTGAGTCTGTATGCCATGAGCATGTGTAGTTCAGAAGTCAGACTTAGGCAAAGTTGTTACACAAATTTGGAGTAACTCTTCTCTAGGTCTCTCTTTTCTAGGATTTCTCCTTCACATTTCAGTGGCATTAGTTGCCTTGGCCTTGTCCTCTGGTTCTTTATACAAGAAAGATAAAGGGTTTTTTAAACAAAGTTTAAACCGCCACATAATATGCCATGACTGCAGTCTGCTCTCAGGATAAAATCACAAATAGAAAACTCACCCTGCACTGTTTCCTTCTTTTAAATTTTAACATCTCCTCAATATCTACCTGAACTTATTCACTCTCTAGAGGCTTAAAGTAGTTGTTAATTGTATTTTGTCCAGAATTTGTATTTGTTAGTTTGCAGATAGTTTTGTCTGTTAGGAATATATTGCACCATGCCGGAAACAGAACTTTCTCAGCTTCTAGTTTCACTGCAAGGTTTTTTTCAGTCTGTGGCACGGCCAAATGACTTCCAAAGAGAATGTCTAGTTTTCTGAAATTTCATTGCCTCATCAGTAAAATGCAAATTAAATGAATCAAAACATGTAAACAGTGTATTAGGTTCTCCACAAAAATAGAACAAATAAGATATATAGAAATATATAAGAAGACACTTATTATAGTAATTGTTTCACATGACTGGGTAGGCTGGGAAGTCCCACGATATGCCATCTGCAATCTGGAGAACCATGAAAACCAGTGGTGAGATTCAGTATGAGTCTGAAGACCTGAGAACCATGACAGCCAATGGTGTAACTCCCAGTCCCAGACTGAAGGCCTGAGAACCAGGGCAGGAGGTGAGGGTGGGTTGAAGATAAGATTTGTTGGTGTAAGTCCTGGTGTCTGAAGCCCTGAGAACCAAGAGCTCTAATGATTAAGGGCAGGAGAAGATGGGTGTTCTACTTCAAGAAGACAGAAAGAATTCATTCCTTTTCTTTTTGTTTATTCAGATAATAATGGATTTAGATGATGCCCACTCACACTGGCAAGGTTGGGCCTTCTTTACCCAGTCTACTGATTCAAATGCCAATCTCTTCTGGAAATACATTCATAGATAAAACCAGAAATGATGTTTTGACAATTATCTGGCCATCACACTAGTCCATCAAGTTGATATATACAATGAACAATCACAGGCAACAAATAAAGATCAATTTTCTTTTTCCGTATCCCTTTCTCCTCTTTTATGGAGAGGGTCCATCTGCAAACCTGGATTTTTCATGTTCAATGGCCAGCCTGAAACCTTACTTTCTGGCAACATCTCTACAGCGTAGAGACTCTAATAGTTTTTTTATCTTGGTTCATTGAAATGAGACCACTCCCTACTCTTTTGGAAGTGGAAATAGAATAAGAGGAAGTTATCTTAATCTTAGTAAAGCCAATAACTTAAAACTGAACAGTAAACATAGCTGTTCATACAATTTATTTGGCTATTCCCCAAATTACCCTAAAGCCAGGCCATTTTACATCATCTCTTCTACCAAGCCTTCTCCATGTTGCTTGTTCCTCCCTCTCAATGTTTTCTCTAGATAGTTCACTAACTTTCAAAAACTATTATTCTCTTCACATGCAGAAAGTTTGGTTATACTATTGTCTCATTCCCAATTAATCTTCTGAAAGCTCTTTTTACCATAAATAAAATGGCCACCAAGTATTGGACTAATCGAATGCAACTATTCCCTGAAAGAGGAATACTGTGCAACTCTTAAGCAAAGATTTTGATGTTTGTTTTAAAAAATTCCCATTGCATTAACTTTACAAGGGAAAAAAAAATGATGTATGTAGACTGATGGAATCTTATGAGCAATTCTGGAATCTAAAAAGCTCTGAAAATGTAAATTCTTCTGCAAGTTTGGTGCAGATTCATTTGGCTGAAAAACCTGCCTGCAACTAGTGTAAGCCTGTTCATAGCCTTTCATTATCAATGTAGTGTTAGTATTCACACGTCACTGCAAAAATATTGATGCGCTTGAATATGGGGTGCTGCTCCACATTCCAGTGTTAGTGCTTTGTAATATATAGCATTATGCATTGTATTACCTATCCAGAGTTTGAACAATTTTGAATTTTAAAACACATTTTGCCTTAAAGTTGAAGGATTTCAGATCTATATTATAAAAAAAGTTTTACAAACTTAACAATGGCCCATATAATGTTATCACATGTACATTAAGAAGTTATTATAAGTTATTTAAACAGTACAAATTCACAGGCAGAAGAATATCACCTCTGAGTAAATTCTGCATTTAGGTGAAATTATCTATGTATTTCTATAATAAAAATATAGATGTATTCACATCTTATGCTTTATATTAGAAAACTGTATTCCATAAAATCAATTATTTAGAGATACATGTATTATTGAGTTAAGTAAACAACCCTCAACAAATTAAATTTAACACTACAAAACTAAAAAACTAAACTAACATTCATTTGTATTTAAATGTCGAGAAAAGCAGCAATTGAAAAACCACAACCTACTCAAGTTAACAATACATGCTGATTGCCCAAATTGCAAAAATTCTAACTTTATGCACATTTGCACGTGCAACCAATTCTTGCAAAATTTCAAAAATTGCGTGTTAGCTTGACTTGAAAGAAAAACTTTTTAAAAAGTCGTAAGAATGACCAATGTTAACTATGAACGTGACACATCAATATCCTTTAATTAGTCATTTTATTAGTTAGAAGATAATAAATGCCCTTTAGTCAGGTATGTTACAATTAAAGTCAAAAGAATTTATCCACTCACTCTTAGGACAGGATTTTTATGATTAATTCTCGACTCATTAGGTTTAGCTAGTGGACAAGAACCACACTATCACGGTTATTGATCTAGAAGCACTGTTATCTTGTTGAATGAATGATGGTGTTTGGTGATAGAGTTGAGGAAGGATGGGAATAGTCCTTTTCCCCAACATAACACAGTCATCAAAGACATCAGAGCAGGTGTGAACAAGGAGATACCCACTTTTGTGCTTATTCATAGAATTAATGTTAACAAACATAGAGGAAAAACTCTGTATAACTGTGCTTGATGTAGTTCACAAGATCAACAAACGCCACCTGATTTTTTTTTTACATTATGACATAATTGTGATGGCCATTTAAAATGACACAAGAAGCTAATTTACACTGCAGCAATAAGGGCAGGTCAAAACCCTTAAGCTGTTTTGAGTAAATGGACTTATGATTTGAACCTTGTAACTTTGCACTCTAAAAAAAGACATAATGGGTTTTTCATTTTAAGGATTAGGGAAAAGATATTTGTAATTCAAATAAAATTCTCAGTGAAATTGTACAATTACCAATTGAAGTCTTGAGACTGAAATTGTATTGACCATGAAAGCACATCTTTGAGGTTCTGATTTAAATCACGGTATCTCTTGATTAGATGTGTATACTTCCATTTTTTTTGATTTTCTTTCTTTTTTTGAGTTGGAGTCTCACTCTGTCACCCAGGATGGAGTGCAGTGGCACACTCCCGACCACAGTAGCCTTCACCTGCTGGACTCAGGCAATCCTTCTGCCTCAATCTCCCATAAACCACCATGCCTGGCTAATTTTTTTGGATTTATTGTAGAGACAAGGGCTAGCCAAGTTGCCCACGCTGGTCTCGAACCTCTGGGTTTAGGCAATCCTCTCGCCTCCACCTCCCAAAGTGCTGGGATTACAGGCATGAGCAACCACACCTGGCTAAGCTTTCTTTTTCATTTTCTTGGTTTAAAGTGCTGTTTAGGGTTCTGTCTTTCATTAATTTTCTGGTTACTCTGTAGGTTTTCTTTCCTTGAATGATTATGTGGCTTATGACTGGCTCTTTAAAAAAATTTTTTTGCCAGGCTCAGTGGCTCAGCCTGTAATCCCGCGCCTTTGGGAGGATGAGGTGAGTGGATTGCCTGAGCCCGGGGGTTTGAGGCCCGCCTGGGCAGCGAGACCTCATCTCTACAATAAAAATAAAAAAATCAGCCGGGCGTGGTAGCGCATGCCTGTAATTCTGGCTACTTGGAAGGCTGAGGCGGAAGGATCGCAGGAGCCCAGCAGGTCGAGGCTGCGGTGGCCGGGAGCGGCCGCTGCACTCCAGTCTGGGTGACAGAGTGAGACTCCAACTCAAAAAAAAAAAAAAAATTTTTTTAGGTCTATTTCATACACTTTTTTTCTTTTAAAAAAATATAAAGATGTGGGATACGATTCAGGTTTAGGTATACAAACATTGAATATGCAGGTACCCTTGTTGATGAGTTATGCCCCTCCCTCCCCTAGTAGTTTCCCTCAACTGCCAATCCCACCCCTCCCCTGACAGTCTCCCACTACTGCCAATCGCTTTCTTATAGTATTATAATTGTTCAAGGTCCACTTATGAGTGAGAACATATGGTACTCTGTTCTTTGCTTCTGTGGTAGACCATTGAGTATGATTGACAAGGAACTCAAACGTGCCAAAAGGAAAAAAAAACAGCCCCATTAAAAAGTGGGCAAAAGACATGAATAGACACTTCTCAAAAGAAGATATAAGGGGCCAGGTGCAGTGACTCAAGCCTCTAATCTCAGCACTTTGGGAGGCCAAGGTGAGAGGATTGCCTGAGCCCGAGGGTTCAAGGCCAGCACAGGCAACTTGGCAGACCTTTATCTCTACAATAAATCAAAAATTAGCAGGTTGTGGAGCACGCACCTGTAGTTTCGGCCTTTTGGAAGGCTGAGGCGGAAGGATTGCCTGAGCCCAGCAGGTCAAGGCTGCAGTGGCTGTGAGTGTGCCACAGCACTCCAGGCTAGGTGACAGAGTGAGACTCTGACTCAAAAAAAAAAAAAAAAAAAAAAGAAGAGGATATAGGGGCAGCCAACAGACACGTGAAAAAGTGCTCAGCTTCATTCATCATCAGAGAAATGTCACATTGAGATATCACCTAACCCCAGTAAGAATGGCCATCATTACTACAACAGACAACAACAGACGCTGGTGAGGATGGGGGGAGTGGGGGAAGGAACGCTTCTACACTACTGGTGGGAATGCAAACTAGTGCAACCTCTTTGAAGACGGTGTGGTGGTTTCTGAAAGAACTAGAAATTGACCTTCCATATGACCCAGCAATTCCCCTATTGGGAATATACCTGGAGGAAAAAATTTTTTAAAATTCAGGCCTTATTTTAAATATCACCATCGTTTTTCTTATCTGATTCTGTCCTTGCTTTATATTCATCACAACACTTATTTTCATAAAATTTCTTTACATCACTTAAAATTGTTAAGTGTTTATTCTAGTCTCTCCTCACACCCTGTTCAGGAAGGCAGCACTCTTGTATTATTTCCTACTAAATTACTACTCTAAGAAAATGCCTAACACAGACAAGTGCTTAATAAATATTTGTTGAATATATAAATTAACATGTGAATGAACAGGTCAAAGTGTGGGAGAATTAAAAGTATTTGCCGGGCTCGGTGGCTCAGCCTGTAATCCCGCGCCTTTAGGAGGTTGAGGTGAGTGGATTGCCTGAGCCCGCAAGTTTGAGACCCGCCTGGGCAGCGAGACCTCATCTCTAAAATAAATCAAAAAATCAGCGGCGTGGTAGCACATGCCTGTAATTCTGGCTACTTGGAAGACTGAGGCGGAAGGATCGCTGGAGCCCAGTAGGTGAGGCTGCAGTGGCCGGGAGCGGCCACTGCACTCCAGTCTGGGTGACAGAGTGAGACTCCAACTCAAAAAAAAAAAAAAGAAAAATGTGAGATTCATTGTCACTTAACTATGAGGGGAAACCCCGCAAATTGTAATTTTTTTTGGAGGGCAGGCCCCTTGTAGTACAGGCTTCCTCTAGGTAAGTGTTCTTGAAATCCATCAGCATTAGTGTACCTGCTAGCATTGTTGTGAGAGATTGCCTTTAACTTCAGTGAATTTTTTTTGGAGATTCTTTCAATGTGTTTACTCATTTCATGATGTGTGATTTAGGAATATGCCTGACTGCACTGTGCTAAGCTGTCAGCAGTTTTTGACCAAAAATGGCATCACTCCCATCCCCCACCCACCCTATCCACCCTATTCTGCCCTGATGAAAAAAGTCCTGAAAGGGAAATGTTTTGGCAAGATGGAAGAGGTGAAACAAACAATAACAACAACAACAGCAAAAAACAGCAAAATCACTAAAAGGCATCAAAATTAATGAGTTTCAAAACTGTTTTGAGTAGCAGAAAAGGCATCTCGATAGGTATATTGCATCAAATGGAGAGTAATTTGAAGTTTAAACATGTAAAATACACAATTTTTAATAAATAAATTCCATTTTTTGGAGTCCACCCTCATATGTCTTGAATATCTCAAATGCCCAATATATATTTATAAGCATTTAGATTCTTTTTTTTTTTGAGTTGGAGTCTCACTCTGTCGCCCAGACTGGAGTGATGTGGCCGCTCCCGGCCACCGCAGCCTCGACCTGCTGGGCTCTCCGGTGATCCTTCCGCCTCAGCCTTTCGAGTAGCTGGAATTACAGGTGCGCACTACCATGCCCGGCTAATTTTTTGATTTATTGTAGAGATGAGGTCTCGCCTGCCTAGGCGGGTCTCAAACCTGCGGGCTCAGGCCATCCACTCACCTCGGCCTCCCCAAGCGCCGGATTACAGGCTGAGTCACCGAGCCCGGCTAGCATTTAGATTTTAACTTAAAAGTTTTGAAACTGGGAGTGAATAACAGAAGTGCTTCCCTGCAGTGATATCTCAAAAATTGCTGTGATTCTTTAAAATGCTCATCTCTGACGGGATACATTGAAAAATGGCAGTCAACGTATTAGCATGGCATTTAGAGTGATACTCAAGGTTGGCAAAGTCTTTATTCCTTCCCTTCTCTGTTTGATTCCTCAGCACAGAAGGCTGAATAAAGCTGAACTGTGCTCTTGGGTGAGTCCAGCCAGGGGCTGGGCTGATGTCCCGTGGGGTAGGACAAGTCATACCAAAGCAAAGAAGTAGAATATTTTTGAGTTCAAAGGGTAAATTTGCCTCTGAAAATAAAAATGATAGTATATTGGATAACCAATGGAATAAAATCAAGGCCAGAAACAGAGCAAAGCTGTCTAAGAAAATTGTCACACGTGTCCATGACTCATTACTTTTGCTTACTAGACTATATGATACATGGGGAGATTGACTTGGTATGAAGGAACAGATTTGAATAAGGTGTGTAGATTGATATAGTGGAAAGAACACTAACTGTGACCTCTAGCCCTTAAGATAGACAATCTAAGGAAACAATCTAACTTCTTTGAGTATCAGTTTTCATATCCATAATATGCAAATGTTGAATATGCTTCCAAGTCTCTGAGTGTGTGTGTGTATGTGTGTGAAAGTTAAGCAATATTAAGAAAAGCCATACTGCCTGATACCTAGAAGATTTGCTGAATTTGTTGAAATGTCTTCTTATGAATGCTAGATCAATATTTGGGGTTGACTTAACTTTTGAAAAGCCATAAATATGAAATATAGGATAGGGTATTGAGTGAATAATTTTTTAGGGTCCGTCATTAATCAAGCATGTCTTGAGCTTCAGTCTGCACAAAGCACCATGACTGAAAGACAAATTAATATAACCTAATTGAGAAATTAAGATGCACATAATGCTGTCATTATGAAATGTCTTTCAGTCAAAACACTGTAAATAACCACAATTTAAGGTAAAAAATGATTAGTACAAAAAGAGAAAATGAACGTGCTCTAGGCATTAGAAGACAGCGAGCTTCCAGCTGAGGCTACATGGGGACATGGGAAAGGCAAAATAGAAGACGGAATGCTAGATAACAATTTCTTTATAAATCAATGTGGCACCTGTATAAAATATGTGATAGTTTTACATGCATATTTTTTTCTGATGCTTTACTTTAACATTTCAAAATTTCAATTTTCCTGTAGTTGTATAATGAACATTTTAATTTTCTTTCTTCATTTTATTTAAATAGTGTTTGCCATTACAAAGTCTATAATGTACCTATTAAACCTTTGATAATTAGTTTGAAGATCTAGATGAGCCCAGAATAGACCTAACAATAGATTAAATTGTGAGTGGCTTCAATTCGTCTCACAGAAATTGTGAGACTGTCACACTTGAGAGCTAGTTTCTCAGCAACATAAACAATTGGCTTCGGGAACATCTTGTTCTGAAGCAAATGCTCAGGGTATCTTGATTTAAATGAATTTATTTAGAAAGTGAGTGGGGTTGGATTTTATGCAACTGTTTGATTAAGTTTGACATTCTTGGGAGAGGGATACTTGCTAAGAGGTAAGACTGCAAATGACTGAAGAGCTCCAGAGGATGGATTAAAAAAATATAAAACATGGAAACCGTTTGAAAGTAAAAGTTAGTGAAGTCATGGAAACTGTTAACCTTTGGAAAACAATCCCGAGCTCTGTTCAGGAAAAAGTCATGTACAATTCAACTACCTCTCTGGGATTTAAATCTCAAGCCCTATTACTTAGTTCCTTTCAGCTCCCCACAAATATTGTTTACTATCCAAAAAGTTGGACTGAAAAATATCAGACAAAGCCCTAGATCTGACTTCCTATAGTCATAACACCATTATTTACATGAAAAAGCTATATTGTACAAAAATTACTGGGGGCAGAGGGCGGGCAAGTCTGAACTGTTGAAAAGTACAAATGTTACATTTGAGAAAGACATTGTTACTTTCAAAGACATAAAATACTTGCAAGCAAATCCTTGTCAATATGAGAGAAGGCCTGCTGTGTTTGGTGAATAGATAAGATGGCATTTGAAATAACACGTTAATTGTTTATATACAAATGATGTTATTACATGGTGCTTGAAAACAGTTTGTTCTCTTAAGTAGGTCAAGCATTTTCCCCCTGAAACCTTGTTTACATCAGAGAGATTTAATGAACGTAAGTTGCTTTCTTTAAAAATACTGCAAAGGAAGCCCAAGTCAAATATCACAAATTCCAAATCAATGGAGCTCAAATTGATGAGAGGATGATGCCTTTTACTTATATATTAAAGTTCATAATATTTTGTTGCTCTTAATCTGTTGATAATGTACATGTATCCGCTGGTTAAAAACAATTTTATTGGATGTTTAAAATGCTTTCCTGAAAAAAAGCTTCAGGAGGTATAATATGAACAAGTGATTTAAATCCCTCCCCCCAAGTCAATACTTAGCTTAATTCTTCTGTATTTTAGCAGCATGGAAACTCAGCTGTGAGATCTAGTGGGTAAATAGACTCAGGTCACTGCCAGGATCTCTTTTTGATATCCTTGCATGCCCACCCCACCCCCCATATACCTGAGCTTATACACATGGCCAAAAATGGGAGAAACAAACCAACATTGTAGTTCCTTTGTAAGTGTTCATTTATTCTCACTTCACCTCTTTGGCCTAAGAATTACCCTAAGCAATAACAGCCATGTTCTTTGCAGTCTCTTTTCTGGAGGACATTTGTCACAAAATCAGTCTGCAGTGCCTGCTTTCTTGGAAATTTTCCCTTCCCACCCCTCGCTGCCTCTCTTCTTCTTTTCTCTTTTTCTTTACTTGTCCCTGTCTGAATCTTGATGGAACAAATCCTCACTGCTAGAGTTAGGTTAGCAGAAGTCAAGCAATAATCCTTGTTTTAGCATAACACATGCAGCAACATATTGTAGCTTTGAGCCAGAACTTGAATCTTCTTTATTTTTGAAAAAAGAAAATAAAATTGTTGACTTAAAGATGAACTAGGACTTTACGTTCAGGTTAAAGAATAAAATAAAATAAAATAAATCCTTTGGGGTTTTCTTTTACTTTTCTTTCTTCCTTCCTTTAGCTTCATTATTAGATAGAACTGCTTTATAAGTAAAACAAACTAATATACAAATGACTGAACCAAAGGGATGGAGATTCATCTTTCCTCTTTTTTTTACCCAAGGAACTCTTTTTTTCACCCAAGAAGAGATCTGAAGACTTAAACATGATTCCCTAATATAACCAGCCAGCAATTCTGCAAAAAGGAAACCAAAATAAATACATCTTCTTAGAAGTCAGTTATAATTTCCTTTCTGACTTTTTAAAATTTCTCTTTTGCTTACATACTCCTTAACCCCTATTACTCTCTGTCCCCATTCTACCTCCTTTGGGGAAGAGCCAAGGATCCTGGTAAGACATCTGATCTCCCTTTCCTTGGCAGCTGATGTTGCACTTGACATATTTCTCATGCAGATAACTTCAGGAGACTGGTGAATTAATGTCTTAATGATGACAATGATCTAGAAGATGTCCCTAAATAATTGCTGCTAATAAGCCCAGTTTTGTGTTGGACAGATACATTCTGAGGAATACATTGTGCCTGAATTTGAAGTGGACAATTCAAGGTTGACTTGAGTTTCTTTCGTTTATTTTCAAAGGAATGAGTAGTTTACTTCCAAGAAGGCTTATATTTTTCCTTTTTATAATTATTTTATTTTATTTTTAAAATGTGGAGTACAAATTAAGCACTTTTATTATCTTCTAATTACAAATGTAGAGGGACTGATGGCTTAATGATAGAATGATCTTACTCTCTGATTTCAAGTCACAGTGGATTGAGGTCTAGTGAGACCTTTGTCTGAGGCTTGTAATCTTGGTAAGTTTTACCATTTTCTTGTTGATCTGTATTGCCTTTTTAAATCAGTGATGTCTGATCATTTGGTTCATAAGACTGGTTTCTAATTCTCACATTCAACTCCAACTCATAACTTATAGTTACTTCTCTGCATACCCTGGGTCACACAGTATACCTTACTGAAGATAGAAAAAATGAGAAGAAATTTGCTTCTGGTCATGCCCATGATGCTTTTCTCTTAGAGGATTGTTACAAGTAGGTTTATTCATGAATTCAGACTTTAGATAGTTTCATTCAGAGGTCAAGAAGATCAACCCTTTTTGGGGGAAGTAAAGTAATGGAGAAAACAATGAAATCAGAAATACTTTTTTTCTTTATCTTAAATATTTCAAGCTTTTCTAACCATAATTGAGGAAAGAATTGTACAAACTTTCGTTTCAGATTTACAGAAGAGTTGCAAAACTATTACAGAGTTCTGTAACTGACACTTGATTTCCTATTGTTAACATGAATGGTATAATTGTCACAACTAATTAATCAGTTTTGATACATTATTATTAATTGAAGATCACACTACATTTGGATTTCCTTAGGTTTTCTTAATGTCTTTTTTCTCTTCTAGGATCTCATCCAGGTACCACATTACATTTAGTTACACGTTTCCTTAGGTTCCTCTAGTCTTTGATGGTTTCTCAGACTTTCCCTTCTTTTGATGACTTGGCAGTTTTGAGAGATATTGGTCACATATTTCTTAATTTGGGTTTGTTTGATATTTTTTCTTTTGACCAGCTTGAAGTTATGAGTGTTTGGGAGGAAAACCAGAAAGGTAAAGTGTCATTTTCAATACATCATGTCAAGGGCACATACTATCAAAAGCACTTATCACTGACAATGTGAACTTTTAACACCTGGCTGACGTTGTGTGAGGTGCTGTGGTGACAAAGTGTTTTTTCCCTGTAAAGTTACACTTTATTCTCCCTTTCAATACTTTATTCTTTAGGAATCCACTGCGGGCATTCTATACTTAAGGAGTAGGGAGTTATGCTTAGCCTCTTTGAGGGTAGAGTATATACATAAATTATTTATAATTCTTTTGCATGAGAGATTTGTCTATTCCCATTCAGTTATTTTTACCATTATGGACTCAAGCATATTTACTTTATAATTTGGGTTTTAATCTAATACTACTTTAAGCTTCTGTTTATTGTTCCAGTGTTTGCCATTGGATACTCTTTTGGTTATTCCAAAAGAGTTCCAACCCTGAAATCACCCTTTTCTACAAAGAACACTGGCTGTTTTTATCGAGGATGGTATTAGAAACCAAGATCAGGGTGCTAAGTGGTGAGGGGCTCATTTGACATTTTATTTTAGAAGCTGACCCAGAAAGACTCTGGTGAGGTGATTTTGAGACACACTAACTAATGCAATTTTTATTCCTGAATAATGTGATTCCAATGTCTATTTGAAATCCTTTAAAAAAAAACACACACAAAAAATTCAACAACTGGGAACGAAATCTTCCTCCTCCAAAAAAATCACAGCAGGTATATGTCACATGTCTTTTCTCACTGACAACAATGTATGCTTTTTTGATTGATACAACATATTTATCTTTATAAGTTTCATCTCATTAGTCAAATGCTTATACTAAACTCAACTAGAATCACTAAGGAATTTGTATCTTTTCTATTATGAGAAGATGGTGTGATTGTTTGCATATATACAAATAAGTGCTTTAAAATATTTTAATAAGATATTTCAAGTTGAAAAAGTAAGCACAGAAAGTAATGAAATAGACATTAGTGTATCTCAATCTAGTTTAAGAAATAAGACTTTCAAGTTACTATTCCCTTCTTCCCTTGGCAAAGGTAAACATAGTCTTGAATTATTATGCATGTTTTTATAGTTTACAAACTTTGCATGCATTCTTAAACAATATGCAGATTTTTTGGTATATTTTTGGCTCTATGCAAATGGTCACACACTATGTACATTATAGCCTTTTTCTACAGAACTATATATTTTTGACATTTTTTCATATTATGTTAACTTATTCATTTTCATTACTATAATTTAATTCAATTAAAATAGTATAATTCTTCATTCAGTCTCTTGTTGATGATTGATTAAGATTGTTTCTAATTTTTTATTAATACAAACACTCCTGTAATAGAGACAAATACATCATTTTGATAAGTTTTTTATTTGTAGACATATATTTCTGCCCTCCCCACCTCTCCTTCTGCTTTCACTGCCAATTACACATTATGTAAGCTCTTTGTTTTTAATGAAACTATCTCCCATTTATTTATTTATTGAATTTAAATTTAAAATAAAAAAATTAAAAAAAAATTTTTTTGTAATTTTAAATTTTATTTAATTTTAAAGATGTGGGGTACAATTCCGGGTTAGGTATACAAATGTTCATTATGCAGGTACCCTTGTTAATGAGGTGTGCCCCTCCTTCCCCAGGCAGATTCCCACTACTGCTATCCCACTTCTCACCCCCCCCTCCGGCAGTTTCCCACTACTGCCAATCATTCTCCCATAGTATTACGATAATTGTTCAAGGTCCACTTATGAGTGAGAACATGTGATACTCAGTTCTTTGCTTCTGTGAAAGATCACTCAGTATTATAGACTCTAAGTCCATCCAGGTTGCTGTGAAGTTCATGATTTTGTTCTTCCTTATGACTGCATAATATTCCATTGTGTAGATGTACCACATTTTTTAATCCAGCCTTCTTTTGATGGCATCACGGTTGGTTCCATGTTCTTGCTACTGTGAACAATGCTGCGATAAACATAAGTGTTTTTTTTATAGAGTGATCTGAGTTCTTCTGGGTATATTGCCAGTAGGGGGATTGTGGGGTTGGTCGATTTTTGGATCTTTTAGGAATCGCCACACTGTTTTCCACCGAGGCTGTACTAGTTTACACTCCCACCAACAGTGTAGAATTGTTCCCTTTTCACCACATCCTCTCCAGCATCTGTTGTTGTTTTTTGAGTTATTGATGATAACCACCCCAACTGGAGCTAGGTGGTACCTCAGTGTAGTTTTAATTTGCATTTCTTTGATGACTAGTGAGGCTGAGCATTTTTTCATGTATCTATTGGCTGCTCATATGTCTTCATTTGAGAATCGTCTTTTCATCTTTTTGTCCACTTTGTAATGAGGCTGTTTGTTTTTTTCTTTTTGGCACAGTTGAGTTCCTTGTAGATCCTAGATGTTAGGCCTTTGTCGGACATACAGTTGGCAAATATTTTTTCCCAGTTTGTGGGCTGTCTCCCTGCTCTCTTGATGGTTTCTTTGGCTTTGCAGAAACTTGTCAGTTTGATGAGTTCCCACTTGTCTATCTTATCTCTTATGGGATGTAAGCTTAGTACATCTTTAAAATTTTAAAGATGTGGGGTACAATTCAGGGTATCTAAGTTCTTATTTGGAATTAGCATACCAAAGTATTTCTTCACTGTTGGGATCACAAACATATGCACAATGTTGATCATGCCTTACTGATTTCATGATCTCGACAATATTCTGATGTAAATAGTTTTGTTTAATGAGATCTTCAGTATTGATGCTTTTTCCATTTATTCAAATACTGAGATAAATTTGTGATCAAGTCACAATCCTGATAATCAAACAGCTTACCTTATTGTAGGGTTTTTCAGGTTGCCAATCTAAACCCATTAGTTTGTGGTAAAATTATATTTGTGTGTGTGTGTGTGTGCGCGCATGTGTGTGTATGTTATACACATATATATATATGTAAACACACATATACAAATTTAAAATTGGTCCTTGCCATTTGTGGATTTAATATTTTGAATTTTTCTACTTGCAAAAATTGATTTGTAACCCTCAAATAAACAGTAGCTGTGCTTTTGCAGTCATTTGTGGACATACTTAGAGCCTGGCAAAATCTGAGTTGCCCAACTCTTGTGTTCCCAGCTGAGGTTGAATAAGGTGACACTCTACCTTCTTGTTTCAGTTCTCATAGTGTAAATAAGTGTCCTTTTCACCATCTATTTACTGCTACATTTATTGAATTTTTGAACTTTTTGTTGGCTATTTCACTGTTTAAAATGGCCCCTCAGTGTAGTGCTTAAGCATTTCTAGAAGGCTGTGATGTGCCTTAAGGAGAAAATGCCATGTTTGATAAACTTTGTTCAGACATGGTTGTGAGTTTGGTATTAATGAATCAACAATGTATATTGAATTAGATTTCTTGAGACAGAAACACACACAAAACAAGATTATATATTGATCAATTGAGAAAAAATATTGTACCAGAGGCTCAAAGAAACCTAACCCTGTATTACCCCGTGAACAATTCAGTATTACAAACTCAAGTGTTCACAGTGATTTTATCATGAACAATGAGAATTGACTTTATATATAGTAGAAATGATGAGTGCATTTTATATTGTGAGAAAAAGTTCTATTTTGTGAAGTTTTGTTTCAGATATATGTTAGTATAATTGTATCTATGTGTCAGTCATTATGTAAATCATACTTCTTACTCTTGGTCCTGGTAGAAATGTTTTTAAACCATTGATCTATGTCAGCATTTAAATTTAAGTTTCCCAGGACTAAAGATTGTGTACGTCAACAAAACTAATCTAGAGATCAACCAAGTTGACCTCTATAAATCATTTAACAACAACAACAAAATACATGGCAAAGTTCTAAATAATGACTCCATTTTAGGAGATCCAAAAAAATTGTTTTTTCTGTCAATAGTCCTCTATTCAGATAAATTTCTTTAGAATGGTCACAACTCAGGCTAGTGTATCTTAAAGCTTCTCTATCTCTAAGGTGTCAGGGCCACTTCAGGGTTTCACTTCAGGTCTATTCTACTTCAAGTCAAGCAGATATAATTCTTGTCGGAGGGAAAGCTGGGAAGATTCTTTCCACATGATTTCTTGTGCATGAGAACAACCCTGGGGAAAATACAATCAGGGAAAAGAGAATAGGAAAATTATACGAGCTCCTTAGAGAACTTAGAGAACTCCTCAGAGGACTTGATGTTGATGATCTGCAATGTACTGGTTAGGTTGTTCATGAGAGTTTGGAGCATATCAAATGTTATTCAGTTCAACACTTGGAGTCAATAAAACTTAAATTATGCAAACTTTTTTTTGGATCTCATCACTGAATCTCATGTTCCCTTATTATCTCCTCTTTAATATCCAATAGCAATATCCATTAGAAGAGGTTTTGTTGTAAATCACTGCAATAGAAAGTCTAATATCTTTAGATTGCCCCAATAAAGACTGAAAAATAGCCTCCAAAACTGGCACTGTGAATTTAATGGAAACAAACAGGACTTGAAATTCATACTTGATCAGTTACATTCTCTTGCACCATCTAGATTTGCTTTATTCATAGTGTGTTTCAGCCCATCAGAAAAAGTAAAGCCAAAATATTAACAATACAAGCTTTTGAAGGCTTGTTTCATTGCATTATATTGTATCATCTTTGGCTTCATCTTTAAAGTTCAGTTTTTATGTTTCTTCTTAGGTAGAAAATTCTTTCCCTGAAGGGATATCATTAACACTATCAGTGAGTAGGTGCTAAGGGATGCAACAGACTCTTTTAAAATTATATTAGCCAGTTTTATTGCCCTTTCTGCTGGAATTCCTGCACCTCCCCTGGTGTTGATTGGCCCGATAGGCTTTGACTCTTGATTGGTCTCTGCTAAGGTGAAACAGCCCCTTTTCATGTTGTGTTTGACATTAGGTTGTGGTCCATTAAAGTCTTTGCAATCTAGCAAAAACTAACTGAAGTTCCCATAAAGCCAATTTCCTCATTGGAAGATTTTAAGCGATTTCCATAGACTTATGCTCGGGTCTCCCCAGTTCTTTTGGGAGGTAGAACTCTCTGAGGTTGTTTATTTCAAGCAGGTGCCTCTCATTCTAAAGAACTGTGGCTAGAGTGAAGAATGATTTTGAAATTTCCATTTTTACCTCTTCCCAACTGGCTGCCCTGCTTACCAGATGGCTTAAATGTGTTGCTGTGTCACTGTTGTGCATTGACTCAGCTAGACTCTGACCTTAGATTTACCTCAGAGTGCTCAAGCCAAAGGAAATAGTTAAGCAGGAGCTAAAGCAAACAAATAGGCCCACATGCCTTATATGTTTACGGTAATCACCTGCTCCAATGGAGGCAATGTTCATGCAACCAGGAGTTCTTTTTGCATTTATAAAAAAAATTTCTGAATATATCTAATAGCAAAAGTAATTGTTACAGGGAACTGTGGTTGCCTCAGGGAAGATAAACTGGATGACTGGAGTAAAGGGAGGGAGAGAAAAGAAGGGTGACTTACATTTCACTAAATAACCTTTAGGATTTTGTGCAATGTGCAGGTATTATCTATTCAAAAATAGAAACTACAGAAAAAAGTAAGTATAAATAAAGAAAAAGAGAAGGGAAAAATAAGCAGTTTTGCTCAATTTACTTGAGAGGAAAACATAGGTATACTGGTTTTTAGGAGAACTTTAAAAAAAGTTATCGTGGTTTGGCTTCTGGTGAGTTTCAGCCTTTCTGAACCTAAGGAAAACCCTGGGATGGGTGATCCCTGGATGAACTTTGAACTCTGTGCTTGCTCATGCAGCATCAAGGTGTGTGCCATTTTGGGTGTTTATAAAAGAATTAAAAAAATAGGAATGGATGCTAAAGACTATAATTTAAAATTAATATATATTATCCCTCTTTTAATAAATGAGAAAGCTGATGCTGAGGGATCAGCTAACTTGAGAAGCACTCAAGGTTACAAAGGACTGCAAGAGCTGGTGTGATGCCAGGTGGGGGCTCTTTCCTCAACATAGTAATGGTTCGTGACTTATTAGAATAAAGAATAGTACTTGTGACTGAGTTGATGAATGTATGCCTACTTACAGGCAGACGTTGATGTTGGTATCAGGAAAACGCAAAGATTCTTTGTGATAAAGTGTTTTAAATTTTTTAAAAAAGTCAGAATGAGAACAATTGCACCAAGTGAAAGACAGCATGTAGTATAGTCCAACCTCATTTCACCACTAGAGTGGAAGTTTGGATGAGAAAGAACGAATTTTTTTGCAGCGACGGCCAGCTTAGCTAACAGTCTTATGTACTCCAGTGTAAGAATTATGGGTTTTGGTCTCCTTGTCAGTGTGTGTTTGTTTTTGTGCCCTCGGGAAAGTGGAAACAGAAACAGTGAGGTCTTTCCAAAAGTGGAGGCTAAATGGCCTGGTCTTCCAAGACTTCCAAGAAGTAGGCTATTAGGAAAATCCTTTATTACAATGGGATTTTAATTGACTAAAATCTAAATGTTCTTGTGAGTCTAGATAAAAAAAGAGAGAAAATAAAACTGTACTCTGATATAGATACTAGTTCTTAAGAAATAGGAATCCTAGCAACAGGAGGAATATATCACTCTGAAGGAGTTTTATCATTGGAACTGTGATAAGTTGTGCCCACGAAGGAGGCTGTGATCTGGGTCAGAAGTGGCTTGATTAGTCCATTTTTCTTGCATTCAGCAAGAGCTCCTGAAGTCATCTTCCTGACATGTCTTGTGTCTTTGTGATCCATCTGCTTGTGACTGCCAAAATGTACTATAGAAGATATACTTCTGATATGATCAGTATTGCTTAAAGTTTTATCATGACTCCCTGGCATAAAGTCAAAACTTCCTGATGAGTCTTGCAAAGTCCTTCATGGGCCAACTCCTATTAGCATCTCAGCCTCATTTTCTACCATTCTCCATGAGCCTGAAAGTGCCCACCTCTCTCTATTGCTTGTAATTCCTTGAATGTACTGAGGCCTGCCATGTCTCTGTAATCTGGTTGCTTGTAATTGCAAGGTCTCCTTTTAAAAATGCATTTCTTGCCTGTGTTTGATATTTCAGCTAAAACATCATTTCATCTATTATTTATTTATCAAAGATTATTGTTATTAGGGATAAAGATGAATAAAAGATCACCCTACCCTGGAGGAGCTTTTAGTCAATGAATGATAGGTATATAAATAGATAAATGAGCTATTTACAGATCATTGTACAGGTTAAAGTACATAGAAGTGGAACAGAAAATATTCTTTGATCCCTCCAGGCTATTACAGTCCTTACTCAGTGCTCCCATACTCACTTCCACAATCTCATATCATTTAAATTCTAATCATTGGCTCATTTTCTCCTCTAGTGAGAACCATCTCAATAATTTCTAAATCTCTAGCCCCTAGAACATACTGACCTATGATAAGTACCCCCACAATGTTTACTCTCTAAGTGAATAAGTAATAGTGATTACACCCAGCAAATGCTGGAATTCTGTGTAATCCAGCCAATGGTAGTAAGCTGGACCCAGAAGTCAAAGGGAATCAGATATAGCAAGGCCAACCTACCCATAAACTCAAATCACAAAGGAGAAGCCTTCAGGAATCTTGTAAAGGAATCCATTCTGCAGAGAAGAAAATGGAACAGATACCAGAAAGAAGTAGAAACACAAAACCTGAAGGCCAAGAAGGAATGTAAAAGAGAGAGAAGCGCTGCTTCAGTCTCTGAGGCAGCAGGGACAGTCCCAGCGAATCCAGTTGAACTTCATTTCTGAAAGAGCTCCGTGGCCCTAACAAAATCTCCTGTTTCCCTCATGTATACTCTCTCCACTCTTCTATCGATGGGCTTTGATTGATTAAGCTTAAATAGGTTTTTGTTTCATACAACCCCAATAAATTTAACTTACATGTTATTGTTGCACTGAGGTTTTTAGGACAGCACAGGGGAAAATAATTAGCACATAATTCATGAACTCATGAGGCTACTTCTTCCTACTGACTATATTTTGATCAACTGTTACATGTTTTCATTTTAAAAATATTTCTGAATAAAATCACAAAGAGTTTGTTAGTTTTGCTGTCTGAAAATGAAAATGACCTGGACTGCTATAGCCAAGAGAAGAAGTGAAATGAATTATTTGCATCATGTGACTCGTTCTTATTGTTAATTTGTTTTGGTTTAAATGACCTAAAAGAGTGTTCTGAAGCATCTCCCAGGGAACCTAAGTAGTCCTAAATCCACAGGAATAGGAACATCCAGATCTCTGTAATTATTTAGCCATTCTACTAAACGGCAATATGACCTAAGAACAACTGGGAAAACTTTGAGTGCGAGCTATAAGGATAAAATATCCTATTCTAATAAAAAGGGCAGATGTATAGGGATATTATTAAAACCAAGAAATTCCTGGGATTCTTGAAGGTAAGGAATAAGATTTGACTGATTATCTTGGAATATAGGTTTAGAATAGGTTAACATAAATTAACCAAAATGCCAAACTTCTTTAATTACTCAAGGCAAAAAAAAAGTATTTGGAGATATTCCAATGACCTCTAAATTTTTTTAAAGCATTTATTTTAAAAAAAGAAATCCCTTTTCCTACTTTTAGGGAAACATAGATGTACTTATTCTGTTTAATTGCAGGCACTTCATGTCTTATGTATTAGTACATCTATCTCCTTCCCAATTTTATTCTTTTGCTCTTTTGTTAATGATTTTATCATTGATGTGCCCGTTGTTTTAAGTTATCCCCGAGTCCTGTTAAGAAAGAATCAGAGCCGGGCTCGGCGGCTCAGCCTGTAATCCCGTGCCTTTGGGAGGCTGAGGTGAGTGGATTGCCTGAGCCCGCGGGTACGAGACCTGCCAGGGCAGTGAGACCTCATCTCTACAATAAATCAAAAAATCAGCTGGGTGTGGTAGCGCATGCCTGTAATTCCGGCTACTTGGAAGGCTGAGGCGGAAGGATCGCCGTAGCCCAGCAGGTTGAGGCTGCGGTGGCCGGGAGCAGCCACTGCACTCCAGTCTGGGTGACAGAGTGAGACTCCAACTCAAAAAAAAAAAAAAAAAAAAGAAAGCATCAGAGGCTTGAAAATGATTATATAAAACAATTTCTTTGCTGGGCACAGTGGCTCATGCCTATAATCCCAGTACTTTGGGAGGCTGAGGTGGGAGGATTGTTTGAGCACAGGATTTAGAAACCAACCTGGGCAACATAGTGAGACCTTGTCTCTACAAAAATAAAACTTAGCCAGGTGCAGTGGTATGTCCCAGTCCCAGTTACTTGGGAGGATGAGATAGGAGGACTGCCTGAACCTAAGAGGTTGAGGCTACAGTGAGCTGTGATTGTGCCACTGCATTCCGCCTGGGTGACAGAGTGAGAATCTGACTCAAATGAAAAAAAAAGAAAAAAAAAAGAAAAGAAAGAGAGAGAACAAAAAGAAAAAAAAATTTCCTCTTGAAGCTATGTTAACAAACCTCTCACAATTTTTATTTCTTTATGTCGGGAAGAAACACCCCACCGTAAAGAAGACAGAAAAGCCCCCATATGTTGGTAGGGGACTGTAGACTGTTCCAGGGGCAGTAGACCTTTGTTGTTCCTTCTGAATATAATTTTTCAAACAGTGCACAGTCTAAAATTTTGGGCAATAGAAAAATCTATGACTGGTTTTACTATATGCTGAATATTAATGATTATAAGTACTTACTGCTAATAAATGTTTTTATAATGAATAACTAATATCTTATATATCCCTATTTACAGAGGATGCAAGCCAAACCCCAAGAAGGATCTTGAAGCTGAGATTTAAGTTCTGTTTCCAATGTGCTTAAACCAATTCTAAATTCGAACACTTTGAAACTCACTTCAGAAGCTGTGGTATGCTGTTGGAGGGGGATGTAAAATCTTCAGAAGAAAGCTAGCAGTGATGTGTGAGCTGTGAGAAAAAGATGTGCTATTAACCAACCAACCCTTCTTTAATTGCCAGATTCTTTGGTTCTCCACATTCCTTTGGAAATAGCCTCAGTGGAACTCTATTCTCAAACAGCCCTTCCTCTTTGGCTCAAAGATTCTCTTTTCTACAAAACTTGTTGGATTTTTCTTGCCTTGTTTTAGAAAAGGATGTCACAATTTGATTTTTCCCCCCAAAGAAGCAAATAGTTGTGAGCTTTCAACGAAGAATGACATCATTTAAAATAGAGAGACACCACATATATTCACTTTGAACTTTCTTCTGTGATCCAAGTTATATTCTGTCCGCGCTGATTTTCTTATGCATACTCAAGCTATGGAAAGGAGGATGGCTAAAAATGCCCTAGAACTTTTTCAAAAAGAATTCACACTAACTGTTAAAAATGAGATGATTAGACGTTCTGGACATGGGTGACTCTTTGCTATTATGGAATTATTGTTAATTGTTTTAATTGATATAATGATTTCTTGGATTTTTAAAAAAGAATATATGTTATATAGATATATTCATAAAATGTTTGTGGATAATAATATGATGTCTGAGATTTGCTTTGAAATTATATGGAAGGAAGAAGCAGATTGGGATATGGGTCAATTAAGATTAACCATGAATTGATCATTATTAACACTTGATGCTAGGTACAGTTCATTATCAGTTCTGCCTACTTTTGCATGCATTTAAATTTTTCTGTAATAGAAGGCATTAAAAAGTGTCTTAAAATACTCTTTAGACAGTTTATGATCTTCTTTGGGTTGCTGTTCAGTCAGTTCTTGGATCTAGTTAACCCTAGGGTTGAGCAGGGAGAGGAACAAGACAAGGCACAGAGTTGCTTATTGTGTGTGTTACTGTGTATTTTTTGGTTTTTTTTTTTTTGGTAACTGTGTGTTTGGTCATATGTGTATGTAGGTCATTAAATGAAAATGTGAAATACATATAAAAGCTTAATATTGTACACCGTTTTAAAATAGGCCATGTATAATAGTTTCAGAACATAAAAAGAATAAACATAATTAAGAGGTCTTTTGAAGTGCTGTATTTCTTTTTGTAACGATTTCAAAGACGAAGTTTTAACCAACTTCTCTTTGTCTCTCTGATATCACTGAATTTCAGTAATAGGAACTCCATTTTAAGGCAATCTCTTGGTCATGTTGTATTTTTCTTTCCTAATAGAATTTGTGAACTCCCTCTTGGGCATGCACCACCAAGTCCACTTGCTTAACCACCAAGCACAACATATTTTAGCTTTTAGTTGGAGTAATACTCTTCCCCAGTTCCTTAGACACGATTAAGCAGAACATATTTTGTAGCTTTGAGCATGGATTGAGAGGCAGCTCACAGTTTCCATGAGGAAAGAGTTAGTATTTTGTCTAGAACAGATGAGACAAGTGTGTGCTAGACTTGAGATCTCCATAGGTTAGAATGAGGAGCCCATGATATATAAGAGAATAATTAGCCATTTTCTTTCCAGGCCATGATATTTGAATTACTCATGCTCCTTATCCCTTTTATTAGTTATGTGCAACTGTATAATAGACTTGGAAATATCTTTAGTGCTTAAGTTTTTAACTGTTCTATCTACAAGTTTTCAGGTAAAACACTATTAGTTTTGAATAATCACCGAAAAATGTTTTAAGAAAGATTTAACAACTTTTCTAACATTTATCGAGTTAGTAGCATAGGCAGAAAATAAGATCCTGTTAGTGATATTTTTAGCTTTCAGTTTACCAACTTTCATGTTATCCTAACATTCCCATGAGTTTTAGTTGCAATTTTTATTTTTTACTATAACAAAATCAAATATTTTAAAACTTAGGCATCATGGAACAAGTTCAGGTAATGAAGTGCCAACTGGATTTTGGCACCATTCCTTGCATATTTGTCATCAAGAGTCAAAAGTATTAGGAAAGAAGCTAGGCAGATAATAGCAGTTTGGTTTCGCATAAACGGAATTGACATTGTACAGTCAGGGCTGTGGAATTCCAGATTATGCCACTACAACTACCACTACCTTCCTCTCTAATCAGTTTCAGTAGATATATTGGGTTGAATTAACATCCGGAAATCTTTTACTACAATGAAACTAAACATTTCTGCCTAAGTCCTCAGTGTTTAGTCATAGCTAATGTTTATTCTTTTACGTTCTGAAACTATTATACGTAGCCTGTCACTGAATTACTTTCAATTAGTGTTCTTTGTTGAATTTTGTCAGGAAGCATGCCCAGCCTTGTGACCGACTAATACAGCATTAGAAGGCATTTTGGAAAGAGTGTTGTACTTCTTTTTATAACAATATTTTCAAAGTTTTAACCAAATTATCTTTGTCTATCTTTCCAGTATCACTGAATTTCAGTAATAGGCAACTCCATTTTAAGGCAATTTCTCTGTCATATTGTAATTCTATTCCCTAATAGAATTTGTGAACTCCCTCTTGGGCCACACACCATCAAGTCCACTTGTGTTTAACCACCAAGCACAATACATTTTAGCTTTTAGTTGGAGTAACTCTCTTCCCCAGTGCCTTAGACATGATTAAGCAGAACACATTGTGTAGCTATGAGCATGGACTGAGGGGTAGTTCACAATTTCTGTTAGGAAAGAGTTAGTATTTTACCTAGAACAGATAATACATATGTGGGCTAGACTTGAGATCTCCATAGGCTGGAATAAGGAGCACAAAATGTGTGAGATAATCAGTAGCCTTTCTCTTTCCAAGTATGATTTGTTTCTTTCTGTTTCTGCCTAACTTACACTCTCCACACTAAGTTGAAAAAATATTACATAGGGATATTCTTTATTGCTTGTTGGCAAATTTTAGGTAATTTTTTCTTTTTTTTAAGTTGGAGTTTCACTCTATCACCCAAGCTGGAATACAGTGGCATGTTCACAACAACCAAAGTCTCTACCTACAGGGCTCAGGAGATCCTTCCACCTCTGTCTTCCTAGTAACTGGAGCTACAGGCATATGTCACCACACCCAGCTAAATTTTTTCCCCCCGATTTATTGTAGAGACAAGGTCTTGCCAATTTGCCTGGACTGGTCTTGAACTTCTGGGCTCAGGCAATCCTCTTGCCTCTGTCTCCCAAAGTGTTGAAATTACTGGCGTGAGCCACCTTGCCTGGCTGAGGTAATCGTAGAACATTATGCCAGTTTCAATACTGTGGTAACTCATATAGTTGCTCTCTCTAGGAGTCAGTCTGTTTGCTGGTGTCAGCATTGCCAAAGTCACGGACAAAGAACACTTGCGTGTTTTCTCCTAAATGCAGATGATTGGTTTTGAAATTGAGAAGTTTCTGCCATCTTCAGTGAAAGAGCCTAAGGAAAAAGGAAAAGTGGTATGATACTGACACACCATGATCACACAGTTCCCCCTCTAGCAACTTCGGGGCATGTTGTAATAATGGAAGTATTAATTCTTGCTTGTCATACCATGAAACAAAGATACAACAATGATTATGGTTCTAAATGGCAAGTTCTACTCTGGTAAGTAAATTAGTCTGCAAGCTTTGGCTTTTGAAGAAACATAGAAGAAAAAAGCAAGAGCAGACACTATTTCAAAATGCACTCAAGGTCATGTAGAGTTCAATTGTCCTTCACTTGTTTTTTGGCAGACCAAGATTCTCCCTTGGAGTGTGGCTCCTTTGCTGTGTGGATCTTGGTGACAGAGTGACCATAATTCTTCAGTGGTGATATTACTATTAGAAGTCAGATTCAACAAATATGTAACCCAGTAAGGTAGCCATAGAAAAATATATTCAAGAGCTATTCTCTTCTATTCCAAAGTTATTCTCATAGAATTAGTCATGTCTTTTTGATCCTCTTGACTTGAAATACATTTTAGAAAATACCTATTTTCCTATTGAATAATTCATTTTCTGAATGATAAAATTGCTTCAGAAGAATCTGGGGTTGCCATCTGTACATTTAGCACCAAATGATGAGAAATAAGCCAGAATAACCATGGCCCCAGGTGCCCAAATACATAAGTTCTCAGCAGTCACCATGGAAAATAAAAAAAACAAAGACTACTGTTTGTACAATTCATGACCAAGCTCTGAAAATTATACTCTGCAGTGCTTATTAAACATTTTCAGACACATATTAACATTCTTATTAATATTAACCTGATCTTGGTTCAATAAACTCTTGCCACAAAGAAATATGACATCTGTGGTATATTTAAGCTCGGTAATTGGGTCACAAGAAAACTAAACAGAGACCTACACTCACTTGGAAATGTTTACTTTTATTTAAAAACAGAATTCTCAAGTGCCTCTCTGCTTTCTGATTTCATTCAGGACAAGAATGAAAATACTGAAATATGGCAGGATTTCTAACAGAATGAAAAGCCAAGAAACACTGAAAACACAGTGTTGAGATTTCCGGTTTAACTTCCAGGACAAAGAGATTCATTGTCGGTTTTTATCATCTCTGCTACATAGATACCTGGATAAACAAAAGCTGTCGACCTCTACGGGGTCACTTGGTGCCCCATTTTGGCTCTGATTTTGCACTGCTTTTCACAGTACGGTGCTGGGATGAATCCAAAACCTCTTTTCACCACAATGGCTCCTAAACATTCCCAAAGGAAGAACTGGAAAATATTTGGAATTTTTCTTCTATAGTTTCACATTAGTTTATTCTCAGAACATTTATCATTTGGGTTTTAAGGCACATGTTGGGCAAAGAAATATGAATGAGGCATTTAACCACTTTTTCTCCCTAAAGAGCAATATCATATTTTTGTTAGTATAGTGTTTGTTTTGTTTTGCTTTGACAAATGGCTTCTGTGAAACTTTCAGTATGTCTTTCTTTTTGAATTTAAGTTTCAATTCCAGGCAGTGAAAACAAACACCAAAGCACGACTTTTTTGTGTGTGTGTTGGGGGTCTCACTCTGTCACCCAGGTTGGAGTGCAGTGGTGCAGTTATGGCTCACCACAGTCTCGAACTTCTGGGCTTAAGCGATTCCTCTCTGCAGCCTCCTAAGTAGCTGGAACTACAGGTGTGTGCCACCATGTCTGCTAATTTCTTAGTTTTTTTTGTAGAGATGAGATTTTGCTATGTTGCTCAGGCTGGTCTCAAACTCATGGGTTCAAGCAATCCTCTATTCTCAGCTTCCCAAAGTGCTGGGATTACAGGCGTGAGTTACTACATCCAACCTGATATTATGAATTTAGTTGTTTTTCATGATTAATCTTTTCATGGTTCTGTTTATTTTTATTTATTTTTTATTTTTGAATTGGAGTCTCACTCTGTCGCCCAGACTGGAGTGCAGTGGCCGCTCCCGGCCACCGCAACCTCGACCTGCTGGCCTCCGGCGATCCTTCCACCTCAGCCTTCCAAGTAGCTAGAATTACAGGCATGTGCTACCACGCCCAGCTGATTTTTTGATTTATTGTAGAGATGAGGTCTCGCTGCCCAGGCGGGTCTCAAACCCACAGGCTCAGGCAATCCACTCACCTCAGCCTCCCAAAGGCGCGGGATTACAGACTGAGCCACCGAGCCCGGCTTATGGTTCTGTTTAAATCATTATCTCATACATATCAGGGAATCCCAAAAACCCCCAAAATTCATTTATAAAAAATTGCGTGTTTATGCTTACATGTTTAAGCTTCAGTTGTCTTAAAAGTTCTATCTGTTTGATACAATACATCTTTCAAGACACTTTCCCCACTGTTCAAAACAGTTTTTGAACTCATCAATTTTGATGCTGTTTAATGCTTCTGCCATTTTTGGTTTCACCTCTTCCACACTGGTAAAACTTTTTTTCCCCTTTGAGGACTTTTTTCATCTGGGAAAACAAAACAAACAAAAGTCACTTTGGGTGAGATTGGGTGAATAAGGAGGGTGGGAGATGGAGGGCATGCCATTTTTGGTTTTAAAAAACTGCTGAAAACTCAGTGCAGTGTGCACTCACAAATCACTCAGCATGAAATGGGCAAAAGCACTGAAAGAATCTAAAAAAAAAAAAATTTGCTGAGCTAACTGGTATACCGACGCCAATAGGTTCCTACAACACTTACCTAGAGGGGGAAGCCTATACTACAAGAGACTCACTCTCCAAAAAAAAAAAATTCCATTTTTTTGGGGGGGTCCCCTTTCATATTATCTGTAACCCTAAAAATGTATCAACTTTGTGAATTCATGACAAAACTTATAAGCACTCAGATACCACTTAGCACTGTCACAAATGCCATTTTTTTGTTACCTTATTTCATTTTTATGCTTGAATGAAGGTATAAAAGGTTTTGCTAGCAGCCAGTTATCCCACATTATCTTGGCATACACAATTTCATTAAAGAAAGAAAGAACTGAAAAGGGTAATAGGATTTATTAAATTTGGTTAAGGAATGGCCCTTGGTTCTCTGTGCCCTGATTTGTTTTGGGCCAGAATGCATTGAATAGATGTTATTACTTATTTATTTATGTCTTGCTAGACTTTGTGTCTGCTTATGCTTTGACTTATCACTGTATCTGATCATCCTCAGATGTATTTTTTACATTCATTATTTTCCTTGTGCTTTTCTATGACCACCACCCTTTAGCATTTTACACTTCAGAAATCCCCTGTAGGCTCTTAGCTGGAAATGCAGCAAAACAGTGGCGAACTCAGGCGACTGTCCATTAGAACAGTAAGATTAAGCAGGGAATAAGCAAAATTGAGAGAGGCTGTGCTCAGCAGATAAAACCTCTTTTGTGGTCAGTTTACTACCCATTTGACTTCTATCTTGGATTATCCTTGCTAAATTGTCCTATAGCTTTTCTTTTTCACAAACTGTGGCACTACCTCCCACTGTAATTCTTTAGGATTTTGCCCTAAAATGAAAGCTCCTGGTTTTACTCCTGCTTGGCATGTAGGAATTACCGTTCTTACATGTTGAACCCTGACATCGATTCCTGGTATTTGCTCTCCATTTATACTTCCCAACTTCCTTGTGGTCTGCATCTACTTCAAACAACTAGCACTTTACAACAAGAGATCTCCATTTCCATTACAATTAACAGTACAAAATATGGAAGAATATTGCTTATCTTAATACCCAGGTATCAGCCATCAAGTGAATTGTTCTACTGATTTGTCTTCTATGCACAATATTTTTTCTCTTTTCAGAGACACTCACCATGATATTTTTGTAAATGGAAACTGGTCTCTACTGGAGATGAGCAGTATTAAATAATGCTTTAAAAATGTTTTTTCTATTTAAATAACTTTGGTGGGTACAAATTATTTTGGTCTGGATTTTAGGTGTAACCACTCCCCCACCTGTTCACATTGTACCCAATAGGTGATTTTTTTTTTTTTTGGCCCTCCACCTATTTCTCTCTCCTTTCTGAGTCTCCCATGTCCATGATACCATTCTCTATATCTTTGCATATCCTTAGTTTAGCTCCCACTTATAAGTGAGAACATGCAGTGTTTGGTTTTCCGTTCCTGAGTTAGTTCACTTAGGATGTTGCTCTCCAATTGCGTCCAAGTTCCTGCAAAAGACATTATTTTATCCTTTTCGATAGCTGAATAGTATTTCATAGTGTATATATACTACATTTTCATTATCCACTCATCCATCAATGGGCATTTAGGCTGAATCCACATCTTTACAATTATCAATTGTGTTATGATGAACATGTGTGTGCAGGTGTCTTTTTTACTTAACAACCACTGTTGTCTGGATAGATACCAAGTAGTGGGACTGCTGGATCAAATGGTAGATCTCCTTTTAGTTGTCTGAGAAATCTCCATACCACTTTCTGTAGAGGTTGTATTAATTTACACTTCTACCAAGAGTGTATTAGCATGACGCTTCCTTCGCATCTACGTCAGCATCCATTGTTTTTAAAATTTTTATTAATGGTCATTCTGACTAGTATCTCATTGTGGTTTTAATTTGCATTTCCCTGATGATGATTGATATTGAGCATTTTTTTCACATGTTTTTTGGTCATTTATCTATCTTCTTTTGAGAGATATCTGTTCATGTCATTTGCCCACTTTTTAATGGAGTTATTTGCTTTTTTTCTTGCTTGAGTTGTTTGAGTTCTTTGTAGATTCTGGATACTAGTCCTTTGTCAGATATATAGTTTGTAGATATCTTCTACCATCCTGTAGATTGTCTATTTGCTTTGTTGATTATTTCTTTTGCTGTGCAAAAGCTTTTTAGTCTAATTAGGTCCCACTTATTTATTTTTGTTTTAGTGACATTTGCTTTTGGGATTTCAGCCATAAATTATTGCCTGTGCCAATGTCCAGAAGAGTTTTTCCTAGGCTTTCTTCTAGGATTTTTATAATTTCAGGTCTGACATTTAAGTTTTTCATCCATCTTGAGTTAATTTTTGTATATGGAGAGAGATAGGGATCAAGTTTCATTTTTCTGCATGGCTATACAATTTTCCCTGCAACATTTGTTGAAGAGGGTATCATTTCCCCAGTGTATGTTTTTGTCTGCTTAGTCAAAGATCAATTGATTTTAGGAATTTGGGTTTATTTATGGATTTTCTATTCTGTTTCTTTGGTCCTTATGCTTGCTCTTGTACCAGTACCTTGCTGTTTTGGTTACTACAACTTTGGAGTATAACTCAGTCAGGTAATATGATGATTCTAGCTTTTTTCTTCTTCTTAGGATTGTTTTGGCTAGTCTGACTCTTTTTTGGTTCCATATGAATTTTAGAATTGTTTTTTCCAGTTCTGTAATAGATGATGTTGGTAGTTTGATAGGAATTGCCTCAAATCTGTAGATTACTTTGGGTAATATGGTCATTTTAACAATGTCGATTTGTCCAATCTACAAACATGCAATGTTTCTCCATTTGTTTGTGTCCTCTACAATTTATCTCATCAGAGTTTTGTGGTTCTCCTTTCAGAGATCTTATCATCTCCTTGGTTAAATATCTTCCTGGATATTTTAGTTTTTTAACTGCTATTGTAAGTAGAATTGAGTTCTTCATTTGATTCTCAGCTTGATTACTGCTGGTGTACAGCAGTACTACAATTTGTGTGTGTAGATTTTGTATCCTAAGCGTTTATAGAATTCATTTATCAAGTTCAAGAACTTTTTGGAGGAATCTTTCAGATTCTCTAGGTATAAGATCATATTGTCAACATACAGAGATAGTTTGATTTATTATTTTCCAGTTTGGATGCTCTATTTCTTTTTCTTATCTGATTGCTTTGTCTAGCACTTTCAGTACTATGCTGAATAGGTGTGGTGAAAGTGGGTTTCCTTACCTTGCTCCAGTTTTGAGGTGTAATATGTTTAACTCTTCTCTGATCAGGATGCCATTGGCTGTGGGTTTGTTGTATTTGGTTTTTATTATTTTGAGGAATGTTCCCTTTATGTGTATTTTGCTAAGGGGTTTCTTCATGAAGGGATGCTGGGTTTTATCAAATGTTTTTTCTGCATCTATTAAAATGATCATGTGATTTTTGTTTTTAATTCTGTTTATGTAGTGGTTCACTACATAAACAGATTTGTGTATGTTTATTTACTTGAATATGTTGAACTACCTGAATCCCTGGGAAAAACCCACTTGGTCACAGTGGACTATATTTTATGTGTTATTGAATTCAGTTTGCTAATATTTTGTTGAGGAGTTTTATGTCTGTGTTCATATGGAATATTGTTCTGTAGTTTTTTTGTTTTGTCTTTCCCTGGTGTCAGTATATGAGTGATACTGGCTTTGTAGAATGAGTTAGGAAGGATTCCCTCCTCTTCTATCTCATGGAATAACTTCAGTAAAATTGGTACCAGTTCTTCATTGAAGGTCTGGTAGAATTCAGCTGTGAGTTCATTAGGTTCTGGACTTTGTTTTTTGCTGTTGTTGGAAGACTTCTAATTAATATTTTAATCTTGCTACTATTATTGGTCTGTACAGGGTATCTATTTATTCCTGACTTATGATTGGGGGTTGTATGTTTCTAAGAATTTACTTATTTCATCTAGATTATCTAGTTTGTTTGCACAGAGGTGTTCATAATAGTCTTGGATGATCCTCTGAATTTGTTTTATTAGTTGTAAAGTCTCCACTTTCATTTCTGATGGAGTTCATTTGAATTTTCTTTTTTAATTCCTTAATTAATTGAGCTAGCAGTCTGTCTGTCAACTTTGTTTATCTTTTCAAAGAAACAACATTTTGGTTCATTGATCCTTTGTTTTGGGTAAATTTTAATTTCATTTAGTGCTGCTCTAATCATTATTATTTCTTTTCTTCTGCTAGCTTTGGGTATGGTTTGTTTGTGTTTTTCTAGTTCCTCGAGGTCTGATGTTAGGTTACTGCTGTGTGCTCTTCAGTCTTACTAATGTAGGACTTAAGTGGCATAAATTTTCCTCTGAACACAGCTTTGACTGTGTCTCAGAGGTTTTGATGACTTGTTTTATTGTTGTCATTTGTTTCAAGGAATTTTAAAATTTCCATCTCTATTTCATCATTGAACCAAAGATCATTCAGGAGCAGATTGTTTAACTTGCATGTTTTTGTTTGTTTCATGAGTTCTTCTTTGAGTTAATTTCTAGTTTTATTCTAATGTGGTCTGAGGAGGTACTTAATATGATTTTGATGCTTTTGAATTTATTGAGACTTGATTTGTGGCCTATCATATGGTATATGTTGGAGAAATTTCCATGTGCTAATGAGAAAATGTGTATTCTGTAGTTTGGGCATGGAATGTTGTGTAGGTGTCTGTTAGTTCCATTTGTTCTTGATTCTGGTTTAACTCAATGTTTCTTTGTTGACTTCCTGCCTTAATGATATGTCTATTGTCGTTGGTAGAATGCTGAAGTCTCCCACTATTATTGCATTTTCTTTCTTTCTTTCTTTCTTTTTAGGTCTAATAGAATTTGTTTTATAATGCTGGGGGCTCTGGTGTTAGGCACATATATATTTAAAATTGTTATGTCCTCTCATTGGATTGATCCTCATATCATTATATAATAACCATCTTTGTCTTTTTTTAAACTGTTGTCAATTTAGAGTCTGTTTTATCTGATGTGAAAACAACTATTCCTGCTCATTTTTGGTTTCCAGTTGCATGGAATATTTTTCACACCCCTTTGCTCTAAGTCTAAAGGAGTCACTGTGAGCTAAGTGGGTCTCTTGAAGGCAGCAGATTTTTAAAAATCAATTCTCCCAGTCTATATCTTTTTAGTGGGGCATCAAGATCATTTATGTTCAGATTTAATAATGATATGCAAAGTACTATTCCACTCATCATATTGGTTGTTATCTGGTTGCTTTATTTATGTATTTTCTCTATTATGTTGGTGTTCCATAAGGTGTGAGCTTTATGGTTTCCAGCATTTTTCCACTTGTGTAGTTTGACCTTTTGTTTCAGTATTTAGAACTCCTTTGAGTATTTCTTGTAGAGCCAGTCTAGTGATGACAAATTTTCTCAGCATTTGCTTGTCTTGGAAAGACTCATTTTACTTTCATTTATGAAATGAAACCCTTGGCTTACTGTTATTCTGTTTGAGGAGATTGAAGATGGGGTCTCAATCCCTTCTGGCTTGTAGATTTTTTCTGAGAAGTCTGTTGTTAGTCTGATAGGTTTACCTTTGTAAGTTATTTGATGATTTTGTCTCACTGCTCTTAAAATTCTTTCCTTCACTTAATCTTTGTATAAATGGATGATTATATGCCTTGGGGCTGACCTTTTTGCAAGAAATCTTCTGGGGGTTATTTGGGCTTCTTGCATCTGGATGTTTAGGTCTCTGGCAAGACCAGGGAAGTTTTCCTTCATTATTCTCTCAAATAGGTTTTCCAAACATGCTTTCTCTTCTTCCTCAGGAACATCCATGATTATTAAGTATGGATGTTTTACCTTTTTAAAAATTCCTTTTAAATAATTGTTCTGATTG
Source organism: Cephalopachus bancanus (assembly GCA_027257055.1). Taxonomy (NCBI): domain Eukaryota; kingdom Metazoa; phylum Chordata; class Mammalia; order Primates; family Tarsiidae; genus Cephalopachus; species Cephalopachus bancanus. Next base: position 2,889,553 of record JAPVLO010000121.1, on the reverse strand, counting down.
GGTTAATTCAAAATTTATCTTCAAGTCCAAGATCATTTCTTCTGCTTGTTCTAGTCTACTGTTAAAACTTTCTCCTGCATTTTGTACTCCTTAAGTGATTCTATCATTTCCAGAATTTCATCTTTTTATTTTTTTTTTCATTTTATGGTGTCTGTCTCTTTGGAGAATTTTTCATTCAAGTTCTGATATTTTAAAAAATTTCTTTATGTTGGTTTTCAATTTTCTTCTGAAATTCATTGATCAATTTTATGATCAACCTTTTAAATTCTGTATCTGGAATTTCAAAAAATTCATTTTAGTTAGGGTTCATTGCTGAAGAGCTGATGTGCTCTTTTGGAGAACTCTGTTTTTTTCATATTGTCAGAATTATTTTTTGTTTTTTTTCCTCATTTGGGTAGACTATTTCTTCTTTTTTGAGGTTGGCAGAAGCTGATGTAGGCACTGTACAGTTCTCTTGTTTATATATAGCATTGATGTGGTGAATTTCTCAATTTCTAGCTGTGGGGATCTTGTGCTGGTTACCTACACTGGCGCACAGCGTTCTGAGTGGTTAGAGTGGCATGGAAAGTGGTGTTGGTTAAGGTGTGGAATCAGCACTTCCTCAAAGTGGCAGTATTGTATCTGACATGGTGGGCTGTGCTATTGATCTCTAGACAGAAGGTGGAGCTTATGGGAGAAAACCAGCTGTGATGATGGTGGGCTTTCTCCTCGATGTGTACTGCTCCAGGAAAGTGCCCAGCCAACCTAGGCAGAGGACAGGGCTCTAGGGATTACCCAAGTTCTCTGTCTGCTTTGAGCCTTTAAAGGGAGTGCAGTAACGAACGGCCAACAAATACATGAAAAAATACTTAGTCTCATTAGTAATCAAAGAAATGCAAATTAAAAGCACACTGAGATAACACCTAACTCCAGTCAGGATGGCCATCATCAATAACTGAAAAAAAAAAAACAGATACTGGAGAGGATGCAGGGAAAAAGGGACACTTCTACACTGTTGGTGGGAGTGTAAACTAGTACAACCTCTGTGAAAAATAGTTTGGTGATTCCTAAAAGATCTAAAAATTGACCTCCCATATGACCCCACAATCCCCCTACTGGGAATATACCCAGAAGAACTCAAATCACTCTATCAGAAAGATAACTCCACGTGCATGTTTATTGCAGCATTATTTACAAAAGCAAAATCATGGAACCAACTGTGCTACCCATCAAAAGAGGACTGGATCAAAAAACTATGGTACATATATGCATGATGGAATATTATACAGTCATAAAGAAGGATAAAATTATGAACTTCACAGCAACTTGGGTGGACTTAGAGTCTATAATACTGAGTGATCTATCACAGAAAAAAAGAACTGAGCATCACATATTCTCACTCATAAGTGAACTTTGAACAATTATTGTAATACTATAAGAAAAGGATTGGCAGTAGTGGGAAATTGCCAGGAGAGGAGAGGGGAGGGGAGGGGAGGGCACACCTTTTCAACAAGACTACTTGCGTAACATTTGTATACCTAACCCTGAATTGTACCCCACATCTTTAAAATAAAAAGTAAAAAAAAAAAAAAAGACTAAAGGGAGTGCAGTGGGAGAGAAGCTTGAGCACCTCACAAGAGTGAACTCTTGTCTATCCCGTTGGGTATTAGTAGAGAGTCTCAGGCCACTGGAGTAATACTATTGTGCAGGGTAGGCACAGAGGAGTTTTCACAGGGAGTGAGAGGTTGCTATGGTAACAAGTCCCACCTGGCTTCCCACCTTTGCCTCAGACAGCTTGCCTTGTGAATGTCAAAACATCGCTCACCTCAGAGCCTCAGGTGTTCTCTGGCAACCTGCCCCAGCCAGGAACTGTCTGCAGCTGAGCAGTTTGCCCTTGGGGTCTGTCCCCTCCCAGAACAGCTAGAAAGCAGCCATGCCATCTGCAAGGGTTGAGTTCCTGGGAAATGGCAGCGGGGGCTGCGCAGGGCTTTCTTTACTCCGGCACCACTCCATGGGCTTTGGCAGCACTTGGGCGTGTGTAAGGCAGTTTCTCATGAAGGATTAGAGTCCTGAAATGGCTCAAGGGGACCTTCAAGTCTGCAACAGGAACACAGAACTCCTGAATTCCCCTCACTCACCTTCCCTACTGCATCCAGAGGTTGCCGGTGGAGTGTGGCGGTGCAGACGAGAGTTTGGCTAGTTCCAGCTTACATAAGTGGATTTTTCTCTGTTTGTACTCAGTGGTTATTATTGCTTCTTTGAAGAGTCATGGGGCATGCTACTGGTCTTGTTCCTCTCTGGGTGCCGAGAAAATTCTATTTTTGTTGACTCTGTAGGAAAAACTCACACTAGCTGCCTCACATCAGCCATTTTAATCCCCCAGCTAAATAATGCTTTTTTATTTCATAAATTATCAGAATTGTTTCCAGATATACAGAGGGTGCCAAAAAATGTATGCATATTTTAAGAAAGGAAAAATTGTATTAAAATTGTCATAAGCAATATATACCGATAACAGAAGAGGAATACAAGTCACTTTTGACTTCTGTAATTGCAAGAAGTGCTCAAAGTGGTTACCATCAGTGTCCAGACACTTCTGATTATGGTGAACTACTATAGGACTTGTTGCAATGTGAGGCCTTCTGGATCTTCCCTTGTGATCCTCATACACAGTACCCTGCGTCACAAATTTTCAGGAATGCATGCAGTTGTTAGTCATGTTGGAGGTTCCGTTGCAATCTCATGGCTCTATTGTCATTGTACTTTCACAACATTTTCAAACTTCAAATACCACTTCAAAATGGTCTCGTGCTCCTCAAATGACAACTGGGTGCTTCTGCCATTTTCTTTGATTGTCCTGCCTGTTGTATGGTGATGCTAGCATTCATTTGATTAACATCATCTTTTGAGCAAACATCGTACTACACATTGCTCCCATAATTCAATTCATCTTCGAAAAGTAATACATAGATAACATCTCTTAAATATGTATACATTTTTTGGCACCCCTGGTATTAGAAGACTCTAATATATGTATATTAATTTTTTTTAATGTGCTGACTTTTTATGTTCTGGTAAAATTCATTTTATTTTATTATTTATTTATTTTAATTTAATTTAATTTTATTTTTTTTGAGTTGGAGTCTCACTCTGTCGCCCAGACTGGAGTGCAGTGGCCGCTCCTGGCCACCGCAACCTCGACCTGCTGGGCTCCGGCGATCCTGCCGCCTCAGCCTTCCGAGTAGCTGGAATTACAGGCGTGTGCTACCACGCCTGGCTGATTTTTTGATTTATTGTAGAGATGAGGTCTCGTCAAGTTGCCCAGGCGGGTCTCCAATCCGCAGGCTCAGGCAATCCACTCACCTCAACCTCCCAAAGGCGCAGGATTACAGACTGTGCCACCGAGCCTGGCTTATTATTTATTTTTGGTTTGAGGGTCTCACTCTTTCACCCATGCTGGAGTGCAGTGGTGCAATCACAGCTCACCACAGTCTCAAATTCCCGGGTCCAAGAGATCCTCCTGCCTCAGCTTCTCAGGTAGATGAGACTACAGGTAGTTGATTATAATAGGCCTTTATGAATGCAACTGCCTTTTAGGGGACAGTGATGTAAAAGTCGCAATGTATGTCTGAGGGTTATGTACGCATAGATCTCAGACAGATGAAAAAAGAGGTATTGTGAGGAGGTAATTGTTTGAGGAATACGGCAAGCTGGGATTTTTCTCTTTGAAAGGATAAAATATTATAATAGGTACACTTTGTAGAGTCTTTTGCTCTTCTGCTGGGTTAGTATTTATAGAACAAACACAGTGACAGGCAATAGAATAGGCACAGGAAAAGTTAGAGCAGAAATTGGAACACGTATGTATGAACCTCTAGTAGTCAGTCTATCCAGAGAGAATTTAGATTGTTTTATTCCCTTGGGGGTGATGAATATCTATCACATTAGAGTCAACTCATGAATTAAATTTAAAACTACATAATTTGGGGGATTGGTCCACCCCTCTGCCAAAGCAGAGAAAGAGCAGTGGACAAAACCTCACCACCACCTCAGATGGGGAATAGGTAAGAGTGTTTCAGTCAGATAGCACACTGAGGGAATGACAGGCCATTTCTGGAAATGTGGTAGACTTTAATGGCTCATGCTTTCTAAGATGAGCAGTAACGCATGCCCATGGACACGCAACTAGAGAAGAGTAATGATCAAAGATGCTAGAATTCGCTATAAGAGCTGTGAATCTATAGGAAAAACTAAAGAAGTGGGAACTGGTAAGAAGCTAGATCATCCTGATGTGCACTCATTTTCTACCTTTTTAGTAATAATGGCAATGGTGCCAAACTCGAAGCTGAGTTTGACTTAATACAAGGGTGACCAAGGTATTGCCTTAATCTACTGAGTTACCACCCTAACATATATCAGTACCTTTAGGCTCCAACAGATTGCAGAAAATTTGAAATATACAATCACTGTGTGCAGATTCTGGTATGTTTTTGGTAAAAAACACTGAACTGCACAGCCAAAATTAAGTGGAAATTTTAGAAATTATCTGGTAAATTATTCTGTGTCAAAGTCAAATGGGATTATCTTGGAACCAGGTTGATTTTTGTTTGATTGTTTGTTTGAGTTGGCTGTTTATGGCAGGCCAGAGTTAACAGAAGACTGTGAGCTTTAAGGCAAAGGACTAGCATTGGCAGAATGAAATAGAGTCATATCCAAGGAAATAATGAAATCCTTTTTGTTTCAGCTGGAATTAAAAAGGAAGGGTGAAGAAAAATGTATATGTAACTTCTTTTTGGCATTGAGTGGCTAAATATTGAAAGAAAACCAGACAACGCTAAAAACAGAAGTTCCATGTTCTAAAATTTTAGATCAGAGAGAACAATTAATAACAATAAATATTCGTCTTTTGACTTATGCCAATTGAAATGGCTGATGATATAGACCCAAGTTGGTGATTTCAGACAAATCTCTCTGTCTTTTCCCTGAATTAAATCTCTGCCTTCTATGTTTCTCAAGTTCTATCTTACTCAGTAAAGAACCACACAACCCACACTCATAGTGAACAAAGCTATTATTTAATGGAATCTTTCCACTGTGAAACCAAATTATTTTAATTGGCTTAAAATAATACTAAATACTGAAAGTCAAGTACACGACCTCTGGCCCTGCTGGTGTTTAAGATATCATACTCATCATACTTTCTGGTGAGACTCTCAGGCCTGTCTCTGAAGAAGGGCCAAATGTAAATAAATTTATAGTGTTTAGATCAGAATTTTGCCAATGTATATTATGTCTCATATAAGCCCTTATTATATAACTTCCTTCTTCGGGTTTTACAGAGTTCTTGTTTGTTGACATTCAGGGTGTGTCTAGAAAGTGTATTTTTGATTTATCCTACTCACCTAGGCAGAGTGCCCTGGACATTAGGGGATCTGGTTTATACTTCATGGTTTATTTTTTGTGGTTATATAGTTCTTACATTTTGTTCATATGTCCTTGGGCTTCTTAGGGAAAGCCTGACAGCTCATTTTATAAATCAATAAATAAGTAAGTAATACATCATGGATCAAAGGCCACAGCGGCAGTGCTGTAGAGAGAATTATATTGTCCTAGGCACTTATGTACTTATAATGATGATATCCTTGGACCCAAGACCTAACACATTTTTCAATAGAACTATTAGATTCCATACAAGATCAACAATTACAAACACTCTAGTGAAAATGATTAAAATTTAACAGGTTTCTTTTACAGGCTTTAGAGTTTAGTATTCTCATGTCTTCCTCTTTGGCCTGACTTTTTTCTGTTTCAGAATTCTCTTGTTTGACTTCCAAAAGCTACTCTGTTAAGACTTCTTAAACCCAGAGGCACAATCGAAGAATTTTGAAACTTGGAATTTCCAAATCTTTAGTGAGCCTCCCAGGAGTGAGGTCTAGCTAAGGAATTCCATCCAGGAGCAAGCATGCCTATCACTCTACATGCTCCAGGTCAAAATTTAGAAACTCTAGTTCAAGGGGAGATTTTACCTTTTCTAAAATCCGCTAAATTTCTTTCGAGAAGAGAGGAGGGAGATGGAACATGCCCTTTGCATCTGTGTATATTCATTTGTCCTGTTCAGCACCATCTCTCAGCCTCCAACACAGTTGCTGGCACACAGGAGAACTCACACATTATTTGTCAAATTCTCAAGTGAATAAGTGCAATTTTTTAAAGCAGGTAAAAAAACCAATAATTCAGTAGGTAGTCTTAACTTTCTAACTTGCACATGTATCTCCTATGTTTCAAAGCAAAACAAAAGGACACTTTATGAATAAAGGAAAATGAAATGCAGAGACAGAGGAAAAATAAAGGAGAGGTAAAGAAAGAAGAGACAGAAGAAGATTATAGCACTTTTTTCTGTAATGTGATTGAAAATTTTGGTATGCTAGTATGCTCAGTTAAGAAAAATTTTTTTTTGTTTTGTCATTTTCTTTCAGTTTTATGATAAATAGAACTTGGCAGGCATAAGCAAAACTATGGTCTTTGAAATTTATTCTGAAGTTATCTTACTAACCTTCCCTTTCATCATTTTATTCCCTACTAATAAGAACAATAATATCAATAGCAATAAATATAGCTCACACATTTTAAAGCTTTACTCTGTGCCATGCATGAGCCTAAAGGTGCTATATACATAACTAACTATATTGAATTCTCATGGTAATCTTGTCAAGTAGAAGCAATTTTCTCTCCCATTCTACAAATGACATGTGGAGGCTTAAAGGGGTTACGTTTCTTTGCCCAGGATCACACAGCATGCATGTGACTGATTTTAACCTAGGTAACACCCTCTTGCTGGGTGCCCAGTGTCCTCAAAACATCCTTTTGGTACCTACAATCTCCATTAAAATCCTTCTGGCTCTGAAGCCTCAGGAGCCCTGCAGCATACCTGGATGGGTGCTATAGACCGAATATTTGTGTCCCCTGAAAATTCATGTGTTGTAATTTTAACTCCCAATCTGATAGCATTTGGAGGTGGAATCTTTGGGAGGTGATTAGATCATGAAGGTGGACTTCTCATGCATGAGTATCTTATAAAAGAGATTATATCACATGTTCTCACTCGTGGTGAGATAAAGTGGACCTTTATCGATTATTGTAATACTATAAGAAAAGATTTGGCAGTTGTGGGAAACTGCCGGTGGGGGGCAGGGTGGAGGAGGTGTGATGGGGGTAGGGAGTAGGATTGGCAGTAGTGTGAATCTACTGGGGGAGGAGGAGCACACCTCATCAACAAAGGTAGCTGCATAATGAACATTTGTATGCCTAATCCTGAAATTTACCCACATCTTTAAAATAAAAAAATAAAATAAAATAAAAAAATGAAAGAGACTCTAGAGAGATCTCTCACCCCTTACATGTGAGGACACAAAGAGAAGACTGTCATCTGTGAACCAGGAAACAAGAAAGACCTCACCAGACACTAATCTGATGGCACGTTAATCTTGGATTTCACAGTCCCTAGAACTGAGAGAAATAAATTTCTGTTGTTTATGCCACCTAATCTATGGCATTTTGTTTTAGCAGAATAAATAGAGATAATGGCGTTTCCTAATAGTACAACCTCTAAAACTTGTATATTTCATGTTTCTTCCAGGTCCTTCTCTGAGGAATAAATTCTTGCAAATGGATTAAGAGATGATAATGAGTTAATTTGTAATTACTCTAAGAAAGTTTATTTATATATCTAACAGAGGCTCTCTGAAGAGTGTGCTTTGCCCAAAGGAATGACTACACTATTGAGAAGTACAGACAGTTGGCAAATCTTTGAAGAGGGGTACTAATTTGGTCCAGGCTGAGTTTCAGTGCCCTTAACATCGCAGTTAAAAACCAGATGCCTTTTTGGCTCATGTTCTGGGAAGATGTGACAAGGGAAAGAGTGTTGCATGTTCCTTCATTATTTACTAGTAACTCTAGTCAGGCTCATTCATATGGATGTATTCATTTCCCCCTTTTGGCTATGAGAGCACCTAGGAAAGTTTTGGCCTGTATCCCTTGGAGTTTCTTGGGAAAGAGGGCTGTTTGAAGGAAAAGAGACTGCTTGCCCTTTTGGATTGATGTTTGTGCTGATGCTGCAAGCAAACAAACTTCTCTGTGGGTGTGCCTATTCTGAATCAGTGTCGAAATTGTTTCTTTAGTAGTACTGTCTGTTGCAGTATATGTGTATGGATAGAAGAATGTAGAAAGAAAGAAGAAGAGAGAGAGAGAGAGAGAGAGAGAGAGAGAGAGAGAGATTTTTTAAACTCTAAGTTTATTTAATTTGGAATTGAGTTTACATCTGTGCCTTTCTATGAGGCATACTAGTAATACAGATTTCAACCATGAATCAACTGCTTTCAAGTCTAACTGTATATATTGTCCAATGGTCATAATGGGAAACTTAAAAAAAAATCACTAATGGTAGAAAGAACAGTGGTCTTTGAGTCAGAAGACCTGGGTTCTTGGATTTCCCTGCTGTGTCCTAACTGTGAGAACTTGGGTGAGTTAACTCACCTCTCTTATACTCAACTAGGAGAGCTCCCAGTTTGGATATCCTATAATTCTGATTAACAATTTAAATGTTTGTCATTTGTAATCCTTTATTTCATGAATTCTGCCAGCCATCTTAGGTTGGATTTGCAATTGCAGACAGACCCCAAGACAAAGATTTTTAAAAGAAACGGTTTTTTTTTTTTTTTTTTAAAGGCAAGTGCTTTTTAAAGGAGGTGTTACAGGGTAGTTAAGTGAATGAACAGGAAGCAGGCTAGGAAGAGCAGGAAACCAAGCAAAGTTAGGCGAAGTCCTGCAGGGGAGCTCTGGAGTGAGATTTGTGCGACAAAGTTGTCATGATACAGGCAAAGGAGCTGTGTTTGCTCTACCTATACCCATTAAAGGCCACTTTGTCTCCACTACTCTTTTTCTCTATTCCATGATCTTCTGGTTCCTTTGAGGCAAGCATGCAGAGAGGCTCTAGTAGCCTGAGGACAGTTCTTTCAAAGAGTGGGTGCTGGCTATTGGAAGTAAAAGTATGCCAGAGGTGAAATGGGGCACAAACATGGTAGAGAGAAACTTGAGGATATCTGGGTAGAGCACCATTTTCCTCCATTCTCTATACAGTGTGAGAAGACTCTCTTGACATGGCTAAGTTACTTTTAATATATCCTGAAAATACATACTGGAAAAAAATAATATAAATATACTAGAAAAAAGAAGGTGGCAAACAAGGCTTAAAAAAAAACCACTTGAGGCTAAATACTATTGTCAGACTAACCCAATTCTTACCTTCATGTCTGATTTGCTTGCAGTTTCAGGAGATTGGGGAAAGGCACCAACAATATCTGCTGATACGTAGTACTCTGATTCCCTCTTTGGTCCCTATGTATAGCATTTTCCACATTACGTATTAGGTAGAGACAGCACAAGGGTAAAAGTTATCTGCTCTTTCTGTGTGGTGTCCAGAATCTTATAAATCAGAATATTGTAAAAGGTAATCATATGGAGGGTGAAAACAAACTAAAGAAAAGGTATCAGGGGAGTCTAGGTATATCCAAATATTCTTAAAAGCAAAGATATTTATGATTAATTTTCAGGCAATGGACTTATGCCTCCTCAGACACACTTATTTTTTTAATGAGCTACTTTATTTTCTTGCAAAACACCTACATACTTAAAATGTTTTCCTTATGAATCAATTTTTTATTTGACAGAAGTGAAGATACTTGTACCCATAAAAAATGCCATGTGTTTTTGAAGTGTTAGAAAAAACAGCTCTTTGGCACTAAACAAAGCTGAGGCAGGAACGCAGGAGAGCAGCTGCAGAATGACAGAAAAAATGTAAGATAATGAGCCATGTGAGAGAATGTATAATTTAATGTGGAGCCTTGAAGCAAAATGGGGGAGGAGGACCAAAAATGAGAAAACAGTTAAAAATAGTGACTAAAATGACTTTAAATCCAATAAAACAGAAAATGAATCAATTAGTGCCTGAACGTTGGAGGAGGCATGATGTTGTGAGAGAGTCTGGAAAAGGCTGACAGATTTTTAGTCTATGAATTTAAATTCATAGGACCAACAATTTCTCTGCCTAGAGAGATTTATATGCTGTTTTTTCTTTTCATACTAGTTTACAAAATGACTTCCTTTCCATTCCACTTTCTGAGATGTGAACCAATCTGTTATAAAAGCCTCAGTTTTCAGTTTTCTGAAAACATTCCCCAAGATGTATGGCAAAATGTGTTTAAGTTTTAGAAAATCCCTGTAACTCCTGCTAAACTGTGGTTCTCTCTGCATATGGATATTAGAGGTGCTTCTTAGGAGATGACTGAGTTGGCACATTGTGGTAAGCTGATGGAATTCTGGGGAATGATGGCAAATAGCACGTGGTCCCCTCTGATGCCTTTTTACTTCTTCTTGGGGTTTAATTATATTATCCATGTTCCTGTGTATTCAATCCTATAACAATAACATCCAGAGTCTTCCTTGTGAGTGCTTATTCCATGGGAAGTTGTAAAAAGCTTTTAAGAACCCAAAAGCTTTGAAGAATAGCCTTGTGAGCTGTCTTCTGGGAATGGCTTACGTGACACTTGCCTTTGTGAAAGTCAAGGCCTGGACAATTTCTAATAACCCTTCCTGTTTCTAGGAAAACTGTGTGTTCTCTATAACACGTACTCATTCACTGCTGTTTGAATATATGATGGGATAAAATAGTGTGAGAATGAAATTATGCCCCCAAAATGACATCTTTAATTTGGGGACAAAAAGAAATATTTTATTTTTAAATGAAAGTTCAGTCTAATAAATATCTTTCTTACTACTAGGCTCTTACTTTTTCAAAATTCTAGCCATCAATCCATCTTGTAATAAATGTATGCTTCTAATGGGTGAACTTTCCTTTTTTCTCCCAATTTTTCTCTAAATTTATGTCATTTTTAACAACAAATTTAGTACTGAGGATCATGGTAGATAACACGTTTCTTTCCAAGAACTTAGAAATTTTTTCCTTGTTATTTTATTTACTGCAAGAATATAGTTTGTCAAGATATCTGCACCAGAATTTTGTCACCAGCTTTGGTTTTTAATTCCTATCCAATTACATTAAAGTAGTATTTCTAAAATCTGGTCTATGAGCTTGGCACCACAGAATCACCTTGAATGCTTCTTAAAATTCAAGCCAGAGAAATAGAATTATAGGGGTTGGGCTCTGAAATCTGCATTTTTCCAAGCTCCTAAGGTAATTCTTGTGAATGTGAAAAGTTGAGAGTCACTGGCCTAAGTGCAGAGTGGACCCCAGGCAAAACCATGCAGTAGGCTTTGTCTTCAGTGATGTTTGCCCACTCCTCCATGTTCCTCCCCGTTTCTTGCACCTCTGGTTGCTATTTCAGATCTTCAAAATGTATTTTCATGATGAATTTACACCAATGCATCAAAAACTTCGTTCGTCGCCCATCCTAGTTTGTGTATTTTAAACATAGGACTACTGCAGATAGTAAGATTAGTCTAAATGACTGCCACTTTAATGATGGACTTTAAGCCACCATGACTATGGAATTATTTAGGACCAGAGAAACCTCCAGAAACCATCACATCACTGAAGACACTTACAACTGTGTTTACTTATCTACCTACCAGGTGGCTCTTCTTAAGTAGTGTCGTGTAAGGCCCCTGGAAGCAGGAGCCTTGATGGCAACAAGGCAACACCAACAGTAAGCTTTTTATCTCCTGCTGTCTCTTTAAAAGTTTTGGGTTAGGGAAAATTCTTTCCTTGGCCCAGATAGAAACTTGCACAGTTCCATGACTTTTTGGTCTTTAAATGAAAAAAAAAATGCATTCTCAATGGAGTAATTTATAGTGTTTAGTTTCATGTAATAATCGAAATTTAGAACTTGATTTAAAACTAAATCTTCCTTTCCCCCTAACTAGGCCTTGTTTTGGGCTGTCTGCTTGCAGTGACCTTTCTTTTCTTTTTTCCCATATGTCATGCCTCTTTCTCCCTAATATGGTAACTACTTTTTCTTCTCCTACCAGGCTTAGAGTAGAGGGAACTTTGGAGAGGTAAGAAGGATAGGCAAGTTCTTATTTGATTAGTATGGTCTTAAGATGACTGGCCCCTCTGAACTGCAGAATGCTTCAGCCAGTTCATTACAAAATGCTACCAGGCACCTTTGACTGTGTCTTGTGATATGGGTGGTACATTTTTCTCAAATTAGCTGTTCCTTCTTCAGCCTATGGTTTTCTCCCCCCCCTTCTTTCTCTACATCCTTTCTTCCTTTCTTCCTTTCTTCTTTTTAAAATCTTTTTTTGTTGTTGTTGAACACCTCCACCCAGATTTGATTACCACAAGTTGATCTCTTGAGCAGTATTTTAAATGGCTTCAAAATAGTTCTCCCTTCTATTATTGTCAACATACATGCCTCTTCTACCTCGACAAATCCTTGGAATGCAGGCAGATTTCATTACAACTGCAACCTCTCCTTTGTTGGGACTAGTCAGCCAATTATTTGTTACCTATTGCTGTGTAACAAAAATCTCACACTGTGACTTCAAATAATCACACTTTAAAAAAGTCTGGTGGTTATTCAGATTTGCTGAGTAGGTTTTCTACCAGTTTCGCCTGGGCTTACTCATAACTTGCATTTAGCAGGAGGGTTGGCTTGGTTGGAGGACACAGGACTGCCTAGTTCATACATCTAACAGTTAGTGCTGCCACTGACTGGGATGCCGTGTCCCTCCACACTCCCACAGTGTATCTTTCATTCTCCAGCAGGTAAGACTGATTTCCTACATGGCAGTCTTGGTAAAGTGTCCTAAGAGCTAACAGTGGAAGTTGTAAGGCCTTTTAAGCCCCAGAGTTTTAATCACATCATGTCACTGTTAAATTTTATTAGAACAAGTCTGAAGGCCAGCCTATTTTCAAGGGCTGAGGAAGTAGACTCCCTGTCTTGATGGAGAAAGTAACAAAATCACAAAGTGAAAGAGCTTGAATACCGTGGTGAGAGGAATTTGTGGTCATGTTTTGTAATTTACTACAACTACTTTTAGTTTCCCAGATTTATGTCAAACACCAGTTCACTGTGTCCCTGTAACTGCAGAGGACATGTTTTGTGCTTTCTGAGTGGTTCTAGTGAATAAACTCCCTCATACTGGGACTGAGGACAGGCAGAATGAGGGGTAAGAGGGTATAGACAACTGCTCATTCCAAATAAATCCTCTTAAACATTCCCTTAGTTTCTGATGCCCCCTTTCTTTTACACCATCAGTGTGGTGAAGTTGTTTTGGAGTCAGGCAACTCACTTGTGGATGACTTCTTTGTAAATTCTTCACACCCTCTTTAAAATGCAATAATTGTTTTATTTGGTGTCTTAGCCAATACTTTATTTTAGTATTTTCTTATACTTGAAAAAAGATTTCCAATGGGAGCCCCTCTAACTTCTGACCAAACAATAACTACTAGTGCAGCTTTGGGATCATATGGATCAGGGTTGGGTTCTTATATTTGTCACTTATTTCTTCTATCTGAATTCTGCCCGACCATCTCTGCAAACAACCTCAGGATGTCTGCAGCTACCTTTACCTGCCATTGGGTCCTGGCTACGTGGGTGTGTCTGCCTGGTGTAGAAAGCTAGAGGTAAGGCAGATGTGGAGTTTGCCAAGTGCGTAAAGGGTACTTCAAACAGAGAAATTCAACATGCTTTCTTTGGAACTGATCTAAAGGTTGGAAAATCCCTCTTCTCTCCATTTGTTGGGACATAATTTGTGGAAGGTCTAAGCTCATTTTGATAATCCCATTGTTCTTTGCCAATGAATTGTCTACAGTACCTATGTGACCCAGACCTTGCAAATTACATATAAGACAAAGTCCACTCCACTTGGGATTTCCAAGAGAGCCCTACAGGAAGAAGTCTCTTTCCTTTGACTCTCTGTCCTCTTTTTCCTAGTTAGATGCGATTGTGTAAGAACATGATATCCAAAGCTCAGGTAATCATCTCATGATGAAGACGTGACAAGCCTAAGGAAAAAAAGTCAATTTACTGAGAACAATGGGAGTGTGGGATTGATAGGAGATCCTGACTGAGCCACTGAAGTAACCTAGAACTGTCATTTCCAGGATTTATTACGTGAGAGCGTAAAATGCTTTTATTATTTTGTTACTGATGGTTGAATATTTTACTTGCAGTCCAAAGCATCCTAATTGATATAGTGGCTAATTACTGTAGGTAAGTAGGAGTTACTACCCAATTTTTCCAGATGAATTTAAAAAAAGAAGTAAAAAGTGAGAGAGTTAAATAACTTGACTATCTTCTAATAGACATTTTCAGTCAGTATTTATTGAACACTTACTAAATGTAAGTCCACAGAAAGTGTCTTCCTTCATGCCCTCTGCTCTTAAAGCCCACCCCCTTCTATTTGTCCTTTTTGTGGCAAGTTGTCTGTCTAAAATTTTATAGCCTCTGAGATAAATATTTATAATACACAAATATTTTAAGCCATATATTCTTTTTTTTCTTTTAAAGATGTGGGGTACAATTCAAGATTAGGTATACAAGTGGTCATTGTACACGTAAAATTTGGGCCTCTTTTGGTCCCCACTTTGCCTGGTTTGAGATCAGGTACCCTACTGATGTTCTGTCCCTCCCACCCCCACCCTGGCAGTATCCTGCTACTGCAAATCCCTTTCCTATAGTATTATGGTAAGTGTTCAGGATCTGCCTATGAGAACATGATAGATCACCGAGTATGATAGACACTAAATCCATGTGTAAAATTCCATTGTATATAAATTCATATATTCTTAACTAAAAATTGAGATCTGTTCTGAGCAGATGATCTTGTAAAAGTTGCTTACATTCTCTGCGCCTTAATTTTCTCATATTATTATGAAATGGGGATAATAATGGCACCTACCCTACCTTATTTCTTGTTATGAGGAACAAATGAGGTACAGACATTTAGAATGATGACTGATCTGGGGTAAGTTCTCAATGAACTTTAGCAAACATTATTATGGGAGAAATGAAATAAGCTATTCTGGCTCAGTTCAACCAATGACAACTTTTTTGTTTTAATTTCAATATGATATTTTCAGCAGTTGTTTTTAATGTTGGAATCAATCTCTAAAAAGTAGTTGTCTACTCACTTCCTCATTTAGAAGGATTTCACAACAAATTTTTCTTTATATCACCTATCCTGGATAGAAGAGCTTACGGTACAAAGAGATAGAAAAAATTAGTGGTTGGGAAATAATCATCTAAATGTAAACCAGTTGCCATGGTGCATAACGAATATGGTGCAGGACCATATAGAAATTGAACTTGACTATTTATTTTCAGGGTGTATTTTAATGAAGGAGCCAAATTTCTGGTAGGAGACCTAGAGAAGTTGCTGAGATCCAAGGCTCTTCACTTTAATAAGGGGTACAATCTCCCAAAGAGTGTTGATCAATGCTGCCAAATTATAGACAGGAAAAGGTTGAATATTCACCCTAAGTTTGACTGACGTCTATGGACACATGCTCTTAAATGAGAGTCATAACTATGGGAACAACACTTGGTGAATATTTCCCTTACTTTTCCCTTTGATTGAAGGCTTTCTGGAGGATGAGGTTTACCTCAGAACCAAGGCTGGACAGAATACCTTCCTGAAGAAGTAAGAAACACTAGAGCAAACTGCCCAAGTCATCATCTGTGAGAAAGGCGAATGACCAAATGCCAGGGAAGAATTGGTGATCCATGTCTCTCCACACCATCTTGGAAGGTCTGGATTGAGATCTCTGGGCAGGGCAGACACATAGTGATTTCTACCAATCCATCTTGAAATGAGCTCATTTGGCATTATCAACGGTAAGCTATTAAGCTATAAATGTTGAGCTTGCTCCTGAGGCCTGCAGCACTGTGCTAACTGGGGACTGGTCTATCTGAAAGTACTTGGAGGCCCCACTGTCTACTGAGATGGACAATGGATGCCCCAGAAAGTCCCAGACATATGACCACAGAAAGAGGGGTCACAGATCTGAACCCCAGAGAAAAGTGGAGTTAAGGATACCATCGGCACACCTGCAGTGGCTCTTGGTGGGATTGGAAACAGGAGGCAAGAAAAAAGCTGTCTGGTGCTCCTGAAAGTCTTGTGGAACTATAGTGAGATAAATTTAGAGGGCACAGGGAGGGAGGATTTCTCTTGTAGTCCAAGAGACAGGGCTCCAAAGATCTAACTTCCCTGAAAATTAGAAAATCTTCATGCCAGAACCTGGTGTTTGTTTGAAGTGGCTAAACTACAAGTAGTAGGTTAGTGGCCATTAGATTCTTCTCTTCTGTTTTATCTCATAAACCTCCTCCCTGCTGAGGTCTTCAACTTGATGTCCTCATGAACCAGGTGCCCCGACTCGATTAGCTGGTTGTTGATTTGTGTTCACCTTTCTTGCATGGTTGTTAGTTGGGGAGTAGATCTTATGCTATGTATTCCACTGGATTCCAGAAGCCCTTTGACAAGTCCCTTCCAGGAAATCCTCTTGGGTAATGGCCAGTGCCTGGGCTCCCATACCTTTCTCATCTCTGAACATCAGGAGGAAGCCTTCTATGGGGAAAACAAGGTAGCCAAGTGAAAGCAACACAGGCATTGCATCCACAGACAGGCCATTCTGTTACTTAGTCACCATATGATGTGGAGCAAGTCTCTTTCCTCCTCTGAGTCAACTTTCCATAGCTGTCAAGTGAAGTTATGCTGAACTTAGCAAGGTTGTGACAAGGATTATATGCAAAATTAAGTAAGATAATGTCTATGAATCCTGCCTTAAGATTGTGTCCAAATTGGCTTTTCTAAAATGTCAGTCAAGTTGTTGGGTTGGGATTAGTTCCTCAAAGGCCAGTGAAGGACAGAATTTCTCTGAAAAGAAATTTGGAACCTGTGGAGCAAGAACACAAGCCAAACCAGGTCTGTCCGGGAAAGATTTTATCCCTATGCAAATTCAGGTGCTGGAGGCTGACTTCTGTTGGTAGTAAGAGCAGTTGGTAGGATTGGGGCCAGAGAAGGGTGTTTGGGAATTAGTGTGGATACGGTTCTAGGAAGATGGCTACAAACAACCTCAGGGTGTCTACAGTTGCCTTTATCTGCCACTGGGTCCTGGCTATGTGGGTGTGTCTGCCTGGTGTAGAAAGCTAGAGGCAAGGCAGATGTAGAGTTTGCCAAGTGTGTAAAGGGTACTTCAAACAGAGAAACTCAACAAGCTTTCTCTTGGAACCAATCCAAAGGTTGGAAAATCCTTCTTTCCTTCATTGTTGGTGTGGGGGAAAAGTTATTCATTTTACAGAAAGAAACTTTACTAGGAAGTAGGAGTATGTCCTGGGAATCAAGGAGACTGAAATAGGCTTGTTTTTGGTTGTTCTTGGACGAGAGTGAAGTATGTCAACTTGCAAAGAACTTGACCCAGGGGCTTCAGATGGGGGCTCAGGCAAAGATGAATAGGAATCTATATAAGATTGAGCTACCTGAAAATAGGTTCTGATACAGAGATATACATGTAGGAGGTTTATCAGGAGGGTTCTCAGGAGTGTTACCTGTAAAGGAATAGAGGAAGCAGGATTGGGAAGGAGAACATACATTGCAGTACAGTGCACAACAAAGGTCTCAGCCAACCAGGCAGAGATCTGGAGCTAGAGTGTCCTTGAAGAAATGGAGCTCTGCTTTGAGCGAGCACTGGATGCAGGTTGTCCAAGAAGGGGGTATAAGCTTGCATGAGGCAGCTTCCTTTGGCTGAGGACAATTCTGAGAGAGAGGCACAGCTATGAGTCATTGAAAGCTAACATTCTCTGTAGCTGAAATAATAAGTGAATTGGTTTTGAGGTGGAGATCTGGGTGGCCTACCACAGGATCCACTACATAACCCAACTCATGCCCCCTGCTAACCAATGTGACCCAATGTGAGGGCTTCATAACTACTCTTAGCTCAGTCTGCCTTAAGCCATGCCAATCTTGAGCAATTGTTGATTTTAAAAAATGCTACGTTTTTGTGCAAGTTCTTGAGTACTTGACCTGTCCTTCAGCAACTAGTGTCTGCCACTACTTCAGGAAGAGATTCTGCCCCAGTCCTGGTCCCAAGCACTCTACCTACCCCCAGCCAGCCCCCAAATAAAGAGAAAAGCAAAAAGAACCCCACAGTAAGTGTGCTACACCTATAATTGTTCTTATACCCATAGAACAATTATTTCTATAATTTGCAGGCACATGTCCATAGATCTTAGTCAACTGTAAGGGGGGATATTCAACATTGTCCTACCTATAATTTGGAAAATTCATCACTACTTCTTGGGAGACCACGTTTAGTAAAATTAAGAACTTTGGCTCTTCATGTGATCTGGAGCCACATTTGCAAGATGGCCAAAATTGTATAGCATTATCTTTAAAAGGCTCAGCTCAAATTCTTCCTACCATCACAATAATCAATAAATGAGATGTATAACAAAGTTGGTCTCTTAGGTTGGTATTAGTAGCTATTTTGATATTAGCACCTGAGATAAGCATTTAATGAATGACTACGACATGCCCTATATTAACAACTTTACATGTATTTTGTTTAAAATCCAGGCAATGGCTCTATCAGTTAGATACAAGTGATTCCCCAGTTTCACACATGATGACGCTGAGGTGTAGAGATGAGGTAATTAGCCCAAATGCATGCAGCCAGTAAGTGACAAAACTAAAGCTGGAGCCCAGGTAGCTGAATGTCAAAGCTTGAGAGCATACCTTGTACATCACACCGATTACCAACCATCATACCTAGGCCCCAAGGTGCTAAAAAACAGTACATGAGTAAGTATCCTGAGATCTAGAAAATATAAAGATATTACTTAAGGGCATTAAAAACAAGAAAATAAGCTGAAGTTTTAAAAAGTGTATTTAAAGTCATTTAGACATGAGCCACTTTGCATTTCCAGCATAGGTCTGATATTATGGGTGACTGTTTTCGGTACTGACACTCCATCTGAGGCAGATCTGAGTCCTAACAGAAATAACCTTTAAATCAAGAAAGTTTACTCTAAATGTTCCCAATATACCCCAAGGCCAGAAAAGTTCACAGCTCTACATTAAAATGTTAGAAAAAGATCACATTGCAGCAGCTGCTTATGTGGATTACCTAGTCTAGCCATTCTGCTGAGGCTTAAAAAAACCTGTCTGAGTTGTAGGAAGAAAAAAAAAAAAAAAAAAGAAAACAAGCCTCAAAAATATCAAGTTGGTGCTTGTTGATAGGGCTGTGATCTCCCATTTGTTGTCCCAGAAGACTCAGGTGTATCTGAAAGAATGTTAATATGTTTTTCCAAACTCCTAGGTTATAGAATAATTTTTTTGCTGAACTCGCCCCCCACCACCGTGCCCTGAGCTGCTTCCAGAACCATAGCTTCCCTTGAAATCCATGGAATGTTTCACAGCTGATCCAAATACACGAAGAAATCTCAGTCTCTTCTCACAGTCATTTTATACTTCCTGTAAAACTTTACAAGGAAATACGACCAAATCTAATCTGTCCTCAACCTATATCTTCTTTGTAAAAGGCCAGTGATACTGTTATTATGTGTGTGTGTGTACACGTGTGTGTACACGCACACACTCTTAACCTTTTTGAGATTTAGTGCACTTTCACACTGATTACTTTTTAAATCTTCAAAACATCAAAGCATAGTCTATGAGGCATGGTATGATCTTCATTTTACAGAAGCAAAAACTGAAGCACAGTCCTGGACAAGGGACAAGCTCTCACGAGACTAAAAACTAGTGGGGCTTTCAGTTATCAAATTGGATATCAATTCCTGAGCTCCTAATGTTTCCATTTTTCTCCGTGGTGCTACTTTCAATAGCATTAGTAGTCTTTCCTCATTTTTGTGGTTATTGTTGGGTTTAAACATAGTAAGAAAAACGATGAAAGTAGATCCTACAACAGAATGTTTTTTTGAGTGGGTGATGTTAAAGACCTGATTTCTGACACCATAAGTTCAGTTCCAATATAATCATCTAGACTCAGAGATGAAAACAATATTCTTTCAAGGTTCAGAGGTTCACTGAGAGGGAAGAGAGTGTTAGAGACTAAGAGTTCTGGCCTAGGCCACAACCTTCTTACCACAAGGAACAAAATTGTCAATCTAGTTTGAGGATGTTTATGAAAAGTTATGAATTACCTGTAAAGTATCTGTGAACCCGAAACAGAGAGATCATATTTCTCCTCTTGTTGCTTGTAATTTCAGAGTATTCAGGCTTCTGTTGTGAAATGTTTTCTCAACTTGAAATCTCAAGGTTTCTCATGCATGGAAAGAAGTGGCATAAAAATGTATACAACTGATGTCACTGTAAAAAAGACCAATGAAATTCATGGTGTTATTCTTGGAAGATAAACTAAAAAGAGATAGTATGGTAGATCTCTTGGTTTACTCTTTGCATAGTGTTTTGGTTAAGATTTTGTTTGGCCACATGTACCCTATACCTGAACTACGGTGGTTAACCAAAAGGGTTGAATTTTCGGCCTTAGGGAGTTTGGAGGTAAGTATCCAGTGTCACTATTCAAGAATATCATCAAAGAACCAGTACCCCTCTTTTTTCTTGTTCTACCATCTTTTATATTTGACTTTCATTCTCATGGGCATCATGTCCAAGCTTCAGGGTAAGGACAAAAAGCAAAAAACAAACCAACAAAAAAACCAAAAGGTAACTGTTAGTTTACTCTGTCCCTTTGTACTACTACTAATTTTTTTCATTGTTGTTGGAGTCTCACTCCATCGCCCAGGCTGGAGTATGATGTGCAATCTTTCCGCCTCAGTCTTCCAAGTCACCAGAACTACAGGCACCTGCTACCATGATTTATTGTAGACATGAGGTCTAACCAGGTTGCCCAGGCTATTCTTGAACCCCTGGACTCAGGCAATCCCCTCACTTAGGCCTCCCAAAGTGCAGGGAATACAGGCTTAACCACCAACTAATAATTTTTATAAAGCTTTCCATAATCCCACCTAGTAGGGCTGTTCTTATATCTCATTGGCAACAATCGAGACACATAACCATACCTACCTGCAAGAGAGTTGATATAAATATTTTAAAGTGATGATATAGCTACCTTGAATTTTGATTTTTGTTAGTAATGCTAAAGAATAGAATAGTTATAGGGTGGAAAGCCAAAATTAGGAATATGATTAATGCCAATGAGAAGGAAAGGACACACCTTTTCTTTCTTCACAGATGTTATACTTGATATAAAAGCTCAAATGTTCTATATTTCATGAAATTTTTCT
The DNA here is from genome assembly GCA_027257055.1 of Cephalopachus bancanus. Lineage (NCBI taxonomy): Eukaryota > Metazoa > Chordata > Mammalia > Primates > Tarsiidae > Cephalopachus > Cephalopachus bancanus. The sequence goes on along the minus strand of JAPVLO010000121.1, from coordinate 2,868,293 downwards.
TTATTCTCATTGTTTACTCTGTATTTCTATAGCACTTTGTCCTTTACTTTAAATAGCTTGTCACTGATCCCATTGTAGTTAGTTGTTTACAGGCCTGTTTTCCTCATTTAGACAGTAAGGTCCTCAAGAATGGTGGCCTAGTCTAATTCACTTTTGTAATCTCATTACTGACTATCATGTCTGGCATACTAGTGGGAACTAAAAATATTACCTGGGTAAATTTAGGGACAAAGTAAGGTGAGGTAGGTCATGATTCCTAGGAAATGGCCTCTGAGATTCTGGGGTCTATTCACATGTCTCTTCCCCAAACTTCTTGGAATCCAGTCTTCCATTCTTCTCCTCCTAAACTCTTGACCATTCAGAGCCCCCATCCCCCACCTGCACCTCTCACCCTCAAATTTTGCATATACCTTTAAACTGGGTGAGTTTTTTCTTCACAAAGTGGATGACCAGCACTGCCTGAAATTCTGTCCTTTGGAAGGATTACCCTTTACTTTATAGTATAGTAATAAGCCCCTTTTGGCATGTACCACATACTGAACTGACTCATCTGTAAATAAAATTCATTTGCTTTCCTTCTCAAAGATCTGGTCAAAGGACATTCCCACCCCCAGTGGGGCCAAATGTGTGAGCCGAGGGAGGGTCATGGCTATAGCAGTTACAGATGACATGGGCGCTGGCTGTTTGCTCACACAGCTTGCTTGCACTTTCTGACCATGCTTGTGTCTGGTCTCTAATAATCCATTTCTGTGTTATGCTTTTGATTTGATTTGTTTGAAAGAACGATATATAACCTGAAGGCCAAATTTGGCCTGCTTTGGAAATAAGTTTTATTGTAACACAGCTATACTTTGTGTCACAACAATTTAATTATTGTCTAGCTGCAATAGGGGTGAGTAGTTGTGATAGCAATCCTATGGCTCCCAAAGCCTAAAATATTTGCTGTCTTAGCTTTTATAGAGTAAATTGGTCCATCTCTGGTTCAGGGAAATCTGGGGTTTCAAGATTTTTGACCAAATTAACTCATATCCTCGTACTAATTTTCAGGTTTCTGCTCTTTGCCAATTAGGACTTCAACCTTGGCAGAGAAGTCCTTGAAGCCTGAGAATTCTGCTTTCTCTGGAGCTGGGCTACTAAGTCATTGAGTACTTGGTTTGGATCTCAGCTTTTTCTGCCCTTTGACTGCGGGAGATGACAATATCTTTATAATGCCAAAAAACTTTGTCTTTCATAACTGACTTATATTGGTAATAAATCACCTTCAGCTTTTCATTGTTTTTCTCCAATGCATTGATGGCTCCCAGGAGCAGTCATCCAATTTCTTAGTCCATATAATTATTCTTTTTCATGAACATCTTAACTCTCTGAGGTATGTATTTGCCAGTGCTTTTTTTCTTCCTCCTAGTATTTCAATCCAGTTTCCCACTCAAGGCTGGCTTCAAGTGTTTATAACCTGTGAAGTGGTATAGGGTCCATGGTTAGCTTAAAGCTATACTTTTATCATCTTGAAATTCTTAATACTTTTATCTTTGAACTTTATTTTGTAAGTGAAGTCTGATGGGACAATGGAGATATTCATGAGCACTGCAATGAGATATGCAAATATGCACATCCATCATTCCCTGCCATTTCACGAGCATAACATTTTTGGTGCCCAGGAACACAGAATTCTCTCATCATATGTGGGAGTTCAAGGAGTTACAAGGCAAGTGGAAGATAAGAATTTTAAGTTTGTAACTGAGTAAATGAGTGGTGCTGACAGCCCCGAGAGACCACACTTTCCAACTGAGCCCGAATTGCTTCAAATGCAGAAAGAGGCAATGATAGATACATGAAAGGCCAAGGAATGCTATGTATAATTTTTTTCTTGTGTTACTTTCTTGTATTAGCCAGGCACTTACTGAAAATGATAACAAAAGGAGAGAGAGAGAGAGAGAGAGAGAGAGAGAGAGAGAGAGAGAGAGAGAGAGAGGACATTGTTTCATTGTTTCTTTTCTTTCCAATCCTTCCTTACTCATCAGTAAGGCAGATAGTGTTGTAGAATGTGTGTGTATTAAGTCAAATGAAACAGTTGAGTAAGTTTTGTAGAGTGTTTCCATTACTCTGCTAAGAATGAACTGCACACATACGCATAAGCTAGGAAATATGAATTGTGTACTTTCAGTGTGTCTTAGTCCATTTGATCTTCTATAACAAAATACCATAGAGTAGGAGACTTACAAACAACAGAAATTTACTTCTCATGGTTCTGGAGCCTGGGACAACGGTAAATAGCAAAAGCAAATAAAAACTTCATGAGATGTCTGGAGACTACAGAAGAAAGGAAAAAAGCTTTATATTTAGGACCATCAGTGGCACTTTTCCCCCACTTGTTTGTTTGTTTGTTTAAACAGGGACCCCACATTTTAATTTTGTCCTGGTTCCTTCAAGTTATGTAACTACACCATTGTGCAGTTCCTTCAAGTTATGTGCTGGTTCCTTCAAGTTGTGTGCTTTCACCATTGTGAAGTTTTTCACAATTGTATTGTATGCTAAGGTCAATCAGTGCAACACCTGCTACAGATCTTCACTGCTGGCCAATTGATGAGAGGTCCCGCTCCATAATTTCATTTTAGACTCTGGTTCTCTGGACAACATCTGGAAATGATCTTAGGTTTGGTTACCTGGGGGAAGGCTCTAAGAAGGAAATTTGCTCATAGGTGCACCTGGGAATGAACAGATTATCTATGAAAGGTGAGGGGAGTGTGAGGTCACAGGAAAAAGTTGCGTTATAACGTAATGGGGATAGGAATGTTTGAATGAGCTTATGTAGATTTCTAGAGCTGGGATGACCCTTCGGACCTGTTCTAAATGAGTCAAGGGGCCTGCACCTTTCTACCTGCCCATTTGTCAGTCTTGGGATGCAGGCTACTCCCAGGAAGGGGGTAAAAACCTTTGCTGAGGCATTCTTTTACAGCTGTGGGCAATTCATGGAAAGGGACTTAGTTGAAAGCAACAGAATCTAACACATTCTAGCAGCTAGAAAATGAGTACTTCAGTTTTGAAGGAGTCTGGGTAGCACAATGTCTACTGAACAAAGTCCATGCATACTGTTATCATCTGGAAGGCATCAACATACTCAAGAGAAGGTGAAAGTTTCCTTTCAAACTTCCAGCTTTTTAAAATTCAGACAATGTAGAGCATGAAAGAAAAATGTTGCTGTCAGATACACGACATAATTACTTCAGTGGTTTAAATATGTTTATTATATTGGAGTCAGGTGATATCAGTTTTAGTGTAGAAAATCAGTACTTTGTTTTTTAAATAATTGTCTCTTTTTTCTTTGTTCCAGGGGTTCAGGCTCAATGCCTATTTCATCCACAGTATTCACTTCATGTAGAAGCTAGCATATTCTTTCTAAAAAGTGTTAACCTTGTGACTCTATTACAATAGGAAAGGAGTCAAACAATATCAACTGCATGATACTACTGTTAGAAACCATAACACAAAAGTCACAGAAGAGCCTGCAGTATATGAGTTTTAGAATGAAAAATAATAGATCCCGTGGTACAAGTTAGTACTGAGCCATGAAATATGATGCCTGGTCCTATGTGACACCTGGTATAGAAGCTGAAAGGAAGGTATGCCATGTCAGGGATTTTCCCAGATTCTTTGAGAATTTCTCCACCATTATCAGCAGCTCCTTTTAGACATACAAAACATATGCACCATACACTGCCAGGGTACTATTCTGGGGCTAGCCTATTAGTTGTTCCTTCTCAATGGTATAATTCTGGGTGAAAGGGGAGATCAGCAAGAAATCAATTTTTTTCTCTCCACCCAATCAGGAACTCTGTATTTCCTGGTTTGCAGGAAAGAATCAGGTTGTTTGGTCACTGGACAGAGTATTCAATGTTATGGTGAAAGTCTGGCTCTGTCTCTATGTAGCTTTCCCAGGATAGTAGAGTCAGAAGGAGAGATCAAACTTGCTGAGACATAGAGGAAAGCTTAAAACTCCAGTCCAGCTCCAGGCTGGGCTTCTCAGACCTCTTTTTTTTTTTATCTTATTGCCCCTACTCTAGCCTGGGATGGAGCAGAGAAGGGGCTGTTGGAGAATGATATTTAACCACTAGGTATAATCTTGATTACTCATTTTTAACCCTGAAACTGGCTGGTTTCGTATAGTTAAGCAGAGTATGAATTGACATTAAATAAACTCAAAATAGAAGAAACATGTTTTATGGAGTAGAGAGAGATGTTGGCATATTATTGTTGCATTTTAAATGGCCAAATGCATTTTAAATGTGGGCTAAAGTCTTGTCATCATGAGCAGAGCAGGTTGTCCATCAGGATATCCACAGGAAGACAGTACACGGAAACTAACCATCCCCCTTACCAATGCCTGCCTGCGTCTTCATTGACACAGGAACAAAATCCCGATTCAAAAGATTAAAAATTTTCATAAAAGCCTTGTTGGCAAGGCAGTCAGTCACTGTACTTTTACCTCATCATTGCCACCTTCCTCCTTACTTTCTAGTTTCTCTAGTTCCTAGGAAACACAAAATTGTCATGACATTCAAGATACTTTCTCTTCTCATAAAACAATAATCGCATTGTAAACCCAAGAGTACGGCAATAGGTGTCTTTCTGGTCCTTTATTAATGTCGCTGGTATTTGTCTAGCCTTAAAAAAGCTCTTGGCTCAATATCCTACTCATATTTTTGGGCTATGACTTGCTAGAGTTGTCAGGACAAGTACAACATTTTCCTTTCAGCATTCATTACAAAAAAAAATCGTATTGTATTTCTTAAAAGTAACTGGTGACTCATCTCCTTTTTTGGGATAGAGTTATAGCTTATGATGTGGCCAATGGTGTATTTTCCGGTTATGAAAAATAATGTAAATGTTCAGAGACTGAGAGATGCTGAGTTTGGGTACGAGTTGTATTCATTCACATGCCACACCTACAGGATGCTGGGGGAACTGTATAGATGTGTTTAATGAATAAGTCTGTGCCGGGGTCAGTGGCTCAGCCTGTAATCCCAGCACTTTGGGAGGCCGAGGTGAGTGGATTGCCTGAGCCCGCGGGTTCGAGATCCACCTGGGCAACTTGGCAAGACCTCATCTCTACAATACATCAAAAAGCAGCCGGGCGTGGTAGCGCGTGCCTGTAGTTCCAGCTACTTGGAAGGCTGAGGTGGAAGGATCGCCAGAGTCCAGCAGGTCGAGGTTGCAGTGGCCGGAAGCGGCCACTGCACTCCAGTCTGGATGACAGAGTGAGATTCCAACTCAAAAAAATAAAATAAAATAATAAATAAATAAATCTTATGAGTTCTTAGTATAATTCTGTAATTTAAGACAGAACTATAAATTCCAGGTGAAATTGATATTGAGAGAAAAGAGAAAATTGCCACATTAGTGCATAGTTATTTTGACTAATTTTTAAATTTTGTTTTTTTGAAAAATGAAAATAGCCTTTTAAAAAAATAATTACTAATTAAATGTTTGAATATTTCACTTTTTAGGATTACTATATTTATAAGCATGAAAACAAAAATCAGTCATTTATGCTATTGCAGGCATTTGAGAAAAGATAGTGGCATATAAGAAAGAAAACAGGAATTATTTATCATTTCACCATCTAGTGATAATCAGCATTCAGGTATTGGTTTGTAGCCTGACAGTCTATTTTTTCTATGTATACACACAGATGCATTTTGCCAACATAGGATTGTAGAATACATGTTGGTTTGTGGCTGAAAAAAAATCATCAATAAATAAACTACATCATTCCTCACCTTTTCTAGTGAACAAATATACTTGTAAAATGTATCCCTCTTTAGACTGCTTGCTATAGCAAAAGTGGAAACCGTTTCATAGCAAATGAATTGTACATCATTTAATTAGTAATTTGATAGAAAGACTAGAGAGGCAGGAGAAAACACATCAATATTTTGCTTTGAACTTCTTGGTTAACTATATCAAAGAAAAGCTTCTGGGAACAAAATTTTTTTGGCTGTCACAGAGTCCAACAAAATGGTTAAACGTTGTCAAGACCCTCACAGAACATTATGGTGCTGTGGGTTTCCTGGGGACTTGCTGGGTCATCTTAACCAATAAAGAGTATATTCCTCAGCTGGGCTCGGTGGCTCAGTCTGTAATCCCGCGCCTTTGGGAGGCTGAGGTGAGTGGATTGCCTGAGCCCGCGGGTTTGAGACCCACCTGGGCAGTGAGACCTCATCTCTACAATAAATCAAAAAATCAGCCGGGCGTGGTAGCGCGTGCCTGTAATTCTGGCTACTTGGAAGACTGAGGCGGAAGGATCGCCGGAGCCCAGCAGGTCGAGGCTGCGCTGGCCGGAAGTGGCCACTGCACTCCAGTCTGGGCGACAGAGTGAGGCTCCAACTCCAAAAAAAAAAAAAGAGTATATTCCTCTACCCATATTAGCCTGGGTTTTCTGTCAGAAGAGGATATAGATTATATCTGTGATCAATTTCCTTAAACTGCCAAGAAGAACCTAACTTCATATTATTTCCCCCAAAATTTCTTTTTTCATTTTTTTCTAGTTGTATACAGAATTAAAAAAATGAATCAAAACCAAGAATAGCGGTGCGGAGGTTATAAGTTATGTTTTGAAAGTGCTTAATCTTCTTTTTAGCCAAAATGTAGTCTACTTTTAAAATTTGTTTGTGTCACATGTTGCTTGTGTAAACAAAAGGAGATTACTCAGTGAAACTAGAGTCCAAGCTGGGCTCGGTGGCTCAGCCTGTAATCCCGCACTTTGGGAGGCTGAAGTGAGTGGATTGCCTGAGCCCGTGGGTTCGACACCCGCCTGGGCAACTTGACGAGACCTCATCTCTACAATAAATCAAAAAATCAGCCGGGTATGGTGGCGCACGCCTGTAATTCCAGCTACTCGGAAGGCTGAGGCTGAAGGATCACCGGAGCCCTGCGGGTCGAGGCTGCAGTGGCCACTGCACTCCAGTCTGGGCAACAGAGTAAGTCTCCAACTCAAAAAAAAAAAAAAAAAAAGAAAACTAGGGTCCGGCAAAAACTTACCTGTTTGGGGTTTTGTAGAAAACCACAGTAGGCTAAATTTGTCAAGTACTGCCAAAAGTAAGAAAATGGTTGAATTTGGCTGTTTCCTGAACTTGAACTTGATTATTGAGTACCTGAATTGAGTCATAATGTGAATGCTGAGTAGAACTCATAGGCGGTGACTTCTGCTGTCTGCCTGCACATGCCCACATGGCCTTCCAAGTTGATCCAAAGGGGTTGCCTCTTTGCTTTATCATATTCACCTCCCTTGTCTCTGAAATGAAACTTACAACCCAGAGAGGATAAAGCTCCTGGGAAAATAGTTGAAAGACTGAAATTACCAACAGTCTTGGCTTGTGCTATCATGTGACTCTGAAAACCTTTTGCTGATAGAATCATAGGGTTGAAAATGATGGAAAGAGACATTCAGTTCATTTATCTGCCCAAGGCAGAACCATAAATGTATTACTGGTAACCTTGTTTCTGGTTAAAATGCTGTTTCTTCAAACAAGACAACACCTTTTTTTCAGTAATTACTAACTTATGTTTACTTTTGATTTAGTCACAGTAACTTTGTCTTACTGTTGCAGAACAAAAAAGAGATACTGGATTCTGAGTGATTAGGTTTCTCATAAAATTAATTTGTAACACTGATGAAATTAAATAGTAAAAATGATCTAATAGGATAATAACAAGGTAGGGTTCTTAAAGTACACACACATATTTGTCATATTAGCAATAGCAAATAGTCACAGACATGTTTTCAGACACCAGTTTCCCAGTAATTAAGTTATGGTTGCAGTTTTTGGAAAATATGCATGAAAATCTTCTGGAGTATTTTGCCTTACATTCAACTGTGAAAACAATCACTTTTTAATGTTTTTCTCATTCATAGAAACAAATGGAATAAATCGTTTTTATGAGGCTTTCCCAAGTTGGACTCATACCATTTAAAAAATCTTTCATGCTGGGTTCGGTGGCTTAGCCTGTAATCCTGCGCCTTGGGAGGCTGAGGTCAGTGAATTGCCTGAGCCCACCCGCGGGCTCAAGACCCGCCTGGGCAACTTGGCGAGACCTCATCTCTACAATAAAAAAAATAAAAAAATAAAAATTAGCCAGGCGTGGTAGTGCGCGCTTGCAGTTCCGGCTACTTGGAAGGCTGAGGCGGAAGGATCGCCGGAGCCCAGCAGGTCGAGGCTGCGGTGGCCGGGAGCAGCCACTGCACTCCGGTCTGGGTGACAGAGTGAGACTCCAATTCAAAAAAAAAAAAATCTTTCATGTTTTACTTATATTTCCACCTCCAAAATATGTTTTGAACAAAAAGTTTCATGCAAATCAATGACATTCTTTTGGTCACTTTGGACCGACCTAAACTCACATGTAGACTCTGCCCCAAAGAATATTACAACTGGATTTGAGAATTAAGAGATAGATATACAAAGAGTTAAATAGCAAGTTGAAAGTTAACACAAGATGGTTGCAGATTTCCAGATGGGTAGTAAAGACAATTACTTGAGGTCAAAGGTGGCAGAAAATTAATCATATTGTCTCTATTACACAAGATAGCCAGAATAGATAACTTTTAGGAGTTCATTCCAGATCATTATTTAATGATACTACTTATTCACAGTCAGTGTGATTTGGCAAGACTGAACTTACAGAAGCTGTATTTTCTTCCTTGATACTACAATGAAAAACATAAAGGTTGTCATCTTATTGTTTATTGTTTACTGTCCCTCTATGGGGGATAGATGGGTAAAGATATAAATAATACAGAATTTGTCTTGATGCTGTGCCTTTACATATGGCCAACCATAAAACTCATACCAAATTAACATGAGATTTCAAACTCTTTGGTTGGAGGCCATCTTGAACCCACTTGTTCTTCTTACCTTGGTTCTTCATTCTTTTTTTTCATTATTGCTCACTACATCCCCCTTGCTCTAACAGTTTTGGATTTTTTTTCTCCCATTTCTGGCCATGGGCTTGTCCTAAAAGTTGGTAGAAACTATGGCTTTCAAAATTTTAACCCTGTGTAGTCTCAAGGGAACATCTGGTACTGGCTTTTGGCTTTCTGGATATTAAACTGTCTGTGTTGTCATCTAATTTTCCCAAGTATCAGCCCCTAGGTGACTATATCTTAAAGGATGAACTCAACCCACATGAGATAAAGTAGAAGAACATTCTAAAACAAGGTAATAGCATATTCAAAGGGAATACAATCATGAAAGGAATTAATACATTTGCTATGTCATGATGATATATTCAGATATTAAATGATGTTCAGAAGGACTTCTGTGTCTCCATGTATAATTTGTTGGGAAAAATATTGTAGAACCCATAAAGGAGCTGCTATGGTTGTTTTAATGCCTAGGTATCTGTAGGTTGATATTTAGAGCTACTATCTTAGAACTACAAGTCGGTCTTTATTACTGTTGGCACTTTGAACAAAATCACTCTCTTCAATATCTTCAAATACTGCTGTAGATCACCCTTGATCATTTGAGATGTTTTCTGATTTGCCTGTCACCTTTACTGCATCTGATCAAGAACTTCAATCTTCACCATGCTTCTGAAGGGCCCCTTTGAAAGAACTTCAGTCTACACATGCTGCTTCAGCTTTATCCTTTGGTGTAAGTCAATGCCAGATTTTCTGGTTACTTGGACTGACCTGAGGACCAAACTAAACTCATATGCAGATACTACCCTTAAGAATATCACAGTTATATTTGGGAGATATTTGTTTACTACAAAATGTTTCCAACACTCAGTGCCTGCTTCTAAAATCACTGGAGTGTCTTAAGGCAAATTTATAGCAATTTATTCCATGTCCGGTTTTCAAACAATACTTTTTTCTTGTAGTAATAGTGTGCTGCATGTTTATTGCAGCACTATTAACAATAGCAAATACATGAACCAACCGTGTTGCCCATTGAAAGTGGACTGAATAAAAACAAATGTGGTATTATACACAATGGAATATTACACAGCCATAAGAAGGAAAAAATTATGGACTTTGCAGCAACTTGGATGGATTTAGAGTCTATCACAATCAGTGATCTATCACAGAAACAAATAACTATCATGTGTTTTCACTCCCCTGCATAATACTGCATGAAAAGGACTGGTAGTAATGGGTCACTTCCAGGGGAGGAAGGAGGAGCACATAACTCTTTCTACCTTCCTTTCTTTTCTTTTCTTTCCTGTTTTTTTTTCTTTCTGAGATGAGATCTCACTATGTTGCCCAGGCTTGTCTCAAACTCCTGGGCTCAAGCAATCCTCCTACCTTGGCTTCCCAAAATGCTGGGATTACAGGTGTAAGCTACCATGCCTGACCCACTTTTTATTCTTTAAAGAAGATGTAAAAGGTCACAACCACAAGGTAGAACGTGCCACATCAGTTAGGTGTCCACATCAGAGGAGAATCTTAAAATCCTAGTGCAAGAAATGACTGAACACATCAGGAATAGTAGGGATAGAGAAGAGAATGAATATGGTAATTACCTTCAAATGTTTGAAAGTTGTCATCTGACCTGGGCTCGGTGGCTCAACCTGTAATCCCGTGCCTTTGGGAGGCTGAGGTGAATGGATTGCCTGAGCCCACAGGTTCGAAACCCGCCTGGGCAACTTGGCGAGACCTCATCTCTACAATAAATCAAAAAATAAGCCGGGCATGGTAGTGCGTGCCTGTAATTCCAGCTACTCGGAAGGCTGAGGTGGAAGGATCGCCGGAGCCCAGCAGGTCGAGGCTGCGGTGGCCGGGAGCAGCCACTGCACTCCAGTTTGGGTGACAGAGTGAGACTCTAACTTAAAAAAAAAAAAAAAAAGAAAGAAAGTTGTCATCTGACTGTATGTTCTCAAGGGATAGAATTAGAATCAATGTTGAAGACATGAAGTAAAAGATTTGGGCTCAGCATGAGCAAGAAATGTCCAATAAATAGAATTGTTCAAAGATTAAACAAACTCAGTTGGAAGTTCTTCATCACTGAAATTATAGTAAAGGCTGGATGCAAGCATAAGGGAAGTGAAAGAATTTGGGGGTATGTCTTTTTTTACAAGAGCATATGAATGTCTACTATACTCCGGGGATAGTGTGATAATTTAGGAATGCAAAAGTAGCATGAACTAAAGTCTTGCCTTAAAAAAAAACTTAACCTAGTGAGAAACACATGACAACTGAGGCAGACATGCAAACAAATGCAAGGCAGCATTATCAAATTGTAATGTGTTTGGTTTTCTGTCTTCCCCACTGGGATCTAAGCTTCTCAGGGGCAGATATTGTGTGTGTTTTGTTTACCATTGTATCTCCAGCATTTAGCCAGTGCCTGGCACATAGTAGGCACTCAATAATTTTTTGTTGGGGAATTTATTGAATAATACACAGGTCTATTCTGGTTGTGATTAATATGGCAGACTACTAAAGAGAGAATGTTTACTGCTATCTGACAAGATGAGAAGTGTTCAGAGAGAAGGCGATTCTCCTCCTCCTCTAACCTCAGAGTATGACCAGATTTGGAGGGGGAGTTTATAGTCAAGAAGAAAGAGTATCTAAGCTTGTTTGAAGACTAAGGTGTGAAATGCTGTTGTACATGCTAAGATTATAAGCTGCTTCACAGTGTTGGATCATATGATTTAGGGCAGGGAGTAGTCGCAGACAAGTCTGAAAAGGCTGCAGGAGACTGAATCATGGGTTTTAATGAATAGAGTAACACGATCAAATTTTCCTTTCAAGAAGAAAACTCTGGCAGCAACATGGGGGGCAGGGGAGGGCGGGGGGTGGGGGGTGTTGGAAGGGCAAATTGAGTAAGACCAAAGTGGACATAAGAAGTAATTGGACTCTATTGCAATTATCCAGGAAAGTGATGAGGAATATCTGGAAGAGAATAGTGGCAGCAAAGATGAAGGGACAAAGATAAACTTGAGAGACATATAAGGTGTGAAATTTATGAGACTTTGTGATTGATGGGATGTGGGTAAGGGTGGAGCTGGTAAGGTGGTGATGGCCAAAGTGAGAGAATGTCATCTAAGTTAGTAAGTCATGGTCACATAACAAGGCCTGGAAATATAGGACTTGGGAGACGTTAGTTTATTCAACAGAGAAAGCCTGGTAGAGGGAACCTGATACTATGGAATAATGGTGTGGGCAGAGAATAGAATTACAAGTCATTAACATATACTAAGGTTGAGCTGAGTGGATGAAGTTGCCAAAGATGAGTGTGCAAAGTAAAGTAAAAAGAGACATGAGGAAAGCATCTGGGATTGGGATTAAACCTTATCATCAACTAGGATATGACACCAATAAGAGCCTCATTTCTAAGCAGGCATATCATGAGAGTTTGGCATTGAAATGAGATAGGGTATATTCACAGAGATGTCTCGTTTTGACTGGCAATATCTATCATTGAAAAGTGCCATCGATAAGGGTAAGGCATAACTGAAGAGTGATGTCATGTGGAAAAATGGTAGCACTTTGAAAACAATCTTTCAGAAGAAACCTCATAGAGCAACAGTTCCATATTTATAAAATGTCAGTAAGATCTATAGCAGACCACATCTCTACAGTAAATCAAAAAATTAGCCGGGCGTGGTAGCGCGCGCCCGTAGTTCCAGCTACTTGGAAGGCTGAGGCGAAAGGATCGCCGGAGCCCAGCAGGTCGAGGCTGCAGTGACTGCGAGCGGCCACTGCACTCCAGTCTGGGCAACAGAGTGAGACTCCAACTAAAAAAAAAAAAAAAAAAAAAAAAATCTATAGTAGAGATAACATATTTTCCTTTTTTTAAGCCATCCTTTCTCCAGAGGGCTATAAGTCCCTAAAATTTATTTTTTCTTTCTAGATTGAAGCTACTGAGAGTTAGATATATTATTACCTAAGGATGATTTATTTAATTAGTTTACACTAGTAAGGAGTAGGGTTAAATTTGGGCATACCATTGAAATGGGCATCCTTTGATAATCAAATGTCTCACTGTCAAACTTCATGAGTCTTCAATGTTCTCTCTAGTCTACAGACCATTTTTTGCTGTCTCTAATTCTTGTACAAAAACAAACATGCAAATAAACAGATAATACGAAAATACACTAGTTTCTTCCTTCTTTTTGTATAACATATATAAGCTTTTTGATTCTTCATTGGCAGCTAGTTGGCCTTCTGAGACATAGTTATGGAAAACATCCAAAAATAAGCTTAATTTCTAGGGAGGAACATTGTGAAATCAGTAAGAAAGCAACCTGACTGATCCAAGTGAGAAAAATGCCTTTTTAGTTGGTGGATGCTCCAAGCAAAAATGCTCAAAGGGACCCGAGAATTCTTTTTCTCACTTGACTCATATTCAGTTGAATTTCATGTCTACTGAAACTTGGATGATGAGCATCACCGAATGCAGAAGCTACGTTCAGCAGAACGATTGCTCACCACGGGGCAGCTCACTCATTTCCTTGACACATGCTCTTGTTTTGCTATGAACATAAGTGACCTTAAAGACATTTTTAAAAAATTGTAGCAACAAGGGACTTGAAAAACAAAACTCATGAGACAGCTATCTCTCTTGGCTCCAGAAGAGCCTGCTTCTTAATTGCCCCAAGAAAGATAAAATGATGTTACTGACCCCACTTCTCAGGAATGATAAATGGATTGCTTCAGCAATAAATGCAAGAATAGATACTGACTAAGAATACTTTGAGATTTATTTTTGCCTTATATGTTTATAATGGATTCAACCAATTAAGAGCTACACCAAACTCGGCTTCAAGGTATCACTTACTTTTTGAACATTGCAAAGATTTCAACGATAAAATCACCAAAGACCTCTTGCACACTTTTAACATCTCTTCTCCTTCTCCAAGTTCCATGTAAACAAAGACTGTTTCTTGCATTGTACTATTAACTGTGCCAGATTATCAATTTTTCTCCTGAACAAAGTTTGGATGCCTTTCTTACAATTTCCTTGTAATACAATTATGATATTTTGAAGGAAATAAGAAGTCATTGAGAAATATTTTTTAAAAATTACTGGCAAAGACAACTGCTTAATTCTGAAAAGAATCAAGGCTTAGAGCTTAAGGGATAAAAATAAATAGAAAGAAGTATATCTCCTATTTGGTCTTGTAGAGAGAGCAGGTTTATTTTCTACCTGCATAAGGCAAATATATTCTCCATCTCTAAAAAAATCATTAAGTAAAATTCCTTATGAAAGGTGATTGTGGTAGAAAGCATCAGAAGTTTTTTGTTTGTTTATGTATTTATTTGTGCTCCATATTTTTTCTGAAAAGATTTAAGTTCACCAGGAGAATATGCTTAAATGTTTTAAAGGTTTGTTACAGAAAAAAAATATTGAAGCATGTTACTTATCAATTGTGTTTCTGAATTAGATATGAACTATTTTTTAATAAAATAATTTGAAGGACAATTTTTATCTCTATGTGGTTATTTAATAACTATTTACTGATTCTGTTTTTTGTATAGCCTTAAGCACTGGGGACCATGTAGAATTTAAGACTAAGTTGGACCTTCAGCCATTCATTGTATGTGGGAGCTTAGTTGATTATTATTTATAATTAGGGAGAAAATTGTTCTTGTATTCATCAGATGCTTTATTGTTTCAATAGACTAGTGTTTTCCAGAATTTGACTAATCATCACATCATCAGAGACACTTGTTAACCATAAAGATTCCCAAGTCTCATTCCTGGACCTTTAATCTAGTGGGCATGTGGGGTGGTGATGAGACTCTCTAATGCTATCAAGTAGTCAGGTGATTCTGATAATTAGCAAAGTGTAAATAGCAAGGTAGAGGAGTCTGAACTCTTTCTGGACAGGGACTGTGACTTATTTACCTTGGTGTTTGGTGCTTTGCATAGGGCTGGGCGCATAAGATATGCTCAGTAAATGTTAAACAGAATAGTAACATCTCCACAAACAGCCTTTCTGGAAGGACTAGTTTCTTGTTATAGTTCTAACTTCATTGCTGTGAAGTTCATCTTCAACTCTTCATTCCTTGGTGTTTTATCCACATGGTATAAACATGCCGCCTTTCTGCTTATCACGTCTTAGCACCTCTTGTCATCTAAATCAATAGAATCATTCTGAATAGAAAATTAATTACACAGAAGCCTATTACCTAGTGTTTTTTGGCTTTCGGCTAGGGGATCTTTATGTAGCAAATAATTTTTAACAATATTATAACTTGGGTTTATGTAACATCTTTCTCAAGGACTGAAATTCTTCTTCAGACATTATTTAGCAAGCACAATCTGTTCATCCCTTTGTAGGTGTGTATGTTGTTTTAAGGATGCCTTACACATGAGTCTAGTTGATTGGACCACCAAGAATTTAGTGGCAATGATTCTTCCACCTGGTTACTGGGCCTCAGGGTGCCTGAAAAAGGTGTGTCCCAACAAGCAAAGGCATCTTCCTTTCAGACAGGCAATAGTTTGACACTTAGTTTATAACTAGGTGTTACCTTAACTGGAGTGGTGAAACAGGGTTGGGACAGGCCAAGGGAGGAGTGTCCTGGCAAAAAGGATGCGGTTGATGCTAGAGGCTTGTGACAGACTGACCTGAATCTCAGATGAGAGGACAGGATGACTCTGACCCAACAGGTCAGAAATGACGTTTGGTAGAAAGTGAAATTGAGGACTAGATTGCTGTAGAAGTTTCCCTGAGGTCACTGTCTGGTTGACACAACCATAGATAGAACTGAACTTTGACCTACAATCCAGTCACCAGACCACATCCTGCAATGAGAATACTCAACATCCTCAAAGGTCTAATCAGTACATCTGGCAGGAATGTGATTTGACATATCACTGTGTTGTCTGGGCAAGGCTAATTGAAAGTTTGTCCTCTGAAAACTATTTTCCGTCTATTGAGACCTAGATTCTGGGAGAAAAATTCCTGAGTTATTCATCTTATTGCTTCCGGGAACACATATGTTAAAGAACACTTCTTAGTAAAAATAAATTTCCATAGACAATTACCAAGCACTGAAGCTTTTCCTGACAAGGCATGAATTTTTATATTGTTGATTAGTAACCGATACTAGCTAGCATCAGATAATATTACATCAAATTTCTCTTTGTTTGTGGTTTAACTTTTGCATATTCTGAGAAGACAAGTATGAATCACAGGTATTCAACTATCTAACAGGTTCCCAGTATTTGTCAATCTCTGCAGTAACTTGAAGTTTTCCCATTTGGCTTCAAGCCTATGAGCCCCATAGGCAGCGTAAGATGCTTATGGAAACTCAGAGTGTGTGAATTACTTCCAGGATCTTTGAACCCCAGGGGTGGTAAGTGTTTTATATAGTGAGGAGTACTAAGGAGACTGCTTCCTCCCCCAACTCCTTTCTCATCCTTTCCCATCCCATCTTTTCCTCAGACATAAATCTTATTCAGTGTTTTGATTGAACTCATTAACCCCCTATTAAGGAGGCTATGGATAATGGAATGAGAATTACATTTTTCAGAAAGTTTATGAGTTTCCCTTTAGAAAGAGAAATCTAATGATGTAACCATTGAAGAGGATTTCTCTAGAATAAAGAGAAATTCTTATTTTCAGTGCATAAGGAAGGTCAAAGACTGTATGCAGCAAAGAGTAGTACCCAAGTAACAACTATCATCTATCATTTTTGACTCATTATGTGATGTTGTACAAGCTATTTTTCTCCTCCTTCTGGTCTCTGATAAACCTAGGAAAAGCCTATTACAGAATACAGGGAAGCTACATTTGTTTAGTATCTTTTATAGTCAGGGAATTTATTTCTCATCACAACTCTGAAGGGTAGATATTTTCACTGCCATTTTACCAAAAAGACTAAGCCTGGAGGAGGTTAAATACTTTTCCAAGATTACCCAGTTAGTCGTGCTAGCACTTGAATCCTTGTCTGCCAAGTTTCAGAACCCAAGCAGCACACTTCGTAACAGGGAGTTGGGGAAATAGGTAGATGTCAAAAGACTGTTTTTTTGGCTTCACTTCATAGCCAAGTGTGTGAACTTAGCAAATTTTATTCTTTCCATCATTTATCCTCTCCTGCAAACTGCCTGCTCTTGTTTTATCCCACAAGTAAATTTGTGAGGGTCCTATTTACAAACCTGGTACCAAAATTTCAACCATAGCAAGAGACCTAAGGACATCAAGGAACACTCCAAGCAGCAATATTCAGTTATAAAAACCAAGATTAAGAGGTTTGATGTAGAGCTTACTCTGAAGGTGAATGCTTAGGTAAATGCCCAGTTGGCCCTAGAACTGGGTTTAGATCAGTATTAATAATATTATAACTTGCATTTGTGTAATATCTTTCTCTAGGATGGAGCTCCTTTTTCAGACATTATTTAGCAAGTACAATGTGTGAATTTCTCTGTAGACATATATGTCGTTTTAAGGATGCCTTACACTTGTCTTAGTCTAAACTATGCTTGGGTATAGCCCAGTGGCTTGTTTTGTCTTTCTAAGAGCCTTGAGAGAAGCATTTCCAGGTCTGACTCAGTGGAGTAAAAACAGCAGTTTAATGCAGTGGTCAGTTTACAGTGGTTAATTTAAGAATTGTCACTAATCCTTTTTAAAGTTTTCTAAACTCTAAGGGTCTTGGAACCTAGTCTAAATTGCTTTAAAGATGTAAGATTTTACCTTTAAAGAAATATATGCCCTGAAAACTTTATAAAAAAAGTCAATCAGGGAAGTCACTGTATAAGTCATCTTCTCTAAATAAAAGATCAATTTGTTTTTTGGGGTTTTTTTTTGAGTTGGAGTCTCACTCTGTCATCCAGACTGGAGTGCAGTGGCCGCTCCCAGCCACCGCAGCCTCGACCTGCTGGGCTCCGGCGATCCTTCCTTCTCAGCCTTCCAAGTAGCCAGAATTACAGGCATGTGCTACCACGCCTGGCTGATTTTTTGATTTATTGTAGAGATGAGGTCTTGCTGCCCAGGCGGGTCTCGAACCCGCGGGCTCAGGCAATCCACTCACTTATCAATTTGTTTTTAATTTATCCAAGCCACTTTCTAGTGAACTCAAAATGAGATTTAATTTTTAAAGATTTGCATTTCACACAGATTGAATAAGGCATACCTGTCTTTTGCAGCATCCCATAGTAGCAGGAACCTGATAATCTGTCAGAAAAATATTATTTTTTTTATTTTGACTTTCCCATTAGTTATCTGTGTGTCCTTGGAAAACTCACTAACCTCTCAGAATTTCATGCTCATCGTTTGTAAATGAGGAGATAGGATTAGTTGACACCATAGGATCTCTTCCAGGTCTGAAATTCTGTTATCTTATTGTATACCGTTTGTTTTCTGGGGGAAGGGGGCCTCAAAACTAATGGTTTTCCTATAGAATCATAATATATCATATATACTATTACTACAATTAATTCCTTGTTAATTCATGCTATGGTATGAATTCATTTGCTATTGGAAAGAGCTCAGAAAATATCACATTGCATATAAAATTTTATAAAGGAATGGTTTGTGGTTTCAAGTATTTTATGAAGAATCAAGTATTGTACTTGTCTGTTAAGTTGTTTAACACATACAAAGAGATGAGGAATACACAGACTATGGAAGCTGGAGTAACTTTAATTTTATTCAAGAACGAACATTTTATTTTCCAATATTTTGGTGTTGAAATTGTAATCATGCTTTTGTCTCCTTCTTCTTTCCTTTCTGGCCAGATAAGCAGACATGTTGTTTTACATAGCAAGGGTGTTGATGGTGTCTGAGAGGAAAACAATCTGGTTTTTGAACAGATTGTTTTTTATGGGTCAGCACTTTTGTGACTATAGCAGACCGTGACTGATTAAGACAAATGGTTGTTGGATGACTTGAAGGAAGGAGAGGTTCGTTCAGTGAGTGACTATACAGGACTTTGAGAGCTGCAGGAGTCTTCATGTATTGTGCAGAAACTCCAGCTATAGAGACAGAGGCTTGGCAAAATTCGATCTCAAAATCAGACACCCTCTGAAATATTTCAGTTTCTCAGCTGAAAAGAAGTGAGGTTGATGATCCTCTAATTAAACACAACTCTGATAATACTAAAGAAATGTGATAAATGAATATAGTGCATAATCTTGCATTGAACTTTGGACTGAACTTTATACAAAAAATTGTATGAAGCATGTCACTGGAACAAATGGCACAATTGGATTATGAACTGTGAACTAGAAAATAAAACTATATCAATGTTAAATTTTCTGATTTTAATAACTATGCTGTGGTTATGTAAGATAATCTTTTCTTCATAAGTAATACACATAGAAGTATTGCCCTCTAGGAGGAAAAGGGTATGATGTATGCAATGACTCTTAAACAGTTTATTAAAAATTATACATACAGATAATAATAAATAAAGCAACTTAGCTTGCAAATTCTCTATACTTTGATTAAGATAAAAAGTTGCCAGAGAAAGAGTGAAAGAGAGAGAGACAGAGAGCTGATTTTGCAGAATTGCAGGGAAAATGTTAACCAGTAACAAGTTTATTACTTCCCTTTCACCCAGTACCAGCAAGCTGGTGAATGTCTATATAGAAATTCAAAGATTTAGCTGAAAATAAAAGCTCTAAACTCAGTGGTACTATGAAACCATAAGTTTTTTCATCTCTCGATACACAACATCACAATCTGTTCTTTTGTATCATTATCCTTTGTTCTGGATCAGCCTGGGTAAGAGCTTGAGTTAATCAGTTCCACTCCTTCAGAAAAGTCCTTCTAATACCTTGACCGAAGTCAGAAGAAATATATGTAAACTCTCCCCGGGAATTGGGGAAGACCAGTATTTTTCAAGCCTGTGGGTCCTTTTCTGTTGTAGGCCAAGATCTATGGATTATATTTCACTTTTCTCCCACCCTGGCTTAGTCTTTTCTCCATTTTCTTAGCAAAAAGGGGGGTGGGAACAAATCCTGGCTTCCATGAAGCCATTTTTAGGAGGGTAGGGCATGCAATTTTAGTCATCTGAATCACCAGGAAAAATACTGCACCATCAATAATACTGTGCAGCATTTTTTTTTACCTTCTTAAGGATCAAATTAAAATGTACACATCTAATCCTGCTTTCCTTAAGACTCTTGCAAAGTTTAGGGTGGGGTGAAGGGGAGAGAGGGATCAGGAGCTAATAGAGAGGGCAACACTATGGGTCTTTTAATGAGAGTGTTTGTTTTTACATGTGGATTTTCGTTGCTCCTGGAGTATTAACAACATAATGCTGAAGATGCCAGTCTCATATTTGCAATTCCCACCCAAAGAGCTACCTTTGATCTCATCTGGAGTTCATATTCTGGTAGTCTTGGGGAATAAAAGTCTTTTCTTGCTACTTCATGGCTGTAAAAGCAAGTCTGATTTGGAGGCTTCGTATAAACTGCCTGTGAAGCAGACGCTGCTTTGAAGGAATCTGGTCAGCTGTAACATTCCTGCAGGAGGAGGATGGTTCAGAGAATGTGGCTCTTCTTCGAAACAAAGATCCACATCAGAGTTGTGAGGCTAAAGGAGGTTAGAAGGATACTTTTGCCTTCAGGGTGTCCCATCTCAGCCATTGGGTACTAGTCTGGGCAGGTAATGCTTTCGTTGACACCTTCAGGATGAACAGACAGGGAGAAACTTGCAGTCATTTTTCTTGGCAGAAGCCACAACCCAACCCAACTTAATTATGTCTGAGAAGAAGAATAGTGTCTGGGCACCTGCAATTTTCAATTTGGTACTTCATTTTCCAGTGCCAAGTATTCTATCAAGCCATTCACATGTACCTCCATAAAGCTCCTTTTTGGTTTCATGTTAGACAATGGGAATACTGAGTTTATAAACTTCCATACAATTGTTTCTGTTCACTGGGAACTTCGTATGTGCCAGAGCTGATTAAGTTATGTTCATGCATCCTGCTATTTAATCTTCATAACAACACTGTGAAGAAGGTATTATTATTGCTCTTACCTAGCAGTTGATAAAACTGGGGCTTAGAGAATGCCTTACTCCAAAGCACATGATTAAATAATGTGGATTGGTGCTTGAAATTAATCCCATCTGCCCAAAAGACTAAAAATTGAGCCTGCCAGACTTTGTATAAAATTCTATCTATAGTTACATACATTTTTATTAACATTCCTATGAATTAGAGGGTAGGCATTATTAGTTTTTATTTCTGACCTAACTTCGGAATATTTGCCCAGGACTATAATGTTGTTAGAGTTAATTCCAGAATTGCTATTCTGTACTCTAAATCTCTTCTATTCCCTAATAATAAATGTCACTTATGTTGAGGCTCCAAACAATGTACCCCAAAGTATTGTGTGTGTGGAGTACTTTGAACTGAAGGAAATTGGAAGGGCTTCGGAAGTAAGATCTTTTCCTGCCCTCCTGTCTCCTTCCCCTATTTCTCCCCTGAAACACGTCATAAGAACTAGGATTCCTCTTCCCCAAGGCAGGCAATAGAAACTAGAACTCCTCTCCCCCAAAACAGGCCATTAAGCCTAGAAATGTCACTCTGACTTCCTTCCTCTTTCTCTAAAAAACATCATGTGACAGGTGTACTGTCCTATACACAGAGGAAGGAATGCTTCAGAGAGAAGCCAAGGAGAATCTAAAAGAAAGACTTTTTTGGGTTCCCCCTTCATTCTATTACCATTCGATTACATCCTTTTTGTCCAATCACATTTCTACACAGCTGTCCATTCTTCATCACACCTATGCACGAAAATACCAGTTTTCCCTGGGTCTTTGGGTCTCTATTTCTGAAGGCTCCTGCGTAGCATAAAACTTTGAGTAAATAAATATGTTATGTTTTTCTGTTGCTAACTTGTCTTTTATTATAGGAGTGTCGACAATGACCCTTGTGATGAGTGAGGAAAAGTTATTACTTTTTTGCACTACACTGGCGATGTATTGTCCTTAGAAAAGGCTCTGATTTAAGAATTGTAAAAAACTGATTCAATTACATTCAAAAGTATATAATTTGGCGTTCTACTGACTCCTTCCCCACAAACCATAAGTATGCTCTAGTCTCTCATCTAAAATAAAACATAATGAAATAAAGAAAAAAAAAACCCCAGGAAAATACACAAACCAAACCCACCTCTCTCAACTCTGAATCTTTCCCCAGCTTTATTCTTACTTGTCTCTTTCCCTTAGCAATAAAGCTTGGAAAAATGTCAATGATTTCCATTTTTTGGCATCCTGCTCCCTCTTAAAACTACTACAATCTTTCTCTTGCACACATCTCCCACTGCACTAAACCTGCACTGAAAGGTCATTGATGACTACCCAATATTAAAGTCAATGGATCCTTCCCCATTTCCAAAATGTTATCATATAATTTTCAATTATAAAGAAAAATGGGAAGTACTGTACAATGAATGCCAATATACCTAATACCTAAATTCTACAATTAATATTTATTATATTTTCTTTATCAATTCGTTAGTCCATCTATTTTGTTTAACTGTAACTCTATGTAAATTGCAGACATCAGTATATTTTACTCCTAAGCACTTTAGCATGCGTAACATAGATGAGAGTTCACTGCATTCTGATTTTACTTTGGCATGGTATCTTGTCACATCTCTACGCAAAAATTCCCAAATCTGTTCTTAATTTCTTCTGATCTTAGTATCCAAATGCCTATGGAACAGTTGGCTATCAGCTTTGGTTTTTTCTTTTCCTTGTTACGGTCTCTTCTATACCTTTTCCTTTCAATATGTGGCCTTTTCCTTTCAATATATCTTCTATCCTCTTTTCTTCTTAGATGATGGTGCGTTTGATCTCTCTAGCTTTGGTATACTCTCTCATATATTTTTCATTTTCCTGTATCTTTGGTTCAGTTTCCTAAGAAACAGACAATAAAATGGAAGTTTGCTAGTAGGAGTTTATTGGGGAAGTGCTTTTAGGAACAAGGGAGGGCATAGTCAATCCCAAGCAGAGCCCTTTGGATAGGTCCTCAGAACTGTCTCAAACCAAGGCAAGGTGGCTCAGTCTTTTACCCTCACATCAAGTGGTGATTGGAATTCCAATGTCCACATTGGACCTTTTTGCTGAAGGCTCTGTGGTGTTATGCTAAACAAAGACTCAGCCTTTGAGAAATGCACTGCTGTGAACTGCTGTGTAACATGGTTTGCCCTGGTTAGAAGCTGCACTGTCTAGAATTGATTATTGTCTGCATGAGGAGGAAATCTGCGTGTGTGTGTGTGTGTGTGTGTGTGTGTGTGTGTGTGTGTGTGTCCAGAGTTACCGAGAGGAAATGAGAGATTCAAGAAAAATTGTGGGATGAGGTAGATATAACTTTTTCACTCACTAGCAGAGAGGCCCTAAAGTATGCCTGGATGCCTGGATTGGGAAGTGGGGTTGTTGCAAAACTACAGAGGTTATCTTTTATCTCATAACCAAACCTATTAAACTATTAAACCCATTCAAATGATCATCTTTCCCAAATTATTTTATGAAACCATGCCATACTCTAGAACTTTTATATTTTATTCACCTTCATTTTTACTCATAATGATTTTTCGTTTACTTGTTTTATCAGCTTTTGAGAAGGAGTGTTGAAATTTCTGATTATAATTGTGGATTTATCTATTTCTCCTTTTAAGTTCTATTAGTTTATGCTTTACGTATTTTTGAACACTGGTTTTAACTGCCTATATACTTATGATTATTATGTTCTTTTGACTCCTTTATCATTATTAAATGTTTCTATTTATCCTTATATATTTTGTTCTGAAGCTTACTTTCTCTGATATTAATGTGACCACCTCAGTTTCTTTATGCTTAGCGATTGCAGAGTATATATTTTTCCATCCTTTTACATTTAACCTATCTAAGTCTTTATATTTGAAGTGAATTTCTTGGAAACAGTATATACTTGGGTTTTGGCCTCTTATCTAATCAGGTGATCTCTGTAATTTAATTTGAAAGTTTAAACCACTTACGTTTAATGTGATTGTTGCTATGGTTCTGTTTAAGTTTGCCACCTTGCTATTTTTTTCTTTGTTTTATCACCTTTGTCCTCTCTTCCTTATTTCTTGCCTTCTTTTGAATTGGGTATTTTGTATGACTGCATTTCCTCTACTATTGGTTTATGGATAATAATTCTCTGTTTCATATTTTTGGTGGTTGCAGTAAAATTTATGAAACTCATCTTTAATTTATCACAGTTTACCTTCAAATGATTTTTAAAATTTTTTTCTTGAGTTGGAGTCTCACTCGGTCGCCCAGACTGGAGTGCAGTGGCCGCTCCCGGCCACCGCAGCCTCACCTGATGGGCTCCAGCGATCTTTCCGCCTCAGCCTTCTGAGTAGCTGGAATTACAGTCATGTGCTACCATGCCCGGCTAATTTTTTGATTTATTGTAGAGATGAGGTCTCACTGCCTAGGTGGGTCTCGAACCGATGGGCTCAGGCAATCCACTCACCTCAGCCTCCCAAAGGCGTGGGATTACAGGCTGAGCCACCGAGCCTGGCTTCAAATAATATTTTATTACTTAGTACAAAAATCTTACTTGTTCAATTTACCTTCTATCTTTTGTGGTATTATATATATGTATATAAATATATATAAAATAAAACCTACAATATATAGTTATTTGTGTTTTAAACAGTCACTTACTTTTTAAAGAGATAAAAAAGTTTTTTAAAAAAATTTACTCACATATTTACTATTCTTAGTGCTCTTTATTCATTGGTGTAAATCCAAATTTCTGTCTAGTGTCATCTTCCTTCTGCTTGAAGAACTTCCTGTAGTGCAGGTTTTTTGGTAATGAATTATCTCAGTTTTTGTTTGTCTTACCAGTCTCTGTTTTGTTTTAATTTTTGACAAATATTTTCCTTGGACATAAAATTCTAGGTTGATGATTGTTTTCTTTAATCACATTAAAGTTGTTGTATCATGAAAAGCATGCCCTGGAGTTTTGCATTACATAGCTTGCTTTACCATATGTGATAATCCCATGTCCCAGTCCATGCCCACTGCAGAGCTTCTATACTAGAGTGTGATGAATATATTGTCTTATTCCCAACATTCTTCTTGAATCCTTCTAGTTTCCCATTGGAAACCACAGATAGAATAGAACACACACACACACAGACACACACACGCACACACACACACACACACACACACAACACGTTTCTTCAATCAAATTATAATTATCAGAGAAGTATAGTCTAATTCCCTATGAAAGCAGATACAATTGTTTCTCAAGTTAATATTATCTGCCTGTACACAGCACTTTTCATAATTTTGCAGAATACATTCAATTTCACTTTTCTGATTTTTTATTTACATGCTGTGTCTTACCTGTGAACATGAAATTGGATTAACAGTCTGAATAGATAACAGTGATCATCTAACTTCTTTTGCTTACATAAAGAACTGACAAACTTTTTGAAAGGGTACATTTTCCTTATATTGGGCCACATCAAGTTTTTATTTTTCTCCTAATCAGAAGAAATTTGGCTAGATGTTTGTTTGTTTTTCACTTTCAATTACATTTGTATAATATTTTTCCTCCATTCTTAAAGATAGCACTGATCGTCTTCTCCTTTGGGATCCCACTTTTCTCTGAAGATCATTTATAAATATACGACACTTTACTGTATTTGTTTACGTACACATCACTTTTTAGTCTATCTATCTTTAGAGAAAGACATATTATTTTTATGTTTCCAGAATATAGTATGAGGCATGGGATATACTAATTTTCTTAAAAATCTTTATTGAATGAATGAATGAAACACTAAACAATCATTGTGATGCTATTTCTTGAATCCTGAAATTAATTGAGAATATGTGATGGTCGATCTTTCTCAAATAATTTTGATTTAGCAACATCAACATGATTTCATAATATGCATAGTCAGTCCATTTTGTGAAGTCAATGTGAAAATCACAACAAGAAGCCTGTCTGTAAAAATAAATCTCTGAGAAAAATCTTTCAATGTAGTTAAGACTTTTGGAAAAATCATTTAGTAGTTGCTTTTTGAGAATGTCTGCTGTTAAAAAAAAGGAAATATCTAATAGAAACTGGTGGAGAAGAGTATTTAATTTTAAGCGGCTGGATTCTTTAATTTGTGAGGCCAAACTGTGACATAAAAATGTATGAAAATGGACTGGAAAAAAAGAAAAGGGGTTGGAAACATGACAGTGGTGGTGATCTTTGAAAATTAAAGCCTGTTCATTTAGACCTCTCCAGATTAGAGCCAAAGGGGTCCAGAAATGAAGGCAGAAAAGAGTCTCTGCTATATCTCCTTTTCCATTGCCTGGAATCCAAATGGAATGTTTTGGCCTAATTTTAGAGACCAATAATTTGTCCAATCTAAATAAAAGTTTACGCTTAGAAATGAACAGTAGCCCACTGACAATGATAGACCACAGAAAATTTAATTAAATTATTTTATAAGATGGTAGGATATCTATTAGTAATTCTATAGTTAATATCACAGAAGAACCAAGTATGATTCAGGTATACGAAACCGTTTGGAAAAGAAAAAGGAAACAGAGCATTGTTCTATGCATGTTACCAACAGACTCCTGGGAGGGCATTTATCAGAGATAAACAGAGATATCCAAAATTTAGTATAATTTAATTTGGGAGCTGTTTGTACCAAGAGAAACTTGGCAAGGACTACAAACTATGAACTCAGATTTAAATTTGTTTTTATTATGATTATTATTATTTAGCAAAGAAATAGTTTTGCATGTTAAAAAGACAGCAGAATTAACATTATTCTGGTCACATCTGTGCTGCAGATTTGGCTGTTAGTTAAGTGGCTGCATTTCCTAGTCATAATAAGGTCATGAGTTATTGTGATTATAAATATGATCTAAGTAAATGCATGTGTGTGTGTTCAAATACAAGCATGAATACCCTCACACGAGCCCTCTTATAAATAATGTCCAAATTCTAGCACAAACTAAAGCTAGTGGGTTATTTGCATGTTTGTTTCTTCCTCCAGCAAGTGACTGAAATTAAAAAGTTACTCATAAACCAGTTATACTTAGGACTACAAACTCAGACACTATCATGACTGTGTGTTTTAATTTGATGACCCTAACTTTTGGTGTGTATGCCTTAGCTTGTTATATTTTATTACCATATGTAAATCAGACAGGTTGTATTTAATGTAGTTCTGGGGCATGTGCTGCTGGTAAACTTAAGTTATCATAGAACAGTAGTGACCTTTTTCGCATATGATATCAGATCCGAACCTTCAACCGAGAGGTCTCAGTGATGGTTCTCAGCATGTCCTGTCTTGGAGTCATGCAGCTGTGCTTGCAACAGACTATACTTCCAACCATAAATCTTCATAATTGAGCATGCCTCATGCTCAAATAGGAATTATGCCTTTGATTATATTTTAAAACATTTAAAATCCAGAAATCTAGCTTCCTTTATATTTGTCTCTAAGAGACTCAATATTATGCCCTTTACCTTCTTGAAAAATTTGCATAGTGATTTTTTTTTTTTTTTTTGAGTTGGAGTCTCACTCTGTTACCCAGACTGGAATGCAGTGGCTGCTCCCCGGCCACCGCAGCCTCGACCTGCTGGGCTCTGGTGATCCTTCCTCCTCAGCCTTCCGAGTAGCCAGAATTACAGGCCCGCGCTACCACGCCTGGCTAATTTTTTGATTTATTGTAGAGATGAGGTCTCACCTGCCCAGGTGGGTCTCGAACCCGCGGGCTCAGGCAATCCACTCACCTCAGCCTCCCAAAGGCGCGGGATTACAGTCTGAGTCACCGAGCCCGACTGCATAGTGATTTAAAGAATGTTCTTAAAAAATTTGCAAAGTGGTTTAAACAACTTGGCTCTGTGAGCTGGTATTTCTGCTCACAAGGTACCTATTTTCCCATTTGTGATATGTGGCCATTAATGACATCTACAATGTAAGGTTATTTCATGAAGCCTGTAAAGTGCCTTTTACAGTGCTTGGTGCCTGGTAAGCACTCAGTAAACATAAGTGATCTTTATTACAATTAAAACATTTATTATTATGCTACAAGGGCTTAAGCAATCTCTATCATCTATTTACTCTAAGAAAGTGGTTAGGTCTGCTGAAATACTGGTAACTGTTCAGCTTCATGGAAGATCAAGTAAATGTAAATTGTCATGTTATATGCATCTCAGACACAGGGAAAGAAGCCAGATGTGGCCATAAATTTCACTGGGGCTTTATTTTTTTAAAAGCATAATGATATGAGAACGCTAAGTCAAATAAAGAGCATTATGAAATCAGCACTTTTTAAAATATCACATTAGTAATTACATGGGATTATCCTAGAGCGGTTTCCAAATGACTTTCTCTATCACCCAAACCCATGTATTTTGTACATATGCAAGCATATACTTGCACATGAACATGTAACATCCGGTTATTGATTTAGGAACAAAGACTCCCCAAAGGAGTTTTTAAAACTCTGCTATGTCCCAGCATGCCATTCTATATTTTGCATCCATTTCTGAGTCAGCAAAAATGTATATAGAATCATATAAAGTCTGATAACTCCCCTGCTAGTATAAGAAGTCAGAACCCACACATGGGGGTTGGTATGAATTACTTATCCTATCCTAGGTCTGGAACATATCATTACCACAAAATTCACTGCCTGTGCAATCATCAGGGCTGATGGTAATATAAGAATAGTTGGGGCATGAAACCACAGTAAATTGTCAGGATTGTCTAGCATATGGTGGATCAGGCAAGAGGTATTGCCTTCTGATCTCTAGGGAAGCTATCATACTATAAGCTGGGCACCAGGCCACTAATTTAGGGTTAAAAATTTGAATTGATTCATTGTCACTAACTTGTGATATAATCTGCAGCTAATCACTTGGTTTCTTTTTCTTTTTTTTTTTTTGTAGAGATGAGGTCTCGCCAAGTTGCCCAGGAGGGTCTCGAACCCGTGGGCTCAGGCAATCCACTCACCTCAGCCTCCCAAAGCGAGGATTACAGGCTGAGCCACCGAGCCCGGCCACTTGGTTTCTTTATACGTAGATGAGCATACACTCAGAGGCCTATTTATAGGGTTGCAAACAGTCTACAGAAAGAGCATTAAGGCAGACTAGTCAGCCTCATTCCAAAGTCCTCTGAGTATAAGGGACAAATCAAACTATTCCAACAGAGAGAAAAGGTGTTCCAATCCCACCCTGCCTATGAGTATGTTGTGAGACGATAATGATAAATGAGCTGCCAAATTCTCTTCATAACATGGAGTGGCATCCCTGCAGATTCATCTAGTGGGTACAGAAGCTATGGCCTCTTTCAGTAGCTCTCAGTCTGCTCAGGGCAATGAGAAATGATGGGAATCAGTATAACGTCATAGTAAAGAACTTGGACTTTGGAAACAGATGGTCAAGGGTTTGGATCCCAAATCTGCCATTTATCATTGTTTGGCCTTGGGAAAGTCACTTAACCTTTTTCAAACTGTTTTCTTATCTTTAAAAATGAGAAAAAATAATGGGATCTTTCTCATGGTATAGTTGTGTGGATCATACAATCCTTAGCATATTGAATAATTCATAGTTACCTGTCAATAAATGTAAGGTAATACTATATTGTTAGGCATTCAACATGGATGGGGTAGTTACCATTTTAGACCAGGAAACCATGGCCCAGACTTCATAAATATTAATCCCCAGGGGAGTCTGAGAATTACCTGCCCGGAAGAGTCCAGGAGCCCAGGAAAACATAGTCAGACTTTGAGGATAGTGGAGGATCAGCTAATGTCAGCATTAGCATTATGAGGTGTTATGAGGGATCTCCAATCCTAAAACAGTTTAATAGTGTTTATTCCCAAAGGTTGCTGGAAGATTTAAATGAGATAGGGTATGCGATGTTTCAAACATACTTCTTGGCACTCAATAGGCACTCAGCAACAAAAATTTTCCTTCTTCTTTTGTTTATTGAGTGCACGTGCCTTGGACCTCTGCAGCTTGGTTTGTCTCAGGGCAGCTGGTGCTACTGTAGGAGCTGGCTCCATCCTAGGGTTCACAGCATATGCCTGGGTCTAAAGTGGTCTTCACCTGGAGGATTCTTGGGATGTTAGATTAGTAACAAAACTGCTTTGGTGAGTGGGATCCTATGAGAGAGGGAGAGAGGCAATATGAGATACCAGACAGAGCCTAAGAAAAACTACTCAGAAATGTTGTGTTTCTAAGTTAGTAGTGCCACTTACTGACCTTGTGACCTGAGTGTTTTATGCATAATTTGAATTTTGTTTTATCAACCTTAAAATGGAGGGAATATTGTATGTCGTAAAGTCTGTGATAATCATGTAAATGTGAAAATGTGTCTTAATGAATGTGCTTTGAAGATGGGAAAGCATGTACGTAAGTGGGAGATAGGAAAGAGATATGTTGGAATCAACATGGAGGCCGTTAAGTGGGTCAAAGCTAGACTTCCACCAGGCTGCCTGAAGTGATCATGGATATGGTCAAACTCAGGTTTGTTTTTCGTGGAATCTCTACTTGCACTTTTTGCATGTCTAAGCTTAAGGAAGTTGCTCAGCTCAAATACCATCTCCTTCATTAAGTCTCTGGATTCTCTGCTCTCACCCTCTCAATGCTGTAATTAATTGCTAATATCTCCAAACATCTATAATCCCTTAGCCTTATGAGTGCTGTCCAATAAAAATATGAATACATGTGTAATTTTATACTTCCTAGTAGCCACATGAAAATGATAAAAGAAATGGGTTTGAGGAATGTTAATATTTTATTTCGTTAAAAACACTAGACATTTTATTTAATTCTAATATTTTAAACATTTTATTTACTCCAGTGGGTTAAATGAATTAATATATTAACAAAGGAATGAATGAATGAGTGAACAAAAACTCCTAAAGAGCTAGTTTTTTTCCCCTATGGAAAACTGGCAAGGTGGCACTGACCAAGATGTCACTTTAACTTTTATAGTCATATGATCTTTTAATATTGAACTTCTACTACTTGATTCAACCAATATTTACCAAGTACTTAATATAAATAAGGCATTGTGTTAAGTGCTGCAGGGTGTATCTTATCGAATAAAGACACAATAATTTTTCTAAATGATCTTAGTTTTAGTGGCCCATAATTTAGGAATATATTTTAATTTCCCATGTGCCAGTTTTAAAAACAGAGGTATAGCTTATCAGCTGCTCAGTTATCTAGGATCCTACATACCTAAAGAGTTAAATGTGTTTGCCTAGAAATTTACCATCTCAGCTGCAACAAATAACTTTCATAAAAGATGCGTTTTTTTCCATAGTCCATCATTTTAGAGGCAAACAAAATGAGAGAATATTTTAAATTCACATTACTAACTTGGAATAAATTATCCCTAAGAGACTTAAAAACTTAATACTATTTTGTACTTTGGGGAAAATAATTAACACTGAGTGCTATAAATATATCAAGCACCAATCCAATTCAATGCATGGGTCCATAAATTCCCCAGGGGAGTTTCAAAATCCATGTTCTGGGCCTGTCTTTGGACCTTTAGTCATTATAAAATGTTTACTTGTCTGATGCCTTTCCTGAATTGGGAATTCTTTGAGGGTCAGGAATATCTATCTATCTCTGTCTATCTATCTATCTATCTATCTATCTATCTATCTATCTATCTATCTATCTATCTATCTTAGTCTATTTTATGCTGCTATAACAGAATACCCAAGACTAGGTAATTTATAAAGAACAGAGATTTATTTCTTACAGTACTGAGACCGAGAAGTTCAAAGTCAAAGGTGTGTACCTGGCAAGGGCCTGCTGTCATCTCATGACAGAAGGAAAAATGGCAAGAGATCTTGAGAGAGAGAAAAAGAGAGGAGAGAGGGAGAGAGAGATACAGATAGAGATGGGAGGGGCTGAACTTATCCTCATCATTTTATCAGGAATTCATTCATGAGGGCAGAGCCCTCATGATCTAATCACCTTTTAAAGTTCTATCTCTCAACACTGTTGCATTGGGGATTAAGTCCCCAACACATGAACTTTGGGAGACACATTTAAACCATAGCACGCTCAATCTACCTATCTACTTACCTACCTATCTATCACCTATTCAAGTGTGCCCTAGCACAATTTCTGGCACATATTGTGAGTTCAGCAAATGTCTGTTGAGAGAAGAATGCAAAGTAAAATCGTGATACTTTTCATTTGTGAATCATTACATGAATCCTCTGAGAGTAGTAATCTTCACTTGCCAGATGAGGAGAATACGTTAATGACTAAGGTTGTGTGCACTTATCACACTCTCTTATTCACTGACCAACTATGTCCACAGATTTGTGATGTACTTTCCTATAATATTTTTATATCCTCACACCTTTTCCCCATCATCTGACTCAGATTATTGCAACTTTTACATATTAATCATTTCGAAACCACAGTACTCTGAATCATTGATGGGTTCTGGGTTACAATGAAATACATCCACTAGTAAATGAGCACTTCTAGGAAATCTTGGTGCCACGTGCCTCTTTTGATAAGCTTCCAGGCTGCCAATCTGGGCCCATCTAGAGAAAAGTACTATAACCAATCTTCAGTATTCCTTGTAGGCAACTGAGAATTGCTAGGGTATTTGTGGATACTGGAAGAGTTTCTCAAGTTTCTGCCTTTTGACTTTATTTCAATCAGTTAGGATTTCTATAATCAAAGTTATATGTATATGTTGCATGCCTGTAGAATATTATTGAGAAATGAGTTTTTATACAACAACTGTTTTCCTTTTTCTGTTTGAGATTCATTTGCATGTCATTAGTTGCTGAATTTCTGTGGTTTGTTTCTAGACATAAAACTTGGTTGTCAGAGCCTCGTAGGCTAGAAACCTTTAATCTTCCTATCTAACCATCTTAACATGAGTTATGTTTGTTTTTATAAACATACTAATAAAAAGATTTTGAGCAGTTTGGGCTCCATAAGAGACAACCATGCTGACTGAATAACTTAAAGGATTATTGGAAGGCTCTAGAGTGGGTGTTTTATTGGTTGTGAACTCAAAGGTTGTATAATCTCAGCAGATGTTTGTCATAATATGCTGCCTACATACCAGCAAGGTTACACATTGATCGAGAATTTGAAGATACTTTATGTATTATTACTCGCTGTTAGTACTTTTATTTTTTCCAGTTAAAGTACTCAGTACTTTTATTTTTCAAGTTAAAGATAATTTCCTTTAAATTTTTATTTTAAAAAGTATGTAGTAGCTGAGATAATTCTTTGGAAACATTTACAATTTCTTCTGGGATTATAAAGCTCTCCAGGATTTTAACTTCTTTTGAGCCAATTTGGTAAAATAGCATATGATGCCAGCTTATAATCAAAGCAATATTATCATTTTGACATGTTCCCATCTAAACCCATTTTGTAGGTCTAGATCTTCTGTGTCCTTGGCCCATATTTTTTCTACTGATTCCTAGAGATCTTGCTCCTTTGAGTTACAAGAACAGTTTTATGTTAGAATATGTCCTGCCTACTGTAAGAATTAGCAAACAAACAAAAGCTTGCTCTCTTCCTAATTTAGGCTTGATTCAGGCCAGCCTGCAGGGCAAAGAGCATGCTGGTGGCTTCTCTAGTTTCCCTGCCTTGTTCTTTTCTTCCTCTGTTCCCATTTTCCCTTGGTGGTTTTGACCTTCTGCAAAGTGGAGGAAAGACGGGGACAGGAGAGTCATACATGCAGGGCACAGCAGTAATCTGGCACTCATTTCCTGTGGTTGAGGCAATTGTTTAAATCAAACTCTTTGCCCTAGGAGTTCTGTGTGGGCTTTTCAGAGATCCTGCAGGGCTCCCTGGGGCACTTCTCTGGATTAAAGCAGAACTTTGCCTTCAGCTGGTCACATGCCCGCTACACACATGGCTATCTCAAATATGTTTCTGTTAAGGTTTCTTGCCCCATAGATACTATTTCGGTTGGTGTTATGGGTTGAGTTGTGTCTCCTAAAAAACATGTTGAACTCCTAACTCCTGGTACTTGTGAATGTGACCTTTTGTGGAAATAGGTCTTTGCAAATGTAATTCACTTAAGGTGAGGTTATATGGCTGAATCCAATATGACAGGTGTCCTTATAAGGAGAGAAGACAGAAGTACACAGAGAGAATGCCACATAATGAAAGGCAGAGATTGGAGTGATGCAATGGCTAAGGAACACTAAAGAATCCTGGCAACACAGGTGCCAGGGCGAGCCAAGGAAGGACCCTCCCCTAGAGCCTTCAAAGGGAGTACAGCCCTACTGACATCTTAATTTTGGACTTCTTGTCTTTGGAACTGTAAGAGAAATACTTGTTTCAAGTAACCAAAGTTTGTGGCAAGTACTTACTACAACTGCCCAGAGAAACAGTTATCCCATATCTCTATAGGTCGTATGATATGCTTGTATAGTGTCCACTAACAGCCATTATTACTAGAAGCTTAGGAGGGGGGCAAGGAAGCATTCTTACAGGGACTCAGTGAAAGTGGAGTGTCTAGGCCGGGCTTACACCGGCTAGGATGACACCTTGATTTCAGACTTCTAGCCTCTAGAGGAAAGATATTTCTGTTGTTTTAAGCACCCACTTTGTCAAACTGCGTATCAGCAGTTCTTGAAGACTACTGTAGATGATATCTCTTTTGAGAGGGCTCCATCATGATGTTTCCACTCAGTTTCCCATTTGGTTTTCAGGAATTATGTGTCTATAATTTACCATTAGTGAGAACTCAGTGACTTCCTAGCTTTGCCAGTGGAACCTGTTTCCAAGGACACATCAGGTAGCAGCCCTAGACTACAGGGGACACACTTTCCCCCATGGGAGTAGGGGAAGGAATTGACAGTGAGCACTATCGTTTCCAACAACCTCAACCCTTTCATAGCTTCTCTTTGGTATTAGGTTGTGGACAAGAACTCTCTATTGCAGAATCTATACAGGTCATTTAGCGCCTCACTTTGGAGTTTGGATGTATTGCACCAGGTCTTTTAGTTTTTTTGAAGCTTCTGACAAAATGGAAATAGAAATTATTCCATTTTAATATTCTGGTTTAAGCCCAAATTAATTTCTGCTAGATTTTCAAGCTTACTGAAATTAAATTGGACAGAGCATTTTTTTAAGTTTAGAAAAATCCTTTTTCTTTCTTTTTCTCTCTTTTTTTTTGAATTGGTGTCTCACTTTGTCCCTGGAGTGCAGTGGCAAAATTACAGTTTACAACAGCCTCAACCTTCTGGGCTAAGGCAACTCTTCTGCCTCAGCCTCCTGAGTAGCTGGGACTACAGGTGTGCACCACCACACCTGGCTAATTATTTTTTGCCTTTTATAGAGATAAGGTCATGCTGTTTTGACTAGGCTGGTCTCGAACTCCTGGGCTCAAGTGATCTTCTCACCTTGGCCTTCCAAAGTTCTGGGATTACAAGTGTGAGATACGTACTCAGCCAAAACAAAGCAAACAAACTAAAAGAAACCCAAATATAAACTTCTATATATTATTGTTATATTCCTTTTCTGGTTCTTATGTTGCTTATATTTGTTCTCTCTCTCTCTCTCTCTCTCTCTCTCTCTCTCTCTCTCATTCTTGATCAAACTTGCTGGCCTTTGTTTTGTATACTGTATTAGTCTTTTTAAAGAATCATCTTTCTGGGGGCACACTTCATCAACAAGGGTACCTGCACAATGAATATTTGTATACCTCACCCTAAATTGTACCCCACAATTTTAAAATAAAAATTAAAAGAGGAAAAAAAATCATCTTTCTATGTTATTGATAATTCTAACATGTTATTATAAATTTTACTATCTTTATTAATTTTTTAAATTCCTGGCTTCTTTCTTTGGTTTATTTTGTTGCTTAGCTTGTAGAGTTGGAGGCTTATTCACTTCATATGAAAAATTTATTTCTAATAAATGCAGTTTTTTTTTCTTGAGTATCAGTTTGACCATGTAGGAAATATTCCATCCAATGTTCATCTGCCTGCCTTGTCTTTTCCCCTTTCCTACTAATAGGACTTTGCATTTGCTTAGGAATCTATCCTATACTTAGATATAAGAAACCGTTATGCAGGTTCTTTTCTAAAAAGTTTTTTTTTACTTCCACTTGGTTTCTCCTTTAATCCAAAAGTTTTTTTAGAAGACTTTGGTTTTCCTGCTGAGACCCTGGAACTGCTGCTAGCCTTGAGTCACTAACTTTTGGATTGCTGACCTTTTGATGTTAACTTTGACTTTTAACTGGATTTTAATTTATTGGATCTTAATACAATTTTTATTAGATTTCAATCAGTGAAAACGATCCATATGACTGCTGATTTGAAAATTGACCACTATTTTAAAAATGTTCTGATATATGATAAATTTGTGAACATTCCATATGTTTGAAAAGAACATGTATTCTGTTGGGTCCAAAGTTCTACATGAATTTCTAGATAAAGCAGCTTAATTATGTAATATAAATTTTCTACATCTTTATTCGTTGATTAATTTTTTGAGGTACATGTGTTAAAATTTCTCATTGTGGTTGTGAAATTGCTAATTTTCTTTTACTTTTATGATTTTGATTTCAAAAGTAAATTGTTAAGAGCATAAATATTCATGACCATAATAAAGTTTTAATGAATTTTACATTTTATTGCTAAGAAATGCCCATCTTTTTTCCTGTTTAGTAATTTTAATCCTGAATTCTATTTTACCTTATATTTATGTCCTTATATTAGCTCTTCTTTTGTTAGCATTTGCTTTGAAATACTTTTTTGCCTTTTATTTTTAACCATCCTGTGCTGTTTCATTGTATTTGGATAGTTGGAAAATAGTATATGCTTCCTCCGTATGACAATATTTGTCCTTTAATATAGGAATTCAATCCAGGAAAATTGATCATAGTTACTGATATACTTGGATATGTTCTTAGAATCATGTTTTATCATTTATCTTTTGTATGCTCTCTTGCCATTTCTTCTCTTTTTACTGCTTTTTATGTAATTAAGTTTTCTTTGTTCCCCTTTTCCTCCAGATGATTTGGGAATAATGCGTCCTAATTCTCAATGGTTAGCCATAAGTTTTTAACAAGTATGCTTAAACGTATGCTTAAACGTACAAAAAAATCAACAACTAGAGTAGATCAACATGTATATTTCTCCTTCTAAGATGACAAGAATGCCACCCTTCTTCCTGATATCCCTCCCTGTTCTTCTTTGCCTCCCTTATGGAACCCAACACCTCCCAGCTTCAGCTGGTTTTTCTTTATCCATGAGTAGAGTAGGTAGGTTGGGGACAGGAATAATTTCAGGTTCTTCAATTCTTCTGCATTGCTGGTGGAGGTCCTAAGTGCTGAATGTCCTTCAGACTGAAAATAGATAGATAAGAGAAACTTTCCCTTGCTAATACCAAAAATATCTTATACTTTTGGGGAATTATTTACTCTAACACAGTCTTTGTTTCTTTTCTTCATGTAGCCAAAGATTTGGCCCCATGAATCCAAGAAAAAGAAATATAGAGAGAAAAGAAAGAAGAGTGGAGAAACACTTTCATGACACAATCTTTTAAAACGTATGCATCACTAAATAAACCATAAACAAACTAAAAAAGGCAAACATATTGTCAGAAAAATATTTGCAGTACCAAAATATATAAAGCCTTAAGAGCGAGACTTTCTGAAACCTTAAGAAGCAAAACAGGACTAAAATGTAAATAAATTACTGAAAAAGACAAATGACCAATACGTGTATAAAAAGATGATGAACATCAGTAAAAAGTAATGAAAAGCAAATCTGAGTCACAATGAGATGCCATTTCTAAAATTTTGCATGTATTTTAATATTTTTTGACAAAAATATTTAAAGTGAATGAAAGTATCAAATATTGAGGGGGCACACCTCATCAACAAGGGTACCTGCATAATGAACATTGTAGACCTAACCCTGAATTGTACCCCACATATTCAAAATAAATAAATAAATAAATAAGAAAATATCAAATATTGACAAGGATATGAAAAAACTGTAATTTAGTTCATTGCGGAAAGGACTTTAGATAGATTTGTACAAACTTTAAATTTCTATTAATATATTATTTCTATGACAGAAAATGTAAATAACCCTAAAGAAAATAATCTCGCTGCTAAGAATTGAGCTTATGTAAATAATATATTGAATATTTAAGGACATCTTTTTCTTTCTTTAAACACATGCTTTTGACTGCCTACTAAATATTAAGCACATTCGGTGCATTTGAGGTACAGATGTGAACAAAACAAAGAACTTTACTTTTGTAAACATTTATTTTACAAGGGAAATGCCAATAGATGTAAGCAATAATCTTTTAGTCTTCGTTGTCATCTCTAGTGTGATATTTTTTGGAAAGGAAGTCATCTATAAACAGCCAAAGTCAAATACTAATCATGGAAATTCTATTAAATGTAAATAGAAAATTTTATAAGGCTACAGAAATATTAAAGATATCTTGGCTAAAACCAAAATATAAAAATCTTATGTGATGTATTTCAGGTTCAATTTGCTTTCTTTAACATTATAGTTAGAACTTACATCAAATCTTATTATAAAATATTTATTCCTATTAGCCAATTGTTCCATTTCATTTTACAAAATAATAAATTTCATTTAATTTTTAATATTTCATATTTTCCATATTTTATTAAGAAAAATATGCTATTTATTAATCTTAATAGTTTTTAACTGTCTTTACCTTTCTCTTATCATCACATAGGAAAGTTTTGGTAATGACATACAATTAAATTACTAAAATTATTTCTGATTTTTATAAATGATTCCTATTTAATTATTCCTCAAAGCTAAGCACTGAAGTTTGATGCGTAAACATACACAATTATAATACTCTTCAATTAATAAATAACATGATTAGGTACACAAAACATTGCATTTATTGCAATTAAGTTATGAGAAAGAACATGTTATTAACCTTGTTTTATAACATGTTCTAAATGGGTAAATTTATTATATTAAATTATAACATAATAAGTTTGACTGTACTATTTTTAGTCGTCTACCTTATAATTTTTCTATACATTTATTTATCTATGGTTTTATAGTCTATAAAACTCATTAACACATTTATTTTAACTGAAAATTAGCTTTTTCCTGTAAGAAAGTAAGTCTGATTTAGCTAAAGAACTTAACCATTATTTGGTTTGCCAATTAAGTTATATGTTGGAGACTTTTTATATAAGTTATCTGATGAAAATGATAAAGCTGGAGTCCTAAATAAATGAAAAATATATTCCAACATATAACATAAAAGGTCTATTGTTAAAATTGTATAAGAAAAAGATAAACTTAATAATAATTCAATTATTCAATCCTCTCTTTTATCTTATATTACACAAGATAAAGACAAAAGGTAGTAGATTTAGTATACAATAATTTGCTTAATGTTGGTAATAAGAAAGTGTATGCTCATTGATAATACATTTTGTAATCAGGTGTTTTCAATTATTTGCATTGAAATTTCAGGAGGTCTTAATCAGGTTGCCAGCTGGTAAATCAAAATAGTTTGTGGTAATATCACTATGAAATATTTGGCATTGCTAATAATTTAAAATTCTAATTTTTCTTTACTTGGAATGACATTAAATAGCAAATGAAACCACCATGGCAAGTTAAGAGTGAGGCCTCAAAAGAAAGGGACGAGGCTTATATGTTATTATCTTTGACAACCCTTTTTCCTGGTTTTGACCAAAAGTTCTCACATTTTCTTTTTTGCCCAGGACCCTGAAAATGACATCACTGATTCTTGTTCCTTCCTTTATTTGGAAAAAAGACCAACAAACAAGTATTTTATTGCACTATCTGGAGAGTGGGGTGAGATGGAAAGGTAGGGTGGACCAGGAGAGTGATCATAGTTGCTGTTTTTCCAGTGACTGGCGGGTAAATTCTGTATTGGGGATGAGGAGTAGATTCTTGACTCCAGGCCTTGTTCTCCAATCTAGCTGTACCAATAACAAAGTGATAGTTTGATACCATCTGACTCTGGTGTTGCCTTCTCCAGGAAATACTTTGGAGGAAATGCTTTCTGTAGTGGAGAACTTTGCCTTCTTCCTCTCAATAGACCTCAAAGTCTGAGGATGTGTTTGTTGTTGGAAACAAAAATTAGGAAATAATAAAATAACAATTTTAATCTTTTGAAAGAATGTTTATACTTGCCATTACTAGACTTAGGGGGCAGGTTTTAGTAGAAAGACAAAGGAGCTTCCTTATTAAAATGGTTCAGGGATACTGGAAACATATGGTGTTGGTGAAAATGGAATATGGGCTTATGGAGTAAGCCAGAACTAAATTCAATTCAAGCTTCTGCTCTTTCCCTAACACATAACTGAATGTTTGTTTTTCACATGCACATGTTGCACACTGGCATGTTGTGAGGCTGAATAGAGATAATGTGTGGGGCTACTTAGCACAGTGTGTGTTACAGAAGTCCTTGATAAATACATGCTAATTTATTATCATTGCTATGGGTTGGAAGTAATTTTCACAGAGGAGGAAATGATTCCTGGACTATTCTTTACTCTTTTTCCATACTCCCTGCTCCTCTCATTCCTTATGCCCTTGCTCTTCTCTGTTCTCGATGAGGTCATTCTTCATGAAAATAGACTCATGGGAGAATGTGGACATGTATTCGGAACAACACGTTTTGATGAACAAAAGGAATGACTCTCACACATCCTTCCAGTTGTACTGAATGAATATCATCAGTGTCTCCATGCAGGATGTAGTGGTTTGTTTCTTCTCCCATCAATCTTTTCTTCCACAAACATTTGTTGAGTGTCTGTTTTGTATTAGGTACTCTCCTCGCACTCAAGGAGGTTGTAGTCTAATGAGTGAACAGGCATGTCATTTTAGTGAGGTGTCACTATGTATGATAGAAAGAGACAGTGAATACTGGGGGAGCATGTGGGATATTACCTAATGTCGTCAGAATGATTTCTGGAAGGCTTCTTGAAACTGATAGCAAATTAGTTGAATTTTAAAGAATAGAAGTTAACCAAGTGGGTAAAGATGTTGCTGGCAGAAAGGGCTTCCAGTGTAAAAGATGGGATCCTGTGAAAACTTTATGGGCTTAGAGAATTAAAAGACTGGGCAATGACTATTTATTTTCCCTGTTTTACTGAGTGTATTTTTTCATTCATTGCTTTATACATCATGTTGTCTAGATTATAAGAATAGAAACTAGTTTATGAGCACATAAATGGTGAAAATACACTTAGATGAGAAAAAGTTTCTCTGACCTAAAATGATCCTGTCAGGTGTTTCATATACTCAGAAATGGTAACAAACAAACATACAAAAAAACACTGTACACTAATATTTTTCATTAAATAATTAATTCTGCATTTTTTTTCTTGGGAAAAAAACCTACTTTGGTCAAGTATGCTTATGAAGTAATGGATTTTCACAAACACTATCATTATCTTATTGCAATGACTCATCATTTGAACCCTTGGACTTTACATCCCTTTGAGTTACTTCTGTCATTTATTTGTAGAAATTCTAATGGAGTGGAATGTAATTTTTATTTTTACTTTCAATTCATGATTTTGATACTTAGACACATTTCCTTAACAAGTACATGGTGATCACTTACTCTGTTACAGTCACTGCGCCAGAAACTGGGAACAAAGCCGTGAACAAGAAGACTCTGTTCTTAAGGAACTGACATCTAATCTGTGTGTTTAGTTGGGGGCTGGGCTAGATGGGCAAAGCAGGAGTAGGATGGATGAGTAGTGAGGATACAAAGAGATTAAAGGGCAGTTACAATGCAGCCAATGATGAGGGTTAGGAAGGGCAATAAGGGAAAAAAATACCCAAGCTCATATAGTGAATGAAACCAGGAAAGAAGGGGAAGAAGAAAAGATGCAGTTATAAGAAGATGTAGTGTTTACAATCTATTGAGATTCACTGACAAAAGAAGAGGTGTGAGTAAGATCATTTTGGGTTTTCTGTTCTCAGTCAATTCCTCAGACAATTGCAGATTCATGAGTGACTGAGAGATCTCAGACAAAACCAACAAAACACTGAGCTGTCTTCACACTCAGACTGCAGAATCATGAACAAATACGTGGTTGTTGTCTTAGATCTCTATGTTTGGGGGTAGTTTGTTACATAGTAATAAACAACACAAATACCTGGGTTAATTATCCATCCAAGTAAAAGCTCCTTCCCAAACCCAGTCCCTGTACTATTCACCGGAAAATCTCATTTATAGGGTGTATCATTTTACTATCTCTCAAGTTGCTCACGGAGACAAGAACATTTTACTGTTCTCTAGTATGCCTTCTTGCTTTCTTGTCTTTTCCAGTTTCAGCAAACACTCATTGGCCTAAAATACTCTGGAGAAGAGGGAGATCTTCAGAAAACATAGAAAAGTCCAATCCAAGATGCAATTTTCTTCTTCTTGGTCTTATTTAAGTGCAATTTGTTGTTTTCTAGCCAGAGATGCCACAGCCAAACAAGAATGCCTCTACATTAGCGGTCGACAACATTTTTGGCATCAGCGACCAGTTATGTGGAAGACAATTTTTCCATGAGAAGGAGGGGTGGGAGGAGATGGGGTTGGGGAAGTATAGTCAAATCTCACTGTTAATGTTAATCTGTATTTGCAGCCACTCCACTTCATATCATCAGGTATTAAATTCTCACAAGGAGCATGCAACCTAGATCCTTCTTATGCTTCACGGTTTATAATAGGGTTTGCACACCTGTGAGAATCGAATGCCACTACTGATCTGACAGAAGCCGGAGCTCTTCTTGCCCACTGCTCCTCTTCTGCTGTGTGGCCCGGTATCGAACTGGTCTGCAGCCCAGGGATAGTGAACCCTTGCTCTAAATGATTAAAACAATTGCATTTATTACCATCAAGGATACATGCTTTCTCAAGATAATAAAAGATGACTTTAAAAAAAAATTCCTGTAGAACAGTTAATTAGACAAGGAATGTGAAACCCCTTAGAAACATCTCTAGTTCCATCTGAGAAATAAGTGATAAAGGATGCCACAGGAGGAGCCAAACTTAACTGGGAGGAAGGAGAGAGTAGTTCTTTGAAAGATCAGTGTTTGTATTAGAGTAAGAACAACCAGGGTGTGTTCTGAAGAGATTGTTTCTTACATACAAAAGTAATTTCCCTTAAATGAACTGAAGCATAGGTAAGGGTGGACTATTGGTCTATCAGTTTTTTCAGGAAGATCATTGTAAAATGTTTCCTTCATTATGGACCACAAGATTATAAATTATCTTCAAGCATGTTTTGCAATAGCAAATGGCAAGTTTTGCTGAGAAAGGCAGTCTTAACTCTGACAAGGTAGTTCTCCAGAGTCTTATTACACAACAAGAGATTACAGAATCAGCTCTTATTCTGGAAATTTGCAACAGTGTGTGCTGAAGTGACCCTCCCTAAGCTTTGAGTATTTGGCAGAGGAAATGGGATATTAAAGGCAAAACAGAGTTCAGCTATTTATTTCTTTATTAACTAAATGTAACCTAAACAGAATCCAAGTGATGACTCCATAGCAATGAACTAGTTTTGCTTTGCAAAGATTTGATGAAATATTTGATCATATGATAATACAATTACATAATTGAAACTTGAGACAGATATGAAAGAACAGTGTAGTATTATCACTCTAAGCACTAGTATAAGATGGCTTTGATATCAAGTTCTATTTATATGGTTTATACAGTTAACTTTCTCTGGGGAAAAAAGTTTTATTGTGTACTGGATCTTATTCAGGGTGATTTCTGACCTAAAACTGTTTTCTGGCTGTATCCTCAATAACCTTGTCCCTTGCCCTTCTGATATCCATTTGCTTAGCAAACCTTTAATCAACTCAAATGTTTGCCTTTCCTTCTCCTACAACTGGGCTGCCAGAAGTGATACAATTGTAAAAATGGTGCTACTGAAAACTTGTGATAGTTTTCAGTTCAGTGAAACAAGCTATTTTCACATCCTTTGTCAGTTCTTACATTAACTTACAAAAGGAGTTATTCCAAATTGCCATCATTCCTCTCAAGCACTGGGCACTCTGCTACCTTCCTTTCTTTTTGCAAGTGACTGTTTTAGGCAGAATCTGTCAAGCAAACAGAAACTGCAGTAGGTATTTTGACAGAGGAAATTGAGTATAGGAGATAGGTTACAGGGGAATTAAAAAATGGAGCAAAACAAAACAGCAGGGAAACTCAGCGATAACCCCAAGATAATGACAGCAAGAAACAGGTAACTTCTCTTAAAGATGGAGAAGCAAAATAAGATAAAATAGTAAAAATAAAATAAAATTGGTGGAACTGAATTAGGGGAGGAGCTCTGTGGAGCTCAGACCTCTTAGGAGAGAGTGTGACCTGGATACTGCCAATACCTCAAAAAGATGCAATGAGGTTGAGATAAGAGCCAAAAGAACCTGAAGAAGAAATCTGGGAAAATGTATTTGCAGAGTCTCTGGGCCAGTATAATACAACACGGTGTAGAAAGTAGCATTTGGAGAGACGATAGACAAAAACTGGTATAGCCCGCCCTTTTGTTCTGTGTCTTAGTCTATTTTCTTAAAAAAAAATAAAAAAAGACCTTGAAACAAAGGCTTATGCATGGCCACATATTTTGACTAGCAAGGAGGCAGAAATTAGGAAAAAGGGGAAAAATTCTTCACTGTTCCATTCTGATCCTCTCTTCAAGGCCATCCCCCAGCTGCTGAACATTTCAGCTTTTGAAGACTCACAGTTGCTCTGTACATGGGAATTGTTCTT
This sequence comes from Cephalopachus bancanus, assembly GCA_027257055.1. NCBI lineage: Eukaryota > Metazoa > Chordata > Mammalia > Primates > Tarsiidae > Cephalopachus > Cephalopachus bancanus. The sequence goes on along the minus strand of JAPVLO010000121.1, from coordinate 2,823,607 downwards.
GGCCAAAGCCTTATTCAGAGTTCTTCTCTTCCCCATGGGGATAAGCCACAGCCAATATCTGGGCATTTAAATACCTAAAACTCTTGCTTTAACTTAAGATAACTCTAAAGAACAATCCTGACTCTAGAGATGCTCAGAAGATTGTCTGCGGTCTCAGTTAAGACGTTGTGGCAGGTCATCTCATCCCTCTGCTTTCCCACCACTCTTGTCTTCTTCACTTCCTTATAGGTCTATCTCACAAGAGCATTCCCTTCACTTTTGTTTTCAGGAAATTCAACCCTTTATCTCTGCAACCCTCCATGTCTGTTTTTAGGAAATTAATGCAAGCCATTGGAACAGGACAGATTCTGGGATTCTCCTCTAGAACAGAATTTTGGAGATGGATCACTCACTGGTAGGTTGACAATGAAAACACCATTGCTGGTGGTCAATGGAATGCAGATAATCTTTGGCATATAAATGAAGTGCAATGGTTACAAATGTCACCAGAGATGAATTAAGATGATATATAGGTAGAGGGGACACAGTAGATAACACAATATTTCTTGTATTTGAGGCATATGAGAGAAATGATAACTATAATTATGGTATTGGTTGGTTTTCCTTAGCACCATTGAATCATTGAAGAGATGATGGCAGGCATAAAGTGATTATTCACCAACTCAAGGCAAGAATGCAAAAGTTAGATCATCTCTTTGTGAGCATTGAAGGGCACTTTTAATCTGTATTCAGAGGACAGAATGAACAACAGGGCTCAGAGTTCATTATTAGAGTAAGAAGTCTTGGGAGACGTTTTTACTTCCAGCAGATATTTCACATCAAGCTCAGGGAACTAATAGGAAAGAAGTGGGACCTTGAAACTTGGGAAGGATAATATGAGTAGATTCACTTCAGAACCTTGAATTCCCAGAATTCCCTGAAATTGTTGGTCCTATAAGAGTGGCCTCTTTTTTCCAGTTAGAAAATAATGATTTCTCCTTCTTTTAAGATCATGCAGAAGCTTTCAATGAATCAGGTGTTTGAGAATCCAGGCAACTAAGGTCAAATCCTAGAACTGGGAAGCAAGAGTCAAATCCCAGCACAGCCAGGCTGGAAGCTGATGGTCTGCTAAAAGAAGAGAGAGATATTTTGCTGAAAAAGCTGAAGAATGTGTGCCAGAAGGTTTGAAAGAGTATACATAGAAATGAGTCCTGATGATGCTAGAATAAGGAAGGCAGAACAGATAGTTGAATAAGTGAGCATTCTCCTTCTGTATGGGATTTAATGCCCTGGAAAGAATTCTGGTAGACAGTGCTTTGTACCCACTCCCATAAGTTCATCCACTTACTCTTCTCCAAACTCTCCTGTTCCCAAACTTCTAGGTTTGGTTCCTACAAGTCCATTACTTATAAAAATAGGCAACCTCTCCCCCAAAAACAGGCAATGCTGAAAAGAAACACATTTGACTTGCAAACATTAATAGAAAACATTCATGTGGCAACTCAAAATGTATAACTTAAAACAACAGATTTTTCATCTATCAAATGAGCAAAGATTTAAAACACGGAGAAAATTATCTGTGAGGATGCTGAGAATTGAGAACTTTCTAATGAGACTAACATTGCTAATGAGACTTTAAATTGGTATATTTTTCAAGGGGTATACTGGCATAAATTAATACAATTTTAAATGTGTAGACTTTTACTTCTGACCATGATAGAGTAATAATGACTATACTTGTTTTTGCACTATTTAGCTATTTTTATAGTTTCCCTTTAGATTCATAAGAGCCTTATATATGATGGATCCCATTCTCTAGGTTGCCATTTATATTACAAATAATTGTATAATTTTACTTTGTTTCTTGATTTTATTAATCAAGACTGGAACTAAGGTAAGGCAAGTGAGATGCCTAGATGTATATGGTGCAAAACTTAAGAAGACACTCTTGAATGATGACCCTATACTTGTACCACCCTGGGAGTGAATACTTCATTAGGAATAAGGTACTAAAACCCTCATCATAGTTCTAACCCTGTTATTTATTATATAAATAGCCCACTATAAACAATTAGAAATTTGAGGAAATACGTAAAGCAATAGTTTTCAGACAGTGCAAAGCTATGATTTCCAAGAGAAGGAAAGCAAGTAAAGTAAGCCTTATTATTTCTGTGGTTCCTATCTGGTGACACTTTCTGGATCATTGTGCAGCGAGGAGGTCCAAAAAAGTATGTCAGCTTCACTGAGTTTAGGAAACAGAGATGATAATTCGAGGCAATGGAAGCACCAGGAATTTGTAGGACAGCATACCAGAGGAGAGAGAACTGTGAAGAAGAAGAGCTCCAGAATCCTGTACAGGAATTACCTCTAGTCTGTTGTTGAATATTAAGACATTCATGTATGCAAAGAAACTGTATGAAGCTGGGCAGAGAATTACCAGGGAGTTGTAAGCTGAACAGTATCTAGAACTCACAGAAGGCAAGAAAATTTTAAGATTAAGAAACAAAGAACAGAGGAAACAAATCAGAACCATACAGCATGATGTGAGATTTAAACTCAACCAAATTGATAATTACATTAAGTGCAAATTATCTAAACAATTCATGTTAAAGTATAAATATTTTCAGACTAGATATCAGAGAAAAACCAAATAGTATGCTATCTGCCAGATACATACTTTATATATATAAAATACAGATAGGTTCAAATGAAAGGATGGAAAGATATGCAACATGCAATAATCCAACATGAACCATAAGATATTGGTGTGAAACCTCTGTGGAAAGCAGTGTGGCGATTCCTAAAAGCTCTAAACATCAACTTCCCATATGACCCTGCAATTCCTCTACTGGGAATATAGCCTGAAGAACACAAATCACTCTATAAAAAAGAAACCTGCACATGAATGTTTATCGCAGCATTGTTCACAATAGCAAGAACCTGGAACCAACCATGCTGTCCATCAAAAGAGGACTGGATTAAAAAAATGTGGTACATATACACGATGGAATACTATGCAGCCATAAAAAAGAACAAAATCATGAATTTCACAGTAACCTGGATGGAACTAGAGTCTATAATACTGAGTGACCTCTCACAGAAACAAAGATCTGAGTATCACATGTTCTCACTCATATAGTGGACCTTGATCATCCAACGCACTACCATAAGGAAATGACTGACAGTGGTGGGGGAAACTATGGGGGGAGGGGAAGGGGGTGGGACTAATGGTAGTAAACATCTGTCTGGGGATGGGGAGACACCTGTTATCAACAAGGGGGCCTAAATGAAGCATATTTGTATACCTAACCCTTAACTGTACCCCTCAACATCATCATAAAAAATATTGATTAAAAAAAGATATTGGTGTGATTATATTAATGTCAGCTAATTTGAGTTAAGAACAAGAGATAAAGAGAGGATTTCATACCAATGATAAAAAGATCAATTTATCAAGAAAAAACAATTCCAAATAATAATAAGCTTAATAAGAAAACTGTGAGGGTGAGGGATCCAAGATGGCCCCCATGGAGAAGCAGACCAGTGTCTCCCTTGCTGAGCAAGGCAGAGATCAAGGACTCAGTTGTTGATAGAAACATCCTAGACACTTTTGGATGGATGAAGCACGCTACACTCAGCAAAGCTCTCCTTGAACACATGAGACCAAAAGTGAGGGCAGGGACAGAAATCTGGGAGCCCCATCCCCTGTCATGTACCAGGCTTGTACAGGAACTGAACAGTTGGTGAATGATCCTAAGATGTTTTGGGTCAGCGCACCGCCCCCCCCCATCAGCTTAGCTTGGCAGGATATGAAATTCTTGGCTGGAATTGCTTATCTTTAAGAATGTTAAAGATTGGAGGGGGTACAAAACCCACATTGCTATGGATATGGCTTCTGCCAGTGGAGCCCAGTGGCCAGCTCCTAGGTAGGGAAAGCCCACCTGCAGAGTGAACCTGATTGACACCCGCCACCAGCGACTGGTAGCCATTTTCCCAGACAGATCAGAAAGGATCACCTTCAAGCCCTGCATGCCTATAGGGGCAGATATCCCACTCCCCTGTAGCAGGGAACTCACTTTTTTCCAAGAGCAGAATGTGAACTTGAATAGGGAGGAAGAAACACAAAATACACCAGAAGGCTTTCTCAGTGGGAAAACTTCTGGGCTGTAAATTGCAGACAGCAGATGAGTGCCCACCCCCTGCCCGGCTCTCTGCAGAGTGCTAGCAGCAGGGGCTGAAAACTAACCTGACTAGATTAACAGTGGGAGAGAAAATCTGTCATGGAAAAACCTGCCACAAGGTGGAGCAAGGAGCAGAATTGAATTTTCCTCTTTCTCTCACTGAGTGACCTATATTGAACCACAGAAAGGGACCTAGGTCAGAGGGTCATTGACTAGTTTCAGAGCAACAAAACCAAAGTGGAATTATAGGGAGAGAAGAGAGACCTGTCACAAATGAGGAAAAATCAATGAAAAAATATAGGCAATCCTCAGAGTCCAAAAGAGACAGCACCCAAAAAAGCAGTTATCAGAACACAAACAATAGGAAATCCCCCACAATGGCCTACCCCAGATGACAGTCACAGAAATTAGAGATTGGATGGCTAAAATGAACAGAGGGAACCAAAAGAAACTAGAAGTGAAACTCACCAAAGTCATACAGGAAGTAAAAGTGAAGTTAGCCAATTTCAGAAAATCCCACTCTGAAATAATGAAAATAAAGAACTTCATCCTGGAAATTAAAAACATCGTAGAAAGTATAGGGAACAGGATCAACCAGGCAGAAGAAAGAATCTCATATCTTGAAGATCTAACACAATCTGTCAAGAACATAGAAAAAAATCCCCAAAAACTCAAAAAGAAGGAGCAAAGCCTCTAAGGGATGTGGGATTATGTCAAGAAGGCAAACCTATGCCTATTTGGTATCCCTGAAGCAGAAAGGGAAACTGAGAACACCATGGAACAAGCATTTTATGAGGTCATTAAAAAAACTTCCTACATCTTGCTAGAGAGGTGACCATTCAAGCACAAGAGATTCAGAGATCCCCCACAAGTATCACATGAGAAGACCATCCCCAAGACATATAGTAATCTGCCTCCACAAAGTAAGCATGAAGGAAAAAATCCTAAAGGCAGTAAGAGAGAAAGGTCAGACTACTCACTAACTCACTAGGGAAAACCCATCAGAGTGGCTCTAAACTTATCTGCAAAAACACTTCAAGCGAGAAGAAACTGGAGTCCAATCTTTAACATTCTTAAAGATAGGCAATTCCAGCCAAGAATTTCCTATCTTACCTAGCTAAACTTCATCAACAATAGAGAATTAAAATCCATCCCAGACAGACAATCCCTAAAAGAATAGGCCATCTCCAGATCAGCCCTTCAGGAGACACTTAAGAAGATGTTGAACAGAAAGAAAAAAGATCAGTCATGTCCATTGCAAAAGTGCAGACCAAGAACAGAGTTAACAGAGCACTCACAAAAATAAAAACGAACACATATACAAATACAAAAACAAAAAGGAAAAAAAGCAAACTCCTAAGAACCCTGTGACAAGGATTAACTCTCACATTTCAATAATCAATTTGAACATAAATAGACTAAATGCATCACTGAAGAGACAAAGAGTGGCAAACATAGTAGAAAGTGTAGGGAACAGGAACAATCAGGCAGAAGAAAGAATCTCATAGCTTGAAGATCTAACACAATCTGTCAAAAACATAGAAAAAAAACAAAAAAGCATGATTTAATAGTTGCCTATAGGAAACTCATCTCACTGCAAAGGACACTCACAGGCTCAAAGTTGGGTTGCTGGAATATGGTCTTTCAGGCAAACAGAGAACAGAAGAGAGCAGGTATAGCTATCCTGATATCAGACAAAACAGACTTCAAATCATCAAAAGTTTAAAAGGACATGGAAGGACACTACACAATGATAAAAGGCTTAATCCACCAGCAAGAAATAATATCCATCTTAAACATATATGCAACCAACACAGGAGCACCAGATTTTATAAAACAACTACTAAGTGAACTGAGAGGGGACATTGACTCTCACACAATCATAGCTGGAGACTCAAATACCCCACTAACAGCTTTAGATAGAACATTGGAGCAAAAAACCAACAAGGAGATCCAGAACCTTAACTCAATGCTCATGACATGGATTTAACAGACATCTATGGAACACTCTGCCCAACATCTACAGAGTATACACTCTATTCATCAGCACATGGAACATACTCCAAGATTGATTGCATTCTTGTATATAAATTAAGTGTAAGCAAATTTCAAAAGATAAAAATAATGCCATGCATCTTCTCAAATCACAGTGGAATAAAAATAAATATTGCCACCAACAAATATCCCCCAAACACACAAAGACATGGGCACTAAATAGCATGTTGCTGAATGACTTCTGGGTCAACATAGAAGTCAAGACAGAAGCTAAAAGATTCCTGGAAACAAATGAAAGCAAAGGCACATCTTATCAGATTCTTTGGGATGCCAGGAAATCAGTGTTAGGTGGAAAATCTAAAGTATTGCATACATGCATCAAGAAAACAGAAAGATCACAATTAAGTAACCTAACATCACGCCTAAAGGAGCTGGAAAGGCAAGATTATCTAAATCCTAATTTCAGCAGAAGAATCCAAATCACCAAGATAAAAATCACAATTGCGGGATATAGAAGACAAAAAAAAAAAAATCATAGAAAGGATCAGCAAGACAAAGAGCTATTTCTTTGAAAGGGTAAATAAGATTGACAGATCCCTGGCCAGACTGTCAAAAAAAAAAAAAAAAAAATGTGGGACTGGGAAAGAGAGAAAGTCCAAATAAACACAATTAGAAATGCAAAATGTGAAGTCACAACTGACCCTGAAGAAATTCAAAAGATTATCAGAGATTATTATGAGCAACTGTTTGTAAATAAGCTAGAAACGCTAAAAGAAATGGAGGATTTTCTGACATCACATAACTTTCAAAGGTTGAAACAAGAAGAAATTCAAACTCTAAACCAGCCAATAACAATCCAGGAAATAGACTCAGTCATAAGAAATCTCCCTGCCAAAAAAACAAAACAAAACAAAACAAAAGCCCCAGACCAAATGGTTTCCCAGCTGAATTCTACAAGACACACATAGAGGAACTGCTACCAATCTTACTGAAAGTATTCCAGGCAATTGAGAATGATAGAATTCTTCCCAACTCATTTTATGTAGTTAACATCCTACTGATACCCAAACCTGGCAAACACAACAAGGACAGAAAATTACTGACCAATCTCCTTGATGAACATGGACGCAAAAATTCTCAACAAGAGTCTAGCCCCACAACATCATAATAAAAAAATATTGATTATTGAAAAAAAAAAGAGTGTAGCAAATCATATCCAAAAATATATCTTAAGGATCATCCACCATGACCAGGAGGGCTTCATTTCTGGGATGCAGGGCTGGTTCAACATTTGCAAGATTATAAATGCAATTCCACACATTAACAGATGTAAAACCAAAAACCACATGGTTATATCATTAGATGCAGAAAAAGCATTTGACAAAATCCAGCATCTTTTTTTGATAAAAACCCTTGAGCACCTAGGCATAGAAGGAACATTCCTCAAAACAGTAAGAACCATCTATGATAAACCTACAGCCAACATTTTCCTCAATGGGCAGAAGTTGGAAGCATTCCTCCTATGATGAAAACAAGATGAGGATGTCCACTCTTAACCCTTCTGTCCAACATAGTGCTGGAAGTCCTAGCTGGAACAATCAGGAAAGAGAAGGAAATTAGGGATATCAAAATAGGAAGTTAAGCTATCTCTCTTTGTGCACGATGTGATTCTGTACCTTGAAAACCCTAGGGAGTCTATCAAAAACCTCCTCACACTGATAAATGACTTTGGAAAAGTCTCAGGTACCAAATCAACATGCAAAAGACTTTTCCATTTCTATAACAACAAGCAAGCAGAGAACCAAATAAAAAGCACAATCCCATTCACAAGAGCCACACACACAAAAATAAAATATCTTGGAATATACCTAACTAGAGAAGTGAAAGACCTTTAAAGAGAACTACAAAATGCTGTTCAAAGAAATCAAGGATGACACAAACAAATGCAAAAGCATTTCATGCTCATGAATTGGAAGAATTAATATTGTCAAGATGTTCATCCTACCTAAGGCAATCTATAGATTCAATACAATACCCATCAAATTATCAACTTCATTTTTCTCAGACTTGGAAATGACAATACAGAAAATCATATGAAAACAACAAAAAAAGCACAAATAGTCAAAATAATCTTCAGCAAAAGGAATACAGTGGGAGGTATCACACTTCTACACTTTAAACTTTATTACAAGGCGACCCTAACCAAAATAGCCTGGTGTTGGTATAGAAATAGGCACATGAACCAATGAAACAGGATTTTTCCAAAAGCAAAAATACACTCTCTCTTTGATAAAACCATCAATAACAATCACTGGGGAAAGGAGATCATATTTAGCAAATGATTCTGGGAAAACTGGCTGACCACATGCAGAAAAATGAAATTGGACACCTACCTATCACAAAAATCAACTCTAAATGGATCAAAGACCTAAATGTAAAGCCTCAACCTATAAGAATCCTAGAAGAAAATATAGGAAACACCCTTATACACATCAGAGTAGGCAAAAATTCTTGACCAAGTCTCCAAAAGTGAATGCCATAAACACTAACATAGACAAGTGGGAACACATCAAATTGAAAAGATTTTGCACAGAAAAGAAACCATAAGGAGAGTAAAGAGACAACCACAGAATGGAAAAAAAAAATTGCAAATTGTGCATCTGACAAAGGCCTAACATCAATGATCTACAAGGAACTCAAATGAAGTGAAAGGAAAAAAACAGCCCCATTAAAAAGTGAGCAAAGGACATGAACAGACACTTCTCAAAAGATGACATATAAGCAGCCAACTGACACTTAAAAAACTGCTTAATCTCTCTAATCATCAGAGAAACGTAAATCAAAACTACAATGAGATACCACCTAATTGCAGTAAGGATGGGTATCATCAATAAGTCAAAAAACAATGGATGCTGGTGTGGGTGTGAAGACAAGGGAATGCTTTTGCATGGTTAGTGGGAGTGCAAGCTAGTTCAACTTCTACATTAAGCAGAGTAGTGATTCCTAAAAGAACTCAAAATTGATCTTTTTCACAATCCAGCAATCCCTCTCCTGGAAATACACACAGAGGAACAAAAATTGTTCTACTAAAAAGACACATGCACATATATGTTTATTGCCACACTATTCATAATATCAAAAGCATGGAACCAAACTTACTGCCCATCGAAAGTGGACTGAATGAAGAAAATGTGGTACACATACATAATGGAGTAATATGCAGCAATAAAGAAGAACAAAATCATGAACTTCACTGCAAATTGGATGGAACTGGAGATCATAATACTAAATGATCTATCACAGAAACAAAGAACTGAATAGTACATGTTCTCTCTCATAAGTGGACCTTAAACATTAGCACAAGGGAGGGATTGGCAGTTGCTGGGCACTGCTAGGGGGAGGAAGGGAGGGAGCAGGATGTGGGGCAGGTGACAACGCAAAGTGTACCTGGTCCACTACCAGGGGGAGGAAAGGTCAATTAGAAAGCCAAATTGCACCTGCATCCAGCGTACTTATGTAGTTAATCCTCACTTGTATGCTACATCTCCAAAATAGAATAATATTTTTTAAAAAAAGAAAGCTGTGGAATATATGAAATAAAATCTGACAGAAAAATAGAAAGTTGTATAAGATAGACATAAAATCAATAAGGATATAGAAGACTTGAACAATACTATCAAACAAGTATACATGATACATTTTTATAGGAATTTCACTCAACATTAGGAGATTACAAATTATTTTTAAGTGCACATGGAACATTCAATAAGTAGACCATATGTTGGAACATAAAATAAGTCTCAATATATTTAAAATGATTGAAATAATAAAGAGTATGTTATCTGATCACTACCGAATTAAACTAGGAATCAAGAATAAAATGATACCTGAAACAATATTAAATATTAATTAATAAACTTTAAAAATGGACAAAGAAAAATTCACTAGGAAATTATAAGCATTAACTATATTAGTTAATAATAATCTAAATTTTCACCTTAAAATGCTAGAATAATAAAAACAAATTAAAGACAATGTAGAAGGAAAGAACTAATGAAGATACAGCAAAAATTAATGAAATAGGACATGAACAACAAACAAAGAAAAATCAATTAAACCCGGACTGAATTCTTAAAAACATTAATGACAGTAATAGACATCTAGCTAGACTGATCAAGAAAAAAAAGATAAAAGACACAAATTATAACTATTAGGAATGAAAGAGAACATAGTTCTATAGATACTATACTAATTAAGACAAACTCATGCCAATAATTCAACAGTATAATGAAATCAATAAATTTCTTGAAACACATTGCTAAAACAGTTTCAAAAAGAAATTTTAAAATGTGAATATTCTAGTAAAAAAATTGAATTTGTAATTGAATTCCTTCCTACAAAGAAAACTCCAATTGCAAGTGGCTTTACTGGTAAACTTTACCAAATATTTGCGGGGAAAAAAATAACACTGTTTCTGTAAACTCTTTTAGAAAATAGTGTAGAAGGGAACACTTCCCAACCCAACATACCTTGATCTCCAAACAAAAGATAATTTAAAAAGAATATTAAAAAGAATAGTCAAATAGCTTTTATGAACTTATATGCAAAAGGCTTTTTATAAGATATTAACAATTTGAATCTAGCAATGTCTAAAAAGAACAATCCACCATGACCATTTTATCATGGGAGTGATCTCAGAAATAAAAGGATGGTTTAGCATTTGAAAATCAACCAGCTTAATTCATCATATAAACAGAATGAAATGGAAAAAAAACCTGGGATTATTGCAATAGATGCAGAAAAATATATGATAAAGTTTAATATCATTCATAATAAAATCATTGAGCAAACTATGACTAGAAGGGAACTCTTTCAGATTAATTAGGACATCTATGAAAACTTACAATGAGCATTATATTTTAAAAACTGATTACTAAAATTGAGAACAAAGCAAGGCTGTTCAATTCCACCAATTTTATCCATCTTTTAATCCAATGTTCTAGTCAGGGCAAAAAGTCAAGAATATGAAAACAAGAGGCATATAAAATAGAAGAAAAGAAGTAAAATTGTTATCATAGATGGCAGAGTTATGTACACAGAAAATGCTAAGGGATCTACAAAAGTCTACTAGAATCAAGGAGGGGATTTAGCAAGGTTTTTGGTTATAAAATTAATATGCAAAAGTCAATTATACTTGTACACATTAGCAACCAACAATTCAGAATAAAATGTTCAAAAATGTATTTTTAGTAGGCTAAAAACATGAAATACTTAGGGTTAAATCTAACACAATGTATATAAGACCTGTATACTGTTACAAACATTAGATCCAAATAATTGGAGAAATATGCTGATGAATTAGAAGACTCTGTATTATTAAGATGTCAGTTCTTACCAACTTGATCCATTTATTTAAACTTATGTCAATCAAAATGGAAGGTGTTTTGGAAGAAAAGCACAAATGGATTCCAAAATGTATATATTTTTGCAAAGAATCGGAATTGCTGAAACAAATATGAATAACAAAAAACCCACAAAAGTTGAGAGCTCACACTACTTTACTTCAAGACTTACTCTAGAGCTATAGTAATCAAGACAGTATGTTACTGACATACTTTTTCCCAGTCTGTAGGCTGTCTCCCCGCTCTCCTGATGGTTTCTTTGGCTTTGCAGAAGCTTGTCAGTTTAATAAGGACCCACTTGTCTATCTTCTCTCTTATGACCTGCAGGTTTTGAGTTTTGTTCAGGAATTGGATGCCAGTTCCAATTTCCATGAGGGTATGTCCTTCATTTTCTAAGGTTCTTATGGTTTGAGGTTTTACATTCAGGTCTCTGATCCATTTGGAGTTAACCTTTGTGCATGGGGATAGATAGGGGTCCTGTTTCAATCTTCTGCATGTGGTCAGTCAGTTTTCCCAGCACCATTTACTGAATAGGTTCTTCTCTCCCCAGTGGTAGGTGGTGGAGGCTTTGTCGAAGATGAGTTTGTTGAGAAATTGAGGTTTTGCTTCTGGAATCTCAATTCTATTCAACTGATCTATATGCCTGTTTTTGTACCAATACCAAGCTGTTTTGATTGTAGCTTTATAGTAAAGTTTTAAGTCTGGTAATGTGATACCACCTGCTTTGTTTTTTTTTTTTTTGCTGAGAATTGTTCTGGCTATTTTTGGTTGTTTGTGTTTCCATATGAATTCCTGTGTTGTTTTTTCTACGTCTGAGAAGAATGTTGCTGGTAATTTGATGGGTATAGTATTGAATTTGTAGATTGCCTTAGGTAAGCTAGTCATCTTCACAATGTTGATTCTTCCAATCCATGAGCATGGGATATTTTTCCACTTGCTTGTGTCATCTTTGATTTCCTTGAGCAGTCTTTTGTAGTTTTCATTGTAAAGTTCTTTCACATTTCTGGTTAGGAAGATGCTAAGGTATTTCATTTTTTTTGATGTCTATTGTGAATGGAATTGTGTTTTTTATTTGGGTTTCTGTTTGTTTATTATTGATGTAAAGAAATGCAATTGTCTTTTGCACATTTATTTTGTATCCTGAGACTTTGCCAAAGGCCTTTATCAGTGTAAGGAGGTTTTTGACAGATTCTCTTGGGTTTTCAAGGTACACAATCATATCATCTGCAAAGAGTGATAACTTGACTTCCTCTTTTTCTATTTGGATACCTCAGATTGCCTTCTCTTCTCTGATTGCTCAAGCCAGGACTTCCAATACTATGTTGAACAGGAGGGGTGAGAGTAGGCATCCTTGTCTTGTTCCAATTTTTGTCTGTTTAGGAGTATCCTGGCTGTGGGTTTCTCGTAGATGGCTTTTACTATTTTGAGGTATGTTCCCCGTATGCCTAGATGTTCGAGGCTTTTTATCAAGAAGAGGTGCTGGATTTTATCAAAAGCTTTTTCTGCATCTAATGATATAATCCTGTGGTTTTTGTTTTGACATCTGTTGATGTATTTAATTACATTTATGGTTTTATGAATGTTGAACCAGTCTTGCATCCCAGGAATGAAGTCTACTTGGTCATGATGGATGATTTTTGAGATGTATTGTTGAATCCGGTTTGCTAGGATCTTGTTGAGAATTTTAGCATCTATGTTCATCAAAGATATTGGCCTGTAGTTCTCTTTCTTTGTTGAATCTTTACCTGGCTTGGGTATCAATGTGATGTTGGCTTCGTAAAATGATTTGGGGAAGAGTTTCATCTTTTCTGATCACCTGAAATACCTTCAGTAGGACTGGTATCAGCTCCTCCTTAAATGTCTTGTAGAATTCTGCTGGAAAGACATCTGGACCAGAGCTTTTTTTAGTAGGTAGTTTTCTTATTACATAGTCGATTTCCTTGATTGTTATTGGTCTATTTAGGGTCTCAATTTCTTCTTTTTCCAACCTAGGTCAGTTGTGTGATGTCAGAAAGTCCTCCATTTCTGTAAGGTTTTCAAGTTTGTTTCCATACAAGTGTATGTAGTAGTCTCCAATGATCTTTTGTATTTCTTCAGGGTCAGATGTGACTTCATCTTTTGTGTTTCTGATTGTGCTTATTTGGGTTTTTTCTCGTTTTTTCTTGGTCAGTCTAGCTAGGGGACCATTGATCTTGTTTATGGAATTAGAGTCTATAATACTGAGTGACCTCTCACAGAAACAAAGATCCAAGTATCACATGTTCTCACTCATATAATGGACCTTGAACATCCAATGTAATCCTATAAGAAAATGATTGACAGTAGTGGGAAACTATGGGGGGGAGGGAGATGGACATTAACGGTAGCAAATATCTGTCTGGGGATGGGGAAACACCTCTTATCAACAGGGTGCCTGAATGAAACGTATTTGTATACCTGACCCTTAACTGTACCCCACAATATCATAATAAAAAAAATTGATAAAAAAATGTATATGTAGGTCAGTGAAGCAGAACAGAGTGATCACTGGGCAATTGGTTTTCATCAACTATGCCAAAGCAATTCGATGGGATAAAAGTTAATCTTTTCAAAAAATGGTGCTGAAAAAAATGGATATCCATATAGGAAAAAAATGGATCTTAATATCTACATCATACATAAATTTACACATCATACACACAAATTAATTAAAAATGAATTACAGGCCTATCTAAAAATAAAAGTTAAAAATATAAAACTTCTGTAAGAAAACATAGGAGAAAATTTCCAGGACTTTGGAATAGATGACAATTTCTTAAATAGCATATCAGAAACGTGATCCATTAAAGTATTTAGAAATTGAAGATTATCAAATGTAAAAGTTTCTTTTCTAAAGGACATGATTTAAAAATTAAAAGATAGGTCACATATGGAGAAAACATTTGTAGTACATATAATTTTCAATGACTTGTATTGAGAGAACATAATGAACACTGACAACTCAATAATAAGACAAACAACTCAGTCAAAAATGGGAAACAATATGAATAGACACTTTAAAAAGGAAGATATAAAAATGACCAATAAGTACATGAAAAGATATTAAACAACATTATTTATCAGAAAAATGCAAATTAAAACACACTGAGATATGACTCCATACTACATCCTAGAATGACTAAAATTAAAAAGACTGAAAATGCCAAGTGTTGGTGAGGATATGGAAGAACTAGAACATATATAAAATACATAAAGTTAAGAATATATTTTTACAACACATCCCAGCAATTACACTCCAAGGGAAATGAAACTGTATCTCCACATAAAGATTTTGATGTGAATAAAGACATCTTCATTTATGATAACCCAAATTGGAATTAACCCAAATACCCATACACTGGTAAATAAATAAAGTTTTTTCATATTCATTCTCTGGAATATTAATCAGTCAAAAAATAATGAAACTACTGGTACGTGCAATAATGTGGAAGAATCTAAAAAACATGTTGAGTGAAAGAAGCAGGTACATACTGTATGATTCCATTTCTATAAAATTCTAGAAAAAGGAAATCAGGTTAATACTGACAGAAAACAAAAATTAGTGATTTTCTAGGGCTAGTAATAAGATTGGGGCTGACTATAAATGGTCACGAAGGAACTTCTTATATTGATGTAATCTATATCTTGATTGTGGTGGTATACTTATCAAAATAAACTTGTCCTAACTCATTAAACAGTATACTAAAAATTGGTGCATTTTGTTCTATGTAAATTGTATCTCTATAAATTTTATTGAGAAGAATTAAATGTGAGTATCCTTTGAAATGATAATCTCAGAATTTATTATAAGCAACTGGACCATTGTGGAAAAATAAATGAACAAGAATATTTATTGCTGTAAAAGCTTTTATAATCCTTACAAATCACATAACATAATCACATAACATGAAACTTACTATTTTAACAATTATTAAGTGTACAATTCAGTGAAATTAAGTACAGTCATGCACTGCATAAGAAAGTTTTGGTCAATGACTGACTACATATACAATGATGGTCCCATAAAAATATAATGGAACTGAAAAATTCCTTTTACCTAGTGATATTGTAGTTGTTATAACATCATAGCACAACATGTTACCTTTTTTATGTTTAGATACGCTGTATATATATGTTATACATATTTTACTACAGTAAAAATCACTTAAAAATAACTGCAATGAAAACATTAAAAAATATATAGAATTATCTTGACTTTGTTATAAACCTAACACATGGTCCCGTTTTTCAAAAAGTCACCACAAAAACATTAAAGGAAAAAAAGTAACATTTTATGGGCAAATTCACACACATTATGATCATTCATTTTATTTATTAAGTTGGCAGGATCACAGGGTGCCCAGATATTTGGCACAAATATTTGCCCAAACATTCTTCTAGATATTTATATGAGGGTGCTTTTGGATGAAATTTACATTTAAATTGGGGGACTTTGAGTAAGGCAGATTGCCCTTCAATATGTGGGTGGGCCTCATTCAATCAAAGGACTGAATAGAACAAAAAATTGACCTCCCCCTAGCAAGAGATTCACCAGCAAATGTAGTAACATTAGCTCTTCGTGGTTCTACAGCAGATTGCCTTTGGACTCAAAACTGCAACTCTTTCCTGAGTTTCCAGGCTGTTGGCTTCCCCATCAGATTTCGGACTCACAAATCCTCCACAATCAGGTGAACCAATTCTTTAAAATTACACAAATAAATAAATAAACCAATATACAGTCTATTGGTTCTATTTCTCTGAAGAGCCCCGACTAATTGTGATCATAGTTGTAATTGTGATACAATTGCCAACAGTATTCAGAACAGTAACCTACTGTACAAGTGTGTAGCCTAGGAGCAACAGGCTATATGATATAGCCTAGGTGTGTAGTAGGCTCTACCATTTAGGTTTAATTAAGCACACTCTGTGATGTTTGTACAATAACGAAATTGCCTAATGACATATTTCATTGTTAAGAGACACATAGCTGTACATGAATTGTCATCCATTTATATTACCACTATCCATTTACATAACTTTTTCATTTTTCCAAACTGAATCTATTTTTAAGTGTAGCATTAAGCAGGCAAATGATAAACGTGTGAACTGCCAGGATCTGATTTTTAAGGTGAAAGTCATATGCCAAAGACTTAGATTAATTGGGTTTCAGTAATTTTATTGCTTATATTTTACCTCACCTATCCTCAAACCTCTTTCTAAAGTTAACTACTTATTAATAATTGATGTTACACATAATACTCCAGAAAAAGAAACTGGGAGTCTGCATTAGGTTTAGCCTGCATTAGGTTTTATTGGGGCAAACAGTTATTTGTCATTCCTGCTCTTTCCTTTCATATGAAAGAACCTTCTATTAAAACATTCTTAGCCTCTTTACGCTCATTTGTTCATTCTTTCCCAGGGAAGAGGTTACTTTTTCATCCGATTGGGATTTTGGGGAAAAACCTCTTCCTGTCTTTTTGAAATCTGTCTTTCTGCAAAAACCATGTGTTCTCCTGCTCTTGCCCATTTGATACAAAGATCCTTCTTCATCTACTGGTCAGACCTGTGGTATTCCAGTCTGTCTTTCTAAAGTTCAGATTTGGGATCCAATTTTGCAGCATACATAAGCCATATTCTCCATTATCAGCTTTATGAGTTGTAAATTTACATCAACATTTTGCCTTTCCTCTGTCCGACCTCGGATGCCTCTCTCTCAGTTGGTTTTAAATGCCTGTGGGGAGCTGAGGGAGTGTTATGTATTTGCCTCCTTAAATCCTAACAGGTTAGACTGATTAGACTGATTTCTGCTGTAAGATGAGTAGATCTCCCCCTTCGCCCCTCCTATCGGCCCTGGCCTTGTAGATACTCTTGGCCAAATATCTGCTGAAGGTGGATGCACGGCCAGAATCAGATCCACGACCTTCTTCTTTAGGAGCCATCAAACCTTCAGAATGGGAAGCATGTCATGATCTTTTCTGTGTGAGCTCCTCTCTGTGAATGATTTTACCTATAAAGTCAAGGGCAAGGCCATGGGCATTTCTTTTGAAACTTTAGCTTTTCTCTTTATATCTGAGAACAGATTTTCACAGCATCAGGAATTTTGTAGTAGGTAGACTTGAAGCATAGAGAGCAAAGCTACATGTTTTCTCACTTTAAAAAAGGGTTTTCTTTTTTACTTTGCCTATAAAATTATGACTTTTGAGGGAAAAGTATGTACATCAGTGCAGTCTTATTCAAGAATTGTGTTCTTGCATAAAATTGCTAGAATATGAATTCAGCAATTTACAAATAAGGATGTCACCTAATTAAAGCATTCAAAATTGAGGTCAGCATATGAAAGTCCTAAATTCATATGTAATCTATTCAACAGCCCTGTTTTTCTCAAATGGATTAGAGGTTTTTAGGATTTCCATCTGCATTATTTTGTACATTCAAAAATCTTGCCAAATCTTATAAATAGACATCTAGTTTTATTAGTCCATTACATTTTTCTGAGTAACCCACATTCCAAAGAAAATGTCCCCAGGTACTGAAAATGAAAATTGGTATTATCCAGTCATCCAACACAAATCATTAATGTTAGAAAATCAGTGGGTGGCTATTGGCAAGACAGTACATAGATTTAAAATGGGGAAAACAATGATACCAATTTTAGTATTGTTGGTAATTGAGATGGATATTACATGCTTTGGGAACTATGTTTGTACTACATGTCAAATCCCATTACAAAATATGTCATTATAATGGAAAGGTTCATAACATAAAGGATGTCTACACCCTTGGCCAATGGCCCATTTATTTCAGGCAACATTCAATACAAAACAGAGACATTTCCACTGTTGTTGGAAATCACTAATAAATTTGGCTTATATTGCCATATACCTCTGCCAAAGGATTCACATTTAGTACACATTTTTCTGAGCATTGGTCCTGGAGCTACATTCTTCATGATTCCTTTCCACTCTCGCTTGAATTCCCTCTTCAAATTCCTGCTAGACTCTTGAACCGGACCAAAAATTTTACTTCTATTTAAGTTTTCAAAATGAGTGAAAAATATTTAAGACAAGCCAGGAGTTCTCTAAGAGCTTTGCTGAGATCTAATTATTCCAGATGACAAAACATTACCTTTTAATACATGTCAGAATTGAGTAGCATAATCTGCTGATATTTAAGGAATGAAGCGCAACAATCACTTTGGTCTTAGGACTTTTATGGGACTGATTTAGATGGGCAGTGGTTCTGGTGCGGAATCAGAATTCACTTTAAATGACAATTTTAGCATCTCTTGGAATAAAAGGGAGCTAAGACTTGACACAAATGTCCAACTGAACAAATCCCCAGTATAAGAAGTAAGTCTCAACAAAAAGAAGATAAACAATAAGAAGTAGCATCTAAACAACTATTGGAAATCAAATTATTTTACATACAAAGGTTGTCACCTAATATATAAAGTGCCACAACTGGAATATGATCTGAAAGAGAAAGTACTCCTTGGCATTCAGATAGACACAAGTGAGAAAACACTTGAGTGACATTTAAAATACTTGGTTTTAAAGAAAAACCAAAGCATTTTTGTGGGCGCTGTGGAACATGAGTTGTACTTGCCAATACTACCTATGGGAACATTTCTTTCTTTCTTTCTTTCTTTCTTTTTTGAGTCAGAGTCTCACTCTGTAACCCAGGCTGCAGTGCAGGGGCATGCTCACACCCACCGCAGCATCGACCTGCTGGGCTCAGGCAATCCTTCCACCTCAGCCTTCCAAGTAGCTGGAACTACAGGCATGCAACCTCTTGCGTGGCTATTTTTTTTGATTTATTGTAGAGACAAGGTCTTGGCATGTTACCCAGGCTGATCTCAAATCCGTGGGCTCAGGCAATCTTCTCGCCTCCACCTCCCAAATGTTGGGATTACAGGTGTGAGCCACTGTACCCAGCATGGTAACCTTTCTTAAGTGAAGATTATTTGTATCTTGGAAAAATAAAAAGTATAGACCAAATCTTAATTTAGAATTTTCAGTCCATTACATCATTCTCAGAAAAACATCAAACATTTGCTTGACAAATGTGTTTAAATACTATTTTTGGTAGAGGTATAGAAAACTCAAAGGTAATTGGTAGTTGTAAGTGGTTCTTAATTAGGAAAAAAAATAAAAGAAGTCTTTTCTAATGTTGCTTTTGTGTATGAATGTTCTGCTATATCATGTTGAATTTGTATGGGTAGGTTTATTTGGGTGGAATAGTTCTGCCGTTAATTCATGTTTCAGAAGACAAATAGATAAAAGAGAAAAAAAAATTTTCTAGGCACCCATATGTCCCAGTGTGACATTATTCCTTCCACTTTCTGTGGATTCCCTAGGGCATTGCTCTCCAGTTGAGCATAATATTATTTAGAGCTCTTGATGCTCACCAAGGCATTGTTTTAGTTTCTCCTCCAAGAAATTAAATGGCTCATTGTGTCACTTCTGATATAATAGGAACCTTGGGAAACTGTGATTCTATTTATATGGCAACAGATAGCTCAAATGCTCACCATGAACTTGAAAGTCAGACATACAAGTCCGATATGCAAAGCCCTTTATTTCAGGCCCAGAAGCTTTCTAATCTGACCCTTGACAGCTCTCAAGAGACAGAAAGAAAATAACAGCTTCTGCTCTAAGGATTTGTCTTTTTCTCAACAAAGATCTTACAAAGATTTTCCTTACTTACCAACCTGTCCAGTTGAAATTATAATTTTCTTCTTTCAATACCAGTTAGTATGACTTCTTTGGATGGTTACCTTGTTCTACTCTACTCACTTCTGCTTTCAAAACTTCCAATTTAGCCACTAAACATTCAGGGAAATAGGTCATTCTCTAAACCTCTCTGAAAATTTCCAAAGAAGGACTTTCATACAAAGTTTCATGTGCCAAAGGAAAGAAGTCATGTCATATCACAATTTGGTTACTGATTAGTTGTAGAGTCGTTTAGAAGTTGGATGTAGTCCACAAAACTTATTTGTGTGTATTTCCTGGTTAAAACCACTTTCCTTATATACACTTATATTAATAAAAATAAATCTTTGTGCTGCTGCTGCTACAAATTCCAAAATATACATATTTGGAAACTAAGGGTGAAGCCTAAATCTGTTGCCTTACAGAGCTGCACAATTTATATGTAGTAGCTACTCGTTCCAAAATTTAAGTTTATTGCAATTTAATATTAGTTCATTGTTCACACTAGCCACTTTTGAAATGCTCAATAGCCCCACGTGACCAGCAACTACTATGTCAGATGGTGCAGATATAGAAAGATTTATTGAACAGTGTTGTCTTACAGCACTGCATATAAGATTATCATATTTTTTTTCCTTTTTTTATGGGAAAAAACAAAACCCACATTATGATGTCTTTTTATGATCTCTAAGGACAAGTGACATAGGTCCCAACTGCCAAAATTCTAGACAATCAATAAGAAATCCTCATACAATCATGTGAGTTTTATTCTGCATTATTTATCTCATTTTACAGTTCAAGAAACACCAAAAGGTCACAGGACTTGTCCCATCATTCTCACAAGGTTGGTGAGTGGCTCAGGTAGAATGAAAGTTGACAGCCCAGACCACTTAATCTGTCGAGAGTTCAGGGACCAGACACAACGTGAATAAGCACCTCAGTGAGGACAGTCACAAATGGGCCTCTGGAAAACCCATCCATACAGCCTGCAATTCTCTTTTTACAGACTGAAGTGGAAGTATGTTTATTTGGTATTCTTTAAAATTGTCCTTGGTACTGAGGGTTTATTCACTTTATTGCATCTAGTAGACTTGTAGTGACTATAGAATTTATCAGTAAGATGCTTAGAATGGAAAAGTAGAAATGTAGGATACAATTATACATTTTTAAACTTGAATGAGGACATTCAGACACTGGGGAAAACTAATTAGCTCAACCTTAGGAATGGGATAACTGGCTTGATTAGGAATTGAGGCATGGGTTGTAGCAGCTCACAAGAGCCCATTGCTAAAGTTTCAGGAATTTTGCAAACTAGTTGTTACACACAGTCATTATTAAAAATTTGATTATGTAAACTGACATAAATTACACAAAAAACAAAGGTAAAAAATACTCAAGACTTTATTTCTTCATTATTTTACTACATTTATTATTATATGCTCTTAAGATTATTTATGCTCTTGAATATATATCTCCTATGTGTACTCAGTGGAAATACTATATAATGATGAGCTGTTCCTCATCTTTCTCCAACTCCACAATCAGTCATGTCATGCTGAAATTGGCGATGGTTAGAGTGTTTACACCACGGGAATCAGCACACACTAAAAATTGTGGCCTGATTTATTGTTTCTTTTGTTGTTGATAATTAAGGAAATTATGGAGAAAATATTGATAGATTAAATTTTAAAATGTGTTGTATCTGTTACATTGTAAAAAGTACAAAGAACTGAGGAAATATTCAGTATTGGAAAGCTATTATTTCATTTAGCAAACTAATCACTCCCATCATTGACAAGCTACTGAAGTTTCTAGATTTTCATATGTTGTTTTCTCCAGAGTCAGTTAAACATCTACCAGCACACTACGGAACTGAAGAAGATTTTGATTTTAATAGGTTCCCAAATTATTTTTGTAATTTAATGTACGTAGAGTAGTTAGTTTGGTGGAATGATTTTATGTCACTGAAGCCTGAAAAATGGGTCAATGCTTGAATTAGAGGGTAATACTGATATAACCAGCTTTTTTACCCTATTTTAGATTCAAGGGGTACATGTGCATGTTTGTTACATGAACATATTGTGTAGCAGTGGGGATTGGCTTTCAGGTGGCCCATTCCCCAGATAGTGAACAATAGATGATTTCTGAACCCTAACCTTTCTCCTCTCCTCCTCACTTATAGTTGTCCGCAGAGTCTATTATTTCCATTTTTTACCATTTAGCTCACACATATAAGTGAGGACATGTGGTATTTAGTTTTCTGTTTTTGAGTCAGTTGACTCCAGCTCCATCCATGTTGCTGCAATGGACATGGTTTCATTCTTTTTAGGGCTGCATAGTATTGCATGGTGTATATGTACACCACATTTTCTTTATTAAGTCAATCGTTGATGGACACTCAGGTTGGTTCCATGATTTTGCTATTGTGAATAACAATAACAGACTTTTAAAAATGTAGTTATAATGCCCAGGGGACTGATTTTAGCCACAGTATAATTAAATATATACATTTTATAGGCATTTTGGGGAAAATTTTTAAAATGATGCTTAAATCCACTATTTTCTTTTAAGAAAGGTGGATCTTGTTAAAGGGCTGGCTCTGTGGATTTGATGAAAAGCATTGGATATGCAAATGTGGGCTTGGAAAAGAATGAGAGAGAAAGATTAAGAGCTAAATTCCTCCAAAAAATTATAAATATAAGGCCTTGAATTTTTTTCACAACAATCCTTGATGAGGGAATGTATAATGTGATAAGCAAAAGCAAGTAAGGCCAAATACTTATAAGAAGAGGGAAGTTCAATGTTTAAGAGATATATGCGTCCCAATTCTTGCCACTTACCCTTAGTGCTTACCTAGCTTTAATGTGCACATAGATCAAATTCCAATTTTGTGGTCTTGAGGTAGAACCTGAGATTCTTTATTTTTAACAAACTCTCAGGAAAGGCTGATTCTTCTGGGTTGTGGGCCACAGGTTGTGTAGCAAGAGTCCACTACATCCACCCATGCGTATAAACATATGTGTAGAGGTTTAATGTGAGTGAGTATTGCTGTTCTTTTTGGTAGAATTGTTGGGATGGTGTTAAGTGCCACATTTGGATGACATAATGTGACTAGGGAGTAGCATGTACAGGAGAAAAAAAAATCCCTAAACTTGACTAATTTAAAAGAAACAAGAGTTCAGACTCAAAAACTGTTACCCTCTTGGAAATTCAAAAACATATTGAAATAGAGTGTTGGACTTCTACGTGATGTGGACTGGGGTGTTGAATCCATTTTTTCTAAAGGGATGGGAAGACCTAGATTATATCTGGGTAACAGAACTATTTTTTTGAACATTACACGTGCTCTATGTTTCTCCTTCTCTACTTTAATTACCATGTTAGTTTCTCAGTCTGGAATACCACCCTTACCCTCTTCTCTGATTCCGGGAATAAGGTATATACTTGGAGACCTCGTCCAAATGTTCATTAATTGCCCCCTAAGAAGAAAGAAACAGCAGATTTAGGACTCCAGAAAGCTTCTCTAATTCTTCCTTATCTCTGTATAGCATGACTCCTTGACAAAAAAAACACCAGAAGTAGGGGAAGTTGAAATAGTAAGTAGGCAGGTCATTTTAGTTACAGATAATGCTGTTGGTTCTACTCAAAAATAAATTTGCTGACAGGATTTAAACATATAACCATTGGATACAGATGCAAGGAGGTGAACTGACTGATTCAATATCTCTGGCATTTAAAAAGTACAAGAAAAAGAAAGTAATGAACTGTGGAATGGAATTGGCTTTTGTGAAACAGTATTTATATGTTGAAGGTCTGGAGATCATGATAGTCTCAGCTAAATTAATCTGCAGTTTAATATAAATATAAAAACCTGAATTTCTGTAGATGGAGAAAAGACAAAACTGATGGCTAGAAACAGGACTTAAGAAATGGAAACGTAAGAAATGGAAAATTTGGGAGAAAGTTGGGTTTTCAGCCTAGGAAAGTTTCCTAAGCCAAAGTCAGAGTTCTAATAGGAAGAGAGTGCACCAAAGCTGGGAATATCTGGGAAGATTCACTTAAGTAACTTGAGTCCCCAGATTCCCCTGAGTTCTCTAGGTCTTCAGAATTGACCATTCTGGTAAAATTCTCTTTCCTCTGCTCTGTCCTCTGTTTGAAGACCATGCACAGTTCTCAGAGGAGACAGGCATCTCTAGGGAAAAGTTCCCACTTCTCCTCTTGCTACCAGAGTCTTAACTTTGGTCAAATTTCAGAAAAATTAGACTGAGAAAATGCTAGCCTGCTAAAGGAGACGAGATATTAAATACCCAAGAGCTATTTATTGGACCTAGTTAACACATCCTGACAGGAACATGGACAGAGGACCTGGGAATGGATCCTGAAGGTGCTGACTCAATGGGAGAGTAAAATAAAACTGGTTAAGGACTAGTGTGTTAAAATGGGGGCACCTTTCTGTGACCCAGGATTGAACACTGGCACAGGTCCCAAGAGACAGTAAATGTTTTACTGGGATGGTTCTTAGATGATTGAAAAAAGCAATGTCCTACATCAGATGTCAGCAATTTTTTTTTCTGTAATGGACCAGATAGTAAATATTTTAGGCTTTGAGGATCATACAGTCAATAAGTTTGGAGTTCCAATAAAAATTTCCTTGCAAAAAAAGGAGAGAGACTGGTTCTGGCTTGAGGGCCATGATTTGCCAAACACTATTTTACAGTAAATGAAGTAGAGATGCCAAAACTTCTATGACAGACTGTGAAGAAAGGCATGAAAAGGTTCAGGAAGTAGGCATGCTAAGTTGGGCTACTCCATAAGGCTGGAAAAACCACCATCTGACTATATTCCTCGGTAGGTTCTGGAGGAGACTTCATTTACTAAAACAATAAGGAGACCAAGAGTGGTGGCTCATGCCTGTAATCTCAGTGTTTGGGAGGCCAAGGTGGAAAGATTGCTTGTGGCCAGGAGCTCAAGACAAGCCTGGGTAGAAAGCCCCTGTCTCTACAAAAAAAAAAAAAAAAAAAAGCTGGGTATGGTGGTGCACCCATGTAGTCCCCGCTGATGCAGGAGGAGGATTGCTTAAGCCCAGGAGGTTGAAGTTGCAGGAGGTTGAGGCTGCAGTGAGCTATGATCATGCCAACAGAGGAAAACCCTGTCTCTCAAGACAAAACAATAAGAAATGCGCTGATGAGGAAGAAACAGTATCTCTGAGACACTTTAGAGTGACTGTCCCTTGTATTATGGGCCTGAGTAGAAGATGCTGTTACAGAACTGGAGGTTAGGATCTGGGAATTGCCAGGTAGTGACACTTAACTGAGAGAAGAAAAGTGGTTACAGATACCATAATGCAGTGGTCCCCATCCTTTTGGACATCGGAAACCAGTTTCGTGGAGGATAAATTTTCCCCAGATGGGGGAGGGAGAGAGGGGTTTCGGGATGATTCAGGTATATTACATTTTTATTGTGCACTTTATTTCTAGATCCCTCTTATGTGCAGTTCACCCTCAATAGGGTTCATGCGCCTATGAGAATCTAATGCTGCCACTGATCTGACAGGAGGCAGAGCTCAGGTGGTAATGCCAGTGATGGGGAGCAGCTGTAAATACAGATGAAGCTTCTCTTACTTGCTTGTCACTCACCTCCCACTGTGTGGTCAGGTTCCTAACAGGCTGCGGATGAGTTCCAATCCATGGCCTGGGGGTGGGGACCCCTGCATAATGGGCAGAAGCTTGGAATGCAAGCCAGGAAGACCTGATTCATAGGTAACTGTATGAAGACTGCTAATATAATGTCATGTTTTTAGGGGCAAGATTGATGAACAGCTAACAATAATATTACTTAATATATTTGAGCAAAGTAGATCATAAATGTGTAAGCAGAAAGCTGAGGGCGACTGCCCTAATGGAAAGTCACACTTTCTTGTCCAAGTTTATATACTGAGGCAGTGTTTGGAGACATAGAACCTATCAACTGAAGGAGTAACCAGAAATCCATAAGAAAAGACTAAGCAACACTACAAGTACATACAGAAGTGATACACTCAGACCTTTCTTCAAAGGGACCTATTGCCACTTCCTTGAGTAACCGGACCCTATGAGGCAACATATACCCTAACATTTCAAAGACTGATAGATCTGGGTTTGAGTTGATCCTGACACCTCAGAACTCAAAGTCCCTCAATTGTTCCCTGTTGAAGTAGAGGCATATTGGTTCAGGCAAAATGATGAAGTTTTGGCCTATGTTTGTTTCAGTGTGCTTATTTGGGTTAGAGTCTCTCACATAGTGGTCATTTCTTCTGTTTCTGAACACATCATCAGAATGAACATACTTAGTAGTCAGCAGAATGTTCACATTCATTCCTTGACCTTTAAGTATAAGCTGTTGTAGTCAGAGAAGCCAGGTAGAAGCCCCTGAAACTGTTCCCACCTTGACCAAAATAGTAAATAACAAACAACATAACTGTTGAAGAAGTTGGCAGATTAAAAAGTTAAGGATGGTTATAATCATATCCCCAATTAATTCACCAGTCTGGTTCTTGAAAAAACTGATGACTCATGACCATGTGCTAATGAAACTTAATTAATTGCAGTTTGGCTGATGTGCCAAATGTGATATCTTTATGAGAGCAGAATAACACCAGCTCTTGATGTGGTATGAAGTCATTGAGCCGGCAGACGCATTCTTCACAATATCCATCAGAAATGAAAATCAGAAGCAGTTCACATTCATGTGAGAGAGACAACTGTATACATTTACAGTGTTACCCCAGGGCTATGTTCATTATCCTCTTTTTGTCACAGCATAAACTGAAGAGAGCTGGATCAGCTGGACATTCTGTGGAATACTGCACTGCTCCATTTTATTGATATCTTATTAATTAATGAGCAAGTCATGGCAAACATATGCCCTGGTATGTGAAAAAGATACATTCTAAAAAGATTCAGGGCCTGTCACATTAGTGACTCCCCCCCCCAACAGGTTCCAGTGTTGTAAGGCTTGCTGATATATCTTCATTCAATATAAAGAACAAATTATTGCTCTTAAACTTCCAAACACTGAGAAAGTGTTAAAAAGTCTTTTACTTCCTAACACTGTGTACATTTCTTGGTAGGTCTCTTTGGGTTGTAAAGGGAATAGCTGTGACATTCATTAGAAGGTGAAGGCTGTTAGTTTTGAGTGGATCTCAGAACAAGAAAGGACTCTGTAGCAAGTCTAGGTTGTGAAACAAGCATGCTTCCTCTTGGACTGTATGGCCTGAGACCCTATGGTATTACTCTAGAAATGTAGTACCTGAAGCCTTGGGAAAGCCCCAGTAACAGAATTGCAACACAGGCTTCTGTAACAAGGTCATTCCATCTGCCACAGAGAATAGCATAGGATTTTAAAAACATCCTGGCATGTAATTAGGCCCTGGTAGAAATTGAGCATCTATTCCTGTGATAACGAGTGACCATTCAGTCATACCTTTTCATTATGGGTTGGATACTGTCAGTCCACCAAGTAGTAATAAGTTTGAGCTCAGAAGCAATCCACTATAAAATGAAGTAGTAGATCCAGGATGAGGCTTGAATGAGTTTGAAAGCAAAAGTAGGTTGCATGACACTTGCTCCCATGCCACACGCTAGTGTTCCACAAATGTCTCTCTCCCAGCTGACAGCTATAGCCTCTGGTGGTTTATTGCCAATGGCTGATGTAAGAGGCAAAAGCCTGAGTTTGGTTCATGAATCAGTCATGTTGGTATGTGGATACACGCTAATAATGGATTGCTACAGCCAGGCATGGTGGCTCACACCTGTAATCCCAGCACTTTGGGAGGCAGAGGTATGAGGATTGCCTGAGCCCAGGGGTTCGAGACCAGCCTGGGCAACTTGGCTAGACCTCGTCTCTACAATAAATCAAAAAATTAGCTGGGCATGCTGACGCATGCCTGTGGTTCCAGCTACTTGCAAGGCTGAGGTGGAAGAATCGCCTGAGCCCAGAAGGTTGAGGCTGCGGTGGCCACGAGAGTGCCACTGCACTCTGGGTGACAGAGTAAGATTCCAACTCAAAAAAAAAAAAAAGAAAGAAAGAAAAAAAATGAATCGCTGCTCTCCCACAACTACATGCTAAGGTAGGGTTGAATGATCTTGGTGAAAGAAAACCTTTCAAGTAGGAAGTTCTCCAATCAGGGATCTGTTTTTGGCCCACTCCAATGGAGGTGGATTGGGATAAGATATCACCAGACCCAGAAGTGGTGGCAAATGGCTTAGCTGGTTGGATATACACAAACTCATGGGCAGTAGTAAATGGTTTAGTTGATTGGTCAGGAGCTTGGATGGAACAAGTCTAGAGTTTAAGTTTTAAGGATGTCTGGGGAAGAGGTATATGGCTAATCTATTAAAATATGCACAAAATATAACTAATTTCATACATTAATGCAGGAGAGGCACTAAACAGCTCTGTAGTGGCACGCTCATGGCTACTGCAACCATGACCTGCTGGACTCAGGTTATCCTTCTGCCTCAGCCTTCCAAGAAGCTAGAACTACAGTTTGTGTGCCACCGTGCCTGGCTAATTTGTTTTTTTTTTTTTTTTAGTTATTGTAGAGATGAGGTCTTGCCAAACTGGTTTTGCCGAGTCTTGCCAGGCTGGTCTCAAACCCCTGGGCTCCGGCAATCCTCTTGCCTCGACCTCCTAAAGTGCTGGGATTACAGGCATGCCACAACACTTGGCTGCAGTGGACTCTTGAATGGAGTAGACATTGTGGCAGAGAGGGAGGCTGCGGATCCTCTCACTCACAAAGGTTGATCAAAGTACTGCTGTTATCAAGTCTATTGCCACCAGGACCAGTGTTGAGTCCCTTCTAAGATACCATTTCTCAAGAAGACCAAGCAGCTACCTGGGAGCAAGTGTTTACTTTGAGCCCTTTTACCTTAGAGGAAGAGTGAACTTCTCTGAGAGGACTGCCATGTATTCCAGGAAGGGCTGACCTTTTGTGCTGTCGCCAGCATTATATCTAAGGGTGCACTAACCATCCAATGTACTGATATGGGATCTCACCTTGAAAAAAGAACCAACTTTATGGCAAAGAAGGTAGATTGGTGATCACGTGACCATGGGATCCATTATTCCTACCACTAGTGAGAGCATCCAAAGACCAGATGGTATCACTTCTAGGCCTTTGGTTAAGATCAAGTGTAAAAGCCAGATGGCATAATAAGGCGATGGAATCAAGCTTTCTCAGTTGAGGAAGCAACTTGGAGATGACACCCTGTGAGCATGAGGTTCCATCCTGCAAGATACTGGTGCACACATTCAACCAGAGTCCATTGTCTGTTCTGTATCAATTAACTAGTATATAGGAGTCTGAGAACCAAGGAGTGGAAGTAGAAGTTGTTCTGCTTGACATCATTCCCGCTGACCACTTGACTTAGTGCTTTTCATTCCTGCAACCATAAGTTTTGCTGTCTTGGAGGACCTGGTTCTGGGGATGGAAGTTCTTCTCATAGAAGACACAATAAGAATCCTAATAAACACTTGTATTCTGGTCATTTGAAGGATTCTCATGCCTCGAGACCAGCAGGCTAAGAAGATAGATGCCTATACCTATTGCAGGATATTTTACCTCAGTCATCAGCTGGGGTTTGAAATGCTGCTCCACAATAGGGGCATGGAGAATATTTTTGTCATTAAGTTGACTTATCTTGTATCTTTTGCTTTTTCCATACCCAGTTTTAGGTGTAAATGCAACCCCAGCAAGCCCCGCCTGATAAAGACCTGGTCAGTAGGGATGCAGGCTCCACATTAATGAGAACCTACAAAGCAAATGACCTATACCAGCACGAAGGATGGCTGAAGGGTAGGAAATATACTCCAAGTGGTGAAGGAGGGAGACAATGAGTATGAGTTGCACTCTTGGTAGAAGATGGGACTTCATGCTGATATCAAACTGCAGTTTGCAGAATCTTAAAGTGATATACATGTTAGAGACACTACACCTGGAAAGAAGAAAATGTGAGAATCAAGTGGATCTGAGCAGTGTGAAGGGCGGACTGTGGTGGTGGTGTTGGTATCCTGCTCAGATTCACTTTAGAGGAAGGTGTACTTAACTCCTAATTGCAGTGAATGCTGGTCAGCTGCCTTCCTCTCTGGAAATTTACCTTTATCCCTCTTTCCTAAGGGGTGATGTTCTTTCTCGGAAGGCTAACACAGGTACAAAAATATGGATCTCTTGCCTCAGGACAAGTCCAAGTCTGTGGTATAATTCTTGCTCTGGAGGTGTCCATTGGATCAAGCTGAAGGTAGGTACCACCTGCAGTTACATCTTTTCTTAGCTTCTCCCCTCCATTCTGAACTTTTAAAATTGAAGCTCCAGGTATTACATACAATAATCTGTCAATAGCTGATACAAAAAGGAGAAAGAGGCTCATGCGCTATACTTTGCATTCCTTATTCTTCCCCTGATATTTTCTCAATAAATTCTGGCACAAGAATCCTCATCATAGACTCTGTCTGCAGAGAAGCTTACCTAGGAAAAGGTACAAGGCCAATTTTCAAGAATGCTGACGACTGCTAGTTCCAAACACAGCCAGTTATGAGCAAAGGATTTCCCAATAGAGGAAGATACCACCACCCGTCCACTGTGTACATTTATATGCACATAGATAAGCAAGTTTGTATATAAATATCAGATATTTTATATGTTTCAATGGGTAAGTAAGTCACTTTTTACTTCCTCCACATGACATGGGAATCTCTACCCTTTAGTAACTAAGAAAAACCAAGGTTCAAGTCCTGAGTAGTAGGCCTGCCTGTCTTGGTGACTTGTGGGCCCATGCATCTTCTCCTTGGAAAGGAATGTAGCTGCATGTGTGCGGGGAAGTGCTTGGGATGAATGCATGACTCTATTATACGTCTTGGGAAAAAACAGTAGGTATGCAGCCTGCTGAGCAGAACACAGGTGAAGTAATTTTAAATTATAAATGTACTTTGGGAAGATCTTATAAGTCAATTTCATAACCTTCAAATTAGGCTTGGATCTAATTTTTTAGACTTGGATATAAGTGAACCTTTACAATTAGAGGTGTTACATTAACAAGATAATTTACAAACAGCTGAAAAGAAAAGGAGACACATAAGATCATTTGCCCTGTAGACAGAGACACATGTGTACTTTTAAAGTCTTGATGATGCAAGAAGATACTGAATGACTTGCAAAAGGCAATACCTTAGCAGGAGTAAACAAGATAGATGAGAAGATCTGAATCTGAAAACTGTTCAGAATCAAACCCCACTTTATTTGCATGCTAGAAGTTTTACTGGAGCCACATGTGTGGTTATTGACATATTTGATAAATGTCAAAGTGAATCTGGCCCAACATTTCTGTATACTTGGTTTAGTTTCATTAGCTATTTTGAAGTTGGCCTTATCAGCAATCTCCCATATGCCACGAGCACTGGAAGAAAAGTTAGAAAATTGATCTTGTCTAGTTTCTCAGACCCTTCTCTATGAAGGCAGGGAATGCTTCAAATACCTTGGATGGGGAGGGTTTACCCATCAAATTACCTAGAGTGAAGAGAATGAATTAAAAGAATGTAAAAAAGGGGAGGGTCTCATGTGGAGTGGAAATAAGAAGATTCCACAGGAGAGAAGGTGCCCATGAGAACAATGGCTGGCAAAAACTGGTTCCAGACTGGTAAAAACTGCAGCACAAATAAGAGGTTGTAGGTTGCACTTTTAACAGATTCTGCTTGCTAAGGGCCCTGTGGAATTTCTTTCATGTTTCTGAAATTCTAGTTCTAACAGCATTCTCTCCAAGTTGAGCCTATGTGTTGCCCTGATATAACCTAACTGTTATATCAGACTGCTTAACTGTTTCTCACAGATTTGATCACAAAAATATTCTGGAAGATCACTGTGGCAGGCTTTCCCTTTGTATTGCTGGACAACTCAGATAACACAGATCTAGTCCGCTGAGTCATCCAGTGTGGGCTGGAGGTTTGGAACCTGGACAGGGTCTGATCTAGGCAAGTGATAAGTTGACATCAAAAGACTTGGAGCTCTTAGGGCTATGGAAGCACCTAAGAGGACATACACTTTCCAAACCCCAAATCATCTTTACAGCCAGAAAATCTGGGCTGGAAATCTTACAATAAGATGATTTCCCATGAAATGTCTGGGACATTATGTTTCTCATCAGGTCATAAATGCCATGAGAACAGCTTTTCTTGTTATATTTAAGTCTGACCAGTGCAAGTTTTGGTTTTGTCCAAAAACCAAAAACTTTGGAGGCATTGACAGAAAATAAAGTAATTGACCAAATTGGAAGAGTCCAGAGTTCTCTGTAGATACTGATTTAGGAGGTGGGGGATGGGGTGGTGTTCTTATTTTTGAAAGCTGGTTTTCTCATTCCTCTAGCAAATGAAAAGATGTGTACAGGTAGTGGCTCTGATGAGCATCTGGCTGACGGCCACCGCCAGAGTTATCCTTCTGCTGGGAAGTGACTGTTTCAAGTCAACAAGGTTAGAACTCTACTAGAAGAATCTCACATGGAGGTTAGACTCGCAAATCCTTAATCAAGTGTAAGCAGACAGCCCCAAAACACACCCTGGTTGAAAGCTTCATTATCTTCCTGAATGTGAGGGACCACAGGGCTTGCAGTGTGGAACGAACAGGGATAAAGAGACAAGGCAAGATTGTGAAGGTGAAATATTAGTTGGGATTGGAGAGGTGGTAATGGTGAGGGGGGAAGTGAGTGTGGATGGAGGTATATTATTGCTATGAGTCCCCTGATTCCTAAAAAATAACAAAATCTACTCTCTTAGAGATTGGTACCAGTTGGGGATCTTATTATTATTATTATTATTACTTTTACCTTTACAAGGGTCTCTGAAATAAATAGAAAAGAAGTTAGATCCAAAGGCAGCAAATGTCCTTTACTTGATTAAATTTGACCCTCATTCATCTGTCAGGAATTCTAAGTAAAATAACTGTATATTGAGAGAAGATTTATATTATTCATTAAAATGAATTATACTTTTCTCTATAGGATGCTGTATATTTATTGACTGGTTAAGTCTTTCAACATTCATTTACTGAGGGCTTGGATGCTGTGATAATCTCTGAGATTACAAATACGAATAGGAAATAGATTGTTGTCCTCAGCACAGGGCCAGCTTCATGGGCGTACAACCTTTGCAGCCACAGAAGTCCTCTCATTTCCTACCTCCTGCTTTAGAAGACACAATATTTGGCTTAATGCTCAGGTGTATTTGTCTTGAAACTTAAAGATTTTTGAAAAGGGGTCCCTGCTTTTTAATTTGCACTGGTCCTTGAAGATTATGCAGCTGGTCTGCCTCAGAAACTAGTTTGAGAAAAAGCATTTATATAAACAACACGACAATGTCTTATACAATGTGATAATATATAAAAAAAGAAAGAAACGGTAACAAGCATATAGCAATTGTTGTGTTGTGAATCCCAGAAGATGTATCTACATGTCCTTGTTGGCGGACAAATGTTTTAATTTAGGATGTGTTATTTTAGCAAGAATTTTAGTAAAAACGTTCTAACTGTTTCCATTTTGCCTAGACACTGCAAATTTGTATTAATTTGCACTGATTAGGTTAGTCTAGCAAAGCCCACAATACAAAGAACCAAAGATTATGATTTGTTGAGTAACTTGACTTCTAACTTGTCACAGACTCTTCTTACTTCTCATTGCCTATCCCATAGGGCAAGATTGGTGGGAGAGGGTTGAGAGAATATGATGCAGAGAAGTGTGTGAGTGTGTGTGTGTGTGTGTGTGTGTGTGTGTGTGTGTGCGCGCGCGCACGCGCACACGCGCATGTGTGTGTGTGTGAATGCACACAAGCATTTAAGATAGGGAAAGGCAACATGTGTTCATTAATTGTTTTACTTTGAGTTGCCAGTGGCTAGAGCTGGTGATAAAATAAGACTATTTTAGTAATCTCAAGTCACTGGAATGTTGGTGGGGAAGTTCTAGGCCCAAACAAAGATAGAGATTTGGTGCTGATAAAGATCCATACTTGGGGACAGAAATTTAGGATAGGTAAGGGTGACAAAAACAAGAAACAAGATGTTATTACAATATGTACAGTAGTATAGTGGTTCCACACTTTGTATTCTAAGAAGTTTCTTTGGTAAGTTAACAGCAATAACCCATTGTCCTTCATCAAATGGATGATTTTTTTTTAAAGGAAGCAATTTAAATGTCAAAGTTGAGCACTGGAATACCAAAAATTTCAAAAGATGCTTTTTTGAAGCTATTGGCATATAAATTGTGTTTAAAGACTTTTTTTTAGTGCACTGTGCAAGCAATTCTTAAATTTTTTGTTATTGGAGTTTGCCTTTCATCATCCCATCATCCCTCTTTAAAAACTCAACTCTTTGCTCTTTATTCCTTCAATAAAAAAAAAAGAAAGAAAAAGAAAAAAGGCAGTCAACCAAAAAGGAAGAATTTCCATGTCATTCAGAAAGGAAGCATAACATTGTCTATAATATTGTTTTCAATCTGTTTAAAGAAGATTGAATTTTTCACCTGAGTTGTAGACTGCACAAGCAGAATTATGTTTGATAAAAGGACGATAAATTGAAAGAATAGCTAACTAAGAAGGTAAGGCAGAATCCTTGATAATAATTTGATATAATAAAAATTTTGGGGAAGGGAGGATTTCAGATCTAGTCATAGGCAGGAGAAAAGAGATAAAGTCAGACAATTGAACTATTCAGTTTGGGTAACATTCATTATGATAACAGGCACCATCACATGTTAAAGCAACATCTCCAGATCCAAGTTAAGAAGTGTGATATTTTGCAAAGATAATAAGTTTGGAAAAAAGAAACATATTGGAAAAACAACTTCCTAAAAATTCAACATAGATAAATCCTGCAGAATGTTGTTACATAACACTGGAGTATGTCTGTGTAGGTAAATTCTTAGAAAATTACGCAGCATAAATAATTTGTACAGTTTTTCATATCAGAAAGATGATTGATGAAAGTATGTGCTTATTTAAATAGACCAGGAGTCTCTGTCTCAGTTTCTCAGATAAGCATGTATATGTTTGTGGTTTTAGAACAGAAGTACTTGGAAAATGGAGCACACAGCTTTGGTTCTACTACCTTCATTATTATCACCATCATTATCAATACACAAACAGGACATTGTACATTTGGGTTGCTGAGCTACACAGTGTGATTCAGATATCAGCTGCCTGAACGTTTCCTATTCTTCCAGATGACTGAGGTCATCTGCCTCAGCGCCAACTGGGAAACGAACATGTTCTACCACATTCCTTATCTCCAAAAGCTTTAAGGATTCATGCAGGTGGTTGTTTCTTCTTATTACTCTCAATCTTTGCTCTGAGTCTTGCCTATGTGACAACCGTTCTCTCCCTTCTCCACACCACTTAGCCTCATTCTGGACACTCACTGCCCTGATTATTTTAACTCCCCAAAGCACCAATAACACAAGGCTGGATGAGTAGCCGGCTTCTACTTTGAGGGTAATTGCTATGGGTTGAGTGTTTGTGTCTTCCCAAAATTCTTATGTGGAAATTCCAATCCCTAATGTGATGGCTTTTGGAAATGAGGTCTTTGGGAGGTAATTAGGTCGTGAGAGTAGAGGCCTTATGACGGGATTAGTGTCCTCGTAAGAAGAGACACAAGATTACTGAGTATGATAGACTCCAAATCCATCCAAGTTGTTGTGAAGTCCATATATTTGTCCTTTTTTATGGCTGCATAATATTCCGTTGTGCATATGTACCACAATTTCTTTATTCAGTTCAGCTTCGATGGGCAACATGGTTGGTTCCATGTTTTTGCTATTGTGAATAGAGAGAGCTGCAACAAACATACATGTGCAGGTGTCTTTTTTGTAGAATGATTTGAGATCCTCCAGGTATATTCCCAATAGGGGAATTGCTGGATCATATGGAGGGTCGATTTTTAGTTCTTTCAGAAATCACCATACTGTCTTCCAAAGAGGTTGCACTAGTTTGCATTCCCACCAGCAGTGCAGAAGTTTCCTTTTTCTCCACATCCTCACTAGCATCTGTTGTTTGTTTTATTAATGATGGCCATTCTTACTGGGGTTAGGTGGTATCTCAATGTGGTTTGGATTTGCATTTCTCTGATGATGAATGAGGCAGAGCACTTTATCATATGTCTGTTGGCTGCCCGTATATCTTCTTCTGAGAAGTGTCTATTCATGTCTTTTGCCCTCTTTTTAAAGGGGCTGTTTGTTTTTTTTCCTTTTGGCACATTTGAGTTCCTTGTAGATTCTAGATGTTAGGCCTTTGTCAGATATACAGTTCGTAAATATTTTTTTCCTATTCTGTGGGCCGTCTCCCTGCTTTCTTGATTTTTTTTTTTTTTTTTTTTTGCTTTGTAGAAACTCATTAGTTTGATGAGGTCCCACTTGCCTATATTGTTTCTTAAGGTATTGGCCTTTAGGGTTCTGAATAGGAATTGGTTGCCAGTTCCATTTTCCATAAGGGTGCCCCTGCATCACAGAAACAAAGAACAGAGTACCATATGTTCTCACTCATAAGCGAACCTTGAACGATTATAATACTATAAGAAAACATTTGGCAGTAATGGGAAACTGTCAGGGGAGGGGGCTGGGATTGACAGTTGAGGGAAACTTCCAGAGGGGAAGGGGCATACCTCATCAACAAGGGTACCTGTATGATCAATGTTTATATACGTAACTCTGAAATGTACCCCACATCTTTATAATAAAAAAAGAAGAGACATAAGAGAGTTTGCTTCTGTCCTGAATACATGGACCTGGGAAAGGCCTTGTGAAGACATAACCAGGAAGAGGGCCTTCACACGAATTCCAACCATTCTGGCACCTTTTGCACTTTAAGCCTCCAGGACAATGAGAAATAAATAAGCCACCCAGTCTATGGTAATTTATTTTTTGTTTTTTGTTTTCTCATGGAATCCTCCTCCTCTTTCTTGTCTATTGCCATCAGTCCTCTCCCCCTTCCCTCTGATTGACCATTTCAATACAGGAGAACATGCTACTTATTTAAAACTAGGAACAGAACAGAGTGTAAGTTTATCTGACTATGCCTTTTCATATCGTTTTGACTTTTGGAAGAATGCTGATTTTTTAAAACTTTTAATTTTTTATTTGAAAGAGGTGGGGTACAATTCAGGGTTAGGTATACAAACGTTTATTATGCAGGTACCCTTGTTGATGAGGTGTGCCCCACCTTCCCCAGGCAGATTCTCACTACTGCTAATCCCACTTCCCTGCCCCACTCCCAGCAGTTTGCCACTACTGCCAATCCTTTTCTTATAGTATTATGATAGTTGTTCAAGGTCTGCTTATGAGTGAGAACATGTGATACTCAGTTCTTTGTTTCTGTGCAAGATTGCTCAGTATTATAGAGTCTAAGTCCATCCATGTTGCTATGAAATTCATGATTTTGTTCTTCTTTATGGCTACATAATAAATATTCCGTTGTGCATATGTACCACATTTTAAAAATCCAGTCCTCTTTTGATGGGCAACACGGTTGGTTCCATGTTCTTGCTACTGTGAACAATGCTGCTATAAACATATGTGCGCAGAGATCATTTTTATAGTGATTTGAGTTCTTCTGGGTATATTCCCAGTAGGGGGATTGAGGGGTCATATGGAAGGTTGATTTTTAGATCTTTTAGGAATCGCTACACTGTTTTCCACAGAGGCTGTACTAGTTTACACTCCCACCAACAGTGTAGAAGTGTTCCCTTTTTGCTGCATTCTCTCCAGCATCTGTTATTTTTTGAGCTATTGATGATGGCCATCCTGACTGGAGTTAGGCGGTATCTCAGTGTAGCTTTAATTTGCATTTCTTTGATGACTAGTGAGGCTGAGCATTTTTTCATGTATCTGTTGGCTGCTTATGTGTCTCCTTTTGAGCACTGTCTATTCATATCTTTTGCCCACTTTGTAATGGGGCAAAAGATACGAATGGAGTTTGCATTTTTTCTCTTTGGCACGTTTGAGTTTATGGTAATTTATTATAGCAGTCCAAAGTGATACAGTAGCAAAGTGATTAATGGTATCACTGAAAAGACAAAACAAGAAAGAGAATATAAACCATCACTGCTCTAGCATTCATTCATAATTTCCAACATTCTTCTACATTTTTTGCTGTCTACATGTTCTCTGTAAGTTTTGCTGGTCCTTGTCTTCTGAGGGACCTTACTTCTGGTCCCTCTCTACCTGCTAGCCTCAAATTCTCATGAAGTTTTTATGCAATGTAATTTAGGTTTATGCCCCCTACTCTTAACCAGGCATATGATAGAGTATGTTTTAATATAAAAGACTTTGTAATGTGAGTGACTGTCATTTTACAGGCACAAAAGTTGTAAGATCTGCTAACCCCAAACGCACACACATATATACACACACACAAACAGAAGTTCTGAAATTTTATTTTATTTTTCCTAACATGATTGAACTTTAGACATTTCCTATCTCTGATTATACCATAAGACATAGAACATTTTGTTTTCCTTCCTCTAGAAGGGTAAATTAAGCACAAATGATCCTCGCAGTCTTAATAATAACAAATGGAAATAAGTAGAAGTTGGATAAATAGGTAGGAGAATTTATTCATATAAAAACTTTAATTAAGCAACTATATGTCAGTCTTTGATCTTAAGACTTTCACATATAATATCTCTTTAATTTTTACAACCTGGAAGGTAACTTTCAGTCATCTAATTCCATATAATGTTAAGATATTACGTGTTATTTGGTTGGAGATGTTGACTTGCAGGTAACTACATTTCAGGTTTGCACTCAGTTTGACAAGTTAGTAGCCTGTACAAGTTTATATACTCTGCAATGATCAGGATTTAATGGACTCATGCTACCTAAATTCACACAAGATTGATAAACAATCATGTGCCACATAACAACATCTTGAGCAAGGGTGGACTGCGTATACAAAGAGGGTCCCATGAGATTATAATGGAGATGAAAAATTCTTAACACCTAGTGATGTCATAGCTTTTTTAATGTACTAGCACTGCGTTTTTCATGTGTTTGTGGGAATGCTGGTATAAACAAATCTACTGCACTGAGTGTGACTTGCATTTGTCCCTTCTGGTCAACTCAGAGGGCCTGCAGGAATGAACCACTGAACACAAACTGCTAATTTTGGAGATTTTTCCTTGTTGGTTAAATAATCTAATCTTTGCATTTAAAATTAGCACTGTACAATATGAAGGTGAATGGCAAAATTTATGTAAGTAATTTAAAATTTAAATTTTAAAAATTAGGATGACATTAAATAGCAAATGAAAAACAACATGATGAGTTGAAAGAGAGGGAGATCTTTGGAAGAAAGAGAAAAGCTTTATATTTTAGGACCGTTACTGGCACCCTTTTTCTGCTTTTTGAACAAGGGGTCCTGGATCTTCATTTTGCACTGGGACCAATAGCTCATGTAGCCAGTCTCAAGCAAGAAAGATTATAAGACATAATTGCTGGAAGACTGGAGAGAGCTGACAGAAATGAATTCAGGCTTAAACCAGAAATGGAGTCAACAAGTTTTGCTGCTGGAAATGAAGGAACTACTTTGGGTGAATAAAATGCTACAGAGCACAGGATCCCTCTTGGATTTCATAGTATGGCATCCAAACCATGTCATTCTACAATGCATTCTACAATGCA
The DNA here is from genome assembly GCA_027257055.1 of Cephalopachus bancanus. Classification (NCBI taxonomy): domain Eukaryota; kingdom Metazoa; phylum Chordata; class Mammalia; order Primates; family Tarsiidae; genus Cephalopachus; species Cephalopachus bancanus. The sequence goes on along the minus strand of JAPVLO010000121.1, from coordinate 2,783,636 downwards.
TATCTACAATGTCATATTTCCTGACAAATGTGTCACTCCATCAACTGTACCATGAGGTGCTGTTAGAGTATAGGGGCCATTTCAGTATGTTGATACTCACTGAAATTTTCCAAGATCTTTACTTCTTTAAAGAACCACAGACTCTAATTAGCATGGTATTTGCAGTATTGTCTGCCAAAACTTGTGTTCCACCTTCCATAATGTTCATTGTTACTGCATAGTTGCAGCACAGCTAGGGACTACATTTCCCGGTCTCCTAGCAGCTATGTGAGATCCTCTGTGTGATTAGTTCTGGTCAAAAGAAAATAACTGATTGAAAAGGTGTGCCATTTCTAGACAAAGGTGTTTAAGAAATGTGTGTTCTTTCCTTGCTTTGTTTTTACTCTTTTGTAGGTCAGGTACAGAAAAATCCAAGACTTGGGAAATAAGAGAGCCACATGATGGAGGAAACCTTAGTTCCTCAATTGACACATGGAAGAAAGCTTCCTGGAGCTTGCTCATCGGATAGTCACTAAATGATCACAAAATAAACTCTGTGGCAAGCCTCTGAATTTAGGAGACTTTGCTGTTATAACAGTTAGCTGATCATAACAATTTTTACCAAGATCAGCAATAAACCGATTTAAGTATTTTAAATAATCTTTAGAAAAATTTAATCCATGCTTTTAATTTTACAGATAAGGAAATCAAGGTCTTGGAAGCTAAATTATGTTCTTTTCTTCATTATTTTATTTTACTTTAAAGTTATGGGGTACAATTCAGGATCAGGTAGATAAATGGTCATCGTACAGATAAAGTTTGGATCTCCCTTTGGTCCCTACTTTGCCTGGTTTGAGATCAGGAACCTTATTGATGTTATGTGGCCACTCTTTCCCTCTCCGGTAGCATCTCACTACTGCCAAATCCTTTTTTACAGTGATAGTGAAAAACATCTACAACGAAAACTATGAAACACTGCTCAAAGAAGACACAAACGAATGGGAAAATATTCCATGCTCATGAGTTGGAAGAATCAACATTGCTAAGATGTTCATTCTACCCAAGGCAATCTACAGATTCAAAGTAGTACCCATTAAATTACCAACATCAAGCCAGGCTCAGTGGTTAAGCCTGTAATCCCGTGCCTTTGGGAGTCTGAGGTGAGTGGATTGCCTGAGCCTGCGGGTTCGAGACCCACCTGGGCAAGTGAGACCTCATCTCTACAATAAAAAAATAAAAAAAAATTAGCCGGGCATGGTAGCGCGTGCCTGTGATTCCAGCTACTTGGAAGGCTGAGGCAGAAGGATTGTGGGAACCCAGCAGGTGAGGCTGCGGTGGCCGGGAGCGGCCACTGCACTCCAGTCTGGGTGACAGAGTGAGACTCCAACTAAAAAAAAATAATAATAAAAATAAATAAATAAATAAATTACCAACATCATTCTTCTCAGACCTGGAAATGACAATACAGAAATTCATATGGAAACAAAAGACCACGAATAGCCAAAACAATCCTTAGCAAAATAAATAAAGTGGGCGGTATCACACTTCCAGACTTTAAACTTTACTATAAGGCTGCAATGATCAAAACAGCCTGGTACTAGTATGAGAACAGGCATGTAGACCAATGGAACAGGTTAGAAATTCCGGAAGCAAAATCTCAATTTTGTAACCAACTCATCTTCGACAAAACCCCCAGCAAAAGCCACTGGGGACAGGAGAACTTATTCAGTAAATGGTGCTGAGAAAACTGAATGACCACAAGCAGAAACTTGAAACAGGATCCCTATCTATCACTATACACAAAAACCAACTCTAGATGGATCAAAGACCTAAACGTAAAACCTCAAACTATAAGAATCCTAGAAGAAAATGCAGGAAATACTCTTATGCACATTGGAATTATGTTCTTACATAAATGTAAGTAGTAGAACTAGAGACAGATACCCGAGCTTCTGTCTTCTAGTCTAGCTCACTTCCTTCTTTGCTGGTGCTAAACTGCAAAGAGAAAATTTACTGTAAATATTTATTTATGCCATATTTTTGGAAGTATTATTAGGTAGAGGACTACAAAAAATTTTTTGCTTAAAAATCTTAAAAGAACTAAGTTAGTCAATATACAATTTTTTCATGGTGTTATATTGAATGTTCATTATGTCAATCACAAAATTAATCGTTCTTCTTTCAATGTAACTTTAAAGGTTTATGAAATTCCAATCCTGTTCTTTGCATATGTAAATGTAAATGAAAATCAGAGGCGAGTTTGTTTCACTTACCAGCAATTTTCTGTACAACAAACTTTCTTAGAATATATTTATTAAATTCTTCCAAATGAAAAAAAGTTAGTTATGAATGCTATAGTTTAAAATTGAATGGCATTTTTGGAGAATGTCAAGGAATGTCTATGAACTCCATCATCAAAGACTCTGCTCCTTCAAACAAATGTATTAGATCAATAAATTTTCAAAAGCACAAGAGAAAGACTGAGGCAGTTTCTCTCTCTATTTGAAAATTGAATGGGAAAGGGTGAAAATAGTCTGTCCTTTTAAATTTTTGGTACAAGAATAATGTTGCAGAAAAGAATGTGATAATACATGCTAGTACATGTATATAAAATATTTTGCATGGGAAATAGTGATATGCAGTACATATTAAGAGTGATTCTTTTTTGGGAGAAAAGATTTAGGAGATTTCATCTTCTATATTAAGCATTTCTGCAACCATAGAATTTTAAAAATTAATGACTGCTTCTTTAAACAAGCAAAACTTAATTTAGGCACAGAGACTTGAATTACAATACACATCATGTCAGTTCTGCAAAGTATTGATTAAAGGCTTCTGAAAATCTCTTTCATCTCATAGCTCAGGAAACTATAAGGCAAGGCTGAAAGGCATAAAGGTGTCCATGAGAGAGGATTTAAAAAGTAGTGACAAAAGGGACTTCTACAAAAATAAAAACGAATTGGTTATGATTGTGTTTGTGATGTAGGTGTATCATCATCCCCTTTACTCAAATCTTTTTCCTGGTTACTCAAACTTTATTATAACTATTTTCACAGTTAACACTGATTTTACTATAGTCTTGGAATGCGGTAGGGAAGGAGACAGGAAGAAGTAGTATAACAGGGAGAGAAGCATTCCTTAAGCCAGGCTATGATCTGCAGAAGTATCTCAGGAGTATTTCTGTAAGGCACTTCTGTTCTTAATTTTGGTTGAAACCATGCACACCCTTTGATGTGCTGCATCTAGTAATACACACCTTCTTCCTTTCCAACCAGGCATATGAACTTATTTACATCACAAGCCTCTGCCAGAGGCCAGGAAATAGATGTAGAGATGTGTACAGTAATTCCAAACACGGTGAGAAAAGGAAGTGGCTCAGTGGTTTTCATAGGAATCAATGACACCTATCAAATGGCATTAGAAATATTTAGGAAGAACTATTCACGATTGCTTCAAGTTGACATGATAGTACCTGCCTCAGATGAGGTTGTACATTACTGGGTGATTTTTAAAAATGTTCATCTGAAGTCATGCAGTCAGCAAGATAGTTTCAACTACCCAGAAAAACAGATGTTAAGTGGTGATTTTACTATGAAATAGAAATGAAGTCAAGGGTCTTCTATTGCTTTTGAGTAAGTCAAGCTGTCTGAAAAGCAAAACAATTTAAATGAAAACCATTCTTTTTATATTGTGGAGAGTTTTTTTTTTCATAACTCACATCACATTGTCTGTATGTGCAGTGCTATCTGTCTTATATAATTAGAAGAAAATCCTAAAAGCTAAGTTTGTACATGGAATTGTCAGTGAGATCAGCTGTATAATGTTGGACTCCACTCACTTTGTTATATTACATTAGAAGTAAACTATTGTCTTTTTAAAATATAGCCAAGCACAGTGGCACACATCTGTAGTCCCAGCTACTCAGGAGGCTGGGGTGGAAGAATCACTTGAGCCCAGGAATTCAAGTTCAGCCTGGGCAACATAGCAAGATCCCATCTCTAAATAAATTTTGAAAAATTGTGTTCTTATCAGTGGCAAATAAAATAAAAATCCATATCCTGGTAGGCAAGCATGAGGCTATTGCCCATTTATTTAAACAACAATAAATGTCTCATTACACATTATACAATGCTGGCTCCATTTTATAAAATCAAATTTTTGAAAATCTATAATAAGAAATTTTTGGATTCTCAAAATACTACTTCCCTTTTTTATTTAATCACTAATGAATTGAGATAAGCTTAATAGCATCATGAACCATCTTGCTGTCAAAGCATTTATTTTTGTGTAGTGTTGCATTCTTTTAAGAAGTCGTAGGGCTGCATAGTATTCCATCATGTATAAGTAACACATTTTTTTAATCCAGTCCTCTTTTGATGGGCAGCATGGTTGCTTCCAGGTTCTTGCTATTGTGAACAATGCTGAGATAAACATACGTGTGCAGGTATCTTTTTGATAGAGTGATTTGAGTTCTTCAGGGTATATTCCCAGTAGGAGGATTGCAGGGTCATTTGGGAGGTCAATATTTAGAGCTTTTAGGAATCACCATACTGTTTTCCACAGAGGTTGCACTAGTTTGCACTCCTACCAACAGTGTAGACGTGTTCCCTTTTCGCCACACCAGCAACTGTTATTTTTTGAGTTATTGATAATTTCCATTCTGACTGGAGTTAGGTGGTATCTCAGTGTGGTTTTGATTTGCATCTCCCTGATAATTAGTGAGGTTGAACATTTCTTCATGTGTCTGTTGGCTGCTCAGATGAATTTCGCAGCAACCTGGATGGAACTAGAGTCTATAATACTGAGTGACCTCTCACAGAAACAAAGATCTGAGTATCATATGTTCTCATTCATATAGTGGACCTTGAACATCCAACGTAATACTATAAGAAAATGACTGACAGTGGTGGGAAACTATGGGGGGAGGGGAAGGGAGATGGGATTAACAGTAGTAAATATCTGTCTGGGAACCGGGAGACACCTCTTATCAACAAGGGTGACTGAACGAAGCATATTTGTATACCTAACCCTTAACTGTACCCCACAATATCATAATAAAAAATATTGGTTATAAAAAAAATTAAAAAAAAGAAGTAGTAGGGTACAAGCCTTCAGAAAGCAATTTTCTCTCATAATCTATCCCCCTGCATTGTTTCAATTCAGTGGCTTAGATCATCCTCCATTCACTCTTTGTATGTGTAGAAGTCACCATCAGGCTTTCCTAAGTGAGAGCAGAAAGTTCATTCAGCATTCTTTCCCAAGTTTGGGGTTACAATGACCTTTTCTCATTGTTTAAGGGCAGCCCAACCTCATGATTAAGATAAGCAGTAACTACCAAGAATGTTGGACTAATGTCTTGTTCTAGCATTGATATTCAAGAGTGTTTGGCCAACTCATATATGTGTATGTATGTATGCATATATGCTGCATGTGTATATTTGTATCCTTAGAGGGGCAATACAGATTTACAGAACATATGAATTTTGAAGGACCAGCTAATTTTTAAGTATTAATTAATATATTACCATGAGTATATAAACCTCTGCAGTGTGATTTAGTCCAATACTATTTGGACTAAACTGCAAAGTGCTGACAGCCAAAATCCTGTTTACCAAGTCTTAAAGCTGTTGCCCACGTGTTTCAGACAATATTCCATATTGTAAAAAATGAATTAGGATACTTTTAGAGAATGTATTAATAAGATTTTCTAAAATTTGAAAACCAAAAATTTAAAATAATCAGCTAAATATTTCCAAATACTCAAATGTTTGGCAATACAGATAAAATGCCTGGGTATTTTTCGTAGAGAACCCTTCATCTTATTGTTTAAAGTCAGGTAGGTATGGTCTATGTCAACTATGAAAATAAGCATCGGAGGGACCAGGACTTTGCCCAGAGCTCATAAGTGATCAGTGTGTGCTCAAAGAAATCAGGCAATGTGCTTACTGGAAATCAGGTCTCATGTCTTAGAGAAATGAAGCAGCCTCTCTTCACCTCCAAATCATGGGATTTTATGTTTGAAGGAAGACAGCAAACTACTATTGCTACCCATAGATAGTAGTGTTTCTTGAACTAGGTTCCATTAGATGGCATATTTGATGACTTGTCTTACTTTTTTTTTTAACAACTACTTCTCTTTTCTACAACCGCCTTCCTCCCTTTGTGTCTCCCCTTCATTAAGCTTCACTGAACATTTCTATTTTGTTCAATCATCCAGACTTAGCGAACCAACAATAGTCTCTTTCCTCAAGGCCCAACTCTAGGTTTTTTCAAATAACTTTAGTGGATTATTTTATCCACATTGTTATGTTACCCTCTTTAGTTAAGATAGTTGTAAATTTTAATAATGATCCTCTCTACATCAGCATCCAGAGAGGTGGTAGGATTGTAGAAAATATGGAATTTATGGTCAAAATATTTGGGTCAAATTCTGATTTTTCTAATTCACCCTAGGATTCACCTTTCAGATATTCAATGTTGTCATCTATTAAGCAGAAACACTCATATTTACCTCAAATGCAATGGACACACTTTGGGCTTATCTATTTATTACAACCCAATTGCTCTGAAATTGCCCATGATTCACATTTGGGCCATGGCAGCCGTATTTGTGGTACATGGCCCCATCCTGTTGTTCAAAGACAATTGAACCAAGAAGGGATACCTTTCAAACTGAACTGATCAGAGCTACACTGTCCTGGGAATTTGGAATTAAGCTTAGTAATTGTAACTCAACTACGCTGGTCACTTCATGGGAAGAGAAGTAAACTGGGGAGGTTTGATGACCAAGTTGGGTGCTATGAAGGAGATGCATAGAGAAAAGCAAAGCAAGAGATGATTAGTGCCACCTTCAGTTTCTCCTGGCCTACTAGGTCCTGGTTTCAGGCTTTCTGGAGGTTGATTGACCTTGGGGTTTCATGAGATGATGATGATGTTAATGAAATGTCTTCTTAAAATTTGACATAAGTTTCTGCTATTTGCAACTAAAATGCTTGACCAAGACATCATAGATGCATTATAAAGATCAAATCATATAGTATTATCAGAAAGGGATTGGCAGTAGTGGGGTATTTCCAAAACGGAGGAGAGGAGACACAACATTAATAAGAGTACCTGATCTCAAACCAGGCAAAGTGGAGACCAAAGAGAGGTCCAAACTTTACCTGTATGTTGACCACTTGTGTACCTAATCCTGAATTGTACCAGAAAGATAATAGAATCACATTTTTAAAATGAAGTAAAATTAAAAAGGAAAAAAATCATATAATATTAAGGAACATTGAAAGTCATATAGAAATATATAAATATTGTCTATGGTTAATATTAGAAAATTTCCTAATTTAAGTAGATGGATAGTAAATAGGACAGTGCAGTAAATACAGAGGCAGTTAATATCTTTAGTTAGAAGCTTTTCAATGTGCCGTGGAGATAGATGTTATTCTATTATCTCTCTGGTCCATGTTAAGTGGTCAAGCAAGTCTAAGTGACTAAGCAAGAAATGAAAATAAATTTGGCCTAGATGTGGAGAAAAGTAGCCCTGAAAAATTAAAAAATGACCTAACGTAATGTTTTTAAGACAATCTGTGTCATTTAAATATTTTTGAAAGTGATTTGCAAAAACCCCAAAGCATAATAACCTAAGAAAATTTGTAGAGAGCCTAAATCTTCATATATAAGAATGATCAATTAATATAACTGAAATTAATGGTTAAGAAATGGAAACGTAACAGCAATTGTTAACAATTAAGCTCTTCTTTATTATTTTGTTTACCTGTGACATATAAATGCTTTGTGTCGGTGATTTTTCAACCTGAGGGTCAAGAATGCCCAGCCTGAATTCATAGGAAGGCAGAGTAGAGTTAAAGAAAAAGATACTTAAATTCATATATATGGCAGGCATTATCCATAGATGCAATAAAAACTTTTATCTTGTAAAAAAAACCTAACATTTATTCAGTAATAATTTCCATGAGTTATATCATTTAATTCTCACAATCGGCCTAGATTTTATCACCATGTTATAAATAAGATATCTGGGATTAGAGTAAATTAGTAGCTTGCTAAATGTCAAACAGATAGTGGCAGAACTGATTTGCAGTTAGTCAGTGCAACTCTCAAGCTCTTAATCACCATACTGCATTATTTCCAACATAAATATTATTAGGCTGTGCCATATGATGTTGCTATTTCTATAGGTCAAGAACACTCAAATATTAGCAATTTCATGATTCAATTTTATTATGTTTTGACTATTAGCTAATTTTAAAGCATAATTGAATTTAATGTAGTTTAGCAACATAGAATATTTCATAATGGAGAAATTTAAAATACAACTACTGTCTTGGAGGATGTCTGTGTCTTATTCTGTTTCCTAAAAATTAGAGCTGGTGAGAAATAGTAAGTACTTCAGCTTTCTTGGGAGGTGTAATTCCACAATAGTAAGAGTGGGGAAAAGAAGAAATGAAGCAGGGAAGAGAGAAAAGCAAATGCTGCATTGTAAATGTCTGGGCTACCCACAGCTTAAAACAGGCACACACACATGCACACACACACACACACACACACACACACACACACACACGAGAGAGAGAGAGAGAGAGAGAGAGAGAGAGAGAGAGAGAGAGAGAGAGAGAGAGAGAGAGAGAATCTTCTTGTACATACCATCCCCAGAATCATCCATCAGAGAAATAAAGGGAAAGAGTTTCACTTATTGGTTCCTTTTCATTTTCCATTTCCTGACCTTCAATGGTCAACTTTTTTAGGTTATCCATTTACTATGGGCAAATCTCATTCTTGTCATCTGAGTCTGGAAGTTGTGGGAGAAGCCAGAGCCTACCATAAATTTGGTCTGACTGGACCACATCTGTTGTGGGTTCTGACAACAGCTGGTTTGCTGAAGGGAGTGCTGAAGCCCAGTTGTTACCCCAGGAAATCCTGAAAAAAACCCATAGCATTAATGTATGAAGCCAAGATAGCAACAGCTGGGATTCTCCATTGAACAAGCACTACGGGCACAGGGGTCAGGGCGAACCAAGAAAATCTGGGCAAGGTCTTAAACAAGATCTGGTACAGGAGAACCTCAATTTCATTTGGAGGTGGGAAGAATTCCTGATAATTAAAAAAGCTGAAAATCACAGAAAAAATTGACTTTTTCTCTCGTTGATAGGTTGACAATTATTATCTGCTCCTTTTCTTGGGTTCACTTCATTCATCTGTCATTCCTAACAAAACTAAAAGGTTCTAACATTATACTTTTGGAAATATTTATAAAGGGAAAAATCTCAAAACAATAGCAAGCAAACAATCAAAAACCCTTAGTCTGCAATTCAAGAAAGAGTTCTTAAAAAAACTTGTCTGGTACAAAAAGAGGAGTAGCACCATTCATAATTGTCCAGGGTTGATGGGCTTATCTCTGTTTGATAAAATATGTTTGCTATTTTTAAACTCTTTCCATGACTTTGCCTTTCTCTCTCATTGGCAAGGCAGCACCTTCCATGATACAAGGCCCCAAACCCTGCTGGATGGGAAAGATCCGGAGAAGCACTCAATTCCCTGGACAGTATTTGACCACATTTATATTGTTGTTGGATGAGTCTCATTGCAGTATTGGCCAGAACTGACCTTTCATAGTTGATACATTTTGAACAGCCCATGGCTCGAGGTGTTAGGATGTCAGCCAACATGAAAGAAATATAATCCTAGAACACAGTGTATTGTTAAACTTTTTTCTCTCTTTAGATAGGTTTTAAAGAAGAGCCTAGGGATGGGAAAGTTGAGTGGAGTAAGAGACAAGGGGAGGGAGAATAAACGGCATTTTCCATAATCCAACGTCCTGAAGTTGCCATTGTGAGCAGCCACCATGACAGATGCCAATGGCCTGATCTTTACTGCCCAATCCAACAAGATTAGGGCAGTCCCTGTAGGTGGAGAATAGATGACAAGATAATGTATTTTGTTTGCCTGAGTAAGGAAGGAGCTTACGTGTAAATACAACAAAGCTTCTCAATTTTAGGAGAATCTTGCTTGTTCTTTTCTTTCATTAACAAAGCTTTTCCTAGCTAAGGCCTCCATGAACACAACCATGATGGGAAAGTTTCAGACATCTGGAGGCTAGGAGCATCTGAAAACCTCATTTACTTGACATACGCCTTTCAAAGTGTTCTCAAGTTTTCTAGTTTTAAGATTATCTGTTAACTTTAATTGTAATCCACTGTGGAGTTGGCTATAGTTGAATCTAAAAGGATTAAGATTTGATAACTAGAAGGTCAAAAACAAGACATAAGGAATGGGCAAGTTTGATCAGTTTGGAATAAGCCCAAGTTTTCATCTTATTCTTTCATGGCCCCTGATTTGAGCAGTTCTTAAAGTTTAAGGCTGAATATTTTTTGAAAATTAATAAGGAAAAAAATAAAGTTAGTTCCCAATATTCTGCAGTGCTATATGACAAGCCACAACATGAATTTTTTTAAAAGTTCAGAGTAAGAACTTGGACAATATATTATTCTCTCTGTAATTTTCCCCTCCAAATTATATAATCTTTTTAGCTCCTCTATGTCCATTCATTTTTGAAATATTAGGAACATAGAAGAAGTCAAAATGCACACGGGTTGAAGAAAAAGACTAAAATATGAATATCTGGCTACAGTTTATTGATTAACCACTGACAAAAATAAAGTCCTAGAAATAGCCTGGGTCAAAGTCCTAGAGTTTTCATATGAACTGCTAAATCCTTGGAGTTATTTCAATTCAACTTTTTGTTGTTAACACTTGACATCTGGCCTGCGATGGGCAAACTGGAAGAGAAGAGAAGGTACCTAACTCTGTCATTGCCCTTGAGTGAAGCAACACACGAGACAATTAGTGACCCTTACAAGGCACATTGTATTGCTCATTTACCTTCTCAAAGCAGTTCAGTTTCCCAGGACTCACTTTATCACAACCCTGTGACATAGTGTGGTTGTGTGTTATTTTCCCCATTTTACAGACAAGATCACAGAAAGTCCAGGGGAATACTTGAATTGCTTAAGGCATATAAGAAGTTAGTGGTGTGCTGGGACTTAAATATGTATCAGGTAACACATTTCAGTTTGGGACTCCAGTGGGAATGAACACAGATGCTGTTATGAGTCACAGAGGAGGACACAACCACTTAGACAAAGATGCACACATAAAAGTGGGGAGGTAAATGGCAGCTGTTTGTGAATCCTCCTCAGTGAGTTGTTCCTCCCCTGAAGCTGAAGCTGCTCAGCTGGTGCTTCAAATTTCTGGCATTCCCATTGCTAAAAAAAGTCATGAAAATCAGAGGAGACAATTCAAGTACAGTGTATGTATGTGCAAGGGCGTGTGTGTGTGTGTGTGCATAAGCACATGTACATATGCATATATATATATACATATATTCAATAAGTTCATATATGTTTTGTCTTATCAATTATCTTTTTTGTTGTCATTGTTGGAATCTCACTCTTGTTGCCCATGCTGGAGTGCAGTGGCACACACATGACCACCTTAATCTCGACCTGCTGGGCTCAGGCGATCCTTCCACCTCAGCCTTCCAAGTAGCTGGAACTACAGACACATGCCACCACACCTGGTTAGTTTTTGTGATTTATTGTAGAGACAAGGTATCACCAAGTTGCTCAGGCAATCCTCTCACCTCAGTCTCCCAAAGTGCTGGGATTACAGGCGGAGTCACTGTGCCTAGTCATATATTATCTTCTTTGGCAGACATTATTATGGGTGCCATGAGTACAGTGCTGAACAGTAATAGATTAAATAAGAAAATAAATATATATCAAATTCACAGTAAGATACTTTTGTACCTGACAAAAGTATCTGACAAAAAAGTTTCAAATCATAATTTAAAATAAAATACACATTCATATACCATTGGTGAAAACTAAAACAGTATAAAATTCTTGAAAAGTATTTTGGTAATATGTATTAAAAGCATTCAAAATGTGCATACCTCTACAGCCAGCAGCTCAGCTTCTAGGAATCTATCCTAAAAACACAGGATGTGCTAAGATTTAACTATTAGAATGTTTATTAAAGCATTGCTTATGAGAGAAGACAACCATGAACCTGAAAGTCCAACAATAACAGTAATAATAAGATTATTGAAAATGACACTTATCGTAGCATATGTGCTATGTGTTGGCACTAAGTACTTCACATATATGAATGCATTGGATGCTTGCAGAAATCCTATGCAGTAAGAACAATTATGACCCTTTTTTGTGGTTGAGGAAACTGCAGCACAGAGATGATTTTCTCAGAGATATACGGTAAAGGGTAAGATCAAACTCTGATCCAGATAGTTGCTTCTGAAAGACCACTTTTTTTAAATTTTAAAGATGTGGGGTACAATTCAGGGTTAGATATACAAATATTCATTATGCAGGTACCCTTGTTGATGAGGTGTGCCCCCGTCCTCTCCTGGCAGTTTTCAACAACTGCCAATCCCTTTCTAATAGTATTATGATAATTGTTCAAGGTCCGCTTCTGAGTGAGAACATGTACTCAGTTCTTTGTTTCTGTAATAGATCACTCAGTATTATAGACTCTAAGTCCATCCAAGTTGCTGCGAAGTTCATAATTTTGTTCTTCTTTATGACTGTGTAATGTTCCATTGTGTATATGTACCACATTTTTTTAATCCAGTCATCTTTTGATGGGCAGCACGGTTGGTTCCATATTTTTGCTATTGCAAATAATGCTGCAATAAACATGTGTGTATAGGTACCTTTTTCATAGAGTGATTTGAGTTCCCCCGGACTGAAAGACAATCTCTTAATTAACAATGTTATGAGAGAATATGTTCCTAACATGGAATTCTATTCAGTCATTAAATATAATATTAGAAAAAGATCCAGATGAATAGATTTAAAGTATTTATTACAGTTCTCTTGGCATATAAAATTGTAAGTATTCTTCATTTCTCATTTAAATTTTTCTAACACTTCATTGACATATATAATGCTTTTGAAATTATAAATAAAGTTATTTATTTATAAAGCTATAAGTATGTTGTGGGTGCATTTAAAACCCAGACTTCTTCACCACTATACAATACAACCATGTAACCAAAACCTATTTATACTCCTCAAAACTACTGAAATAAAGAAAAAAATGGATGAATAAATAAGTAAATAAAGTTATAGAAGAAAGCAAGCCAACAGAAGATTTTAGTATTAAAAAAACAACAACAACTCCAGCTGGACTGCCTTCTCTGATCTTCCCTGTTACACACCACTTTTGGGTATCCACAAACCAGGTGTAAAGGGAGCTTCCTCTCATAAAGTTTCAAGCCTAGTCTAAAATACCCCAAATACTCATATTCTTTTTCCAATGCAAACCACACATTTTGTTACCATGTGCACGATAACATATAAGTGTCTCAAGTAAAACTGAGAGGACGAACGAAAACACTTAATTCCACCCCCTACAGAGATACAGAGAAAGGAGGTGGAATTAAAACTGTGGAGATTCACAAGTCTTTATTTTATTATAATGGACATCAAGGCAGCAACTCCATAAGCCCTTGCAACTGAGACTCCAGTCACAGCACACTGAGGACACTACCTTAAAGCTTTGTTTGTTTCTTTAATTATTGTCTCATTCAACGTTGAGACTGGTGACAAATATTAATCTTTTTCAGGGCATCCATGTTGTATGGTCATATGGGAATAATAACCACCTCCAGGAGATGTGGTTATTATTCCAGGCTATAGATGTGCTCAATGTTTTCAAGAAATAGACCCCTCTGGATGTGACTTATTCACTCCTATTACCAGTAAATTGCAATGTCAGAAAGAGACACCATGGATCCTAGCAGGTAGAAGTTCCCAAAACTCTGGAGCCTACTTTAGCCTTTAAAAAAAACAGCATATCTAGAATGGGCAAAGCACCCATGAAATGGAAGAACTGGCTGCCTTGCAAGAGAAAAGTGCAAGTCTGAAAAAAAGCTGTCAATGGAGCACACGTAGACAAATGGGTTTGCATGAAGAACTCACAACGTTGGGACCAAAGTTGTACATATTGAGTTATATTTCATGGTTAAGCTTATTTTATGATTTAGATGTTATAAAAGATAAAACTCAGAGGAGCTAAGTAAGTTTACTATCAAAACAAAGGACACATACTAACTTATTTAATATAAAGGTAGGCAAAGGCTCGTTCTTACTACCTATTCTCCTCAGCAATCTCTTCTTCCCTCAAAAATAAAAGAGGAAAATTGGGTGCATCCTGAAGAAACAAGAGCAGAGCTGATTAGAGCTAAGTGCTCCCTTCTGAACCTAACAACTGATAAGAACAAGTACCATCTCATGGAGATGTGCCAGACAGTTCAAAGTGTGGGCATGGTACTCTCTACATTGCCAATGGAGAGTGCCAATTCATTATTGATCTTGAGACTAAAAATAGCCAAGCATGACTCTTCCCTGCACTTCTGTGTTTATTCTATGCTGAAACGATTGCTTGGAAGATCACAACAGTGGTCACTATGCCAGTGCAGTTTGAGGAGTTCCAAGGCAATTGGTGCTCACTGGAGAACCACTCACTGAGTCTGAAAGAGTGCTATGGTTTTGCTTGAATTGGGGCCACTCCCAAGAACCAGGTTCTTCTGTGCATAAGTTGAAACATGCTGCAATTTCACTTGGTTCCCTGAAATATCAAATGTGGGAACTTGGGTAAAGTTGTAAGATGTTCTGATATATGGACTGTTGGTAATTTTTGCAGGTTCAAAATGTTCAGCCAAACCTTCAGAAAATCATTACTGTCCTGGAGTCTATTAGTGATGAGTTCCCTTAATTCATCAACTTGGGAGCTCGTAATCTCCTTCCTGAAATCTTTGGGTATTCGACATATTCATGTCCATTTTCCTGGAACATGTGACCTAGATCGTGTCCAATGAGCCCATCAGTGACAACAGCAAATGGGTGTACAAAATCAGTTTCAACAAGGAAAGTCAACTTAAGGAAATACTAGAAAGCAATTGGGGCCCCACTTAGTTGCCAAAAGACAGAAAATTTAAGTGACCTTTAAATAAGATTATCCCAAAGCTGATGTGCATGTGTTAGCACTTCAGGGAGTTCCACTTTAGCAAAGCATGAATCAGTCCTGATGATCACATATTGGCAGTATTTCTTTTTGTCTTCCATTCCCTTTTTCTGTATACCTGGCATACTAACCAGTGAAGTGTGAAAGGCTGTAAACAAAATATAGCGTTCTTATTGTAGAGGGATCATTGTTCAAACTGATCATGCTTGATCAAATTGTAATGACTGGTGCTTTGACTACTGTGGTATTTTTCCTAGAACAGAGATTATAATGAAAAGGCAGAGGAAGGTCAGCAGTTATGAGTAGTGACACTCTCTTCACAGAATGTAGGGCACATGAGTACTTTCAATTGTTCCCTTAAATACTATTTTTAAAACAGAATGTGATCGAAGATAAGTTGATTGAGAAATGGAGAACTTATTCAGTAAATGGTGCTGGGAAAACTGGCTGACCACATGCAGAAGATTAAAACAAGACCTCAACCAATCACCATACACAAAAACCAAGTCTAAATAGATCAAAGATCTAAACATAAAACCTCAAACTATAAGAACTTTAGAAAATACAGGATAGAAATTAGAACTGGCAACAAATTTTTTTATCAAAACCCCAAATGCCCATGCCATAAGAGATAAGATAGACAAGTGGGACCTAATCAAAATTTAAAAATTCTGCTAAAGCCAAAGAAAACATCATGAGACCGAGAAGACAGCTCCCAGAATGGGAAAAAATGTTTGCCAACTGTCTATCTGACAGACGCCTCACATCTAGGATCTACGAGGAACTCAAACATGCTGAAAAGGAAAAAACCAAACGGCCCTATTAAAAAGTATGCAAAAGATATGTATAGACACTGCTCAAAAGAAGGAAGACATAGGAGCAGCCAACAGATACATGAAACAATGCTCAGCCTTACCTCATCAAAGGAATGCAAACGCAAACCACACTGAGGTACTGCCTAACTGCCGTCATCAATAACTCAAAAAACAACAGATGCTGAAAGGATGTTGGGAAAAGGGAACACTTCTGCACTGTTGGTGGGAGTGTAAACCAGTACAGCTTCTGTGGAAAACAGGTGTGGCGACTCCTAAAAGATCTAAAAATTGACCTTCCATATCACCCAGCAAATCTTCATCTGGGAATATACCCAGAGGTACTGAAATCACTCTATGAAAAAGATACCTGCACATGCATGTTTATTGCAGCATTATTCATAATAGCAAAAATATGGACTCAATCATGCTGCCCATTGAAAGTGGATTG
This sequence comes from Cephalopachus bancanus, assembly GCA_027257055.1. NCBI lineage: Eukaryota > Metazoa > Chordata > Mammalia > Primates > Tarsiidae > Cephalopachus > Cephalopachus bancanus. Next base: position 2,767,334 of record JAPVLO010000121.1, on the reverse strand, counting down.
GATTTTAAAAATGTGGTACATATACATGATGGAATATTACATAGTTATGAAGAAGGACGAAATTATGAACTTTGCAGCAACTTGGATGGACTTAGAGTCTATAGTACTCAGTGATCTATCCCAGAAATAGAGAACTAAGTACCACATATTCTCACTCATAAGTGGACCCTGAACATTTATCATAATACTATAAGAAAGGGATTGGCAGTAGTGGGAAACTGTCAGGGGAGGAGGGGAGCACACTTTATCAATAAGGGTACCTGATCTCAAACCAGGTGAAGTGGGAACTAAAGTGAGGCCTAAACTTTACCTGTACAATGACCATTTGTACACTTAACCCTGAATTGTACTCATCTTTAAAATAAAAATAAAATATATATATATATACAAATAAATAAAACAAAATGTTAGAGAACAAATCTTACTAGTTCAGTAAATTGTATTGTGCAAGGGAAATTAGGTAAAATTAATAATCATGATCCCAAGATCAGGAAAATTGATGTAAAATTAAAATTCTTAAACATTTTAGCAATGTGAACTTAAGAATTATGCTGTAATTCAGTGACTTTTGAATTTTATAAATATAAGTAAAATTTATTCAGTAAAAGGTATTACAATTTGATACAGGAAATATTTCATTTCAGATAATATAGCAATAATCAATATTGTACTTCAGGTAAAGTCTTTAATAAGAATATAATTATAAGCCGGGCTGGGTGGCTCAGCCTGTAATCCCGCGCCTTTGGGAGGCTGAGGTGAGTGAATTGCCTGAGCCCGCGGGTTCGAGACCCGCCTGGGCAGCGAGACCTCATCTCTACAATAAATCAAAAAATCAGCCGGGCGTGGTAGCGCGCGCCAGTAATTCCGGCTACTCGGAAGGCTGAGGCGGAAGGATCGCCGGAGCCCAGCAGGTCGAGGCTGCGGTGGCCGGGAGCGGCCACTGCACTCCAGTCTGGGCGACCGAGTGAGACTCCAACTCAAAAAAAAAAAAAAGAATATAATTATAAAAATGAAGAGAAACTTATACAAATCAGGTAAAACTTGATAACCATATATGACGTATTTTGCATTGGGAAATAGATTAAAACAGATAATTAGGCTAGATAATCAGATAATTAGATTAACTGGCCCAAATTGCTTTGAAATGCTCAAAAATTAGCAAAATAGAAAGCAGTACATAAAATACAAACATTTTATAGACATTATACTGTGTAGAAATCCCTGTAAATATCACAAGTATTTTTTAAAATATTAATTTGGCATCTATGTATTTGTAACTAACATGATCCTGTCCTCAGGTACAATTAGATGGACAAATAGTCACCTGCCTTTTAAGCAGGAAGCCAGCTTCTCCTGCTTCCAAATGCCAGTTGAATAATTAAGTTTATGCTTGCTATTGGGCCTTATCTCCATGCACTGTCATTGTTCAAAACTGTTTTTTCATTGATTGCCAGAGTTTGGCCTTCTGTGGGTTGATGCCACAAGCATGAAGCACTCTGGGGACCAGTGCTTCCAGAAGTGTCCCAGACTAACAGGGACAAGTTTGTTCCTACTGTCCTGGTAAATTATTAATACTGCCTCTTTCCTACTTAAAGATGACATTGTGTGGGAAAAGAAATGACATAGTCACCTTAGGTTTAAGATCGCTGTGCTACTAATTCACAATGAAGCTGTTTTTCCCCCAAATTATACTCACTTAACTAGAATAGTTGTTTCCAGAAAGCTTCCAGTATCAGCTGAGCTGAAATTAGCTTTTACTAGTGAATCCTTCAACATATGGTTTAGCCTGAATCACAAGCCTAGACTTCTCCCTTCCTCAGGATAATATTATTTTGGAGATCTCATCCCTATTTGCTCTTATCCCTATTTATCCTTGTGTTCTTGATTCACCCCATTGAGTCTCCCTAACTTCAAGAACCAAGTTTGGAGACTCCACCCTGGAATCCTCTTGATTCATTGTGAAAGTGATCTACCATATTTTCCATGATTAACTTCTCACACCACCTCTCTCACAAGATGTAGCAATTTTGATGAGTCCCAAAAGATTCAATAATAGCTAATTCCAGGGCAATGGGCGTTTTCTTGCTCTTAATAGCAAAAACCAAGTTGGGCCATCCACTCATGTGACCCTTCATAAGACAATAAAATATCAGTTTTCTTATTTAAAACAATACATTCCGCAACAATAAAAAAGACAAATAACCTGATTTAAAAATTGGCAAAGGATTTGAACAAACATTTCTCAAAGAAGATGTACAAATGGCCAATAAGCACATGAAAAAATGCTCTACCTCATTAGTCATAAGGGAAGTTCAAATTAAAACCACAGTTAGATAGTACTCGCAGACATTAGGTTAGCTACTCAAAAAAAAAAAGACATACAGTAACAAGTGTTGGTGGGGATGTGAAGAAATTGGAAACTTTATACGCTGCTGGTGTTGTAAAATGTTGTAGCCCATTTAGAAAGCAATTTGGACTCATCTTGGCAAAGCCTCCAACAGCAACAACTGGGGAGAGGAGAACCTATTCAGTAAATGGTGCTGGGAGAACTGGCTGATCATATGCAGAAGATTGAAACAGGAACCCTACCTATCACCTATCACCATGCACAAAAATTAACTCTAAATGGATCAAAGACCTAAATGTAATGCCTCAAACTATAAGAATCTTAGAAAATGCAGGCGACACCCTTGTGGATTGGAATTGGCAACCAATTCCTGATCAAAACCCTAAGTGCCCTTACCATAAGAAATAAGACAAGCGGGACCTCATCAAACTGATGAGTTTCTGCAAAGCAAAAGAAACCATCAAGAGAGCAAGGAGACAGCCCACAGAATGGGAGAAAATATTTGCCAATTGTGTATCAGACAAAGGCTTAACATCTAGGATCTACAAGGAACTCAAAGTGCTGAAAGGAAAAAACAAACGGCCCCATTACAAAGTGGGCAAAAGACATGAATAGACACTTTTCAAAAGAAGATATATGGACTGCCAACAGACGAAAACCACGAAAAAGTGCTCAGCCTCACTAATCATCAGAGAAATTCAAATCAAAACCCATTGAGATACCACCTAACTCCAGTAAGAATGGCCATCATTAATAAAACAAACAACAACAGATGCTGGCAGGGATGTGGAGAAAAAGTAATGCTTCTACACAGCTGGTGGGAATGCAAACTAGTGCAACCTCTTTGGAAGACAGTGTGGAAATTTCTGAAAGAACTAGAAATTGACCTTCCATATGACCCAGCAATCTCCCTTTGGGAATATACCCGGAGGAACTCAAATCATTCTACCAAAAAGATACCTGCACATGCATGTTTGTGGTAGCTTTATTTACAATAACAAAAATATGGAACCAACCATGCTGCCCACTGAAACTGGACTGGATAAAAAGAAATGTGGTACATATACACAATGGAATATTGTGCAGCCATAAATAAGGACAAGCATATGGTCTTCGCAGCAAGTTTGATGGATTTAGTCTATCATACTCAGTGATCTATCACAGAAACAAAGAAGAGAGTACTATGTGTTCTCACTCATAAGCAGACCTTGAACGATTATCATAATGCTGTAAGAAAGAGATTGGCAGTAGTGGGAAACTGCCAGGAGTGGGGGATGGGATTGGCGGTTGAGGAAAACTGCCAGGGGGTGGAGGGGCACACCTCATCAACAAGGTTTCCTGCATAATGAACATCTGTATACCTAACTTGAATTGTACCTGGCTTCTTTAAAAGAGGAAAAAAACAAAAACCAAAAAACCCAATTTGGTTGCTTTTCAGAAAGTTGAGCCATATGACCCAGCAATTCCACACCCAAGGGAGTTGAATGCATATGGCTACACAAAAATGTGTACATAAATATTCTTAGATTATTCATAATAATAAAAAAGCAGAAATAATCTAAATATTCATTAACTGATGAGTGGATAAAGTGTAGTGTGTCCATCAAACAGAATATTATTCAGCCATTAAAAAAAGGATAAAGTGCAGTTGATTTTTGAACAACACAGGTTTGACCCATGCAGTTTCACTTATAAGCAGATTATCTTCCACCTGTTCCACCCCTGAGACAGCAAAACCAATTCCTCCTTTTCCTCCTTTTTAGCCTACTCAATGGGAGGATGACAAGGATGAAGAACTTGGTGAGGATCCACTTCCACTTAATGAATAGTATATATATTTTCCTCTATAATTTGCTTCATAATAATTTCTTTTCTCTCCCTCATTTTATTGCAAGGTACATGTATTTTATTTTTTGTATTGTATAATACATACAGCACACAAAATATGTGCTCATCGACTGCTTATGTTATTGGTAAGAATTCTGACCAACAGTAGGCTGTGAGTAGTAAAGCTTTGGAGGAGTCAAAAGTTACATATGGATTTTCGACTGTGCAGGGGCTCAATATCCCAACCACTGTGTTGTTCAAGGGTCAACTGCACTGGTGAATGCCACCACATGAGTGAGCCTTAAAAACACTGTGCTAAGGAAAAGAAGACAGACACAAAATGACAGATAATATATAATTCCATTTGCATCAAATATCCAATATAGGTAAATCTGTAGACAGAAAGAAAATTAGTTGTTTCCAGGAGCTGAAGGGTAGGGGAAAAGGGAGTGACTTCTAATAGACATGGGTTTTGGGGACAGGTGGGAGGTAACGGAAATGTTCTGAAATTGGATAATGGCGACAGCTGCACAAATTTGTGAATATACTAAAAAGTTACTCCACTGTAAACTTTAAAAAGGTGAATTTATGGTTATGTGAATTATTCCTTAATTTAAAAACATATTGTGTTGCTTCAAGACTAGTGAGTTATCATTAATGAATTTTGGGAGGCAATGTTACATCTTGAAGTAGAGAATGAGAGAAATGTTCCACATAAGGTAAAGTCTTTGAGTTGTTGAATGCCCCCTCAGTTTGTCCCTACCACAAACAGACATAAACAGCTCCCTATACAAATTTTAGATTATACTTCTTCACATTAGTAATGTAGTTACTTCTTTTTGGACCAGTCTATCCAAGGCATCCTCAAGTAATCCTATTGCAATATGAAGCCTTTTTTAAAAAAAGCTTACAGTCTTGAGAGTTTGCAGAATAGGTACATCTTTAAGGGTTTCCATTAAATAATAAAACTATTGTGGTATCATATATGATGATATTCATAAAAATTGATTTGTGCGTACCTTAAGAAATATGTGACCAAGAGGCCACCATCATTTAATAAACAGTGTTCTGAAAGGATTTGCAAACTGGCAGCTTCAGGAAGACATGTGGCCTGCAAAGGCATTTGACTTAGATTTCAGAATATTTTGAAAACAAGAAACTTTAGAAAAATTTTGAATTTAGGGCTTCTCTAAAAAAATGGGAAGACCTGGCAAATATTAACTCTTTTATTCCAAGAAAACAGTGGGCTGAAGGTAAAAAGTGGCTGCTTTTTTTAGACCGGACAGTCAATCTCTACTTTGCCATAGTCCCTGATATTCCCTATTGTCACACACTCCCCTATTCTTTAGATGCTAGGATTTATGACTTCTTTTGAAAATTTGATTATATCATAATTTTTGGTCTTTTATTTTTTCTTCCACCACCATTTCTCTTTTCCTCTTTCTTTCCCTCCCTTCCTCCTTCTTTCCCTTCCTTCCTTGTTTCTTTCATTTTTTCTTCCTCTCTCTCTCTTTCTCTTTGTACATGCAAAGTTGTGTTTGTCACTCAGTTAGCTCAGATTCATAGAGTAGTTGGTTTAGGTTCATGGACAACTTTATTTTCCCATCATTGTAGCCTGACTTGGATAAGACAGCCATACAAAAACTCTCCTGTACATCTTTACTTGAAGATCAGGGTGATTCTTCTCTTTCTCTACTATATTAAAATACTTACAATTTTATTTACGATGGTAGCTATAAAGTCGTCTTCATTTCCCCTCCCACTTAAACTAAATCAATCATAGTAATGATTTTCCTGTCACATTATTCATGCAGAAGCACAAAGTGGAGACACTGAGAGTTTGAAGTGGCCAATGAATATGAGAATATTGGATAATTTCCATAGGGAAAGATAGACTGCCCTTTACTAAGACATACGCTTTTTTCACATTGTCTCCTTCAGTAAGACAAAGGACACCTAAATTCAAATCTAATATAATCACATATTCAGTTCTCCTGGTAGGATACTCTGAGACTGAGTTTAGTATATAGGATATTTATTGAGGAGTACATTGGGATAAACACCTATGGAAGGGAGAAGTCAAGCTGTGATTCAGGCCCCAGGACAGCTGTTCACCAAACCCAACTGGAGCTTTAGAGCTAGAAAGTGCCTTCAGAGTTGTTTCTTGATAGTTGTTCTTTGATGGCCAATATACTCTTGCATCAGTCAGTTATTAGATGTCACACACAGGAAAATGTGTGACCTTGGGTGAAGAGACTTTCTGTAGCTGAGACAGTCTCTGAAGGGAATGACATGTCTGCTGACCAACCCCTAGTAGCTGAAGCAATAGTTCCTTCACTGAAGAGGCACCTGGGTGATATGGGATAGCCTCCATCACACATCACATACAGCATAGCTCTCAGTTTCAAGCAATCAATTGATGTATCCATGTATAGGTATATACATAGTAGGTATATAGGTAGAAGGAAGTTAATTTTGTTTTCAATCACCTGATGATTGAATTTAAGTCCTCCTCTCTCTCTCCCTTTCTCCTTTTTTAAAGCTATGCAAACCAGTGGAATGCCAACGATGTACAAGTCAACTCTTCTTATATCATAGTTATCAGTCCAGGAATCCTCTCACCTAAATACCAAATGCTTATTAATACTGGTAAGAAAAGCAAAACAAAACCAATAAGAGCTGCTCTGGAAGCATTCCTGACCTCAGGAAGCACAAGTCATTCAGGATGTGTTTCATCTTGATACTTTAGGTCTTCAGGAACTGAGCCTTTGCAAGTTTGAAAGTTGTGACAGCAACAGCACTCTCGGATAAGGCTTAGACTCACTGATGCCCAAGGGCTCCATGAACTGGCAGTGTGAGGACCACTTATTTCTTTACTTTTTTTTTAATACCTTTCTTCCTCTTTGCATTCTCTTGAATCCCCTCAACAATATGTCCTAGTATTCTTGTTACATTTGAATAATACAAACAATAATTCATAGATTTTAATTGATATAATCTCTAGTCTCTCTCTCTCTCTCTCTCTCTCTTCTCTCTCTCTGTGTATTTATCTATTTTTATTTTAAAGATGTGGTGTACAATTCAGAGTTTGGCACATAGGTGGTCATCGTACAGGTGAAGTTTGGGCTTCCCATTGGTCATCACTTTGCTTGGTTTAGGATCAGGTACCCTTATTAGTGTTATGTGCCCAATTCTTTTCATGTAGTAAACAGTATGGCGATTTCTATAAGATCTAAAAATTGACCTTCCATATGACTCAGCAATCCCCCTTCCGGCAATATACTTGGAGGAATTCAAATCATTCTATAAAAAAGATACCTGTGCACGCATACAGCATTATTCACAATAGCAAAAACATGCAGCCAACCGTGAAAGTGAACTGGATTAAAAAAAATGTGGTACATAAACATGATGGAATGTATATATATTTTAATTCCTTAGGGAATCCCAAACTAAAAAACTTTTTTTTCCTTTCTATGCTTCATTTGAAATGATCTACACAGAATCTTTTCAGTAGTAATCGTTACATTTCAAAAAAATGGGTCATTTGTTTTAGTTTCAAAATAATCTCAAAATCTTTGTCTTTACAAGTACACTTTATTTCTCTGTCAATGTCAAATCTTTTACATAAGACTTTTCCTTATTTTATTAACACTAAATATGTATGCACAAGTAAAAAATTACTTTATGCTACCTTTTTCAGTATTAAGCTTTCTAAAATTTCATCTCAAACATACTCTAAACATTAGTAGGCTAAAAAAGGAACGTAGTCATTTAAAATAGCCACCAACACAGATTTATAATCAAATTTAAGACTATCCAAAGGACAGTAAGAACTTGGAATATAAACTTAAGCCAGATAGTCTACTTTTATGCTTTCTCTGCAGCAGATTTTGCTCTGAGTCCTTTTCTTTACTTTACTTATTTTAGTATGAACTTTATGTGTCTTTATTTTTAGGCTGAGTACCTTTGATATTTAAGAAGAAACATCTTTAACGGGACAAATTGTATTTCCCTCCAATATACAGCTTGAACCAACTGATTTCTTTATATCTCTATTACCTCTGCTATCCCGACTACTTATAAAATTTCATTAAACAGCAGTCTTTACTATAATACTATAAGAAAGGGATTGGCAGTAGTGGGATACTGCCTGATCTCAAACCAGGCAAAGTGGGGACCAATGGAAGGCATAAACTTTACCTGTATGATATCCACTTGTATACCTAATCTTGAATTGTACCCCACATCTTTAGGAAAAAAAAATATATATATATATATATATATACACACATATATATATACATATATAAAAGAAAATGAACAACAAAAAACTCAGCAGTTTGTTCTATTTAAATATTTCTTAATTAAAAATAGTGAATCACTTTAGAATGTATATTCATCTTTGTGCTGAAACATTTCTAAATATTTCCAAGATATACGTAAGACCAGTTTTGTTCATTATAAACTTGTTCCATTCCTCCAGTTATAATACATATAGTTGTGATAGTCATAAAGTTATCAAGATAAGGAGAATAAAAGTGAAATATCAGTTAAATAAAGATAAAAATGCCCATGACCTGCATGCCATGAGGACATTTGGTGGATGATTTTCATTTAAATATTTGTTAGTAGGCTGAGTTGTAATGGGAGCATGTTGCATATGGAATGTGGAAAGCTTGTTAGAGAATAGTTTAGGGATGGAGAAATTGAATGACAAATAGAAATCACTCACTTATTAAACTTTATTGTGTGTAAAAGGCAACACTTTAAAATATGTGACTTTTATCACATCTGCTAACTTAGAATATCCAATGTCACAGTGCTACATCGGTATCAGTCCCCTTTTTTGCATACAGAGACATGCCACATGAGTTGGGGGAAAGAGGTCCTACCATAAACCCACTGTTCATGGAGAAGAGAGAAGAAGAAGGAGAGGAAAGAAAAGATTCATGGATGACCATAATTCCTCTACCCAATCACTGAGAAAACATTTCACTCTCAGGAACACTGTTGTCAAAAGAAATCAAACTCATATATTGTTGATGACTCAGTGTTGACAAGAAAGCTTACAAAGTCTTTTTCTGATCATGTAGTAATACATTGTTAGGTGACAAATCATTTAATTGTCTTAATAATTTAAGATTCCAGTGCTCGGATATACTTTGCAGATGTGAGATGCATAAAAACATGTTTCATATTATCACACAGAATTTGGGGTTTGCTTTTTCTGTAAAACCTGAATGCTTATCTTTGTTTTTTGTGCATTGGAGATGAGTTTTTTAAAAAACTACTTCTTTGGCAGTACTGTGTCCTCAGTCCTCTATTTTTATCACTTTTTAATTGCTTTTTAAAATTCTTCTTCAGGAAGTATTTCAAACAATAAGTTAGAATTGTTGTTATTTTTTCGAGGCACTACCTGAAGACTCCCCTCTTCCCACTGTCAATTTGTGTTTGGCACTCTTTTAGAGGCTGTCAGAAATCTAATCAAATTAAAATATGTGTTTCATACGGGGGCCGACCGTGGCCTATGAAGATTCTTTGTGCAAATTTTACAAAGGTCCTTTTCTCTGGCAGCTATGTCTGTGCACTAGGGCACGACGCCTGGAGAACAGAGTACAGGCTAGATTTCAGCTCCTGCTTAGCCCTAAACTGTGTGCCTTGTTTGTGTGTGACCTGACCAGCAATACACAGGTCTTGGCTTCTTTTGCACATTTATTTTGTAGCCTGAGACTTTGCCAAAGTCCTTTATCAGTGCAAACAGGTTTTTGACAGATTCTCTTGGACTTTCAAGGTATAGGATCATATCATCAGCAAAGAGGGATAACTTGACTTCCTCTTTTCCTATTTGGATACCCCTGATTTCCTTCTCTTGTCTAATTGCCCTAGCTAGGACTTCCAACACAATGTTGAACAAGAGGGGTGAGAGTGGGCAGCAGGTCTTGGTTTCTGTCTTTCTTCAGAGGCCTTCGCTAAACTTGGGAAGAATGACAGATAGGAAACAGCTAGAAAATAACTATGTATTGTGTAACTAAATGTGGGTCAATGTGATCTGAACTTGGAATAGAAACCCAGAGAAGGTGAAAACACAATGGAGAGGAAAAATGGGCTTATATTCTAAGAACTTTTGGTTTTATTTCAAAACACATAAGTCCACTTGGGTCTTGCTCATTGTGGTTCAGAATAACCTTGACTCCATTTGTTAAGAAGCAGAGTCCTGGGAGCTCCTTTCTAATGACTTTTAGTGGCTGAAATTCATGTACTGCCAGTTGGAAGAGGAAGAAACTTTTCAAATGATGGATAATAGACTTCCAGTGATGTTTTGACAAATGGAGGTTTGGGCCAGTTATAATTAAAGCTGGGAAAATTGAGAAATGTGCCAAGCATCATGCTAAGTATTTAATATGCATTTATTCAAATTATTCCCAAACATCCTTATTAAAAAACTACTTTTCTTGTTGTCTTCATTTTCCAGATGAGGAAATGGAGTTTAAAAGAGTACAGTGATTTGCCCAAGGTCACCAGCTGGTAAATGGCAGAATCCATATTGAAACTTGTATAATCGCCCACAGATATCATCACCAGGTCACACTACCTGGCCTTATTGTATCTGATTTCACAAGTCTTACACTTCACAGCAGCACACTGACAGCCTTCATAAGAAATTTAATGAGCTCGCAGTTCTAGCAAAAATCAGATTGTTAAAATATTGGTGTTACGAGCTTTGACAATTAAGCTTGCGAACTCATCCTGGAAAAAGTGTTACATAGCTTACTGCTGAATATCACTATTGTCACCTTTGAAGTACCCCCCCTTAGAAAGCTATGCACCAAGGCAAACACCTGGTCTACCCATCAAAGCAATTTTGGAACTCTTTTCTGGAATGGCCATCAGAGCTGTTGTCATGTTACCCTTGATGTCCTGAATGCCATCAAAATGTCTTCCTTTCAATATTTCCTTTATCTTTAGGTAAAGAAAAACATCTCACCAGATCAGGTGAGAAGGGAGGGTGTTCTAATGCAGTTATTTGTACAGTGCTGCCAATGTAAGTGCATGGTGTTAAGTTCGCAAACTTAATTGTCAGACCCCAATAGACCTCATGACAGCTCTGCTGGCCATTCCAGAAAAAGAGTTCCAAAATAGCTTGGATGGGTAGACTAGGTGCTGGTGTCAGTGTCTAGTTTCCCAAGGGGAGTACTTCGAAGGTGACCATAGTGATATTCAGCAATGAGGCATGTAGCACTTTTTCTAGGATGAGTTCACAAATCTAATTGTTGGACCATGTATGAATAGAGTGAAGGTAGCAATATAAATCAATCATGTACATGCTATTTCTTGCTGTAGACTGATCCTAAACTGTGTTTAGTTACATAATACGATGCAGGAGAGGCCTATTGACATATGGCAAATTTGGACACTGCTTTTGGAAGACAATGTTTTTCAACACATGCTAATGATGACATCCATAAGAATAGTTCGAATGTTTTCAAATCCCTTAAAGGCATCTCTAATCCTTTTTGTTAGTTGTTGACCTTTTGTGTTAACATTTATATCTTTCTCACATGTATTTGCCATTCATGTTCTATCACTAACTAGGAAGAAGGCATGGGTGTAGGGAATAGGTAAGAATTGAGTATTAAATCCACTGGGATTTAAGCCTGGGAGACCTATGCAAGAGCCAATGGGAGGCGTCACTCAGACTGAGTGGAAAGGTCTGACTGACCTGGATAGAGGGCTTGAGGTGGAGGGGTGGGGCATGAATCCACAAAGTAATTGCATTGTCTAAGCAGGAGAAGAAGGCTTCCTGGATGACTTTGCATCAATTTTTGGCAGATGCAGTTTCAAGTCGATTCTAATTAAATTTGAGGAAAACAAAGGAATGTATAATTTCTTGTACCCTGAATGCCATCGGAAGGGAAACCATATAATAGATCATCTAAGCTGAAATTATTTTGAGGGTAAAAAGAAATTTTATTAACATAGGTATGAATGGTGCCAGTTGCCGACAAACTGGGATGTGCAGCTCCCAACTGCCAAATTTGTGGTTATTTTTCTTTGTACTCTGTTTTAGAGCTCGGTGGTATATCCATTTCTATATACAGAATATAGTACCTGCTTCACAGTATATATTTGTTAATTTATACAAATAATTCCCTGAGCATCAACTATCATAAAGCTCAACTGAACAGTCATCTCCTTCTTGTTGAGCCATTCTTTAAAATATTATCTATGTGAAGTTTATAAAAAGTCCCTTTATCTCCACAATGTATATTTTATTTATTTTGTGAATTGATCCTTCTAATAATGGATCAGAAATTCAAAGTTAAGAAGAAGAGCTAATCAGAGAAGTCAAGTATAATGTGCTGCTCTCCCAGAAAAAACTTCCATTACATACTGATTAAATGAACAACCCACAGCTGGGTCTTCAAAGCCACCCATAATGTGTCCAACCAATATTTCTTTTGCTTCTCTGCTCTCTCCATCCTCATCCCTACCATACACACCTTAATCTGCCTACTGTTCTCTAAAATATCCTACTCACTTCTACTTTTGAATCTTTGATCAAACTGAGAGCTGTTACGACGCCCTTTGCCCCAAACCTCATCTGCTTCACTATTTGTCTTGCAGAACACTAAGTTTTCTTTCAATTCAAGTTCTAATAATCAAATCCTTTTAGCAGGATTACCTTCTTCCTCCCCAATATCATAGTTATGTGTTTCCTATATCGTTTTTCATATGCTCTCTTCTCTCTATAGAATGACCATGTAATTTGTCATCCAAATCAGGGACTTCTAAAAATGAAAGGATGTGCTAAAAAGAATTAACAGGTGTTAATTAATCTGTAGCTGGTATGAAGTAAGACTATGCTGGATAAAGTGGGATGTGTTGTCAGCCAATTTGAGTTTTATTGATTGATTGATTTACTTATTTATTTATATACATGTGCCATTAGATGTGAGCTCCAGAAATGCAAGTGTATTGGTCAGGATAGAACAGGTTTATTCTTCAGTAACAAACAACTCCAAAATTTCAGTGGTTTAATGGTGGCGGGGGGTGGGGGGGTGGGGGGAAGAGCATTTATCACACCATATATCCAACATGAGATAGTGGAAGATTCATCTGTACAGTTACTCAGGGTTCCAGGTGGTAGGAGCATTTATCATTGTAGCATCCAAACATCTAGAACAGCCTTCTTGATTGTTAAGGAAAGGGAAGAGAGACAGGAGGGTGAAGAGGCAGCTATTCTTTGGCCTTCCACCCACAGATCATCGGCAGAATTAACCACATGGCTCTGCCTAACTCAAATGGGGTTGAGAAATTCAGGAAAGCAGACAGAACATTTGGTAGGCACCATTTTTGCTGCCAAAGCAAAAATTTCTGAGGGTTACGTTGTGTATATTTATATTCCTACAGTGCCTACGCATAGAAAGCACTCAATACAAGTTCATCATATGTTTCATTTGTTAAATGGTTTGACTCAAACCATTTTGCTTTCCTTTTGTATGTTGTTTGCCTCCTTTGAAGGAAACCTAGTTTTTCCAAAGCCAGGTTGATGTCTGCAAAACTTACCCCTATATATCAGAAACAAATGTTTTAAAATAAAATTGAAAACAAGGATAAGAAAAGGGTGGGAAATGGTTCTCACCATGAGATAATGCCACTCATAAACATAGGAAGGCCCTCTCTTTGCCAAAACATCTGTTTGCTGTTGTATAGACATGGCCTCTCCAATGTGATCTACATTTAAAAGCATGTTATTATATATTGATATATGACTAAAGGTTACATGTGGAATCTTGTGAAATTTACTGATGGCTTTATTCTTGGGAGGTAGGGCTTAAAATCTGTTCAAGTAATCTTCAAGCTGGATCTTTGAGACTGTGGGCAAGGAGCTGGAGCTGGAACACACATTTGCTCTATACACATCGGCAGTGGTGTTTTATGCAAGGAGTCTTCATGCATCTAACTATAAGAAGACTCATCTATAAGAAGACTCTGGAGGGGACCATCATAGGAAGTGGAAGAGAATTGGGAAGAAAACAATTTTTGATACTGTTGACAGCCCTTCACTCCCTCAGTCTTTGAGTGTCTTATTTTTATTTCTTCTGTGACACGATTTCCTTTCTGCTTCTCCTCTTCCTTCTCTGACCACTTTATCCCTCTTACCTTCCCTTGCTCCTCTTCCTCCAGCTGCTCATTTTATATTGTCCCCAAGGAAAGTTTGTCAATGTGCATGGTTTGGCGTGCCACTTTTCTGTAACAGGTCCAATAAATGCAGGATTCCAGTTTTCCAGGGCACAATATTTAGGTAATATCAGCATGAATTTCAGAAGTTATTGGTCTGGTTCTGGCTTTGGCACTCTTTCTAAATGGGGCCTTGGGACAAATAATTTAACCTCGCTGAGCTTTGGTTTCCTTTTATATAAAATGAAAATAATAAAATGTGTCCTGATTATTCTTGCAGATCTTTTTCCTGAGTAAAATGTGAAAATGGTGACAAAAGACTTTGTTTAATGCACAGCACTATTTTTTTTTTTTTTTTTTGAGTTGGAGTCTCACTCTGTTGCCCAGACTGGAGTGCAGTGGCCGCTCCCGGCCACTGCAGCCTCGACCTGCTGGGCTCCGGCGATCCTTCCGCCTCAGCCTTCCAAGTAGCTGGAATTACAGGCATGCGCTACCACGCCCGGCTGATTTTTTGATTTATTGTAGAGATGAGGTCTCCCTGCCAGGCGGGTCTGGAACCCGCGGGCTCAGGCAATCCACTCACCTCAGCCTCCCAAAGGCGCGGGATTACAGGCTGAGCCACCGAGCCCGGCATGCACAGCACTATGAAAAACAAACAAACAAAAAAACAAAACCAAAAAAAATCTGCAGCTACATCCGTGACTACTCTCCTCAGCATCAATTCTGAATTTCCAAACCTATTTTCTGGGCATCTGCCTCCACACATCTATCTTTCAAGCACCTCAAACTCAACATTTTCAGAAGCCAACTCTATCTGCCCTTCCCCATGGCATTTACTTTCCCCTGTCCTCTGTCTCCTGTGCTTCCTCCATTAGTCCATATCATCACCATCCACCCATTTTTCTCAACTGGCAGCCTCAGAGTCATCTCTAACTCTTTTTACTGAACCCTCATACTTCATTTGATCAGTTTATAAATCTAGTTAATTCTTCCTCTAAAATGTCCCTTGAGTTCCCATTAGTCCATTCAGATTGGACAATTCAATAGGACAATTTTTCTGTCCTGATCACTTGTCTGCTTCTTCCAGTCCACTGTCAATGTCTTACCTTCATATTAGTTATGGCTCATTATGAGAAAGAATCAGTGGGTATTCCAGGGTCCTACCCTTTGCAGTGACCATGGAGAGACAACTTGTGGGATGTTAGATAAACCAGGTACTTTAGTCTTTTCTGATATGTCCATGTGTCTCAGAGTCTGTAGTCATAATATATTCCAGTCAACCACAACAACAATAACAAATCCCCTTCAGTAAAATATAGAAGCATTTTTAAGCTCCTGGTACAGGGAGTTTGATATATAATAAACCTATTGGGGGAAAAAGTGGACTGATATTTGCCCTTTAGTGAAACCAACATTTCATCTGAAACTAAGGACAATATTTATGGGAGAGCAAAAGCAAAGCTACAAAACTATACTGATGCCACATGCTTCCAAGTTACTAATGTCCAGGAATTACAATGGGGTTTTTGTTTACTTAAGTTTGGGCGGTAGTCTCTGCATCCTTGGTCTCAAGCCGTACATCCTTGTGCCCTGAAACAAGTGTTCATTGCGAAAGTCTTGTGTTTACTTTTTGAGAACAGAAACAAATGAAGATAAAACAAACAAACAAAAAAAACAGTCTCAAAACTTTTTAGTGGTTTATTCTTTCATCTGTGTATCTCCTGAAAAGCCTTGTTTTCCACTTCTTATGTAAAAACTTGTGAACCAATTAAAAACAACATCAGGTCTCACACATGCAAATTGAAGAGGTATGCTTTCTTCTCCACGTGTTTCAAATTAGACCAATTTGTTTATCAGTGAGAAACAAAGCAGTAGACTGAGTTCCTGGCAGAGGCCAATCTAGAAATATCAAAGTATTGAAAGATTAATTTAACTTTAAGACTCAGAGTTAATACATTACCTTTCACTTTAGAAATACTAAGATATACCACTATGGAAAATCTTGAGTGAAATTCCAAGGAGTGGTGTATCTTAGCATATTTGAAATGCTATTTTTCCTGTTTTTGGTTTGAGTGAATGATGGTACAAGCAATGACCTCTCCTGTTTTACCTTACTACTGATACTGAACTAAATAGCCATGTCAATGGTAAAATTTGTCTTGAGATTCATTTTCTTTTCTACCAAACAACAGCATTATAAAAATTGGTTTCAGCTCTCAAACTTGTTAGACCATTATTTGTTTACTTTCAAGAAAAACCTTCTCTCCTTATGAACAAAAAAGAGGCAATATCAATTAAAAATTGAGAATATTTACATAACTCTTACTCTGTGCCATTGTTCTAAGTCCTTTAAATATGTTAACTCATTTAACAGTCACACTCACCCTACAAAGTAGATGCATTATTGTACCCATTTACTTGTGAAGAAACTGAGGCAGCATAAAGAAAATGAAAAACAATGCTCCCCATCTTACATCTCACTTTGTTAAAACATGAAACTCCACAGACTTTCATGCTCAATAATGTTACTTTCTTATTCTTGTGTTTATTTAGGAGCCATTTATTCAAACAACTTTTTAAAGCACAATCTTTGTGTGTTATCTAGAGAACAAAGATAAAGGCACAGTCCTTGTTGCAGAAGAGCTCTTAGTCAGGTGAGGAGAAAGACAAGTTAAAGGACAATTGTCAACCAGGTTCAGTGGCTCAGCCTGTAATCTCGCACCTTTGGGAGGCTGAGGTGAGTGGATTGCCTGAACCCGTGGGTTTGAGACCCTCCTAGGCAGCGAGACCTCATCTCTACAATAAATCAAAAAATCAGCCGGGTGTGGTAGTGCATGCCTGTAATTCCGGCTACTTGGAAGGCTGAGGCGGAAGGATTGCCAGAGCCCAGCAAGCGAGGCTGCGGTGGCCGGGAGTGGCCACTGCACTCCAGTCTGGGTGACTGAGTGAGACTCCAACTCAAAAAAAAAAAAAAAAAAAAAAAGGACAATTGTCTGAGTGAGACCAGAGCAAAGAAGCATGTAAATGAGACCTTCAAGTCAAGGTTAGGGACCAGGAAAGAAGGTGAAATGACCCAAGTCATGGAGGCCAAGTGTGAGAGGGCATGTGGCTCAGGGAGCAGAACATGGGGAGGGGGGAGATGGGAAAAGGCATCTGAATAGGTTTGTGTGGAATGACAAAAGGGCTTAGGCTCTGGAATTCAGCAGAACTTCACTTTTCAACCACTTATTTGCCAGCTGATTTAGGACACTTACTTTGAGCCTTAATTTCCTCATCTATAAAATAGGGATAGGTCCTACCTCAAAAATTGTTGTGAGGATTAAATGAGATAGTATATACGGTATTTTTCTGTTGCTACTGTAAAATATTAACACAACTTGGTGTCTTAACATAACAGAAATGTATTTCCTTACAGCTCTGGAGACCAGAAGTCTGAAATCAGTATCACTGGCCTGAAATCAAGGTGTCATTCAGGCTGTTCTCCCTCTCGAGGAGAAGATAGTTTCTTGTCTCCTTTAGCTCTTGGTGGCCACTGGCATTCCTTGGCTTTTGGTCCCATCATTCCAATCTGTGCTCCCACAGCAACATATTCTTCTCATCTCCTTCAGTATAATTCCCTTCTACCTCTCTCTTAGGAAGACACTTGTGATTGCATTTAGGGCTTACCTGAATAACCCAGGCTAATCTCACCTAGATCTAGCAACGGTCTTTTTTCCATAAAAGAAAACATTTACAGGTTCCAGGGATTAGGACTTTGGGGGAGGAAGGAGGATGATTCAGCCTACTATAATATGTAAAGCATCTTGGCACATTAGAGGTCTTCAATACATGCTAATTTTCACGTTCTCTGTATCAATTGTTGGGAGCCAGACTTGGAGGCCCACCTGATTGACAAAGTCCAGGTGCGCTGAGGACCCCCGGCCGCAAAGCGAGTCCAGGCAGCTGAGGCCCTTCTGTCTTCCGTCTTTGCTGTTTGGTACTGCCGAAGAATTCTGTGCAGTCATGGAAGAAGAAAATGGCATGGTTATGCGAAGTACTCACAGCTAACCTAAGAATGTCATGGTTCATTTTTCCATTTCCCACTATGCCGCTTGGCCTTTTCTAACATATGCAAGGGTTAAACTCTGAAGCACATCAAGAATGCTTTCTTTCACTTGGTTATAAGTTACTAGATATTGCTTGAGTAAAAAATGATATAAGTATATTCACTCCTTATTTGATTTAGAATTATGTAGTTTAGTATTTAGACATAAGGTTTTTTAGAAGCACAAGTTTATAGTAAGTTCATTATGAATTCATTATAAGTTCTAACACTTATCTAGGAGTTATGTAGGTGATTTATAACACTGTTTTCACTGACTTAGGATAAAGATTAATCGTTAAGGTTTTTACTTAGTTTAATAGTTAAAACTCTAGGTTAACATTTATAGAGTAGGTTTTCACTAAACTCATAATATACTAATCAGACACTTTTATGATAGATTAGCTAAAGACAAAAAACAACCTTGGGGGCCTAAAAAACACTACTAAAAGCTTCTTTTAAGTTCTCTTTAGAAATAAACACCACAGGATAAGAAAAAAATAACGAAGACACCTAAACAAAAAAGACGATTACAAAGCTCTAAAAGTCATAAAGCCCCCCTCAAAAAACTACTACTACATAATAAACTTTACACTTGAAAACTTTCTGGAGACAGTTCAAGGACTGTAATTCGGGACTTTGGACTAAAACTATCATTTTTGGCCTTATGAATAAGACTCATTGTCTGAATGTTTATAGGGTTCTTGGCTTGTTTGTTGCTAAGACCACTAGATGGTGGTAGCTTTTGGAGGATATGTACGTGAAGGAATTTTCTTTGTCTTGCCCCTTTACAAATGGTATAAAAACTTTCCCTTAGCTAACATTAAACGTCATCTGTTCAAGAAGCAGGTGTCCAGGTATAATATTTTTGTCCTTCGCCTATCCGTCTCTCCTTCAGGAAATCTCACGACCCTTGTGGGGCTGGACTCCCTCAATCAATGTTTTTGATGGGACATCAGTGGGCTTTTATCCCAATGATCAGAATTTACACCTGCTGGCCTTTCTATTTATAAGCAAAAATTAGACAGCTTTAGTCTTCTGGATAAGCTTGCACTATAAAAATAAAAAACAGACAAAGATGAATAACTTTGTGTTAATGCAGAAAATAATCTTTATTTATTTTGCTAATGCCATCTAAACCATTAAGATTATTGTGTTGAGGACTCAATGGTACATATCAGAGAGGGCTACTTGTCCATGATTTATTTGCCAGGCACAGAAGTGGGCTTTGTCTGTGATTTAGAATAGTTATATATTGATCTTTTTTTTCTCTAAGTGTTACTCATTCTCCCTTGCCTATCAGTGTATGGGAAGAATAATCATTGCAGAGGTCAAGTAGCACTCAGGAGCAATTTAAGAGTCAAAGCACTAGACTATGAGCTTGAGGGTATTGCTCAACTTTACACAGACTCATCAACCCTTATATTTGTTTTGACAGAGACAAATATTTTCATAACTCACTGACCCTAATTCAAGAGGGAAAATCATAAGGATTTGAGATAAGATATTTATTGCCCTGTAAAAGTTAAAATTTTAATTCACTTAGAAAAGTACTGCTAATGAAATAATTAGCTATTGAGGTGTCTAGGATGAATAATGACTAAAGGAATATATAATGGTGAGGATGTGACCGGCTCCATGTTCCACTGTTTGACGGACTTGAAATTCACTTACTTTGGTCACTGGCCCTAACTTTCCACACTTGCATTTTAATAGTTATCTGTCTCCTCAAAACTGTGCCATCTAGTACATTTGTCCACCAAAACATATGTCCTACTTTGGTAGTCATTTTTGTTGCTGCCTTTTATATTTTAATTAAATTATATCAATAAATATATCTTACATACTTTCACTGTACTAGAGACATCAAACTTTCCCTCAAAGAACTTTTAGTGTGTCTGGACTGGAGCATCCCCCAGAAATCAGAAGCTGAGGCAAGGACTTGAAGACAGGTGATTTATTGGGGCAATGAATTTCAAAGAACAGGAATAAGGGTATTGAGAAGTTAAAACAGGAACTGAAGAATGGCCAGTCCAAGAGTTGTGATCAATTGGAGGATGGGCAATTGGGGCGCCATCCTCCTGAGAATTAGTACAAAACGTGCCATGGAATTTTCTGTTAAGGAGACAATAAAGAGAAATACTTATCTATTGGCTCCCGTGCAACATAGGCCAAGGATCCCTTGTACTTCCAGGTTTTCCCACACATCAGAATGCCTGAGTGAGATCCAAAGTGAAGGTGGGGGGCAGGAAGGAGGGGAGTCCCTGGGGCAGAAAGTGAGAGTTAGTCCTCCAGCTGAGTGGGAGGAAGCCAAAGCATATGGGTTGAGAGGAGGAGGAGTCATTCCTCAGAGGGGATTTTGATTTGGTTATCAGAAAAAGGGCAAATGAATGCTGAGAAGCAAGCACAACTGATATCCACTACAATAACCCTTCCTTTCAGCCCAGTACTGAAACCCACCCTTTCTATTTTTTTTTTGAGTTGGAGTCTCACTCTGTCACCCAGACTGGAGTGCAGTGGCCACTTCCGGCCACCTCAGCCTCGACCTACTGGGCTCCAGTGATCTTCTACCTCAGCCTTCCGAGTAGCCGGAATTACAGGCACGCGCTACCATGCCCGCTAATTTTTTGATTTTATTGTAGAGATGAGGTCTTGCCCGCCCAGGCGGGTCTTCAACCCGCGGGCTCGGGCAATCCACTCACCTCAGCCTCCCAAAGTTGCGGGATTACAGGCTGAGTCACCGAGCCTGGCAACCCACCCTTTCTAATTAAGCTTTTCTGAGTATCCCATCTTGAAGCACTCCATGCTGAACTCCCAAATATAATCTAGCAACACTTGGTTACTTCCAGGTTTGCCCATGCATGAGGGGTAACCAAATGCTGCTAGGTTACCCCTACACATAGCTGATTGCTGCATGAGTGTCTAGACTGGAAAGACTCCATAAGAACATGAGGATGGGTGCAATACCTAATACCCACATGAAAAGTTAAGCACCAAGTATATAGCCAATGGGATATAACAGCTCAGGGCACAATATCATAGGCTGTGCAGAAGTAATTGCCAAAAGAGGAATAGGTACAGTTATAATATTAGAACTGCTCTTAGACTTGCTGATGGATTTAATGAAAGAGGATGCAGAGTATACACTTTCTGAAGTTATCCTGCTCCTTCCAAGTATAAGGTTGCCAAAGAAGGTGGAGTCCGGAAATGGAAAGGGAGAAACTAAGATCCAGAGAAGATGTTTGAATCTCTGCATCAAGCCGTACTTGAAGCCAGCAGTTTCCCTGGACTTTTCAAATATATGAGCCAATAATTTCCTTTTTATGTTTAAGCCAGTTTGGGATGAGTTTTCAGTTGCCTCCAACAACAAAAAAAACAGTAACAAATCTTGTAACTTAGGTAACTTTTAGACTTTTTTTTGGTCTTCTTTATAATTTACTCTATTTTTCTTATTTTGCTTTCAATGGTCCCCTTATTTTCTTCCTTAACTTTTTCACATGAGAAAGAATAAAGACAAGAGAATGACTATTAACTCAAAATAGTCAAAATAAGGTAGGGATTGTAAAGTGTAACTCAGAAGTTTGTGTAGCTATGGCAGACACATTTGTGTGCATGTTATATTTGTAAGATATCATCTTGCAGTTTTATCACATAGATGAAAAATTCAGTAAGACTATATATTCTTTACTCCACATGCCTGCACTAGGCTTATAAATTTTTTGACTTCATGTGAAAACTGTGAAGGTTACACTATTGACCTAGAGTCTAAACCAGACTGTCTCTGAATAATCTACAGTCCCAAGTATGACACAAGAAAAGTGAATATGAATGCACAGAAAGGTACAGTTAGCTTACATGCCAGGAAAATCTTCTAGATAAGCATAATGGTTACTTACTATTTATAATATTTATTGGATTTATCCATCACCTTTTACCTTCTAGGCACAGTTGTGCATCAAAAATCCAAGAGGTGAAATGGTCATATCTGACATTGTAGCTCATAGTCTATAGTAAACATAAAAAGTAAACTTGAAAAGCAAACAACATTTCAAATAAAGCCAAGCAGAGAACCAAAGACCGTAGGAAGGAAATTGGTGGTGGCAACGCTGATAACTCGGCATTAGTATGTGAGTGAAAGGCAGTCCCATCAAGCTCACTTTCCTTGTAATTTCAGGTTCTATAATGAAAGTGTAGCTAGTTTTGTATTCAGACATTATTTTTTCATCAGAGTTGTCTAAACACTATATAAACTGCAGACTGGTCTACACAATCCTGACCTTTAAGCCTCTGAAACAGACTTTGCTCTTAGCATGTTATGAGTAATTGAAACCACATGAATAACAACCATTTATGCTGATCTCATTTATAGCCTCTGTCTTATGGAAAATACATATTGGGTAGTCATTATCTTTGCCTAAACCATATCAAAAGCAGGATTATTACATTTATTTATCTGTAAGGTAAAAGTTAATTTAGAGGATGGGGCTATTATTTTGGATTTACAATGCTGGACCAATCTGGTTTGGAGAGTTAAACTGTCCAAATCTATCTCTGTCCATCATTTCCTTACCCACCTTAAGACTTTGCACATACTTAGACCTCAATGCATATTTCTCAATAAATTAATGGGATAAAATGTGAACCTTCCTTCAGTAGTAAAAGCTGACATTGTTTCCAAACTTTGAGTAACATACTTAACACTTCATTTCTCTTGTAATTTATTATTTACATATATTTTTAAGAGCTAGGGTCTCACTCTAAGGCTCAGGCTGGAGTGCAGTGGTGTAATTATAGTTCACTGCAACCTCGAACTCCTGGGCTCAAGTGATCCTCCTGCCTCAGTCTCCTGGAACAGCTAGGACTACAAGCATGCACCATCATGTCTGGCTTTTAAAAATTATTTTAAGAAATGGGGTCTTATATTTTAAAATTAGATTTTAAAAGGAAGCTATTTTAGAGACAATATTTTTACACTTTATTCCTCAAACCTGATGTAGAAGTACCCAGTATATCCCCAGTTATTCCAAAATGAAAAAAGAAAGTCCAAAAAGTTATTTTTGAAGCAGAGTAATATCTCATAAAAAAAGAGAATGCCATAAAACATTTAGGGTAGAAATAGAAGATCAGAAAATCAAGTAGCATGCCTCCTTCTAACAGAGTGAAGAATAATTGCTCTGAACTAATGAGAAGGTGGCTTGGTTAAACAAAAATATTTGGGTTTATTTTGGGTTGGTTTAGGTTTTTAGAAATACTATGTTAACATAGGGAATCATTTTGAAGATGATTTGAGTATTTAAAATTGCTCAGTGAACGACTTTAATCCCTTCTGATGGGAGATTTCACTACATCTGAGACGAGCTTGATTTTGTTAAGCTTCTAAGTCCCATGTTTGGCCACATCAACCTGAGAGCATGATTAGAGTTAGAAAAGCGACTGTCTAAAAGATGTCACCTTCCTAATGAACCATAGCTGCTGCTCCCCATGTGTCTCTGGATCACATCTGTTTACTGACAGAGGTCCAACCAATGTCCTCATTCACTCACACGCAACATCAGTGAGGGTTGCGTGTATGTACTGACAGTACGTGATAGCCCCAAACACAAGTTGTACTACTGTCAGCCTTGAAGTCCACACTGCCATGAAAGTGACCTATCTATTCAACCCTGTATGTCATCACAGTAATTTTCATCTACATTCCTACCCCCGAAGTTTACCTTCTGTGTGGTAGAAAAAACAAATACTGTACCACAATTTGATTTTCAGATCTCAAGTAAGACTGTTTTTTAAGCTGGCTGGAATAATAAGATTTATTTTTCTAGCAAAACAAGCTAATTTAGTAGAGAAGTTAAAATCTACTGGTTATAATTAAAAGGACTTCTTTCTCCAGACATATAAAGGTATATTTCTTCATAATTTTTCCCCCACCAACCCTTCTTACCTGCAAATAAAGAGTTAATTTGTTTGTTTATTTAGAGACAGGGTCTTGCTAAGTTTCCTAGGCTGGTCTCAAACTCCTGGCCTCAAGCAATCCTCTGACCTCAGACTCCCAAAGTTCTGAGAGTTTCTGGAAAAAAAATGTGTGAGATATTTCCTCAGATAATGAGTCTATTTTATAGAGAAAAGATATGAGTGTATGAATGATAATAGATACAGAATACCATTCTTATCTTCAAATAGTTTTGTTTAGTGTATTTTTCTTTATGATAGTTAAAAATAAGATGATGTCTTTTCCTTTTAAGACAAGCAGAAGTTTTCTCTGCTTTGATAGCTTATCTATTTTTGAAAGTTAGCTTTTTAGAAAAACTACCAATGCATGACTACACAACATTAGTTTTAAAGTATATTGCTCCAGAGCAGCTGTGTACACACAACAATTAATGCTATTTTGGTGATCCAGTTTGAATCAAATTCTTTTTTTTTTTTTTTTTTTGCCAATGAGGAAGAGAGGGCTGTAAAGTACTGCAGACCCAAGGGCGGCAAATGCGAACAGAAGTCAAATAGCAACTTGTGATTGCAACCAGGTACACTCATCACACACCAACATTTGTAAACACATTTATTTATATGGGAAGGAGTATCTTTGTGCAACATAGTGTTTCTAAGCTAGAAAATTCAATATGCTTCAGGACTGGTAAATAGAAGGCAGAGTAAACCCAGTGCTTGAATTTTGTCAGATGATTGAAAAATTTTACTCCTCTTGTTTATATATTGGCTTCTCAAAATTGTGAATTTCTTAAGGCTTAGTACTATATTGACTCATCATTGTATTGTGCAGATTACTTGTTAAGGAATTACAACCCATGCATTCATTCAATGTTTATTTGATGAGCACCTATTATGTTCCAGGCACTATGTCAAATGATGGACATAGAATTATGAATGAGGGGGAGGAGTAAGAGGAGATCCTACCCCAGGTGATGAGGTTATAATCTGATTCATAAATTTGGAAGAAGGAATCAGGCATGTCCAAGTCAATGCCACCTTCTATTTGGGGTCAGTCTACTGGCAGAGAGCATGCTTTGTGATCTCTCTTTTGCCATGAGGTTATGGAACTTTCATTTAGAAGGGGAAGCCTAAAGTTGCCCACCTAGTAACTACGTAAGTAAGATTCCTAACTCAGGAATGAAGTATTAGCATGCTCATTTACTGTTATGTCTAACATTCTCTTGTCTTTAAATATTCACTAAGAAAGCTAACACTTTATCTGCCTAACTCCAAAGTTCATCTCTTACTTGGTTCTAAACCTGGGTGGATAAAAGAATAGTATTAATACCGACTCCCTAAAACATTAAGATCTGCCACTAACTGGCAAGATGACCTCTGGTAAATTATTTAATCTCTGAGTTTCTTTGTTTGTAAAATAAGACTAAGAAGTGATTTCTAAACTCTGAGACTGCTAAAATATTTTGTGATTTTATGACTATCTTTAGTAGGAGTTTTTTTTAAAGATGTGAGGTACAATTAAGGGTTAGGTACATAAATGGTCATCATACAGGTGAAGTTTGGCTCACTCACTGGTCTTCACTTCACCTGGTTTGGAATCATGCTCCCTTACTGCCAGGGGAGGGAGGTGGAGCACATAACTCTAGTAGGAATTTTTTAAAAATGTGAATGTTTGAAATTCTTTTATTAGTGAGACTTTAGAAAATTTTCAGTTTCAAAACTTATCATTGCAGGTATTTAGGATTGTGATCAAATTTGGGAAAATATCTATCACGTTTCACTTAAGAGCTGATATAGATATACTTGCTTTTTGATGCATTGCTACAGGTTGTGTTCTACAAATGGGAATTCTTAATAAATTTTATTTTACAGATTTTTGTTCACAAATTTTTTGTGATTTCCTACATAGATAATCAGTTCATATAAAAATAAAGACTTTCCTTTTTTTCCAACCTGTATTATACCTTTGTGAGTATCCTTGCCTTGTTTCCTGTTTTAAGGGAAAGCTTTCGTTCTTTCATGATTTAGTGTGATTTTACCTACAGGTATTTTATAGATATAACTGATGATATAGAGACAATTTATTGTACTCTTAGTTTGTAGAGACTATCATTGATGGAATTTTGATTTAGTCATATGTTTTTCCACATCTATGGTTATTAATGGTTTTTCTTATTATTATATGGATATGATGAATTACATTGATTAAAATTTAAACATTTTAACCAACCCTGCATTCCTTGAATAAACCAACTTTATCATGATATATATAGCAGGATTGAGTTTGCTAATGATTTGGTGAAGAGTTTTATTTCTATGTACATGATTTTTAAAAATATGAATTTAAGGTGGGCATGGTGGTTCACGTCTGCAATTCCAGAATTTTGGGAGATGGAGGTGAGAGGGTCGTCTGAGCCAAGGGGTTTGAGACCAGTCTGGGCAACTTGGCTAGACCCCGCCTCTACAATAAATCAAAAAATTAGCTAGGTGTGGTGGCACATGCCTGTAGTTCCAGCTACTAGAAAGGCTGAGGTGAAAGGATTGCCTGAGCCCAGCAGGTTGAGGCTGCAGCTGTCTTGAGTGTGCCACTGCACTCCAGCCTGGGCGACAGAGTGACTCCAACTTAAAAAAAAATTATGCGTTTAATTTATTTAATAGGTATCAGGCTATTCAGATTCTTCTGTGTGTGTGTGTGTGTGTGTGTGTGTGTGTGTGTGTTTTAGAGAGAGAGAGCTTTGGAAATTTTGCCATTCAGTGAGTTTATTCATTTCATTTAAGATGTCAAATTTATGTACATGAAGTAATAGAAATATAGAATGTGGAAAATCATTTCTAGTTACTCTTATAATGTCTGTAGGTTCTATACCAAGGTCTTCTCTTTCATTTCTGATATTGGTAATTTGTAATTCATGTCTCCACTGGCTTGGGAGGTTTTTTGTTTGTTTGTTTCTTTTCAGTGCAGTCATGTGTTGTTTAATGTTGGAGATACGTTCTGAGAAATATGTTATTAGGCAGCTTCGTCATTTTGTGGACATCAAAGGGTGTACTTACACTAACCAAGATGGTATATGCTACTATAGACCTAGGTTATAAGGTATGGCCTGTTGTTCCTAGGCCACAAACTTATACAGCATGTTACTATACCGAATACTGTAGGCAATTGTAACACGATGGTAAGCATTTGTGGATCTAAGCATATATAAATACAAAAGCAATACAGTAAAAATATGACATAAAAGAAAAAAAAAGATACAACTATATAAGGCACTTACCCCTAATGAAGCTTGCACTACTGGAAGTTTCTCTGGATGAGTCAGTCAGAGAGTGGTGGATGAATGTGAAAGACTAAGACATTACTACATAGTACTGTAGACTTTATAAACACTGTACACTTAGACTACACTAAATTTATTTTTAAATTTTAAATTTTTTCAGTAGTAAATTAGCTTTAGTTTACTCTAATGTTTTCACTTTATAAACGTTTTGATTTTTGAAAACATTTGACTCTTTTTCATAACACGTAGCTTAAAACAAGCATATTGCACAGCTGTACAAAAGAGTATATTTCTCTATATCCTTATTCTATACGTTTTTTTCTATTGTTAATTATTTTTTTATTTAAAATTTTTTTCCTTAAAAATTAAGACAAACACATACACATTAGCTAGGTCTACACAGGGTTATTATGATGATCAAGGTGTCTTTAGATGATAGGGAATTTTCAGTTCCATTATAATCTTATGGGACCACTGTCAAATATGTGGTCTCCTGTTGACTGAAACATCATTTTGTGGTCGATGACTATTCTTTAAATATAATGTTCCATTGTATTCTGGTTTGCATAGTTACTGACAAGAATTCTATTGTCATTCCTATCTCGTTTCATTATATGTATTACTCTGCCTGCTTTTAAGATGCTTATTTCAAAAAAAATTTTTGGTTTACAGCAATTTGACTAGGATGTATCTAGTTATGTCTTCCTTTGTTTATAACCTCTATTGGTTCCTCTGAGCTTCTTGGATCTGTGATTTGTTGTCTTTCACTATTTGGGAAATGCATACCTAGAACTAATAAGGGAGTTTAGCAAGGCCAAGACACAGTTTTGAAAAAGAATAACAAAATTTGAAGGAATCATACTGCTTGGTTTAAAATTTATATAAATCTATTGTAATAAAAACAGTTTGATATTAGAGGAGGAATAGACACATTGATCTAGTCTAGATACTAGATCAGAAAATCTCTTTATAAGATTTTCAGGTAATTTGTATGTGCATTTCAATTTTGAGAAGCACTAGGCTAGAATAAGGAGAATAAATGGTGTTAATCTAGAAATGATTATGCTTGAGATGATCTCGTGTTAGCTCACATTTCTTAAAATGACCCCCATCATTCTCTAGTCCTTCAAGTCCCAAGCTTAGGTGTTATCCTGAATTCTTCTCTTACCTGCCTCCCATTCTCCAAGACCACACCTGTCAGCAAGTTCTATCAGTTCATGCCCCAAACAGGTCTCAATCCATCCATCTTCTTAAACAGTTCCTAGTCACAATTTTCTCTCTTCTGAACTATTACCATGGCCTCCTTACTGGTCTGCTTTCTCTCTTCCTCCTACAGATCATTTACAAAACATTTGGAGCAATCTCAACAGAGTTTATACTCTGGGCAGGAAGTCATAAAATAAAGATAATCATTAATTGTGATAAATGTGATGGAGGAAACCAACATGTGATGTGATAGACAGAGAAGGGGCCTATGAGCCTCCTGTAGATTGGAAGTGTTTTAGCCTGCTCTGGCTATCATGAAAAAAGTACCACAGACATGAATTAAACAACAGAAATGTATTTTCTTACACTTCTGGAGGCTAGAAGTACAAAATCAAGATGCCATCAGGGTTGGTTTCTAGTGAGGCCTCTATGCCTATCTTGTAGACAGGTCATCTTCTTGTGCTCTCACATGGCTTTTCCCTGTGTTTGTGTGGAGAGAAAGAGAAAGATCTCTGGTTTCTCTTGCCCTTATTTTTATTTTTAAATTATTTTATCTTATTTTAAATTCAGAGGGTACAAGTGCATGCTTTCTTACATGGACATATTGGGTAGTGATGGGGATTGGATCTCAAGTGGCCCATTCCCCAGATAGTGAACAATATACTCAATAGGCAATTTTTGAACCCTAACTCCCTCTCCACTCCCCTCCTTTGCAGTGTCCCCAGTATCTAATATTTCCATATTTGTGGCCATTTAGCTCCTGCATATAAGTGAGAACATGCAGTGTCTGTTTTTCTGTTTCTGAGTTAATTCACCTTAGAATGATGTTTTCCAGCTCTGTCCATGTTGCTGCAAAGGATATGATTTCATGATTTTTTTAGCTGTGCAGTATTTCATGGTGTATACAAACCATATTTTCTTTATCCACTTGATCATTGGTGGACACTTAGGTTGGTTTTACGATTTTTCTATGGTGAATAGTAGTGGGATTGCTGGGTCAACTGGTAATTCAATTTTTAGTTCTTTAAGAAACCTCCATACTGTTTTCTATAAAAGTTGAGGTAGTTTACAATCCTATCAACAGTGTCTGAGTGTTCCCTTTTCTCTACAACTGCCCCATCTGTTGTTGACTTTTTAATAATAGCTATTCTGACTGGTGTAAAGTGATAGCTCATCATGATTTTAATTTGCATAGCAATGTTGAACATTTTTTCTTGCTTGTTGGTCACTTGTATGTCTTTTTTGAAAAAGTGTCTATTCATGTCCTTTGCCCACTTTTTGATTTTTTTTTTTTTCACGTTGAGTTGTTTTAGTAGCTTGTAGATTCTGGATATTAGTCTTTTGTATGAGGCATAATTTTCAAATATTTTCTCCCATTCCATAGATTTTCTTTGTTCACTCTGTTGTTTATTTCTTTTGCTGGGCAGAAGCTTTTTAGTTTAATTAAGTGTCATGTGTCTATTTTAGTTTTTGTCACAATTGCTTCTGGGGTCCTCATCATAAATTTTTTGCCTATACCAATGTTCAGAAGAGTGTTGTATAAGTGCGTTCTTCTATGATTTTTATAGTTTCAGGTCTAGAAAAGGCCTGATCTTAGAGAGTTCATTTAGCCTTAATTAAGTCTCTTAGTTTCCAAATGCATTTCCATTGATTTTAATTTGTGTTTTAGGACTTCAACGTAAGATTTGGAGGAACGGGGAACACAGTTCAATGCATAACAAGGAAGTTGGGAAGGCCTGTCTGTAGAGATGGCACCTGAGGATGTGAAGTTTGAGTTGGAGCCAGACATGTGAAGTACCAGGAAAGGGCAGTGCAGGCAGACAGAACCTATGGGTCAGAGGCACCGTTAACTATTGGATTTTTGAGTTATTAGGAAAGTAAGTTAAGTCCAGCTATTTCTAACCTGGTCAGAGGTAAGACTTTATAATCAGACCTATCCTTTGCAAGTTTCTATTCAAAAATCACTCCACTAGCATTTGTAACCGGCACTCAGACAAAGTCAGAAAGAATAAAAAGAGTCTAATTACTGGCAGGTAAGAATTGCAGCTTTACTTCACATCCAAAGCTAACACTTCTCATTGAAACCGGTTCACTTAAAAGCTGCCTCCGTGAAGAATGAATTCTTGGAATGTCTCCTCAAGTATTCAGTGGATATCTGTCTGCTCATTGATGGTGATTTAAAAGCATTACCCAATTGTACCATGAAGAAAATATTTATCAGAATGTTCTGAAGGTCTCATTGGCTGGTGTATGTGGAGATTCTTAATCTCAGCCTAAGTCAACTGAAAAATATTTGACATCATGCATCAGCAAAGTCTTCTTATGGGCTGCCAGTTGAAGCTTTCCTTGGTAGCTTTCCGCTGTTTACTCAAGCAACAGCACTGGCAGATTATGGTTGAGGCGTGCTCTGAGGCAGGAATGGGGAATGTGAAGCATTGAAATCCTTCCACATGTATTCAACCACACCCGTTTTCATTACCTTCAAGTGGGTAGGTGAACAGAGAGAACTACTAAGTACAACAATAAGCAAGATTTGTGCTCTATTTCACTCTTTCCCACTTCAGACAGTATAATTATCATAGGCATCACAGAGCTATAAGCAAGCATCTTCTGAGTTCATACCCCCAAAAACTGTTCCCTTTCATGACAGGCCTTTAGAGAATGAAGTCTTGACCTGCTTTGTTTATTATCTCCATGTAAATATCCTTTCAGCAATCATCTGCCCCCAAATCATATTTTTATAATAGTCTTAAATCTCTTCATAGTGCCTAGCTTTTGTTAAAAACAAAACAAAACAATACATTATATGGTCTATTAACAATAAATAACTTGAATTCTAGTTTTATGGGTTCTATATGTCACATTCTGTTGGTACACAGTATCATGGATTAGTTTCCACAACTAATGACCAAAGAAAACTAAAATGTAATGTTCATTACATTGCATTCAGTGCTGGTATAGGACTAGATATGTGGCTTATCTAGTTTTCCATGGTTTAATTTGTTTCTGTGGTTTAGTTTGCCCTTAACTGGGCACAATTGAAAGGGCTTTTAAAAAGTATCTCTGGCCAGGCATGGTGGCTCAAACCTGTAATCCCAGCATTTTGGGAGGCTGAGGCAAGAGGATTGCCTGAGTCCAGGGGTTCGAGACTAACCTGGGCAACTTGGTGAGATTTCATCTCTATGATAAATTAAAAAATTAACTAGGTGTGCTGGTGTGTCTGTGGTTCCAGCTACTTGAAAGGCTGAGGCAGGAGGATCGCCTGAGCCCAGTAGGTTGAGGCTGCAGTGGCCGTGAGCATGCCACTGCACTATATCCTGGACGACAGAGTGAGACTCCAACTCTTAAAAAAAAAAAAAAAAAAACCTCTGAAAATCTATTGGATTGCAATAATTACAATAATGGCAAATGAATAATCTTATATTTTTCTTTATATATTATATATATATAAAGTCTACTTATACATGTATGTGAACTTTTAAAATATGGGTATGTATATTAAAGCAATATGTAAGTTATTTCCATTGTTTCTTTTTTAATGAATTGCAATTTTTTTTTATTAGGCCCATTTAAGCAATGTTTAATGAGACAGTTTACCTTAAAGCTACTACTGTGAAATAATCAATTTTAAATGACAATTATTGAGTTGAAATATCCTCTTGCTGTAAATGTTTTCAACAAACCTGTATATTCTGCTTGGTTTTCTCCAAAGACTCATTTGGGGATCTTTTTCTGTTTTGGGTTTGTACTAATAATCATTTTTCTTACAAATAATTCCAAGTTTACTTTAATACAGATGGTATTTGTCTATAGCCAAAAACACTTTCCAAAATGCACCCTAGCTCAACAAACTAGTTTAAAAAGCATCTTCAATAAAAATAAACAGTCAAAACAGAGATTAACAAGAATAAAAGCCCCTAAGATCATCATAACTGGCTGTTTTTACTTCACTAGTTCTAGGTTTTTAAAAACCTAATCTAGAATGCAAATATGCGCAAAATAGAAAACTGGTTGCATGACTATATACATGATTCAATAGGACATGGCAACTTGAATGACTGCCATCTATACTGTGTGAAAAACAAGATTTTGCACATGTCTCTAAACTATGCCAGATAAAAATGATGACTGAGTTTAATACAATTTAACTGGTCAAGTATGGGATAGTTTAGTCTGAAACCCTTTACAGTTGGATGAATAGATGTGGAAAATGTATTTTTCTGAATTCAGAATTTGTCTTTAGATTTTATGTTGCCATAAAGTTACTTTTAAAAATGCTGTCTTGAATGCCTACTGTTTGCCAGAGATTGAACTAGGTATTAGCGATATAACAGTGAACAAAAAATATATTGACTCTGCAATCATTAAGTTATATTAACATTGGAAAGATGTTAATCTTTCTGTTTAATCTTAGATTCGTTTCTGTTAACCTTTTATCAGTTACATGGCCAATGAACTGCCTTTATAAAAATTGTTATTAGAATTTAAGAAATTAAATACAAATTTTGTTTCAGAAATAATGTTTAAGGTTGATAGGTTGTTCTGAACATGTACTGCCACCCAATGGAGATGTGCCCAAATAACACCAGTCATTTGGATGTTTAGAGACTACACAATCCTTCTGGGGAGATACTATTATTGTGGCAAATCACCATGGTAATTTTTTGTCCAGATTGAGCTGGATTGCCCTAGGTAGGGACCTAGGTAGGGAGGAAACTTTTAGCTAAAGTATTTTCTTCTCTAAATCCAGCAAAAAAGGCTTATTTACAATCTGATCTGAGGTGATTAGAGTAAAATAATAAAATTGCTTAAAAATAAACAGCATGAGTGATATTGAGTAATAATAACTATCTAATAGAAGCACTACCAACATGCTAAAGGTGACTTTTCCATGTTACATAGAAATTGCATCATGAGGAATTGAGGCTGAGAAAAACCGAGGGGAATAGACCACAGTTTTCTGGTCTGCAGGTCTCTAAACTTCAGCCTGAGTTTTATTTATCAAGGGTACTCTGCAAGTGGTCTGGACTGTTTGAGAGGAGGGATGGACAAGAATGTTCCTCAGGGTCCTTTGTCCCGTCATTATTGCATCATCAATGTCATTGTTCAAGCCTCTGAAAAACAATATTTAAAATGAGAAAAATGTTCCACCTCCAAAGGTCTTAAAATCATTTGTATGTTAGATACATCTAACATCACTTCTAAAAGATGTTGAAATGGTCCTGGCATTTTCACATTTTCTTTACCCAGAGCTTGGCATAACTGGAATAGTGCCACATGACAAGTTTTTCAAAAGAAGGTGTCCTGATGTCAAAGGCGTGTTTTGTTTAGGGAATTCAGCATTAAGGAAAATTTAAAGTAATCTCAAGTTCAATGAAAATGTTGCTTTGTAGGCTCTTTATGTCCCAAATGCCACTTCTGCTTTCCACATGGGCAAAAGTAACAAAGGGGTTGGGATATTGGGTGGGACCCCAACATGTGGGAACTCAAGCTTCTTTTTAATTTTTTTTAACTTTAGCTATTAAAAAAGATTAATCTTAGTAATATGCTTTTGGGAGTGCTGAAAGTTATTTACTTAATTTACTTACTGAATTTATCATTGGATTATCTTAACATTGACGTCTCCAAAGAGAATAATTACCTAAAAACAAATCATATAGCAGTTCAAGTTATATTATGAAATGTGACAAGAGACATTAAGTTGGTTTAATGAAAAATATATGGCAAATTTCTTCTATAGGTTTCCTGAACAAGTGATTAAAGCCATGTCTGTTGTAGGCTTTGCAGAGTTTTTCCATTTATTGAAGTGTCAGAAGTGATAAACATCATTCAGTCATTCAACAAACATCTATTACATACTTGTGCTCTGTTTAGATACCCTGTTGTGTGCTATGTATATAAAGATAAGTGAAAAAAGAGAATCTCTGCCCAGTAAGAGAGAAACACTACTCTGAATTGGCCAATGTGTGTTGACTGAGGTCTAAGACAAAAGTTTTTTGTTTTTGTTTTTGGTTTTTTTTTGAGTCTCACTCTGTTGCCCAGGCTGGAGTACAGTGGCATGCTCGTGGCCACTGCAGACTCGGCTTAGGCGATCTTTCCACTTCAGCTTTCCAAGTAGCTGGGACTACAGGTGCACGCCAACTTGCCCAGTTAAGTTTTTTGTTTGTTTGTTTGCTTATTGTAGAGACCAGGTCTTGCCAAGTTGACCAGGCTGGTCTCAAACCCCTGGACTCAGGCATTACTATCGCCTCGGCCTCCCAAAGTGCTGGGATTACAGGTGTGAGACATCACACCCAGCAATAGTTCTTAAATATGTATCCCATTTTACTGGATGCAAGAGTGATGGGACATTGCATCAGTCAATTATCAAGTAAATTAGTATTATACTGTTCCTAAAATGAGAAACTACCCTGTTCCACTGAAAAGTAACTATTAAACTTTAACAAAGACTACGCCAAGTACAACATCTTTTAGCCAGAATAAAATTTACATGATTAGATCAAATTAATGATAAAGTGCTCTACTAAAAACGTTATAAATGTTGCATATATGAAAGATATACAGTGATACTCTAATGATAAATTAAACATACAGGAATGTAATTGCTCTGCTGGATCCTCATTAATAAATTTGTCTCAAAGGAAGTTGCTTGAGGACTGCAGGGAAATGGAGATATTAGTCAAGACAGAGATTTTTCTATCTCACTTGTGATTTATTGGGGCTGAAAATCATAGTTCATGTAAATCTCAACCCTCCTTTTGACTTGCCTGAATCACAAAAGGATCTATCCTATTTTCTATTTGTCTTAGGCTAAATTCTCCAAGTGCAGAAGTCACTTCCCTTGCTTAATTCTTACAAGTTCCTCAGGGTACCAGTTAGCAAATTCACTCTTACACAAATAGCTCTCAAATGACCTTGGAGTTGAAAACCTTCCAAAATTGCCCAGCCAACTCCCAGGGAGTAATTTATGCATTGGAAGTCCCTGGTTTTGATCTGAGTGTGACCCACTTTGTAGATGGAATGATGAGTGGACAAGCAATACCTTCCTTGACTGTTCATATTTGGGTCTTTATTTACAGGGCTAAGGTTAACTTCAATTTGCCTAATGTTATTTCATTATCTCTAACTTTATCATCCATCATTAATAACATCAATCATACATTAACTATTTGCAGAATCCTCTGTCTTCCTTTTAGTGTTCTAATCCCTTTTAAGGGAAATATTTCGTTTTCTTTGGACAAAATTTATATCTGTTTCCCCCCCGCCCCCCGCCAGTATACTGAGAAAACAAAGTGTTCTGTGGGGGAGAAATATTTAATGTGAAAAGATTCTATTCTGTGACCTCATCTGGACTTTCTAATCAGGGCAGTATACAATAAAACTTGATTACTTTGGAGACTAAAAAAAGAATAGTGATTGGATTTATTCATTTATGATAATTTAGTGCCTTATGAATGGGCAAAAGCTACAGCTAGTTAATAAAGGAATAGTGGTGGTTCAAAAACCATGTCATATTTCATATATAATCTCAGCAACCTAATGAAAACAGACACTTTTGAGTATCTCAGATCTCTCCACAACTACTTTCTTTCTTTTCTTTTCTTTTCTTTTTTTGAGTTGTAGTCTCACTCTGTCACCCAGGCTGGAGTGCAGTGGCACACTCATGATCACCGCAGCCTCAACCTGCTGGGCTTAGGCGATCCTTCTACCTCAGTCTTCCAAGTAACTGGAACTACGGTGTGCACCACCATGCCCAGCTAATTTTTCTTGATTTATTGTAGAGATGAGGTCTTGCCAAGTTGTCCAGGCTGGTCTCAAACCTCTGGGCTCAGACAATCCTCTCACCTCGGCCTCCCAAAGTGCTGGGATTATAGGCATGAGCCACTGCGCCCAGCCATTCACAACTACTTTCATTCCCCACTTCCTACAGACCTACTCATAGAAATCATCTTATTCTTTCTTTTGATTTTGAGGCTTTTCCTGTATCTTTAAGACTGTGCAATGTTTCTTGTTTTTCTCTTCCTTCCTATGACCATTGCCCAATGACACCAGGTCCAGCCAACTTTATCCGCAAGGATCTGAGTTTGCCCACAGCTATGTCTCCCAACTGTCCCTGATTTCTCTCCCCAGTTCCGTTCTCAGTGTCCTCAGCTGCAGCTTGTCCCTGGAACTATTCCCAGTTTCAGGAACTAGCCAAGAGGAACTGACCCACAAGACAGAGAGATTTCTCCAGCTTTCTCCAACTCTTTGGACTTATGAGGTTCGCGGTAGGCAGCAGAGGTGTGCTAATCCCCAACGAGGTTCTTTTATACTCCCGTGGGCGCTGGTCTCTTGAATCTTTACAAC
Source organism: Cephalopachus bancanus (assembly GCA_027257055.1). Classification (NCBI taxonomy): domain Eukaryota; kingdom Metazoa; phylum Chordata; class Mammalia; order Primates; family Tarsiidae; genus Cephalopachus; species Cephalopachus bancanus. Next base: position 2,730,124 of record JAPVLO010000121.1, on the reverse strand, counting down.
GTCTCCACGAAACAGATAATCCTTTTATAGAGAAGGAAACTGAGGCTTTAAGAGGTTGAATCACCAACCCACAATGGTAAAGCTAGTGCAGGTGAGAGCTAGGATTTGAACCCAGGTGTGCCCAACTCAGAATTATGCTCTTCTTAATCACCACAGGCCACTGCATCTCTAAAGTTGAAACAGTAGCTTTGACATTCAGAATTCCCAGCTAAGACAATGAAATACAATCCAAAATGACTATTCAATTATATTTTATTTAGTTTATTTAGAATGTGAAGTCTCTTGAGTTTAACATAAGAATGTGTAGTAGCTAATATTTTTTGAGAAGTTGTATGCCAGACACTGGTCTAAGTGCATTACACATATTTTCTCATTTAAGTCTCACAATCACCAACAAAAAAAGGTAGGTACTGTTATTCTTTACACTGAAAAAATTTAAAAACAGGCGTAGAGCATGGCTAAATAACTTGTTCCCAATTCAGAGAGCTGAGAACTGAGATTTGAACTAGGTATCTCTGATCCACTGTACTTTACTGGTTTTGATGGAATTTCAGGCTTCCCTGAGTAGGCATTATGCAAAGTGTCATTTATGCATTATGTGTAAGTCCTCATATCAACCTTGTGAGGTGGTTCCATTATCCACATTTTATAGCTGAAGAAATCAAAGATAAGGGACTTTCAGTAATACTTTGGTAGAAAGGAGTAGAAGGGCGATTTGAACCTAGATGCTTTATTTCAAAGTTAATGCTTATAGGAAATAAGCTGAAAAGCAAACAATGGCCCCAAATAACATTTAAGATGACTAGAGAGGAGATTTTGAGAAAACGAAAACTCTTCCATTCCCCCGGCAAGCTGTTCATCTTGGGTTTTGCTTGAGGCCTCCACATCACTTCTGCTCTTGAGCTTCATTATGTGGAAGATGTAGTATTGGAATCATTAAAAAAAAAATTATTGGATTGGATTCTGTCTATTTGTCATAGTAAACAGTTGTGGCATTAGCATTTTATTTTTATCTTCTGTTTGAGGGATTAAATGATCCATTTTAATGCCTCGACTCTAATTGCACATAGGTTGACTGTCATAGCCAGGCCATTAAAATGCCTGTCACCCACCACCTATTCCATCTTCCCGGAGTCCAAAAAACTTTCTACTGTGACTGGTTTCCAGTCACCCGAGGCTATCTGAATAGATCTGGCTTATGTAATTCTCCTGGCTCTTCTGGAAGTGCCACCAGCTTGTTCTGTGGTGTTATTAGAGTGGTCTTTCAGGGCCATTGACCTGATATGCTCCTCCATTGTCTTGTTTCAACCCTCTCAGCTTCATACTCTGGCTTGTAGAATATTTGCAAATATGTAAAGTTTTAATCTCCAGTCTTGGAAGTGGCAGATTCTGTTTGGGAATGAACAATACTGTGATTTTCTGTTATTTGCTCTTTTTTTCCCCCTCCCTTTGGGCTAGATTTTGGACACTTTCCCTGTTTCATATTGTAATTCCCAATTGTATCGACATTCATACTTCCAAGTTGAATCTCATTTCATGATTTTCTGCCATATTTCTAGCCTCTCTTTTCCACGGTGCATTATAGCCTCTATGGTTGCAATTTTTAAACAGCTGCCAACTTAGCACATTTATCATACTAGCAGAGGATATTGTTTACAATCCCCCATACACACACACATTCTCTCTCTACCAAACCACGCATAAAGCTATTAAATGAACCTGGTTTCACTCCAATACCTTAGAAAACTTACTGGATACCCTCCCCTGTCCAGGGATGGCCATTTATCACTGCTTTTGGATGTAGTACTCTGGCGTGTTTTCAGTTCATGTGACAGAACTTCCATAAGAACAAATCTACTTCAAGAGAGATTTTTGTGTTGCTGTGATATTAAAGGTTGTTCTATTAGGTCTACTGAATTCTTTCCTTCACACTAATTTTGGTAATTCATTCAAAAGAGGGATTAAGTGTGCCTGGCATTATGCACACTGTATTTTGCTTAGAGTTCCATTGTCCCAGATGTTCAGAATAAGCAGCTGTGGGCACTTTGGAGGAGAAAAATAAAATATTCCCAGGCACTCTATTATGTGCATAAAAGCTGAAAGTGGCTGATGGCTATGAATATATATATACACACACATATATATATACGAATCTATGTATGCACATTCATAGATGTGCTACGTCGAAATGAGCATATGGTGGTGTGTTTAAACTGAATTATTCAAGAGAGAAGGCACTAAACAGGTTGTTTAGAGATGTGTCTTCTACTCAGCCTCTGACTCAATGTAGCTTGACCTACTTTAATATAATTTATCTTCTGGAGCCTTATATGTGAAATAGCTAGGTGGGTCAAAATTATTTCTTATGACCAATGCAACACCTAAATGTATGATTGCATTCCTTTTTCTTTTCATCTTCATTTTTTTTTTTTGTATGTCAGAACAGACATTATTCCTTTGAGACTAACTGGGTAAACTCATGTGTACCCCCTGACACTGTCTTTTTTGCAGCGCTGTATTAAGGGATTCAGGCTTCATTGGTATATATTCAGAAAATATTAAGTTCTGAAAGTAAACAATAGTGTGGAAAGAAGGGGAGAGTTGCTAATACTACTATATGCAGAACACAGGAGCTGCATCACATACCTGGGAAGGAAAATTCACCCTTAAGTTTGCTCTTAAGAGTTCCTAAGAAAAAAAATGGAAACTTCCTTGCCTCTGCAGGGCTCTTGCCTTATAGACTCACAGACCTTTGGACTTGGGAAGGTACTTGAAGGTCGTCTAGCTAGGCTTCACATTTTAGGAGTCTTAAGTTTCTTTAACTTCCAGTGCAGGACTCTTTCCTCTGCAGGCAAGGGAGGGAGGGTCAAGAGTTCATAGCAGAAGGTTAGCCCTACTTTCAAATTTCACTCAGAGCAGAAGTCGAGGACCTGCCTTATACAGCAGAATAAGTAAAGGGCACAAAGATAGGTGTCTTGTAGATCCTCTATGCCTCTAGGGAACAGGGAGAAATGATAAGACCAGCTAACTTTTCTTTCTCTGCAACCCTTCCAAAACCTCAATGGGGAATTTCGTCCTCTGTCCTTGTCCTTTGTCCTTGAGATTTCACCAGGTCTTAATTCACAATTGAAAGGCAAGATGAATGGCCATGACCACACATCTTGGTACTTCTTTTAGAGCTTAGAGTTCAATGACAACAAAGGTGAGGCAACATGGGGAAGTGAGGGGACATGTTCCCCCTCAAAGCACAAGAGAGTTGCAAAGTTGTTTATTCACAGAAGCACTAAAACCAAAGAAAAGCACGTGCTTTATTCAAAGGCATGTCATTTGAAAGCCAAGTTTCCCTGGGCAAATTTTGTCCATTTCTATTACCAGTGAAATATCTCTACCCTTTAATTAAATCATCTGCAACACATGAAGTAATTAGATGCTGAATGTTTCAAAAACTATACAAATATTTTGCAATCTTCAGATCCTAAAAACAATTCCATACGCTATTAAACACACTAAGTGAAAAATAAAATGAATCTCTCATTTTCATAAAAATTTATAACTGCATAGAAAGGTGACTGGAAGATGACTATTGACTAAAATATAAATGGTGTGATTATTCTTACCTCAGGATTGGGAAATTTTGGATGAGTTTTACTTTCTCTTTAAACTTTCTGGGCATGGTTTACAAAGTGTCTCTAAGCAAAGATTACCTTTGTAACCTAAAAAGACAAAGCTAGTTTCATTTTGAAATATTAATATGGAGCTACCTTTCAGTTATGTACACTATCCTTGAGTTTGCGGTTCATGGCAAGTCCTCTCATTTCCCATTTATTCAATCTCTTATTAAATTTTCATTATCTGGGTCCCTCTGCAAACCTACTCTGATGGAACTCTCTTTTCAATGATACCAACAATTGCCCTTTTAAAACTCTGGTATTATTTTATGTATGTGTCTGAATTCCTGAATTCCTATTGTCCAGAAACCAACCGGCCTTGAATATCTCCCTCCATGATTGTCAATGGCACTGAAATTTAACCTTTTCCATGCTATGTGAACATTACTTCTCTATGCTGTCACTGACTGGTAACTTGTTTTTTCTTTCTTTCTTTCTTTCTTTCTTTCTTTCTTTCTTTCTTTCTTCTTCTTTCTTTCTTTCCTTCCTTCTTTCTTTCTTTCTCTCTTTCTTCTTTGGCGATCCTGCCAACTTCCATGACTCTAACCACTCTGAATTCCACCACATAGAAATTGAGACCACCTAGTGCCAAGCATTGTGCTCAGTGATGTGGACTCTATCACAATATCTTCATGGAATTTATAACAAGAAGATAATAAGGCTGAGCATGGTGGCTCACGCCTATAATCCCAGCACTTTGGGAGGCTGAGGTGAGAGAATTGCCTGAGCCCACAGGTTTGAGACCAGCCTGGACAACTTGGTGAGACCTCATCTCTTCATGATGGCACATGCCTGTGGTTCCAGCTTCTTGGAAGGCTGAGGTGGAAGTATCACCTGAGCCCAGCAGGTTGAGGCTGCGTGGCCATGAGTGTGCCATTGCACTCCAACCTGGATGACAGAGTGAGATACCGGCTCAAAAAAAAAAAAAAAATATATATATATATTAAATTATTTAACTTGCTAAGTTTAAAAGTAGAGTCGGCTATTTCCTCTGGACCATGATCCAGCCCTGAGGTCTTGATCTGCCATTCAAAGAGATTGGATCTCTGGACTCTGTTGCAGCCCCTTCCAGCACCTCGCTAGGTGCTAAAGTGGTGAGGCAAAGCCTGGAACACTCGCTCCTGCTTCAATGCCTTAGGAGATGTATGTTTCAGAAATTTATCCGAGGAGAAGCAAGATGGTGATGGCATAGGTGAACTGATGAGATTCTCTGAATGGACCAAGACTACATACTGCTGAATAGACAGACTGTAAAGCAGAGGGAAAAGTGAACAAAGCCAGAAGACCCTCATAAGGAAGAACAGGTCATTGCAGAAGAGAAATAAAAGCAACCCCACCTTCCCTCAAAAACAGAATTGAAGAAGGGGAGGGAAAGGGGGAGAGGGAGAAAAATCTACAGAAATGAAGAAAAACCAAAAGAAGAGTATGGGTCTCTCCCAGACGCCTGGGAGAGCAGACACTGAGAAAACTGACTTTGGAATGCAAACAATGAAAAGCCCCCAGAATGAAGGGTCTCAAACTGCAAATGTAGATATCAAAACAATAATGGAGAGATTAAAAAGAATTGAGGAGACACAAGAAGAAACTAGGAAGGAGCTGATATCTGAGATAACAGTAATAAAGAATACTGTGAATGAAATAAATAACAAACTGATAAGCATGGAAAGCAGAATTACCCAAGCAGAAGAAAGAATCTCAGAGCTTGAGGGCCAAAATATAGAAATAACCCAAACTCTTAAAAACACAGAAAATAAGCTCAAAAAGACAAAACAAAACCTTCAAGAGATGAGTGACTACCTCAAGAGGCCTAACCTAAGAGTAATCAGACTCCCTGAGGCAGAAAGAGAAACAGAGACCACATTGGAACAAACTTTCCATGAGATCATTCAAGAAAACTTCCCTTATCTAATCAGTGATGCAAAAATTCAAACACAAGAGATTCAGAGAACCCCTGCAAGACAACAAATGAGAAGACCAACTCCTAGACACATAATAATTCACCTAAATAAAGTAGGCACAAAAGAAAAAATCCTAAAGGCAGCAAGAGGAAAAGGCCAGATCACCTACCATGGAAGACCAATCAAAATAGCAGCAGATTTATCTGCAGAAACCCTGCAAGCTAGGAGATCTTGGAGCCCTATCTTCAAAGTCCTAAAAGATAAACAATTTCAACCAAGAATAACCTACCCGGCCAAGCTAAGCTTCATCAGTGAGGGAGAATTAAAATCTTTCCCAGATATCCAATCCCTAAGAACTTATGGTGCCACCAAACCATCTCTACATGAAACACTTAAGAAAGTGCTAAACACAGAAGAAAAGGAAAAAAAGAACAACATTCTTCACAAGAGTACAGGGAAAAGAATAAAATATACATGAACCAACCCCAAAACCAAAAGAAAGACAAAAAAAAAAAAAAAAAGAAAAAACCAAGTGGAAGAATAACAACTCAATAAGAACTCCATGATAGGGATGGACTCTCACATTTCAATAATTAGTCTGAATGTGAATGGACTAAACACACCACTGAAAAGACATAGAATGACAAAATGGCTAAAATATCACCAGGCAACAATATACTGCCTTCAAGAGACCCATCTCACTAGAAAGGACATACACAGACTCAAAGTAAGAGGATGGGAACAAATTTTCAGGCGAATGGAACACAAAAGAAAGGAGGAGTCACAATTCTAATTTCAGACAAAATACCATTTAAGCTATCAAAAATAAAAAAAATACAGAGGGCCACTACATAATGATAAAAGGTTCACTCCATCAACAAGAAATATCTATCCTAAACAAATATGCACCCAACATAGGTGCGCCAACATTCATAAAGCAACTTCTAGGAAAACTAAAGAAAGACATTGACTCTAACACCATCATAACTGGGGACTTTAATACACCACTCACAACCCTAGACAGATCATCAGGACAAAAAATCAGCAAGGAGATCCAGAACCTCAATGAGACTCTGAACCAAATGGACCTAATTGATACCTACAGAACACTCCATCCAAAGACCACAGAATACATTTTCTACTCATCACCGCATGGAACATATTCTAAGATCGACCACATAATTGGACACAAATCAAGCATAAGCAAATTTAAAAGGACTGAAATTCTACCATGCACCATCTCAGACCACAGTGGAATAAAAATAAACATTGACACCAACAAGGTCCCCCCAAAACCCACAAAGACATGGACACTAAACAGCATGATGCCAAACAACTCCTGGTCAATGATAAAATCAAAACAGAGATCAAAAGATACCTGGAAACAAATGAAAATGAAGAAATATCTTACCAAAATCTCTGGGACGCCTTAAAAGCTGTAATAAGAGGGGAATTTATATCCCTACAAACACACATGAGGAAAATGGAAGGAACAGAAATTCACAACCTAACAAGCCACCTAAAGAAGCTGGAAAAGCAAGACCACAAAAACCCTAATTTCAGCAGAAGAATCCAGATCAACAAAATAAAAGCCCAAATCTAGGACATAGAAGACAAAAAGATAATAGAAAAAAAATCAATGAAACAAAAAGCTGGTTCTTCGAAAGAATAAACAAGATTGATGGTCCCCTAGCTAGACTGACCAAGAAAAGACGAGGAAAAAACCAAATAAGCACAACCAGAAACACAAAAGATGAAGTCACATCTGACCCTGAAGAAATACAAAAGATCATTAGAGACTACTACGTACACTTGTATGGAAACAAACTTGAAAACCTTAAGGAAATGGAGGACTTTCTGACATCACACAACCTACCTAAGTTGGAACAAGAAGAAACTGAGACCCTAAATAAACCAATAACAATCAAGGAAATCGACAATGTAATAAGAAAACTTCCTACAAAAAAAAGCCCTGGACCAGATGGCTTTCCAGCAGAATTCTACAAGACATTTAAGGAGGAGCTGATACCAATCCTATTGAAGGTATTCCAGGCAATTAAAAAAGATGGAACGCTCCCCAAATCATTTTACAAAGCCAACATCACATTGATACCCAAGGCAGGTAAAGATCCAACAAAGAAAGAGAACTACAGGCCAATATCTTTGATGAACATAGATGCTAAAATTCTCAACAAGATCCTAGCAAACCGGGGCTTCAGCAATACATCTCAAAAATCATCCATCATGACCAAGTAGGCTTCATTCCTGGGAGGCAAGGCCGGTTCAACATTCATAAAACCATAAATGTTATTAAATACATCAACAGATGTCAAAACAAAAACCACATGATTATATCATTAGATGCAAAAAAAGCTTTTGATAAAATCCAGCACCTCTTCTTGATAAAAATCCTTGAACATCTAGGCATATGGGGAACATACCTCAAAATAATAAAAGCCATCTACGAGAAACCTACAGCGAGCATACTCCTAAATGGACAAAAATTAGAACCATTTCCCCTGAAAACTGGAACAGGACAAGGATGCCCACTCTCACCCCTCCTGTTCAACATAGTATTGGAAGTCCTGGCTTGAGCACTCAGAGAAGAGAAGGCAATCAGGGGTATCCAAATAGGAAAAGAGGAAGTCATGTTATCTCTCTTTGCAGATGGTATGATTGTGTACCTTGAAAACCCAAGAGAATCTGTCAAAAACCTCCTTACACTGATAAAGGCCTTTGGCAAAGTCTCAGGATACAAAATAAATGTACAAAAGACAATCACATTTCTCTACACCAATAATAAACAAACAGAAACCCAAATAAAAAACACAATTCCATTCACAATAGCCACAAAAAAAATGAAATCCCTTGGCATCTTCCTAACCAGAGATGTGAAAGACCTTTACAATGAAAACTGCAAAACACTGCTCAAAGAAATCAAAGTTGACACAAACAAGTGGAAAAATATCCCATGCTCATGGATCGGAAGAATCAACATTGTGAAGATGTTCATCTTACCTAAGGCAATCTACAAATTCAATGCAATACCCATCAAATTACCAGCAACATTCTTCTCAGACCTAGAAAAAACAACACAGGAATTCATATGGAAACACAAACGTTCAAGAATAGCCAGAACAATCCTCAGCAAAAAAAACAAAGCAGGTGGCATCACATTACCAGACTTCAAACTTTACTAGAAAGCTACAATCATCAAAACAGCTTGGTATTGGTATAGGAACAGGCATATAGATCAAGGAATAGAATTGAGATTCCAGAAGCAAAACCTCAATTTCTCAACCAACTCATCTTCGACAAAACCTCCACCACCTACCACTGGGGAGAGGAGAACCTATTCAGTAAATGGTGCTGGGAAAACTGGCTGACCACATGCAGAAGATTGAAACAGGATCCCTATCTATCCCCATGCACAAAGGTTAATTCCAAATGGATCAGAGACCTAAATGTAAAACCTCAAACCATAAGAACCTTAGAAAATGAAGGAAATACCCTCATGGAAATTGGAACTGGCATCCAATTCCTGAACAAAACCCAAAACCCATAGCTCATAAGAGAGAAGATAGACAAGTGGGACCTTATTAAACTGACAAGCTTCTGCAAAGCCAAAGAAACCATCAAGAGAGCAGGGAGACAGCCTACAGACCAGGAAAAAGTATTTGCCAACACCAGTTCTGACAAAGGCTTAACCTCCTGGATCTACAAGGAACTCAAACGTGCTGAAAAGTAAAAAACAAACAACCCCATTATAAAATGGGCAAAAGATATGAACAGACACTTCACAAAGGAAGACATCCGAGCAGCCAACAAACACATGAAGAAATGTTCAACCTCACTAATCACCAGGGAGATGCAAATCAAAACCACACTGAGATACCACCTAACCCCAGTCAGAATGCCAATTATCAACAAGTCAAAAAATAACAGCTGCTGGAGAGGATGTGGTGAAAAGGGACCACTTCTACACTGTTGGTGGGAGTGTAAACTAGTGCAACCTCTGTGGAAAGCAGTGTGGCGATTCCTAAAAGCTCTAAACACCAACCTCCCATATGACCCCGCAATCCCCCTACTGGGAATATATCCTGAAGAACACAAATCACTCTATAAAAAAGATACCTGCACATGCATGTTTATCGCAGCGTTGTTCACAATAGCAAGAACCTGGAAACAGCCATGCTGCCCGTCAAAAGAGGACTGGATTAAAAAAATGTGGTACATATACACGATGGAATACTACGCAGCTATAAGAAAGAACAAAATCATGAATTTCGCAGCAACCTGGATGGAACTAGAGTCTATAATATTGAGTGACCTCTCACAGAAACAAAGATCCGAGTATCACATGTTCTCACTCATATAATGGACCTTAAACATCCAATGCAATACTATATGAAAATGACTGACAGTACTGGGAAACTATGGTAGGGGGAGGGAGATGAAATTAACAGTAGCAAATATCTGTCTGGGAATGGGGAAACACCCCATATCAACAGGGTGCCTGAATGAAACGCAATTGTATACCTAACCCTTAACTGTACCCTACAACTCCATAATAAAAAATAAATAAATAATTAAAAAAAAAAAGAAAAATAAAAGTAGAGTCAAGCGGAGAAATGCAAAAAAGGACACCTAACTTAGTCTAGAAAGTGGGGAAAGACTTCCTTAAGGAGTGGTCAGTCATTTCTGACACAGCACAGCATGAGGAAATTCCTTGCCTCTGAAGAGACTCACAGATTCTTGGACCTGGGATGATATTTGAAGATTATCTAGCTAAGTCTCTCTCTTCTAGGAGGCCTAGTTTCATTTGCTCCCAATACAGAACTCTCTTTCCTCTGCATGCGAGGGAGGGTCAAGAGTTCATGGCAAAGGGGTGGCCCTACATTCAAATTTCACTCAGAGTAGAAGCTGGGGACTTGCCTGAAATAGTGGGGTAAGCAAGAGGCACAAAGAAATGTGCCTGCAAAATAGATATGCCCACAAAGTGCAGACAATGGAAGGCCTTGTATAATTGCTAGTTTTGTGGTCTGAATTGTATTCTTCCCAAATTTATATGTTGAAGCCCTAAACACCAGTGTGACTGTATTTGGATATAAGGTCCTTATGGAAGTAATTAAAGTTACATGAGTTTGTAAGGGTAGGTCCCAAATATGATAGGATTTGTATCCTTATAGGAAGAGAAATCGGAAAGCTCACTCTTTCTCTCCCTCTGCCAATGTGGAAGACAAAGTGAGAAGGTAACCATCTGCAAGCCAGGCAGAGAGTTCTTGTCAGAACCTGACCATGCTGGAATACTGATCTTGTATTTCCAGACTCCACATCTGTCAGAGAATTTTTTTTTCTTTTTTCTTTTTTTAAATTATTTATTTATTTATTGTAGAGATGAGGTCTTGCCAAGCTGCCCAGGCGGGTCTCGAACCCACGGGCTCAGGCAATCCACTCACCTCGGCCTCCCAAAGCACTGGGATTACAGGCTGAGCCACCGAGTCCGGCTTTTTGTTTTTTTTCTTAAGGCACCCAATCTGTAGCATTTGTTGTGGCAGCCTGAGCTTACTAATAGAGGTAGGGAATCTGTACTTTATCCTGCAGACCAGAGATTCTCAACAGGGTTACTACTGCTAGGAACATTTTAGATACTCAAGAGAGGGACTGTCTTTCTTTCTTTCCTTCTTTCTCTTGGTGCTACTGACATTTATTTGTAGAGGTCAATGGTACAGATGCCTTTCCCTTCATGGAGCATTGTCATAAAATGAAGACATGTCCCACCTATGTTATGCATTTATGTAGGTGAAAAAACCTGTTTATCATTATCTGGGTCCAGAACAAAACATTAATTTCTGTAAAAATGTCAATTGTTTTTATATAATTTAATATACATCAAAGTTTTGGGGAATGTCCTATTCTGTAAATTGAGGAAAAATTTTGTTTTTGGTAACTTCAAACTTTTTTAACGTGCTAGGAAGATTATTATTTGAAGGAAATACATGTAGAATATTTTCTGTAGGATTATTATACAGAATATGTACAGTTCTTAATGTATCATTTAAACACTTTTTGTGGTAAAATACATAAAATTTAACTATTTTCAAGTATACAGTTCAGTGATATTCAATACATTTGCAACATGGTACAGCCACCGTCAACATCCATCTCCATAACTCTTCATTTAGTAAAACGGAAAACTTTATCCCATTAATTAGTAACTCCCCATGTCTCCTTCTTTTCAGTTCCTGTCAACCATCACTCTACTTTCTATCTCATGTAAGTGAAATCATACAGTATTTGTCTTTTTGTGATTAGCATATTTTATTATGCATAATGTCTTCGAGGTTTATCCATGTAGCATATGCCAGAATTTCCTTCCTTTTTAAGATTGAATAATATTCCATTGCATGTGTAAACCACAATTTGCTTATCCATTCATCCACTGATGTACATTTGGGTTGGTTCACATTTTAGCTATTGCGAATAATGCTGCCATGAACATGAGTGTACAAATATTTCTTTGAGATCCTGCTTTCAATTTTTTCAGGTATTTATCCAGAAGGGAAATTGCCAGATCATATGGTAATTTTATTTTTAATTTTTTGAGAAACCACCATACTATCTTCCTCAGAGGCTGTACCATTTTCCCTACAGTTCAAAAGGATTCTTATTTCTCTACATTGTCAACCAACACTTATTTTCTTTTTTTTTTGTTTTTTGTTTTTTTGAGTTGGAGTCTCACTCTGTCGCCCAGACTGGAGTGCGGTGGCCAGGAGCGGCCACCTCACCTGCTAGGCTCCGGCAATCCTTCCACCTCAGCCTTCCGAGTAGCCGGAATTACAGGCATGCGCTACCATGCCTCGCTGATTTTTTTATTTATTGTAGAGATGAGGTCTCGCTGCCCGGGCGGGCATCTTAATGACTGTGAGGTGGTACTTTATTGTAGTTTTAATTTGCATTTCCCCATTGCTTAGTGATGTTAAGCATCTCTTCATGTGCTTATTGGTCAGTTGTCTACATTCTTTGGAGAAATGTCTATTCAAGTGTCTGCCCATTTTTGAACTGAGATGTTTGTTGTTCTTGAGTTTTAGTAGGTCATTGCTTATTTTGGATATTAATCTCTTATCAGATATATAATTTGAAAATATTTTCTCCCATTCCACGCACTGATGTTTTACTCTGTTGTGTCTTTTAGTGCACAAAATGTCTTAATTTTCATGAAGTCCAGTTGATCTATTTCTTTCTGTTGCTGCTTGTGCCTTTAGTGTCATATTTAAGAAATGATTGTCAAATCTGTGTCATTAAGTTTTGCCCTATGTTTTCTTCAAAGAGTTGTATAGCTTTAAGTCTTAGATCTAGATATTTGCTATATTTTGAGTTAATTTTTGAATATGGTGTTAAGGATTCAACTTTATTATTTTGCACTGAATAGCCAGTTTTCCTAGGACCATTCGTTGAAAAGACAGTCTTTTCCGCCATTAAATGGTTTTGGCAAGTTTGCCCCAAATCATCTGACCACAAATGTGAGAGTTTAATTCTGAACTCATTTTGCTATTTTGTTGGTCTGTATGTCTATCTGTATGCTAGTATCACCCTGTTTTGATTACTGTAACTTTGTGGCTTTGACATCAGTAAGTGTGATTTCTCTAGTTTTATTGCTCTTTCTCAATATTGCCTTGGCTATTCAGGGGCCAATGAGATTCCATATGAATTTTAGAATGAATTTTTCTATTTCAGTAAATAAAAGTCATCGGAAGTTTGAGAGGAATCGCATTGACTCTGTAGATTACTTTGAGTAGTATTGACATCCTAACAATAAGTCTTTCAGTTCATAATGAGCAGTGTTTTCATTTATTTATGTTTCCTTGAATTTCTTTCAACAATATTTTGTAGTTTTCATTTTACATGACTTTTATCTCCATGATTAAATTCATTTCTATGTATTTATGCTATTATAAATGAAATTACTACAATTTTCTTTTCAGATTGTTTATTATTAGTGTATAAACATGCAACTAATATTTGTATCTTGCTGCTTTGCTGAATTTATTTATCAGCTCTAACAGGGTTTTTTGGTAGAATCTTTAGAGCTTTTTACGTATTAGATCATATAATCTGTGATCAAATAATATTTTTAATGTCCAAACATAACTCACAAGTTTAGAAAATTTTGTGCCTCAATAAAACCACTCTGGGTGTTCCCCATCCACCCCAATATGTGTGGCCTGTATCAGTCAGCATATGTAACTGTCACATGTGTAGTGACTTAACATTGGGTGTAAGCATTGGGTCTTCTATTGTTTTTGTGTTTAGGCACTTACTAATGAAAGATATTTATTTTGTTACTTTTGTTTCTTTTTCATAATACAGCTAGAAAAATATTTAGTTTTTCATTTAGTTTAGTCTTGTTTTAAATGTGTATAGGCAGGATGTACTTATTTATGAATTTTATTTCAGGACAATGATAAGGTCATCTTAAATAAAAATGGAAAGCTTTTTAATAAAAATAAGAACTACTGCTTCAGAAGATGGGGAACCAGTGAAGAAGTTTAAGCTAAAGGTTTGTCTAAATCAGTTCAGAGCCCTTAACATTGTCCTATCTCCCCAAGGTTTAGAGGTGAACAAAACAAAAGTTCCTCTCACTTCCACCCCTGGGTACTATCGCCATAATTTTTTCAAACTCTCACTTTGAGAGTCACTGGATTAAAACCTCAGACTTGATGGCTAATGGCGTATTCCAATGGCATAGGGAGGGATCACCACCCATGTCAGTACTTTAGACAACTACATCAAAACCTGCTCCCTGCTTCTGCCAATCTCAGAGGCAGACCATGGCCACCTGAGAAACTTTCTGTCCCTTCTCTTGAGGATGCGCTTATTTCAGGATGAACCAAGCTACCAAGCTCTGGGCTCTTAGTTTCATGCTTGGCAAGGATAACAAAGTGATCAGGGTGCCTTTCGGTCACACTAAGCCACATGATCAGCAGCTGTGGTGAGTTGGCCACTGATACAATCTATGGTTCTTGTAGAGGTCAGCTGCCAACTGCAGTGCACAATTTAGCTTCTTTGCTCAGGCCTAGCTCTCTGATTGCTGCCCCAGAGAGTCTTAGTACTGCTCCATACAATGTATGCATCGTAGGCACTGAAGAAACCACTTCTACAGGCTGGTGGACTTTGCCTTGATGTCAGATATGAGACTGGCAGAAGGATCACCTTTTATTGACTCAGTGCTCTAGCATTTGGGATCCATAAGAACAACTTCACTGATTGTTGGGTTAGTGACAAAGGAAATCACACCCATTGAGAGAGGTGTGGGGAACATCCTAAGATGCTAGGACCATTGATCATGTGCCTCCCACGTAATAGTTCAGTCTTCATTTTCCTGGCTGGAGGTCTGTGACTTGACCTTGTAAATAAGCTACGTACTCTGCCTCTCTTCAGACTTCTGCTAGCATATTGGCTAAGTTGCCCCACAAAGCCCCAGATAACACCTGTGTCATGAGTTTGGAATAAACACGCCACTTATGAGGAAGCGTATCCTTCATCATTGTCTTTTTGCCTCTATTTTCTTTTTTTTAATTATTTTTATTTTTTTTTGAGTTGGAGTCTCACTCGGTCACCCAGACTGGAGTGCTGTGGCTGCTCCTGGCCACCGCAGCCTCGACCTGCTGGGCTCCCGCGATCCTTCCGCCTCAGCCTTCCGAGTAGCCAGAATTACAGGCATGCGCTATCACACCCGGCTGATTTTTGATTTATTGTAGAGATGAGGTCTCACTGCCCAGGCGGGTCTTGAACCCGCGGGCTCAGGCAATCCACTCACCTCAGCCTCCCAAAGTTGCGGGATTAGAGGCTGAGCCACCGAGTCTGGCTGTTTGTCTCTATTTTCATCATGAGTAAAACTGTGTGATTGACCTAAGGTCTGTGGCCAAGGCAAGAAGATACACAATCTCTTTAAGCTCTTACAAGTACATTGACACAAACTTAAGAGAGTCATTGGGCTCCCAACTATGACTGTGAGGGGCACAGCATTTTGTATGAAGAAAGTTTGTGGAGCTCTGCTCTTGGAAAGAGACCATGGATGGCCTAAGTGTGGTAGTGTGGTCATTCTTTTTTTTTTTTTTTTTTTTTAGTTAAGAAAGTTAGATTTATTAAGGAAGATACAATGGGCAGGACAACACCAAGAGTGTCTGCTGTCTGCTGCCTGTGTGGTTATTCTTTTAAGTGGTGTCAATTTCCCTGATTCATAAGCTCTTGGATCAGATCATGGGATGTCCTCCAGAGAGTTTTTTTATTTCATCTAATTTTGGAAAGGTTTGATAATGGGAGGTCTTGTAGATATGCCTTGTCTGTAACAAGTACACTCTAACAACATGTATGGCGAAGGCTGGAATGTGCCACCCAAATTCCCCATCAGGAATGAAAGATTTATTACCCTGGCTGCTGGGTGAGGTATTGAAATTAGCCTTCAGCTTTCAGCCTCCTTCAGGGTTTGCCTCAGCTGAAAACAGCAGCCTCATTCAGTGCCATTCCCCTGTCCCAGGGTGGCCAACAATCATTGCAAGGGAAGCTATAAAGACCTAGCTCCTTCTCCCTAACCTAGAATATAATTAAAGGACTGTTCCATTTTCAGAATTACCCAGAGGATCAGCTGAGGCTTCTGTTGAGACTGTATCACAATTCGCTTTCTCCCTCTGGCTGATCTTCCTTCTTCCCTTTCCTTCCACAGATCCTGATCTCAGGAGAACAACCTAATAACGCTCTATATGTTAATCTGGGTTTCAGAGTCTATTCCCCAGACAGCACAAACTTTTGCAGCTGGTGCCAGGAGTGCTCTGAGAAAGAAGATGCTGGGATATAATTTTGGAGTTGGATCACCCACCATTGTCCTGCTGACAATGTGAGACATCCCCAAAAACCTGCAGGAGTTAGCCAGTGCATAGTGACATGAGTCCTGAGAGTATACATTGAATTAGATTCCGAGGGTATTGATCAAGGAAAGGTGAGCATAAGGTTGGAAAATGGAAAGGTTACCAATTTGGGATCACATTCCAAGGATGCAGTATTTAACCTCTAGGAATGATGCGCACTAGTTACTAGGATGGCCCCTAAAAGCATGAGAAAAGTGATGGTTCACTCTAAGTGGCAGAAGTGAAAAAATTGCCATGGCTGATATTGAAAGAAGATATTGAAAGGTTCAGAAATGTGGGCATGCTGGAGTGCATATATTATAAGGAAGAAAATCCACCCAAAGTCTGTGTTTCACAAGAAGGATTGGAGGCTGCAATGCTTACACAAGCAAGGCCTGGATGGTGAAAGGAGTACTAGCATTACTCAGAAGCTTGGTGGGTGGCACCCTTCTATAGTTCAGGAGGATGGTAGTAGGTGCCATTACAGAACCAGGCTCAAAAATAACAAAATGAATGGCACGATTCTGAGACAATATGCAGCAGGTGGCACCACTTTACCAACTGAATCCAAGTGCAATGATTGTAATGAGTAGCAGGTAGAGAGTAAGGGGAATGCTAACAGACCATTGTGAATATGGTTAAAGAGGCATGGTGTTCCTCATGGCAAAATAAATTATGAATAGATAATTAAGATACTGTACAGTTGCTCAGTTTTCAGACTTGAAGCAGTTATTAGACCTAGAATTCACTGAATGAAAAAAATGCCAGTTTCTCAGGAACCTTTTTTCTTAAGTAATAGCATAAGAGATGTACACAGTAATAATTCTCTAGTCCTTCCCAAAGGATTCAGCCATTCACTAAGGTAAATGTACTCAGGGAAAGGATAATGTACAAATATTTTGTTGACTTTTGGATACAGGATCTAAGTTGACTTTGATATGATAGACAGCATGTGGGAAGCAGGTAATAAAGAGAAATCTGACTTCCAGTAGTCTACCGGATCCACAGACTATCCTGCAGTCATTTCCCTGGTCTGAAATGTGGAACTGACATAAACAAATTGGTAGTTGACACAAACCATATTGGCTCCTGGCTAATGGGGTAAGAACGATCATAGTGGGAAAGGCCAAGTGGGAGACTCTGAAATGACTTTCCCTCAAGCCAAAAGAAATGAAATGAAAACAATACCAAATCTGAGGGTTAGGAGAGAAACTAGTTGCCTTAGATCATTTTCTGTTGCTATAATAGAATGCCACAGTGGGCAATTTATAAAGAAAAGTTTATTTAGCTCATGGTTTTTGAGATTGGGAAGTCCAATATCAAGGCACCAACAACTGGTAAGGAACTTCTTGTTACAACATGGCAGAGGACATTATATAGCAAGAAGGTAAGAGCATGTGTGTCAGTTCAGGTCTCTCTTCCTCTCGTTACAAAACCACTAGTCCCATCTTCGGGGCCCACCCTGATGACCTTATTTATTCCTCATTACCGTCTAAAGACCTACTTCTAATCAACATAAGCATTTGGGGATTAAGTTTCGAACACATAAAATTTGGGAAACACATGAAGCCATAGTACTACTGTTACCCTTAAGGACCCAAAACACTCAGTGGTCATGTTTCCTATCAAATCTCTGTTTGATTCAGGAGTCTGGTCCCCGCAAAAATAAGACAAATCCTGGAGGAGATAGTAGACTGCTGGGAAGTCTATAAAATAATTGCATTTTGAGGTTACTGTGCCAGATACAGTATCTTTGAGAAAATTTGAGAAAATTTTAATAAAAATTCAGGAGCATGTTAATTTGCCATTGATTTGGTGAGTGCACCCTTTTTTAAATCTCTATTAGAAGAGGAGTTCAGAATCACTTGGAAATCACTTAAAACAAGCTATGATTTATAACTTTTATCCAGGCTAAGTCAACTCTTCTGGCCTTTGTCATAATATAGTCTAAAGAGACGGGCTCATTAGTCATCCTGCAGAACATCACATCTATGACATTATGCTATTTGGATCAGATAAGCACAAAGTAGGAGTACACTGAAGATGTTTGTAAGATACAGAGGAAGAGAGGTAAAATTGATAAAAAATTCAGGGGCGCACCGCTATTTTAGGTAACTTGTGGTCTGGGGCACACTGGGATATCCTCTTCAAAGTCTTAGACACACTATTGCTTCTTGTATCTTTCACCTTCAAACAAGATGTACAATGTCTAGTAGGTTTCTTTACATTTTCAAGGTAGACATTTCACTGTCACTAATACTACTTCAACTAATATATTGGGTGATATCACAGACTGCTGGATTTGAGAGGTATTCAGAATAGGAAAGACTCTGTTTCAGTTTCAAGTTGCAGGGCAAGCAGATCTACTGCTCTGGTTGTGTGATCTGTAAGACTTTATGTTATTAGAAGTATAATAATGGTGGGAAAAGACATTGTATAGATTTTATGGCAAGCTTCAATGGGGGAAACATAATGTACATCTGTTGGTTTTGGAGAAAATCCATGCCATTTTCAGTATAAAATTATATTCCTTTCACAAAATAGTTTCAGGTGTGCTATTAGGTTCTGGCAGAGACAGAGTACCTAACCATGCCACCAGAACTACTCTCATGATTATTGTCAAACCTTAAAGTTAAGTGAGCCCAACACCACCTGGTCTTAATATTGTGGTTTCTCCACAACATTGTTATAAGTTGTGTAAAATGAGAAAGACAGCCAACCATGTGCACAAACCTAGGAAATAACAATAGTTAGAGGGCAGGCAAAGGTCTTCTGAGGTAAAGCACATATGGGACCAGTGGGAGAAATGTAAGCACTACAAACTAGTAGCCCAGACCCCCATGTCATCTACCATGGCTTCTCCTGTGCCTCCTTCAGTTTACACCTATGGAGAAACCCCTTATGACCAGGAAATGAAGGAGTAAAATAGTCAGCATTTGGTTCATAGATACATTATGTTAGGAATGTGAGTATAAGCCAAAAACAGATGGTGACTACACTAAAGCCTCCTCTATCAGGCTTGGCACTAACGGTCAATGGTGAAGGGAGATTTCATAGTGGGCAGAGCTTCAGGTAGGAGACCTGGTCATCCACATTAAATGGAAAAATAATTGGTCTGAGGTTAGAATATACAGAGTATACATGGACTTACTTGCAAAGCCAAGTGGTGTGGGCTTCAGGAATCTGAAAATGAGAAAATTTTAAGCTACAGAGAGTGGACCTGTGGGAACAGATACAAAGTATGAAAGTTTGTGTATCTCATGTTGATCCCCACCAGAAAGCATCTCTCACCTCAGATACACGAAATTATCAAGTAATCAAAATGACTTGGCAGTAGGTATCAGCCAGATTCTGGCCCCCTCAATGCTGGTACAATGAATATGTGAATGAAGTAGCCATGTTGGCAAGGGCATGTGTAGGAGCCCAGCAACATGAGCTTTCAAGGCTGAACTAACTATTCCTGCTAGCGACAAAGACCAATACTGAATTCCCAGTGGTTAGGAAGATGTATGGATCTGAAACCTAGAAAAAAAGGGTAAATTGGTTGTACAGATGTGATACTTATATAAGTCTGGTATGTTATGGCCTATGAGCAAGGGAAGAAAAGATGGCCAAACCTAGGGAATAATAATAGTTAGAAGGCAGGCAAAGGAAAAGGAATTCTAAAGTAAAGCTGAGAAGATGCAATTAGAGAACAAAAATAAATCAAGAACCAAGAGAGGAGAACTTCATTAAAAAAAGGTAGTGAGGGCAACCCCCTCGGGTCCCCTCCCACTGGGGGAGCTTTTATGTCCTCTCAATAAATCCTGCTTTTAAAAAAAGGTAGTGAGACAAGGATTACAAAATATCCATTGGAATAATAGACATTGGAGACTTAGAAGGGTGAGAGTGTGGAGGGGAGGATGAGAAATCACTTCAGGGGTACAATATTCACTGCTCTAGTGATGGCTACACTAAAAGTCCAGATGTCACCACTACACTATATATCCATGTAACAAAACTGCACTTGTACCCCCTAAATTTATCAACATATCATTAAAAATTAAAAATGCATTGATTTTTAACAACAAAAAGGACATAAAAAAATTTTATCTAGACCAATGTCAAAGGGAACTAAAGCATAGGGAAGTTGAAATGTGATTTAAAACTGAAGAAAGGAATATAATAAGCATAACTTGAGTTTTAAAATATCATGCTAGTGTAGGAAGAGAACAGGTAAGGGGTATATAAAGAGAAAAGTAGTGAAGGTTTGGAATAGCTGCTATGGAAAAATGAGAAAGAGAGTCAACCATGTGCACAAACAGATTATGAAGAAGTGCTGAAGCCAAGCCAAGGTTGAAGTCCACAAATTGCACTGGCATCGATCAATTTGATTTATGTGCTTTTTCTTTGATGGTGCTTGGTTTCCAGGGGGTCAGGGGTTGACAGTGCACCTAGTTGGATTGGCCTAAAAGTTGATATAAAAATAAAGATGTTCAGAGTAGGTGTAGTGGGGAAAAGGGGCTAGAATGTTCATGGTGCTGGCAAGTGAGATCACTGTGTGATTCATTATGGTGGAAAGAAAGGAAGGGAAACAATGAGATGATTGTCCAGGAAGAAGGATGAAGGATCTGCTGTCTAAGACTATGGGTTCTAAACTAGGGAGTAAAATAAACGGAGGAATGAGAGGTATAAGCAGATGTCGATATACCAGAGTTTATGCTGTCATAGGTCATTCGGTTTTAGCTGACGATAATGCCTATTTTGAGACAACAGCATACAGTAAAGTACATTTTGTGTGCATTCCCAGCCTGGGTAATCAATGTTTGAAGTGCAGAAAATTTGAAAAACTGTTACAGCGAAGGGAGGCAATAGATGGTGATTAAGTCTTAGCCTAAATGCTGATGACACCCAATGTGAGGACAATAATTGAGCTTTGGCATTCTTGTAGCTAAGGCACAATAGAAAATACATCAAGTTATTTAGTCCTCAGGGGTCCTCAAACTTTTAAAACAGGGGGCCAGTTCACTGTCCCTCAGACCGTTGGAGGGGCGGACTATAGTTTAAAAAAAAAAGGAATTTGTTCATGGTTTTTTTTTTTAAACTATAGTCCGCCTCTCCAACGGTCTGAGGGACAGTGAACTGGCCCCTGTTTTAAAAGTTTGAGGACCTCTAGGGCCTATCTTATTGGAGAAAGTATCATTTTTGTCAGAAGAGATACCAAATTCTAGAAGGATTGTATCTGGTGGGTAACTTTAAGTTTGACTCAGATGAAGGGAATGACATTGCTCCAGGAGTAGCACCTGAGTTCTATAACAGACTAGAACAGAAGTACTACCACTCCATTGCCCCCAGCCACCAGAAACGTGCTGATGTTCTTTTCTGACTTGTCACAGGGCAAAACTTCCATTTTCCATGAAGTTCTGCAAAGACAGTAGCAGTATGCCAATGATATGTCAATCGGTGTGACTCAGATGTCATGAGGAGCCTTCTGCTGCTTGAACCTTCCAAATTCCATGGTCTGTGGAATTCAAAGCCCACTGAGAGTCTGCTAATTCCCAGGTGGTTTCTGTTTCCTTCTTAACTCTTGGATTTCTTACTCATCACCTTTATCCTACACCATTTTGACTCCTGAGTGAAACTCGGTTCTTTCTGCAGTTTTCACTATTAAGATGACCACAAAAAAAAATTCCTTAAATTAACCATTCTTTGTAAGGACTCAAAACTTATAACTCGCATCATGTAATGGATAGAGACATCAGGAAATAGCACATATAATGTCTTTCTAAGAGGACCAAGCCTTGACTTTAAGAAAGCTTCACTTCAACAATTCTAGAGATTTATGCTTCTAAACTGTAAAACCTTGTCATGGCCATAATGATATCCAAATTTGTCAATATTTTCTTTAATTTTATTTTGCTTAGTAATGCAAGTGGAAACTTCCTTCTCTGCATGTAGGAATTTTGTGAAATTGTAGGAATTTGGTTGAAGAACAAATAGATACAAAATTCCTACTCATGTATGTATTGAATTTTGTGACTAAGTGGATAATTTGCAGGCCAGCCACTTTCCCTCTCCTCTTGTCTAGTCTGAGAAAATGGGAGAATGATGGACTGATAGTGCTGTGTGTTGGAATAATAAAAAATTACTATAAGGGCAAAAGGACTTCACTACATAAAATAGTTATAGGTATATTCCTAAGAGTATCTGGCAGGGGTCAAATGAAGAGCTATTACAACTGCTTCTTCCAGTTCTACAATAGAAACAATCTTAGGGACTATGGTAACAGCAATGCCCGTTACAGCTTGCCTGGTGGTACACTGAGCTTCAAGAATCATGAGTGTCCCCTTCTACAGATCAAGATAGATAAACATATAAAGGATGCTGTGATGGAAAGAAAATCTATCAGCCGAGTGCATACTTTCAATTCTTACCTTAATCAGATTTCCCCTAAACGGATCTGTGGTGCTTTTATTAGCTTACGTAGATGAATACTATTTGGCAAATTATGAAACAGTTTGTTGTACTCCTTAAAAAGCCAATAACACAACATCTGATTCTTTTTAACAAAAAGTTTCTTCCCTTGAATATTTTCATTACTTTTGTTTTTGGATTACAACCAGTTGTTATTTCCATTGAAAAACCCAACTTTTCTAGTTTCTGGTTCCACGTAACTAGAGCACAGTAGAGTTAATTACATTTAAAGATAACTGGAGTTAAGTAGTTGAACTTTGCCTTAGCTTGACGCTGTAAGTTTAACTATGCTTTGATATGCATTAGCTGCCTAAACACTCACTCAGCTGGCTATATATTGTACTGCAGGAAAGTCTGAGAGTTCACGTGAAAAATAATTGGACTGTGTCCAGAAGAATACCCAATAGATTCTCAAATCATTAATTTTTGGATTAGGCCTTTACTTTGGCAACTTGTGTACAAATAAACAGAATGACTGAAATTAATTTATTGCATTCAAGAGACATCTGTAATTCTGCAGTTACTCGGCGCGAAGGAATTAAACAATTTCATCTTTGACCATTTGCCTTCTTATTCTAACCAAACAAATCTTGCCTTTCTAAATTGCTCAGATCTTCTCTTCCAGCAGATAGGAAAACAAAGGGACTTTTAAATGAGGTTTTGTATTTATAAATTTTAGTACATGTAAAAACACAAGGATGACATTAAAGTGTCATGAAAGGCCAGTTTAAAGACAAATTCAAGACTAATGCTTCCCGCCTCAAGTTGATCTTGGGTGTCTGTGCCAAGGTATTGCAGCACACACTGTGTGAGAGATCAGGACTTGAGTTCATCTCCCTGCAGCTCTGAAATGGGAAGACTGGAGTTCAGGTCATCTCATAACAAAATCATGGATCCCGGGGAGCTAAATTCAACAGGACTTTATTTTTGATTTTTCTCTCTTTTATTTTTATTTCATTTTTTAAAAGGGGAAACCATGAGTAAAGAAATGCAAAAGACGCAGTCCATGAAACTGTCCTAGTGCCCTCTGTCTCATCAGGAGCAGTCTCAGCAAAGCTGCAGAGTTGGCTGATGGATGCATCAACTTCTTAAGGTCAGGGAAAAGTAACCAAAGATTCAAAGAGGATCAGAAATAAATAAGGATCAATGACAGTCCCGCTGCAATAAGTGATCAACTTAATGTTCAGGGGTATTTATTGTAGACTCAGATAGGGAAATCTAGAGATTTCTGCTAAGGTCAGCAAAATTTTTAAGCCCAAGTGACCAACTGGGAACATGTTCACAGGTCCCAATTGTATGCTATTGGAAAGCATATGGGAAGAAGGGGAAAGCAGAGAAAGGAAGAAGATAAATCCAGGTGGTAGGAGTATAGAAGAGATGGGGAAGGAGATGGAAGGAGCCATTTAATAATGATGATGGGATTGATAAAGACAGCACATGGCCTCAGGAGCCTAAGAGGGCCCGGGGGCGCTTGGCCTGGTGAGAGATTTTCATGTTTTGTTATCAGTGTCATTTGTTCACTCTGATTAGGGTAGGTGGTGTGAAGATGGAAAGATATTTAAAATGTACTTTTTTCTATTACACAATAATTTTTTTTCTACTTGGTATTGTCTGATAGTTTTATGGAAGTAAACTGAATGGAAGGTGCTTCATTTACTCATGTACTAAATACCTAGCCTAGTATATACTAATGAATACCTAGTATTCACTTGTGCTTTTTTTTTTTTTTTTTTTTGAGTTGGAGTCTCACTCTACCACCCAGGCTGGAGTGCAGTGGCACGCTCACAGCCACCACAGCTTCAATCCACTAGGCTCAGACGATCCTTCCGCCTCAGCTTTCTAAGTAGCTGGAATTACAGGTGAATGCTACCATGCCCTGCTTATTTTTTGATTTATTGTAGAGACAAAGTCGCGCCAATTTTCCCAGACTGGTCTTGAACTATACTTGTTCTTACAACCCCAGAAGGAGTTTTATTATCTGGATTTTATGGATAAGGAAACTAAATCCATCCAAGAAGTTAACATGCTGAGAAATTCACTCAAGCCAGGCATGTAATAGGAGACTTGGGCTTGAATCTGGGTCTGGCTTCAAAGCCTGCCTACCTTACACTGTCCTTTCTAATGTGCCGACTTCTCCCAACCACAAAATTAAAATCTCTGCATTTAACTGTTCAAAGAGACTATCCTTTGCTAAATGAGATTTAATATTTAATTGCATGAAAGTGTCATCTTTTTCTTGATGTACTTTAAAACCAAGTGGTTTCTATTCCCTAAAATGCTATTTTATATGTTCTAGGACGTAGATGACAACAAAATGATGTAAAAGACAGACTTAGGGTCAGAAAAATGAAGACTGTGTTGTATGTTTAGTACTGTTTGAACAATCTCATGATACTTGCTTTATAATTTTGTTTTATTTCACCTTACCTAGTTTATGTAGTTAAAATATGAAGTTATATTAATAAATAGAGTAAAAATAATTTACAACCTATCAAGTTCTAAAAAATACTTTAGGTGACTTTGATCATAGTTAGCTAAGTATTTCTATGCTCCTTCATCTCCCTCAACTAGATTGTTCAGTCTTTGGGATCAGAGACTTTTCCAGCCATCTTTATTTTCCCAGAAGTACCCAGCCTTGCTGTAGTAGGCAACTAACGTTTGTTAAATTCATTCCTGCTGAGATGATCTGACGAATCGAGTGTACACAAAAGAAGGGCTTCTATAGAAAAGAACTGTATGGATTATCTCACAAAAGAAATAGAAAATTTAAGAATCAAGGCTAGATGGAATTAGTTAAGTTTAATACTCTATGGATAGTGAATGACCCTTTTGAATCTTCAAATATCAATAAGACATGTGAGATTAAAAAATTTATATTTTAAACCTATCCTCTTGTAAATATTTTCCTGGGTTAGCAACAATCATTGTTGTACCGTTAGATTATAATAGATATGATCATGTCTGCCTTTTTTATAAGGGAACAAAACAGGCAGGTATGCTGAGGAGCAGGATCATGGGAGGCTTTTATTTCTGGGTTCTGTTTTTATCTATCAGTGATGTAGTTGGTGTTATTTGTTGCCTCTCATCTGCATTCTTTTTACTCCTTACTTATTGTCAGCTCTTGTTTATACTTTAAGAAAATAAAAAGGACACTTCACAGACTGTTTTACTTTATTCTTATATTATTTGTCATTTGCCCAATATGAGTGCTATTATTAAAATGGAAATTAAAATATAATATTAAATGACATATAGTTAAGGCTGTATTGTCTGTGACAATGTAAGGCAGACAGTAAATAATCAATACACAATGGTAGATTAAGACATTCTCTTTAGAACGATCCCATTAAGCCCTTGTTCTGCAGCTTATTTGCTGTGTGACTTTGAACATGTTATATCACCCTCCACGTTTCAGTCTTAGATCTGAAAAATGAAAAGATTAAAGTAAGTAATATGTAAGGGTCACTTAAATTTTAACATTCTATGATCAACTATAAGGTATAGATTAGTTCACTATCTTTGCTTTTTCACTATGAGAATCAAGTTCTTTGTATTTTTATGGAGTAGATGAATTTAAAATACAGCTTTATGTTTTCTGTTTTTCTTAACCAGAGGCCAAATTCAAGGAAAATTATCTTAAGATATTTTGTTAGTATCATAAATGCTCTTCCTTCTTCAGCCATTTAGGGTAGGTCTAAGACAGGAAGAATACATTCTCTCTGGCATATTATTTTACTAGTGGGGTAAAAGCTTTCAGAAAAATTACTATTTTCAGACACTACAAATTTTTTTCTACCTTCCTAAAACTGCTCAATAAGAAGAAGAAATACATAGTACCAATCCAACTTTAGATTTACAGGGCATATACTAATCCAAACAATAGTGAACTTGGAAGAAATATAGCTCCTTCACTGTGAACTTCTAGGCATGGTGGGGAGTCTACCTAGCTACAAATTCTACTATCAGAGTTTGGGAGTCTGTAAATTATTTCTAAAATATTATTTGTGATATCCTACCATTATATAGAATAGATTTACAGCAAGAGAAATTATCAGGGTTGATGTCTGGCATCAGGCAAATTAAAATTTCTAAAAAAGAAAGAACGGAAAATTTATATAAGTGCCAAAAAAGAAAAAATGCTCACTAATTCTGCCCTTTTTGGATGAACAATTTAAACATGATTTCTTCTACTTTCTTCTTTTCTGGCTTCATTTTTCTGACTCTAGTGATATGTGATCAACAATGTGATATGCTCCAACAATGAAAGTGAATTGTTAAAGCCAAACAAATTCATCTTCGTAGCTTAGACAACTCAGGGGATCAGAAAAATATGTCTTGGGCTTCTAGGGATTCTCGGATAAACTTGGCTTACGATAGCTAACCCTTTGCCTATACTACTAATGTACACTGACATCTTTATTGAGCTACAGAAAATTTTCTGGGTAGCTACTCAGATACCTGCTTGCATGAGAATGCTCATTGTTATGTTTCTTAATTGGCAATAAAAGAGTTGCTAATCATTGGTAAATGATGCCAACCAACTCTGTAAAACACGTTTTAAATCCATTTGAGTATTTAACAGAAATCAATATTGAAAATGGAATTGTGTCTGGCATTTATGCTCCCTCTCATTCAAAGTGTAAGTACTTAAGTTTAGAATCAATGGCTAAGTACATGCTTTGTATTACTATTTAGATTTTTAAAGAAAAATCTCCACATAGTTTAAATAAAAATGTCTCATGGATGCATGAATGAATGGCCATTTATATTTTGTAAAAAAAAAATTAACTCTACTGTAGTCTTATAGTCCGCTCCAATATGATATGCTGTTATAGAAAAAGGACTACAAACATTCAAAGATGTGACTGCCTTTCCTAGACAGCCTGACTTTGAAGATTTTTTTTTGTTATTCTTAAAGGTTGCATATAATTCTGGCAGTTCATCCCATAACAAGGTTAAGGCCTTTGCTGTCTCTCAAAAACAAACAAAATAAAGACCACATTTAAACTGTGGTCACAGAGAGATTTGCAGCCACTTGAGTCTGAAGGGCAGTTTGAACTGATGTGTCATTGATAGGCAGAACCTCTTTACGCCGAATCCAGCAAGCAGTCCATTCTGACCTTGACTCAAAGAGCAGAAGAATGACTTGCATTTATATCACAATTTGGATTCCAATGGGTAATCACAATGTGGAAAACACTGGGACATGCTAAACAGAGAAAGATGGGTAGATAGATAGGCCAAGAGACTCATAGATGGACAGAGTTCACCAGAGATCATTTTTGTGATATCGGTTACATAATCACAATGAAAAATAATTATTTTTAGAAACACCTTCTTCAGTCACTGTGTAATTTCTAGTTTTTAGTAGAAGTAATAGGTGCCTGGGACCCTCCTAGGTCCTCATCAGTGACAGATGTTAGCATTAATACCTGAGTGGATTTGGCAGATCTGCCCAAGAGATTCTGCTTGCCTCTGCAGAAAACTGCCCAGGTTTGGTTGGCACTTGTTGTAATATCATCATCAAATTGTGTTTGACTTTTAAGTGCTGGTTTGATCTAAGGAACGGCTTCTTCTGTTTGTAGTGATCTTATTGTGGGCCCATACAGAAAATCACAATGGAAGATTATGTTGCATGCATCTGCTTTGTATAAATGCTTTATTTCACTTGGAAAAAGTTCCAATGTTTGAGAGGCCCAATTTTTGACTATTATAGACAGACAAATGATGCTTTGGAACTTCAACAGATAATAAGGAAGTATTTAGTTTTTCAGGGATAGTTGAAAAATGTCCCTCTTATTTACATAAGATGTGGTTATCTTAGGGCACACTTTGTTTGCTTTCTCCTTACTTTGAGCCAACATACACATCACTCTGATTTCCTGGAGTTTCTTCATTCCTTCTTCTGCCAAATTATATCCCAGCCTCCTTTCGAACTATGCATAGAACACACATCCTTGGGGGAACTTTCTGCACTGACCCACCAACCTCCAGCCAGTCTCACAATATTTCTGTTGGGTTTTATTGTTATAGTTTAAGACTCAATTGTTCATTTATTGTTTCAGTTAATATTTCTGCTACTCATATGCTAGGCATAGTTCTAGGCACTTGAGATATATTAGTGAACAAAATAAAGATTTTTTTTGTCTCAAAGAGCTTATGTTTTAATAAAGAGAGTGTAATGCTTAATCTTATGTGTCACCTTGGCTAGCCATGGTATCCAGGTATTTGGTTCAATACCAGTTTAGATGTTGCTGTGAAATATTTTTAGATGAGATCAACATTTAAATCAGTAGACTTGTAGCAAAACAGATTACCTGTCATACTGTGGGTATTCTCTTTAGACTTTCCAATCAGTCGAAAGTCTTAAGAGAAAAAGACTAAGGTCCCCTCAAAAAGAAGATATCTTCTCTCCAGATTGCCTTCAGACTTGAGTTACCACATCAAGTCTTCCTGTATCTTCAGACTGTCAGCCTGCCTTGCAAAATGTCAGCTTGCCAGCCCCCATAATCACGTAAGCCAATTCCTTAAATATATATGTGTGTATGTGTGTGTGTGTACACCTACTCTTACACACACATGGACACCCTATTGCTATTGGTTTTGTTTTTCTGAAGAACTCTGGCAACTATAGAGAAAGATACAATAAACAGTAAGCATAGAAACTAAGTAAACTATATGATACATTAGAAAATGGTAAGTGTCAAAGAAAAATATAAAAAGTAGAACAGGATAAAGGGAACTGGGAATGTTGGAAATGGGAATCAGGCTGTTTTTAAAATAAGAGAGCCTCATAGTGAAGATGAGATTTGAGAAAGGATAAGGAAAAAAGATCTCCCAACAGAGAGTTAACCAAGGATTATCTGTAGAAAGAATATTTCAGGCAGAGCAGCCAACTGGAACAAAGAACCTAAGGCAAGAGTGTGCCTGGTGCATTCAAGAAATAACAAGGAAGCAGGTGTGGCTGGAATGGAGAACTCAAAGGGTTGCATATTGGCAACGTAGGCAGAGCAGTGACAGGAAGCCAGATGGACTAGAGCTTTACAGGACACTGTAAAGTGAGCCCTTGTAGATTCTTGAGCAAAAGAGTGGTGTGATTCTGATTAGTGTTTTTTAAAAAGGTTCTTCCTGCTTGCTGTGCTGAAAATAGAACATTAGCAGGCAAAGGTAGCAGCAGGGAGGTGTTTTAGAAAGATGCATCTTTTAGCTGTTGCTGAGTAACAAACCACTCCAGATTCTGGTTGCTCAAAGCAAGAACCATTATTTGGCTCACAATCTTGGGAACTGGCAAATTAGGCAGGCAGTTACCTGTCTTCTCCCCTGTCAGTTAGGGAGACTGGGAAGCTCAGTTTCAGGGACCTGGGTACCACTGGCTTGGAAAATATGGGTTTCAAAAGAATGAGCAAAAATGTGCAAGGTCTCTTGAAGTCTAGGGTCATAACTGGCATGCCATTATTTGAAGCATATTCTATAAGACAGAGCAAGTCATGGGGTTTGTTCTTGAAGGGTTAGAGGGAAAGATTCCATATCTTTATAGAAAAAGTTACAAAGTCACATTACAAAGGGTTATAATATAGGAGGGAGAATCATTGAAGCCACTTTTTGGTAAACAATCTACCATCGAGGCCATTTTTTTAAAAGCAGGATTTATTCAGAGGACAGAAGATCTCCCACTGTGGGAGGGACCTGAGGGGGTTGCCCCAATGAGGCCATTTTGAATGTCTCTGTGAGAGATGGTGGTTGTATGGACTGGAGTGGACAGAGTAGGACTAGGTCAGACCCTGTACCCATTTTCAAGGTTGAGTCAACAGGATTTCTCAATGGATAGGTATAGCAGGGAAAGGAGGAAAGGAGCAGAGACAAGAATATGTGTGAGGTGTTTGGTCTGAGCAGCTAGAATGATGGAGTCACCATACACAGAAATAGGGAAGGTTGTTCATGAAACTGGTTTCTGAGAGAAGATCAGGAATTTCATTTTGGCCTCGTTATTTGAAATGTCTGCTAGACATATAGCAGAAAATCTTCAGCATATAGCTGACATTTAAAATCACGGAGTCCTGAGGCAGAAGGATCGCCGGAGCCCAGCAGGTCGAGGCTGCGGTGGCCGGGAGCGGCCACTGCACTCCAGTCTGGGCGACAGAGTGAGACTCCAACTCAAAAAAAAAAAAAAAAAATCATGGAGTCAAACAGTATCACTTCAGGAATGACTAAAGATAAAGGAAAAGGACCAAAGGAAAAAACTAAGAATTGAGCCTTGGAACGAATACACTAAAACTAACACTAATACTTTAGTGTATTAGGAGTTCAAAAAAAAGAGGAAAAGAGTCATGGAGGATAAGAAAGAGCATTGATGGGAGCAAAAGCAAACCCAAGAGTGCCATGTCCTACACCTCAAGAGAAGAAAGTAGATTGAGGAGCAGAAAATGATTAACTTTGCCAAGTGCTGATATCAGTGATATACAAGTCACCGGAGATCATTGATAGCCAGAGCATGGGGGGATCTTTGCGAAAGCAAACTCTGAGCCTTTCTTGTAATTCTTTCCCATCAAAAAATGTTTCTAATTTGGCTGTCACAGGAATGCCCATAGTAGTAACGATGTGGTAGTAGTACTAATAACAGTAACAGTAGTAGTCATAAGCAGTAGTGTTGTAATAGTAGTAATCGCATTGTAGTAATAACAGCAGCAGTAATAGCAGAAGCATGCTCAGCACGGTTCCATGTGCTTTTTATAGATTATCTCACTGAAACCTCACGATAATTCTTTTATTTATGGAAGAGGAAACTGAGGCAAAAAAAAAAAGTTAACTACTAATTTTCCTGGAGCAAATAAGTGATGGATCCAGAATTTAAACCCAGACATTCTGCTTCTGGCGGCGTCCTCTTCATCACTCTGCCATATTGACGCTCAGGATGCAGAAACAAGGGCCCTCCTTTGTGCTGTGGTTGCAACTGATTACATTTTAGGCGCCAGATTCTATAGTCATTTATTATGCAAGCCAGATTCCTGATCCTGTAACCATTCTTCTTGCATATCTTGTTCTTAGTTACTTAATTACCTCCATCTCAATCTAAAGCCAATTTGAAGCAGCATTTACAAGTTGTATATCTCAGATCGAGAATAAGTGATGGGATAGTTGGGATAGGGCAGGAATCTTGCTTCCATCAGTCATTCTACTACATGCATACTAGAGGCTGGGAAATGATAACTTTTGTGTCCTCCAAATTTGCCAACTAGATTCAAAAGATAATATACACATTTTAACAAACTTTTTTATGATTGTCCATGTTTATAATAGAATGAATGATAAGTGTTCTATTTAAGCATGAACATCATGTCTAATGTTTGCAATGTATATAGTAAAATGTTATTTTTGAAGTATAAACATATTACAATTGTGAATAACAAAAAGAATGAATAGCATTTGTTCTAATTCAAATTTGGCCTAAGAGTCACTTGTTTTTATTTCATGTTTCTCTAAAATAGACACAAACATATGTCCTATCATTTCTAATAAGGTAAAATTCTTCAGCACAGCACAAAATTAAAGTAGGCCATAAATTATTTTAGTCACAGTGGCTATTTAAATCCAGTTTTGAAGTGATACACTGGAGATGATGGTGACATAGTCAGTTGGAACTGTCTGCAGGTAGGAAGGTAAACATCTCTAACTTTGGTCCTGTGTTGCCCACCTATAGCACAGTGTAGTGGGCACAGTGTGATTTCAATGGACTCAAAGAAAGAAGACAAAAATGAACACAGACTCATACTTCTATCTTTAAACTGCCCCACCTGGGAATGACAATGGTTATATATTCAGTGGGACCCTCACACTGAACATGTCTAACATGGGACATGTTCTTATTTTTTTTGCTTGCCTCCAGTTTCTCAGCTCACTAATCCATTCTTCAACAATATCATCCATCCAATATATGAAAGCCTTACTCTGTGCTTTTCTCTTCTGAAAATTAATGACTGCCCATTGTCTACAAGATCCATACAGTCCCACCTAGTTAAGGCAAACTTGCCCAACTCTTTTCTTCTTTGGCACTCTCACTATAAAGACTGAAAAGTGGGGAGTTTTTTTTCCTCTGTCTCTCTTTCACCTACAAGTGGTCATTGACTTTTAGAACAATGAGATATAAGAGTACTGGGGAGGGGGGGTTCAGAGAAAGTCTTTGCTTTTCTGAAAAGAAGAACATACAAGAGGATCTAAACCTAAAAGCCCAGAATTTATAAAAAGCTATATGTTTATTCTTACATGTTTAAACTTCAATCACTTTCAAAGTGTCTCTGATGCAATGCATTTAACAAGGCACTTTTCTCACTACTCAAAATAGTTTTTGAACTCATCAATTTTGATGTCTGCTACCATTTTTTGGTTTCACCTCTTCCACATTGGAAAAATATTTCCCTTCGGGGACTTTTTCATCTGGGGAAACAAAACAAGTCTCTTTGGAGGAGATCAGATGAATAGGGAGGATGGGTACGTGGGTCATGACGTTTTGGTCAAAAACTGCTGAACACTCAGTGCAGTACAGGCAGGTGCATTGTCATCGTGGAAGAACCAGTCACCTGCTTGCCACAACTTGGGATGTTTCTTCTGCAAATTGTGATGCAACCTTCTCAAAACTTCCAGATAAAAACATTGGTTGACTATTTGACCCAGCGGAATAAATTTTGAGTGTACTCAAGGGGCCCACTGTCCAAAAGATAATTCCAGGTATTTTGGGGTCACCCCCGTATGTGGTTGTTGCTATTCTCTCTCCCTACTTCCTGTCTTGAATGTAGATATAATGTCTGGAGTTTCTACATCTATCTTATGACCGTGAGGAGAAAAAAAAGAACAAAAATCTCTAAGGATGGCAGAACAGATGTAGAAAAATCTTGGTCCGTGAGAACTCTGTTGACCTGCTGACACACCCTGAAAGACTACCTAATTCTGGATTTCTTGTCAAGGAAACATGAAGTGTCCTTATTGTTTTCATCAGGTTTTTTGCTTCTTACAGATACTATTCCCCCCACCACCACTAGTTCAGTTCAGCATTTGAATACTTACACCATCTGAATTGAGGGTGTCATTTCAGACACATCTTTATTTATTTGACTACTTAATCCCCAAGTTAAAAAAAAAAACTCCACTGGTTTCTAGAATACTTCCTAGCCTTGCCAGCGTTAGTGACTTAGCTCATGCTATTTCCTTCCCAAGGAATTCCTTTTTTGGTACTCTTTTACCAACAACAACCTCCCTTATCTGTCTCTAGTCTTGCTATATAGTCTTCAGTATCTAGCTTGCACTTCTCCTTCTCCCTGAAAGCTTATCTGATCTGTCTGGAGATGATAGCTTCCTTCTTTGAATTTCCATGGAACTTGGCTTTGTCCACCAAAGATCACACCAAAACCCAGAATATAATTACACAGGTATGTGTTACCTCATCTTTTAAATTTAAATCCTTGACTGAAATTGGACTGATATGTAATTATTTACCTCGAGGAGGGGCTGAAATTTGATACTCAATTGTTTAAAGTGAATATGTGAACAAATAAAGGAGATAGATCACAAGTGTTTAAAGTATACAGTAGGTTAGGGACTAGCAGAATTGAGAAGTGGTAAAAATAGTCAAGAATACATAGATGGATCCAAAGAGCAGAATAGTCTATGACTTTAAAGAGGTCATGAGAAGTTCCATCCAGGTACAGGGCAACATAAATGAGGTTTAAGTTAATTGCCAGAAAGTGATGACTTTTGGTCTCAAGTCACATTTTGACTATTGTGTGTGATGACATTTTTGCGTATTATTTTTGTGTTAAATTTAATGGGAATTGGGCACATAATTCTATATATTCTACAAGGAAAACTGGACCCGTAAAATATTCTAATTGAAATTCATAATCTATTTTGCTTTATTCACATGTTTTATTTGTATTATAATCTAATATGCTTGCTTAGAAAAACACATTTTATTGTTTTTGAGTCATTTCCCCATCTTGAGTTTATTAAACTTAAATTAAAATAAATTATTCTAAAAACAAAGCTCTGTTTTCTACACTGGAACTTGAAAAAAACCTTTGA
This sequence comes from Cephalopachus bancanus, assembly GCA_027257055.1. Lineage (NCBI taxonomy): Eukaryota > Metazoa > Chordata > Mammalia > Primates > Tarsiidae > Cephalopachus > Cephalopachus bancanus. Next base: position 2,695,126 of record JAPVLO010000121.1, on the reverse strand, counting down.
AACTAAATAAAGTTAAAATTCAAAACACTAAGCAAATTTAAGTCTTAAAAATGGCAAAACCTTGCCCATCTCAAATATAGACATTTATTATGGCAACATGGGAGTCATTTTTGTCCTTTGGTCTTTTTCAGTTGGTTCTGCTTGATTAATGTGATGCTAAATGCCTAATTTTAGGTAACAAAATCAGTTACTCAACCTGTGCCCAGCTCCTTCCCATAGAATTCAAGCTGCAAAGGGTGGCTAAGGACAAATAGTTCTACGAGGGGAAATAAATATACTATCATGTGTACAGACATAGATACACAGTTATATCCATGACCGTAAAGAGAGGGGAAAAAAAGAAAAGCTTTGGGAAAGACTACTTCAAATATTTGTATTTTTCTTCCCATTATGTTTATACATATGTATCACAGAAGAAAAAATGCTCAGCAAGTTAGAAAAGCCTACCAGTAATCTCTAAGGACTGCTGTCACTAACTAGATCTTGATGACAGGCAACATTCTGAAGAAATATATCTAAATCATGAAGTTTTTTTTTTTAAAGTTAAGAAATCTAGAAAAGTCATAGGTCCTGATTACAAATTTTGGCACGATCTCAATGACAGTTTTTAAACTTAATGTCCTCTCAGTTGTAAACCCACATATGGGTCTCTTACTGGCCAAGTTCAAAGTCAGTTTCTTCATGCAAGCCTGGAAACCTATCTACTCCTTTCTGATCTTTCAACAGTTTTCAAGGAGTCAGCTTTCCTTCTTTCCAGAAAGCAATCACCCACTCCTTCAACTTCATGTCACTAGCATTACTCATCACAGTGAGGAACAGACAAGGGTAATCATTTTTTTTTTTTAATTTTGGAAAGAGCCCCAAATTCTAAATGTTTTCTCAAATTTGTCTAAGTAGTTCCTTAGTCTATGACTGTTAATTTTCTCAGATGTTTTTGGAAGTTTTATTAATTCATTTACTCCTTCATTCAACAAATATTTATTTAGTACCTACTATGTGTCAGGTCTTGTTCTAGACTCCGGGGATACATCAGTGAACAGAATCTCAACGCAGTTCACATTCTAGAGGGGAGAAATGATTATAAATAAACAAACAAAAACCCTAATATATCAGGTGGTGATAAGTGATATGAAAAAACAAGCCCACAAGCCCTGTCAAAGAAAAAGAGAAAGCTGGGTGGGAGGGTTGCTGCTTTGCACTGGGCGGTCAGTGAAGACTTCTCTGAAAGTAAGCACGGAGCAGGACCTGCAGCAAGTGGGGTGGGGTGGGAGACACACTGTGCAGACATCTGGAAAAGAGCCGTTCAGGCAGAGAAAACAGGAAGTGCAGGGGTTCTGAGTATGTCGGATGTGTTCGGGAATGTCTGGGGCCAATGAGGCTGGAACAGAATTGGCAAGGTGTTCAGGGTTGGAAGAAAGGACTTTAGATAAAAACAGAACTGGGGCCAGCCCGGTGGACCTTGTGGTCCATTTTAAGGACTTTGGCATTTACTCCCATTGAGATGGGAAGCCATGGAAGATTTTTAGCAGAGAATTGATATAACCAGATTTAAATTGTAAAAGGAGCAATTTGACTTATGTGTTCAGCACAGACTGTAGGGTCAATTTCATAAACAGGGAGAATGGTTTAGAGTCAACTGCAATCATGCAAATGCTAGATAAGTTCTTGTCTTAGAAATGTATATATTCAGTCCCCTCTGGGTTAGATGTTTAACCATGCTGCTCACGTTATGGCCAGCTTCTGGGTGTAGCATTTTATTGCAGCCATTCCTGACCTGCTCTGATCTCACTTCTGTACTCGGACTCACCTCTCCCCAAGTCACCTGCACCCAAGACAGCCCCTATGACACTATCCTTGGGGCACATTTGGCCTTTGGCTCTCAAAGAGTTTTTCTTTGGGCTTCAAATGTCTTTCAGGAAACTTGCCTTTTTCCCTCTTTTCTTTTGATCCTCTTGGCTTTCCCTGCAACACATTCAGTCATATGTTACCTAAGCAACTCTAGCTTTAGCTGGAATTCATTCTCCTCACCTGTTCTCAAAGGTGCCTGACATGAGTCTTTCTGTACCTGCCATGTTTCCCCATGGTGGGTGACATCAGCCGAGGATACCAATGCTCACTCTTTAGCATTAGCAGAAATTATCTTGCTTCTATCTTGTAGGAGGTCTCAGACCTCCTACAAAGTTCCTATTTCTGGTCTGAGAGATGTCTCTGGTCCAGAGCTCATTCTAAAAGTAATAATGATTGGCAGGCCCTGAGACTTTGTTCCATTTTCCAGTTCCAATCACTTTCTTCTGTTACCTTTGCCAGAGGTTGCTGGCTACACACCACCATATCAGCTCACAGATGTGTTTCGTTTGGCCCATACAGTGCTTTTAAAAATTTTTGAATAGTTACCAACATTTAAAAATGATGAGATGCATATTTAAAAAATGAAATTTTCATTTCTCTTGAAAAATATGAAGACTTGGCTAAACCAGTTGTGTCTGGTTGCAGGACAACAGTCAATATGAGCGAAGTAGCAGCCATGGCATGTGACAAGGTGCTCTGTAGTTCTCATGGCCCCATCCAGCCTGGTCCACACTCTGTTAAGTTCCCTGCCTCCTGGTCCCTCTGGATGTTTGAGTACGACACCTGTGGTTTCCATTCCCATTCCCCCACATCCCACGGTTCTTTCCAGAATTATTATAGGGCTCCCCAATGCCCCTGAAGAATTATTAAGGATGACAAAAGGAATTTTTTAGAATTGTACCCTAAAATAATAACAACACCTTACAATACATAGAAAAGAATGAAATAATTTCCACAAAGGTAAACGTGACCAGCTTCTCATGTATTTTCAAAATAAGTATCCAGTTGATGTTGGCTAGTCATCCAATTTAGTGCAACCTGGAAAACCATCAGACGCACACTCTGACCTTCCCTTGGCCTAGCCCTTCCTTCCCCCAATCTCTTCTAGCAAAGCCTTCTGAAATAGGACTTGCAGGAAGACCAATAATGCAATGTAACTGTGGATGAAGACGCTGGTGTTGGATTTGCCCTGGCCACTTCTGACCTCACGCCAAGGTTTCTATTGCCTTTTGGGCCATTTCAGATGTCTGTATGATGAGGGAGCAATTTTCCACTATCCCATTAGCGTTACTGAGCAGTCTCAATTCACTGGAGTATAAATATGTAGAGGTTTTATTTCTTCCAGTCACTGCCTTCAGCCATGCCTAATTCATTCTCCATTTCTTGTCACTTAATACCATCTGGGGCAGATCCCATAAATTTCCAGTCACTTTGAGCCAGTTATTTTAAAGTATCAAGCTCAAATTTGATTTAGATCCCTCGTCTCCTTTGTGATCTTTCTTGTGTGGTCCACATGTGGGTCTTTCCGAGGGCCCTGCAGGACCCTCCCACTCTGCAGTTTCCTGTCCAGGAAATCCAGCTTGCCCTATGCCTTTCAACTACAGTGATCGTGAGCTCCCACCACCACGTGGCTTCCTCTTACCAGGCTCCCCTTGCTCAGGCGGTCACCACGGATGCCTACAACCTGGTTACTGTCTATGGTTCCTACCTGACCCACAGCTGACTTGTTAATCTTTACTAGAAACCGTGTAGGGGCAGACAAGCCCCTTTCTCCTTTTTTTGTCTCTCTTTAGTGCTCCTTGCCTCACCCAGATAGGCACAAAGACACAACAGCCAGTTCACAGCTCAAGGTGATGTCTAATCAGGGCATCCATCCATTCCATGGGCCTGAATTTTGCAGAAACTCAGGCTCTGAGCATTTCTCTCAGAGCCTTCCTGTCACTTGCCTTGGTGAGAGGAGTACCTTCCTCTTCTCTCTGGAAAAGGAAGATGAATTATCTCTCACCTCAAATTCTACAGTTTCCCCAAAGACAAGGAATTCCTTGAGTCTCACCCTTTCCTCTCCCCAGTCTTTTGTTTATAATACTGAAGCTGGGGCGTGGTCACGTGTAGTAGGCTCAGCTCCACAGACTCTTTGTAAGCCCCCACAGAAATGTCTGGTCCATTGTTGGCTGCTTTCTTCAGAATGCAGGGACTTCATGATTTTACACATGCTGCTCTCTGTGCTGTGCCTTGGTGCCAAGTCTGGAAGAGCTCTGCTCAATATCTTGCTACACTCCTCTCTTTGAGCTGGCTGAATCAGCCAGGGTACCTCTAGCTATGAGTGATAGAAAACTCAACCCATGATGCCTCTGGCAGCGAGGAAGTAGATTGTCTCACTTAACTTAAAAAGCCCAAGTGGGAAGAAGATCTGGCTTCAGGCCATGTTGATTCCTGGCTCACATGGTATCTCCAAGGTCCCTAGCACTATGCCATCTTCTGTGCATGAAGAAATGGTAGATGAAAAGTTGTGGGCCTGTATGGAGGCCCCCAAGGCTCATGTTATCACAAGCCAGCTTTCTGAGTTGCACCAACAAAATCCCCGAGACATGACTTCAATCTTGTGCCTGTCCTTGATTGTATCACAGAGCTCAGAAATAGCTGATGCCACTTCATTTGCAAATAACTTCCCCCATCTCTCCCAATCTCCTATAATATCCATCAAAGTTCATAGACACCCCAGATTCAACCATATCCAAACACAACCTGAAGGCACTAGATACATGCAAGGACCTGAGTCTAAGGTGTGGGACGTTAATGAGTCTATTAATAGAGCTATTCCTGGGTTTCAGATGGACATGAAAAATAGTTGCTAAAAGTTTAGGGCCTTGGAGTAACACAGACCTGGATCCAAATCCTTGCACCACCAGAGCAAGGAACCTTGGATAAGTACCTAAATTCTCTGAGACTCAGTTTACCCAGTTATAAAATGAGTGTACTGATGATACTCAAGTCATCGAGTTGTTAGGAGTACAAAATAAAATGTATCTGGTACAATTATTATTATATAATGCCTGATGCAATTAGGTGCTCAATAAATACTATTTTTATTGATAACACCTCCTGCTCTGTGTAGAGAGAACAATACTAAGGAAAAATGTCCTACATTGGGAAAAATTCCCCTTGCACATTCTAGCAAGAGTCAACAATTATCCCAGGTGGTAAGCAGATTTTCCTGCCGTTTCTCCTATTATTCTTTGCATGTAGCTAGAGGAGGATCCAGAATAACAGGGGAAAGGTGGAGAAGACTTAAGTATATGAACTGTCTTAAGAAATTATTGTGTATGTATGTATATATATATATATATATATATATATGTATAGATGTGTGTGTGCACACGTGTGTATGTGAGAGAGAGAGAGAGAGACTTGGATGTTCATGCTAGGATTAAACTAGCAGAGAGTTATTGATCGTTTTCAAAGAGCAACACAGGATGCTTTGGAGGATCTGCCAAATTTGAGACACCTATGAATGTAGCAACCTTCCCAAGACACTGCTGAGGCCTCCTATTCTTAGATTTGTTTCCACAAAAGGGAAAAATCAAGGCAGGTTTTTTTTTTTTAATGTTGTCGTTATTTAAAACAAATCAATTTCCTATTTAAGCAAATTGTAAAAATATAATAACATTAATTAATATTTCTAAAATGCATTTTCAGCATTTTCTTTCTTTTTTTGAGCAGCATTTTCTTTTTAATAAATAACACTGGACATCAGAGAAAGATTTTTCTTCATATCAACTAGAAACTGTAGTTTCTAAAATGTTATTTTTTTGAGAGACAGTAACAATGAAGATAATCTTCCCAAGTATACTATGTGAATTATTCTGAAATATTTGGTGTAACTACATAAAAACATGTAACAAGATCTCATTTCAAAATCGGGCTTTCATTTTTTTTTTTTAAAGAATAATATGTCAACTGGCGCCCTCTTGTGGAAGTGATTATTTTAAGATGTTGGACTAAAAAGTCTTACGCAACAGATTGCGTCATACATAACGTAGATATATTTTCCCCCCAGACACTCTTCGTGACTTTAAATTTATTGTATAGTTTTGTTTATACACAACGTCTAGGAGAAGATGTTAACATGCAGCGTAATGATGGTTTTCACAGGTTTACATCATAAGACTTTTTTTCTCAAGTAGGTCTTCAGCTGTCATCTTATTCAACTATTTTAAGAATTTTAATCAGAGCTCCTTTAGGTACATTTATATTCCACCTCAAAATAATGAACCAGAAAAGTACATGGAAATACAAGTAAAATGGTTTTACAATCTTTAAACCTATGGTGTCTTCATCTGTATTTTTTTTCTTCCAACTTCTGCCCTGCCAAAATGTCTCTTGCTGCCTCCTCCCCCAGGGATAGGTTCTGATCCGACCTAGTTCTGACCAGGTAGGAAATCTCCCAGGAATGTCAGCCACTACATCTACTACCACATTCTTCGCAGTTGGTCACCTTTGCTATACGACAGTATTTGAAGAGGAACAGTCAGAATTGTCTGAGACTCAAAGTCATTCTTGAGCTGTAGAGTTCTCTGATGCTTAAGCTATTCAAAGAGAGGGTCAGCTGCTTAGTAGGCACATGATAGAATGCATTCAAGTTCAGTTAGCTATTTGGGCTCAATAATCTTCATGGTCCCTTCCAACCTGAGATTTTACAGCTATCTTATTTAATCTGATGGCTAGCCCCGCTGAATGAACCAATCACTTCCATTGCTCCTCTTCAGTCCCAACATGGCCATGAAGATTTAAGTCTAGTCCTCACAGCATTGGTCTATACCTTCCTCTAGAATTACTCTTTCAAGTAAACCCTCAGAACTTTCAAAGGGCTATTCGAGGTACACATTAATCAGGGCACTGCATCGTCAATAACTCAAAAAACAACAGATGCTGGAGAGGATGCGGGGAAAGGGAACACTTCTACACTGTTGTTGAGAGTGTAAACTAGTACAACCTCTGTGGAAAACAGTTTGGAGATTCCTAAAAGATCTAATATCACCCTTCCATATGACTCTGCAATCCTCCTATGGGGAATATACCTGGGGGAATTAAAATCACTCTATGAAAGATACCTGCTCACACATATTTATCACAGCATATTTCACAATAGCAAAAATGTGGAACCAACCATGCTGCCCATCGAAAGAGGACTGGATAAAAAAATTGCGGTACATGTACCTGATGGAATATTATGCCACCATAAAGGACAAAATTATGAACTCTGCAGCAACTTGGATGGACGTTGAGTCTATAATACTGACTGATCTAACACAGAAACAAAGAACTGAGTACCGCATGTTCTCACTCATAATAGGACCTTGAACAATGATCATAAAACTGTAAGAAAAGGATTGGCAGTAGTGGGAAACTGCTAGGGGAAGGAGGGGCACACCTCATCCACAAGGGTACTTGCATAATGAACAGTTGTATACCTAATGCTGAATTGTACCCCACATCTATAAAAAAATTTTTTTTTTAAATCAGGGCACTGGACCATAATAGACATATGAAGCCATTCCATCCTTACTTTTAAAAGGTTATAAGTAATCAAGGAATATATAGATTCATCTCTAGCAGAAAATTGTTGAGTATAATTAAGGGTGGGATGTCAACTCAGAAAGGGAAGTGGTGGGTAATGTAGAAGGTAGAGGTTCCTGTACTCAAGGGAAGCATGGGAGCATCCTTGGGTGAAAGACAAGTGTGGGTTTTGGGGCACAAAGGGCCTGAATGCAGACCCTGGCTCTGTTCCTTGAAAGGTGAATGAGCAGCCCAGCAAGAGCCTGAGCTTCTATAGCTGTAAAACAAGAGTGATTATATGTACCTCAAAGTGTTGTTGTAAATTTAAACATTAAACGGCATTAAAAATGAGGAGCACAAAGCAGGGTACTTAGCACACAGAAGGCTCTCAGGAAATGTCTAACTTTTCTTATTAAAGGGAAAAAGAAATGTAAAAGGTGAGGTTATGTCCCAGAAAGGTTCCTTGCTATTTAAGACGTTAATAGCTGGAGAGGGTAGTGGCAGAAAGGGTTGGGGTCTCATACAGCAAATAAATGTTTCCTGTATATAATTAAACTGAGTCCACTGATTATCCCTGGTAACCTTAACTTGTGAACCGAGGAACTATATCTTCGTCTTACTTAATATTTTCCCTAATAATCTTTGATTATTGATTGGGACACATTTTAATGTCTCAGCATTTGCAATTACACAGTATAAGTGGCAAGTAAGTTTAGTTAACTTGGAATCATACATCTGTGATTTTTTGCCTTTCTTGCTTTGCATTAGGGATATCTCTGAAAGTTAACAACAAAAACCTTTTTAGGGAACAATACTTCTTGTCTCCACAGTGAGGAGTCCTTGGGGAACCTTGATAGAGGAGCCCTGACTAGTCAATAACTCAACCAAGTACGGGATTGGTCAGTAATTCAACCAAATACGGGATTGGTCAGGTGTGTAAACTGGGTAATCACAGTTTACGCCAGGGATTCATTTCTGAAGACCAAGTAGCATTCAAAGTATGCATAATTTAAGACGACTTCTATTGGAGAATAGTATTTGTAATTATTAGCTAACGTGGTGCCACCATGTGGTGAGAGCAAGAATAACGTGCCCTCAGACAGTTTTGAAAGTAGAAATTTCTCTTTAATTTTTAGTTCATTGATTTTGATAAATAGACTAATTTTTCTTAATTAATTTTAACTACCATTGTTTCAAATATTACACAAAATTAGACTTTATTACTGGTTTTTAATTGTATGACCTCAAGTGCATGTAATACAAATGTGCATGAAAAGCAACGGCCCTATAATTAATTTTTGTGATCAGAAATTAATGTGGACAACAAATGATAAAGTGTACTCCTGAAGCTAAGTGAAATATGAGTAAGACTGGAATAAGAAAATGTTAAATAAGCATTAGATTGCTTTGCTTTGTTCAGGACTCTAATCTAATAATTTGATTGATTCCCTGAGTAAAAGTAAATATGTAAGGTGCTAAGATAATTGACCAGCATAAAAAATGTAAAGGTGGGATTTTGTGGACAATATGGAAGATTTAGTAAGTGCTTATTTAAATAAAAGTGAAGAAGAGGGGGGAGAGAGAGAGAGAGAGAGAGAGAGAGAGAGAGAATCCATAGATGATAAGAGTGGATACTTGGAGAGAAAGAGCAGCTAGAGGAATGAGAGGGGGAAAGCTGTAGCACAGTCTAGAGCATTTAAGTAGAAGAATACAACTTGGGAGATTTTGATTACTTCTCAGAATTCTAGAGCTGGAAATAAAGCATGATGAGGTGTGGAAATGAGAACAAAGAGCTGCAAACCAAGAGCCTTAACTTAGGATCGATACCTAGAAAAGCTGACCCTAAATTCTCAGCCACTAACCTTTCTGTATGCACAAAACTCCAGGTAGCCAGACCCTTACACTCTAAGAAACAGATTGGAATGTATCTCTTTGGCTTTTATTCCATAGTGCTGTAGGAAAAGCCTTTCCCATGGGAAAAGACACATTATGTAGCGTGTGTATACAGGAACAAAGATAAGGTAACACAAGAGACAATGAAAACTAGAATGCTGTGGAGCAACAGTGTTAAAGTAAAGAAAAAAAAGACTGTCAGCTGAGAATTATGCAGTTAGGGATATAGTGTTCTATATGTCAATTAGATCAAATTGATTGTTTATCCAGATCTTCTGTATGTTTACTGATTTTTGTCTGCTAGGTCAAGATGGACTAACATGGGTCAGATTTATTCATTCAATTGAAACAGCTTAAATATTGGACAAAATATATGAAACAACAGTTTTCAAGACACTGACTACCAGATATTGAAGAATGGTGACTTCTGAGAAATGAGAAACAAATGAAGTAGATACTACAATTGGCCCACTTTACTGCCTGAAGATAATTTCCAGACTGCAACACAGGAAAGGGAACCCAGGCAGAAATCAGTGGTTTCCCTGAGTGGAGAAGGAGATGAGAGCATGAGGAAGCCAGTTATGCTAGACTACTAGAGAGGAGAGACTTGTACAAAGATCTCTGGAGACCTGCTGATCTCCTTTAAGCATTCAGAGAAGTGCTGATCATTACATGTGTGAGGAAATTACCCTAGGCCAGGCAAGGAACCACTGTAGAAGATCAGGGAAAAAGAATCCACAAAACTCCTAGTCCTAGCGGTAATAATGTCTGTGACTAGAAAACCTCGTAGTTGGCTAGAATACTCAGAATAAATCTCCCTCAGTAATGGGTAAAATTACCCCTAGCCCATGAAAACTAGAACACTGGCTTGATTTTGCTTAACAAACTGAAAAGTGAACCCCCAAAGAGTTTTTTTTAAAAAATGTTTCCAAGTAACTTAACCTGTTTCAGAACAAAGCTCAAGAATGTTTGTGGAAGTACAGAAAACATCCTCCACATCCAACAGGGTAAATGTCACAATAAAAAATTTTAAAGCTTGCAAAGAAGCAGAAAAATATGATCTGTAATGAGGAGAAAAATCAATCATCAAATTGACCCAAAAATGACTCAGGTGACAGAATTCATAGACAAGACATGGGAAATTCTTTTGTAGGTCCAAATTAAGTTTTTAGGCAGGAAAACTAAAATGCCTTAAATTAAAAACTACACCTGGTGCTATTATGGTCGATTAGACATTTCAGAAGAAAAGATGAGTGAACTTAAAGATGTAGCAATGGAAACTAGCCAAAACAAAACACAGAAAGAAAAAAAAACAAACAAAAAAACACACTGGAGAAAAAAGTGTGAACAGGGGACCAGTGATCTGAGGGACAACTTCAAGTGTGCTGACATATGCGTAATTGTAACTCCCATGGGAGATGGAGGGATAAAAAAGGGAGAAATGATTTGAAGAAATACTGGTCTGCCTGAAAATCTTCCAAATTTGATGAAAACTATAATATCACTGTTTTATGAAACTCAGTGAAATCCAAGCACAAGAACCAGAAAAAAAATCCACACCAAAACCTATTGTATTTAAATTGCTTAAGCAAGTGATAAAAAGAAAACCTTAAAAAGCAGACAGGAGAAAAAATACCTAATGTAGAGTATGTATACAGGAACAAAGATAAGGTAACAGAAGAGACAATGAAAATTAGAATGCAGTAGAGCAACAGTTTTAAAGAAAAAAAACCTGTCAGCCAAGAATTATGCAGTTGTTGGATATAGTGTTCTATCTGTCAGTTAACTCAAATTGGTTGTTTATCCAGATCTTCTATATACTTACTGATTTTTGTCTGCTGGTTTGTCTATCAGTTGCTGGTTTGTCTATCAGTTACTGACAGACATGTATCAAAATTCCCAACTGTGATTTTGGGTTTGTCTATCTTTGGTCTTAGTTCTGTCAATATTTGCTTTATGTGTCTTGAAGCCATGTTATATGGTATATACTAATTAAAGTTTGTTATACCTTCCTCTTGAATGGATTCTTTTATTATATGTAATATCACTTTCTTTTTGTAGTAATCCTTCTTGCCTTAAAATCTGTTTTGTTCTATGTGAATACAGTCATACCAGCTTTCTTTTCTCTTGGTTATCGTTTGCATCATGTATCTTTTCTTTTTTTTTTAATTTTCAGTCTGCCTGCTGTCTTCTTGAGTTTGATTTCCCTGTGCCAGGGTTTAGAAAGTACCTTCAAAAAAAAGCTGGAATAAATGTGAGATCCACCACATGTGTTTTCTTTCTCTCAAGCATTTTTGCCCTTGCTAGCTGGTGCCTGCAGAGAGTTGTTTAACTGTCCACCATTTACGTATTTATTATTTATTTATTGTGAGAAGGTAAGCCTGAATTCAGTTATCTGCATAATAATCAGAACTGGAATTGTCCCATCTATTACCTGTTAGAGTACTGGACAGACAGGGTGAGGGTGGAGAGGCACAGGGAGGCGCGCAGCACTGCCGGGGCTGGCAAGCCAGAGGTGCGTGCTGGCAAGCCAGAGATCCGAGTAAATTGCAAAGAATTGCGACACACAGAGGTGAGAGAAGAAAAGATTTATTTAAGAAAAGTTCACCCCCCACAGACAGGGAGTGGGCCTACACTCTAGGTGAGTGTGGCGTCGTAGCCTCCCAGAGTTCTGGCTTAAAACCTTTTCTTGGAGATGTTTCATGTGAGTGCTGTGACTTCCTTGTCGACCACCTGTGGATGTCTTGGAGATCCTGTGACACAGAGAGCCATTAACGTCCGCCCACATTATCATAGCCCCTAGAGAAGGGCATGACAAGGATTCTAACTCTCGGGCAACTTCCCAAATGACATTCCATAGACCTAATGGAGGGTGCACCTTCCCTTATCTCCTAGGCATTCCCAGTGGGTAGCTTCAGGGGATCCTTGGCTTCCTTGTAGATAGTGCCCAATTTACTGGAAGATTGAATCCCCACCTGCTCTCCCTCTGAGCAGTGATAACATTTGTAATTACAAGTTTCATGACTTTTACAGTCCTTGCCCAATGTATGACGTCTTAGGCCTTGTAAATTTCCTTTACTCTAGGCAAGCTTGATTGCCACTATGAGATACCTCTGATACCTGGAAGTCTGTTTCTGAAAAGACAAAGTCGGTAAAGTTAATTATACCTAAAGTGTGCATTTCTCCAAAAGCATAGCTTCTACTTTCTCATCATTGTGTCAGGGTTTAAGAACAAGAAAAATGGCTTCCCACTCTCGGTCTGTGCTTTCACTATCTAGTTTCCAACATTTTTCTATTGTTCTCTTTCCTAGTCTCCTAATCTTTGTGGGTGTGTGACTTTTAACATAATTATTCAGAGGGAGAAGAGGTAAATATGTGCTCATTCTGCCACATTTAATCAGAGATCCTCATCTATACTCTGCTGGAGTTTTGCCTGAAATTGCACCTTTGCCTACTTGTTTGCTTTCTCCTTCCCCGCCCACTCTTTCCACTTCCTTCTCAATGTTTCCTAGAACATTTCTTTAATAAATTATTTTATTTACTAGTTTCAGGTTGTGCTTCTGTGGAACCAGGCCTAAGATAATTGGGTATACCATAATATTTACCTCCATGCTATTCCATGGATTCATGTTTGCCTCTGGTCTTTTTTTGCCCCAAAATGGTTTTCATGTTATTTCCTGTTTGATTAGATTCTATTATGGGAAAGGTTTTGTAAGTCCTTTGTGAACTGTATTTCCCAAATTATTTCCTATTTGCCTGTTGCCTTTATATTTGAATGACAATATGACTGAATATAAGACACTTCAGGCTCAGTTTCTTTCCCTCAGCATTTTGTAGACAATGTTCTATATCTTCTGATGCTAAATGTTACTGTGAAGAAATCACAAAGTAGCTGAATTTTCTTCTGTGTATAACTTAAAAAAATTTTTTTCCTGGACACCTGAAGAAATTTTATCCTTAAAATTCAATAAAGACAAGGAAATAGTTCATTGTTCCTTATGAAGTGTCTAGATTTCATTGGTACACACTGTACTGTTCTTTAAATCTGTAATGGAAACTCCTCCCTTATTTGGGAAAGTGATCTTCCATTGCAACTTAAAAGTCATTTGCTTATTCTTGGTCAGGGAAACAGATTATCTTTATATTCTGTGGCTTTCATAGCTATCTACATGTATTATGCTATCTGTAATTGTTTCTTTTCTTTTTTTCTGTGTTCACTGAAATTGTCTCCAGTGTTTCCTCCAGACCTATAGTTCGATAGTCACTAGTTATGTGTGAATATTTAAATTAAATTAATAAAAAGTTTAAAAATATTTTAAAGTTACATTTCTTGACTGCACTAACCATATTTCAAGTGTTTAGCAGGCATTTGTGGCTACCGTAATGGATAGTACTGTTCTAGAACATTCCAATCACTGCAGAAAGTTCTACTGGACAGTGCCTCTCTAGAGCAATAGTTGAGTCTCTACTGTTGGTTGTGTTTTTCCTTTTTCTTATTTATTTCTTCTGTAATAGTATTCTATTAGTCTCTAACATTTCCTTGTAACCTTGTATATCTATTCTGTGGGTTTATCTAAAACTTGAAGTCTTCATAAACAAATTCGTGTCCTTGTAAATTCTCATAGTGCAGAGCACACTGGCAAATTTTCTCTTTGGTAAGAGGTTGCTTTTTACTAAAACATTTTTCATCTATTATTTGCATACTACATTTTTTCATATTAGTTTTATTTTATATAAACTTTATATAAGGAGAAATTTTCCACCATATGAGTTTATTTTTTTTCTGTTTGCTTTTCATTTTACTGAAACATAGCAAGAAAACTTTTGTCCAAAACTAGATATACTGATTATAAAATGGAAGATTTCTTCTTTATTCTTGTTCTCCTTCCTTTTACATTACGAGCTCTATACTGCAAGGGTTGGCAAATACAGCCTGTGGGGCAAATTGGCCCATCTCCCCTTTTTGCAAATACTTTTACGGAAACAGAGCTACTCTCACCCCTTTGCTTATTGTCTCTGGCTGCTCTCATGCTGCAATAGCAGAGCTGAGTAGCTGTGACAGAAATCGCAAGACTTGGGAAGTCTAAATATTTACCATCTGGCCCTTTATGCTGACCGCTGAAGTACAGTGAAGGAAGAGTTATCTGTAGGCCCAGGGCATGGGGTAGCATGAGAATAGGGTAGGAGGAGATCCTTCATTAGCTGAAATGGGCTGTTTCTCCTTTGCAGATTTTTTAAAGGTCTTCAGCCTGGGTTTACTTCATGCCTTAGTCAGTTCAAGCTGCCATAACAAAGAACTATAGACTGGCTTAAAAATAACAGAACCATGCTCCTTACAGTTCTGGAGACTGGAAGTCTGAGGCCAGGGTGCCGGCATGGTTGGGTTCTGTGAGGATTCTTCTGGGTTGCAGACTGCTGAATTCTTGCTATATACTCACGCTGTGGAGAGTGTGAGCAGGCTCTTTGGGGTCTCCATTATGAGGGCATTAATCTTCATGAGGGCTCCATTCTCATAATCTAATGACTACTCAAATGCTTACCTTCAAATACTATCAACTTGGGGTTTAGGATTTCAACCTATGCATCCTGGAGGGACACAGCCATACAGTCCATTGCACTGTATCATGCCAGGCATATCTTCCTTGAATCCAAGAATTAATCTGGGATTCAGCTCACCGTCAATCTCTGGTTCCATTTGGACCTCTGAAACTTTCACTGCTTTTAAGGGGACATAGCTCAGTTTGTGCTCTTGCCCTGTACTCAGGCATCAATCATTTCTACTGCTAAAGAGCTGAAAGGTGTATGAAAGGTGGATTGGTTTCCTCATTGAGCACCTTTCAGACTAGAGGGACTTCACCTGGGCTGTCCACCAAGGGCTCTGGACTCATCTCTCCCCTCACAGGAAACTGTCTCAGATCTTATTTCTGTGAAGATTTCTGCTTCACCAACTGCTATTCCTATGAAGGTGGTATTCTATTTCTATGAAGATTTCTGCTTCACTGACTCCCCTTTGGGGATATTTTTCAGGGTTTTATTTTCTTCAGTTCCCCTTCTTAATGCTTCTGAAGAGTCAGTGTTACAAGCTTTCTAGAGCCACACTATGCACATAAAAGACCTTTGGTTTCAATGGCTAACTTCCATGTGATATACTCTTCTCTCTTAAAAATTTATTTGTTGTGAATGTCTTAGATTTCTGCAGAAATAAAATTTCAAGATGTGACTTTTCTTTGCCATCTGAAAATGGGAGATTGTATATATGGATTTTAGAAGATGATCAGTGAAGAACATATTTTCAAAAAGCTCTTTTGTAGTTACCTCCTTTCACTGAAGGTGAAGCAATTGCAATGGGAATAACTAACCATAAGGAGGTGTGCTTCTTCTGATCGAAATTTTCTTGAATAAACTAACAAGTATATATAGATTATGCTGGGTTTTGCTTTTACTTAAAAGGACCAATGAATAATATTACACAACAAGGATGTGATATTTTAAAATCATCTAATTAAATTGTGAAACTGATTCAACAATATTTTGTACACCTACAAGTCATCAGTGACTTGCTAAACTCTATGTCTTCACAAGTCATTTGCATGGAAAGGTGCTTGAAATTCTCAGTGATCTGTAAAGTAAGTAATTCTAGATGGGCTTGTGTCGAACTAGTCTTTCAAAAAATTACTGTGTCACCTATTTTTTAATGAGAAATTTAAATACACTTAAAAATATGTTAATGATAATGTTTAATGCCTAATGTCCAGTGTCTGTAGCTCTCATCCCACACCATCCAAATTCCCTCACACAGAGATATTTTCACTGTTCAAAAATTGTACTACACCTTGAAATAAAGGGGTGTACTTGAATGGAGGTTTAAAAATCTATTTCCCATATTTTTAAACATAGATTATGAGTATAAACCTTGGTTTGCTTAAACAAAGTCACTGAAGCAAAGTAGCATTTTTTGAAGAGTTCTTGATAATGGGCAACCGAATATCTACGACTAACTACTATTCAGTAGCTGAAAATAATGGCCGAGAATATTTGGACAGTAATGGAAACAGAATATGGTTTAAATATGAGTAGATATAAGATATTTAGATTTCAATTTTTGAACTATGTGTAAATGGATGAATAGCTTGGATTTTTAGAAAGCAGCTCAGTTCAATTACAGACCGAACTGCGCGTGCTCCGTGCAGGCAAGGGAGGGAGCAGCATTGTGTCGTCAGTCTGCGCCTGCGCCCTGCGTCACCCGGCGTCCCGGACCCAACGGCTGTGAGTCGGTCAGGGGGACTCGGGGCGGGATGGTGCCGTGGTGCCAGGTAAGGGGGGATGGCTGCGTGCGTGTGAGCCTGGGTGCGGAGGCCTCCCGGACGTGTCTGTCTAGCCACTCCCCTCCACAGACTCCGCTTGGCCATCCTGACCCCCCCAACACACATCCACACTGACCTGGACTTTGGTTCCGGGCTGCCACCGCCACCGCCACCACCACAGTCACCTCCAGAGCCACCACCGTGGTGGCCCCTCCACGACGCTTTGCTCCAGCCGCCCCAACGGAGGTCAAGTGCACTCCGTGAACTCTTGGTGTCCAGGTCACGGCGTCGTGGACAGGCTGGATCCCCTGGATCTTTTTTGGATCACCCCTTTTGTCAGATTATTCCTTTGGGCGAAGCTAAATTTTTAATCTAAAAAGAAATGCACCCAATTAAGAATTCTTGTGAAGAAATGTCCTTCACCTATGGATGTACACACCCTTGATTATTTGCAAACCCGTCATTATTTTGTAGAGAATACTTTGTAGTGAGCGACAGGTGAGCCGTTTTACTTAGTCGGATCCTTGGGATAACAGGCTGTTGGCACTGGTTTGTCCTAGGAAATAGCAGTTTATCCTGTATTTCAAACCCTCTTGCTTTTATAAATGTCAGGTTTTGTGTGTTGCATAATTTAATCTTCAGCAGCTGGGTCCAGTGTTATGTAGACTGGAATCAAAGTTCATTTAGCAGCTATGAAGGGGCTGTTTTTTCGCTAGTCTGGTCATGTAGTTTATTTGGGTAATTCATCTCTTGACTCATATTTGTTCATTGCTTAAGTGTTTATAAAAGGTGCTTAATTTTATGTCAACTGAAGACGAGCTTAGCATGTTTTCTATAAAGATATATAATTAGGATTTCTGCTATGGGACACTTAAAAGACACCCAGAAATTAGTCTGAATTGTGTTTAAAACATAACAGTTTTTCAAAATTTATGTTTGTAGATATATGAAATTTTTAATGAATGATTTCATTTAACTTATAAAATTTGTCTTTGACCAAAGTAATACATTTGAAAAATGAGAAAACTTCTCTGCATGGGTAGACAGAAAAAGACTATGAGTTCTTCTTAAGAGCATTTTGTTTATTTTCAGGTTGAAGTATTGTATTTTGCAAAAAGTGCTGAAATAGCGGGAGTTCGTTCAGAGACCATTTCTGTGCCACAAGAAATAAAAGCATTGCAGCTGTGGAAGGAGATAGAATCTCGGCATCCTGGGTAGTTAAACGTTTGTAGAATGAATGTGATTAACCCATTTTTTTTTAATATTTAAAAAATGTATAACTGATAAACGTTTCTAAAAAGTAATTTCTATGCTTATTGTCCAAAAGGGTCTTTAGTTATGTTTTTCTGGAACTACTGAAAACTTAAACTAGTATTTAGAAAAGCGACATTTTTAAAGAAAGGCTAGAGGTATTTTATCCAAAAAGCACAGTGAGCTGGCATACTCCCAAAAGTAAATGATTATATCCTCTTTCATAATTTACTAAATACTTTACATGTAGAATCTGCATTTTTGTAACATTAAATGAAATTGTTACAAATTTTGTTAAAAATATGTGTTTTAAACTTTTTTGTTCTGCCCCCTCTTTAGAGAATGCAAAGAGAAATTTCTAAGGTTAAAAGAAAAATTAGCTACAGTAAATCCTAGATGCCATTGAATTTGAATTTTTTGTTCAATATTTAAATATTTTCTGGTTCTTGAAAATCTATAATTTCATTGCTGTCATTCCTACCTCAAGTCTTTTTTGGAACAAAATATGAAAGCGTCTTACTGATAGGGGTTCCAGGAATATTAATAGTCTCACTTAAGTCTGTATAATTGTTTTACCTGGAAGTCCTAGTGCTTTGCAAAAGATACTCAACAATGGATGCTTAGATTCTTGATTTCATATCTTTTAAGGTGCTTTTACAATGGCCTGATAATCAATGAAACATGGTGTGCCCTCTGTTCTCCTTTACCTTGAATCTGTTATCTGCATGGAGACATCTGGTCTTGTACACATTTTCACTGTACCTGAGAAGAAAACCTACATTGTCCAGATATGAAGGAACAGCTTTATTATTATAACTGTGTTGCAGGTGGCTCTGTGAACCGTGCCATCATTTCATCTTTCTAAGCAACTTTTTTGTATTTGAATAGGATAACGTGTACAAGCACAGTTTGTGGGAAATCTTATAGCTTTACTTAGTCGGCTGGTACACATAGGTGGATGGCCCGTGGAAAGGCCATGCATGAATTTGGAAAGTTTTATTTTCTTTTGACCTGGTTTGAATATTGTTTCCAGTCTGGTGGTTTTTTTCTTTGTTTGATCCTCCATGACACACAACTTCCAATAAAGAGTTGATAGCAGTTTAATGTGTTCTTTGCAGTGAAAAGGTATGTTCTTCAGAGGATATGTCCTTTGCCTATAGAATGAGTTAATTAGTACTTTTGCAGGCGTCGCTGCACTTAGTATTATTTATGTAATATCTGTAATTGCAGCTAAAGAGATTTTTGGCCTATCACAGGATTGATACGTCTAATCATATTTTTTCCCCTTCAGATTGGCTGATGTTAAAAATCAAGTGATATTTGCTGTTCGTCAAGAATATGTCGAGCTTGGAGATCAGCTCCTCTTGCTTTAATCGGGAGGCGAAATTGCTATTATCCCCCCCATTAGTGGAGGGTAGTGCTTCTGAGCTGTCTAGGTATGTGAGATTTGTTTTTCTTATCCAGTCTTATGGAGAAAAATTGTATAGATGATAACTTGTAGGTAGTTTGCTCTTGCTGTATATTCTTTGTAAGTCTGTCTGCACCACATGTTTATTGATGCAGCAGCCCATTATCGATGCAGACACATTTATAAATACCTACCTACCATCTCTGCATCAACTTTATTGTAAGCATTTTAATTTAATATCAGTTTGATATGTTTGTATATTTAGCATGGTTTATTCAGATCTTAGTATTATATATCAGGAACAGTGCTAGACAGTGGAATACTATATACATATTTTGCAGGTGGGAAAACAAATTCAGAGGACTTAAAAAACTCATCTCTGACCTCATAGCTTATAAGTGAAACAGCTAACATTTGAACGCATATTATAGGATTCTCTGTATCCTTTTTTTCAAATGTGCTTACTACTACTAGATAATAGCTCTCCTGTGCACAGAGAAATGTAGAAAAAATGCACACCTAGATAAGGAAAAGATCACTGTGCCTGAGAAGAAAGGCTATCACTGTTCACAGATAAAGAAACTGTTTTATAGTCATAGCTTTGTTGGAGGTGGCTCTGTGACCATGCCATCTTTTCATCTTTCCAAGCAACTTAGTTCATATTTGAGTAGGATAATGTACACAGACATTTTCTTGTGTAGTCTGGAGAGATCATGCTTATGTGCAGACAGAAGGAGGCATAATTTTTTATCAACTAAAGAATAAATAATGTAGAAATTAGCAGTCATCTTGAATCTAAAACTCGTGTAAGTTAGGAATGAGAGAAAGCTTTCTTAATTTGACAGGATTTTTACCCCAAATCAAGAGTAAGTATCATACTTATTGGTAAAACCCTGGTTCCATGAGAGAAACAAGCCAAGGATGCCTTATTATTTTTTCACCCATTTTCCCCCACCATCCTTGAGGGTTATGCCACAAAAGAAGGAGGAGGAGGAGAAGGAGGAGGAGGAGGAAAAGAACATGCAAAGATATTTTTCTGTGTAGTCTGAGGAGATCATGCTTATGTGCAGACAGAATGAGGCATAATTTACTATCAACTAAAGAATAAATAATGTAGAAATTCGCAGTCATCTTCAATCAAAAACTCTTGTAAGTTAGGAATGAATGAAAACTTTCTTAATTTGACAGGTTTTTTACCCCAAATCAAGAGTAAATATCATACTTAATGGTAAAAACTTGGTTCTATGAGAGAAAGAAGCAAGCCAAGGAAGGCTTTTTATTTTTTCACCCATTATTCCCCACCATCCTTGAGGGTTATACCACAAAAGAAGAAGAAGAAGTAGGAGGAGGAGGAGGAAGAGGAGAATATGCAAGGACATTTTTCTGTGTAGTTTGGAGAGATCATGCTTATGTGCTGAGAGAATGAGGCATAATTTATTATCAAAAAATTAAATAAATAAATAATGTAAGAATTAGAGTCATCTTGAATCAAAAACTCTTGTAAGTTAGGAATGAAAGAAACTTTTCTTAATTTGACATTATTTTTATCCCAAATCAAGAGTAAATATCATACTTAATGGTAAAAACTTGGTTCTATTAGAGAAAGAAACAAGTCAAGGATGCCTTTTTTTTTCACCCATTTTCCCCCAGCATCCTTGAGGGTTATGCCACAAAAAAAACAAAGAAGAGGAGGAGGAGGAGGAGGAGGAGGAGGAGAATGTGCAATGACATTTTTCTGTGTAGTCTGGAGATATCATGCTTATGTGCAGACAGAATGAGTCATAGTTTATTATCAACTAAAGAATAAATGTATAAATTAGCAGTCATCTTGAATCAAAAACTCTTGTAAGTTAGGAATGAAAGAAAACTTTGTTAATTTGACAGTAAATGTCATACTTAATGGTAAAAACTTGGTTCCATTAGTGAAAGCAACAAGTCAAGGATGTGTTTTTATTATTTCACCCATTTTTCCCCACCATCCTTGAGGGTTATGCCACAAAAGAAGAAGAAGTAGAAGGAGGAGGAGGAGGAGGAGGAAGGGGAGGAGTAGTAGTAGGAGGAGAATGTACAAGGACATTTTTCTGTGTAGTCTGGGGAGATCATGCTTATGTTCAGACAGAATGAGGCATAATTTATTATCAACTAAAGAATAAATAATGTAGAAATTAGCAGTCATCTTGTATGCATAACTCTTGTAAGTTAGGAATGAACGAAACCTTTTTTTTTTCCTCTTATACATATTTTTTATTTTAAAGTTGTGGGGTACAATCAAGGGTTAGCTTTACAAATATGCATCATTAGGTACCCTTGTTGAAAAGCGTTGTCTTCCCATCCCCAGACAGATATTGACTATCGTTAGTCCCACCTCCCTTCCCCTCCCTACCCCCCCATAGTTTCCCACACTGTTAGTCCTTTTCTTATAGTATTATGATAGATGTTCAAGGTCTACTATATGAGTGAGAACATGTGATACTCAGATCTTTGTTTCTGTTAGAGATCACCCATTATTATAGACCATAGTTCCTTTCAGGTTGCTGCGAAATTCATGATTTTGTTCTTTTTCGTGGCTGTGTAGTATTCCATAGTGTATGTGCACCACGTTTTTTTGTTTTTTTTTTTTTTTTGAGTTGGAGTCTCACTTGGTCACCCAGACTGGAGTGCAGTGGCTGCTCCCATCCACTGCAGCCTCGCGCCTGCTGGGCTCTGGCGATCCTTCCACCTCAGCCTGCCGAGTAGCCGGAATTACAGGCATGCGCTACCACGCCTGGCTGATTTTTTGATTTATTGTAGAGATGAGGTCTCGCTGTCCAGGCAGGTCTCGAACCCGTGGGCTCAGGCAATCTATTCACCTCAGCCTCCCAAAGGCACGGGATTACCAGGCTGAGCCACCGAGCCCGGCTTGCACCACCTTTTTAAAATCCAGTCCACTCTTGATCGACAGCGTGGTTGGCTCCAGGTCCTTGCTATTGTGAACAATGCTGCGATAAACATATGTATGCAGATATCTTTTTGATAGAGTGATTTGAGTTTTTCAGGTATATTCCTAGTAGGGGGATTGTGGGGTCATATGGGAGGTGGATATTTAGAGCTTTTAGGAATTGCCACACTGCTTTCCACAGAGGTTGTACTAGTTTACACTCCCACCAACCATGTAGATTTGTTCCCTTTTCACCACATCCTCTCCAGCATCTGTTATTTTTTGTTATTGATAATTGCCATTCTGACTGGAGTTAGGTGGTATCTCAGTGTAGTTTTGATTTGCATCTCCTTGATGATTAGTGAGGTTGAACAGTTCTTCATGTGTCTATTGGCCGCTCGGATGTCTTCCTTTGAGAAGTGTGTGTTCATATCTTTTGCCCACTTTGTAATGGGGTTGTTTGTTTTTTTCTTTTCAGCACACTTGAGTTCCTTGTAGATCTAAGATGTTAGGCCTTTGTCAGACCTGGAGTTGGCAAATACATTTTCCCAGTCTGTAGGCTGTCTCCCTGCTCTCTTGATGGTTTCTTTGCTTTGCAGAAGCTTGTCAGTTTAATGAGGTCCCACTTGTCTATCTTATCTCTTATGGCCTGTGGGTTTCAGGTTTTGTTCAGGAATTGAATGCCAGTTCCAATTTCCATGAGGGTATGTCCTTCCTTTTCTAAGGTTCTTATGATTTGAGGTTTTACATTTAGGTCTCTGATCCATTTAGAGTTAATATTTGTGTATGGGATAGATAGGGATCTTGTTTGAGTCTTCTGCATGTGGTCAGCTAGTTTTCCCAGCACCATTTACTGAATAGGTTCTCCTCTCCCCAGTGGTAGGCGGTGAAGGCTTTGTCAAAGATGAGTTGGTTGAGAAATTGAAGTTTCGCTTCTAGAATCTCAATTCTATTCCATTGGTCTATATGCCTGTTCCTGTACCAATACCAGGCTGTTTTGATTATTGTAGCTTTATAGTAAAGTTTGAAGTCTGGTAATGTGATACCTCCTGCTTTGTTTTTTTTTTTTTTTTTTTGCAGAGGATTGTTCTGGATTATTCTTGGTCATTTGTGTTTCCATTTGAATTCCTGTATCGTTTTTTCTAGGTCTGAGAAGAATGTTGCTGGTAATTTGATGGGTATCACATTAAATCTGTAGATTGCCTTAGGTAGGATGGACTCTTCCAATCCATGAGCATGGGATATTTTTCCACTTGTTTGTGTCATCTTTGATTTCTTTGAGCAGTGTTTTGTAGTTTTCATGGTAAGGGGCTTTCATGTTTCTGGTTAGGAAGATGCCAAAGTATTTAATTTTTTTTTATTTTTGTGGCTATTGTGAATGGAATTGTGTTTTTTATTTGGGTTTCTGTTTGTTTATTATTGGTGTAAAGAAATGCAGTTGTCTTTTGCACATTTATTTTATATGCTGAGACTTTGCCAAAGTCTTTTATGAGGTTTTTGACAGATTCTCTTGGGTTTTCAAGGTACACAATCATGTCATCTGCAAAGACAGATAACTTGACTTCCTCTTTTCCTATTTGGATACCCCTGATTGCCTTCTCTTCTCTGATTGCTCTAGCCAGGACTTCCAATAGTGTATTGAGCGGGAGGGGTGAGAGTGGGCATCCTTGTCTTGTTCTAGTTCTCAGGGGAAATGGTTCCAATTTTTTTCCATTTAGAAGTATGCTGGCTGTGTGTTTCTCATAGATGGCTTTTACTATTTTGAGGTATGTTCCACGTATGCCTAGATGTTCAAGGGTTTTTATCAAGAAGGGGTGCTGGATTTTATCAAAAGCTTTTTCTGCATCTAATGATATAATCATGTGGTTTTTGTTCTGATGTCTGTTGATGTATTTAATTACATTTATTTTCTTGTGAATGTTGAACCAGACTTGCATCCTAGGGATGAAACCTACTTGGTCATGATGGATGATTTTTGAGATGTGTTGTTGAACCTGGTTTGCTTGGATATTGTTGAGAATTTTGGCATCTATGTTCATCAAAGATATTGTCCTGTAGTTCTCTTTCTTTGTTGGATCTTTAATTGGCTTGTGTATCAATGTGATGTTAGTTTCATAAAATGATTTGGGAAGAGTTCCATCTTTCTCAATCGCCTGGAATACCTTCAGTAGGATTGGTATCAGTTCCTCCTTAAATGTCTTGTAGAATTCTGCTGGAAAGCCATCTGGTCCAGGCCTTTTTTTTGTAGGTAGTTTTCTTATTACATAGTCAATTTCCTTGATTGTTATTGGTCTATTTCGGGTCTCCATTTCTTCCTGTTTCAACCTAGGCAGGTTGTATGATGTCAGAAAATCCTCCATTTCCTTAAGATTTTCAAGTTTGTTTCCATACAAGTGTACATAGTAGTCTCTAATGATCTTTTGTATTTCTTCAGGGTCAGATGTGAGTTCATCTTTTGTGTTTCTGATTGTGTTTATTTGGGCTTTTTCTCTCTTTTTCTTGGTCAGTCTAGCTATGGGACCATCGATCTTGTTTATCCTTTTGAAGAACCAGCTTTTTGTTTCATTGATTTTTTTTGTATTATCTTTTTGTCTTCTAGGTCTTGGATTTGGGCTTTTATTTTGGTGATGTGGATTCTTCTGCTGAAGTTAGGGTTTTGGTGGTCTTGCTTTTCCCGCTTCCTTAGGTGGCTTGTTAGGCTGTTAATTTGTGATCCTTCCATTTTCTTCGTGTGTGCTTGTAGAGATATGAATTCCCCTCTACTACAGCTTTCATGGCATCCCAGAGATTTTGGTAAGATGTTTCTTCATTTTCATTTGTTTTCAGATATCTTTTAATCTCTGTTTTGATTTCATCATTGACCCAGGATTTGTTTAGCATCATGCTGTTAGTGTCCATGTCTTTGTGGGTCTTGGGGGAACCTTGTTTGTGTTGATGTTTATTTTTATTCTACTGTGATCCAAGAAGGTGCATGGTAAAATTTTGATCTTTTAAAATTTGCTTATGCTTGATTTATGGCCAAGTATGTGGTCAATCTTAGAGTAGGCTCCATGCGGTGATGAGTAGAATGTATATTCTGTGGTCATTGTATGGAGTGTTCGGTAGGTATCAGTTAAGTCCATTTGGTCAAGAGTCACACTGAGGTTCCGGATCTTGTTGCTGATTTTTTGTCTTGATGATCTGTCTAGGGTTGTGAGTGGGGTATTGAAGTCCCCAACTATGATAGTGTTAGTGTTGATACCTTTTTTGAGTTTATATAGAAGCTGCTTTATGAAAGATGGCGCTCCTATGTTGGTTGCATATATGTTTAAGATGGATATTTCTTGTTGGTGGATTGAATTTTTATCATTATGTATTATTTTACAAAATCATAAAAATGATTTTATCATTCTGTATCTTTTAAAATTTTTGATAGCTTAAAGGGTATTTTGTCTGAAATTAAGATCACGACTCCTCCTTTCCTTTTGTTCCGTTTGCCTGAAAGTTTGTTTCCCATCCTCTTACTTTGAGTCTGTGAGTGTCCTTTCTAGTGAGGTGAGTCTCTTGAAGGCAATAAATTGTTGCCTGGTGATATTTTATCCATTTTGCCATTCTATGTCTTTTCAGTGGTGCATTTAGTCCATTCATATTTAGGCTAATTATTGAAATGTGAGAGTTGATCTCTGTCATAACGTTCTTATAGAGTTGTTGTTCCTGTTTGTTTGTGGTCTTTCTTTTGGTTTTGGAGTTGGTTCATGTGTGTTGTTAATCTTTTGCCTGTACTCTTGTGAGAATGTTGTTGTTCTTTTTTCCTTTTCTTCTTTGTTCAGGACTTTCTTTTTCTTTTTTTTTTGAGTTGGAGTCTCACTCTGTCACCCAGACTGGAGTGCAGTGGCCACTCCTTGCCACCGCAGCCTCGACCTGCTGGGCTCTGGCGATCCTTCCGCCTCAGCCTTCCAAGTAGCTGGAACTACAGGCATGCGCTACCACTCCCGGCTGATTTTTTAAAAATTTATTTTAGAGATGAGGTCTCGCTGCCCAGGCGGGTCTGGAACCCGTGGGCTCAGTCAGTCCACTCACCTCTGCCTCCCAAAGTGCGGGATTACAGGCTGAGCCACTGAGCCTGGCTAGGACTTTCTTAAGTGCTTCTTGTAGGGGTGGTCTGGTTGTAGCGTAGGTTCTTAGGGATTGGATATCTGGGAAAGATTTCAATTCTTCCTCACTGATGAAGCTTAGCTTGGCTGGGTAGGTTATTCTTGGTTGAAATTGTTTATCTCTAGAACTTTGAAGATAGGACTCCAAGCTTTCCTAACCTGGAGGGTTTTTGTAGATAAATCTGCTGCTATTCTAATTGGTCTTCCCTGGTAGGTAGTCTGACCTTTTTCCCTTGCTGCCTTTAGGATTTTTTTCTTTTACAGCTACTTTGTTTAGGTGAATTATTCTGTGTCTGGGTGTTGGTCTTCTCATTTGTTGTCTTGCAGGGGTTCTCGGAATCTCTTGTGTTTGCATTTTTGCACCACTGATGAGATGCAAGTTTTCTTGAATGATTTCATGAAATGGTTTGTTCCAGTGTGGTTTGTTCCAGTCTCTCTCTGCCTCAGGAAGGCCAATTACTCTTAGATCGGGTCTCTTGAAATAATCATTCATCTCTTGAAGGTTTTGTTCTGTCTTTTTAAGCTTCTTTTCTATGTTTTTGACAGTTTGGGTTAGTTCTGTATTTTGGTCTTCAAGCTCTGAGATTCTTTCTTCTGCTTGGCTAATTCTGCTTTCTATGCTTATTAGTTTGTTATTTATTTCCATCACAGTATTCTTTACTACTGTTATTTCTGTCACCAGCTCCTTCCTATTTTCTTCTTGTCTCTCCTCAATTTTTTTTATTCTCTCTATTCTTGTCTTGATATGTGGGTTTGTTGCATGTGACCAGTCATTCTGGGGGCTCTTCATTGTTTGTGTTCCGCAGTCTGTTTTCTCAGTGTCTGACCTCCTAGGGGTCTGTGTGAGCCCTGTATTCTTCTTTTGGTTTTTCTTCATTTGTGCAGATTTTTCCTCCCTACTTTTCCCTTCCCTCCACTTCCCCGTCTTCTTTAATTCTGTTATTCAGGGGTGGAGGGGCTGCTTTGACTTCTGTTTGTTCAATCTCCTATTCTTCCTAATGCATTTCCTCTTGCTTTGTTCAGTTCTGGAGTTTGACTGTAGGTTGAAGGCAGTCCTTTTTGCAGTTTTGAGATTTAATTAAGGGGGGAGCTGTGATTCAAAATCTCTTTTCAGATCCTAGTATCCGCCCATGGGTGTATGGATAGTCTGGAACCCACTTCCCACTGCCTTGGAGTCTGTCCATGCAGTGGGGTTGTAGGTTTACTCCCTTAAAGCAAAATGAGCTTAACAGAGGGAAGAGAATGGAGCAGGCAGTGAGGGGAAGAGGGGGTGGGGAGAGAGAGGAGTGAGAGGGAAAACAGATTAGTGTACTGACTGGCAAGTGAAATGAGACACAAATACTGAGACAAATATAAAGAAAAACATAACCACGACTGAAAACTAACCAACAAGCATAAAAAAACCAAAAACATACAATGATGCTAATGTACATGCTGACCAACCTCCTTATTGGTGTGCCATTCCTCTATACAAAGATGGGATTTACAAAGAAATAAAAAAAAAAAAAAGGAAAAAAAAAGGGAAAAGGATAGGTTAAAATCAGTAGACTAACAGAACCAATCAAGCACACTCCTAGACTTTTCCTTTAAGTCCAATGTCCTTTCAGCTCTGATTTCTAGCTGTCTTTGCAGGCTGGTAGAATTGTTCACAGTTAGGGTCAGTTGCCCCTGGCCTGCTGTGAAGAGCAGTTCAGACATGGGCTCCCTACCAGTCTATTACTGAGATTTGGCCTTGTCTATTTATCAAGGGGGAAGAGCATCTGTCATTCCCGTTTTGATGTTGTTACCTTGGATCCCCAGCAGGTGATGCTATCTCACTGCTCCAGTATACCTTTATCTGCAGCTGGTGAAGCCTGCAGTTCAGAAGGGAGGGAGCCGGCTACCGTATCCGCACCGGCGGCAGCCCCCTCCCCATACACAGAGGAGCTCCACAGGCCTGGCTCCAGGTGAGGGGCGTGGCGTGGCCGTGGCAGTGAGAGCAGCAGCCGGGCAGCGGCAATCTCAGAAGATCCTGCTTGTGGGGGCTTCACAGTCCGAAGTCATGGGTCGCCTTAGGCATGGGTGGGCAATGACCAAGCTGTGGCATCTGCGGCAGCAGCCCAGCCCCCTGTGATGTCTGAGTGGTGGTGGCACTGGCGGCTAAGCTCCCTGTGAAGAGCAGGCTGCCAAAGATGCGAGCTGCAGCCTGTGGGAGAGAGCTAGGGTCTTTAGGAGGGTTCGCTTTCGCAGAGGGTCTCACAGACCATGCTGCCCCGTTACCATCTTGCCGGATGTCAGAACATTTCTTTAATAAATTATTTTATTTACTAATTTCAGGTTGTACTTCGGTGGAACCAGCCCTAAGATAATTCAGTATACCGTAATATTTACCTCCATGCTATTCCATGGATTCATGTTTGCCTCTGGTCTATTTTTCCCCAAAATGGTTTTCATGTTATTTCTTGTTTGATTAGATTCTATTATGGGAAAGATTTTGTAAGTCCTTTGTGTACTGTATTTCCCAAATTATTTCTTATTTGCCTGTTGCCTTTATACTTGAATGACAATATGACTGAATCTAAGACATTTCAGGCTCAGTTTCTTTCCTCTGCATTTTGTAGACAATGTTCTGTGTCTTCTGATGCTAAATGTTACTGTGAGGAAATCACAAAGTAGCTGAATTTTCTTCTGTGTATAACTTAAAAAAAAATTTTTCCCAGACACCTGAAGAAATTTTATCCTTAAAATTCAATAAAGACAAGGAAATAGTTCATTGTTCCTTATGAAGTTTCTAGATTTTATTGGTACACACTGTACTGTCCTTTGAATCTGTAATGGATATCCCTTCCTTATTTGGGAAAGTGATCTTCCATTACAACTTAAAAGTCATGTCATGTTCCATTTGCTTATTCTTGGTCAGGGAAACAGATTATCTTTATATTGTGTCTTTCGTATCTATCTACATGTATTATGCTATCTGTAATTGTTTCTTTTCTTTTTTTCTGTGTTCACTGAAATTGTCTCCAGTGTTTCCTCCAGACCTATAGTTCGATAGTCACTAGTTATGTGTGAATATTTAAATTAAATTAATAAAAAGTTTAAAAATATTTTAAAGTTACATTTCTTGACTGCACTAACCATATTTCAAGTGTTTAGCAGGCATTTGTGGCTACCGTAATGGATAGTACTGTTCTAGAACATTCCAATCACTGCAGAAAGTTCTACTGGACAGTGCCTCTCTAGAGCAATAGTTGAGTCTCTACTGCTGGTTGTGTTTTTCATTTTTCTTATTTATTTCTTCTGTAACAGTATTATATTAGTCCCTAACATTTCCTTGTAAACTTGTATATCTATTCTGTGGCTTAATCCTTGAAGTCTTCATAAACAAATTTGTGTCCTTGTAAATTCTCATAGTGCAGAGCACACTGGGAAGTTTTCTCTTTGGTAGGAGGTTGCTTTTTACTAAAACATTTTTCATCATTTGCATACTACATTTTTCATATTAGTTTTATTTATTTTATATAAACTTTATATAAGGAGGAATTTTCCACTATACGAGTTTATTTTTTTTCTGTTTGCTTTTCATTTTACTGAAACATAGCAAGAAAACTTTTGTCCAAAACTAGATATACTGATTATAAAATGGAAGATTTCTTCTTTATTCTTGTTCTCCTTCCTTTACATTACGAGCTCTATACTGCAAGGGTTGGCAAATACAGCCTGTGGGGCAAATTGGCCCATCTCCCCTTTTTGCAAATACTTTTACGGAAACAGAGCTACTCTCACCCCTTTGCTTATTGTCTCTGGCTGCTCTCATGCTGCAATAGCAGAGCTGAGTAGCTGTGACAGAAATCGCAAGACTTGGGAAGTCTAAATATTTACCATCTGGCCCTTTATGCTGACCGCTGAAGTACAGTGAAGGAAGAGTTATCTGTAGGCCCAGGGCATGGGGTAGCATGAGAATAGGGTAGGAGGAGATCCTTCATTAGCTGAAATGGGCTGTTTCTCCTTTGCAGATTTTTTAAAGGTCTTCAGCCTGGGTTTACTTCATGCCTTAGTCAGTTCAAGCTGCCATAACAAAGAACTATAGACTGGCTTAAAAACAACAGAACCATGCTCCTTATAGTTCTAGAGGCTGGAATTCTGAGGCCAGGGTGCCAGCATGATTGGGTTCTGTGAGGATTCTTCTGGGTTGCAGACTGCTGAATTCTTGCTATATACTCACGCTGTGGAGAGTGTGAGCAGGCTCTTTGGGGTCTCCATTATGAGGGCATTAATCTTCATGAGGGCTCCATCCTCATAATCTAATGACTACTCAAATGCTTACCTTCAAATACTATCAACTTGGGGTTTAGGATTTCAACCTATGCATCCTGGAGAGACACAGCCATACAGTCCATTGCACTGTATCATGCCAGGCATATCTTCCTTGAATCCAAGAATTAATCTGGGATTCAGCTCACCGTCAATCTCTGGTTCCATTTGGACCTCTGAAACTTTCACTGCTTTTAAGGGGACATAGCTCAGTTTGTGCTCTTGCCCTGTACTCAGGCATCAATCATTTCTACTGCTAAAGAGCTGAAAGGTGTATGAAAGGTGGATTGGTTTCCTCATTGAGCACCTTTCAGACTAGAGGGACTTCACCTGGGCTGTCCACCAAGGGCTCTGGACTCATCTCTCCCCTCACGGGAAACTGTCTCAGATCTTATTTCTATGAAGATTTCTGCTTCACCAACTTCTATTCCTATGAAGGTGGTATTCTATTCCTATGAAGATTTCTGCTTCACTGACTCCCCTTTGGGGATATTTTTCAGGGTTTTATTTTCTTCAGTTCCCCTTCTTAATGCTTCTGAAGAGTCAGTGTTACAAGCTTTCTAGAGCCACACTATGCACATAAAAGACCTTTGGTTTCAATGGCTAACTTCCATGTGATATACTTTTCTCTCTTAAAAATTTATTTGTTGTGAATGTCTTAGATTTCTGCAGAAATAAAATTTCAAGATGTGACTTTTCTTTGCCTTCTGAAAATGGGAGATTGTATATATGGATTTTAGAAGATGATCAGTGAAGAACATATTTGCAAAAACCTCTTTTGTAGTTACCTCCTTTCATTGTAAGGTGAAGTAGTTGCAATGGGAATAACTCAGCAAAAGGAGGTGTGCTTCTTCTGATTGAAATTTTCTTGAATAAACTGACAAGTATATATAGATTATGCTGGGTTTTGCTTTTACTTAAAAGGACCAATGAATAATATTACACAACAAGGATGTGATATTTTAAAATCATCTAATTAAATTGTGAAACTGATTCAACAATATTTTGTACACCTACAAGTCATCAGTGACTTGCTAAACTCTATGTCTTCACAAGTCATTTGCATGGAAAGGTGCTTGAAATTCTCAGTGATCTGCAAAGTAAGTAATTCTAGATGGGCTTGTGTCGAACTAGTCTTTCAAAAAATTACTGTGTCACCTATTTTTTAATGAGAAATTTAAATACACTTAAAAATATGTTAATGATAATGTTTAATGCCTAATGTCCAGTGTCTGTAGATCTCATCCCACACCATCCAAATTCCCTCACCTCACACAGAGATATTTTCACTGTTCAAAAATTGTACTACACTTTGAAATAAAGGGTATACATGAATGGAGGTTTAAAAATCTATTTCCCATATTTTTAAACATAGATTATGAGTATAAACCTTGGTTTGCTTAAACAAAGTCATTGAAGTAAAGTAGCATTTTTTGAAGAGTTCTTGATAATGGGCAACTGAATATCTATGACTAACTACTATTCAGTAGCTGAAAATAATGGCCGAGAATATTTGGACAGAAATGGAAACAGAATATGGTTTAAATATGAGTAGATATAAGATATTTAGATTTCAATTTTTGAACTATGTGTAAATGGATGAATAGCTTGGATTTTTAGAAAGCAATTCAGCTCAGTTCAATTACAGGCTGAAGTATAATGCAGTTTAAAATATTGATGTAGCAAGTATTTAATTATACTATTTTAATTGGATGGAAAAACAAAACAAAACAAAAAACTGTTACCTATTTGTGAAAAAAGAGACAGAAATATCTAACAAGTGTTAAACTAAGTTTAGCCTAAAGCTGCCTTCTGACATATTTTCCGTTCAGCCTAAATGTTTTTTCATACAAAGTGAACTGTAACCTAATTGGATATGTGACTGTGACCCAACCTTGTAGAAATCATAGAGTTTCAGCCAATCAGACATGGCCAACTCTTCAAACCATGTTCAAATAAGGCAAATGCCAAACTGTTGCCAATCCAGCTGTTTCTATACTTCACTTCCTCTTCCTACATGTCACTTTCTTTTTACTGTCCATAAATCTTCTGTGACCATGTGGCAGCTTCAGAATCTTTCTGAGCCTGTTCTGGTTGGAGTGGGGGATAGGCGTCCCTGATTTGAATCGTTCTTTTGCTTGATTAAACCCTGTTAAATTTAATTTGTCTAAACTTTTTATTTTAAAACAATGAACTCTAATTCTGACAGAAATTTCTGGGAAAAATTATTTTTCAGGAAAAGCAATGAATTTTTAAAAAACAATTTGTTACTATGAGCAAAGTTGTATTTCTGATTTTTTTTTTTTTTTTTTTTTTGAGTTGGTGTCTCACTCTGTCGCCCAGACTGGAGAGCAGTGGCCGCTCCTGGCCACCGCA
Organism: Cephalopachus bancanus; assembly: GCA_027257055.1. NCBI lineage: Eukaryota > Metazoa > Chordata > Mammalia > Primates > Tarsiidae > Cephalopachus > Cephalopachus bancanus. The sequence continues at coordinate 2,662,147 of JAPVLO010000121.1, read as the reverse complement.
ACCTCGACCTGCTGGGCTCTGGCGATTCTTCCGCCTCAGTCTTCCAAGTAGCCGGAATTACAGGCATGCGCTACCACGCCCGGCTGACTTTTTTTGATTTATTGTAGAGATGAGGTCTTGCTGCCCAGGCGGGTCTCGAACCCGCGTACTCAGGCAATCCACTCACCTCAGCCTCCCAAAGGCGTGGGATTACAGGCTGAGCCACTGAGCCCGGCTGTATTTCTGATCTTTTAATGGCATCTTCTGTGAATGTCTGAGATGCTCCCATACCTAGTCTCAACGGAGCCAATCTTTTTTCAGTCTGAAAATAAAATGAAAGTGCTTTTGCCTCAACTTACTTTTTTATTTTTATTGTTTTAAACCAAATAGGAATCCTCATGCTAAAAATAACTGGGAAAATTATGTTTTTATCATAAGGTGTGGCTTAAGTGAAAAGCAGATTTTGTTACTAAGTTGTTTTGTTGTTCCTAAAATAACTTATTATATTGCATTCTGATCTGTTAGTGAATTTATGCCAAATAAGCTGGGAATTTTCTGCTTTAATTTTTCTTGCACAGCTACAAATTATAGGTAGGGCTATCTATTTTGCAAAGAAATGTTTCATATCTACAGTGCAATGAGTAAAAGTCATGAACATAAACTTCACCGAGAAGTGCAAGTGGCCAATTAAAATAAGAAAAGATTCACCTCACTAATAACTACAAAATGAAAATGAAAAAAGGCATTATTGTCAACATATATTTACTTGAATTTATCAACAACAAAATAAGAAACATTGATGGATTTACAAATCATCAGGTTATTATTTGTTCACAAGAGATAGTTACTCCTAAAAGATTTTCTAAAATAAATAAAATTATAGAAAATACTAAGAAACTTGAATAAACGTTTTGTAATGACATGTTCCAACTTTGAACAGTTTCCATTGTTATTTTTCAATATTCTGGTGTCATTTATGTTTTATTCTATAACCGTAATTCCATAATTGATGCCGTTTTTATGTTTGACTGGATTATAATTTCAGTGTCAGTTGTTTTAGTTTTTTGACATATTTACTTTGATTACTCTTTTTGAGTGTACTTTTTGCCCAAGAAGAATTTTTAAGAAGAGTTCTTGGATATTGTATTTTTTGAATTTTTTGTCGACACTGGTCTTTATAAATAGTAGTTTGGCTGTACATAATATTACTAGTCTTGCTTTTATTCTCAGCCTTTTTTAGATATTGCACATCACCATTCTCTGGCATTCGATGTCACTGAGGAGTCTAAGGCCACTGTCGTCATTTCCTTGTCTTTGTGTCTTATTGTGAATATAATTCTTTATCCTTGATACTTAGCAACATTACCAGAATATATTTGGGTGTTAATCTGTCCTTGTCAAGTTTTCCTACCAAGGTCTTCTACCTGGTGTATCAAGACTCACTTCCCATCACCTCCTTCTTTACTGGGGACACTCCTGCCTTGCCAACTATTTGTCCTGTGATTGCATTATGCTACTTTATATCTCTGTTACTTGGCACAGGTAAATGAAATCCCCTCACTTCCTACCCTAACTCTGTCATTTGCTGCTACTGTAATAGCAGATTCAGCCCAAGCTTCTCCTTGCCCTGAGACTTCCTAGAACTCACTCCCCCGGTGACCCAGTCACTTTCTCCCTTCCACCTCATGAAAGATAACACATACCCAGTATTACCCTTAGTACCCGGAGTCACCATTCCCGTTAAAGACTTTCTCTCACCCAGGACTGTGAGCTCCAAGGGGAAGGACGCTTACCTCATACCCACACAACTATGCCAGCAAGGTAAAGCCCGAAAGTTCTTGATGGTAAGACATTGTGAATGTGAATTGGGCAATAAGCGGACAAATTACTGAGGCGCTAGTAAACAGGAAAAGTGGAAATCTGAGAGTTCCAGTGTTCTGATAAGACAAATACTCTAAGTCTTTGAAGAACACTTATCAGATACCGATGGCGAGATAGCTAAAAGTGTCGAGGGGAAGCCTAAAGGGGAGCAAGGAGAAAAGCCTGAACTCCTCTGCAGTTATTAGTTCAGGTTCCAAACGCAGGTGGCAGCTGTTCCGGGGAGTCCAGAGTCTGCTCTCCTGCACCATAATCTTTCTCCGGAAGGGCATGCGTGGTCAGCCCTTTTTCCATTTCCATACTTAATGCTCGCTCTCGCCACCTCGATTCCCACTCCGTCCCACCGTTCCCACAATGAAATCATCCTTCTGTGGAGCAGGGTGAACACCAGGGGCGGGGACGGTGGGGCGGAGACGATGGGGCGGAGCAAGCAATGCGCATGCTCCATGCGGGCGCGGGGGCGGGAGCAGCATTGTGCCGTCAGGCGGCGCCTGCGCCCTGCGTCACCTGGCGTCCCGGACCCAACGGCTGTGAGTCGGTCAGGGGGACTCGGGGCGGGATGGTGCCGTGGTGCCAGGTAAGGGGGATGGCTGCGTGCGTGTGAGCCTGGGTGCGGAGGCCTCCCGGACGTGTGTCTAGCCACTTCCCTCCACAGACTCCGCTTGGCCATCCTGACCCCCCCAACACACATCCACACTGACCTGGACTTTGGTTCCGGGCTGCCACCGCCACCGCCACCACCACAGTCACCTCCAGAGCCACCACCGTGGTGGCCCCTCCACGACGCTTTGCTCCAGCCGCCCCAACAGAGGTCAAGTGCACTCCGTGAACTCTTGGTGTCCAGGTCACGGCGTCGTGGACAGGCTGGATCCCCTGGATCTTTTTTGGATCCCCCCCTTTTGTCAGATTATTCCTTTGGGCGAAGCTAAATTTTTAATCTGAAAAGAAATGCACCCAATTAAGAATTCTTGTGAAGAAATGTGCTTCACCTATGGATGTACACACCCTTGATTATTTGCAAACCTGTCATTATTTTGTAGAGAATACTTTGTAGTGAGCGACAGGTGAGCCGTTTTACTTAGTCGGATCCTTGGGATAACAGGCTGTTGGCACTGGTTTGTCCTAGGAAATAGCAGTTTATCCTGTATTTCAAACCCTCTTGCTTTTATAAATGTCAGGTTTTAAAAGTGTGTTGCATAATTTAATCTTCAGCAGCTGGGTCCAGTGTTATGTAGACTGGAATCAAAGTTCATTTAGCAGCTATGAAAGGGCTGTTTTTTCGCTAGTCTGGTCATTTAGTTTATTTGGGTAATTCATCTCTTGACTCATATTTGTTCATTGCTTAAGTGTTTATAAAAGGTGCTGTAATTTTATGTCAACTGAAGACGAGCTTAGCATGTTTTCTATAAAGATATATAATTAGGATTTCTGCTATGGGACACTTAAAAGACACCCAGAAATTAGTCTGAATTGTGTTTAAAACATAACAGTTTTTCAAAATTTGTGTTTGTAGATATATGAAATTTTTAATGAATGATTTCATTTAACTTATAAAATTTGTCTTTGACCAAAGTAATACATTTGAAAAATGAGAAAACTTCTCTGCATGGGTAGACAGAAAAAGACTATGAGTTCTTCTTAAGAGCATTTTGTTTATTTTCAGGTTGAAGTATTGTATTTTGCAAAAAGTGCTGAAATAGCGGGAGTTCGTTCAGAGACCATTTCTGTGCCACAAGAAATAAAAGCATTGCAGCTGTGGAAGGAGATAGAATCTCGGCATCCTGGGTAGTTAAACGTTTGTAGAATGAATGTGATTAACCCATTTTTTTTTATATTTAAAAAATGTATAACTGATAAACGTTTCTAAAAAGGGTAATTTCTATGCTTATTGTCCAAAAGGGTCATTAGTTATATTTTTCTGGAACTACTGAAAACTTAAACTCTAGTATTTAGAAAAGCAACATTTTTAAAGAAAGGCTAGAGGTATTTTATCCAAAAAGCACAGTGAGCTGGCATACTCCCAAAAGTAAATGATTATATCCTCTTTCATAATTTACTAAATACTTTACATGTAGAATCTGCATTTTTGTAACATTAAATGAAATTGTTACAAATTTTGTTAAAAATATGTGTTTTAAACTTTTTTGTTCTGCCCCCTCTTTAGAGAATGCAAAGAGAAATTTCTAAGGTTAAAAGAAAAATTAGCTACAGTAAATCCTAGATGCCATTGAATTTGAATTTTTTGTTCAATATTTAAATATTTTCTGGTTCTTGAAAATCTATAATTTCATTGCTGTCATTCCTACCTCAAGTCTTTTGGAACAAAATATGAAAGCGTCTTACTGATAGGGGTTCCAGGAATATTAATAGTTTCACTTAAGTCTGTATAATTGTTTTACCTGGAATTCCTAGTGCTTTGTAAAAGATACTCAAAAATGTATGTTTAGATTCTTGATTTCACATTTTTTTTTTTTTTTTTTTTTTTTGAGTTGGAGTCTAACTCTGTCGCCCAGACTGGAGTGCAGTGGCCGCTCCCGGCCACCGCAGCCTCGACCTGCTGGGCTCCGGCGATCCTTCCGCCTCAGCCTTCCAAGTAGCTGGAATTACAGGCATGCACTACCACGCCCGGCTGATTTTTTTTATTTATTGTAGAGATGAGGTCTCGCTGCCCAGGCGGGTCTCGAACCCGCGGGCTCAGGCAATCCACTCACCTCAGCCTCCCAAAGGCGCGGGATTACAGGCTGAGCCACCGAACCCGGCTGATTTCACATTTTTTAAGGTGCTCTTACAATGGCCTGATAATCAATGAAACATGGTGTGCCCTCTGTTCTCCTTTACCTTGAATCTGTTATCTGCATGGAGACACCTGGTCTTGTACACATTTTCACTGTACCTGAGAAGAAAACCTACATTGTCCAGATATGAAGGAACAGCTTTATTATTATAACTGTGTTGCAGGTGGCTCTGTGAACCGTGCCATCTTTTCATCTTTCTAAGCAACTTTTTTGTATTTGAATAGGATAACGTGTACAAGCACAGTTTGTGGAAATCTTATAGCTTTACTTAGTCGGCTGGTACACATAGGTGGATGGCCCGTGGAAAGGCCATGCATGAATTTGGAAAGTTTTATTTTCTTTTGACCTGGTTTGAATATTGTTTCCAGTCTGGTGGTTTTTTTCTTTGTTTGATCCTCCATGACACACAACTTCCAATAAAGAGTTGATAGCAGTTTAATGTGTTCTTTGCAGTGAAAAGGTATGTTCTTCAGAGGATATGTCCTTTGCCTATAGAATGAGTTAATTAGTAATTGTGCAGGCTACGCTGCACATAGTATTATTTATGTAATATCTTTAATTGCAGCTAAAGAGATTTGTGGGCTGTCACAGCATTGATACATCTAATCATATTTTTTCCCCTTCAGATTGGCTGATGTTAAAAATCAAGTGATATTTGCTGTTCGTCAGGAATATGTCGAGCTTGGAGATCAGCTCCTCTTGCTTCAACCAGGAGACGAAATTGCTATTATCCCCCCCATTAGTGGAGGGTAGTGCTTCTGAGCTGTCTAGGTATGTGAGATTTGTTTTTCTTAACCAGTCTTATAGAGAAGAATTGTATAGATAACTTGTATGTGGTTTGCTGTTGCTGTATTTTCTTTGTAAGTCTGTCTGCACCACGGGTTTATTGATGCAGCAGCCCATTATCGATGCAGACACATTTATAAATACCTACCTACCATCTCTGCATCAACTTTATTGTAAGCATTTTAATTTAGTATCTGTTTGATTTTTTTTTAATAATCAATATTTTTTATTATGATATTGTGGGGTACAGTTAAGGGTTAGGTATACAAATATGCTTCATTCAGGCACCCTTGTTGATAAGAGGTGTCTCCCCAAGTTTGATATGTTTGTATATTTAGCATGGTTTATTCAGATCTTAGTATTATATATCAGGAACCGTGCTAGACAGTGGAATATTAGTATACATATTTTGCAGGTGGGAAAAGAAATTCAGAGGAATTAAAAAACTCATCTCTGATCTCATAGCTGATAAGTGAAAGAGCTAACATTTGAACTCATAGGACTCTCTGCATCCTTTTTTTCAAATGTGCTTACTAATTCTAGATAATAGCTCTTCTGTGCACAGAGAAATGTAGAAAAAGTGCACATCTAGATAGTCAAAAGATAACTATGCCTGTGATGAAAGCCTATCACTGTCCATGTATAAAGAAACTGTTTTATAGTCATAGCTTTGTTGGAGGAGGCACTGTAACCATGCCACCTTTTCATCTTTCCAAGCAACTTAGTTCATATTTGAGTAGGATAATGTGCATGGTCATTTTTCTGTGTAGCCTGGAGAGATCATGCTTATGTACAGACAGAAGGAGGCATAATTTATTGTCAACTAAAGAATAAATAATGTAGAAATTAGCAGTCATTTTGAATCCAAATTTCTTGTTAGTTAGGAATGAAAGAAAACTTTCTTAATTTGATGGGATTTTTACCCCGAATCAAGAGGAAATAAAATACTTAATGGTAAAAACTTGGTTCCATGAGAGAAAGAAACAAGCTAAGGATGCCTTTTTTTATTTTCACCCATTTTCTCCCACCATCCTTGAGGATTATGCCATAAAAAAAGAAGGAGGAGGGGGAGGAGGAGGAGGAGGAGGAGGAGGAGGAGGAGGAAGAAGAAGAAGAAGAATGTGCAAGGACACTTTTCATTGTAGTCTGGAGAGATCATGCTTATGTGCAGAAGAATGAGGCATAATTTATTATGAACTAAAGAATAGATAATGTAGAATTAGCAGTCATCGTCAATCAAAATCTCTTGTAAGTTAGGAAAGAAAGAAACCTTTTTTAATTTCACAGGATTTTTAACCCCAAATCAAGAGTAAATATTATACTTAATGGTAAAAACTTGGTTCCATTAAAGAAAGAAACAAGCCAAGGATGACTTTTTATTTTTTCACCCATTTCCCCCCACCATCCTTGAGGGTTATGCCATAAAAGAAGAAGGAGGAGGAGGAGGAGGGAAAGGAGAAGGAGGAGGAGGAGCAGAAGAATGTGCAAAGATATTTTTCTATGTAGTCTGGGGAGATCATGCTTATGTGCTGACAGAATGAGGTATAATATGTTGTCAACCAATGAATAAATAATGTAAAATTAGCAGTCATCTTAAATCAACAACTCTTGTAAGTTTGGAATGAAAGAAAACTTTTTTAATTTGACAGAATTTTTACCCCAAATCAAGAGTAAATATCATAGTTAATAGTAAAAACTGGTTCCAGTAGAGAAAGAAACAAGCCATGGATGCCTTTTTATTATTTTACCCATATTGTCCCACCATCCGTGAGGGTAATCCCACAAAAGAAGAAGAAAGAGGAGGAGGAGGACGACGACAAGAATGTGCAAAGACATTTTCATGTGTAGTCTGGAGAGATTATGCTTATGTGCAGACAGAATGAGCCATAATTTATTATCAACTAAAGGAGGAGGAGGAGGAGGAGGAGAATGTGCAAGGACATTTTCCTATGCAGTCTGGAGAGATTATGCTTATGTGCAGACAGAATGAGAAATAATTTGTTATCAACTAGAGGAGGCGGAGAAGGAGGAAGAGGATGAGAATGTGCACGGACATTTTCCTATGTAGTCTGGAGAGATCATGCTTATGTGCAGACAGAGTGAGGCATAATACATTATCAACTAAAAAATATAATATAGAAATTACCAGTCATCTTGAATCAAAAACTCTTGTAAGTTAGAAATGAAAGAAACCTTACTTAATTTGACAGTATTTTTACCCCCAAACAAGAGTAAGTATCATATTAATGGTAAAACTTGGTTCCATTAGAGAAAGAAACAAGGCAAGGATGCATTTTTATTTTTTCACCATTTTCCCCCACCATCCTTGAGGGTTATCCCACAAAAGAAGAAAGAGGAGGAGGAGGAGGAGGAGGAGGCGGAGGAGGAGGAGGAAAATGTGCAATGACATTTTCCTGTGCAGTCTGGAGAGATCATGCTTATGTGTGCACAGAGTGAGTCATAATATATTTTCAATTAAAGAATAAATACTATAGAAATTAGCAGTCATCTTGAATCAAAAACTCTTGTAAGTTAGGAATGAAAGATACCCCTCTTAATTTGACAGTATTTTTACACCAAATCAAGACTAAGTATCAAACTTAATGGTAAAAACTTGGTTCCATTAGAGAAAGAAACAAGCCAAGGATGCCCTTTTATTTTTTCTCCCATTTTACTCCACCATTCTTGAGGCTTATGCCACAAAAGAAGAAAAAAGAGGAGGAGGAGGAAGAGGAGGAGGAGTAGAATGTGCAACGACATCTTCCTGTGTATTCTGTAGAGATCATGCTTATGTGCAGACAGAATGAGGCATAATTTATTGTCAACTAGAGGAGGAGGAGGAGGAGGAGGAGAATGTGCAAGGACATTTTCCTGTGTAGTATGGAGCAATCATGCTTATGTGCAGACAGAATGAGGTATAATATGTTGTCAACTAAGAATAAATAATGTAAAAATTAGCAATCATCTTAAATCAACAACTCTTGTAAATTAGGAATGAAAGAAAACATTCTTAAGTTGACAGAATTTTTCCCAAATTAAGAGTAAGTATCATATTTAATGATAAAAACTTGGATCCAGTAGAGAAAGAAACAAGCCAAGGATGCTTTTTTATTTTTTCACCCATTTTGCCACACCATTCTTGAGGGTTATCTCACAATGAGTAAGAAAGAGGAGGTTGAGGAGGAGGAGAATGTGCAAGGACATTATCCTGTGTAGTCTGGAGAGATCGTGCTTATGTGCAGACAGAATGAGGTAAAATATCTTGTCAACTAAGGAATAAATAGTGTAAATATTAGCAGTCATCTTATTCGAACAACCCTTGGAAGTTAGGAATGAAAGGAAACTTTCTTAATTTGACAGGATTTTTACCAAAAATCAAAAGTAACATACTTAATGGAACACCTTGGTTCCAGTAGAGAAAGAAACAAGCCAAGGAAGCCTTTTTATTTTTTCACCTATTTTCGCCCACCATCTTTGAGGCTTATGCCACAAGATAAGAAGAAGAAAGAGGAGGATGAGGAGGAGGAGGGAGAGGAGGAAGAGAAGGAGGAGAAGGAGAAGGTGGAGAATGTGCAAGGACATTTTCCTGTGTAGTCTGGAGAGATCATGCTATGTGCAGACCCAATGAGGCATAATTTATTATCAACCTAAGAAGAAGAGGAGGAGGAGGAGGAGGAGAATGTGCAAGGACATTTTCCTGTGTCGTCTGGACAGATCATGCTTATGTGCAGACAGAGCGGGGCATAATATATTATCAATTAGAGAAAAAATAATGTAGAAATTACCAGAGATCTTGAATCAAAAACTCTTGTAAGATAGGAATGAAAGAAACTTTACTTAATTTGACAGATTTTTGACACCAAATCAAAGTAAGTATCATAGTTAATGGTAGTAACTTGGCTGCTTTAGAGATAGAAACAAGCCAAGGATGCCTTTTTATTTTTTCACCCATTTTACCCCACTCTCTGTGAGGATTATCCCACAAAGGAAGAAGAAAGAGGAGGAGGAGGAGGACGAAGAGGAGGAGTAGAATGTGCTATGACATTTTCCTGTGTGTTTTGGAGAGATCATGCTTATGTGCAGACAGAATGAGGCATAATTTTTTTATCAACTAAAGAAGAAGGTGATGGAGGAGGAGGAGGAGAATATACAAGGTCATTTTCCTGTGTAGTATGACGAGGTCATCCTTATTTGCAGACAGAGTGAGGCATAATACATTATCAATTAAAGAATAAATAATGTAGGAATTAGCAGTCATCTTGAATCAAAAACTCTTATAAGTTTAAAATGAAAGAAACCTTACTTAATTTGACAGTATTTTTAACCCAAATCTAGAGTAAGTATCATACTTAATGGTAAAGCTTGGTTCCATTAGAGAAACAAGGCAAGGAGGCCTTTTTATTTTTTCACCGTTTTTTCCCACCATCCTTGAGGGTTATCCAACAAAAGAAGAAGAAAGAGGAGGAGGGGAGGAGGAGGAGGAGGGAGGAAGAGGAGGAGGAGAATGTGCAATTTTCCTGTATAGTCTTGAAGGATCATGCTTATGTGCAGACAGAACGGGCATAATTTATTATCAACTTAAGAAGAAAGAGGACGAGGAGAAGGAGGAGGAGGAGAATGTGCAACGACATTTTCCTATGTAGTCTGGAGAGATCATGGTTATGTGCAGACAGGGTGAGGCATAATACATTATCAATTAAAAAGGGAATAAATAATGTAGAAATTAGCAGTCATCTTGAATAAAAAACTCTTGTAAGTTAGGAATGAAAGATACTTAATTTCACAGATTTAACACCAAATCAAGAGTAAGAATTATAGTTAATGGTAATAACATGGTTCCATTAGAGATAGAAACAAGCCAGGATGCCTTCCCCCCCTTTTTACCTCACCATCTCTGAGGATTATCCCGCAAAGGAAGAAGAAAGAGGAGGAGGAGGAGGAGGAGGAGGAGAAAGATGAAGAGGAGGAGGAGTAGAAGGCGCTACGACATTTTCCTGAGTGTTCTGGCGAGATCATGGTTCTGTGTAGATAGAATGAGGCATAATTTTTCATAAACTAAAGAGGAAGGGCACGGAGGAGAAGGTGGAGGAGGTGGAGGAGGAGGAGGAGTAGGAGGAGAAGGAGGAGAATGTGCAAGGACATTTTCCCATGTATTCTGGAGAGATCATGCTTATGTGCACACAGAATGAGAAATAATTTGTTATCAACTAATACAGGAGGCAGAGGAGTCGGAGGAGGAGGTGGAGTAGAACGTGCAAGACATTTTCCTGTGTATTGTGGAGATATCTTCTTTATGTGTAGACACAACGAGTCATAATTTATTATCAACTTTAGAAGGAGAAAGCGGAGGAGGAGGAGGAGGAGGCGGATGAGTAGGAGAATGTACAAGGACATTTTCCTGAGTAATCTGGAGAGATCATGCTTATATGGCAGACAGAGTGACGCAGAATACATTATCAATTAAAGAATAAATAATGTGGAAATCAGCAGTCATTTTGAATCGAGCACTCTTGTAAGTTAGAATGAAAGAAACTTTTCTTAATTTGATAAATTTTGACACCAAATCAAGAGTAAGTATCATAATTATTGGTAATAACTTGCTTCCATTAGAAATAGAAAGAAGCCACGGATGCCTTTTTATTGTTTCACCCAATTTTCCCCACCCTCTGTGAGGATTATCCCACAAAAGAAGAGAAAAGAGGAAGAAGAGAAGGAGGAGGAGGAAGGAGGAGGAGGAGGAAAAAGTGGAGGAGGAGTGGAATGTGTTGTAAGTTTTCCTCTGGATTCTGGAGAGATCATGTTCATGTGCACATAGAATGAGGCATAATTTTTTATTAACTAAAGAAAAAGGACGCTGAGGAGGAGGTGGTGAGGAGGAGGAGGAGGAGGATGAGGAGAATGTGCAAGGACATTTTCCTGTGTAGTCTCGAGAGATCATGCTTATGTGCAGACATTGTGAGGCAGCATACATTATCAATTATACAATATATAATGTAAAAATTAGCATTCATCTTGAATCAAAATCTCTTGTAAGTTAGGCATGAAAGAAACTTTACTTAATTTGACAGATTTTGACACGAAATCAATAAGTATCATAGTTCATGGTCGTACCTTGGTTGCATTAGAAATAGATAAAAGCCAAGGATGCCTTTCTTTTCTCACCCACTTTACCCCACCATCGCTGAGGATTATCCCACAGAAAGAAGAAGAAAGGAGGAGGAGGAGGAGGACGAAGAGGAGGAGGAGTAGAATGTGCTATGACATTTTCCTGTGTATTCTGGAGAGATCATGCTTATGTGCAGACCAAATGAGGCATAATATTTTGTCAACTCAAGAAAAAACAGGTGGAGGAGGAAGACGAGGTAGAGGAGGAAGAGGAGGAGGAGTAGAATGTGCTATGACATTTTCTTGTGTATTTCGGAGAGATCATGCTTATGTGCAGACCAAATGAGGCATAACATTTTATCAACTCAAGAAGAAACAGGTGGAGGAGGAGGAGGAGAACGTAGAGGAGGAAGAGGAGGTGGACATGGAGGAGGAGCAGGAAGTGGAGGAGGAGGATGTACAAGGACACTTTCCAGTGTATTATGGAGAGATCATGCTTTTGCGCAGACAGAATGAGGAATAATTTATTATCAAATTAAGAAGAAGAAGAAAGAGAAGGAGGAGAAGGAGGAGGAGACGGAGCAGGAGGAGGAGGAGTTGGAGGAGGAGGAGGAGGAGGAGGATTAGAATGTGCAAGGATATTTTCCTGTTTATTCTGGAGAGATCATGCTTATGTGCATACAGAATGAGGTATAAATTATTCTCAACTAAAGAAGAAGAAAGAAGAGGAGGAGGAGGCAGTGCGGGATGACGAATAGGTCGAGGAAGAGGAGGAGGAGGAGAATGTGCAAGGACATTTTCCGGTGTGTTCTGGAGAGATCATGCTTAAGTGCAGACAGAGTGACGCTTAATACAGTATCAATTAAAAAATTATGTTGAAATTAGCAGTCATCTTGAATCAAAAAGTCTAGCCAGTTAGGAATGAAAGAAACTTTACTTAATTTGACAAATTTTGACACCAAATCAAGTATAAGTATCATAGTTAATGGTGATAATTGGTTCCATTAGAGACAGAAACAAGCCACGAATGCCTTTTTATTTTTCACCCAATTTACCCCCCCATCTCTTTGGATTATCCCACAAAAGAAGAGGAAAGAGGAAGAGGAGGAGGAGGAGAAGGAGGAGGAGGAGGGGGAGGAGGAAAAGAAGTGGAAGAGGAGTAGAATGTGCTACGAGATTTTCCTAAGTATTGTGGAGAGATCATGTTTATGTACGGATAGAATGAGGCATAATTTTTCATCAACTAAAGAAGAAGGATGTGGAGGAGGAGGTGATGGAGGAGGAGGTGGAGGAGGACAAGGCGGAGGAGGAGGAGAATGTGCAAGGGCATTTTCCAGTGTAGTCTGGAAAGATCATGCTTATGTGCAGACAGAATGAGGAATAATTTGTTACCAAGTAAAGGAGGCAGCAGAGCCGGCGGTGGAGGAGGAGGCGGAGAAGGTGGAGGAGGAGGAGGAGTCGGAGGAGGAGGATGAGGAGGAGGAGGCGGAGGAGGAGGAGGAGGAGGTGGCGGAGGAGGTGGCGGAGGAGGAGGAGGCGGAGGAGGTGGAGGAGAATGTACAAGGACATTTTCCTGATTATTCTGCAGTGATCAGGCTTATGTGCAGACAGATTGAGGCATAATTTATCATGAACTGAAGAAGAAGAAAGAGAAGGAGGAGGAGGAGGAGGCGAAGCAGGATGACGAGTAGTTGGATGAGGAGGATGAGGAGGAGGAGAGAATGTGCAAGGACATTTTCCCATGTAGTCTGGAGAGATCATGCTTATGTGCACACAGAATGAGAAATAATTTGTTATCAACTAATGCAGGAGGCGGAGGAGACGGAGGAGGAGGTGGAGTAGAACGTGCAAGACATTTTCCTGTGTATTCTGGAGATATCTTCCTTATGTGTAGACACAACGAGTCATAATTTATTATCAACTTTAGAAGGAGAAAGAGGAGGAGGAGGAGGAGGAGGAGGCGGATGAGTAGGAGAATGTACAAGGACATATTCCTGAGTATTCTGGAGAGATCATGCTTATATGCAGACAGAGCGACGCAGAATACATTATCATTTAAAGAATAAATAATGTGGAAATTAGCAGTCATTTTGAATCAAGCACTCTTGTAAGTTAGGAATGAAAGAAACTTTTCTTAATTTGATAAATTTTGACACCAAATCAAGAGTAAGTATCATAATTATTGGTAATAACTTGGTTCCATTAGAAATAGAAGGAAGCCACGGATGCTTATTTTTTTTCACCCAATTTCCCCCACCCTCTGTGAGGATTATCCCACAAAAGAAGAGGAAGAGGAAGAAGAGAACGAGGAGGAGGGACGAGGAGGAGGAGGAGGGGAGGAGGAGAAAAAAGTGGAGGAGGAGTAGAATGTGCTGGGACATTTTCCTCTGGATTCTGGAGACATCATGTTTAGGTGCAGATAGAATGCGGCATAATTTTTTATCCACTAAAGAAGAAGGACGTTAGGAGGAGGGGGGAGGAGGAGGAGGGAGGAGGAGGGGAGGTGGAGGAGGAGGAGGTGGAGGAGGTGGAGGAGGAGGTGGAGGGAAGAGGAGGAGGAGGTGGAAGAGGAGAATGTGCAAGGACATTTTCCTGTTTAGTGTCAAGAGACCATGCTTATGTGCAGAAAGAATGAGGTATAATTTATTATCAAATTAAGAAGAAGAAGAAAGAGAAGGAGGAGGATGAGGAGGAGCCTGAGCAGGAGGAGGAGGAGTTGGAGGAAGAGGAGGGGGAGGATGAGAATGTGCAAGGACATTTTCCTATGCAATCTGGAGAGATCATGGTTATGTGCAGATAGAATGAGAAACAATTTGTTATGAACTAAAGGAGGAGGAGGTGGAAGAGGGAGGAGGAGGGGAGAATGTGCTAGAATATTTTCCTGTGTAGTATGGAGTGATCATGCTTATGTGCAGACAGAATGAGGAATAATTTGTTATCAACTAAAGGAGGCGGAGGAGGTGGGGAGGAGGCGGAGGAGGCGGAGGAGGAGGTGTAGGAGATTGTGCAAGGATAATTTCCTGTGTATTCTGGAGAGATCATGCTTATGTGCATACAGAATGAGGCATAAATTATTCTCAACTGAAGAAGAAGAAAGAAGAGGAGGAGGAGGAGGAGGCGGTGCAGGATGACGAATAGGTCGAGGAGGAGGAGGAGGAGGAAGAATGTGCAAGGACACTTTCCTCTGTGGTGTGGAGGGATCATGCTTATGTGTAGACAGAATGAGAAATAATTTGTCAACAACTAAAGGAGGAGGCGTAGCAGTCGGAGGAGGAGGAGGAGGAGAGGAGGAAAAAGAGAATGTGCAAGGACATTTTTCTGTATATTCTGGAGAGATCATGCTTATGTGCTGACAGAGTAACGCTTAATACAGTATGAATTAAAAAATTATGTAGAAATTAGCAGTCATCTTGATGAAAAACTCTAGCAAGTTAGGAATGAAAGAAACTTTACTTAATTTGATAAATTTTGACACCAAATCAAGTATAAGTATCATAGTTAATGGTAATAACATGGTTCCATTAGAGATAGAACAAGCCACGGATGCCTTTTTATTTTTTCACCCAATTTACCCCCCCATCTTTGAGGATTATCCCACAAAAGAAGAGGAAGAGGAGGAGGAGGAGGAGGAGGAGGAGGAGGAAACGACGTGGAAGAGGAGTAGAATGTGGTACGAGATTTTCCCTTTGGTATTTGGAGAGATCATTTTTTTTTTTTTTTTTTTTTTTTTTTTTTTTTTTTTTTTTTTTTTTTTTTTTTTTTTTTTTTTTTTTTTTTTTTTTTTTTTTTTTTTTTTTTTTTTTTTTTTTTTTTTTTTTTTTTGGGGGGGGGGGGGGGGGGGGGGGGGGGGGGGGGGGGGGGGGGGGGGGGGGGGGGGGGGGGGGGGGGGGGGGGGGGGGGGGGGGGGGGGGGGGGGGGGGGGGGGGGGGGGGGGGGGGGGGGGGGGGGGGGGGGGGGGGGGGGGGGGGGGGGGGGGGGGGGGGGGGGGGGGGGGGGGGGGGGGGGAGGATAGAGGGGGGAAAAAGAGAGGAGGAGGAGGAGAGTGAGGAAAGTGAGGAAAGCGAGGGAGAATGAGGAAATTTGTTATCAAAAGACACAGGGGGAGAGGATAGGGGGAAAGGGGGGAAGGAGGAGAGGGGGGGGAGAGGAGGGGAAAGTGAGGAGAATCGCAGACAGTAGGAGACGAGAGGAAAAGCGAGAGAGAAGGAGGAGGAGGAGGGGAGAAGCAGGGAATTGGATGAGGATAGGAAGGAGAGATTGAGGAATTTCCATGACTGAGAGAAGAAGGAAGAGAGAAAAGACAAATGCGGGAGGGAGAGAGGAGAGGAGGGGAGAATGTGAAGACATTTTCCTGTATCTGGAGAATCTCTTAGTGAACAAAAGATAATTTTTATCAATTTAGAGGAGGAGAGAGGAGAGGAGGGGAGGGGAGTGAGAATTCGGATTCTGAGATTCTATGTTAGCAACGAGCAAATAATTAAAAGAAAAGTGGAATAGAGATTTAAAGACTTTAGTTGGAAGAAGAATTTGAATTGATAAATTCCCCAATAAGATAATATTAAATTGATATTGTCCATTGAATAGAAGAGACTCTTTTTTTTTTTACCCAACCCCATTAATTATGAAAAGGAAAGAAGAGAGAACGAGAGAAAAGGGGGGGAAAATTTTTAAGAGGAAAAATGGAGGAGGAGGAAGGGGATTTTGGAGGGGGGAAAGAGGGGAGAGAAGGGGTTTTTTTTTAAAAGAAAAAGGAGTTAGGGGGTGGGAGGAGTCAGATGAGGAAAAGAGGTAAATTTTTAAAAGGAGGAGGGGAGGAGGGGGGAGGAGGGGAGGAGGGGAGGAGGAGGAGGTCAAGGAGTTGAGAGGAGGGGAGGAGGTGGAGGAAGAGGAGAGGAGAATGTGAAGGACATTTCCTTTAGGAAAAGGACCTGCTTAGTGCAGAAAGATGAGGTAAAATTAAAATTAAGAAGAAAGAAAAGAAGAGGAGGGGGAGGAGGGAGGAGAGGAGGAGGGGGAGGGGGAAAGAGGAGGGGAGAGAGAATGTGCAAGGAATTTTCCATGAATCTGGGGAATCATGGTTATTGAGATAGAATGAGAAAATTAGAAATAGGAAGGAAGGGGAGGTGGAGGAGGAGGGGAGGAGGAGGAGGAGGGGGAGAATGTGCTAAAATTTTCCTGTGTAGTATGGATGATCATGCTTATGTGGCAGAAGGGGGAATAATTTTTTAACAAAGGAGGCGGAGGGGGGTGGAGGAGGGGGAAGGAGGGAGGAGGAGGTGTAGGAATTGTGCAAGGATAATTTCCTGTGTATTCCGGAGAGATCATGCTTATGTGCATACAGAATGAGGATAAATTATTCTCAATGAAGAGAAGAAAGAAGAGGGAGGAGGAGGGGAGGCGTGCAGGATGACGAATAGGTCGAGGAGGAGGAGGAGGAGGAGGAGAGAGAAAGTGCAAGGACACTTTCCTCTGTGGTGTGGAGGGATCATGTTTATGTGCAGATAGAATGAGGCATAATTTTTTATCAAATAAAGAAGGACGCTGAGGAGGAGGAGGAGGAGGAGGAGGAAGAGAATGTGCAAGGACATTTTTCTGTGTATTCTGGAGAGATCATGCTTATGTGCAGACAGAGTGACGCATAATACATTATCAATTAAAAAATAAATAAGCTGGGCTCGGTGGCTCAGCCTGTAATCCCGCGCCTTTGGGAGGCTGAGGTGAGTGGATTGCCTGAGCCCGCGGGTTCGAGACCCGCCTGGGCAGCGAGACCTCATCTCTACAATAAATCAAAAAATCAGCCGGGCGGGGTTTAGCGCATGCCTGTAATTCCCGGGTACTCGGAAGGCGGAGGCGGAAGGATCGCCGGAGCCCAGCAGGCGAGGCTGCGGTGGCCGGAAGCGGCCACTGCACTCCAGTCTGGGCGACAGAGTGAGACTCCAACTCAAAAAAATTAATTAATTAATTAATTAAAAAATAAAATAAAATAAATAATGTTGAAATTAGCAGTCATCTTCAATCAAAAACTCTAGCCAGTTAGGAATGAAAGAAACTTTACTTAATTGGACAAATTTTGACACCAAATCAAGTGTAAGTATCATAGTTAATTGCAATAACTTGGTTCCATTAGAGATAGAAACAAGCCATGGGTGTATTTTATTTTGTCACCCAATTTACCTCACCATCTCTGAGTATTATCCCACAAAAGAAGAGTAAATAGGAAGAATAGGAGGAGGAGGAGAAGGACGAGGAGGAGGAGGAGGAAACAAGTGGAGGAGGAGTAGAATGTGCTGTGACATTTTCCTGTGTATTCTGGAGAGATCATGTTTATGTGCAGATAGAGTGAGGCATAATTTTTTATCAACTAAAGAAGAATGATGCTGAGGAGGAGGTGGAGGAGGAGGAGGAGGAGGAGGAGGGAAGGAGAATGTGCAAAGACATTTTCCTGTGTAGTCTCGAGAGATCATGCTTATGTGCAGACATTGTGAGGCAGAATACATTATTAATTAAAGAATATATAATGTAAAATTTAGCATTCATCTTGAATCAAAATCTCTTGTAAGTTAGGAATTAAAGGAACTTTACTTAATTTGACAGTATTATTACACTAAATCAAGAGTAAGTATCATACTGAATGGTAAAAATTTGGGTCTATTAGAAAAAGAAATAAGCCAAGGGTGCCTTTTTCTTTTTTAATTCATATTGCCCCACTATCCTTGAGGGTAATTCCACAAAAGAAGAAGAAAGAAGAGGAGGAGGAGGAGGAGGAGTGGAATGTGCAAGGACATTTTCCTGTTTTTGTGGATGGATCATGCTTATGTGCACACAGAATGAGGTATAATTTGTTATCAACCTAAGAAGAAGAAGAAAGAGGAGGAGGAGGAGGAGGAGAATGTGCAACGACATTTTCCTGTGTAGTCTCGAGAGATCATGCTTATGTGCAGACATTTTGAGGGAGAATACATTATTAATTAAAGAATATTTAATGTAAAATTTGCATTCATCTTGATCAAAATCTCTTGTAAATTAGGAATTAAAGGAACTTTACTTAATTTGACAGTTTTTTACATAAATCAAGAGTAAGTATCATACTGAATGGTAAAAATTTGGGTCCATTAGAAAAAGAAATAAGCCAAGGGTGCCTTTTTCTTTTTTAATTTATATTGCCCCACTATCCTTGAGGGTAATTCCACAAAAGAAGAAGAAAGAAGAGGAGGAGGAGGAGGAGGAGTGGAATGTGCAAAAGGGCATTTTCCTGTTTTTTGGGTGGATTGCTTATGTGCACACAGAATGAGGTATAATTTGTTATCAACCTAAGAAGAAGAAGAAAGAGGAGGAGGAGGAGGAGGAGAATGTGCAACGACATTTTCCTATGTAGTCTGGAGAGATCATGCTTATGTGCAGACAGAGTGAGGCATAATACATTATCAATTAAAGAATAAATAATGTGGAAATTAGCAGTCATTTTGAATAAAAAACTCTTGTAAGTTAGGAATGAAAGAAACTTAATTTGTCAGATTTTGACACCAATCAAGAATAAGTATCGTAGTTAATGGTAATATCTTGGTTCCATCAGAGATAGACGCAAGAGCCTAGGATGCCTTTTATTTTGTCACCCATTTTACCCCACCATGTCTGAGGATTTTCCCACAAAAGAAGAAGAAAGTGGAGGAGGAGGAGGAAGAAGAGGAGGAGAAGTAGAATGTGCTACGACATTTTCCTGTGTATTCTAGAGAGATCATGCTCATGTGCAGAAAGAATGATGTACAGTTTTTTATCCACTAAAGAAGAAGGAGGTGGAGGAGGAAGAGGAACTAGAGGAGGATGAGGTTGTGGAGGATGAGGAGGAGGACGAGGAGGAGGAGGATAATGTGCAAGGACATTTTCCTGTGTAGTATGAAGATATCATGCTTATGTGCAGACAGAGTGAGTCATAATACATTATCAACTAAAGAATAAATAATGTAGGAATTAGTAGTCATCTTGAATCAAAATCTCTTATAAGTTAAAAATGAAAGAAACTGTACTTAATTTGACAGTATTTTAACCCCAAATCTAATATAAGTAAAAACTTAATGGTAAAACTTGGTTCCATTAGAGAAAGAAACAAAGGAAGGATGCCTTTATATTTTTTACCATTTTCAACCGTCATCCTTGACTGTCATCCCACAAAAGAAGAAAAAGAGGAAGAGGAGGAGGGGGAGGAAGAATAAGAGAAGAAGGAGGAGTAGAATGTGCTACAACATTTTCCTGTGTATTCTGGAGAGATCATGCTTATGTGCAGACAGAATGAGGCATAATTTTTTATCAACTAAAGAAGAAGAAGGTAGAGGAGGAGGAGTTGGAGGAGGACTAGGAGGTGGAGAAGGAGGAGGAGGAGTAGAAGAAGATTGTGCAAGGACATTTTCCTGTGTAGTATGGAGGGATCATGCTTATGTGCAGACACAGTGAGGCATAATACATTATCAAAGAATAAATAATGTAGGAATTAGCAGTCATCTTGAATCAAAAAATCTTGTAAGTTAAAAATGAAAGAAACCTCACTTAATTTGACAGTATTTTCCCCCAGATCTAGAGTAAGTATCATTCTTAATGGTAAAACTTCATTCCATTAGAGAAAGAAACAAGACAAGGATGCCTTTATTTTTTCACCCTTTCCCCCACCATCCTGGTGGGGTTATGCCACAAAACAAGAAGAAGAAGGGGGTGGAGGAAAACGAGGAGAAGGAGAAATAGATTGTGCAGTGAAATTTTCTTTGTATTCTGGAAAGATCATGCTTATGTGCGAACACAATGAGGCATAATTTATTATCAACTAAAGAGTAAATAATGCAGAAATTAGCAGTCATCTTGAATCAAAAACTCTTGTAAGTTAGTAACAAAAGAAATCTTTCTTAATTTGACAGGATTTTTACCCCAAATCAAGAGTAAATATCATACTTAATGGTACAATCTTGGTTCCATTAGAGAAAGATACAAGCTAAGGATGCCTTTTTATTTTTTCACCCATTTTCCCCCAGCATCCTTGAGGGTTATTCCACAAAAGAAGGAGGAAGAGGAGGAGGAGAATGTGCAAGGACATTTTCTATGTAATCTCGAGAGATCATGCTTATGTGTAGACAGAATGGGGCATAATTTATTATCAACTAAAGAGTAAATAATATAGAAATTAGTAATCATCTTGAGTGAAGTACTCTTGTAAGTTAGGAATGAAAGAATGCTTTCTTAATTTGATAGGATTGTAATCCAAATCAAGAGTAAATATCGTGCTTAATGGTAAAATCTTGGTTCCATTAGAGAAAGAAACATGCCAATGCTGCCTTTTTTTTTCACCCATTTCCCCCCACCATCCTTGAGTGATATGCCACAACACAAGAAGAAGAAGGAGGAGGAGGAGGCAGAGGAGGAGTAGCCGGAGGAGGAGAATATGCAAGGACATTTTCCTGTGTAGTCTGGAGAGACCATGCTTATGTGCAGACAGAATGAGGCATAATTTTTTATCAAGTAAAGAATAAATAATGTAGAATTTAGCAGTCATCTTGAGTCAAAAACTCTTGTAAGGTAGGAATGAAGGAAACTTTTTTTTATATTAAACATATTTTTTATTTTAAAATTGTAGTGTACAGTTAAGGGTTAGGTTTACAAATGTGCATCGTTCAGGCATCCTTGTTGATAATGGGTGTCTCCCTGTCCCCAGACAGATATTGAGTATCATTAGTCCCACCTTCCTTCCCCTCCCTACCCCCCCATAGTTTCCCACCACTGTCAGTCCTCTTCCTATAGTATTATGACAGATGTTCCAGGTTCACTACTTGAGTGAGAACATATGATACTCCGATCTTTGTTTCTGTGAGAGATTACTCAGTATTATAGACTCTAGTTCCTTCCAGGTTGCTGTGAAATTCATGGTTTTGTCTTTTTTATGGCTGCATAGTATTCCTTAGTGTATATGTACCACATTTTAAAAATCCAGTCCACTTTTGATGGACAGCGTGGTTGGTTCCAGGTCCTTGCTATTGTGATCAATGCTGCGATAAACATATGTGTGCAGGTATCTTTTTGTTAGAGTGATTTGAGTTCTTCAGGGTATATTCCTGAAGGGGGATTACAGGGTCATATGGGAGGTCGATATTTAGAGCTTTTAGGAATTGCCACACATTGCTTTTCATAGAGGTTGCACTAGTTTACACTCCCACCAACAGGGTAGAAGTGTTCCCTTTTCACCACATCCTCTCCAGCATCTGTTATTTTTTGAGTTATTGGTAATTGCCATTCTGACTGGAGTTAGGTGGTATCTCAGTGTAGTTTTGATTTGCATCTCCTTGATGATTGGTGAGGCTGAACAGTTCTTCATGTGTCTGTTGGCTGCTCAGATGTCTTCCTTTGAGAAGTGTGTGTTCATATCTTTTGCCCACTTTGTAATGGGGTTGTTTGTTTTTTTCTTTTCAGCACGTTTGAGTTCCTTGTAGATCCAAGACGTTAGGCCTTTGTCAGACCTGGAGTTGGCAAATATATTTTCCCAGTCTGTGGGCTGTCTCCCTGCTCTCTTGATGGTTTCTTTGGCTTTGCAGAAACTTGTCAGTTTAATGAGGTCCCACTTGTCTATCTTCTCTCTTATGGCACGTGCATTTCAGGTATTGCTCAAGGACATTTTTCTGTGTAGTGTGCAGAGATCATGCTTATGTGAAGACAGAATGAGGCATAATTTATTATCAACTAAAGAATAAATAATGTAGAAATTAGCTGTCATCTTGAATCAAAGCTCTTGTAAGTTAGGAATGAAGGAATACTTTCTTAATTTGACAGGATTTTTACCCCAAATCAAGAGTAAATATCATTCTTAATGGTAAAAACTTGGTTCCATTAGAGAAAGAAACAAGCCAAGGATGCCTTTTTATCTTTTTTACCAAGTTTTTTCCCCACCATCCTTGAGGGTTATGCCACAAAAGAAGGAGGAGGAGAAGGAGTTGAAGGAAGAGGAGGAGGAGGAGGAGGAGGAGAATGTGCAAGGATATTTTTTGTGTAGTCTGGAGAGATCATGCTTATGTGCAGACAGAATGAGGCATACTTTATTATCAACTAAAGAATAAATAATGTAGAAATTAGCAGTCATCTTGAATCAAAAACTCTTCCAAGTTAGGAATGAAAGAAAACTTTCTTAATTTGAC
Organism: Cephalopachus bancanus; assembly: GCA_027257055.1. Lineage (NCBI taxonomy): Eukaryota > Metazoa > Chordata > Mammalia > Primates > Tarsiidae > Cephalopachus > Cephalopachus bancanus. The sequence continues at coordinate 2,639,439 of JAPVLO010000121.1, read as the reverse complement.
AGGATTTTAACCCGAAATCAGGAAATATCATACTTAATGATAAAAACTTGGTTCCATTAGAGAAAGAAACAAGCCAAGGATGCTGTTTTATTTTTTCACCCATTTTTCCTCACCATCCTTGAGGGTTATGCCACAAAAGAAGAAGGAGGAGGAGGAGAAGGATGAGGTGGAGGAATATATAAAGCAAATTGACTCACATGTTGCCACTTAATGTTCTTTCTCAGACCTACTATCTGGAAATAATGGAAGAATTCCTTGCTAGATATGTATCTCAATTTTATTTTTTATTTATTTATTTTTTGCATGGAAAAGCAGGATTTATTGAGAGGAAAGAAAAACGTCCACAATTTTAGTTAGAAACTTTGTTCACAATATCACCACTATGATTTCAGGAGGTTCTAAAATGCTAAGAGTTGGGAATTTATTCAGAAAACTATAGGCTTCCATTAAGGTAGTGCTTGTGACAATTACTGCTGTTCTTTGGAAGGATTCAAAATATTACTCAAAAGTTTTCTGTGTCTTGAGTGTGCTTGGAAGTATTCGTATTAAGTAAATTTAGAACCTGCCAGTTAAGATTTTAGTAGTCTTGAAGAGTCAGAAGTTGGGGGAACTCAGTATGTTTTGAAGCTCATAGACCATATTGGTTTACCTATGCCTTATTACAAGAAAAAGAGGTGGAAGAAGATTAGGTGGCCAGACTCGGTGGCTCAGCCTGTAATCCTGCGCCTTTGGGAGGCTGAGGTGAGTGGATTGCCTGAGCCCACGGGTTCAAGACCCGCTTGGGCAGGTGAGACCTCATCTCTACAATAAATCAAAAAATTAGCCGGGTGTGGTAGTGTGCGCCTGTAGTTCCAGCAACTTGGAAGGCTGAGGCGGAAGGATCGCTGGAGCCAGCAGGTCGAGGCTGTGGTGGCCGGGAGCGGCCACTGCACTCCAGTCTGGGCGACAGAGTGAGACTCCAACTCAAAAAAAAAAAACAAAAAAGAAGATTAGGTGGCTTGTACAGCAGGTGAAAATTCTGGAATCCAGTGGTATATGAATAATTGTGATTTTCTTTTCAATAGTTGGAAGGAGATAGGGAAAGTAACTTTGGATTTATTAAGATTTTTTGCTTGGAATTTCAGTACCTTGAGTGGGTCCTTAATTTCTGTGAGCCTTATTTCTCTCATCTTTCAATTCAGATGACACCTCAGAGGAGTTGTAATTATACTTCTCATGGCCTACAAGGCCCTACCTACTGTCTAGCCTCAGTGTGTCCTGTCCTCTCCCTTGTTTGTGGGTTCTGGATCACAGCATGTTCTTTCTTGTCCCCAAGAACCTCTGCATTTGCCATTCCCTCTCTCTGCCTGAGGGCCAGTCCCATTTTTTGTTTCTTTATCTCAGCTTTTAATATTGCCTCTTGAGAGAGACCTTCCTGATTCCCTTATCTCAAGTAGCCTCTTCCCCAGCCCCTGTGCTCTGTCTCAGAACATTTTTTATGTCCATAAGTTATCCTTATTTGTTTTTCTTATTTGTTACTTTGTTTTTCCCTTTCACATACAAGCACCCTGGGGTTAGGAGCCTTGCTTTTATCCCCTAGTTCATATCTAGTGCCTGGCCTTAGTCTCTGGTCCTTACTAAGTATGCAATAATGTTCCTTAGGTGAGTATGGAATGATGTTTAAAGAGGCATGCATGGCAAAGGGCTTTGCATAACACCTGGTAAATAGGTGTGTAGTTGTTTCCTTATTTCCTCAGTTCCTTGCCTGGGCTTCTGTCAGCTTGTGAAAGGAACCCAGTTCCTGTAGAATCACTATCACTTCTGCAAATCTCCTCTTTTTGGATAAAGGTAAAGGCAGTTTTGGGTATGGTGCTTGGTAACATAGTGATCAGAGAGGCTGGGCATATAGATGAAGGTGGCACTATCTCAACTATACCATGATGGGAGATATGAATAACGTTTGCAGAATTTGTAATAAACTGACATACGAGATAGATTACATTCTAGTGATCATGTAATGGTGAATTCCTTTTTATATCATGCCCCATTCATTTGACATATTTATAAATATATTCAGATTTGCTAGCATTTTACACTGGCTTATTTTTATCTTTCAGATCAAATCATGCCTTCTAACACATATAATTTGGTGGGAGGAAGAAAGTAAATTTCTAATCTGAGGAAATTGAGCCCCTTTAAATTATTAGGCCCAGAGAGGCATTGGGATGAAATAGCAGTCATATCTCACTCCCCCTTGAGCTGAGTAAATCTCTCTGAGTAATCTCTTGAAGCCATTTGCCAGGTGGGCTCCAGACTAACTAATGCCACGTAGCTGTGAAATACCATACTCTGGACATCATAACACATGCTCCATAGTTCAACAGCGTATAGTCAATCACTTATCAGTGTTATATCTGTAAACCAATGAGAATTCCTGATGAACAGCTTTGTATCAGTCTGCTCCTTGTTCCCTTTGCCTTTAAAAACCTTGTAGCCAGGCTCGGTGGCTCAGCCTGTAATCCCGCGCCTTTGGGAGGCTGAGGTGAGTGAATTGCCTGAACCCGCGGGTTCGAGACCCGCCTGGGCAGCGAGACCTCATCTCTACAATAAATCAAAAAATCAGCTGGGCGTGGTGGCGCATGCCTGTAATTCCAGCTACTTGGAAGGCTGAGGCAGAAGAATCGCCGGAGCCCAGCAGGCCGAGGCTGCGGTGGCCGGGAGCGGCCACTGCACTCCAGTCTGGGTGACGGAGTGAGACTCCAACTCAAAAACAAAACAAAACAAAACAAAAAATCTTCTTGTAACAAAGGCTGATGGAGCACTCTCCAGGGCAACTTGCAAGTGTCCTGGGCAGCTGTACTCATTTTGGCTTCAGAAACTCTTCAAATTATATGTTGAGGGGGACCAAAAAACCAAAATTATTTATAAAAAATTGTGTGTTCTTGCATGTTTAAACTTTAGTCACCTTCAAAGTACTCTTTGTTTATCAAGATGCCTTTTCCACTGCTCAAAACAGTTTTTGACATTGTCAATTTTGTTGCCTTTTAGTGTTTCTGTCATTTTTTATTTCACCTCTTCCACATCAGCAAAACATTTTCCTTTGAGGAATTCTTTTCATCTGGGGAAAAAAAAAAGTTGCTGAGGGGGCATCGGTAAATAGGGAGGATAGGGATTATGCCCCTTTTGGGGCAAAAATTGCTGAACACTCAGCATGGTGTGGGCAGGTGCATTGTCATGATAGAAGAACCAGTCACCTGTTTCCCGCAACTCAGGACATTTCTTCTGCAAATCATGATGCAACCTTCTCAAAACTTCCAGTTAAGAGCTTTGGTGTTGACTGTTTCAGCTCGAGAAACAAATTTCAAGTGTACTACAAGGGACCTACCCTCCAAAAGATAATTCAGATTTTGGGGGGGGTCTCCCTCATGTTTTGTGCTGCAACCTCTTCCTTTTAGGTCAACATGATGTAGAAAAAAATGTAAATTGAAAATCTGTAAGTTGAGTGTTTCACCCCAGGACTAGGGTTAAGGCTTATTAACATCTTGTTTGTAGGAAAGATATGAATGAAGTTGAAGAGAAATCTAAAGATGTAATAAAATTCACTGCCGAGAAACTTTCAGTAGACGAAGTCTCACAGTTGGTAATTTCTCCTCTCTGTGGTGCAGTATCCCTGTTTGTAGGTGAGTATAATTTTCACAGCATATCTATTGTCTGTGATTGCACAAGACAATAGAAATTAGCAAGTGCTTTTCGTGTTCAGTGTTAATAGACGATTTTAGGATACTGAGCAATAAGCCAAGATTACTCATAGTGGTGGGTAGATAATTTTTTGGTTCTTGTTTTATTTGCATTGGTAACCTTCAAATTAACTTGTATTAAACTGCAAGGCATTTTAAGAAGTAAGATAAAAGTCTGTTAGCAGAGAGGTTTCAATATTTTCCACATATTGAAGGAAAAGTGTACTTGATGATAGTCCTAGAACATAAATATTTTCCTTGTAAGTATCAAAGGCCAAATGTTAGTCAGAAAAGGCATATGACCTAGTTTGTCATATGTGTTTTCAATAAGCTTGCTTCACCAGTATTATTTTATTTCCTTATCACGTTTGTAATAATTTTTGTTTTTCTAATCACGTCTTGCTTTTAGAATATTTCAAGGTAATTTTTAGACAAGTGGTTTTGCTGGTTTACTATTAAAAATTAATTTATTATATTAATGTGCTATTTCTATTATAGGAAAGACCTTATTTTAATAATTTTTTTTTTTTTTGCTTTTTTTAGGGACTACAAGAAATAACTTTGAAGGGAAAAAAGTCATTAGCTTAGAATATGAAGCCTATCTACCCATGGCGGAAAATGAAGTCAGAAAGATTTGTAGTGACATTAGGCAGAAATGGCCAGTCAAACACATAGCAGTGTTCCATAGACTTGGGTATGATTTCCTTTATCAATTTAGAAGTTAAGTATAGTTGTTTTCTGTCTTTGTGCTGCTTTTGGTTCTTGAATCTTTCTTAAAAATTCTATACTACCGCTAGGAAGGTTTGTATGTTATTTCTGGAGAACAGAAGGGATAGTTCTCGGTGCTTTCAGTGACTGCTTGTTGGGTTGTAATATTGGGCAAGCTGATGTTGCCCTTGGTGCTGTAACAAAGTGCACATGTGCCAAGATTTTCAGGTCCTGGGCCTCAGGGCCATTGCTAATGTGTGCTGAAGGCCTTGAGGCCTCTCGAGAGTTGTTTTGTGGTCTGGACTCTGTTCATATGACAGTCTGTTATAGATTATTTTTTATATAAATGCCTTTGAACATCATTAAAGTAGTTTGCTTTTTGTATCACTAAAAAGAGTAGAGTTCTGGACTTTAAAAAGAAACCGACTATTTAGACCTCATCTATCATATTCTATTAGTTATTATTTTGCTATTAATAACTAAATTTATTAATAACCAGTTTTATTAATGATTAATATTATCAGTCCTATTAATTAACACTTATTGCCATTTAGTATTCTAAATTCTTTGTTATACTTGTCAGGTGTTGTAGCTTTGTACCTCTAGGCGTTACTTGGCTTTGTGCCTTGTTTGAGGCAGATGTTTGCTGAGTCAATGAAAGCACTCCTCCATCTTCATGCCCATTAAGTGGTTTAGTGGATAGATGCTGATAAATTAGCCTCAACATCAGTCTCAGCATCTCCTCTGCTGAACATAACTGGGATGAGTTAATGTTTTCTAACTGAATGGGATATTTAAGTAAAGTTAGAGCTACGGCATAGTTCTAAGAATGTGTAACTGGGTTTTTAAAAAATTAAAAAAAAATTTTTTTTATGTGCCTAGCAGATTATTTAACACATAGATTAGGAGGTGGTGGTAATTTTTATTCTTCATCTTGTTAAAGCTTGGTTCCAGTGTCAGAAGCAAGCATAATCATTGCTGTGTCCTCAGCCCACAGGGCTGCGTCTCTTGAAGCTGTGAGCTATGCCATTGATACTTTAAAAGCCAAGGTGCCCATTTGGAAAAGGTAAGTTAAAAAAAAAAAATCTCATTTTGCCACGTGTACCTGATGTTTTCTAGAAATTCTTAAATAAAAGATGGGGAGTAGGAGTGCATACAGAATTTGTGTACATGGGTCTTTAGTGACTATAAAATCTTGTTTTCCTTACCTGTGAAATAGGGCATTTATGTAATATCTCTTTTCCAAGGTTTGTTAAATATGAAATATACATGCCCCAAAGAATGCATCACACCCAGTAGGCCTCAGCAAAAGGTAACAGTAAGAATTTCTAGTCTGGAATATACCAGGGATTTGCATATGAAGTCATTTCCCTCCGATTAGAATTCCTTTGAATTACATGGTTTTTCTATCAGAGAGATAGAATATTGCCTAGTTATCTAGGCAGTGGCTAAAATAGAAATTCTTCAAGGTAAGAGAGCCTTTTCCTAGAGTTCTTGCTTTTTAGGGGGGTAAAAGGGGGGTGAGATATTGCTGTCTCTGAGTAAATGCATTGTGAATGGATTTAAAAACACAAATAGGAAGTTCTGGTTTGTTTTCTGTCAATAATTCAAACTGGTCAATAAGAACAAGTACTTCTCTGGTTAAATAGAACATTCTGAAGGGGTGAAAAAGCCCAACTCTCCAGTTTCTCCCCAGTATAGCAACATTTGCAGTGGGCTTGTTCTGTACTTGTACAAGTGTGTAATTGCATTTCAACATCTAGAATTGCTCACAGCATGGAAGCTGACAGCAAAACTGAGTAATTATGAAAAGCTCAGTAGATCAGAAGATCAGATCAGTACTAGGTCTTTTAAAGTGTGAGTCTCTTCTCCTTCCCAGAGGTCTGTTGCCTCAGTCAGTGGTAGAGATAAAAAGTTGGGAACCTGATCCAAGGCCTGGGAAATTTAGTGACCACATTTTCTGAATAACAATGGAAGCCAGTAGTTATAAGGGAGCACTTTGGGACTAGAGTATAGAATATGTGAAGTAAAACTTCGTGATGAAACTCAGACATATGGTTGCTTTGCTAATAACAAGGCTGCCTCAATTTTGATAGAATAGGATGCATGTCCTGGAGGAAGGAAAGGTTCTAAGCCTTCAAAGATGAGCTTCAAGGCTAGATAGTAGGGGTAGCTTTCTTTACCAAGAAGAAAGAGTGGATTGTCAGCAGACAGAAGGTAGGTGAGAGGGAGACCCAGAAAATAAGGGTAAGGGGCAGGAGTTGGGAATATTCTTTTTTAATGCTTTGAGAACTAGCTGAGCTTTCCATTTGCTTTTCTCTATTCATAGAGGTTGGAGGCGCAGGTGTTCAGAGGACAATTAAATTTGGATTACTTTCCCTACAGAATTGGAATCTGACTAGAGAAGGAAGAGGAGAAAGTAATGCATTCTTCTTCCCCCTCCTTTCCACAAATTATCCAAATTCTTGTCTGGTTCTACTCCTAGTCTGTGCTTTGAGATAATCTGTGATACAGGGAAGGGGGTGGCAGATTTGTCTATTCATCTATCTGTCTGTCTGTCCATCCGTCCTTCTGTCTGTCTAATAGAGTGCAAACTTCACAGAGCAGCTTATACTAGATTGCCCCTAAAGCCTGTTTAAGAACTTCTGCAGGTGGTACTTAATTTAACAGATAGTGGAAATATCCCATCTACCTTTGAAAAAGCATATTTAGAAATATTGAAGTAGATGTTCAATAGTAGATGTTTTTGAAAAGAAAAAAATGTTTAAAACTAAAAACCTTCTATCTTCCCCCTATATAACCTTGTCAGTGATGTCTCTTGTCATGGCCCCAAGTAGAATTAATTGTGTATTTCTTTCTGTGTTGCACTTTGTCACGTTATGGCTCCTTATCTCTCATTTCTGCAATTGGATTGAGAGTCCTTAATTGTAGGGAATTGTCCACATCTCCTCTCAGTGCCTTATACAAATACTGGATTGTTAAAAGGGGAGCAGATTGAACTAGATGGCATATTTGTCTGATTTATTCAAATGTATTTTGTTTTAATTTATTTAAAGTGGTCTATTTTGAATACCTATATTGTTTTGTTTTTTAGGAAATGTATGAAGAGTCATCATCATCTTGGAAAAGAAACAAGGAGTGCTTTTGGACAACTAGCGATTAATCCCATATATTTTTAGAGCACTAACTCTTAAATCTGGTAAGCTTTTATCATTGATCATGTTTTAATTTTTCTTGCCCCAAATTTAAATAGTTTACTGAAGCACAATCTCTTATTTTATACCAGTGGGACAAAATGGAGAAAAGGAAGCAAAATAAATGGGTATGTAGGATAAGGGGTTATTTAGGAACTAGACATAGAGGAAGGATTTTGGAAAGACACAGGATAATTTAAAAGTGAGGAATGATGTCTGTGGTAGAAATTTCCTTCCATGACTAATTTCCAATTGTAACTCAAGTCACATTGAGGCATGAACCCTCCACTGAATTTAACTGCCTCAGGAATGTGCTCCCCCCATCTGCCCCCCAGTCCACAGGTAGGGTTGTTATCAAGAATGCATTGCTGGAATGTTGGCAGAACTGGAAAGTATAAAAAGTCGTTATCAGACTGTCTTGATAGTATGTATTTTCAGAACTTGCATATTTAAAAAAATAAACTAAACCCATGATTTTAAAAGTGTAAAAAGTTTTTTTCTGTTTTTTTAAATTACCTCTAGTATTTCAGAATCTATTCTTACCATAAAACTTTTTGTATTTTATTAGTTAATATTATTGTAGTATACAAATCAGCATAAAATTGTTGAAAAACTAACTAGCAACAAGGTGGTTTGTGTTAAAATGTTAGTTGATGTTTACAATTTTACTCACAACAATTTAAGGAAATTACATTAAGATAAATAATACACGGAAAGTTATATGATTAGTTATTAAAGCATTTTCATAGTTTTCTTTTGGTTGCTTATGTAATATTATCATTAGTGTAGTCATTAATAGCTAAATTTTCTGTAAGATTTTTATACTAAATGTTGAAGCAGTGTTTGATTGGTCAACCTTTGTACTATCTTGATAGACTTGTGTATTTAAGTCCTGTATAGTTTTTTTTTAATTTCCAACTTTATTGAGGTATACTTGACAAATAAAAATTATATATATTTAAGGTATACAAAGTGATGTTTTGATACGCACATACATTGTGAAGTGATAACCATAATCTAGTTAAGTAACATATTTATCACCTCATTATCTCTTTTTATGTGGTAAGAATTCTTAAGATCTACTCTCAGCAAACTTCAAGTAGACACATAGTTCTTAAAGTAATAGAATATTGACATAGTTTGGACAGTTCGCATCATCACAAAATTTGCATTATGCATATTAACAAAAACTACTTATAGACACTAACATTGAAGGTTTTTTTTTCCCCTTGTTTCTGGGACAAATATGGAATCTAGTAATCCTACTTCTTACATTGAGTGAAAACATTTTTTACCTAAGGAACTCATTTATTTAACAAATACTTATTGAACGCCTTTTCCATGCCAGGCACCCTTCCAGTGATCCTTGTATACCAACCTTAAATATTAAATGACATGGGGAAGACTGATCCTGGCTTTGTCTAGGACCTATGGAACAGCCAGATTGACTTTAGGAACTTCCTGGTTACTTGATGCCTGTTCCTTGGCCAGTGCAGAGATTGGCTTGGAAGGATACTGAGAAGGCAGACAAACCCTCTCCCTCTTTCCTTTACTGAGTTAGGGTTGCCTGTCTGATCTTAGCCTTACCCTCCCAATTCAGTGCTGCTTCCTGCCCTCTACCAAGCTTCAGCCTGGCCCCATTGGAGAACAGAGTGTGGTGTTGGACAGAGTTTGTTGAGTTATATCTGAAAGCATGTTATGCTGGGGTTACTGGATCACTGTAGACATTTCTAGGATTTTGTATACATGTTAATTTGATGTTTGTTTATTATGTTATATGTAATGTTAATATGAGGTATATGTGGATGTCAAGATTTTCTATTCAATTTTAAAAAATTAAATTACATTAAATTTTATTTTGTGTCGGAGTCTCACTCTGTCGCCCAGGCTGGAGTGCAGTGGCACGCTGCTCACGGCCACCACAGCCTCGACCTGCTGGGTTTAATCAATCCTTCTGTGGCAACCTTCCAAGTAGCTGGAACTACAAACACATGGCACCATGCCCAGCTACTTTTTGGAATTTATTGTAGAGACAAGGTCTCACCAAGTTGCCCGGGAAGGTCTTGAACCCCCAGGCTCAGGCAATTCTACTCAATTTTTAAAGATCTTTATTGAGGGTAGTTTTGCTATTAAAGAACATAGAGCGTTATTTAAATATATTTTTAAAGAATTATGCCTTCATTAAGTAGGCTCTATTCTAAGTTTGGAACTGAGACTATTGTGCTTTTAAAGTCTTCAATACAGAAAAAGGTGAAGGAGTTAATTTGAGGCATGCTGGAACTGGAATGGGACGGCCTTTAAAGTTTTCAGTGCATTGCACTGACTGAGATATGGTCTTCATTGATCATTGCATTCTTAGGATGGCAGAGTTGGTGGTTGAGATGTTCAGGGGCTAATGTCACTGATGTATAGTCTTTCTCTCTCTCTAATGTGGCTGCTCAAGTAACTAGAAGAGTAGCCTTAAAAAAAAAAATCAGCCTTCAGACATGTAACTGCAAGGTTTTAAGTTTGCTTTGAAGCTGTGGCTTTGTGTGATTGCTAGGTAAGTTCACTCAAGAATGGGAAATATAAATTATTTATATTTTAGGTATTACTGAACAGGTGGCAAAGTGAAAAGAATTTTATCATCTTTGAATGAAAGTAAGAACAGATGTCGAATGAGTGAACTATTTTGTGGATATTTTTGTCCTTGGGATATGATATTTAGAATCTCAAAATACAAGGGGGGAGGGGATCCCCCCAAATTTAATTTATTTCAAAAAATTTTTTGTATTTCTTCTTACATGTTTAAATTTCAGTAACCTTCAAAGTATTCCCCATTTGATGCAATACACATCTTGATGTGCTTTTTCTGCTGCTCAAAACAGATTTGAGCTAATCAATTTTGATGCCTTTTAGTGCTTCTGCTGTTTTTTGTTTCACCTCTTCCACCTCAGCAAAATATTTCCTTTTGAGAACTTTTTCATCCAAGGAAACAAAAAGTCTCTCAGGGCAATATTGGGAGATTAGAGAGGGTGGGGCATAGGAGTCATATTGTTTTTGGTTAGAAACTGCAGAACATTGAGTGCAGTATGGGCAAGTGTGCTCATAAATCACCCATCATGACATGGAAAAACTTGTTGAAAGAATCCCCCCCCCAAAAAACATTCACTGAAGCTGAACCACAGCCTCTCAGAACAATGCTAGCTGGTGGGTACACTGATGCCAGTACGTTCCTAGAACACTTAGTGAGGAAATCTTTACTACAAGGAACCTGCCTTCCAAAAAATAATTTTGTATTGTTTTGTGTGTGTGTGTGGGTGGGGGGGTGTTCTCCCTTGTATTTTTTGAGGAACAGCGGTTAAGAAGTCAATAGTTTGAGTCTTGTTCTCAGATCCCTGAATGAACCTACTGGAAAATTAGAAAATGGGTTCCTGGATATATCTTGGATCCAGCCACTTCTTCCTTACTCTGCTGCCATTTTCAGAGTTCAAGTCTTTGGTCCATTTCTCTTGGATTATTGCCTTGACCTGTTGTTAGTCCCTCTGCTGCCATTCTTCTTTCCATTTAGATCATTTCATACCACTCAGAACCCTCTGATAGCTCGCCACACCCTAAAACCTCAGAGTCCTCACCGTGGCCTGCAGTCCCATGTGATGGGGCCCTGGCCTGCCCCTCACCTTCCATCTTGCTCCAGCCTCCCTCATTTGCTGTGGCTGGTATGTGGCAGGCTTACTCCCACCTTAGGGAGCTCTTACCTGTGCCTTCTAGTTCTCTTGTCACTTTCTTTTAGTCTCTGATTAACTGTTACTTCCTCAGAGAGACTTCCTCTGACTATCCTACTTAAAGCTAGAACCCTGTCTCCTTTGCTTTATATTTTGTTGTGGTATTTAATGCTACTTGATGTACTTCATCATGTAGTTTACTGCCACTTCCAGACTAAACTTCAAGAGCTCAGAGACTTTGTCACTAGAGTGCCTAGCCAGCGCATGAGCTTATCATATGTGCTCAAATATTAGTTGAATGAATACTGCTGTTCGTGGTATTATGTCCTAAACTAAACATTCTTGACAAATGTGTAGTTGTAATGTTTACAGATGTGAACAAGTATCTGGCTAAATGAATGAGTGGGTAGGCACAACTTTTCTCCTTCACTTCCTTCCCCACTGCAATCCTTTGACTTCTTATATAGTTACTGAGCATGTAGTATGTTTTAAAAAAAATCTCTCTTAAGTACAATTTGAGTGATGTAGTTAGGCGGATCATCCAGCAGAGGGTAGTAGAGCCAGAGCTTTAGAAAGAGCAACTGGAGTCTTAGGTTTTATTTTGCATAAAACCAAAAGTTCATTTTAGTAGCCATTTTCTTTAAAGCTGTAGTGGTCCTTCAGTGACAGTTAGGCCCTGATTTTGTGTGAGATGATGTCTGATCTTTAATTGGTATCTTAATTTAAAATATTAAAATGTTAGGACGAGGGGGCAATTTTTAAGCTGTTTGTAGTTTTTTAACAGGTGATGTGAAATAAAATACTTTTTTAAAAAGTGGGTAAATATAAAATTTTCTAATTAACTATATGGGACAAAAGTGTAGATTTAAAACAGGTATTTAGCAACATTTTCTAACCTGCTCTGTGAAAAATAAAAACAAAATAAACAGCTAATGCTCTTTTTCTCTGACATTTTATTTTTAAGAGGTAGGGGTCTCATTATGTTGCTCAGACTGGCTTCAAACTCCATCTGCCTCAGCCTTCTGAGTAGCCTCCTGAGATTACTGCACCCAACTCTCCAAAATTGTACTTTCACGTGAGATATTTTCATGTGAAACATTCAACACACTTACTGGTGGTTGTGCTGCAGTGAGCTGCCCTTACGCGGTTGTTCACCATGATTGAGATGGGCAGGGAGGCATGTGAGAGAGCACCTGATATACAAATGGAAGATGGTGCACACACACACTTTCCACCCAAGCTTTGCATTAATCTGCCATCTGTACAGTGGCGGCAGTCTGTGAGTCCAGTGTATATCTTTATAAATTTAGCATATTTAATATTTAAAATAAAATATCTAAAACCCCCTACTTACTGCTAAAATTAAAAACTATACAGATGATTATGCTTTTGCATGGTACAGCAGTTTTTTTCTTCCCCCTCTCTATTCCAAGTACACATTTTATTTATTTGAAAAAGTAAGTTGTGCTTTAGAGCAGTGGTCTTCAACCTTTTTGGCATCAGGAACCAGTTTTGGGGAAGATAGCTTTTCAATGGAATGGGGGTGGGGGGATGATTTTGGGATGATTCAAGTGCACTGCATTTATTGTGCACTTTATTTCTATTATTATTACATTTTAATATATAATGAACTACAACTCGCCATAATGCAGAATCATTGGAAGCCCTGAATTTGTTTTCCTGCAACTAGATGGTCCCATCTGGGGGTGATGGGAGGCAGTGACACCTGAAGTGTGTTGCTTATGTCCAGTCTACTCTGTTATCTTGTTTTGATTGCTGTCACTGCAGAAAACCCTGCTTCACAAAGATAGGACATTGAAAATGGAAGCAGGCTTTTCAGTGCTTTTGTGGCAATCTCAGGATACTCTACCAGAACAGAAGATTTGGAGATTTGAAGTTGTCTCAAACATATTTTTAGGACCACCATCATTTGTGATCTCAAGCATTGATTCTCTTCTAGCATAGACAAAGTTAATTCACCTGGCTTATTCACAAATGGGGCATGGATCCATTCCTTCTCTGGGGTTTTTTTTGTGGTTGGAAATTAATGTTCAAACTTTTTTGAAAGCTGAGTTAGGTGATCATGCATTAACTAGGAGAAAGAAGGCCCTGACTCCGTCTCTTTAAAAATCTGCTAAAGTTTGAAACATGTCAAAAATCCCAGTGTTCATTCATCACTTCCATAATTCCAGTTTGGCTTTGAATGTAGCTGCTTTATTTGCTGACTTGAACACAGTTGTCTGTCGTTCTCTTCTGAAGTGACAGATTGAGTTCGTTGAGCAGGTTGAATATGTCACACAAGCAAGCAAGTTTTGCGACCCATTCTGTGTCACTGAAACATGCTGCCAGTGGTGACTGTTGTTCTAAAAGAAATCTCTGGAGTGACTCTTGTAACTTAAAAACTCTGGCCAGTGATCTACCTTTAGAAAGTCATCTCACTTCTGTGTATGAGAGAAGATGTGTGTGTTCTGCATCTATCTCCTCACAAAGCTGTACAGACAGATGTGGACTAAGGGCATATACTTTAATGTGGTTGATAATTTTAATCACGTCCTGCAAAATGTTAAATTCAGGTGACATTTCTGGCTAGCTGGCATTCCTCTATGTATGACACAGTGTGTAGACTCACATTCAGAAGCGACCTCTTCTGAATGTGAAACCAGAAAGCTGTCCAGTCATGGCAGCCACTATGTCCTTGCATATACCGACACAAAATGACAGTTCAGTTTTCCAGATATGTAATTATTCAAAGGCTTGAATAGTTCCGCAGCTATAGTATTGATTGGCAACAAAAGTGCACATAACATATCTTCTTGCACATCCTCCTGAAAAATATGCCACACAAAAACAAGTGGTAGACTCATCAACCTGGATGAGTTGTGACTTACTACCATGGTGACTTACTAATCCTCTCTAACAATTGTTCCTCAATATCTTCTGGTATTTCATCAATTTGTCTAGTTATGGTGCTAGCCCAAAAAGGAACACCTGACACCTTTTGAATTTCAGCCTCTTCTAAATAGTTCCTGACAAATGTCCTTAGCAGCAGGCAAGATCAACTCTTCACTAATAGTAAAGGGCTTCTTAGCTTTAGCAATGTGGTTAGCCACTAAAAATGATTGCTGTCAGTGCAGACACATTTGATGAAGTGATGGCCTTCAATAATTGCTTCTGTTTTTTGTGTTCACGTTTTGTTTTGTTTTGAAAAAACTCCAAAGTGTCTTTTCCTGCAGGGTGTTTGGTCTCCATGTGGTGAAGCAGTTTTGAAGGTTTTCATGACTTCATTGGATAGCTGGTTGCCACATATTATCCAAAGCGGGCTTGGAGAATGTAATTTCACCTGTTGTAATTAACCCATAATTTAAATTGGACTCTTGGTATTTTCTTTTCAATGAAGGTTTCTTTTTGTTGGCAGTCTTAAAGTCTTCAGCTGTCTCATCATTGGGTCTTTCCCTCTTTTCAAAAAAGTCTTCTAGTGACATTTGTTTTTTACTCATTTTGGCTATGGTTAGCCTGTGGGCTTTCTAAAACTGTGACTGAGACAAGAATGCAGTACAGGAGAGAGGTATGGATGGAAGTGGTAAATAAAATAATGGGCAGGCCACCTGTGGACTAAAATAAGTGTCAGATTCTGATTACAGTCTGCCACCAGATGGCAGCTGTACAATTGAAGCACATCAGCTCATTGCCATTCACTCACAGGGTTTTAATACAAATCTGAAAGCAAACTGATTTATTATGGGCTCTGTGCAGTCAAACCTCACTGCTTATGTTAATCTGTATTTGCAGCCACTCTCCAGCACTAGCATCACCACCTCAGATCATCAGGCATTAGACTCTCATAAGGTGTTCGCAACCTATATCCCTTGCATGCAGAGTTCGCAACAGGGTTCATGCTCCTGTGAGAATCTAATGCCCCTGCTGATCTGACAGAATATGGAGCTCAGGTGTAATGCGAGTGATGGAGAATGGCTGTAAATACAGATGAAGCTTTGCTTGCTTGCCTACTACTCACCTACTGTGCACAGCCTAGTTCCTAACAGGCCATTGACTGGTACTGGTGGCCTGTGGGCTGGGGACTCCTGCTTTAGAGCAGTGCTTAATGTAATATGAATCATCTGGGGATCTTGTTAAGCTTCCAATTGGAGTTTAGTTCCAGGTGGCATTTGAGATCTGCATTTTTTAACAGGCCCCTAGGTGATGCAGCACTGCCTGTCTGTCCATGGACTGCACTTTGAGGAGCATTACTTTTCACTAAGTTCCTAAACTTTGAAGGCAGTTTAAGGCTCCTACAAACATCCTTGTGGTCACTACTAGAGACATAACAGATTGAACACCTATGGCAAGCTACCCTTCAGTCTTGACTGTGTTCTAAAACAAAGTGAATATATAAGATCAATATAGAAAAATGTATAACTTGTAAACATCAAAACTCAAAGAAAATAGCCTATTTTAAAAACAATTTTAATAATAGTCAATAACATGCCATGAAAAGGGTGATTTATAATTAATAAAACTTTTCTGTTTAATTCTTGTACTTCAGCATGAGAAAAGCTGCTAACTAGTTTCTGTTGGTTACTACCCCAGTTTAATTTTTGTTTCTCAGAAATAAAAAGAATTGTGCAATTTTTTTGTACAAACATGCATTTATTTTTATAGTTTTGGTGGAGAGAAAAAAGGCAAAACATTTCATCATAAACAGCAAACATACTTATCATATCTTAACAAAGATTTATACATTGTATATGAAGGAAAATATCCAAGACAATTTCTTATTTAAAAAAACATACATTTTAATATAGTTGTGCAATATATACATTCATATTTTGACTTCATCTGCCAAAATAAATCAAGTACATATGAAACTATCTTTTAATATTTACATAGTGGCTACATTTTCATTCTTTAAAGTTCAAAGTAGTTAACATTTTCATTTCTTTCTTTTTTTTTTTAGTTGGAGTCTCACTCTGTCATCCAGACTGGAGTGCAGTGGCCGCTCCCAGCCACCGCAGCCTCGACCTGCTGGGCTCCGGCGATCCTTCCGCCTCAGCCTTCCAAGTAGCCGGAATTACAGGCATGCGCTACCACGCCCGGCTGATTTTTTGATTTATTGTAGAGATGAGGTCTCGCTACCCAGGCGGGTCTCGAACCCACGGACTCAGCCAATCCACTCACCTCAGCCTCCCAAAGGCGCGGGATTACAGGCTGAGCCACCGAGCCCAGCTCCATTTTCATTTATTTCAAATATTACCCCGTGTTTATCTTTCTCCTCTAGATGTTTAAAGTAATCTTTCAAATTGATTAAAATGGGTATGCTTGAATGTACACAGAGGGCATAGTCCTAAAAAGTTGTGTATACAATTGCTTTATGTATGCAGATTGAAATATTATAGATGGTTCAGGGATCTCAGTTTAAGGAACCCTGTCTTCTGTTTGATGATGTCTTGATTTATGAGATTTTAATATATTGAGTTATAGCTGTATATCAGGATAAATATACTATACATATAATAACTTTTAGTATAATCACTTGTATGACTGTAATAAATTGGCTTTCGTTTTCTTTGCTCTTCACAGTTGATAGATAACTTTCACTATTTTACAAAAATAACATTGCTAGCTAGAAAAAAACTTCTGTCCAGTTAGGAGTTCTAATTTTGCTGCTGAAATGAGTGATGCACATTTTAAATCTCAATGCAGTTTCTTCATAAGCTATTTTATGTGTTACTGTTTTGTAAGACTTGTGTGGCAGCCATGCATGAAGTAATGCAAAGTTTTCATCACATTCTATAGACCTTGTCTATACACCATTTATGAAATGGAAATTTTAATATGACACCTTTTATGCCCTATACTCTACTTACTTTTAAAGCAAAAGTACGGCTGAGTAGAAACACATAACTTTTATTCAAAGAATATTTTTCGGGCAACCCTTTAGGTCCCCTCCCACTGTGGGAGCTTTTCTGTCCTCTCAATAAATTCTGCTTTAAAAAAAAACAAATATTTTTCCCACCCTTAATTTCTTGGGTGAATATTTTACATTTGCTTACAAGTGCTTGAGAAATACACCCCCACCCCCACCCCCACCCCCCAGAAGACATTTTGCAATGTCTGGAAACTTTTTTTGATTGTCACAACTGCAGGGGGAGGATGGTCTGGCATCTAGTAGGCAGAGGCTAGGGATTCTGCTGAACATCCTACAAGGCATAGGGTGGCTCCCACAAGGAAGAATCACCTGGTTCAAAATGACAACAGGGCCCAGGTTGAGAAACCCTGCCCTACCTAGTGTGTTCAACGGTGAAGAAATAAGCAGCTACTATTCTAGTTTATAGTAATCCAACTACTTCCTGGAGACAGTGTAATTGAGGCCGATTACTTAAGGCAAGGCTAGCCAAAGCTCTCAAGCTCAATGTGTGTGTGTTTAGTACTTATCTAAGGAAGGTGAGGAAGAGTAAAATAAAAGGAAGGGTGTGCTATAATTTTTATATAACACATTGAAAAGCTAGTATGTATATATACATTTGTAAGTGGTTTGTTAAGTATTCTTTTTTTTCTCCATTTTTATTGTTTGAGATGGAGGTCTTGCTGTGTAGCCCGGGCTGTACTCAAACTCCTGTGCTCACAGGATCCTCCTGCCTCTGCCTCCCAAGTAGCTGGGTCTATAAGTGTGCCACCACGCTCGACTGTTAAATATTTTTTTGTCAGTCTAATAACCAGTTTCTGCACTATTTTTTTAAAAATAAAATGTTGGTTGGAATGGAGCAGTGAATTCACACAGCCTTAGAAGACTTGTGCTCTGGCTCATCGAACTAGAGAATACCATGCTGTTTTTGCTATAAACTCCTGATATTGTGTGGCTAATTGTTTTCTTTTTTTCTTGTTTGTTTCACTTTGTCAAATACAAAGTAAATCATTAAACATACAGATAACTCTGGACTGCTAACACAGGTGCCAGGCCAGGGCAGTGGAGGTTGTGAATATGCACATGGGCAGACACCTGTTTTCCTCTGACATCTTTTCCAAGTTAAATTCTTGGAGAATTGTCCATTTGTATTATAGGAATTCCAGATCATAGACTTTTAAAATTACAAGCGTCACTGCTGAGCTCCAACCCAGTCTTCTCATTTTATAATGAGGACACTTAAGTTTATAGAGGTCAAGGACTTGTCCAAAGCTTTAGGTATGCAACGACTGTTCCCTTTTCCTCCAGCTCTCTTCTAGAGAGTTTGTGGGCTCAGAAATAGAGGAAAGACGGTGCAAAAAGTAGAACTGGGTGGTGTTCCTCGAAGCCTGGTCTGTTTGCATAATAAAGACTGAGGTACTTGTTAAAATGCAGATTACTGGGCCTCATCTTAATCTGACTGCATAATCTCAGGATCTACCTTTCCAACACACTTGCCTGGGTGAGATTCACTCTTAGGGAAGTTTAAATACAAGAGGCACAGAGAATGCATCTAACATGGTGGTTTCCAATGCCTCATCTGCAAGCTCTTGTTTACATTCCCTGAAATTCACTCGGGCTTATTTTCCTTACATATTCAGCAATCAGTGAAAATCATTCCTTGAAGTTAAGGAGTTTATAAAGTAATTCACACATGTGTGTGAATTAAACAGATGACTTTTTCCTCCTAATAATACCTGGTGTAGATCAGCCTCCTGAGGGGGTGGTAGCTTTGGAGGAGGAATAAAGGAAGGCATCCATGGAGAGGGAGGCAGGCTTCAGAGGCCTTCTGAAATGTGCAGACATCAGGAGTTGGGAGAGTGGTTCTGTAAGGGGGGAGCTGCCAAAGAAAGTATTCTTCTTTCAAGAACTCACTAAGTCCCTGCCACCAGCCATTCAAGTCCTAAAAGAGAACTGTTGTGCATCCTAAAAGAAAAAGGAGATTTTCTCCTTTTCCTTTTTTTTTGGTGCAGACTGGGCCTCCAACAGACACTACCATAAATTTTGTTATATTTTTGGGTTTTAAGCAAAATTCTGTGCTTTGGCCTCTATGATACCTCCTCTCCCAAGTTCAATGGCAATTTCCCCATAGGAGGTATACTCTAAGCTCCTGTCAGTGATTCAAGCACATTTTGATAATCATAGCAAGATGGAACCCTGAAGAAGCAGTGTGGACTAAAAAGAACCAACAGCAAATTTTAACCTCTGTGGCAACTTTGGATGAGCAGCATAAATTGAAAAATAACCTATATTCTCCTCTTGTTAACATCAATATTCATGAAAATTATACATATAAGTGGAAGCACTTTATATATATATTAATACCAGGTACTTCCACCTTTGTTGTTACTGTTTAAAGACAAGCATTTTAAAGAGAACAGAATCTGAGAAAGTGTATTTTTCTTTAAAACTTGTCATACTTGGACTTGTTTTCTGTTTCTTTTTCCTTTTTCTTCTTTTCTTTTTCTTTTCTTTTTTTTTTTTTTTTTTGAGTTGGGATCTCACTTTGCTGTCCAGACTGGAATGTAGCAGGCAGGATCATGACTCACTAAATCCTTGATCTCCTGGGCTCAGTAGTCCTTCCCCCTCAGCTTCTCGAGTAGCTGGGATTATAGGCACATGGTGATTCCCAGCTGATTTAGAAAAATTTTTTTTGTAGAGATGAGATTTTGCTATGTTGCTCAGGCTGGTCTGGATCGCCTAAGCTCAAGAAAGCCTCCCGCCTTGTCCTCCCAAAGTTACAGGCATGAGCCACTGCACCTGGCCTATTTCCTGTTTCTAACACAATGCACATTAGAATGTAAACTCTGGACCGGCCAGTTTAAAGATTACTTTTCCCCCCCTCATATAAAATAAGTCTTTTACCCTTTATACCCCTAATTCCCACCCACAATTTCTTCATTCCAAACTGACCTGCAGTTTTCTTTCAAAATAAAATACCAGGCTAGATTACCAATGACAGTAAAAACAAAACAAAAAAACCCCTGGGATTTAAAAAGAAATCCATTCACACAAATAGCAATGCCTGGCTGAGATGCTGTCAGTTCCCATTGCAATTACATCTGCTGGGTGGTTCAGCTGTTGAGTTCTGTGGTTTCATCAGTTTCATCCGGATTTTTGGCCATTTTTTCGTATTTTCTTTTGAAGAAGCCGAACTGTAAAGATGATGACATACACACGTTACCACCCATGGCTTATTTTGTATGGTGCCTCTGGTCCCCTTGGCCACCTACGTGCTCTGAGGCACCTCCTGGAATCTCTGTGGCTCTGGAGAGTGGTGTGCAGACTGCTGACCTGGTATCTATCACCCCTCCAGTGAGGAAATTTGTATCTGGAGAGCTCAGCTGTATTGCATAAAGTTAAATTTCTCATAGTCTACTTATTTGAAGCTGAACAAAACGTTCAGGACTCTGGATGAAAGGATGTTAAAAAAAAGAAAATTCTTATGGATTGTTTTCAAAGACATGAGTAAGAAACTGTAAACAGACTTGCATTTCTCTTTCCCTAGTGATAGAGGTGGTACCATATACAAGCTAAAGTTGCTGTTTTGTAAGCAAATGCAAGACAGAGGCCTTCAGAAGCCCTGTATTTTAAAATATGAAACTTTTCTTACCTTCCATAAAATTGCAACCAGTGCTAACAGCAAAAGGATCCCAGCAAGTATGCTTCCTATTATAACTCCTATTGGCACTTCAGCCTTCTCGTCAGGTTTCATTATTGTGAGGGGAATCTGCAAATGTATGTTCACAATTGAGTTATTTTAGTACCAAAAAAAAAAAAAAGATGGTCCTGTCAGTTCTCTAGTTATATGAATGAAGGTAGATTGCTCTAGAAAGGCGACATGACTTGCTCTTGATGGCATTCCTCAAATATTGTACAGAACAAATTTTAGAGAAAGCACTCCTGCAAAGTTCAGGTAAGCAATACATATTTTCTAGTTTCCCCTTTTACCTGCATCAGTATTTTGTGGCTCTATCATGCCTGATAACCTCAGATACTTTAAGTATTTATGAAATAGGAACTTCAATTTTTGGCATAGATTCATATCATCAAGTGAAGGCAAACATCCTTGGGGAGGGTGGTGAAGATTTGTGATAAAACAACAGCAACTTTGTTTTGGGTTTCTAAGATATTGATTTCACTTAAATCTCATTCAAGGTTGATATCAATTGTTGAAAAAGTAGACATCATATCTCAAGGCTCAAGTTGACCTTTTCAGTGATAAAGTTGTTCTAGAGGCTAGTTAGGATTCTTTATGTCTACTTCCTGGCAACCTTTATGGAGCTGTTAATGGAAGGGCTGCCCTGGATTTTAACAGTAAAACTGCTTGGTCTTTTTGATCTTTAATTGGGGGAAGGGCCTCAACCGTTTTCTTCAGAAAATATTCCTACAGGGCTATATTTTGAAACAAAATAAGAGGACACTATTTAATTTATTTACTTGATTTAACATTAAATTGCAATATAATTTATGGGCTGGACTAAACTGGAAGCAGGCTTTGGTGACTGTATTTCTTCTCATTTGTATCTTCAGCAGTTCAAACGAGGCTGGATAAATGGAAGAATAAAGTGACTATAAATTACTATAAATTCGTATGGTTCACTGCTTAATGGCAGAAATATGCTTTCTTCTCTCTATTCTGCAGCTTTCCTAATCTGGGGTCCATTGATCCCTCTGGTCCCAAGAGTATAACATTTTGTGGATCAGATTTTTAAGTGGGTCAGGGATTCAAGTTAATGTAACAGTTACTTATCACCAGAAATGCAGATCATACAGAAATGCATCGTTATTCTTTAGATTCAGAGACTTATTTTTAAAAATTATCCATATTATTGTTTGGATTTAAAAAATATTTCCATAGACACAAGTGACAGCAGGCTTCTGTTATTTATGAGTATTGCTCAAAGTAAACTAAGAAAAGAAAAGTCTAATGGGTGCATTAAAATTGTTCACTTGGATTTTTAATTAATATATTTAATACAGCTTTCTAAAAAACAAAGTCTTCAGTAGAGTCTCATATTGTCTGAACACTACATTTTTCTAAAGTAAACTTTTAAAAATATCTCTATACTTTTCCCCTAGGCTAAGTTCATAGCACTTTTAATTTGAAGTCCGCATTTCGTTTGACTCCATTTCTGATTTGCTTCCACTGAAGAGAGTCTGTAGGCTTTCACTGAAGCTCCTAGACCAGAGGCAGAAAAGTATCCTCTACTGTGTAGGATGATTTTTGCTGGGTCAGGAGTGGGGCAGCCGTGCTAGGAGCTCCACTCTCAGGCACTGAATGAGGAGGCCCAGAGTTCATGGGGCCATGAGCTTTTTAACCAAGCCAGAATGCTAAAACAGTGGACGGGGGCCAACTGCCAAGCTGGCCTTGGGGACAGAGTCTTGAACTGGCTTCCAACTCCTAACACAAGCATCCTAAAACACTCAGGGATCTGCCAGCAGATTAGCTGGGCATGGAACTCCCACTATGTCTAAATATGGCATATTCTAACCAGAGTTTCAGTGCAAAGGAAAATTATCTCATGCCAGCTCTTAGAACAGAGAACCTTTGTTTTCTGTGAAAGTACATTCTCTGTAAAAGCTTTTTTTGTTGTTTAATCAAGGGGAACATTTATAGTTTTCTAGAATGCAAGCTCTAATGAATGGACATGTCACACAGTGTCAGTGTCTAGTTGAAGGAGTACTATTTTTAAAACCCCTCTTATAAGTGCCTTATTTATGAAGCATGCTTCAGCACTCTCTTTAAAAATACTCTAAAATACAATTTATGATTTAAATAAGCATGACTTCGATTTTGTGGACTAAGTTCTAGACAGTTTTATGTAAGAAGGAGGAGAAAGGAAGACCTGGTGGTGCTGATATAGTCATGGCAAAGACGCCATGGAGTCCCCAATAAGAAAGAGCCCCGCCTGTTGTGCCTTTCATTCAGTCACCACTTCTAGGAAAGCCAGCTTTGCCAACATGGGGAGGGGCATGGAAGAGGACAAGTATATCACTGAACTTCCTGAGTAGCAAAAAGTTCAATGTAACAGACTTCAGCTGTTTAAAGTTTTAGTCAGATATTCCTATACACATGCAGGGCAGAAGACTATTCCAAGTTTTTAGAAATGAAATGTCTATTGTAGATTCTAAGGCTCATGGGAGGGGATGTGATGGCGCTCACCATAACTGTATTATCTTCAATCACATATATCTGAGGGTTATAGGTGTGGATTTCTGCAGCCGCCGTCAGCTGTACTGTCTGGAAAGTCGACTGAAACATAAGAATACAGAATATATTTTATCTTAGCAGCAGTAAATGCTGGAAACCTAGCATGTGGATGATTATTCATTTTCTGATGGAAAGTGACAAAAGCAGATTCTAATTCTGAAGAGTCAAGACTTTGTGTGTGCCTAAACCAGCACTATGTCACAGAGACTGACCCTCAGAAGGACCTGGGATACCTTGAAAACATGCAGCTTACTGGTACCTACCACCGCAAATCAAGCCAAATCATAGAATTAAGGTATCAGCAGGTTAAAATATCTCCCTGGGGGGATTTGAACTTGAAAACAGGGTTGAAAAACAAGGGTTGAAAAATGAGTATCTTTGAGAAAGATCATAGTTCAGAATTTTAAAAACTTAATCAAGTTTGTGATATGAGAAAAAATTACAAACTTTGTATTTTTATATGCTTACCTGAATAAGTTGCATGACGAAATGGAAAGTCAACATTTACAAGGGAAAACAACTTTTCTTCTGGTTACATGTCCATAAAATAATTTTGTTCAAAAGTACATTTGAACCTCAACCATGCATGTCAGCAGAAGACTCCCTGAGACTTTTGGCATGTTACATCACATCAGTAATAATTCTAGATTTTGTAATCTAATTGTTTCTATCAGGAAATACTAAATTTGGAACAGGGACATAGGAAGAAAACATATTGTACATTGTGTAACCAGTGACCTCCAAATATGAAATAAGCTTACATGCATTGTTTGGCTTAGTTACAGAAAAGGAATCTATTTTTCAATGGAAATATTATTGATGTGTATATTTCACTGTTGTTGTTTTCTCTATAATGCAAAGATTGGGCCTGGTGCTTACTGTGAAACACAATGCAATGCTCAGATTTCAGAGTGGCTTTCACTGCTCTGGCTTATAGGACTCAGTCTTTCTGTTACTAGGGCACATGATTCAATATACTCCATGAGGTAATTTATTAAACTGTATCAAGGAGCCAGAAAGAGAGAATGTATTTCCAAATACTGAGCAGTTTATTTCCTTTCCACTGGCTCGCCTCTGGTTACTCTTAATTTTCTTAAGATAGATGATTCCATCACAAGTTAACCTTGATCCCCAGTCTCTTAAATATTACTGAGGGAACATTAAGAGTATTGATAATGGTTTAAGTTTTTTTTTTTTTTAAATAGTAGTTAAGTGAATGCTGGTTTCATAGTCCTTGTAGACTTTCATCAAAAAGTTTAAAGAATTTTTCTTACAGCACTCCCAAAATAGGCCCTTTTCACAGGTGCACAATATCCTACCTGGTTAACTAATAGAAGTAGACAAACCACACTCATCTAGAGAGCGAAGTAACACATCTGCTAGCATTCATCAAGGCTTTTCCTTGCAATTGGCAGCCAACGCTGCCATCAATTTGGAGGCCTCAGCCGTCACTTTGAGATGAAATTTCTCAAAATGTTAAGTTGGCTTGTATTACCTCAGAAAAAGGGTGGCAACACAAGGCAGTACATTAAGGGGTTCTAATACAGGAAGTCAAATCCACATTTCAGACTGGATCTCCTAGGTGGTCTGAGAAACATCCCCTTTGCTGTGAAAATAGCTGGAAACAAGGCGAAGATAAACATTTGCCTTTTCATGAAGGAGGAAGATGTGTAGGGTTTGACATACAATAACTCTCAAGGGTGTTTTCTCAGTTTAACCACCATAACCATGTTGAAAAAACATACATAATAAACTTCCTAGGAAGTTTGCGCCCCGAAATAAAACCACTGCTTCTGAAGACCATTGGGAAGATACTTTAACATTCTCATCGTTAAAATGATGTAGCCTTACACAAACTCAAGAAAAACCAAATGTGTTTTACAGAGCTGGTGTGATTGCATTTTGATGTTCAACAGTCAGTGATCTTTTCCAGTTGGCAAAGTCTGCTATGAAAACATTTATTACTCAAATCCAAGAAGCCAGGAATCAGTGGTAAAACTGAACACCACACTGCAGCAAACTGGGAAGGTGGTACAACTAAGGGCAAGCTTCACATCTTATGGATTTGGAATTGTCCTGAGAGCTTGAAAGCAAATGCAACTAACAAGAAACCAAAATAAAAGCAAGCAAGCAAAAAGAAATGCCCAACTCCTCACTTTCCCAATTCTGTATTTTTTTCTCATCTTTCACTATTCCTTTTTCTCCTAAGTCCAAGAATATTGCTTCTATTTTCACTCCATGGACAAGTTTGGAAGGAATTCAGTTTCCTAATTTTACACACAATTCTATAGCAGGGAATGGGATTTATTAGAGAGATCCTGAAATGCTAAAAAAAAAAAAAAAGGGCGGGGGGAGTAGAGTCTGATTGTAACCATCTTACTTAAAAACAAAAATCTAGTGAGTGCAAGGAGGTTTCAGGCTAATTTCTATTTTGCCACCTCCATCAGTGCCCATGTTGGGAAAAGGAAAGGCTGGCCACTCAAACAGATTTAAGGAGGCTTGTCTATTCTTATATTTTTTTCATGCCAGACTGAAATTCTGGTTACTAAAGTCTCTGCTGAAAGCAAATATCACTAGGGTAGACTCACTACTGTCAAATGGAAAAACAACTCTGACATTGTTTTGGCACCTTCTTCAAACTTTCCACAAGAATTGAAGTAACTTAAGAAGTCATTTGCTCACTGGGCTCTTTTATCAGAGAAAGTTAAAAGGAGAAACAGGAGAGCATACTGGTTACCTAGCTCTAAATTCCTATGCTGGATTTATCTGCTGGGTGGGTTGAGATCAATCAAACAATTAGCTGAGAGCTCAAGGAAAGAGTGACAGAGACATCCACGTTTTGATTTAGTTATGGTGGAGGAGACTGGGAAAATGGAAACGTTGAGAGCTTGTGGAGGGAGACAAAGCAGGCAGCCTATTGTACCCCAGGGCAGCAGAGGTGACCTTGACACCATTCTCGTTGATGTGGTAGGTCACATGGAGTCTAAGAAGCAGACCCTTTTACAAGCATCCCAAGTGGCTGAGGCACAGAGAGATTGGGCAAGTGTTGGAAAAGGACAGAAACATGCTGACTTTCAGGGTACAGTTGCTCTGGGTTATCTGGACATTGCTGACATTAGCCAAAATACTAATTTTGTCAAAGGGCAAGAACTTCTTGATACTGAAGTCTTATGCTTCCTTGCTCTTGAAAAATCCAATAAGTAAAGCTGATACTTACTGATGCAAAAGTCCCATTCCAAATTCTGGTAGACACATTAACAAAATATTCTCCTTTCATGTGAAGGTCTTTCAGCCAGCAGGTAACATTTCTACAGGAAGCAGTTTTGCAGTTCTTATAGAGTGTCAATGATGAGAGAGTGAGTTAGTATGGGTATTAAAAACAAATGCTAAAACTATACAAAAATAGATAAAACCCAGTGCTGGGAAGGATCTAGGGAAACAGGCAATCTCATAAACTATTAATAATTGTAACCCTTCTTCAAGGGACTTGGGACTATGTCTCAAAATATAAAAAGTACACACCCTTTGCCCCATCAATTTCCTGTATAGAAAATTGATTTCAGGAGGTAATAAAAAGTGTGTGGAACAAAGTACATCAAGCTTGTTTATTGCATTATTTCTAAACCTTAAAAAAACCAAGAAAACAAAAAGCCATAAATAAGTCATGTTTATCAACAATGTAACAGTCAATTAAATTATTAAACATATAAGAGATGTGTTAAAAAATCTAAGGATGTATGCCTTCGATTTTTTAAAAAGTTGACAATAAAAGGATTGGTAGTGCCAAGAACTGTGGGTAGGGGAGCACAGAGGATTTTTAGGGCAGAGAAAACACCCTGCATGATACTATAATAGGGGATACATGTCATTATACATTTGTCAAAATCCACAGCATAGATTTTAACAATGCCAAGAATGAACCCTAATGTAACTGAATTTTAGGTAATAATAATATGTCAGTATAGTTTCATCAGTTGTCACAAATGTATAACTCTGGTGCAGGATTTTGCTAGTGGGGGAGGCTAGGGGTATGTGGGAAGGGGTATGTGGGAAACTTCTGTACCTTTCACTCAATTCTGCTGTGAACCTAAAAATTCTCTTAAAAATGAAGTCTATTTTTAAAAAGTCTATGACATGTTGGCCTATGCCTAAGGCCATAAGGTAGGATGATCTACCCATGTTACAGTACACACATATCTATTTGTGTATTAACTCACATGAAAAGAAATACAATTTTAGATCCCCATTTTCCCCATAATTCACAAAATAAAACGGCTGCAATCAAGGAAAACCAGTAGAATTTTAATATTCTTCACAGCAGAGAACTGTGGTTTGTTTAGAGTTTATTGCTTACTAAATGTTTACTCATCTGAATACACCATATGTGCCAAGCACCACGCTGGATGCTAGACTAGTCTCTCCCAAAGAAGGTGGCAGAGCTTGGGAGCAAGAAATAATAAAATATTGAAAAATAGAGAAGGGTAGCAGCATATTTCACAGCTAAATAAAAGACATCAGTGATTATGTGAAAGGGGGATAAAAGGGGTTCCACCTCTGAAAGAATATGACTGGATCCTTCCCAGCTCTTTGTCATGTTTCCAAAGCGCACAGTAAATAAACACTGTAGCTTCATGAATCCTTTTGATATCATGAAGTCTGGAACTTGTACTTTATAAGCAATGGCATTAGTAATAATTCCAGTAATCTAGATTTCAGCATGTATTTTCTATATCTCAATTCATATTAGCCACCAAATGTGACATAAGAAAGTTCTATGACATCAGCTCATGGGAGAAGTGCCTTAACTTCAGATGAAACAGTGAATCACAGAGAGAAATTTTCACATGTTAACCTGTCCTCACCAGTTCTTTTATGTGCCGGAAATTTTCACTCTTGAAAGATACAGAAGAGGATGTTTGTCCTATTTTCAGTGGATTGATGTCTGCGTCGCAACTGATGTCACCAGTCTATAAAGAGGAACATACAATCAAATTTAGGAGGCAAAATGATTTATGATGTTCCTTTCAACATGATAGGAAATCCTACTGTCACATGTAGGGACAGGGGAGGGGCTGTTAGGCTTCTTTCAATTGTGCTGACCTGATTACATAATTGCTAGTTAAATGTGAAGTGTTTGAATCCTCCTGATTTGACTTGATGAGGTAGGCTATCTCATATGTGATGAGGCAACTTTGTAATAGCAATAGACTGTGAGCTATTTAACAGGGTTCCTTTCTGTGGAACATTTCAGGATTTTGATATCCTGTAACCTCCTATGCATACTACAGAAATAATATGACTGCAAAACCAGCTATGTGCTGGACTAAGAGTGAGCCAATGTCAAGGGTTTGGCTAGAACTGAGCTTCTCATTCCAGGCTGCCTGGTAGAACCACCTGGGAATGTTTTAAAGAAAAACACGGGTGTTAGAACCTTACACCTAGAGATTCTGGTTTCATTGTCTTGTGTGGGGCTCAGCTTCACTCATTTAAAAAGCAACCTGAGGCTGGGCATGGTGGCTCAAGCCTGTAATCCCAGCACTTTGGGAGGCCGTGGTGAGAGGATTGCCTGAGCCTACAAGTTTGGAAACACCCTGGGCAGCTTGGTGAGACTTCATCTCTAAAATAAATTTTAAAAAATTAGTTGGGTGTTGTAGCTCATGCCTGTAGTTCCAGTTACTTGGAAGACTGAGGCAGAAAGATCTCCTGGGCCCAGCAAGTAGACGCTGGGGTGGCCGTGAGCGTGCCACTGTACTCCAGCCTGGGTGACAAAGTGAGACTCCAACTCAAAAAAAAAAAAAAAAAGAAAAAAAGCAACCTGAGCAATTAAAATGAACAGTCAGGCTGATTATTACCAGGAGAAAGTCCAAGTGGCTGCTTAAAGACCGGCTACTAATTGCAGCTGTGTAGACCTACTGCGTTCCCACCTTGGGTTCAGCCTCTCACTTTCCAGTATTGTCTCTTAACAGGGCCTGTCAAACTCAGACCTATACCTGGCCAAAACAGGGCTTTTGGAATACTTTCTGCCACTTGTAAGTCCCTGGACTCAGACATGTGTTTTTTGTAACAATATCCTGCTTCTAATATGAAATTAGTGCTAGTTAATTGGCACCTGGAACGCATAGGAGTTATCTTGTGTTTCCCAACTATAAAATGTCAGACAGGATCATCCCAGCTTCATAGGTTATCTCCATCCTGAAAGTGTACATTTTTATCGGCAATTTTGTTATCCTACCTGGTCTGTGTGCACCCCAGTCAGGTACATCAGTGGGTTCTTTTCTTTTGTGTATTGAGGGATGTGGATGATTACAGATGCCATGCTTACTGGAACAGTTCCTGTTGTTACCTATGTAGAGAATTAAAACATGCTGGCATCACTACAGGATGTATAGGATGCAAGAAAAGTGATCAATAACCCCTTGGTGGATGAAGGGCAACTAACTACAAAGTGGTAAGATGAAGTACTCTAAAGCTCGTCATTGCTTCAGAGTAACACTTCAGGTCTCTGTGTGTCTCACCTCTTAATAGAAAAAAATTCAATACCTACCACTGTAATGGGAAACTAATTTGTGACTTCAAAGATGTGGTATAAATGGTTTAAAACAATGTCTGCGGAGTTGGGCTGCTCGGGTGTGGGATACCACTCAGTGCTGATTAGCAGTGTGGCTTGGGACAAGGAACTTGACCTCTCTGGGTTCAGTTTTCTTATTTGTAAAATAAACATCAGCAGAAATTCAGCAGGCATTGCTGGTACAGGGCACTGGTACAACAACTGTTCTCACTGGTGGGGTTTTTGTTCTAATAGCCAGGGCTCATGCCCTACTGGTTGTTAAACATTTTAAATAACATCCCTAGGAATCAGCATGGTACCATCATCATCACTGATCTGGGAATTAAATGGGGTCACATATGTAAAGCACTTGATACAATGGCTGATACTTATTACACTTTCTATGAATATTACTTTATTACTACTATGAATTGAGTAGATGTCACTAAAAAATATAGTTGCCAAATACCATTCACATTTTATAAACTCTGATAGCTGAATCACAAAGATTCTTTAAAGATTTTTTTAAATCACAAAATTGCAGGGTTGCAGCCATGTAATGAACAAGTGAGAAATGAACAAAAATAAAATAGCATGACTTAGGGTGGTAGGTGAATTTTTTTACTTTTCAAAGTTTCTGTTATTATATTATAAAATAGTCATGCTTTTACAAATAATGTCTCTTTGATGATAATCTTTAGATTAATAATTATCTACTAATAGCTAATAGGATTTGATTTAAAATATTTTTAGATACAACCTTAATATGACTGTACAAATTTGTATATAAATGGTAAACTTCACAAACAGAAGTGATCTCTGAGGATATATTGGCATAATATTCTATTTCAAAGACTTTTACCCTCAGCAATACCATTATAGTAATGTTCTGTTAATTAACGTTGAATATTTGCCTTCTAAGTATCAATTTTCCCTTACTCAGGACACATAAGAAGCACAAAGCCCAGTTGTTTACTTATCTATGATCTATCCTAGTAGTTCTTAAAGTATGATGCCTGGCTCAGCTGCATAAGCATCATCTAAGAACTTATTAGAAATGCAAATTTTTAGGCCCACCCCAGACCTAGTTAATCAGAAGTTTGGGGGATGAGGTTTAGAAATCTGTGTTTTAACAATTCCTCCAGGTGACTTTAATGCATGATCAGATTTGAGAACCACTGATGTATTTCAACTTCTTTTCGTCTTCATCTCTTCCCAGACTCATTTTTTTCCTTCCCCACTTCTCCTGGATTTACCATCCTTATGACAGGCTTACTGACCTTGAGGGAAAAGATGAATTTTGGACCAATATCTTCAAAATTGTGCACGACGGAAGGAACGTTCTCATCCGAGGAGACTTCATGAAAATTTATGTTGGTGAATCTGTTGGACGATGTTTGTAAATTCAAATATTTTAGTTTTGTTGTTATTCTCGGAAAACATTTATTTCTTTTATTAAAGTTCTTTTTCTGGATTGTCTTTTATAGCTTAGATACAATCAAAAGTTTACTTTTAGTTACAAAAGCACTAAATAAAAACAAATGCTTGTTTTGGGCTTATGGCTTAACATATGTTTCTAAGACTAACATAAACTCCTTCCTATACCCCTTCATGGACTTTCACTAAGAGTCTGTGCATTCTGTATACCAGTTATCGAATTTCTAAAATAAGCACAAAAGTATTATTTAGAGCTGATAGTAGAACTCTTGTCAAGATTGCTGATATATTTATTGGTATGTTAATATAGTGGACACTCAGTCTTTGTTGGTTGGATAAACGGATTTATAAGCTGGGGTTTTTATAAGCCACTTGTTATGGCCAAAATACAATGATAAGATAATTGGGTATTAGTTCCTTTAGTACTTATCAACGGATGCCTGTGAAATAGGGCACATATTTTCTTTGTTATTCCTTCTTCCTGTCCTCCTCTAGTTCCAAACCAACTCAAATGGTTTGGGTCTGACTTGGGGTTGGTCAAATCTGCTTCCATCACTAGTGTAAAAATCACCTTAAGGATGGAAGACCTGGAGCCTTTATTAGACTAGATTTATAGGCACTGAACTGATCTTGAACTTTTCTTGCTTGGGATTGCCAAGTAAGGTCTGCAAGTAAAGTGATGACTAGGACAGAGGAACCCCTAACGAACCACTCAGACAAGAATGAGATATCCCTTGTCCTCACATTTCTGGGGCTCTGAGGTGGAATTCTGGGGTGGGAGTTGGGGGGTGGGTATTGAGGAGAGGGGCCTGGGAAGCACCATGCATATCCTCTCTATTCTCACTGGATAATTTATCTTAATTACAGAATGTTGATTCCATTTCTTAAAAACATTGGGTTGAACATTTTCCAAGATAGAATTTTTTGGTTTCTTTACTGAAACTTTGCCTTTCTCTCTTTTTTGCCTTAAATGTTTTCCCCAAATTCTCAAAAGGAAAATATGTCATAGGGAGACTTGAATAGATGTGGTATATGTCAAGGTTTTATATATGAGAGGAAACAATGATTTGTCAGCCTTACATGGAAAATGGGAAAACCTCGACTTGAAATAGAAAGTCTGGCTGTGTGTACATGAATTATTTCTTTTGCCTTCCAGAAGATCTTTGTATGAACTCCTAAATGGGGCCAATTTCTAAATTAATATGTTCTGCTTTTGCATTTTATTTTATTATTTATTTATTTTTTTTTTCGAGTTGGAGTCTCCCTCTGTCACCCAGACTGGATGCAGTGGCCACTCCCAGCCACCGCAGCCTCGACCTGCTGGGCTCTGGCGATCCTTCTGCCTCAGCCTTCTGAGCAGCCGGAGTTACAGGAGCGTGCTACCACGCCCAGCTAATTTTTTTATTTATTGTAGAGATGAGGTCTTGCCAAGTTGCCCAGGCAGGTCTTGAACCCGCGGGCTCAGGCAATTCACTCACCTCGGCCTCCCAAAGTGTGGGATTACAGGTTGAGCCACCGAGCCTGGCCTGCTTTTGCATTTTAAAAAGATCAGACACTTTCCCATTTGCTATTTAAATGTTCCTAAGTTACTTAAATGTTGATCAACATATTTACAACAGCAATCAGCTATACTCAGGAGGATCCTGTTTTTGAAATAACACTATTATTACTGTTTCACTCATTGTATTTGCACAATATAATGACACAATTACACAGTTTCAAAGTTACTGCTAAGGGATACACTCAATAATTAGATAGGTTTTTTTTTCTCAAAAATTTGCAAAGATGTTAAGAAATTTTGGTAGTATTGCTTTATAAGGATTACACAAAATAAAAATGCAAAATAACCAAATATCATCATTAAAATTAGATGGGTTACATAAATTATGATCCAGCAAGGATTACAATGTTAGATCTGTATGTTTTGGTGGGAAAACTTCTCTAAGATTATGTAAAAAGAAAGGTACAGAAGAGTGTTTTATCGTTTCTTTTTGGTAAATGTTTGTGTGCACACGTATGTATTACATGCATATACCCTGGTAGGAAAGCAAACCCCACTTCTGGAAGGTATTCTGAAAACAGTCTTGTTAGTTTCCTATGGGGAGTGGCAACAGGGAAGGTGGGAAGGAATGATCTTACTTCTCTTTGTGTGTCTTTCTGTAATGTTTGGATTTTCTAGGTAGTAGGAGTAAGAGCCATTTTAATTTTTGTTCTTTATAATTCTCTTTGTTAATTTTTTGACTAGATGATACATTTTAATGAACATTAGACTATATTAGAATTCAAATTATCCATCCCACAAATATGTATATACCTAAGAGGTTAAGTAGTAAAAGTGAAGTCCCACTTTAATCTTATATTTATTTCATGTTAAAATATCTGAAAAAATAGGCCATGGTAGGAGAGTGATATGATAAAAAGTATTGACAAAAAGTGTTTAGGAAAAGAAAGAATCAATATAAGTAAAAAGAAAAATTCAGGAAATGTGGCAATATCAATCTCCTTGGTTGCATTCAATTACATGTGAGGGTCATTTGAAATCTGCAGTTACTGATGAATTTTTCAGAAAGGGATAACTTGGACTGTATTTTGCTTCTGATGGGGCTGTTTGCAACTCACTTAATACAGAAGCATTCTTTTCATCTTTGCTCATGTGTCTCAAGCTCTAGACATGGTGATATATTTTCCTTTTTGTTTTTGTTCAGTGATCTATTGGATGATCTACAAATTCCACGCTTTTTGGGGCTGGGGTGATGTGGTGGATGTTAGAAAAACCTGCTGTCACTGGACTTTGGAAAACATTGCAGTGGGTTTTTTAGGGGTCACTGATCTGTGCTAGGAGGTAGAGAAGTCTAGTTCCCAGACTTGGAGGTAGGCCTCGCCTACAGCCTGCACACGTGTGTGGCTGTGATCCAGTGTGTCTGTGCCATAAACTTATCTTTCTTTTAAGTGTGCATTACAGTGACATCAACCTTCTACCACCTGTGGGATTTATTTGTAATCCCCTTCCCAAGACACCTTTCTCTCTGAACAGTTCAAGATAGCTGGTGTCAACCAGTAACATCTTGCCCACTGCCCTTAGGTTCACTTGCTTTGGGTGGGCTAAAAGAGGGAATAAAGCATTTTATGGATGACCTCCTTTGGAAAATCCCTCATTTCCTCCAGGTTGGAAGAAAGTCCTCAAGTGTTATGTCAGAAATTTCCATCCCAAAACTTGACTTGATCTAGTTTCAATATCTGACTATTAAATCTGTGCCTAGATTCGGTATTTGTTGTGGACCTACCTAGGGCAGAGCATTGTGCTTGAGGCTTCAAGGTACAACAGTGGGGATACTGCTTGAGAGTAAAGCAGTGACAAGAAAGTGCTGGCAACTCAACATCTTGGGATGCTTTGCAGCTCCTGTGAGGACCTGCAGAGGAGTGTGCCCGCTGCATGTGGCAAAAGAGTTATCCTCTGTCTTCCTGGGCTGCCCTCAGTCAAAAACAACCTAAAGAACCACTCAAGGTTTTCCTAGGGAACAATCTGTCTGTGGACTTCTCTTTTAGTTGACAAGGGGAAGATATTTTCATTCAAATTCTCCAGTTAATAATGAGCCTATAGAGGACTTCTTCAACCATGAGCTAGTTTTGTTCCAAACCAGAGTGGTATCAGTGGTGACAGGCTATACACTGCTTCACCTACCTTGTTAAGTGAATTTCGGCATCATACAGAAGAGGAATTTTGAGGTTGACCAAATTATCTGCCTTGTTTTCTTCTTGGCTTTCACTATTGAATGAACCCAAGATGAAGAAATTACTTAAAGAGAAATATTCTAAAAGCATTCATCATCAATCTTGACTTCATTATGTTTTTACCTTAAGGCTTGGAAACGAAGAGTAGCCTGATTCTGAAGATTTTGAAGATTGAAGTCAAAGTTAATCGTAAAAGTCACCTATGTATAAAATGAAAATTCATCAATCTATGATGCTTCATACTCAGGGGCAATATGAAAAAAGTTTACCATAAAAGTAAACTCCAATTTGATTTGGAATTTATATACCTTAACATTTCAAATTTGTAGGATATCTTTACTTGTCCACCTTGCTTTACCATGCCTCACTCTGGAATTAGGAAAGCTTAATGTATGTAGACATATATGTTATCTAGGCACCTGTACTTTGAAATCCAAGCACCTGAATTTGAAAGTTTTGTGCTTATGTAAAATTTGTTATCAGAGATTAACAAATGATCTCTATGACTCTGTATAGCACTTTGATCGATATTGGTCAACATATTCAGACAAAAATAACTTTCCATATTGTGTGTATGTTTTGGAATGAATTGCATGTGAGAAATTCTGCTTTTATTAATAATTAAGATATTAAAAAAATTTTAAAGAAAGCTTTAGATATTAAAAACTTCCTCTAAGTATGCAGCCAATTATTTTGTAATGTTTATAAATGTTGATACCTAATAAAGAAGATGTTATGATGGTAAATGAACGCGCGTGCTGAGGAGGGGAGTGTAAGGATTTGAGGATGAAATGCAAGTTGTACCTGTTGTTCCCTCTTTAAAGCAGGGTAGCCTACGTCACAGGTAACAGACTTCTGAGATGAAGCCACCTGGCATGTTACTTCTGTCCCATCAACCTGAACAAGACCAAAGAGACAACAGTGATTGATTAGCGTATAATGTGTGTGTGTGTATGTATGTATACACACATGGTAAAAGAGGTATAGGGACATTTTAGCTGTGAGGATAGTTCACACTGAAATAGTTTATTTTCTGTCCAGACTTGAAGTCTTGTACTGTCCAGGTGGTTAATACGAGGGGAGACCCCTGAAAACTGGAATTATCTTTTGGAGGGCAGTATCCTTGTAGTATACTCAGAATTTGTTCCTCTGGATCAAGCAATCAATCAAAGTTTTTATCTGGAAGTTTTGAGAAGGTCATAATTTTGCAGAAGAAACATCCCAAGTTGTGGCAAACAGGTGACTTCTGCCATGACAACACACCATGACAATGCAACTTCCCATACGAGGTTGAGTATTCAGCGATTTTTCACCAAAAACAGTTTGACCCCTGTGCCACACCCTCCTTGTTCACCCAATCTCACCTCAGCAAACTTTTTTTTTGATTGTTTATTTCCCTGGATGAAAAAAGTTCTCAAAATGAAATGTTTTGCTGATATGGGAGAGGTGAAACAAAAAACAGCAGAAGCACTAAAAGGCATCAAACTGATAAGTTCAAAAATGGTTTTGTTTTGAGCCATGGAGAAAGCATCTCGATAGGTGTATCAAATGGTGTACTTTGAAGATGACTGAAGTTTAAACATGTAAGAATAAATACACAAATTTTTAATAAATTCTGGGATTTTTTGAGTCCCCTCCTTGTTTAATATTTTTTACAGCTAAAGCTAAAGATAACCAGGACAACCAACAAACCAAAGAAGAGATTAAATATTGGAACTATTTTTTCCCAGAAGGAATTCATAGTTTTTATATTTCAGAAATGCAAATAGCTTTAATCCAATATTCATAAATGCTTTACGATTAATTTTGTCTCAATCTATTTAAAATGTGTATTTTCAATAGAAGAAGACAAAACCATATGTTGATGTTGATGTTTTAAATACTTTAAAGAATGTCTTTTAGTTTTCTTCAAGTTGTTTTTTCCCTCTTTAAAATAAGTAGTTGCCATTTGGCATAGGACATTTAAACACCAAGGTCAGGATGGGTTTGGAATTCTAAATTAAGTTCACATTAACATTAAACTAAATAAAATCATAGCTTAATAATCCTTTTGTTTCTTCTTCGCTTGGTGGTAGAGAAGAGGCCAGGGGGCACTCATGGTCAAGTGTGTCCCTGGTATAGTGATCAAGTCAACATGAGTAACTGGCTTTGCTGGAATGCAGCATCTTGGCAGCAACAAGACCTGTGGTTGCAAAGCTCAGCTAAGCTTCAGGACTCGAATGTCTTAGAGCAAGTGCATCACATCTGTGCGGAACACAGCAGCCTCATCACCCTGATGGCTCTAGAAGAGTTATGGGAGTGTCTGGCCACTGCTGCCAAGCCTCAGGGTAAAGGAAAAACTGACCCGAGCTGTGAAGTACAACTGGTCTAGATACAGAGCCAAACTATGTCCTCATGCGGTTTAACCAGTCGGAAGCCACTAAGTTAGGATGCAGCGGGCAGAGGGTTCACGTGACTCTTCAGATAACACAAAGGGCTTGAAGAAGACGGTGACTGATAATAGGTAGGAAATAACAGTGGGAATGCAGGGGTCATCACATACCGGCATGGAGAATGACGCAAAAAACAAGTTTTCTGAAAAATCAACAAATTCCAGTGTTGTATGCACTCCCCCTTTTTTTTGTTTTTTTCCCAAAAGGGTTTTTTTTAAAAAAAACCCTTGAAAAATGTTTAGCCTTTTTTTGTTTTGGGTTTTTTTTTTGCTGACAATAAAGGGTTTGTTTTTTTCCTTTTTTAAAAGGGGTAAAAAAAAGAAAAGAAAATTGAAAGGGGCCATTAAAGAGTGTTTGCCACCGACCCAAAGTATGGAAAATCCTTCCCCCTTCTTCTCCCAAGTAAACCTTTAATTACATTATAAAAACTCCCTGAGAAAATTGTTTATTTTTTTATTTATTGTAAATGGGGTAAATGCTGCCCAGGTTTGTTTTCCGAACGCAGGGACAGGAATCATTAAACATCAGTCTAAATTGTGAGGATTTCAGGTGTTTTTACCAGGGTGAATAGTGAAATTATTTTTAAAGGTCTTAACTAATTATGAGTATTTCTTTTGCAGCAAAAACCTCCATAAACATTCATTTACATAAGTCATCCAGTGTATCTTTTATTTCTACATTTTACACAGAGCTTTAAAGTAAACCTTACCGCACATCTGGTAGCTGTTGGACATCCAGGACTAGATCAGAGATGCACAGTCCATCATCACCACAGTCTTTATGAAAAGGAATCTACAAAAAAGGAAAAAAGATCCATCCATATGCTTTTGGGCTAAAAAAGCAAATTGCAGAAGAATACATACAGTACTGTTCCATTTACATAAGTGCAAAACTAAACAATGTTTCAGGAAAATATACACGTTTAGCAAAATCATTTTAAAAAGCACTGAAAAACCTAAAATTCATGATAATGTTTTCCCTGGGGGAGCCAGACCAAATTGAATATGAGGGGGGCAGCGATAGAAAGTGCTTCCTGGACATTGACGATATTTTATTTTTTAATAGCACAGGTGTTTACTTAATTTTTATTTATTTCTTCAATAAATATTTATTGAATACCAGGCTTTCCTGTAAGGGCTGGAAATAGAGCCATGAGCAAGAAACACAAAAATCTCTGTCTTCACAGAATTTAAAACACTAGTGAATTTGACACATGTAATTGTATTTTTTTTATAAAATTAAGAATTTAAAGACTATGTCCTAAGTATTCTCTGTTACTGTGAAGCTTTGTTAGCCAGTCTAAGTTCAGGAAAGGCAAGCTGCACTTACGCTGAAGATTTTGGCAGTCTCAGAATAGGCTTCAAGAGCAGGACTAGTGCCAGGGTTTTCCAGACTGATGTTCACACGCAGATCCAAAGGGTTGACAACATCAGAGGGCTTCTAAACACACACACATGTACACACACACACAGTCAGTTTATTAGGGCACAGCAGCTTTTATATAAGAAAATGATCACAAATGTGCTTGCAGTTAAAAGCACAGTCCGTTCTCAATTACATAGATTATTCTTGTTTTGAAAGATTGAGACTTGCTTCTACTTTCCCATCCTAATTCTGCTGTTTGCCTCTCTACTACTAAGAAACTTAAGACTTGGGTCCAGTAAAAATCTGTAGCAGGGATTCTTAATTAAGCTTATTAGTAATTGTAAACATTAGATGATATGTCTAGTTTTACTACTCCAAAGAATCCTATGTCAGTACCCAGCTCTTGGGTTGTTGGCTATACCCTTCTAATTCCTATTGCCAAGACTTAAGGATCTTTAAGTTTCCTGACCAAGTCTCTGGAAGGGAATATTATGACCTAGAAGGGAAGGTGCCCAAGACTGGTAATGGATAAGAATCCTTGGACAGAATCTGACTCTGCACTATAAAACCAGACGAAGGTGATTACCACATTCTAAATCAAGCTTCCTGACTTCTGGCCCTAGCTGACTGTTAGGAGTTGTGTTGCTCCTTGCACATATAAAATGATGCATGTGTCACTCGTGGTCATCAAAGCTAGCCTACCTAGTGACAAATACAACTTCTTCATTTTATCATTACTATGGAGTATAGAGAATTTGTAACATTCCAGGAAGCAATGGTCCCTTCATTTTTGAGGCCTCCTGTCTAAGGGAAAATGCCAAAATAAGTCATCTAGCAGTCTTCTTACACAACTCTTCTCGTCAGGAAAGAACCACATCTATACAAATGATAAACCTTAACATTCTAATTTGCCTTTTCCTGAGAAGCTGTATTTTCAGTATTATTTAGTCCAATCAAGGCAGGACTTACTCCTAACTCTTGAGTTATTTTGCACAGCTGTCTACTAGGACAGCTCTGGATTATGAGGAAGTCCTTCCTGGGCTGGCTGCAGGCTTGGCACATAGGATGTTAATGACATCAAGGAGGGTTTGTTGTTGTTGTTTTGTTTCATTTTTAAAAAAGAAAAACAGTCTGACTGTCTTCATTTCCCCACTATAGAGTACATGTGTAATTTAATCTACCACTTAGCACAGGGAAGACTAGAAACCAGCTTATTTTCCTTAAAATACCAGTATGGTCAGCACCTTAATAACAAAAATTTCCAGACCTTCACAGACAATAAACTAAACAACTTATTTTAATTCATCTAACCATTAATTCTATGTCTTTCCAACTCTTGTACTTCACATGTCTTGAAGTATGTTCTCTATCCCATCCACCTGCATTGGAAATATCTGGGATTCTCCTTAAACCTGCATATTCCTTGGACCTAAAAAACTAGATTTCTGATAGTGGGGACCCCAAGTATGCATGTTTTAAAAGTTCCCTTGGCAGTTCTTTTGAGAACCATATTCTAGGAAATTACTTAAACAACTTTGTAAAAAATAGTTTCCTTAGTTAGTTACACTTTCAAATAACATCATGTGGCTTCTAAAAGGAAATAACTATATAATTTATAAAATAAATTTACTGTTGTAATTTTTCTCCTGAAAAGCATTTTTCCAACTTGGGAGATTTTCTTAATCCATGTGAACTGTAGTAATTATGGTATACAATTAGAACAAACAATTCCTCATAATTTACCATACTTCATCTATGTTAACTTAAATCTTAACAGTGAAAACAACAATTCACATTATAGTTTTCAGTAGCTTAAATATGGATACAATTTTTCCTTGATAGGGCAATGTCAAAATAAAATTTATTGTTAACTGAAAATTCTTCCAATTAACATTTAAAAAAACACTGTCTCTAATTTCTTTAAGAACTTTATTTTCAGCCCTTTTAGTTGCAATCCAAATTAAATGTAATGCTACTAACTTATGTAATAATAAGATGTGACCATGAGTAGTAGTGTAAAGGGACTATACTTCCTGTTCACAGAATTGGACAAGAAAGGTATTCATTAGAAGGGCTACATTTTTAAACGCATACGCTTCTATTTTAGACTTTCACCACTCATTTGCCTTTAAGAATAAATGAGATGAAAAGGGATGATGCTGAGGCCTCACCTGGATATGGATGATGTGCTCAGAGCAGCTCTGTGTTTGTCTTACTACCACATTCTTCTGAAGGCACCTTTCATTATTTTCTTTAAATAAACCCCTGGATGTTACTCTGGATGAAAAGCCATCTGCATCAAGTGTGATGTTATATGAAATGGCTATGATAAAAATCATAAAGAAATGTTATTACAGATGGCACTGGTAAGGAAAAATCATCACTGCTTTGTTGTGTCTTATTGGTCAAAGTACCTGACTTCAAGAAAATATGAAAATAGTCTTTACATTGGTGGATTTTGAACCACTGATAGCACCACATGTCATTTATAATTCTAGTTCTGATATGATGTAGATGACTGGATACAAAGAAATATGATTTTAAGCAGAGGAAAGAAAATTGAACTTGCTGCCAGAAAACCTACTGGACGAACTTGGCAAATATTTCACTCCCACAAGCATTGGCTTCATCATCCACAACACGAAGGTGCAGAAAGGAAAGGAAGAGTTACTGAGTAGCTACAAGCAAGCACATTCTCATGTACTATACACATTTTACTATAAATCTGGAAAGTGGATATCGTGCTCCAATTTTTCAGATAATGAACTAGAATAAAAGAGGTAAAATAATTTGCCTAAGTTCGCACAGCTAGGTCATGGTCAGAAATACAATTGGGGTATTTTTGAAATAAGAGCTCATGTTCTTTCTGTTTCCATGCAGTTATAATGATTAATCTATTGTGACAATTAACTGAGATACTCTAAAGGAACATGTACAGTGCCTGACATATTCTGGATGCTTACATGAAGAAATGTATGCAGCACTGCAGCAATAAGGTTTCTATCAGACAGACTGGTTCGAATCCCTATTCTGCAGTTTATGAGCTCTGTGACCTCAGGAAATTTACTTAACCTCTTTTCCTCATCTGTGTGACAGAGATAACAATACCAACCCATGAAAAATAATTATGTGATAATAACTGATGTCAGTAGCTAAAGTCCAATCTATGAGAATTATTACCTTTAAGTAAAGTCCACCCGCCATATGTCCAAAATTGAGAGAAAACATCTGGTGCTATTCATAGCATCAACTGCCTTATTTTGAATTCCCCTATCTTATTTTATTATTTTACATATTTTAAAGGTTGCCTATACTTCCCAAAACATCAATTCTGTTAATTTTTTGATTTATTGTAGAGACAAGGTCTCGCCAATTTGCCCAAGCTGGTCTCAGATCCATAGGCTCAGGCAATCCACTTGCCTCAGCCTCCCAAAGTGCTGGGATTACAGGCTGAGCCACCTAGCCCGGCCTACTTGTTGCTTTTAAAATACCTATTAGACATGCTGTTATATATTTTTTGCTCTAATTATTTTGTGAGGCCAATAAAGATAGATAAAATGTAAAAGAATCAAATA
This sequence comes from Cephalopachus bancanus, assembly GCA_027257055.1. Classification (NCBI taxonomy): domain Eukaryota; kingdom Metazoa; phylum Chordata; class Mammalia; order Primates; family Tarsiidae; genus Cephalopachus; species Cephalopachus bancanus. The sequence goes on along the minus strand of JAPVLO010000121.1, from coordinate 2,596,874 downwards.
AACTAAAAATAAGGTGAAAATGAGGGAAAGGAAAAATAATGGTAGGAGATGACTAAAGTTAAAACAAAGTGAACATGATAATGCTTTTTCATTTTTTTTCAAGTAACTTGGTAAAAATGATATATAGTCTTATAGGCAATATGTTATTTTTAAAAAACATGATTAAGGTTAAACTGGAGTGTGCACCTGATGCACATAATAATAGAAATAATAGAAACCATGCACTTTATAAATTCCCAGTTATGAAGATGAGATTCAAGTCATACACATGATTCATTGCCAAGCAATGAAGTGACAAATGATCTCACAGTGACTTCATTTGACTTGTCTGTGGATCTGAAGGCATCAGGGAAAAGGATTCAAAGGGAAAGATGTCCAGTAATGAAAAAGTTCAGAGACCCTCAGCAGCCAGTCAATGGGAAGGAAATTCTTTGAAAGTAGAATTTTTGAGTGTGCGGCACCATAAGGGGTGAAATATAGTCAAAAAGTTGAAGGTACTTGAAACACATCTATGCTCCAGACCTGGAGAGCTGACCAACCAGCCATTACTGTCAATAAATATATTTTCCAAGTTAATCTATTAGGCAGACTAGCCACTTAATGCTTATACAGCAACAGTTTTTGACTTAACTCTCATGGCTACCCTGTTAGATGTACTACAAGTCGGGTTGGTGAGAGACACTATTCAAAGTTAGGTCAATGTTTGAATACCTGAAAGAAAAACTTCCAAATGGAAATGAAATGTAGGAAAATATAGAACATGTGCCAAGATGTGAATCTTAATTTGACTTGTGTTCTTACCTTATTTATATCTTGGCAAATAAACTGTTTTTATATTTTTAGGTTTTGGTTTATTTATTAGCCACTTAATGATAAACTACAGGTTCTGAAGTTTAGAGCCAAAATCTGATGGAAAGTGGATTAGAACCCATAAAGCAGCAGTAAATGAAAGAAGGTAGCTCTGAATCAAGTGTTTATTAAGCATTACATTGAATGCTATGTTATTGAGGGTGCTAAGGTAATTGGATGCTGAGATGAAGATGAGATAAAGTGGTTAGAAAAGGGTTCAGAGGATGAGGGATCTCAGCCAGGTTAGAAAGACAC